>CM077632.1:27121113-29621113 GCA_039660915.1 Euphorbia tirucalli
GCCATACCCAAATAAGTTGGTTGCTTATTTGATTAATCAGTCAACTCAAGATCAAGAAATATAATAAACAACAGAAGAGGATGACAGACACCATGCCTCTTGTTTACTTATATCGATATCGTTAGGTAAAGGACACAATGAGATTACTACCGGGTGAGTGTCTTCTAAAGACTGCTGCATCTCTGTCTTAATTGGAGGCTGTAATGGTTTGCTAGAACCCACTTACAGTCTGTGGGCCTTGGGCCTACTGCCAACATAAAGACAGACCCATAGGATCGTGCACATAGATCAACTGAGCTGGAACTTATAGAAATTGTACATGTAATGTACATTGGAAGGAATGCGTTAATTAATTAGTTGACATTCGGTGTCAAGGTAATTAATTGACATTGGGTTGAATTTAATTTAATTAACACGTAATGTAATTAATTAATTTATCAATTAATTGAATTACATAAAGTAAACAATTAATTAAATAATTTTCCTAAGTAGGAAAATTAAATACATGTGTTGTATTAACTTAAGTGTGATTTAATTTTATTTAGGGGTAATTAAATTTAGCCAAACGGAATTACATTACATAGTATATATACTTTTTAATTAAAGTTTATTTATGTAATTATAATCCTAGTGGGCTTGGGTTTAATTAACCTAATTAAAACCTAACTAGACAAGGTGTCTATATAAGGGCACACTTAAGGAAGAAAAACCTAATTCAACTCTAATTAATTGCTGGAAATTTCAGCCACCAATAGCAGCCCCAAAACAGCCGAAAATCCCAGCATTAAACCTCCATTCCTTCGCATCTTCGGCTAGCACCGGTTCCCGCTCAGTAGTTGGTCGTGCACCGGACTTTGGAGATCGCAGTTTCAAGAAACGATTCTGCAGCAGTCTCTAGAAGAGACGAATCCGGTGAGTTAATCTCTCTTGATTCAAATTGATTTTATTCTAATCAATGGTAATTGGACACGATAGGTGGATTCTAGGAAATATTAAACGGTGTATTTTCCGCTGCGCCACGTTATTTTTCCAATGACGAATCCCAACAAGATTGATGTTTTCATCTTATTTGGATAGTTATAACAATGTGTTAGAACCCATTTACAGCTTTGTGGGCCTTAAAGTATTAGGCTCACTGCCAACATAAGATGAACCCACAGGATCACACACAAGGATGTCTGAGTGAGATTGTCATGGACTAGTAAATGTGTATTGGTTACATGTTACTAATGGAGCTTTTAGGTTATTTGTTTTATGGGCTTTATGGTTAAAGCCCAATAATAAATAAATGTTGGATATGCCCTAGTCCCGAGGCATTGGTTCTTGTATTTGTATTATACATTTGTACAATGTTATTGGATTTAATGTATCATACAATTTGTGTCATTAAATAAAAGCATTAATCTATTTATTATATTTCTTGTGCTATGTGTTAAATAGAGTATCCAATGGACATGTCCATATCCATGTTGACAAGTGTCATGCACTTGGCAGTAAGACCATGGATAGGGAAAACGATATGACCATAAAGTCATCCATAGTTTGTTCCAGTCATGGGAATGAATGTAACTAGAGACTATCATTAGCTTGGTTGGATGGCGGTGTCTTATCGGCCACTGGACATGGGATGTCAACCAAGTTAAGGGGTACATGCAAAAGGGCATGGTTCTGGATAGATCCACTAAATAAGGAAATCCATATGGTATAGTATCACAAGTGATTCTCGTGTAGTATTTTTATGGATCCTTTGACCTGACCATATGATGGTGCTACATATGAAGTGGCATACTTTGGTGTACGCTTAAAGGGCCTATAACAGGGTGCCAAGTATGGGTATGTTTGGGTGTGTCAGTGAACATGGCAATGCCATGGATATGTAGAAGGGAATGTCACTCAGTAGTCCACTGAGAAGATATCACATGGCCTTTTGATGAATGTAACTGATAAGAGTGTGGCCACACCCAAACAAGTTGGAACTTGTTTGTGAGCATCAGTTCATTCGGGATCAAGTAAATGTCCGGACATAAAAGAGGGTGATCAATCCATTGCCTCTGTGTTGGACACCGATATCAATGACATGGGATATACAAGTTTAAACTATAGGGTTATGATTACAGTTGGACTGCTATCTCCATTGTAATTAGGGGCTAAAGTGGCTTGCTAAAGACCGCCTGCAGTCTGTAGGCCATAGGCCCACTGCCAACATAAAGATAGGCCCATAGAAACGTACATATTGAACGTCTAAACTCGAATTAAAAGGATCAACTTTATACTTGGAGTATACGCGCTGGAAAGAGAGGATCCCATTAATTATATTGTATAGAACAATTGGATTGGTCAAAATAATATAATTAGTATTTGTATTGGCTTTCTTATAATTAATTCAATGAATTAATTTATGAGATTATTTCCTAGGTGGAAATATTTTACATGTATAGGTTTACATGTGTTTAATTTTATAAAAGTCTAATTTAATTCATTGGTTAAATTAATTGGTCAAATTAAATTAAATTTAAATGTATATAATATATTATATGGTGTAATATATAAACATATATGTTGAATTAAAGTTACATTTGAAATTAAATTGGACCAAAGGAATTAATATGCACTTAGGCTTAAAAGGGAGAAAGCCCACATAAAATTAAAAGGGAATTGGACCTAAAATTCCCATGGGGAATTCAGCCAACTAGGTTAAAATAGCTAGTGAATTTTCGGCCAAGAAAAGAGGTGTAAGAGCAGAAAATTACAGCCACCAAAATCCTCTCTTTCGGTTGATCGGATCGCTAGCACGAGTTTGTGTTCGATAGCCGTTCGTGTACGGGAACATGGAGGAAGTCTACATTGATTTCTACAACCATCTCTTGTAGAGATTTTCTGGTGAGAATCCAATCTCCTCAATTTTATTTTTGTTTTTTTATTTCCACTTCAATTGCTCCTGGGCACGAATTTGAGGAAATCAACGTGTTCTCCGGTTTGTCATTGATTTCCGGTGAAAAATCCCAACAATAAATAACCCATGAGAGAGATTTTATCTCAATGAATTAATTAATTACTATAGGGTAATTAAAATATATATAGTGAGGTTATATCATAAAATAAATATTTGGTATATTTAATTGATATATGAAAATTAGAAATACTAGGGTTCTTTATTTCTTATTCAGTTTCTTAGATTTCCAATTAAGATATTTCCATATAGAAATATCATATGCGAAATATATTTAGAACTAATTTTTTCTAAGGAAGTTTCCATACAACAGAAGAAGTCTCTCTCCCTCTCATCTTTTGAGTGATTTTCGGTCACCATCTCCAAGGCTAGGAGAATTTGGCCAGAAAAAGAAAAGGAGAAGAAGCTCCTTTTAGTTTGGTGTTAGCACATGATCTCACTTCGGAGATGTCTGTATGCATGATAGTGGAGGCTCTTCCTGAAATGGCAAGGGCTAGAATTCAATCTTGTGCAAGGATGACCTAGGTCGAGTTTATATCCTTTTTGGTTGAGTATGTATCTTCCCTAATCTAAACAATTAGGTCCTAGCTATAGGTTCTAGTGTAAATCAATTTCGCTTACATTAGTATGAACCCTAACAATCTAAATATGGTGTGACTCATCATGTAGGTACCCCTTATGATCCTTAAACGAGTGGACAAGTGGGGATTTCCAGCCGAGAATTGAAGCATATTCTTGAAGCAACAGTTAACTCTTCACAGAAAGATTGGGCAAGAAAGCTTGATGATGCTTTTTGGGCATATAGGACAACATTCAAAACTCCATTGGGGGTGTCTCCCCATCGATTGGTGTTTGGAAAAGCATGTCATCTTCCAGTGGAGCTAGCCTATTAGGCAACTAAAATACTTAAATTTAAGAAGTCAGTAGTTGGCTACTGGAGGTTGTTGCAACTCAATGAATTAGATGAACTACATCTTCATGTTTATAAGAATGCTTGTATCTATAAAGAAAGAGCGAAAAATTGGAATGATAAGCATATCTGAAGGCAAGATTCTACAAAGATCAAAAGATGTTGCTTTTCAATTCTCGTCTTTGACTCTTTCCGGGAAAATTGAAATGTAGATGATCCAAACCATTTGTTGTCTCAAAGGTTTTTCCTCATAGAGGAATTAAAATTGTAATAGATGGACAAACATTGAAAGTAAATGGACAGTGCCTTAAATCGTATAATGATGGTGGTTTTGATTCATTTAAAACCACTATGGCACTCAATTAAGGGAGATTTCTAAAGTCGGGCTATAGACTCTAAATTTAGCGCTTATTAAGAGATAACCCAAGTGTTATTTGCCACTTTCTTTTAAGTTTACTTGAATTTCTATTTTAAGTTTTATAGTGTTTCATAATTTAATTTATTGTTAATTTTGTTTGTTTTGTAGGTTCAATGATGCACTTTGGAAGACAAAAAAAAAGAGAATGTTTTGTTGCCTCCACCTCAATCTACCCTCGACGAGGCAAAAATGTCCAACATAATCTTGAAGAGCCCTCAGTGAGGTGGCAATGGGCTTCTCCCTCATGCTTTAGCAATCTCAACGACTTGAGGATGCCTCATCAAGGGTGTATCACGTGTTAGTGCCCCTACACACCATATGCCTCTCAATTGCGACATGTTGCATCTGTCATGAGCGCCAACTTGTTGTGCCCTTGTTGAGTTGTCTAGATGCCTACCCAGGAAGAATTTTATGCCTTGCCTGCCTTAAGCAGGCCTTTACAGGTGGCAACATTTTATGGAAAGAAATTCATAAAACATAAAAACAGGGAGACATGGACATTTAAAAAAAGAGTAAGTCTTCCAAAACCGTAAACCCTCTTTTCTCTTTCTCCTTTTATTCCGTCTTCTTCTCTTGTCCCCTGAAGTCCCTACAATCAATTTTTTCTTCAATTCTCACCATCAAAATAATGTTTTCTACATAAACCCTAGAAATTGAAATTTTTGGATCTTTGGATATTTGCCATAATCATGCCTCCTAGAGTGAACATTGGAGCTAAAAGAAAGAAGACTGATGATTTTGCATCCATGAGTAAGAAAAAAGAAAGCTTCTCATGTAAGGATGAGAGTGAAGAATGAAAGATTGCAGTGAATAAAATTGATGCTTATCACGAGGAGGTTTGAGTGATGAAGAGGATGATGGAGTGCTTCTTATCTCAAGTGTCATAGAATAGAGAAAGGTCTTGTCATGATTGTGGGAGTATCTTTTCCCTTTTCTTTGTTTTTAATTATTTCTATCTTTTCCAAAGTGGGACTATTTGCATGATAAGTGAGGGGAAACAGAAAATTAGGGAATTCTTTTAGGCTAGTTTTTATTTGTATGCATGTCCTAGTTTAATTTAGGAATTGCATTTAGTGTTTGCATAATTCTCTCCATAAATCGGATTCTCGGTTGCTTATCTGAGAGTAAAGTAGACTTGTTTGATTTCTTGGTTTTTATGGTTAAGCTTATTAGCTTATGGAGTTTCAAAAATTCCTACAGAATCTTTGTATCTTTAGCTTCTATGAATGAACGGTCATGGATCTACTTGGGATCAACAATGGTCAATTTGGTGTTTCGAATTGCCTAAAATTTAAGTTTTCTTGAGAACAAGCAAAGATCCAAGTGTGGGGGAATTTGACAACTCAATTTCATATATGCATTAATTTTAGGTGCATTTTAGTGTAGATTTTCATTAATTCATACACTATTCATAATTTTAGTGCTTTATTCATTGATTAGTATATTTTATTTCTTTGGTCTTTGTTAGTAGACTTTCAACTAAGAATTCGATAAAGTTAGATTTTGTTTCAACTATGAAGTTGTTCTACAAAGTTGTGCGTCTATCTGTCACCTTTTCAATGCATCTTGAATTGCGCCAATCAAAGTTGAAAAACAAAGTATATCTTGGATTTATTAATGTGTTGGGATTTTTCACCAAAAATCACCGATAAATGCAGAAGAACGCGGTGATTTCCTCAAATCCGTGCCGAGGAGCAATTGAAGTGGAAATTAAAAACATTAAAATTTAACTAGAAGAGAATCAATTCTTACCAGGAATATCTCTTCTAGAGATGGCTGCAGAAATCAAAAGAGACTTCCTCCACGTTCTTGTACACGAACGGCTTTGGAACTCAACCCGTGCTAGCGATGAGATCGAACGGAAGAGAGGAAGAGGCTGCTGTAATTTTTGGCAATTACCAGTCAAATGGCGGAATTCTCTACCTAGGTTTTATGACCTAGTAGGCCGAAATTCCCATAGGGAATTTGAGGCCCAAATTCCTTCTATCTCATGTGGGCTTTTCTCCTCTTTAAGTCCGTGTCCAATTTAATTCTTCTTGTCCGATTTAATTTCAAATTTAATTTCAATTCAACATGTATGCTATTATATTATATTATATAATATATTACATACATTTAAATTAAAATTAAATTGATCAATTAATTCAACCGAGGAATTAAATTAGACTTTCATGAAATCAAATACATGTAAATCTATACATGTAAAATATTTCCACCTAGGAAATAATCTCATAAATTAATTCATTGAATTAAAAATGAGAAGGCCAATTCAAATATAAATTTTATTATTTTGATCAATCCAATTGATATATAATATAATTAATATGATCCTCTCTCTCCAGTGTGTATACTCCAAGTATACTGGTGATCCCTTAAGTTTGAGTTTAGACGTTCAATGTGTACGATCTTGTGGGCCCATCTTTATGTTGGCAGTGGGCCTTTGGCCCACAGACTATAGGCGGGCTCTAGCAAGCCACTGCAGCCCTAATTAAGATGGAGATAGCAGTCCAACTGTAATCGTAACCCTGTAGTTTAAACTTGTATATCCCATATCATCGATATCGGTGTCTAACACAGAGGCATGGATTGATCACCCTCTTTTATGTCTGGACATTTACTTGATCCTGAATGAATTGATGCTGACAAACAAGTTCCAACTCGTTTGGGTGTGGCCACACTCTTATCAGTTGCATTCATCAAGAGGCCGGTGATATCTTCTCAGTGGATTACTAAGTGACATTTCCCTTCTGCATATCCATAGTACTGCCATGCTTAGTGACATACCCGAATGTACCCATACTTGGCACCCTTTTATAGGCCCTTTAGGCATACACCAAAGTATGCCACTTCACATGCAGCACCATCATATGGTCAGGTCAAAGGACCCATACAAGTACTACATGAGAATTACTTGTGATACTATACCATGTGGATTTCTCGTTTAGTGGATCTATCCAGTACCATGCCCTTTTTACATGTACCCATTAACTTGGTGGGCATCCCATGTCTAATGGTCGGTAAGACACTGCCATACAACCAGGTTAATGATTGTCTCTAGTTCCATTCATTCCCATGACTGGAACAAACTACATATCTCTTTATGATAATATCGTTTTCCCTATCCATGGTCTCACTGCCAAGTGTATGACACTCATCAACATGGATATGGATATGTCCATTGGATACTCTATTTAAAATACAGCACAAGATATATAATTAACAAAGTAATGCCTTTATTTAATGACACAAAATATATATAATACATGAATCCAATAAATGTATAATACAAATACAAGGTCTAATGCCTTGGGACTAGGGCATATCCAACATGATGTTGGTCACAGTCCTGCATGTCAAATCTTTCTTTTGACCTTTTTCTTCTCCAACTTAAGCTTTCTTATTTGAAGTTGAACTCCTAAAGAGATTATGATTCCTAAACATTTTTCCCTATAGAATTATGTAATTAGGAAGAGTTTTAATCAGGTTAACTTAGAGGTTCTTATTGTAATTATAATTTACTTAGTAGTTTCAATCTTTTTCGGTTTAGGAGAGTTCTTATCCTATAAAAGTAAGCTTTCTCTTTCAATTTATGGTGTCTTATAACTTAGTCTTTTCCTACGTCTAGGAGGGGAAATTCAAGCATTCAAGTGGGGAATTCGGCGAAGATGTCTACACCATCCTTAAAGTTTTTCCTGCTCTTCTTTATTTTTTTATTTTTTAATTATTGCTTGTGTGCTTTCAATACTATGAGTAACTAACTTTATTCTGTCTAGGATATTAATGTAATGTAACTAAAAATTAGTTTACGATATTTTCGTGGTTTATCTTACTTCTTGCAATTCTTATTATCTTGCTTAAACTTTGTTATTGATTAGCTAACAATTGCATGATTTTAGGTTTTAATAATATAGAGTACCGAGATGGAATACTATTAAAACGAGAATTAAGGTAATAAAATCATTAGATTAAGTTTGAATGGGAGTAATATAACTTGTCTAGTGTGGAATTTGTGAATAATTCGATCTTAAAGAGTCAATTCTGGATTATTTGTTACTATTGAGAATTATGATTTTTAATGTATTATGAGTATTGATAGTATGTCTTGGGAAAGAATATTACCGACATTCAATTATTCTTCTTTGTAATAATAATTAAATTAAGTTTGATAGATACAAGAAAATAAATAAACTATATGTTGCACGAAATCAATATCCTAAGTCTTTCTCATTATTATTTTATTCTAATTTTCCTTACTTTAATTGTTTTAATTGTTTTTAATTAAATTCATAGTTTATTATTACTAAATCCAATTATTATTCATTTAAATAATAATTTTAGTAAATTAGTTGGTAATTAGTTAGTAATTTGTGTATGAATCATGTTCACTTGCACTTTGTTACTTGGTACAATTTTGTGTACTTCCAAATTTTCACATCAGTACTAAATTGACCTAAGAATTTAGGTCATTCTCAAATTATTGTCGAACTTAATGCTCTTTCTTTCATAAATCTCTTATCTTTTATACAAGTTGTGGTACCTCCTATTGGGCTTGTACTGTCGTCAATTAGCCAATGAGATTGAGTTTGTCAAGTTTTTATTTAGTCGTAATTTTGCAAATTACGTTGCTAATAGTGTAACTTGTGCTTCTTATTCTTCAACATATAGAAAGGTTTAGTTCTCTACCTCTCATTTTATTCGGGTTGTAATAGATGTAGATATTTATTAATGATAAATGATTTCCCAATAAAAAAACTTACTCTTAGATCTAACTTATCAACTTAAGTTTTTGGGTTAAATATAATGTTATTGAAACTAGACTAGACAACGAATCAGTAAAGTTACTAGTTCACGGTTTGACCCTAACAACCATAGGTTCAATCAAATTTTTATTATTTTAGAAAAGTATTATTGAATTAAGTTTTATTAAAAATATTATTCAACCGGTTCAGTATGCTGGTTCGACTAGTTTTTCTCTGATTAAATCAATCAATGTTGGTTTTCCTCCAAAACTGCTTACTTATATCAAACTGACCAAACCAATGGCCGGTTCATAGTTGAACTGATTGGTCCATTCTGGTTCTAACAACATTGGTTAAATAGTTTTATGATGTGATGTTAGAGTCTCTTAAACCAGCTCCATTTATTAATAGACTTTCGACATATGTAGAATCGGTGTGTGTTTGAATACACTTCAAGCCCAAAGAGTTTACTTTACAAGTTACATAAAATTAATAATAAAAGCTATTTCGCTTAAGCTTTTATTGGTTCTATGATACTTATTGGGTTAATTAGCATTTAAGCCCTTCAACTTGATCTCACAGAGTGTTGCCTACTAAATGGACACTAGCAAGTGTACTATGTTGCATAGTAGTATTAGGCAAGACCAAGTATCGTTTCCTCGGGGACTAAGGATAAACAGCCTTAAATTTCTTTGTAAAAGGGTAGATCTGATTTCCTTTAACACTTTAATAAACACAATAATATAAAATCTACTAAAACTAAGAACAATAAGTAAACAGTCATCAAACAGTAAAGCTTTCTTAAAATAAAATAAAAGATGATAATAATAAAGATGCACAGGCTGGTCCAGCAGGGTTAAGCAGGTTCAATAGCTCTCTCTCCTTCCTATTATAAGCAAGTTAAGATCATAGATCTAAGTGTAAGCGCCGAAATTTTCTATACTTAAAAAAAAAAAAGAGTTATAGTCGTACGACTATAGTTACAGTTGTACGACTGTAATGTCGGACAGACTGCAGGAACCCATACCTCTGCAGCAGAAATGGAGGAGAGAGAGAGGGAGCATTAATTGCTCCCTTGTTGCAGCAAGCAAAGAAAAATCGGAGAGATAAAAAAGGAGAAGGAGGAGAAAAAAAGGGGGAGGAGGATTTCTGGTGAAAAAAAGAAATCTAGGGAGAGAAAGAGAAAAGAGAGAAGAAAAAAAACCACAAAAAGAAAACTCATTTTCTTCCTCTTTTGTTTTCTTTAATTTCTCGAAATTAAGGTTAAAATTTGTTAAGAATCCCTAGGCTAATCAATTAACTTCATAACCAAATCAAGAACTCGGACTTAAACCATCAGAATCCCTTGCAATTTGGATTTTGGACAAAAAGCTCTCAACTTCCATTCCAAAGGGGAAAGTGCGAATTTGTTGGGATCGGAGCGATGCCAGGGGTCAAAACGACTTGGAATAGCTTCTAAAAAGGTAGTCACTTCTTTTCCTTACACTTTTTCTCGCTTTCTGGGTGTTTGAAGTGAGTTTTGTGCATTTTCTGTTGCATTTTCGTTTTCCTGTTTCTGGAAATTAAGAACAGTCGCACGACTGTTCTTGGTTTTCATGAACAGTCGTACGACTGTATATACAGTCGTATGACTGTTCTTAATTTCCAGTTAATTTTCCTCAAGTTTTTGATTTAAAATGTTTTTTGGCGAAATTCTGATCCTGGACTGATTACAGTCGCACTACTGTAATCCTTGTTCCAGAATCAGAACTTTAGCCTCATCCCCAAAAAAATTCCCAAAAAATCCTAAAAAATTATAGAACCCCAAAAATCATCAAAATGAATTTTATTGTGTGCATCACGACCATAGATCCAATTTTCTGGTAAATTTGCATTTAGATCAATTCAACGACGGAGATCCATTTCTCCTGAAAACCGGCCCATTTAACATATGAAAAATGCATGTAAACCGGCTAAATTGTTTTCAAAATGATTTTCCCATAAAATCAAAAATACAGGGACGTTTCAAAATATTTTCTAGGTCTAACCGGGCCGGCTAGCCGAGCCAACCCGGTTATCCCCTAAATGCATACCCCCAATTCTTGATTTCTCATTTCTGTCTATTTGAGTCCTAATTGTGGCGTGCTGTATATATTGTGCTAACCCTCTGTTTTGCAGGTTTTAATTTCTTTTTATTTTTATTTTTATTTTGGATGTAATTTAATAGATTCTCGTGTATATAGGCGATTGTATAAGTGAGGCGAGAGTTTTTATTTTTTCATTCGATTTGGTTGTAAGCCAATTAATATTTATTCCTTTTCCTTATTTTTGTATTAAATATTTTGTATGCGCGCTGTATGCCTATTATATTCAATAAAATGGACTTTAGATTTTGAAATACCATTTGAGAATATTGGCAATATTTATTTTAATTAGACACGAAATAAGGGACTTGTCCGGACCCGAATCTCTGGATAGTGTAGCGGCCGTTCGTCCGGTTCAGCTACATAAGAATTTCCCTGTTGAGCTGAGCCGGGTGGCGACTCCTACAATTTTCATCGAGACTTAGGTCTCGGTTCTTTTATGTATTAATTCCATTTATTTTCCAAAACGCGGATTTCCATTATAAAAACGCCATGCGAGGGAGGGGCCCGCCCGAGATCGTGGCACCCCATTCCGAAAGGGAGTCTCGCGTCCCGTCGAAAACGCATCGTCCGCTCACAGTGGCGACTCTACTGGGGAATTCTTAAAAGTTTTTCAAAAACTGAAAAGAATTTTGACAAGCCCTGAAAAGTGTCTAATTAAAATAACGTGGATGATTCTCTTTCGGTATTTTATTTGCATTTTTAGTTAGCCATTTTTTTTGCATTAGATTAGGTATCCTTTTATAGCCCGGTGGATTGTTGATGTGTCGCCTAAGTTCCTCCTGGTCTTAGGGGCACGAATACGAAACACCACTCGTAGCCTCGTACGAACCCCTTCGCTAGGACCCTTGAGTGGGGAGAAGTGAGGAGTATATCTTGCTATGAGAGCCTTGATGTTATCCCGACTTTGACGGAACCCATATAGGCAGCTCTAGTTGGATTCCCTTAGGATACCAAAATAATTGTGTGAATAATAATAATAAAATCGCGCCTTCATCACCCCCGGTTGGTGATTGAAGTGAGCCCCGCCTAGGACTCGGTTAGAAATTTTTGAGACCGACCACGTTGCAGGAATAAGGTTGGAAGAATTCGTTTTGCTTGCTATTTGTTCTTCACCATTTCGTGACACATCGCCGACGCATGAATAACATACCATAATCACCATTTTCCATACACATGACATACCATACACAAACATCTTTGTGGATACTAACCCACATTTTTATGCAGCCATTTTGCATTTTATTTCGTGTGTAAGACATTAATTCATTCGCTTGTCATCCATACACAAACATCTTTGTGGATACTAACCCACATTTTTATGCAGCCATTTTGCATTTTATTTCGTGTGTAAGACATTAATTCATTCGCTTGTCATCCATACTAACGATTTCTTTTTCAGCCATAACATTATACTTGTGCGATTAGCATTTTATTTTTGACATAGCATACATAACATCATTATGTATGTCATGCATCCTAACCCATGTTTTTGTGCAGCCATTTGCATATTGTGTGACATGTTCATTCACTACATTTCACTTAAATTAAATTAAGGGGCATTTCAAGGACGCCTGTCATGACCATCCCATCCCATTTCATAACATATCGGGTACCCAAAATTACCCGTGTTTTACCAATGCACCGGATTGCATTTGGCCATTCCACCAATATCATTTCATTTAATAAAAAGCCACAACGGCCTTAGGCCCATTTTCATGTAACAATTTACACGATGCATTTCATGACATCATACCCATCTATCATAGACATCATATAACACTGTGGTCCACATCCGACCACTTCATGACATTAATTCACCATTTAAGGTACTCCCCGAGTGCCCGATTAGTATACATATAGGCCCATAACATCACCAAATCATGAAAGGCATTCCTCGAATGCCGAATCCTTGTCCGTGTTCCTGTTATACGTGACTTTCTCATAACATCATTCCATATCATATGCTCAAAAGCATCAAGACCTTGTCTGTGGGCCCGGCCCATGCGACCATTTCATATCATCTCGCAGACCTACAAAGCGTCAAAACTCTGTCCGTGTGCCGGTATACATGCGACCATTTCATGAATTCATTAGGTTCCCCAAAGGCACCGAAGTTCTGTCTGTGTGACGGCCCACGCGTGGCGTTTTTGCATAAACATTGGGTGTTCTTGGAATGCTTCGAAAGAAGAAAGATAATAAAAAGAAAACATTCATATCATCATTTCATACATAATTCCACTCCATGCATCTCAAGCAATGCGTTAATTTTCATGACACATCACGTCATTCATTCACGACCCTAATACCTCCTGTCTACTCCCAAGCAGAATACACTGGAGCGACCTTGGACAAGATCCCAAGCTTCAAGGGCAGCTAGGAGACAGAGGGTAGTTGAGAGTGACAGTGATTCTGAGCCTGGGGAAGGAGTGAATATGGCAGAACAGACACCAAGCATGGCTGATGTTTTAAAAGATTTCTTCAGGTCGCAGGATTTCTGCGACATGTTAAAGGAAGAAATGCGGGCTGTGGTTAGAGAAGCTGGTGAGACCGGTGGTAGTGGAGCCGGGAAGGAAAAAGAAGCTGAGTCATCTCAACATGGTGGTGACTCTTCAGCTAGCCTGGAAAAGCTACAGGAGATAGAAGTAGCTATGGAACAGAAGATGAAGGCAAAGTGTTCTGAATTAGACGAGGTCATGGCCCAGTTGAAGAAGGGGGTCGGGATCAGTGCTGAATCCAAGAAAGGGGTGAATGTGGATGCCATGATCAGTAAGGGCATCGAGACATTCCCCATTGGCTTCCAAGTACCGAAGATCCCTACTTACAAAGGGATGGGCTCGCCGGAGGCCCATGTGAATTTATATGCTCGGGTCATGCTAACAGCAGGCGCTACAAAGCAACAATTGATTAATCTTTTCCCCACCACACTGGAGGGAGGTGCTTTGGGATGGTATAACTCACTGTCAGAGGAGGAGCAATCTGACTAGGAAGTATTGTCAGCAGCCTTCATCAAATACTACAGCTTCAACACCAAAATCCAGGTGAAGCTGTATGATTTGGAGAGGGTGAAGCAGAAATTCAATGAGCCTTTTGACGAATACTACCAGAGGTGGATGAACAAGATGATCCTCCTAAAGAACCGCCCTGATGAAGACGAGCTTATACAGAAGCTCATTGATGGCAGCAAGGATATTTTCAAGAACAACATGAAATTCCACCCCTTTAAGGAGCTTAGTGAGGTCTATAGCATGGCCATGAAGATAGAAAGGGATGAAGAGGAGAAGCCAGCTGGTCAGAAAGGGGGAAGAAGTACAGGGTATAGTTCAGGGTACATATCAACCGCAGCAGCTGGGTCTGGTAGTGGTTCTGGTTCAGGTTCCAGTGGCAAACAGGGGCAATCATCAGAGGTGAAACAGGTCGAAGTGGCTACTGTGAATCAGCAGCAAAGCAACTAGAATAGGGGTCCTGAAGGACAAGGCATATCGCCTTGGACTCTTACTTTAGCAAAGATATTTGCTAAGTGTAGGAATGGCGGCCTGTTGCAATCCTTAAGGCCATTTGAGAAGCCATCAGAAGCCGACAAAGATAATTTCTGCACTTATCATGTGGTGACAGGACACCGAACCAACAACTGCTACAAGCTAAGGGATGCTATCCAAAAGCTCATTGACGAGGGAAAGCTGCAAGAGCCAGCTAAACCTAGCACTAAAACCAACCTACTGCCGGCATTTGAAAAGCGGGTTAACATGGTTCATTCGGGGTTGCCGGCTAACTTTATATTTGCCCAAGTTCTGCAAGCGAACCCTACGATTCAAGCAGTAGCGGTAGGGGAACCCGAAGTGGAACCCGAGTGTGAAGAGAAGGAGGGATGTGAGGAAATCAAGCCCATAAGTCTGGATGATCTCGACTCCGAAGATGAGTACGAAGAATTTGACAGAAGAGAGGCTGTTAAGCTCCCAGCTGTTGAGAAGCTGAAGATTTCAGAAGTGCAGCATGTGACCCGAAGTGGAAGGGTATATCAGCCGGCAGATTAGACGAAAAATAAAGCACCGATGAATGGGTCGGGCAGCACTTCGGCACCGGAAAGAGTCTAGAAAGAAGACTTGGTCATTTCCCAATTGAAGAAGACCCCTGCACAAGCCAGTTTGTGGCACTTGCTTATGACCTCCAAAGAGCATAGGGAGGCTTTAGTGAAGAAGCTATCAGAAATTGAAGTCTCCCCTATAGCTTCACCAAAGGCTATGTGCTGCTTGCTAGACAAAGTCCATGCTGGAGCTCCTAATATTGTTTTCTCTGAAAAAGACCTACCTGCAAAAGGAAAGGCCCAAAACAAGGCTCTTTACATTAGAGCCTATATCATGGATAAGGTGATGCCGTGCGTTATGGTGGATGACAGCTCGGCTCTAAATATATGCCCGCTGAAAATGTTACCGTTTCTAGGCATGAATGAAGAAGTGTTGAAGAGGTCCTCGACAGTCATTCGGGCATATGATGATTCTAAAAGAACAGTGATAGGGACCTTCGAAACAGAAGTGGAGGTTGGGCCCATCAAGTCCATGGTTGTCTTCACAGTGATCGATATCCCGGTCACATTCTCCTTATTGCTTGGAAGGCCCTGGTTCCATCCTTTGGGAGGTGTTCCTTCCACATTGCATCAGAAGATTAAATTCTCTATGAATGACAGGATTGTGACTGTTGAGGCAGACGCCCAGTCGATGGTAGCTGCAGTGGATGAAGGAGTGGTTCCTTTTGGAGGATTCCAAATTGCTGTCATTAAGGAGGAAGAAACCACAGATGCCCCTATGGTCCTTTATGAGAACTACGTGCCGGAGTGGCTATCCCGATATCTGTACAAGCTGAACTTTGTCCCGGGAATGGGACTCGGGATTAATTTGCAAGGTGTGCCAGAATTCAAGATCGATTCGGGAAAGTCAAAGCAGTGCGGCCTTGGTTATGTAGAAAGGTCATCCGAGCAGAAGAATCTAAAAAAGGGCAAAAATGGCAAGGCCATGATGAAGCCATTTCTGAAGGCGGGAGAAAGCCTTTACAAGGGCTAAGCTAAACCGGTGCTGGTTGGAAATGTCGAGTACCCTGGCTTTGAGATCTTTGCAGATGTTGTGGATTTTGAGAAAAGCCAGGAAGAGCCAGTAGCCCCTGTAACAATGGAGGAAGCTATTGCTAAATCTGAAATTTTGAAAGGAGAATCATCTGAGGTGACAGCAGAAACCATAGAGGTGGCTGAGGAAGAAGATGAAAAGAAGACCTATGTCGAATCTACAGAAGTGATCTCGGGAGCTTTGACTGCTGCATTAACCAAAGCTTTTAGGAAATCCAAAGAAGGATTTGGCGAAGAACTGATGGCCAAAGTGAAATTAGACTCTGTGGTTGCTGAAATTGCAAAGATTATGGAGAAAGCTAAGGCACAGGTGGCCGAGAAAGCTGCAGTCCCAGATGATGCTCTGGAAGGGAAGATGGAAGCTGAGGAAGAACAAGGCCCTCCACCTGTGGAGGATGAAAATGATTTTGTTGTATCTATTTCTTCCATTTTCAATGTAACTGATGTACTCTATGATAAGTTCAATGCAATGAAATCCCAGTTTGCTTACTTGTGTGATGTTTATCCTGATAATTCTGTGCATGCATTTAAATCACCATCAAGCATATTTAGCATACATGACACTGCATTGCATGAAATCAATATAAGTACAGATGAAAACCCTAAAATGGTACTCATTTCACACGAGCTTAAATCCAAGGAAGAAAGAGAATTGATAAGAATACTCCAAAAACATGTTAAAGCTTTTGCCTGGTCGTATGAAGACATGCCAGGTGTGGATATAGAAATAGCAGTGCACAAAATCCCAACGGACCCCAAGTTCAGACCGGTAAAGCAGAAGTTGAGAAGACTAAGACCGGAATGGGCTACGCTGGTGAAAGAAGAAGTGGCCAAACAGATAGACGCCAAGTTTCTCGAAGTGGTGGAGTATACAGAATGGCTAGCCAATATTGTCCCTGTGCCTAAAAAGGATGGAAGGGTCAGAGTATGCGTCGACTACAGGGACTTGAACAAGGCCTGCCCTAAGGGCAATTTCCCTGTACCTCACATTGACGTATTGGTTGATAGTGCAGCAAAAGCGGTAATGTACTCCTTCATGGATGGCTTTTCAGGGTATAACCAGATCCTGATGGATGTGATCGACAAGGTGAAAACATCGTTCATCACAGAGTGGGGTACTTTTTGCTACAGAGTGATGCCCTTCGGGTTGAAGAATGCTGGTGCCACTTATCAGAGGGCTGTCACAACTCTGTTGCATGACATGATTCATAAAGAAGTCGAAGTGTATGTCGACGATATGCTTGTTAAATCAGCAACCCGGGAGGAACACCCTGTTATCCTGGATAAATTTTTAACACGCATCGGAGAGTACAATTTGCGACTTAACCCCAAGAAGTGCATATTCGGGGTCACATCAGGGAAGTTGTTGGGCCATGTAGTCAGCCAGAGGGGTATAGAAATGGACCCAGATAAAATTAAAGCCATCCAAGATATGCCAGCTCCAAAGACTGAAAAGGAGGTCAGATCATTCCTGGGTTCCTTACAGTATGTCAGCCGCTTCATAGCCAAGCTAACTTCCACTTGTGAGCCAATCTTCAAGCTATTAAAGAAAGATCAGCCGGTTGTGTGGGATGACAAGTGTCAGTTGGCATTCGAGAAGGTCAAGGCTTACCTGGCAAAGCCACCAGTGTTGAGTCCTCCAATTCCAGGGAAGCCTCTGATTTCATACTTGGCAGTTGAAGAATCCTCTATAGGGGCATTGCTAGCACAGGAACAAGATGGCAAGAAGGAATATCCCATTTACTACCTCAGCAAAAAGCTGTTGGAGTATGAAACCAAATACACACTAGTGGAGAAGACATGTGTGGCGATGATTTGGTTGACCAAGAAGCTGCGCCACTATTTCTAATCTTACAAGATACAAGCTGTGGCTAAAGTGGATCCAATGAAGTATCTCTATGAAGCACCGGCATTGGTTGGGAAGCTATCCAGGTGGTTGTTAATTTTGTTTGAATTTGACATCGAGTACATCACGAAGAAAACCATTAAAGGGCGAGCCGTGGCAGAGTTCCTGGCAAACCAACCCCTAGAATCGGATTACACGGAGAATCTGGAATTCCCTGATGAACAACTAGCCATGGTGGAAGTGAAAAGGTGGGTCATGTGTTTCGATGGGGCAGTGAATAGAAAAGGCGCTGGGATTGGGGTACTTATAGCAACACCGGATAGTGAGGTCATTCCTTTATCCAAAAGGCTGATCTTTCCTGTAACCAACAATGGGGCGGAATATGAAGCATGCTTGTTTGGAATGGAGACTCTATTAACCTTAGGAGCAAATGATGTCTTAATTGTCAGAGATTCACTTCTAGTGATCAGGCAAGCTCAGGGTGAGTGGGAACTAAAAGAAGAAGCCTTACGGCCTTATTTGGAGCTGCTACAGTTCAGAAAGGGTTTATTCGGCCAGTGTGAATTCAGACATGTCCCCAGAGATGAGAATAAGATGGCTGATGCATTAGCTACTTTGTCCTCCATGTGGGAAAATCCAGAAGAGACACAAGCTCAACCACTGGTTATAGCCACTTCCAGGCATCCTTGCTTCGAAGTGCATGAAGTAATGGAATTATCAGCCGAAGAAAAGCCATGGTTCTTTGACATTTACCGGTATGTTAAGGAGGGAAAGTACCCGGAAGAGGCCAGTGCTATTGATAAGTTGACACTGAGAAAACTGGCTAGTCAATTCAGAATCTTCGAGGACAAGTTGTATAAAAGAACAGCACATGGAGTTCTTTTAAGGTGTCTAACAGAACAAGAAGCAGAAGATGTGATGCAGCAGGTACATGCAGGATCCTGTGGGCCACATATGAACGGGCTTGCCATGGCCAGGAAGATCATGAGACAAGGGTACTTCTGGATGACAATGCAAGCAGACTGCATAAGAAAGGTGAAGAGATGTCATGAGTGTCAAATCTATGCAGACATTAGTCATCTTCCTCCACTTGAACTTCAGAATCTAGCATCTCCTTGGCCGTTTTCAACATGGGGGGGATAGACATGATTGGTGAAATTCATCCAGCTGCATCTAATAGGCATAGATTCATAGTTGTGGCAGTTGATTATTTCTCCAAATGGGTCGAAGCGGAATCCTTCACTAATGTTACAGCCAAGCACATGGTCAAGTTCATCCAGAAAAATATCTTCACTCGGTATGGGATTCCTCATCACATAGTAACAGACAATGGAGTACAGTTTCAAGGGGCAACGGCTGAGCTATTTGCAGAACATGGTATTGAACATCATAAGTCTTCCTCATACAGGCCTCAGGCTAATGGTGCAGTCGAAGCAGCTAACAAGGCAATAAAGAAGATCTTATCAAAGATGGTAACCACTTACAGGGATTGGGCTGATAAACTGCCTTATGCTCTTTGGGGTTACAGGACCAGTGTCAAAACACCGACAGGGGAAACTCCTTATGCCTTGGTATATGGAATGGAAGCAGTGTTGCCAGTGGAGATAGAACTCAAGTCACTTAGAGTTGCCCTGGAAGCTCAATTGCCAGAGACTGAATGGGTTCAAGCTAGATATGAGCAGCTGGCTGCACTAGATGAAAGGCGACTAAAGGCACTAGATCACCTGCAGATGTATCAGCGCAGAATGGCTAGAGCCTATAATCGAAATGTGAAATGCTCCAAGCGGCAATTGAAAGCAGGAGATTTGGTTCTAAAGCAACTAAGGCCTTCAAATGTTGATGTTAGGGGCAAGTTCAGACCTAACTGGGAAGGACCCTATGTGGTGAAGAAGGTGTTATCAAAAGGCGCTGTCAGCATCATAGACATGGATGGAAACGAGTTCACCAACCCGATCAATCAAGACAGGCTAAAGCTTTATCATGTATAAAAAAAAAAGAAAAGAAAAAGAGAGAGAGGTCTGCTAGGCTAAAAACTCGAAAAGAGCGGTCTAGGCAAAAGTTAAGACATAAGAGAAAATAATCAGTCGGAAAATCTGAAAAGGATGACTGGTGACGGATTCTGGCTTAGTGTGGAATCTGTACCATTTAGGAACCAACTTGTTTCAAATGTACTCATTTTGACTTCATCAATAAAGTGAAGTGTTTGTTTAAATATATTTGCATGGTTATGACAAATGCACAAACAAAGTTGTCTTGCATAAACACACATTCAAAGAAAGCACTTTGCATTCAACTGATCAATATCATCGCATTATTTGACAAATGAAAATGTATCAAATACATGCAATTTAAAATCTCTTATCGTCCTCTAAAGTCCATTTCATCTTCCTAGACGAGCAATAAAGGGTCACAACACCATTTTAGTCAAATCCAAAAATTAAAAAAAAAAAGAAAAAGAAAAAAAAAAGCTCGCTGAGGTGAAAACCGAAAAGGCACCTCAGGCAAAAATTAGAGCGGCCCGCTAAGCTAAAAACCCATATCGGGCAGTTTAGGCAAAAGTTAGGGCATATGAAAAGCTCGCTAAGGTGAAAACCGAAAAGGCGCCTTAAGCAAAAGTTAGAGCGGCTCGCTGGGCTGAAAACCTGATTTGGGCTACCCAGGCAAAAATTAGAGCACTTAAAAAAAAAAAAAAAAAAAAAAACTCAAAACTCATAACTTACCAGGGAGCAGGAAAAACAGAACATCCTCAGTATTCCCTGCAGAATTCGTCACATCACTCCCCAGTAGAGTTTCCCATACTATTCCCCAGTGGAGTCTACATAAAGAACACCATCAATTACTTCCCTATAAAGTTGCCATGTTACTCCTCAGAGTAGTCTACACAAAGAACACCACAATTGTTTCCCCAGTCAAGCTGTCACACTCTTCCCCAGCGGAATCTCTACAAGGAATACTATGATCATTTCCCCAGTAGTCATCTCACTCCGTCGATAATCACCAAACAATGCCCCAAGAAAAGCAAAATCAACCAGGGGCACAACATATCTCCCCAGCGGAGGACAGAAACGTCCAATAACAGAAAATACATACATGTATATATACATCATCATGCATCCATACATTGCATATATCAATTACTTATCCCCGGCTAGTCTTCATTCTTGATCGAGGGGGCAAAAAAATTTTTTGTTTAAAAATCTCTCAATCAAGGAATGAAGACTTGCCATTTTAAGTGCAGGAATTCTTCCCCAGCTTAATATCCTCAGCAAGTCGGCAGATCCGCCTCGAGTAATGTAAACTCGGTATTGGCCCAGATCCGCTCCATCATCCAAGTCCCCCAGCAGATTCGCCTAGAGTAATGTAAACTCGTCATCGGCCCAGATCAGCTTCATCTATTTCCCCAGGAAAGTTCGCCTTGGGTAACCTAGACCCGGTATCAGCCAATTTCTTCATCAATTTCGCCTCGGGTAACATAGACCCGGCATCGGTTAATCTCATTTCCAGCATCTCCTCTGGTAACATAGACCCGGTATCGGCTAATTTCACCCATCATTTGCCTTGGGTAACCTAGACCCGGTATCGGCCAATTTCTTCATCAACTCGCCTCGGGTAACCTAGACCTGATATCGGCTTATTTCATCCCCAGTATCGCCTCGGGTAACATAAACCTGATATCGGCTTAACCATAATTCACCTTCCTTTGCCTCGGGTAACATAAACCCGATATCGGCTTAACCGCAATTCCATTTTCCTTTTCCTTGGGTAACAAAAACCCGATATCGGCCAATCCATAATCCACCTTTCCTTTGCCTTGGGTAACATAAACCCGATATCGGCTTAACCACAATTTCATTTTCCTTCGCCTCGGGTAACCTAGACCCTGTATCGGCTTAGTTCTACATCAAACCCTTTATTTCATTCAAGCTAGATTTTGAATCCTTGAACATCCTCAAGCATGATTCCCAATCCTTGAAAAACCGCCTAAGCCACATTTCGGATTCTTGGAGATCGATTCAAGCAAGATCCTAGATCTTTGAAACCAATTCGAATCCCACATTTCAAACTCATCTTTGCCTCGGGTGACATAGACCCGATATCGGCTTATTTCTTCCTCAACTTTACCTCGGGTAACCTAAACCTGATATCGGCTTATTTCCTCATCAGCTTTGTCTCGGGTAGCCTAAACCTGATATCGGCTTATTTCATCTCCAGTATCGCCTCGAGTAACCTAGACCCGGTATCAGCCTATCTCATCAGAAGATTCATTCCAGTGTTCGCGGCGCTTTAATTTGCGCTCTCAAATTCATTATCACAGGTATTATGGACCTGGAGCTAGATGTCGAATTTGATCACGCGAGGGGCAGCTGTAAGCGCCGGAATTTTCTATACTTAAAAAAAAAAGAAGAGTTATAGTCGTACGACTATAGTTACAGTCGTACGACTGTAATGTTGGACAGACTGCAGGAACCCATACCTCTGCAGCAGAAATGGAGGAGAGAGAGAGGGAGCATTAATTGCTCCCTTGTTGCAGCAAGCAAAGAAAAATCGGAGAGATAAAAAAGGAGAAGGAGGAGAAAAAAAAGGGGGAGGAGGATTTCTGGTGAAAAAAAGAAATCTAGGGAGAGAAAGAGAAAAGAGAGAAAAAAACCACAAAAAGAAAACTCATTTTCTTCATCTTTTATTTTCTTTAATTTCTCGAAATTAAGGTTAAAATTTATTAGGAATCCCTAGGCTAATCAATTAATTTCATAACCAAATCAAGAACTCGGACTTAAACCATCAGAATCCCTTGCAATTTGGATTTTGGACAAAAAGCTCTCAACTTCCATTCCAAAAGGGAAAGTGCGAATTTGTTGGGATCGGAGCGACGCCAGGGGTCAAAACGACTTGGAATAGCTTCTAAAAAGGTAGTCACTTCTTTTCCTTACACTTTTTCTGGCTTTCTAGGTATTTGAAGTGAGTTTTGTGCATTTTCTGTTGCATTTTCGTTTTCCTATTTCTGGAAATTAAGAACAGTCGCACGACTGTTCTTGGTTTTCATGAACAGTCGTACGACTGTTCTTAATTTCCAGTTAATTTTCCTCAAGTTTTTGATTTAAAATGTTTTTTGGCGAAATTCTGATCCTGGACTGATTACAGTCGCACGACTGTAAACTACAGTCGTACGACTGTAATCCTTGTTCCAGAATCAGAACTTTAGCCTCATCCCCAAAAAAATTCCCAAAAAATCCCAAAAAATTATAGAACCCCAAAAATCATCAAAATGAATTTTATTGTGTGCATCACGACCATAGATCCAATTTTCTGGTAAATTTGCATTTATATCAATTCAACGATGGAGATCCATTTCTCCTGAAAACCGGCCCATTTAACATATGAAAAATGCATGTAAACCGGCTAAATTGTTTTCAAAATGATTTTCCCACAAAACCAAAAATACAGGGACGTTTCAAAATATTTTCCAGGTCTAACCGGGCCGGCTAGCCGAGCCAACCCGGTTATCCCCTAAATGCATACCCCCAATTCTTGATTTCTCATTTCTTTCTATTTGAGTCCTAATTGTGGCGTGCTGTATATATTGTGCTAACCCTCTGTTTTGCAGGTTTTAATTTCTTTTTATTTTTATTTTTATTTTGGATGTAATTTAATAGATTCTCGTGTATATAGGCGATTGTATAAGTGAGGCGAGAGTTTTTATTTTTCCATTCGATTTGGTTGTAAGCCAATTGATATTTATTCCTTTTCCTTATTTTTGTATTAAATATTTTGTATGCGCGCTGTATGCCTATTATATTCAATAAAATGGACTTTAGATTTTGAAATACCATTTGAGAACATTGGCAATATTTATTTTAATTAGACACGAAATAAGGGACTTGTCCGGACCCGAATCTCTAGATAGTGTAGCGGCCGTTCGTCCGGTTCAGCTACATAAGAATTTCCCGGTTGAGCTGAGCCAGGTGGCGACTCCTACAATATTCATCGAGACTTAGGTCTCGGTTCTTTTATGTATTAATTCCATTTATTTTCCAAAACACGGATTTCCATTATAAAAACCCCACGTGAGGGAGGGGCCCACCCGAAATCGTGGCGCCCCATTCCGAAAGGGAGTCTCGCGTCCCGTCGAAAATGCATCGTCCGCTCACACTAAGGTATCTTGCCCCGCAACTCACGAAGCTTAAATCTCTCCCTCACTTAGATTCTATGAAACTACTCCTACTTAGATCTCTCCCTCATAGGATTCATTTCACCCATTAAAGTTTAGGCAAGCATTTTATCAAGTAAGATAAAAACCCTTAGCATTTGCCTAATCTCCTCTCGGTCTCAAAGTACACATGTGTTTACCGATATGTCCGTATTTACAAATCTCCTCTCGGTCTCATTATAAACACTAAGCATAAGGTGTCCAAACTCATGAGAAATTACAAAACACCACTAAACAATCATCACCACATTTTACTTATAATAAGACAAAGACTACTTACTCCAGCCAGCCTAAGATGGCTCAAATCTACTTTGAGACTACTCACTCCTCATAATATATGACAGCGAGCAGGCTTCTCATATAGAAAATTAAAAGAAATTAATACTAGAATAAAACTAAAAAAATAAAAGCTACAAGAGTTTCCTGTCTATGTAAAACTATTAATAACTATAAAACAAAACAAGGGCTAAAGTATTTATAGCCCTGGAGAAAGATCTAGAGGACAAAGAGTAGTTAACAACTACACAATAAAATAATCCAAAAACATATCATCCATAAATGTTCTTTCAATGATAGCCAAAAGTAAAAAAGGCAGGGCTAAAGCTGTAAAATCCAACTTAGAAATATCTCAACTCTCTTTATTAGGCTCTTTTCACAGCCCATCTAAGTGGTCTTTTACTCAGCAGTCTTTAGCTCTATTTAAGCTTGTTTGCTTTGATTTTGTCCAGCAACCTTCAGCAACTACTGAGTGACCTGAAAATAAGCATTTTAGTAATAATTCTTTCATTTTAATTCCAAATTAAGGCAAATTAATTCGATTATGCTATAAAATAATTAGTATATTTTTCACTTATCAACTATCCCCATACTTGAACATTGTTTGTCCTCAAGCAATCAAAACAGAAAAAAAAAAGAAAACTAATAAATTCTTGAAAAACAAGAAACACAAGAAAGAGAGAAAGAAAACAACAAAACACAGGCAGCAACCAACAAGCACTTTCTCACCCTAAGATAGCAAAATAATCATATGGAAAATACAAAGATTAAAGAGGCAAGATATTAAAAACCCATAGGCTTGATTATCGGTCTCATTGCCACCACTTGAATTGATTACATGCACAATCAAAAGGTCTTTACAAGGGTTGTAATGTAGGCTAAGGTTGGGGCTGTGTCAAAAAGGATAATTTAGGTGAAAAAAACTACCAAAGGAACAAATAATAATTAGTAAGCAAGCAAGCTGCCTCAAATACTAAACTCATGCAACCTAAAGACTGTGAATGATGAATCAAGAAGACACAAAGATTTCAAGCAGTCTTAGAATAAAGATTTAGCTTAGGAAGCATATCAAGAAATCGCAGAGGTTTCATGGTCAAAAAGAGATATTGAACCATGAAGATATTATTATTATTATTATTATTATTATTATTATTTTAAAAGAAATTAAGGTTGCTTAAATTTGTGTGCACAACCTTAAAAAGATGGAGATAATAAATTTTCATGTTGTCAATTAAGCAAGCAGCCAATGGAATGATCAACAAAAGGACAACAACTTACTTGAATCAAAATGATTCAGCAGCCTTACGAACAGAATACTAACTTTTAGAGTTGGGTTGCTTTTGAATTTTGAAGAATTTTATTGAAATGTCAAAGAAGATTGCAAGATATTACTTCTAAAGGATAAAAATCTTTAAAGACAGCTTGGAAAAATAAAGTCACACAAGCTTAGCAAACCACAATTGATCAGCAACTTGCTTATTTTGAAAAAAAATAAAAATTCGTTGGTGAATTCGTGGATGATTTGGGTCAACATAGTGTGAAAAAGGTTAAGGAAATTTAACACATGTGGGTTAAAAACAAAAACAGGCTTAGGCTCAAAGGGGTTTAACTATAATGTGGAAAATAAACACATATGGTGGCTTTTTTGGTTTAAAAAGGGTTAAACCAAATGCCTTACTCATTTTGTGCATGTGAACAACCTTATAGTTTTGATAAGCACTAACCAAATGAAGTTCTAGCTAAGGTTACATTGTGCAAGCCCACTTAGCAAGGAAATTGAGCGAAAAATTCAAGGGTGAAATTTAAGATTTAAAAATGAAAATCAATTTAAGGTTTGAATCAAAGAAAATTAAGTAGGCTCAAATCCTCACAAAAGGAAGGGGTTTAAAATATGCAGATGGTTTAAAGCATAATAAAAAGTTGAAATGCAAATTAAAATCTCAAGTCCTAGAGTGCTTAATTCACCTCCTCAAGATTGACTAATGTAAGCCTAACATCAAGCAACCAGACTCTAAGCATTTTTCACAAATTATTTGCATTCGCAGCTTAAAAGCTTTTGCTAGCTGCCACAAAAACAGAAAATTCGAAAAATTTGGACAAAATTTTACAAAGAAAAATTTTCAAAAACAAACACACTTTAAATAAAGAACATAATCTTTCACAAAGCGGAACACAAAACATAAATAGAACAAGATTACTTAAAATAGAAATTTACAGAAAATAAACTTAGAAAAACATAATGAAAACACAGGGACTAGCAATATGTCAAGCAGGGCGTATCCATCAATAAGTGAACAATAATACCAATCATATTCAATTTCAGCATATAAGCAGTCTCACCCTCATCCCCATACTTAATGTTTGCTTTGTCCTCAAAGCAACAATCTAGCAGGCAGTTTAACAAATAATGAGGAAAAGAAACTACCTATGAAGCATGGCATGTTATTGAACTTGCAAAGGGCGAAAGTGAGGGATTCATACCAGAGATAGAGAGAAGGGAGAGTAACAAAATCACTCTTCAGCTTGCTTAGAGGATTTTTGATCCTCCTCTTCTTCCATTGGGGCGGGGGTTTCCTTCACTTCTGCTTGTGGGGTGGTGGCATCAAAAGCAGTACTTGAATTTTCCTTCTAAATCACTCGTTTAGGAGAGCTATCAGAGGTTGCTTCCTATTGGACTAATCTTTCTTCCGAGCTCTACAACCTTTTTCTCCAATTCCTCAATACTGGAGTGATCTTCATTGTAGTTAATCCATAGTTTATAAACAAGCACCACCAACTTCTCAATAGTCATTTTAGAACAGCGTTCATAATGCTCAAGCTTAGCCTTATCATCAGCAGGCAGACTCTCTAGCTCAGTAAACTTCCTCTTCTTTGCAGCAGGCTCATCATTAATTTGGATCACTTGCTCGCTTTTGCTTCAACATTGTCCTTTTCCCTTTTCTTTGCATCACGATACAACATCCATTTCCCAGAAACTTTCTTGCAGACTTGAATTTGGGTACGATTGGTGTAATCCATTGGATCTGGATGACATTTCAGGGTCATTCCAGTAGGAGAGAATTCATGAATCATTGAGAGGGCAATATTGGTCACATAAGAACCACATATAATCTTGTTGTTGGTTTTGCTTGGCAATTCCATTATATAATCAGCAAACCAAGACCCTATGTTCATTCTCTTCCCTTTCACCATGCACTAAAGAGCAAATAAGTCTTGAGTGGGCATATGAGATTGGTTTGCCCTAGCAAAAAGCGAACCAGCAATGAATTTTTGCAAGATTTTATGGCTGTAATCATAAAGACTACAGGCATTACTCCCAGTGGATGAATAATTGTCTAGCCCTGTGATTTCTTTCCAAAATGTAGTAGCACCAAATTCTGGTGGATACGTAGTCAAAGTATCCTCGAACTCGTCTGAATCGATGGTCTCTTCATCAGTGGTTCCTAGAAAGCGATTAAAGTGATTCAGAGAGATGGACTTGGCCTTTCCTATAATCCAAAATTCAATCTTCTTGGCACTATCTGTGTCTGTGATGGAGGTGTCATTGTGGAAGGTGCAAAGAAACTTAAGTGTGAGCTCTCTGTGTGCTGGTTTAATGTTTTTCACAAATAGGTCAATCCTCCATTCTTTAACAAAATGTTTAGGGTTCCATCAAGACCTAACTTCTTTAATGTGGTCCAGCAAAGAGTACGAGATGGGGGGAAAGACAGGGCACTGAATATCACATAACGCTTCACATCCTCCTTAGCAATGAAAATCTACATCTTCTTCAAAGTTCTCTCGAGATTGCAGGGTTTAGAGCCGGAGGCAGAAGTTAAAATTTTCCCATGAGAATGCTGAGTAGCCTTCTTCTTCTGCCTTATGTTCACCATCATCAATTGGTCTGGAATTTTGAAAGAAAAAGAGGAAAAGGCTTGAGAGAAATTTTTGAGTAGATGAAAAATAAAAGTAAGGAATGAATGAACAGTGAATTGGGAATTTAATGAGGGGAAATAATTTAGGGCGGTTAAGGAGAGGAAGAAGTTGAACAGTTTCGGAATTTAAATCAACCGCCTAAAGAGAGAGATAAAGTAGGGACAGTGATTAGGTAGCGGGTAGTTACAGAGAGAAGGATGCGACATGATTAGATTTGTACAAGTCCCCATACTTATCTCTTTCATAATCCCAAAAATCATCATTACTTAACCCCTTACTTTACTTTTTCCCGATTAGACATTTAAGAATAAAAAAAAACTCCTCTCTTTAGTCCCAAATAAATAAATATTATACTTAAGTGAAATTTTTCAACATGTGCTAGATTGACTAAGCAGTCTGATCAACAGTCAGAAAATTCTCTCAAGGGTAATATTTATGCCCCAAATGGAAACATGAATTAATTATTTTATGAATCAAAATTCAAAAAGTTCAAAATTAAGCATGGAATTGCAATGAAAAGCAGTAGACTAGTAGTTTCTGCTTGACTCCATGTTGCTTCCCTATACTTAGATTGCTTGAATACCTACAAAAGAAAATCAAATGATTAGAATCATTTATACCAAAAAGACAAAATTAATTGAATATGTACAGGTCAGAAAAGTTGGGGGTTGCCCAACTGGTTGCTTCAATTGGTGTTTGAAGCATACATCAACACATATGAGGCTTCTTAAGGTGGCTCAAGCTATTAAGTGCTATCCACAACCTTGAATGTTTCATGAGCAAGGTATGGCTTAAGTCTGCAGCCATTCACTTTGAAAATTTCTCCATTGTGGTTCATACTCTCAACAGTGCCAAGTGGAAACACTTTTGTAATTGTGTGCGGGCCTATCCATCTTGATTTAAGCTTACCTGGAAACAATCTTAATCTTGAATTATATAGGAGAACTTGTTGACCGGGATGAAAATTCTTCTCTTGAATTCTCTTGTCATGCCATTTTTTAGTCTTCTCTTTATAGTTCAAGGCATTCTCATAGCTGAACAATCTAAACTCTTCAAGCTCGTTCAATTGTAACCTTTTTTTTTTCTCCAATAGCTTCTCTATCAAAGTTAAGATAAGTTAGAGCCCATAATGCTTTAAATTCTAACTCAACAGGTAAATGGCAAGCCTTGCCATAAAGCAATCTAAAAGGAGACATCCCAATGGGAGTCTTAAAGGCTGTGCGATAAGCCCAAAGAGCATTATTGAGCTTGCTTGATCAGTCTCTCCTAGAATTGCTCACCGTTTTCTTAAGAATTTGCTTGATCTCTCGATTTGAGATTTCAGCTTGCCCACTAGTTTGTGGGTGATAAGGTGTAGCAATTCTATGAGTGATTCCATAATTTTTAAGTAGCCTTTCAAACTGAGCATTACATAAATGGGTACCTTGATCACTTATGATTGCTCTTGGCATGTCGAAATGAGCAAACAACTTTTTAAGAAACCTTAATACAACTTGCAGTAGCCTCTACCGACTTACTAACATAGTCCATAAGTACCAAAATGTACTCATTACCATGATAATTTGGAAATGGTCCCATAAAATCAATTCCCTATACATCGAAGATTTCACAAACAATTATATTATGCAAAGGCATGGATTTTTGGCAGAAATGTTACCTGTCCGTTCACATTCATTGCATTCCATAACAAAATTTTGTGAATCTTTGAAGATTATGGGCCAATAAAAGCTAGATTCCAACACCTTAGAGGTTGTTAGGTTTGCACCAAAGTGACCTCCAGCTTCCTTGGTATGGCATATGGTCAAGATTGTGTAAACCTTTTCTTAGGAAACACACCTACAAATCATTTGGTCTGCACACAATCTAAATAGAAATGGTTCCTCCCAAAAATAATATTTGACATCCAAAAAGAATTTTTTTCTTTTGTTGAAAAGATAGATAACGAGGTACAACACCACAAGCAAGATAGTTAGCAATGTTAGTGAACCAAGGGAAAGAATTTACCATGTAAAGTTGCTCATCTGGGAATGAGTCAACAATCTTGGGTTGCTCGCTGAGGTTTCTTGGAGGAATTCTGGATAGGTGGTCAGTAGCCACGTTCTTTGATCATTTCTTGTCCTTGATTTCAAGATCAAACTCTTGGAGTAACAAAAGCCATTGGATGAGTTAAGGTTTGGCATCTTTTGTTGTAAGCAAATATTTTAAGGCTGCATGATCTGTAAAAACCACCACCTTAGAAAGCACCAAGTAAGATCTGAACTTGTCAAAAGCACACACCACTGCAAGTAGTTCCTTCTCCGTTGAAGTGTAATTTTGTTGAGCTTCCGTAAGCTTTTTGCTTGAATAATAAATTGGCCGAAAATTCTTGTAAATTCTAAGACTGCTCCAATGCAAATATCACTTGCATCACACATTAACTCAAAGGGAAGATCCTAATTTAGAGCAATCAAGATTGGTGAATTGATTAGTTTTATCTTTGATTCTTCAAAGACTCTCAAGCAAGTTGCATCAAATTTGAAGTCCACATCCTTGTGAATAAGGGTTGTAAGCGGTTGAGCGATCTTAGAAAAATCCTTGATGAACCTCCTATAGATACTAGCATGACTGAGAATACTTCAGACTTCTTTGACTGATGTGGGGGCAGCCAACTTCTCAATCACTTCTACTTTTGCTCTATCAACTTCAATGCCTCTTGCTGAAATTTTATCGCTAAGGACGATTCCTTTATTAACTATAAAATGACATTTCTCCCAATTCAGTACAAGATTGGTCTCTTTGCAACGAACCATGACATCCTTAAGGTTTCTCAAGCAGGACTGGAAAGTCTTGCCATAGACTGAAAAATCATCCATGAAGATCTCAATAGTCTTCTCCACCATGTCATTAAAAATTACCATCATGAATCTCTGAAAGGTTGCTAGGGCATTACATAGACCGAACGACATCCTTTGATATGCATAAGTTCTGTATGGGCAGGTGAAGGTTGTTTTCTCTTGATCTTGGGGATGAATCAAAATCTGGTTGTACCCAGAATAACCATCGAGAAAGCAGTAGAATGTGTAACTAGACAATCTTTCGAGCATTTGGTATATGAATGGAAGAGGAAAATGATCTTTCCTTGTTGCATCATTAAGTTTGCTATAGTCAATATAAACTCTGAAGTTGGTTACTATCCTTATAGGAATAAACTCATTTTTTTCATTCTAGACAATAGTAATCCCACCCTTCTTAGGAACAACCTGGACAGGGCTGGTCTAGATACTGTCCTAGATTGGGTAGATTATCCCGGTATTGAGCAATTTGATCACTTCCTTTTTAACTACTTCCTTCATTTTCGGGTTAAGTCTCCTTTAAGGTTGTTCACTTGGCTTATGGTCTTCCTCTATTAGAATATGGTGAACACAAATGGAAGGGCTGATCCCTTTGATATCTGAGATTGTCCATGCCATCACTTCCTTATTTCTCCTTAAAACATCAAGCAATTGTTCTTTCTGCTGAGGTGTAAGTTTGGATGATATAATCACTGGAAGATTTCTTGGAGGATCTAAGAAAGCATATTCTAAATGTTGAGGTAATGGTTTAAGTTCTATGGGTGGTGTTGGATATGCCCTAGTCCCGAGGCATTGGTCCTTGTATTTGTATCATACATTAATTGGATTCATGTATTATACTTATTTGTGTTATTAATAAAGGCATTAATTCATTTATTATATTTATCTTGTGCAATATATTAAATGAAGTATCCAATGGACATATCCATATCCATGATGACTAGTGTCATGCACTTGGCAGTAAGACCATGGATAGGGTAAACGATATGACCATGAATAGATCCGTAGTCTGTTCCAGTCATAGGAATGAGTGGAATAAGAGACTATCATTAACCTGGTTGTATAGCGGTATCTTACCGGTCATTAGACATGGGATGTCAACCAAGTTAATGGGTACATGCATAAGGGGCATGGTACTGGATAGATCCACTTAATGAGAAATCCACATGGTATAGTATCACAAGTGATTCTTGTGTAGTACTTGTATGGATCCTTTGACCTGACCATATGATGGTGTTGCATGTGAGGTCGCATACTTAGGGGTATGCCTAAAAGGCCTGTAATAGGGTGCCAAGTATGTGTGCTTTTGGGTATTTCACTTAGCATGGCAATGCTATGGATATGCAGAAGGGATTTGTCACTCAGTAGTCCACTGAGAAGATATCACCGGCCTCTTGATGAATGTGATTGATAAGAGTGTGGCCATACCCAAACAAGTTGGAACATGTTTGTGAGCTTCAGTACATTTGGGATCAAGTTAATATCCGGACACAAAAAAGGGTGATCAATCCATGCCTCTGTGTTGGACACCGATATCGATGACATGGGATATACAAGTTTAAACTACAGGGTTATGATATCAGTTGGACTGCCATCTCCATCTTAATTGGGGGCTGCAGTGGCTTGCTAGAGCCCAACTGTAGTCTGTGGGCCACAAGCCCACTGCCAACATAAAGATAGGCCCACGGGATCTTACACATTGAGCGACTGAACACTGACTTAAGGAATCACTTGTATACTTGGAGTATACACTCTGAAGAGAGAGAAATATATTAATTATATTATAAAGATCAATTGGATTGATCATAATAATAAAATTAATATTCGATTGGCTCTTCATTATGAAATTATTTCCTAGGTGGAAATATTCATATGTATAGGTTGACATATGATTTTATTTGCGAAGATCTAATTTTAATTTGATGGATTAAATTAATTGGTCAAAGTAATTTTAATTTAAATGTAAATAATATGTTACTTAGTGTAATATATTAAATACATGGGTAAATTAAAGTTGGGCTTGAAATTAATTTAAACCAGACTAATTAAAATAAGATTGGGCCTGAATTAAAAGAAGGAAGCCCATGCAAATAAGGAGCCAAGTTGGGCCAAAATTCCTCAAGGGAATTTCGGCCAACCTAGGGTTTAATAACCCCAGGGAATTTTGGCCACAAGATGCAACACACACCATAGCCGAAATTCACCTAAGCCTCTCGCTCCATAGTTTGTTTTCCGATTCTAGCACGGGTGGTGTTCATTAGGCGTTCGTGTACGTGAACGAGGAGGGATTCTAAGTTGATTCCTGTGGTCTGCATCCATCTCTGAAAGAGATATTCCGGGTAAGAGAATTATCTCTTTCGATTAAATTTTTGTTTTCACAATTTCCATCTCAATTGCTCCTGGGCACAGATTTGAGGAAATCATCGCGTTCTTCTGCTTTTATCGGGTGATTTCCGGTGAAAAATCCCAACAGGTGGCTCTTCAATTGATGGTTTTATAGGTAATGTGGGTGTATGATCAAGAGGTTCAATAAACTGTCTGCTGCCTGAGACTGCTAGATAGCCTAGCTCTCTTTCAATTTGCTCTTCCACAATTTTCTCTTCATCATCAAATGTTTATTCTTTATACTCCTGCATGAAATATGGATTAAAATTCAAATCAGTAGCATCAATGAAATAACAAGAATCATCACAAGCAAGAGGATATTTGATTGCCTCATTCATATTACAAACAACTTCTTCATTATGGATTTCTAAAATGAGTTTTCCATTTTGCACATCAATTAGGGCATGACCTGTAGCAAGAAATGGTCTACCTAATATGATGGGTACATGTAAATCCTTATCCATATCCATTACAATAAAGTTAACAGGCAATATAAACTTCCCTACTTTAACTAAAACATCCTCTACTATTCCTCTAGGGTATCATACAGTCCTATCAGTAAGATGAATAGACATTCTAGTGGGTTAAGGTTCTCCTAGCCCGAGTTGTTTGTAAATGTAGTATTCCATAAGATTTACACTTGCTCTTAGATCACAAAATGCATTATCTATGTTGATATTGCCTATAGAACAAGGTATAGAAAAACTCCCTGGGTATTTCAGCTTGGTTGGCAAAGGTTGCTTCCTTTGCAAGATCAAAGAGCAGTCTCTGTTAAGCTGCACCATAGCTACATTTTCCAATTTCTTTTTATTCGCTAACAATTCCTTTAAGAATTTCACGTACATTAGCATTTGTGCAAGGGCCTTCGCAAAGGGTATGTTTATATGAAGCTTCTGGAAGACTTATAGAAACTTGTCAAATTGCTTAGCCATCTCATGTTGTTGGGCTCTTTTGGGGTAAGGAATCTTTGGCTGATATGAAGGAATAGATTGCGCAACAAGATTACCTTGAGCAGGGTCTGATACTGCTAAAGTCTAAATAGATTGCTTAGGAACAAAATCAGGTTGAGCTTGAGATTGTTCAACCTTATCTACAGATTGCTCACTGTTTTGTACAGATTGCATCTGAGTCACAATAGGTTGCTTGTTCATCTCCTCAGCCTATTCACCTCTATTTTCATCAACATTAACAACTACAATTTTGTTAGTGTTTTCAATAGCCTTACAACTCCTAAGCATGATTGCTTTTCATTCCTCCTTAGGATTCGGTTTAGTGTTGCTTGGAATAACTCCTTTGTTCTTGGGTGTGACAATCATGGTAAGTTACTAGAATTGAGTCTCTAAATTCTTTATAAAAGCTTGAGTTTGCTTCATAAATTGCATCATCATGTCCTTCATCTCATCAAACTCAGATTTCTTGGGTTCACGAGATGGCCTAGCTTGATGAAAATTCTGCTGAGTCTGCTGATGCTGCTAAACATGGCTGTGAGGTTGCTGAAAAGGAACTTGAGATTGCTTTCTAGGTTGCTGATTCCACAAACAATTGGGATGATTATGCCAACACGGATTGTATGTATTTGGAAAAGGATTATTCTGCCTTAGATTGTTTCCTACGAAATTATATTGCTCTTGGTTGAGTGGTCCTTTATAATCAATGTTTCTATGGTCGCCACCACAAAAATCATAAGATAACTACATATTGGAGATTACTGAGACATTCTGCTTAGCCAACTGTCCTAGAATCAGGTCCACCTTGTCTAAAAGCTTTGAAACAGCTTCAGCTTCTCCTCGTCTTGCTCTATCTTCACTTACAGTGTGCCATTTATAGCTAGTATTAACCAGACTCTCGATTAGCTCATAAAGTTCTTTTGGAGCAAGCTTCTTTGGATCACTATTAGCTATAGATTCAATTTGGATTTTGTAAGCATTAGTTAATCCATTGTAGAAGTTTTGGATTTGCATCCACATTGGAATCCCGTGATTTGGCACTTTCCTCAAAAGTTCTTTATATTCTCTCCCATGCTTTAGAAAGAGATTCATCAGATTGCTGGGAAAAATGACTAACCTTGTTTCTTAGCTTGATTGCATGCCTGGGTGGAAAATATTTTGTTAAGAAAGCTCTGACCATTTCATCCCAGGTTGTAACCAATCCAGGTTGAAGATTTTTAAGACAACTCCTAGCTTTATCCCATAAGGAAAAAGGAAAAAGCTTGAGTCTTATAACATCATCCGAAACTCCATGATTTGTATGAAATGTGTTACACATGGTCACGAAGTCTTGGATATGTGAATTCGGATCTTCTCTTGGTAATCCTCTAAACTGTACGGCTGCTTGGAGCATTTGTATCTTAAGGCTTTGATCTCAAAGAGATTGTCCCCCTCGTCAGGTATCACAATGCATGAAGAGTGTCCCTCATTAGATGGTCTCAAATACTCTTTAAGTCTCTGCCTTTGGGGATTTGGGTTAACTTCCCTTATACCTTCGTGTGGTCCATTGCAATTAGAATTAGGTTGCCTAAGGTCCGCCATCCTCTGCCTTCGTCTTACTCGCCTAGCTGCACCACTTCTTCGTCTATAAATTCGCTCGATTTCAAGATCTATAAGAAGCAATGGTAAGCCACCTCTTCGCATAAAACAGAAGAGTGCTTAGACAAAGATTTCTGTACAACTTGAACACACGAGATTAAAAGCTACCAATTTACTAAAAATTTAAAATATTTCACCGCTAGTCCCCGGTAACGGTGCCACAAACTTGTTGCCTACTATATGGACACTGTACTAGGTCGCTCAGTAGTACAAAGCAAGACCAAGTATCATTTTCTTAGCGACTAAGGGTAAACAACCTTAAATTTCTTTGTAAAAGGGTAAATCTGATTTCCTTTAATATTTTAATAAACACAATAATATAAAATCTTCTAAAACTAAGAATAATAAATAAATAATCATCAAACAATAAAGCTTGCTTAAAATAGAATAAAAGATGACAATAATAAAGATGCACAGGCTGGTTCAGCAGGGTTAAACAGGTTCAGTAGGTCTCTCTCCTTCCTATTATAAGCAAATTAAGAACATAGATCTAAGGTATCTTACCTCTCAACTCACCAAGCTTAGATCTCTCCCTCACTTGGATTCTACGAAACTACTCCTACTTAGATCTCTCCCTCATAGGATTCATTTCACGCATTAAAGTTTAGGCAAGAATTTTATCAAGTAAGATAAAAACCCTTAGCATGTGCCTAATCTCCTCTCGGTCTCATAGTACACATGTGTTTAGTGATATGTCTGCGTTTACAAATCTCCTCTCGGTCTCTTTATAAACACTAAGCATGAGGTGGCCAAACTCATGAAAAATTACAAAACACCATTAAACAATCATCACAACATTTTACTTATAATAAAAAGAAGAGAAAAAGACTATTTACTCCCGCCAGCTTAAGTTGGCTCAAGCTTGCTTTGAGACTACTCACTCCTCATAAAATATAAGAGCAAGTAGGCTTTTCAGATAGAAAATTAAAAGAAATTAATACTTTATTAATACAAAAAATAAAAATAAAAAATAAAAACTACACGAGTTTGGTAGAGAATCTACTCTTATCTATCTAAAACTATTAATTGCTATAAAACAAAGCAAGAGTTAATGTATTTATAGCCCTTGGAGAAAGATTTAGAGGACAAGGAGTAAGTTAATAACTACATAATTGTTGGAAATGCCCTAGTCCCGAGGCATTGGTCCTTGTGTTTGTATAATGTAATCTTTATGTATTATACAATTTGTGTCAAGGAAATAAAGGCATTAATCTATTTATTATATGTCTTGTGCTATATTTTAAATAGAGTATCCAATGGACATATCCATATCCATGTTGTCAAGTGTGAGGCACTTGGCAGTAAGACTGTGGATAGTAAAAACGATATGACCATAAAGTCATCCGTAGTCTGTTCCAATCATGGGAATGAATGGAACCAAAGACTATCATTAGCCTGGTTGTATGGCGGTGTCTTACCGGTCATAGAACATGGAATGTCAACCAGGTTAATGGGTACATGCAAAAAGGGCATGGTACTGGATTGATCCACTTAACGGGAATCTGCATGGTATAGTATCACAAATGATTCTCGTGTAGTACTTGTATAAGTCCTTCGACCGGACCATATGATGGTGCTGCATGTGAGGTGGCACACTTTGGTGTACGCCCAACGGGCCTGTAAAAGGGTGCCAAGTACGGGTACGTTCGGGTGTGTCAGTAAGCATGGCAGCACTATGGATATGCAGAAGGGAATGTCACTCAGTGATTCACTGAGACGATATCATCGGCCTCTTGAAGAATGTTACTGATAAGTGTGCGGCCGCACCCAAACAAGATTGGATCTCGTTTGTGAGCATTAGTTCATTCGGTATCAAGTAAAGGTCCAGACACAAAGAGGGTGATACTTCCATGCCTCTGTGTTGGACACCGATATCAGCGACATGGGATTTACAAGTTCAAACTAGTGGGTTACGTTTTCAGTTGGACTGCTTACTCCGTCTTAATTGGGGGCTACAGTGGCTTGCTAGAGCCCGCCTGTAGTCTGTGGGCCTTGGCCCACTGCCAACATAAAGACGGGCCCATCGGATCGTACACATTGAACGTCTGGACTTTAACTAGTCGGATTAAGTGTGTACTTGGAGTATACACATTTGAAGAGAGAGAGATATATTAATTATATTATATGAATCAATTGGATTGATCAAAGTTATATAATTAATATTTATTTTGGCCTTCTCATAATTAATTCAATGAATTAATTTATGGGATTATTTCCTAGGTGGAAATATTATGACATGTATAGGTTTACATGTTTGTCATTTTATGTGTGTCTAATTTAATCCATTGATTAAATTAATAGGTCAAATGAATTTTAATTTAAATGTATGTAATATGTTACATGGTATCATATATATAAACATACATGTTAAATTAAAGTTGCATTTGCATTTAATTAAATCAAAGGAATTTAAATTGGGCTTAAGGCTTAAAATGAAAAATGCCCACATTAAGTGGGATGTGTTGGCCGAAATTGTGGGCAAGGTTGGGATAAGAATGTGAGTCATTTTATGGATCAAAATGATGATGACCAATTCTTATGAACCAATAAGAAAATGGTGAGTCATTGGTTTGACCTAAGAAGTGGCAAAGTTGGACTTTGCTCCATTTGATCTTTCCTTTACTTATGGTAAGAAAGGGGAAAAGATGATGACCATTTTTCTCTTGGTGTTGGCCGAATATATGCATAAAGAAGTGAGTCATTGTTTGACTTTGGAGAAGCAAAGTGAGACTTTGCTTCTTTATGCATAATGATGAGATTTTTGGTGAGTCATTTGGATGAACCAATTAAGGGGTGATGAGTCATTAGTTTGACTAGAAAACTTGCAAAGTTGGACTTAGCAATTTAATTCATTCTCTCATCTTTTGGCCGACCACCATGTTTGTATAAGATGGGAAAAATGGTTTTTATGGATGGTGGGTGTGAAAACATTTTTGCCCACTTTGGAGAGAAATTTCTTTTGGTAAGAACTTTGAGCCCAACTTGATTACTTGTTTTATTTCTTTTGGAAAGAAATAGAGGACAACCATATTCATCTTGGGCCGCCCCTCTCTCCCTCTCTTCTTGTCATCCGAGTCGCTAGCACGGGTTTCGGTCCGAGAGCCGTTCGTGTACGTGATGTTGGAGGGAATCTACACTTGATTTCTGCAGTCTGCATCCGTCTCTTAGAGAGACTTTGTGGTGAGTTTTTGAAACCCTCCTTTTATGCTTTAAGTTTTTGATTTCCACATCTTAAGCTCCTGGGCCGGATTCGAGGAAATCGACGCGTTTTTCCGCTTTTATCGGTCGGTTTCCCGTGACGAATCCAAACAGTGGTATCAGAGCGGGCTTTTGATCCGTGGAAATCTTTAAACTTGGCGGATCCCGTGTTTTAAAATTGGCGATTTTGTGGACGGGATTTATTTTTGGTTTGGGGTTTGGTGATTTTGCCCCTTGAATTTTGCAAATGGAAAATTTTTGCATATTGGTTTATGCTTGGTGTATTTTCTATTTGTGTTTTGCTACGGAAATTTTGTTTTGCATATAGGTTTTATGCTAGATTTAATTTCCTATGCTTGATTTTATGTCTTGGTGATTTAATTTCATGTTGCTATTTTTGTTGCGGGAAAAAATCACGGACCGTTTCGGGGCGAAACGGGGGCAGCAGCCGCTGCCTGCGGCGCTAGGCGCCACAGGCAGCAGCTGCTGCTGGCTGCTGCCTCGGCAGCAGCTGGGCTGCTGCTGGCCAGCAGCTGCTGCTGGGCAGCAGCTGCTGCACGCCAGCAGCAGGGCTGCTGCGCGCAAGCAGCTGCTGCTGGGCAGCAGCTGCTGTACGCCAGCAGCAGGCTGCTGCTGGGCAGCAGCCGCTGCGCGGCAGCGGGGCTGCTGCTGGGCAGCAGCACCGCGGCTGCCCCGCGCGGCGGGCCGGGCCCATTTTTGGATTTGGCGGGATTTTTGGGCCGGGCCGGATTTAAAATTTTAAAAAAAATATGCGTGTTTAAATTTTGGTAATTTTTATACGCGTGGGATTTTAAAATTTTAATTGGTTTTAAACTTGTGCGTGTTTATTTTGGAAATTTTATGCGCATGTTTTATGAATGAATTTATTTTTCGTTCATGCGATATTTATTTTGGAAATAAATACGATTAATTGAAATTGGTTCGGGTTTTCTTGGCACGATTACCCGGACGGCTAATTTTGGAATTCATGGTTTCCCAATTGGATTGGGAGCAATTCTGCCTGGGTTGGATGCCCAAAGCCCGCACGGGTTTAGAACCATGATCGGCCAAAATTTGGCGATTTCAAAATAATGGCTATGGACATATTTGAAATGGGATTAATTCATGCATTTAACATGTTTATAAATTGTATGTATTGGATACGTGTATGTATGATTAAGTGCATGAATGGATGTTTTGGGCCTTATTTATTCGGGTTGTAATATTCTTTTGGTAAATACGGCCTACGCGCCGTTTTTTCTTTTATGTAATTTTATTTTATGTGTTTATTATGGAATTATGTAAAGAAGAAGAAGCCGATTGGATTGGCCTGCTAGAAGGATGAGGATGCAGCCCACCTGATGTCGTTCTAGTATAGGTTTACTAGAATTATATTAGGATGTATATTTTGGCCCATAGCATTTCATTTTTATTTAATTATGCTTTATTTATTTACATGTAAGAATGTATGTACAAACCCAATTTCACCCGCCTATGCATCTAAGCCGTTATTAATTGAATCTAATAACCAAAAGGTAATTACTAAGTCTCTTAAAAGTGCTTCCCTCATTCTTAACCTACTCGAAGTGGGGATAGGCCAGCTGTAGACCAACCCTCGTTGGATGCACTGGAGTATCGTCATTTTGTATTGGGTTGGAGTATTGGTTACTCTAACACTTGGATGGAGGTTTTGACTTAGCGTGGGTAGTAGGATGTTCCTGGCCCTAAGCACAGATGGGTAAGTGCCAACAGACCCATCAAACCGAGAGTCCCTAGGTTGGGATTGGACGGCGTTCCTACCTAAAAATTGGGGTATAGTTGTTCCAGGCCCTCGTCTGGCTATATCTTGATATAATATGGATCTCGGCCCATGAGCCCAACAACTCGAGTTAATTAATAACACGATTCATTATTAATTATAATATGGGAAGAACATGTTAAGTCCTTTATTTACACTCGTAATTTTTCTGTGTAGAAACCAATGGCTACGAATGATACTTTATCACTGCGATCTTTCTTGGAATGGGACAAGCTTTCTGGCCCTAACTTTTGGGACTGGTCTATGAACTTAAGGAAAGTTCTAAGACAAGAGTCTAAAGAGTATGTGCTCAAAAAGCCTGTACCGGCTGTGCCAACGGGAAGTAATCCACCGGCTGCCCAGCTGGAGGAATACTTGGCACATGTAAAAGATAACCGGGATGTGACATGCCTGATGTTGGCTAGTATGGTTCCTGAATTGCAAAAGCAGTTCCTGGATCATCAGGCCTTTGCTATAATAACAACTCCTAACGAGATGTTTTATGAGCAAGCTTATCAGGAAAGGTACCTGATACACAAGGCATTCCGCAGCTGTAAGATGGGAGCCGGGACATCTATGAGTACACACGTGCTCAAGATGAAGGGTTATCTGGATAATTTAGCCCGTCTCGAAACTCCTATCTCACGGGGGCTGGCGGTTAGTACAATCCTGGATTCTTTACCGGATTCTTATGATCAATTCATCCTAAACTTTTACAAGCAAGGGATGGACCGTACTGTTAGTGAGCTGCATTGGATGCTTGAACTCGCTGAACTGTCGATCAAGAAGAATCCGCCGGTACTTGAGGTTAACAAGGGGAAACCTCCTTTTGCTAAAGGCAAGGGCAAGGCAAAGGCCAAGGCCAAGGCTAAGGAAGCCAAGGCTAAAAAGGCTAAAGCCCAGCCCAAGGCCCGTTCCAAGGATGTCTGCTTCGGTTGCAAGCAGGCTGGACATTGGAAAAGATCGTGTCCCAAGCTTTTGGGAGAGAAAAGGAAGACGCAGGGCGTGTCTTCATCAGGTATATATGTCATAGACATTAACCTCTGTTTCAACATCTTATGTATTGGATACTAGATGTGGTTCTCACATTTGTTGAATGTGCAGGGACTTAAGAACAGGAGATCACTGGGATCGGGACAAGTGGACTTGCAGGTCAGAAATGGAGCAAGGGTTGCTGCCATAAAGATCAGCGGGACCAGCTTATGATGCCTAGTAGATTAGTTTTGTTACTGCTGAAACAATGTCATTTTGTACCTGTTATGTACAGGAATATTATTTCTGTTTCGGTTTTGGATATTTCTGGATGTACATTTACTATTAATAATAGTAAAAAGGGTTTATCTAGAAAAGAATTATTTTATGGAGTAGCTCTATTAAATAATGTCTTTTATATCCTGGATCTAAATGAAACTAATCATGTCTATACTATACACACTTAAAGGGTTAAGCCTAACGAACTTAATCCGGTTTACCTTTGGCATTGTCATTTAGGCCACATAAACAAGAAGCGCATAGCTAGGCTTCACATTGCTTGAATCCTAGGATCATTTGACATGGAGTCACTTGATATATGCGAGTCTGGTTTATAAGGTAAAATGACTAAGAGGCTAAAAGGGTTGCTAGCTTATTGAACCTAATGCATTGAGATGTATATGGACCGACAAGCATAGCAACCAGGGGTGAACATCTATACTTCGTATCCTTCACAGACGATTTCATCAGAAATGGCCATGCCTATTTAATGAAATATAAGTCTGAGACCCTTGATAGGTTCAAGGGAGTGAGAAACGAAGTACAGAACTAGGCAGAAATATCAAAGCCTTTCGGTTGGACCGAGGTGGTGAGCATATAAGCCTATAGTTTGACTCATTTTAAGAGAGCATGGAATAGTTCCACAGCTCACTCCTCCAGGAACACCACAATGGAATGGGGTGTCCGAACGGAGGAATAGGACCCTGTTGGACATGGTCCGCTCAAACGATGAGTCATGCCTTTCTCCCAATAAGTTTTTTAATGGATACGCTCTTGAGACAATGGCTCTCATTTTCTATTATACTCCGACTAAGGCTTTGGAAAAGACCCCATTTGGAATATGGACGGGCAGGGTGCCTAATGTGTCTTTCTTACGGATTTGGGTTTGTTATGCACAAGTCAAGAAATTGACTGTGAGCAAAACTAGAACCCAAAACTGACCAATGCCTGTTTGTGAGCTACCCTAGGGAAACCAAAGGGTATTACTTCTACGACCCCGCTGAGAACAAGGTGTTCATGGCGCGAAAGGGGGTCCTTCTTGAAAAGGGGTTTCTTTCCAAGAAAGACAGTGGGAGTGATATTGAACTCAGGGAAGTTCAAAGCTCAGAAATTCCTGAAAAGGATAACTCGGAGACCAGGGTGAAGCTTCCAAAAGGGGAAGCACCAGCCCAGGTCACACAAGGACCTAAAAGGTCTGGTAGGGATCATCAGAAACCTGAGAAACATCGGTTTTTGTTTCTAATGATTATGCCCCTTTTGTTTTGGACGAAGAGGAGCTCAAAACCTACTAGTAGGCTATAGCTAGCCCACTGTCTGCCATGGTGGTGGATTTGCAATCTATGTACGATAATCAGGTTTGGAACCTGGTTGATTCACCTCCAGGTGCTAAGGTAATAGGTTGCAAGTGGTGCTATAAGCTATAGGCCGACAATACCTTTAAGGGTGTGTATAAGAGGTTTAGTGGGAGCATAGTAACTTTCCTGGTATTATATATGGATGGCATCCTTCTGATTGGAAGCGACATACCAACACTACAAGGGAATTGTAATGGTTGTGTAAGTGCTTCGCAATGAAGGACTTAGGCGAAGCTGAGATGATCCTAGGGATTAGGATCTACAGGGTTAGATCCAATCGGCTTCTAGGCCTAAGTCAGGCCAAGTACATAGACATAGTTCTGGAAAAGATTCAGCATGGACCAGGCTGAGAAAGGTTTCTTGCCAATGGGTCATGAGCTGAAACTTAGCAAGAAGTACTGTCCTAAGACAAGGCAGGATAGGGAGAACATGATTTGGTCCTATATGCACTTCGGCTATGGGATCAATCATGTACTCCATGCTATGTACAAGACCTAATGTCGCCCATGAAAGTTAGGAAGAGCAGTCAGTTACTGGGTACACTGATGCAAGCTTCCAGACCGACCAGGATGAATATAAGTCGCAGTATAGGTATGTGTTCATGCTAAATGGTGGTGCTATTGTTGGAGAGGCTCCAAGTAATAGACCATCGCGGTTTCTATCACAGGAACTGAGTACATTGCAACGTGTGAAGCAGCTAGGGAAGCTGTGTGGATAATGAAGTTTATCATGCAACTGGGCGTAGTGTCAACTATCCAGTAACCAGTTGATATCTTCTGTGACAACACGGGGCTGTTGCACAAGCTATGTGCCCCGGTCACACATATACACGAAGCACGAACTCAGGGAGTTTCACCTATTGCGAGAAATCGCTGAGGGGGTGACATCTCATTACAAAGAGTGGACACCAAAGACAATGTCGCAGATCTTTTGACCAACATGCTTGGCTATGCCTCTACATGAAGGTTATACTAGATCTATAGGGATTAGACCCATGCCTAGTAGGTACTAGTGCAAGTGGGAGATTGTTGGAAATGCCCTAGTCCCGAGGCATTGGTCCTTGTGTTTGTATAATGTAATCTTTATGTATTATACAATTTGTGTCAAGGAAATAAAGGCATTAATCTATTTATTATATGTCTTGTGCTATATTTTAAATAGAGTATCCAATGGACATATCCATATCCATGTTGTCAAGTGTGAGGCACTTGGCAGTAAGACTGTGGATAGTAAAAACGATATGACCATAAAGTCATCCGTAGTCTGTTCCAATCATGGGAATGAATGGAACCAAAGACTATCATTAGCCTGGTTGTATGGCGGTGTCTTACCGGTCATAGAACATGGAATGTCAACCAGGTTAATGGGTACATGCAAAAAGGGCATGGTACTGGATTGATCCACTTAACGGGAATCTGCATGGTATAGTATCACAAATGATTCTCGTGTAGTACTTGTATAAGTCCTTCGACCGGACCATATGATGGTGCTGCATGTGAGGTGGCACACTTTGGTGTACGCCCAACGGGCCTGTAAAAGGGTGCCAAGTACGGGTACGTTCGGGTGTGTCAGTAAGCATGGCAGCACTATGGATATGCAGAAGGGAATGTCACTCAGTGATTCACTGAGACGATATCATCGGCCTCTTGAAGAATGTTACTGATAAGTGTGCGGCCGCACCCAAACAAGATTGGATCTCGTTTGTGAGCATTAGTTCATTCGGTATCAAGTAAAGGTCCAGACACAAAGAGGGTGATACTTCCATGCCTCTGTGTTGGACACCGATATCAGCGACATGGGATTTACAAGTTCAAACTAGTGGGTTACGTTTTCAGTTGGACTGCTTACTCCGTCTTAATTGGGGGCTACAGTGGCTTGCTAGAGCCCGCCTGTAGTCTGTGGGCCTTGGCCCACTGCCAACATAAAGACGGGCCCATCGGATCGTACACATTGAACGTCTGGACTTTAACTAGTCGGATTAAGTGTGTACTTGGAGTATACACATTTGAAGAGAGAGAGATATATTAATTATATTATATGAATCAATTGGATTGATCAAAGTTATATAATTAATATTTATTTTGGCCTTCTCATAATTAATTCAATGAATTAATTTATGGGATTATTTCCTAGGTGGAAATATTATGACATGTATAGGTTTACATGTTTGTCATTTTATGTGTGTCTAATTTAATCCATTGATTAAATTAATAGGTCAAATGAATTTTAATTTAAATGTATGTAATATGTTACATGGTATCATATATATAAACATACATGTTAAATTAAAGTTGCATTTGCATTTAATTAAATCAAAGGAATTTAAATTGGGCTTAAGGCTTAAAATGAAAAATGCCCACATTAAGTGGGATGTGTTGGCCGAAATTGTGGGCAAGGTTGGGATAAGAATGTGAGTCATTTTATGGATCAAAATGATGATGACCAATTCTTATGAACCAATAAGAAAATGGTGAGTCATTGGTTTGACCTAAGAAGTGGCAAAGTTGGACTTTGCTCCATTTGATCTTTCCTTTACTTATGGTAAGAAAGGGGAAAAGATGATGACCATTTTTCTCTTGGTGTTGGCCGAATATATGCATAAAGAAGTGAGTCATTGTTTGACTTTGAAGAAGCAAAGTGAGACTTTGCTTCTTTATGCATAATGATGAGATTTTTGGTGAGTCATTTGGATGAACCAATTAAGGGGTGATGAGTCATTAGTTTGACTAGAAAACTTGCAAAGTTGGACTTAGCAATTTAATTCATTCTCTCATCTTTTGGCCGACCACCATGTTTGTATAAGATGGGAAAAATGGTTTTTATGGATGGTGGGTGTGAAAACATTTTTGCCCACTTTGGAGAGAAATTTCTTTTGGTAAGAACTTTGAGCCCAACTTGATTACTTGTTTTATTTCTTTTGGAAAGAAATAGAGGACAACCATATTCATCTTGGGCCGCCCCTCTCTCCCTCTCTTCTTGTCATCCGAGTCGCTAGCACGGGTTTCGGTCCGAGAGCCGTTCGTGTACGTGATGTTGGAGGGAATCTACACTTGATTTCTGCAGTCTGCATCCGTCTCTTAGAGAGACTTTGTGGTGAGTTTTTGAAACCCTCCTTTTATGCTTTAAGTTTTTGATTTCCACATCTTAAGCTCCTGGGCCGGATTCGAGGAAATCGACGCGTTTTTCCGCTTTTATCGGTCGGTTTCCCGTGACGAATCCCAACAATAATAAAATAATCCAAAAACATATCATCCACAAATGTTCTTTCAATGATAGCCAAAAGTCAAAAGGTAGGGCTAAAGCTGTAAAATCCAACTTAGAAATGTCTCTTCTCTCTCTATTGGGCTCCACTCACGGCCCATCCAAGTGGTTCTTTTACTCAGCAGTCTTCAGCTCCATTTAAGTTTGTTTGCTTTGATTTTATCTAGCAACCTTCAGCAACTACTGAGCGACCTAAAAATAAGCATTTTAGCAATAATTCTTTCATTTTAATTCCAAATTAAGGCAAATTAATTCCATTATGCTATAAAATAGTTAGTATATTTTTCACTTATCACGGAGCAATTCCCTCCTTAGTGAAATAAAAGGTTTATTAATCCCCCTCAACTCTCTTAAATGGATCAATTTTTATCTTTTCTAACCTCACCGTTAGTTGACCATCACTTTTACAATTTTGACTGCTTTAGCGACCGATAATTCGATCCGAAATTGGTCACAAAACGAATTACAAAAAAATGTCCACAATTATGTGAAAATTTTTATTTCTACTTTTTCTTTTTCTTTTTTTTTTTATGTATCTAGTGTTATATATTTTCTTTTTTAATGATACTGTTATATATTCTTAAACTCTTGATGAATTTTTTTTTTTTCAAAAAAAGTAGTTTTTTTATATATAAATTAATTATTAATAATTTTAATACTTATGTAAATTAATTATTAATCATCTTATTATAAATTTATCTGTTAAAATATTAATTCTTATAGAACATGCATACACTTTTAATTGTAGAAAAGGTTGATAATTTTATGTAATTTTTTTTTTTTGAATGCTTGAATCTCAAATTGGACCAAATAAATTTTTTTATTATTAATTGAAAATTGATCTTATATTTATTTTTAATATTTTTTTTGTTGAAAATTATGAGGAAACAACTTTGACACTAAAATATAATAAACAATTTGATATTCTTATTTTGCAACCAATTTATGATCAAATTTTCGGTTACTAAAATGGTCAAAATTATAAAGTAACGGTCAACTAACGATGATGTTGAAAAATGTGAAAATTGATCCATTTAAGAGAGTTGAGGGAGATTAATAAGTTTTCTACTTCACTAAAGGGGAATTGGTCCGCGAACTAAAATTGAAGGGCTTAAATGCTACTTAATCCATACTTATTTGATTGCCGGAAAGTTCAAGCGGCCATAAACGAAAGAAAGTGTGCTTGCTTTATCAGGGATTGTGCCTTAGTTTCTTTTCTCCAATTGTGTTTTATTATCTCCGATGTTTATTCCATGATGCTTACAAGAGAAGTCATTTTCTTCCTATACATGTTATCGTGCTTAAAAAGTGGTCCTTGATTTTAGGCTTTATGAAAGTGAACTCACACTACCACTATTGCATTTCATCTGAAGGCTTATATTTGTTTTGAAATAAATAAAATAATATTTTATTTATTTTTAACTAAATAGAAACATTCACTCTGTTAACTTTCATTGTTTTATGTTGAATCCTCTATGATTAATTATTTACCGTATTGGGATCTTGATTATTGAATTTGAATATTAATTTTCGCCCACTAACAGTAGTATTAAGATTTTGCTCCATATCCCGTCAAACAATGGCCAATCTAGAGCCAACTCTTGGGGGACAAAAAATCAAAGACGCAAAGGCTTGTCATAGGCAGGTTGTCTCCAGCCAGCAAAATTATAATACAATTAACTCAATTCTAGTATCAATTAATCCAAATTCAGTAATTTAACAATTTTATTTAGTATTAAATGGAGTCAGAATTCTATAAAGATCATACAATGAATGTATAGATTACCATAAACGGAATAAATAAACAGACTTACAGTTTATATGCAGTGGAAACTCGTTTATGGAATGGATCTGATCTACACGAGAAACCAGATCGTTCTGGTTGCCTTTCCTACAAGTGTATGAATACACTGAGTACGGGCAATCTCCGTGAATTCTTCCGACGAATGAAGAACTGTATCATGTTTTCTCTCTAGGGACGTTTTCCCGGAACTAAAAGGGAATCTCTACGATTCTCCCCTCGTCAGGAAATAGAGAAACTTCTTCTCTATTTACAGTGGAAATCCCAACTTCTATCTATATATAGGGTCAGACCAAATTACACATTTGGTCCCTGTAATTTACACATAATTACAGTTTAATCCCTGCCATTCCAAAATGTCATGGGCGGACCAAAAACCAACATCTCCCACTCGCACATGACAAGACACACTTTCATTGCAATTGAACACACATACTTCTTTCAATTCTTATTTGGTGAATTCACACGACCAGTCAACGTAACGGTTAAACCTTTGAAGCTCTCCTTCATCGTTCCACCTTTAACTTAACGTGACTTCCCCCTAGTCCATTTTCCATGATCACTAGTTTTCGACTCACTTTTGATCCCACTAAAACATTCATATACACTACATACCTTTTCCATGAAAAAGTATTGAGCTCGAGTGTTATATGATTACTAAGTGACATGTTACTGAAAATGTAGTTCCTCTCTATAAATAACCTTCCGCCATATGTCTAATGCTTATCTGACTGCTCCTTATATGCCCGTTCATAACTAACAAAGCCTGGTTTAGGGTTCCAATCAAGTTAATCATCAGACATACCCTTCTTGTTATTTACAAGATTCCTTAAGGGTGAACTTGAAACTCATAGTTTCATTTGGGTCTCACATTAGGAAAGTTGAGATCAATTTTCTTCTTCTTTCCATCCCTTGGTCGGCTTTTACACATATTACTAAAATATGCCATAGTGCTGATCCATGCAGGACGTATGTTTCATGAACACTATGCGAAAGCATTCGGTCTCCGGATACGACTCAAGTATCAAGACCTCTAGTCCACTTTTTAGCCTTTCACAGGACAACTTTCGGTATCAATGAAATGATGATATTACACAAAATATCACATATGAAGTAACTCACACTCCCACTTTTACCTATGAACACATAATTCATAGTAAAAGATTCATCCATGTGAGTAGATGACATTTCGCCAACATACTGAACTATACTTAATAGCTCTATGTGTATCGCTTTAAATAATGAATGAATTTGAACATAACAAATAACTCACATTCTATTCCAGTAGAATTTGCCAAAGTTATTATAACAGTTCAAAAACAACAACACGTTACTATAACCTACGAAGACCAAATTCCAAAATGTGTTTAGTAAAAACATTTGGAGCTATTGGCTTCGTTAACGAATCTGCAATCATATCACCAGTTGGAACATGCACTAAAATTATTTCTCCCTGTGCTATTTTGTCTTTAACAAAATGATATTTTTATATCAATATCTTGCTTTTTCCATGATAACAAGTATTCTTGGAATAAGCTATCGATGCAGTCCTGTCGGAATAGATAGTCGTATATTTCCTTTTAGGCAATAGATCCAAAAGATCTATGAAGTGTTTTAACCAAACCGCTTCTTGTACTGCAGCTGCTGCAGCTACATATATCGACTCCATAGTCGCTAATGCAATGCAAGCTTGTTTCTTGCTACACCAGGAAACTTCACCTAGAGTGAAAATATACCCAGATGTGGACTTCCTCCCGTCTTTATCAGTTCTGTGATCAGCATTTATGTATCCCTTTAACTGTAGATCCTATCCTTGGTAATAAAGGGAATAATTTGAAGTCCCCTTCAAATATCTCAATATCCTTTTCACTGCTGCCCAACGCATCAAACCTGGATTAGTCTGATAACGGCTTGTGAGACCCACCGCAAAACCTATATCAGGTCGTGTACAAATCATAGCGTACATCAAGCTACCAATTACACACCTATAAAGAATTCTCTCCATCCTTTTAGTCTCTTCTGGAGTCGTGGGACACATACTAGCATTCAGTTCCATACCTTTTGCAATAGGGGTTTGGATCGGGATCATAGTGAGCTATACTAAACCGTTCTAAGATCTTATTGATATACGTCGCTTGTGAAAGAGCCAATAATCTCTTAGATCGATCTCTTGAGATCTTAACCTCAAGAATGTAATTAGCTTCTCCTAGATCCTTCATCCCAAAGTTAAAAGACAACTAAGTCTTTACTTTCTTGAGTAAGGAAGTGTCATTTCCTGCTAACAAAATATCATCAACGTATAATGTTAGAATGACAAACTTCCCTCCATTTTCACGCTGAATGTAGACACACGAGTCTGCATTAATCACCTTAAATTGCATTGATATAATCGTTTCATGGAAACGAAAATACCATTGTCTTGAAGACTGCTTAAGGCCATAAATTGATCTTTTCAACTTATAAACCTTATGTTCTGGTCTTTGGACAATGAAACGATATAGATTTCTTCATTCAGTTCACCATTTAAGAACACAGTCTTTACATCCATTTGATGTAATTCAATGTCCATACATGCTACAAAAGCAAGTACTTTTTTTATAGACATGAAACGAACAACAGATGAAAAAGTCTCCTGATAGTTAATTCCTTCCTGTTGTGTAAACCCCTTTGCAACCAACCGACTCTTAGTCTGGATAGGTTTCCCATCCATTGATCGCTTAATAGTATGTACCCATTTATTCCCAATGGCTCTACGCCCTTTGGGTAGGTCAATTAGTTCCCAAACTTTGTTGACCCTTATTGACTCCATTTTACTTTCCATTGCTTTAATCCACTCTTCTTTCGCTGGGGATTCCAAAAACTCTCTCATGTTAGTTGGAATACCTTCAATTTGAGCTATGATCGAGAGAGCTTCGCTATTAACTAAATGACGGCGTTGCGGAATATTTCCCCCCAGTGATCGTCTTAGAGGTTCTGTTTCTTGATAAACATATCTCATATATTCATCAAGATTTGGAACAGAGCTCCCACTAGGATCTATATCCATATTCACACTTGAATTTGGAACATGACTCCCACTCAAATCAAGACCACTCAAGTTAGGGTCAGGATTACTCAAATCCACTTATGAAGGTTGAAAAACATCATTCTCTTCCCTTTCCCTTACGTCTTCAACTTCATTCCTCCCACTCGGATTGAGTGATCCTGAAGTTTTAGACTCTTGAGTTTCAGAGAAAGTGAATTCCTAATCCACTTCTCCCAGCTTAGGAAATTCACTCTCTAAAAAGTGACATCTTGCGACTCAAATTCTGTTATTTGACCATTCTTATTCTCTCTCACTAGAACATATCTTTTGGAGAGATCAAGATATCTTATAAAGATACCTTTCTTACCTCTTGGGCCTAGCTTGCCATGCTTGCTAGATGTATCACGAACATAGGTAGCACATCCCTATGGTCGCAAATGGTTCAAATTGGGCTTGCGGCTTGTCCACAATTCACTCTCTAATTGATTGTCAACTAAAGCCATAAATCGTTTAGAACATTTTAATGCTTCAGATTTATGTGCAATCAAATAGACATGACCATACCTTATATAGTCGTCCATGAATGTAATGAAATAGTACACACCATGCCTTGTCTGAACATTCATTGGGCCACAGATGTCAGAATGGATTAGTTGCAAAGGTTGGTAAGCTCGCGTAGCGTTACCAAATGGTTTTCTTGTCAGCTTTCCTTTTAAGTAGCTTTCATAAGTCAGGAGATCTACTTTCGATAAATCAGCCAACAAACCTGCTTTAGCCAATAGTACTAAATGATGTTGACCAATTTGACTAAGTCTCACATGCCATAGTTTTGAAATGCTAAAATTATCCACAGATGAGTTAACAGTAAAGGAAAAACTATTACGACACACATAATTTGGATCCAAATCCAAAACAATAAAACCATCCAACAAATGTCCACTACCAAACCATCCAACAAATGTCCACTACCAAAGTAGATATTGTTCATAAAGAGACTAAAATTGTTCAATTCAAAAGATAACATAAATCCCAAATTCATAAGGGCAGAAATAAATATCAAGTTCCTTTGTATTCCAGGAGCATAGAGGACAGCTTTAAAAAAAATAGTGGTCGACCACCATTCATGACCAGCTGATAATAGCCAATCCCTAAGACTTCCTCTTTAGAGTTGTTTCCCATGTATATCCACCTTGTTCCCGTGGAACACTGTGGAACTCAACAAAAGAATCTCGATCCTTTGTTACGTGGTCTGTTGCTCCTGAGTCTACGATCCACAAAGGATGACATCCAGTTTGGAAAACAGAACTTGAAACAAATGTATAACACTTATACACTCCGGTAACATTTACATTAGGAGCTGTGCAATCTTTTGCAAAATGCCCTTTCTGTCTGTGATTGTAACATTTCATCCTAGAAATGTTAAAATCTTTCTTGCCCTTCTTTTGAATTGGAACACTGCCCACCGTTCTCTTTGCCTTCTTCTTGAAGAAACTCTTGTTCCTCTCCTTGGACTTCAGACCGCGACTTGAACTAGCCATGTGAACCTCAGATTTCACACTAAGAGAGACCAGACGGTCCTATTCCAGTTTAAGATGATGAACTGCATCGTCAAAGGTCTTAATGTCATTCGCATAGGTTAGGTGCAATTTCATATGCTCCCACCCAATTGGCAAAGAACGTATCACAGCTTGAACTTTCTGCTCCTCAGTCAACTTATAACTAGCATCATGAAGTTCAAAAATCATGTTAGACATTTCCCTTAAATGCCTCTTCATTGTATGGTCAGCTCTCTTCTTATAAGTATCAAACTTGATACTCAAAGAACGGAGTTTTGTTTAAGGAGACACCTCCAAAAAAAATCTCCTTGAGAGCATCCCACAGTTCTTTAGCTGTGTTGTATACGCGGAACTTTTTCACCATAACATCATTCATCGCACTAAGCATGGTGGTGCAAGCAGATGAGTTCTTCCTTTTCTAGACTTGATAAGCCTCAAGGTCCCTCCTTGCTTGAATGGTGTTACCCTCTTCATGAGGAACCATAATTCTCTCCAGAGTATCCAGAGCCTTTTGCTCTTTAATTACGTATTGGATTTTCATAGCCCAAACTTTATAATTGTCACCGTTCAAATGAAGGTCCTTATTTAGTTAAGCACCTATTGCTTTTGAAGCAGCCATTGAAAAAAAAGGTTAAAGAAGAGGTAGCACTAATAAGTAAGCGATACACCATATTTATTATAAGATCATTTAAAACTAAAAATAGTGTTTGGTTCACGTAAAATCGAACATCCATGCGCAATGCATCGAGTCACCATTTACATAGGCTAATACAAACACCATATTAGGTTTAAATTTCCAATAATAAATATATATTTAGTTTTGTTTTAGATTATATTTTAATTTATTTAACATTTATACTTTTGTTAAGTATAAAACTAATGAGTAATATAACACTTAGTTATAATCTCAAAATAAATAAATTAAAAATTACTAAAACAAATAACCAAAATAGCAATGTTTAACAAATAAACATTTTGTTATACCATAAAGAAATATCCAACATTTAGTCAAAATTACCACCACAATAAAAACTTTAGCACAAAGCCCTTAATACCAAATTGAAAAACGAAATCAGCAAGAGAAAAAGTGAAAAATGAAGAGCTCAATCTTCATTTCCATCGAGTTGAACTATCCCAATTTCTTTTGAGGTGACTAAGATCATCTTTACGAACTTATAGTAGAGATCCAAAGGCATGTTCTCAACACCCTCAATATCAACATCCAGACATAGGCGACGAACCAACTTGTTACTTCTAAGTAACATGGTTCTAGGATTATAAGATATCTTAGCTCCCGTTTTAGCCAAGTTCAACACAAATACTTTGCATTGGGATCCATAATCCTGTTCAGGAACTAATCCATCAATGGAGTCCACCAGTTCGTCAAAAAAAAGAAAAAGAATTCTCTCCAAAACAAAATTTCTTAAAGTGCTTTTCACGAAAAGCCTTTTTTTTCGCAAATTTTAACATTTTTAATTGATCAATTCTAGACAAGCTCTTGGATTTCCCGGTTTAACCCATTAAACCGCTCCATAACTCTAACAATATTCCCTTCCTCCAACAGGGAATACCGTTTAGAGAAAAGCTCATCATCAAGTTTTTGTATAATCCTCGCCTCCTCTTGAGACTGGATTATTTTCACCATTTTTAAGAACATTGCCATTTCTATAACATATATAGAAATAACAAAAACTTGTTAATGATCAACCAAAAATCAGTATATAAATACATAATAAATATACTGAATTTTCTTAAATTTATTAAACATAAATTAAGCATTTATACACAATAAATACTTGTAAATTTAGTTTAAAATATCAGATGAATTCCAAAAATTCATCAAAATATACCAAAAATTCAAGAAAAAATGTAAATTTTAATTCTGGAAAAAATTTGACGAAATTTGGAGGCCGGAAGCCACCGCACGCGCCCACACTCGCCGTTTGCATCTGTTCCACGCGCCTCCACGTGTAGACATGCACCTTCACAAGCTCCACAGGGTGTGCTGACTCATGTGACACGTGGAAACATGTGATTCGTGTTGATGTGGCACACAAGCCACGTGTTGTCACCTGATTGGATTAACGGATGACGTGGCTGATGATGTGGCACTGACCTGACACGTGTCATCACCCTATTGGTCTAATGTGAAGATGTGGCACAATCACGACTGTTTTGCCATATGTCGTAATTCTATTGGTCCATGTTGTTGACACGTGGCAGTTGACCATTTCAAAAACGGTTGACTTGTACACGTGTCATCATGTGATTGGTCAGACTTTTCAACTGTCAGAAAATCAACCAATCGTGTCGTGCCATGTGTCTGGCAGACCTAAACTTCCCCTAACCGTCACGCAGCCAATTCCAGCCGCAGTGGTGGTACGTAAGGGCCGCGTGCCGCCTTTTGGGCCTCCGTTGGCCGTGAAATTTGAGATTTTGACCCTATTTTTCATGATGATTTCAGTGGTGTGGTTAGATTTTTGAAATTCCGACAAAAAATTTTTACACTTTATGCTGTTGGATCTGATACGGTATCGTTTTGACGCGGATAACAATGCAAATCCATATCAAAACGAACAAAAACGAATCTAAATGAATAAAAAACATATTCTTATTCATGGAACATCAGATGTCAAGTTTTACCGAATCATTTTGACACGGATATTAATATAAATCCGTATCAAAACGAACAATCATATATTTAAACGAATAAACACGCTTTCAAACGGATAAAACTTATTCTAATTCACGGAATTCCAGAAATCAAGATTTGAACACATCATTTATTCATGGAATACCAGAAAACTAGATTCGAACACATCAAAATATAAACCTTTCGGCTCTGATATCAATGAAGTCAGAATTCTATAAAGATCATACAATGAATGTACAGACTGCCATAAACAGAATAAATAAATAGACTCATAGTTTATATGCAGCGGAAACTCGTTTATGGAATGGATCTGATCTACACGAAAAACCGGATCGTTTTGGTTGCCTTTCCTACAAGTGTATGAATACACTGAGTACGGGCTATCTCCGTGAATTCTTCTGACGAACGAAGAAGCGCATCGTGTTTTCTCTCTAGGGATGTTTTCCCAGAACTAAAAGGGAATCTATACGATTCTCCCCTCGTCAGGAAATAGAGAAACTACTTCTCTATTTATAGTGGAAATCCCAACTTCCATCTATATATAGGGTCGGACCAAATTACACATTTGGTCCCTGTAATTTACACATAATTACAGTTTAGTCCATTCCATTCCAAAATGTCATGGGCGGACCAAAAACCAACATTAAACAATAAATAATTAAACCTAAATCATAAACCCTAATTTATCAATTTATCAAATTCATGAAGAATAATTGAATAAATAATAATAATAATAATAATAATAATAATAATAATATAGTAACAAAGTCACACATAACATAATATTTTTTAATTAATTTAACATGAATTCTATTTTATATTTAATTCAAGGTAAAACTAACCTACTTAAGGGGAAAGTAACCTACTTAAGGGGAAAGGGGATGAAAACTAACCTTATTAAAAATAAAAATCAATAATATAAATTACGGAACGAATTCCACAAGATTCAATGAAAACAAAAGTAAGCTGAATGGAAAAATTAGTTAGCGAGAATAAGAAGAGAAAATAAGGTAGAATGAAAAATAAGAGGAAAAGAAATGTAAGGAGAAATTTGGCGAGAGTAAGAGATGATGCAAATGAAGACACGAAGGAGGGACCCACTTTTCAAAAGGAAGAAAGCCAAAACTCACCACATAGTAACAAAGTCACACATAACACAAACTGTCTAAAGAGAAATTATAGAATATGTCCCGGCACACTATGTTATCTATGCACCAAACCAATAAAATTACGCCATGCCATATATATTAGTATCTGGAGTTAGATAAATTAGCTTCTAGGGTTTATATTTTAGGGTTTAGGGTTTTTATTTTAGGGTTTAGAATTTTATTTAAATAATCAACTATTAAATAAATAAATAATTAATTACAGCATGTTATTTTTCTATTGGTTGGAGGGTAATTTGTCATAATTTTATTGGTACAGATGACGTGGTATGCCAGACGTACTGTATAACTTTTCCTGTCTGAAACTATCACACACCACTCTCTCTCTCTCTCTCTATTGTTCAAAGAATTTTTTTTCTTCTATCTGTTCAGGTTTTTCTTTTTTATATCATCCTCTTCTTTAGACCTTCAAAAGAAGAAGATGAAGCACATGAAAACTAAATAATATAATGCTCACTATTATGCTTCTTTAATTTCTTTTGTTTCTGGGAAAAAAAAGCAAAGAGGGAATGGCCCATGTCTGGAAATTCCATCTCACTTGTTTTTGATTTATGATTCACTTCTAATTTTGGGGGGAAAACCTTAAAATCGTCTATCTCAAGTTTTGAGGGGGCAAAACGTCCCCCAAAACCTGAGTTTCAGGGGCGGCAACCGCCAGCTAAAGGATGTTTGCCGGTGGCTGGAGAAGCAATAGTATTTGCGACTGCTGATTTAAATTATTTTGGACAATATGTGGAGCAAAATGGTGATAAAATTATATGTAAGGTTTTTTTTTTCTCTTGTATAAACCATTAACATTATTATTGAAATAGTTGTGTTAGAGACTTAGTTCCGCTTAAGACTCCTTAACCCCTTTTTACATATGTATTTAGTGGAATTTCAATCTTAGTTCCCTCTAACAAACTCAACCTGTATTGCAAACTGAGCTATAATTGATAAGGACTCGTTAGTATCCAAAATCAGTTATTTTTGTACCATATTAGGTGAAAAACTATTCAAGGCAGTAGTCTCGATATGTTTTGCCTAAAATTTATTTTCAAAGAAAAATGAACCAAACAGGTAATAAATTTTCAAATGTCCATTTTTTATTTTTCATAACAAATTTGTAATTCATTTTCACTCAACAATGTATACACTGAAGCTTAAAAATTCTTCTTTTATCTTTTAGCCCATAACAAATTCACCATTAAAACAAGCAAAAGCTAAACAGCAACACCAGAGTAAAGCAAGGATAAGATTGATGAAGATACTCAACTATTTAATGCACTGACATATAGACCCAGGCATATATCCATCGTTCAATCAATTCTTAGATGTAATAAAAACTAATTGCAATGTATGAATTATTTCACCAACAAAGCAAAAACACATCAAAGAGAGCATTTAATGCTAGCATTTGTGGGCATCTCTTGCAACAAATTCTTCAACTCTTTTTCAAATCTTTCCATAGCTTTGGCCGGTAAACAAAGAAGCAAAAGAATTCCATTTTCTCCTTTCTTGTTTTGATGTGAAATATAATAGCTTGTCATTGCTGGAATCGCTCTCGGAGGACCGCCGTAAATAGCATTTCCCCACCCGAAATCCACGTCTCTAAATCCCGATTGAGTATTATCCGATATGATGTACGTCCCGTCTATTTGTACTAGAGGCCTTTCCTTACTTACTAGAGTATCCATTGCGGATTGTATGTAGTCTCTTGTCATACCTTCTTTCGCCTTTCGGATTAAACCCAATGCGTATTCCAATGGATTTCGAATCACTTGTTCGGCTTTCGAGATCACTGTTGAAAATAAAAAACAATTCCCATAATACCCTTGTGGTATTAATGGAGGATTAAATCGGTTACGTGCATTAACAACACATGACATTCGCATAATTTGAGTTGGTTCTGGAAGAAGTGAAATTGTACGACATTTCCAAATACATGCCGTTAATATTTCAAAAGTAGAACACCGTTGAAAATGAGGAGGAATGAGTTTTCTAATGATCGAAAGTTCTTTGGGACCGAAAAAGAATGATCCATTGACATCTTCATCGATGTCGACTTCAACATCAACATCATCAAGAGGAAGTGTATTTGATGGATTGTCGACATCAAGTAAGTTCTCGTATTCGGGATGAAAATCTTTTAGATTTGGCGGATTTCGGGCACAAAGGACATGTCTTTCCCATACAGGAAGAATAGAAGGGACTTGTTTCCCCCTTGCGATTTCTCCCACTGCTGACAAGAATTGGCCTAAACCAGCCCCGTCTGCCATGGTGTGGTTGTGACCAACAGCAACAACAAAGCCACCACATTTTAGACGTGTCACCTACCATTTATGTAATTGTGAACAATCAATAAGAAAAAAATGGCAATAATATTTTTAATATATAACTATTAATGCTAACGTAACATGTTGATTTTTTTTTTTTTTTTTAGTTTACTAATTAGATTGTTTATTTTTGTTGACATGATATGTTTACTTGGTAACGTGTCATTCTGTCACATCGTTGAAGTTAAAATGTATAAATTAATTTTTTTTTTTCACTAATATTGCCAAACATCGTCTTATGCAACGAAAAATACCACATTCTTCTATTTGCAAATTCACGAAACTCAATATTGTTGTTTTATGTTTTTTTATGAATTTGTTGAAGGATAGCCTAAGTTTAGTTTGCAATGAAGAAATGGTATTTACCTGAATAAGCAACAAAGGGCAATCGAGCACATCATCAAAGCGGGAGTCGTAGAAAAGGAGCTCCTCCAAGTCAGGAAATGGAGGCTCAAGCGAAGCACCAGCTTGATCGAGTGTGACATTAGCATCAGCCTCGATAAACAGGACCCCTTCACCGGTGCATTCCACGATAAGCTTGCGCGTGGGACCAACTTCTCTAAGCCTACCAGCAAATGGATAGTAAAACACAAGTGTTTCCGCAACCGCCTCCTTAATCACCTTAGCAGGGTTGACACCCTCCATGGAAGGATTATACGGATAAAGAAGAACAACCGGAATGTATAATCTAAGAGTATCTTGATCATCTAAGTCTGATAATGCCTTGAACTCATGAGGAGTGGGTTTAGCTGGAGAAATAAGTTCAGGTTCACTTCTTTGAACCTTCAAAGGTGGAGATATGACTGATGCATTCATGACTAGCTAATGATCAGAACTAGCAAATACACTAAGTGGGAATTATAAGTACTTAGCTAATGGCAAAATAGTGCTAATGTTTTTGTATTTTTATAGGGTTGTGTAGTGGGAAGGGACAGTTCACATATATTTAATTTCACTGTAAAGAGATCAATCCTATCAATTAATAACCCTGAATTATTTCAGTTAACTGTTGGTCCATAAACAAGTTATAGTGGTCATGAAGGAACACTACCATAACTGGCGCCAATAATGTTGGGTAGTTGAGGAATTGCCGGACAGAGGGTCAAAATCGGCCTCAAGTTTGGCAGTAACAACAGTACTGGAGCCCAATTGGAAATGAAAAATGTTGAATAAAGCATATTGGTACCGGCTCATTGATAAGGAAGTACCTGTGTGATGTTTTATCTGGGTTCGGTTCCCGATTCCACTGTTAGTTCTATTGGTGTAGCAATATATAAGTTTTTTTATAAGTTATAGTGTCGCTTTGAGAATATCCCTGGTCATGGATTGAGAGAATTGTTACCATAAGAATAGTGTAATTATAACACCGCATAAATAATTCACCAGCAAAATTGATATTTCATTGCCAATTTGCACTTATATGGAGAAATTTTATTGCATGCTTGGCACATTATATTATTTGTATGCCGAGCCAAAAAAATGAAGTCAACTCATTTTAGCTAATAAAAAAATAACAAGATGTGATTAATTTATTGATGATTTAATAGTTATTTGTTTAAATAAAATTTTAGACTCTAAACTAAAAACTCTTGACCTTAAAGTATATTACATGACATGATTTTATTATTTTGACACAAGGATGACATAGTGTGTCATATATAAAATAAATTTTCTCACTTATATGTGGTAGCTTCAAGAATAAAGGTCGATTTTTACTCCAAAAATTTTAGCTTTATTGTTGAAACACAAGATTAGTTTTACCCGCTTTTCATTACTTTGTAGATAGATAAGATTAGTTGAGCTAACTTGCTACCATATACAATGATATTCAGATCATTTTGTACCGTAAGGTTCAAATTATCTTTGTTAATATTTTGACGGACAAATTTCTGTCCCTTAATTTAAGAAATCCATCAAACCTAAAATAATTATGATGGCAAAACACATTCTGAGACCCTTGAACTTTTATGGAATTTACAATTAGCTATCTGATCAATTTTTTAAACACATTGGGTACATGATTTTTTTGTTTTAATAGTATTAGCCCCAAACTCGATACTTTTTTCTCCCTTGAGCTATAATATCCATTCACTGGTATCTGACATAATTTTCGCAGACACGTGAGATTAAGTGGGAGGTATAATTTATATTCGTAGCTTTCGTAAAACTGCATAGGAAGTATGACTCTAATATCTCCTATCAACTCTAGAGTCTTCTATTTTTCTTAAAAATTATGTCACGTGTTAGTGAATAGATACTGTAGCCTACAAGAAAAAAAATATCGAGTTTGGACTAATACTATTAAAACAAAAAGATTATGTACTCAATGTATTCAAAAAATTGATCAGGGGACCAATTATAAGTTCTATAAAAGTTCAGGGACCTCAGGATGTTATTTGCCAAAGAAAAAAAAAAGCATAGTTTCATACAAAATTTTAGACCAAACACATATGTGGTCCCTTCAACTTTAATTTTTGAGCTGCTTGGCCCCCTCAACTATTTTAGCGACCTATCTAACCCCTCATCTAAAAACCAAATACATACGTGGCCCCTTCAACTTTTATTTTTGAGTCGCCTGGCCTTCTCAACTATTTTAGCGACCTATCTAACCCCTCATCTATTTAAAGTGGTATTTTTAGATACTTGAATGCTGATATGTCATATGACCTGGATGTAAGAGAAATCTCAGCGCGTTTGGGATGAATATTTATGATTTTACTAGGGTAATATTTTGTAAATATTATATCAAAAAAATTATCTGTATTTTTTTCTCCCTCTCTCCTCGCTTTGGTTAAACTCTCTTCTTTCTTCTTCGTTGTCTCTTCTGCAATCATATTTCTTCCTCATCTTGAGTTTTATTAATTGCTGGGAATCTTCACTTTATAATAGTTTGTAATATTAATTAAATAGAATATGGTTTCCAGCATGTGTCCTACATGTCTTTATTATCAGACACGTGTAATACATGGTACTCTATTGTGTCTGGTTATGTTCACTCAATGGTTTAAAAATACCACTTTAAAATAGATGAGGGGTTAGATAGGTTACTAAAATAGTTGAGGGGGCCAAACGGCTCAAAAATAAAAATTGAAGGGGCTACGTATGTATTTGACCTTTAGATGAGGGGTTAGATAGATCACTAAAATAGTTGAGGAGACCAAGCGGTTCAAAAATTAAAGTTGAAGGGACCGCCTATGTATTTGGTCAAAATTTTAATACTGGAGTATGAGATGGAATAGGGTCCCACCACCACATGATAATTAAAATTTTACTCCATTCCATGGTTGAATAGTAATACCCTAAATGAGCTAGTTATATATTCATTGTTGCTCAACAACTTTCTTTTTTCATTAAAATAAAGCCTAGTTCAATATATGATTCAATAATTAATGCCCTACACCCACTACCAGTCAGCAGCATTATTTAAAAATATCTGTACATACAGCAAATCGAGCCACGGTTTATCTCATCACTTACCTTGGGTCCAATATATGCATTCTTCTTTGATCCATAGACATTATGTAAAGCAAATTGTATTAATAAAATCACTACATTTTATTTATTTATTTATGTATTCATTTTTAAAAGAAATCACTAAAATTTAATTTGATGAATTCATTAAGATGAGTAAAATCATTTAAGTTTCATTTTAGTATTAATAAAATCACTCTCGCCTTAATCCATATAATATTCTTCAAATATGTCAATTTTTGTTATTTTCAATAAGTAAATTGTATCTTTAATATGTTTTGGACTCATAATTGGTCCACATCTTATCGCCCCATTACATTCAAACACCCCTCAATTTGAATTTGATCATTTACACAAGTAAATTGTGGAAACAACCATTAAAATCTGGGATTTTGGATTTGTATATGTACATAGTCACTTGAACTTAATTTGCATTAATAAAAAGGAAAAGTACAAAAAAAAAAAAAAAAAAAAAAAAAAAAAAAAAAAAAAACTATGTAGTATAATTGGTTTCATGAATGGAGGTCTTTATTTTGAAAGTTGATAAAAACAAGTATGAAAACTCTTAATATTAGTAAACAGATATCTCAAGATTGACAAATAAAGTTCTTTATCTAACACATCCTAGAAAAACTATCCAATTGTTTGGATTTTTATTTTTATTTTTTTATGAAATATAACTAGCATTAACTCAACCAGCAAAGAATTTGTCTCTTAGAACAAAGCTAGATACAAACGAAGGATAATCTTCTAATAACTCGAGAGATTGCCCACTGAGCAAGAGCATGTGCCATTGCATTACCACCTCTACTGACATAGGTGAAGAAAAGGAACGGAACTCAGCACAACCTATCAAAACATCTTCAAACAGCAGAGAACTAGCCCCCACCAGAGATTTTTTATCTTGCAATCCTTGGACCAAAGCAAGGCAGTTGATGCAGCGGATAAATCAATCGAATTCCGTTGATCGCGCACGATACCGGAAGCGATTCTTCTAACCCTAGAATTTACGAAAATTCAAAGAGATAGGAAAATAACATAAAATTTCGAATTCAACAAAACTGTATAATTCTTGTTTTACACGTCTTTAAATAGTATCTAGCAGCTAGGGTTAAAATTTCAGAAACAACCGAATAAAGGAAAAACTTTTACAACTTTGCAATTAGGCCCCTAAAAATATAAAAACGCAAAATTGAAGGACTAAATGGTATTTTTTCGCCAAATCAGGGTGGGGCACACAACAAAGTTGTGGGTTCTGATCACCAGCCCGATTCCCAAGAAAATACACTAATTTCAGGACCAAATCGGACACTTTCAAAATTTCAGATTTTCACCGCTTCGTTGATTTTTTTCCGTTTTCGACTTTCTCCAAATAGGTCAACGCCAATTCCTCTACGCCATCTGCAGTCTGATTCAATTACAACATCATGAAAACCAGCATCTGCAACTGTCTCCAAGCCTGCTGCAACTGCACGTAATTCAGCAACAAAAGCAGAATCCGACTGTTGAAGAGGAATACCCGCCACAAACAAAACTTCACCCTCCGTAGTTCTAACCACAATTCCAGCACCACTTGCTTTCCCAGTGGACTTCCAAGCTGCATCAACATTGACCTTGAAGTTGGAACTGTCAGGGGGAATCCAGTGCATTATCTCTGACTGAACCTGTGATGCTGCATCTTGGGGAAAATTGCAGCTATGCTCGTGTACCGCAATCCAATTAGACAACCGCTGACTTGACAGAGCTATAATGGTTCCTGGATCAGAGGTGTTTTTCCCATGCACTATGTTATTCCTTTCACCCCAAATCCACCAAAGAAGAACAACAAAAAAAATTAAAATCAGCTGCATATAGTTTCCGTTTAATTGCAGCAACCCAGTCATAGGGCACACAAGTGAAAATTTTATCAACTCTGAAGCCAAAATTGCACTTCTTCCAAATTTTTTTTGAAGCTGGACAGAATTGAAAGATATGTAGGAAAGAGTCCTCAACACCATCGCATCTTGGACAAACCGGCTCCACAGACACACCCTTCGAAATCAAGGCTTTGAAACAGGGAAGGATCTGTTTGCAAAACTGCCAAATAAAATGAATCACCTTTATGAGAAGCTTCAATTTCCATAAAGAGTTCCATAAAGCTTCATCTTTATGCGAGGAAGCCAGAAAACCTCTGGAATTGCATCTAAGCTTTTCAGCAAGAAAGTAGCCTGATCTAACTGAATACTGTCCATTTGAATTAATTGGCCAGAAAAAATCGTTGCAGGCAGCCTGTAGCTTATTGAAATGCTCAAAATAGCATCAGCCTCCTCCTTTAAGAAAGAATCCCTCACAAATGCATAATTCCATGATTTACATTGTTCATCAATAAGACAATTAACCATTTGGGAAGGGAGACTATCTTTGAAGACCAAAGGCCTTTTACGATTTAAAGATGGAATCCATTTATCCCTCCAAATGTTAATATTTTTACCATTGTGTTAGTGTGTGCCCTAATCCCTTTGACAATGTAATTGGATTTTGATAATTAATAAAATGCATTAATCTATTTCATTAATTTCTTGTACAATTAATAGTCATAGAGCATCCATTAGTTAAGTAATACTCTTATTTGTTAGGAGCACCTCCTAACAAGTAGGAATAAGAGTAGGGTAAACACTTAACTATAAATATCCCTAGTCTATTATATCATGAGACTGATAATAGCTAAAGACTAGCATGATCTTTGATTGTATGGTGGTGTCCTACCAGCCATTGGACATGGATTGTCAATTAAAGAAATGGGTACATGTTAAATTACATGGTACTGGATCGATCCACTCAGAATATTTCACTTGACCCCTATATGACAAGTGAATCTCTGGTAGCACTTATATTAGATCCTTAGACCTGGTGTTGCAATGGATTTATGAACTATCTCACATACTTTCACATGCACCTAATGGGTTTGTAACAGAGTGCCAAGTATGGGTATGATTGGGTATGCCAGTAAATACCTAAGGATCGTAGGCAAGGTGAAGGGAAATGTCAATCTCTTAAATAAGATCATGATATCACTAGCCACTTGATGAGTAAGACTGAGATGTGCTTGGCCGATCCCAATACTTGATGTTCTTCAGTCTACTCGGTATCAATAAATGTACTAGCAGCAATAGGGGATGAATTAGTCATGGTCCTAGTGGTACAGAGATATCTAATAGGCATGAGATGCGTAAGAAAAAGGCTATAAGGTATATATGTCCAAAAGATTTATTCAACTTAATCGGAGGTAATAATGGTTTGCTAGAATCCACCTATAGTCTGTGGGCCCAAAGGTTTGGGGCCCATTACCAACATAAAGATGAACCTACCGAATCACACGTATAGTGTCAAGATCAGATGTTTAGGACCTAAATATATATTGGTTATATATTTAATTAAATGAGCTATTGTCATATTTATATTAATTTAATTATTGCATGGTGCAATAAATAAATTAATTAAAATATGATTTGTCAAAATTGGATTTTGACATTTATGGGATTGGAATTGTGTCATGTTAAATTAATTATTGTATGGTACAATAAATAATTTAATTAGAATATAATTTGTCATAATTGGATTTTGACATCATAGAGAATTAATTATATTTAGGTTGATTTATTTAATTGCATAGCGCAATAAATAAATTAAGGCTAAAATATAATTATGTCAACATTGGATATTGATATAAATTAATTTAAGGGTGCATCAATTTTATATCATAAGGTTTATGGGTTTATAATTTAATCAAGACTTTAGCATAAAGTTTAATTAAATTAAAACCTAACTAACCTAGGGTATAAATATCACATTATTAATTTAATTCTCTAAGCCTGCAGGAAAAGTAGACTAGAAAACACTGCTTCTCCTTCCCACTCTCTGTGAAATTCGGCCAGCCACTTTCTTGCTTTCAGTCCAGTACTAGCACGCTTGTTCGATCATTTAAGGCTTGCGTGTGTGAAGGTGGACATTGCCTACTTGGAAATTTGTATAGAAAGCTTCAAAATTTGGGTAAGATTTAAATCATTTTCTGGTTAAATCTATTTCTTCCCAATCTGAATGGGTTCCTGGGCTGGATTTGAGTGAAAATCATTGCTTCCACTACTAAAATTTTTGTTTTTCATGGTGAATATCCCTACACATTGCCTAACTTCTATCATGCTACTTCTTTAATGAAGTTCAATGCCTCCATTAAAAAGAAAAAGTAACACCATACCCCAATTTTGCATTAAGTAAGGAGTAGTTCGGAAAGTATTTACCTTTTAAGACTCCAGCACATAATAATTTAGGTTTTGGATTAATCTCCAGCATTGTTTAGCCTCCATCGCTAAATTGAAAGAACACAACTAGCGGAATCCTCGCCCCCCGTCCTTCTTTGATTTACAAACAACATCCTTGGTAAGCCAATAGATAGGTTTTTTCCCTTCCTTGCTCTTCCACCAAAACCTTCCAATCATTGACTGGAGTTCCTGACAAAAGTTCACTGGGAGCAAAAAACATGACATCCCATATTGGGATTGATTGAGCTACTAATTTTATTAAAATTTCCATCCCACCATTAGATAGAAGTTTCTCACCCCATCTCTGTTTGATTTCTTTAAAAATAACCTTCTTTTATCTCTCAACTACCATAGGCAAACCCAAGTATTTAAGAAGATTACCAATTTCTTTACTCCCAATAAATTTATCAATTCCTGTCTTCTAGCACTAGGAACCCGTCCACTAAAGGATATATCAGATTTTTCATAATTTATTACTTGCCCATAAGCTTATTCATAGGCTGTGAGAATATTTTTAACAACTTCCCCTTCCCCCATAGTTGCTTTTCCAAAAATTATGGAATCATCTACAAAGAAAAGATGGTTAATCACCGAACTTCCCCTACTTACTTTAATCCCATGTAAGACCTTATCAGCCTCAGCTTTTCGCAATCTTGCCGAAAGCCCTTCCACACTAAAATAAATAAATAGTGGGACAAAGGATCCTATTAGCTAAAATGCAATCTTAACCGTCTTGAAGGTTTTACAACCTCCATTGGTTATTTATTGACTAGAAAGGAAAAGCTGACAGTTGAAACACAGGTCATAATCAAATTGACAAAAGAATTAGGAAAACCCATTTTTAACATTATGCACCTCAAATATTGCCATTCTATGCGATTGTATACTTTATTCATATCAAGTTTGAAGGCAAAAGACCCCACCTTACCCTCCATTTCTTTTTTCATAGTGTGAAAACTTTCAAAGGCTATAATGGCATTATCTAATATCAGTTGTCTTGGTACAAAGGCACTTTGAGTTGCATAGATTATAACTGGAAAAACATGCTTAATCCTATTAGCTAAAACTTTTGATATGATATTAAAGTAACAAATGTATGATTTAAGTTTGGGGGCATGTGAGTTGTATTAAGGAAATTTAGAATGTAATTAACCGCATCTTTCCCAACTATCTTCTAATAAGTTTGGTAAAAACAACAGGACATACCATCAGGTTGTTGGGATTCGTCATCGGAAAAATAACGTGGCGCAGCGGAATTACACCATTTAAAATTTCCTAGAATCCACCTATCTTGTCCGATTACCATTGATTGGAATAAAATCAATTTGAATCAAGAGAAATTAACTCACCGAATTCGTCTCTTCTAAAGATTGCTATAGAATTGTTTCTTGAAACTGTGATCTCTAAAGTCTGGTGTACGACCAACTATCGAGCGGGAATCGGTGTTAGCCGAAGAAGCAGAAGGAATGGAGAATTATTGCTGAAATTTTTGGTTGTTGGGGCTACTCTTGGTGGCCGAAATTTCCAGCTATTAAATTAGCATTAGGGCTGATTTTTTTCTATTTAAGTGTACCCTTATATAAACTCCTTGTCTAATTGAGTTTTAACTAGGTTAATCAAACCCAATCTCACTAAGATTACAATTATATAAATAAACTTTAATTAAAAGTTCATACTATATAATTTAATCCCATTAGGCTGAATTTAATTACCCCTAAATAAAATTAAATCACACTTAAAAAAAAAATACATGTATTTTAATTTCCTCCTTAGGAAAATTATTTAATTAATTATTTACTTTATGTAATTCAATAAATTACTAAATCAATTAATCACATTATGTAAACTTATTAATTAAATTAAAACAACCCAATGTTAATTAATTACCTTGACACTGAATGGCAACTAATTAATTAATCCATTCCTTCCAATGTACATTACATGTACAATTTCTATAAGTTTCGGCTCAGTTGATCTATGTGCACGATCTTATAGGTCTGTCCTTATGTTGGCAGTAGGCCCAAGGCCCATAGACTATACGAGACAGAGATACAGCAGTCTTTAGAAGACACTCACTCGATAGTAATCTCATAGTGTTCTTTGCCAAAAGATATCAATATGAATAAACAATAGGCATGGTGTCTGTCATCCTCTTCTACTGTTTATTATATTTCTTGATCTTGAGTTGACTGATTAATCAAATAAGCAACCAACTTATTTACGTATGGCCATACACTTATCAGTCCTACTTATCAAGTGGCCAGTGATATCATCTTGGTGTTACCTAAGTGGCAATTCCATCACTTCATCATCAATATCAATATGTTCACCTGTCCACCCAATCATACCCATACTTAGCATCATTTTATAGACCTGTTAGGCGTATGTTAAAGTGAGCCAGATTCCATATTGATACTATAACGAAATCTGGTCTGAGGATAAAAGAGACCTACTCAAGAAAGACCTATGACGTGACAACCATGTGGCTTTCTTGTGTGGATCAATCCAGTCCCAAGTCAACAACATGTATCTATATTCAGAACTAACTTTATAAGTACTATGGCTAGTTAAGAACTATCATATAGTCATCGAATATACAAGTCTATGAATCTATTCGTTCCCACGATTAGAATAGACTTGGGATATGTTTTATGATTATCAAACAATGGATACTCTATTCATTTTACAGCACAAGATTTAAATGGAATATATTAAATGCCTTTATTAATGACACAAATGATGTATTTATATAAAGAGTCTGAATATATAATACAAAATACAAGAATCAAATGCCCTAAGAACTAGGGCAAACCAACATCCGTCACAAGGCTTTTCCTAGATGAATTTTCTTCACTACACTTTCAAGCTCTTTTACAAAAAAAGGCATTTGCAAAAGTGACACTTGCTCCTCAGTTAGATGAATTGTTACTACCTCTCCATTCAGTTGACAGCTTGTAAAAAGGTTGACATAGAAAATGCTAATAATCAACCCTGCTTTTTCATCACCTTCCATCCAATTCCCATTATCATCCTTGAACTTTCGAATGAAGTTACTTTTGCGCCTAACTGATGCCTTAGCATGAAAGAAAGCTGTATTCTTGTCCCCCTCTCTTAGCCAATCATCTTTCGCCCTTTGTTTCCATATAATCTTTTCTCTTAATAGAAGTTCTATAATCTACTTAGAAATCAACCGTTCTTTCCTTACACGGCTGTCCCCTCTCGGCATATTCTGACTCTCTTCCAATTCAGCATATAATGCCTTGATCTTTCTTTGAACATTCCAAAAACTCATTGCATTCCAATTTGATAAATGGTGGCTACATTCTTTACTTTTACTCTGAACATCTCCCCCTGCTACTGCTTCACTCTCCCATGCTTCCTTAATTACTTTTTCACAATTATCATCCCTAATCCATATATTCTCAAATCTAAAAGTTTTTTTCCTCCTTTTCTTCAACCAATAAAGCCATCAATATCCAAAAGAATTAGGTTATGGTCAGAGTTAACCCGAAGCAAATGCTTAACCTTGGTTAGTGGGAATAGCTCATCCCATTTTATCGAAACAACAAACCGATCTAGTCTCTCGCAAATAGCTTGATCCCCTGTCCTTCTGTTGTACCGTGTAAACTAGGACCCTTCATAACCCAAATCCTTAAGACTACACCTTTCCAGGCACTCATTAAACTCCTGGATTTTGTATATTGCCTTATCTCTCTCTCCCATTTTTTTTGATGGATCTAAAATCTCATTAAAATCCCTAAAAGCTACTAGCAGCAATTAATCCATAGCAACAAAATACTCGATAAGATTCCAAGTTTGAAATTTCTGTCCAGTATCGGGCCATCCATAGACCCCCAGTTCTCTCCACTTAGCTTCATTGTCATCCCCCATTACAAAAAAATAAATACAGTGTTCTCTGTAATTTTTTACTTCCACTTTCTAGTGATTCTTCCAACCTAAAATCAAGCCTCCTTTGTGCCCCCTAGCTAAGATGCAGAGATGGTCATAATCTTGTAACCCTCTTTTCACTCCTTCAACTTCTTGCAAGGTCAATTCAGTGTTCATGAGGAAAAGAAGGTCTGGGCAATTATCACTCACACATTGTTTGAGGTTTTAGAATGTCTAAGTATTGCCCAATCCTTGGACATTCCAACTTAGGAGCTTCATAGTGAAGGCTAGGACTGCATATTGATCACCACCCTCTAGTCATTTTTGGTGTGAGCATGTTTAGGTCCCATGTTTTAATCTAAATCCACTTCCATATATGCTTCTTTTGCATCCCTCTTTTTAGTCAATTTTTCAATGGTAATCTCCCCTGTCGTTTTTTCCACTCTCATTTTATCAATAATCTTCCCATTACTCAACTTCCTTCCTTTACTTTTGCTTGCTCTTGTACCTGTATGGGTATTATTCGATCCATCGCCTCTCATATTAACAATTAATGGACCATCTACTACTCTTGCATTAGTTACGTCCTTCTTGACATCTTTAAGCCTTCCTCCTTCGTTCAGAAGCTGTATTAAACTATTACCATGTGAATCTGATACCGAATGCTCCCCCTGCACTAATATATTTTCCACGCAGCTGTAATCTTCATATTTCCTTTTTTGGTCAAAATCAGCATTTAATTCGGTTTTTAAGCAAAATAGGCATTTTGGTCGCTACAGCCGCTCGGTTGTAACCTACAGCCGCACGACTGTAGTCTACAGGGGCGCGGCTGTAACCTACAGCCACGCGGCTGTAAGCGTCAGTTTTCCTTTTTTACCGAAATCAGCAATTAATTCCGATTTAATACCAAAAAGGGAGGTATTTAAACATCCTAATCCGGGATTAGGGTTAAGGAAGGCAGAAAAACTAAAAAAGAAAAGAAGAAAAGGAGAGTTTTTAGAGGGAAAAATACCATCAATTAGATTTTGCTAGGGTTCTTAACACAATTAAAAAAAGGGAGTTAGACCAAAAATAAAGAAAAAGAGAAAACAAAGATAAACAAAAAAGAACACATAACAACCAATCCTCGAATCTTCTTCGTGGTTCTGTTCGGGATTCGGAAAGCGTACTTTGCTCGGGTTGTTCATGACTGCAAGACGTTTCTGGCATCCAAATATCTTTTTTGTGGTCTAAGCACTGGAACACAGACAAGGTAATCTTTTGAGAGGCCTTAGAAATCTGTTTTGTTCATTCTGGTTGTGATTTGATCGCATGATTTGAGTTTTTTTACGATTTTTGGGATTTTTTCCGGCTATAGCTACCCCACCCATGATCACAGCCGCTTGTCTGTAACCTACAGCCGCGCGACTCTAACCTATAGAGGCACGGCTGTAGTGCTATATTTTAAATTTTTTTGATGTTTTTGGGAGTTTTTCTGGTTACAGCCGCCACTCATGATCACAACCGCCCAGCTGTAACCTACAGCCGCGCGGCTGTGACTTATAGGGGTGCGGCTGTAACCTACAGGGGCCGAAGCTCCAATCGCCCCAAATCGATCGATAACACTCCCATTTTTCAATTAAATGTGCTTTTTCATATTTGTTATCGGTCCAATCACATCCCTGCATTCTTAGATTCCATGTTCTTCATTTTTTTATGGGTGGATGTGGTAAAATTTAGTGATTTTGGACGATTAGGGATTTTTGGATTTGATTTGATCCGTTTTGGGTCTTTTCTGTTGGTTTTAATGTTTTTCCAGAAATCCCAGATCGCCCAAAATCATCAAACTTGGCAAAACGATCTTCGAAAACGCAAAAAGTACGCTAAAATCGATTCTGAAACATTACAGCCACCCGACTGTAAGCTACAGGGGCGCGGCTGTAACGTACAGCCGCACGGCTGTAGCCTACAGGGGCACGACTGTGATATAGACAGAATTACAGTTTTACTCTTTTGGGCCCCAAACTTATAATTTTGCATTCTTTTCTCATTTAAAAATGAATTTTGGCGTGTTTGCATACTCTTGGACCCTAGATGGATGTTTGATTTAGGTCCACACACGAATGGGACCCCCGGGTCCCGGGATATCCGGCCCGCTAAAGTTGGAAAAGTGCATGTAAATGAGCCAAACCGCTTTTAAAACTGATTTTTCATCCATAAAACCTACAGGGCGTTTAAAAAAACTGTTTTCCAGGTCTAACCGGGCCGACCGATCGGGTCAACTCGGTTACCCCCCTTTTGCATGATCTCGTTTCCTAAAATACCCCTATTCTGTCCTATATGAGTCCTTGGTGTGATCTATTTATCTGTGCTAACTAGATTTGGATGCAGCTTTTATTTTTGCTTTATTTTTATTTTTGAATGTATTTTATAGATTATCCCGTGTATCTAGGCGATTGTAATTTTTAGATTATCGTGTATAATAGGCGGTTGTAAAGGTGAGGATGAGAGTTTTCTTTTTCTTGGGTTGTATAATTTGGCCTCTGGTTTACTTTTCTGCACTTCTACTTTTCCGCATTTTTATTTTGGTTTTATATTTATTTCATACGTATGAGCATGGGCTAATAATAGAAGAAGAGATAAAATGAGTAGAATTAAGTGAATGAAATGTCTTATTACGAAATAATAAATAAAAATTAGTGAGGATTAGTAGATATGTTGCCCGAACCTTGAATCTCTGGATTAGGTACTACGTCTACACTTGGTAGGGAGTTGTACCGGAATTTCCCGGATGAGCTGATCCGGGTGGTGACTCTGTATCTAATCTCGAAATTCGTGTTTCGAGATCTTTAAGTTAAAATGAGATTTTCTAAAAAGCTTGTTTTCTAAAATTCATGCCTGAAATTAAGTTTTCTACAAAAATGACTTTTCCAATAAAATGAAAGGATTTTCTAAGAAAAATTAAAGAACCGCTTTCAAAACCAAAACAACAACACTTAAACATCAAAATCCCCGATTCCGCTTCACTGCGCATTCCGAAAAAGGTCATCTACTCACAGTGGCGACTCTGCTGTGGATTAATGGTTTCTTCAAAAGAGTTTTCACAAAAAGTTAAGGAACTTAGGCAACAATTGAAGTATATCCTCACTTATAGTTGATTATTAAATCGTAACTCAATATTTCATTCACATTGCATAAAGCATGACATTTTCTTTTCTTAAATCCCTCCATCACTCATTTAAGCCCGGTTTATTGCCAAAGGTGACCTACCTCTTCCGCTAGGATTGGAGGCACCCGAGGAGGTAAACCACTCATAGCCTTGTATGAACCCCTTCGTTTGAACCCTTAAGTGGGGAGAAGTGAGGAGTATATTTTCGCTATAGGAACCTGTACGACCCTTGGCTTGACTCATACCTTCATGTAATGGCCTAGCAACTTCCCTGTAGGATTACCAAAACATATACTTGAAAATGGACATCGAGAGTACGCCTTTGGTATCCCCTGTTGATGCCTAAGAGACCCAATACCTAGGAAGAATGCGAGACCAACCAAATGGAGGAATAAGGTTGGAAGGGTGAGCATATTTTTGTGTGTGTGCTAAGGTTTGCTCTATGGTTGTTTTATTTTCGACCTTTTCATACAACAGAAACACACATCATTCGTATGCCATATTCTAATCACTTTCTTTGTGCAGCCATTTTAGAGCATCTTCATACGTGTGTGTTATGCTAACCATATTTTTGTGCAGCCATAATCATTTTCCGTATGCCACATTCATTTTGTGTGCTCATGGATTAATAAAGCATACACGACATCATCTTGCATGTCATGCATTCTAACCACGTTTTTGTGCAGCCATTTGCATTTTTGTATGACATAGGCATCCACATCATTTCATTTCATTAAAAATGTAAGGATTTTCTAAGTATGCCCTTCACGACCATTTCATCTCATAACATATCGGGAGTCCCCAAGGCTACCCGTACTCTGCCTGTGCAACAGTTTGCATTTGGCCATCCCATTACACTATTAGAAGACCATAATGGTCTTAGGCTTGCATTTATGTGACGGACCATATGACATCATCACATCTTGATCATTCACATTTGGTGTCATGGAGACGCCTTAGTTTTGCTTGCGTGCCCCAATCCACATCGGATTGCTACATAGCATCGACAACCCATTTGAGGTACTCCACGAGTGCCGAACTAGTTTTCATATTAAGACATTTCATAGCATTCCTAAATCATGTAAGGTGTTCCACAAACACTGAAATGCCGTTCGTGTTTTGACTCGCAGGTGACCTGTATGTGACATCACTTCATGTTAGATGCCATAATAGCATCGAACGTCTGTCTGTGGGACGGCTCCCTCAAGACCATTTCATGTCATCACATTGACCTACAATGTGTTAAACTTATGTCCGTTTATCGGTACACATGCGACCATTTCACGACATCCCCTTAGTGCCCCAAAAGCACCGAACCTCTGTCCGTGTGAAGGCTCACACGTGATGTTATTGCATTGTCTTGTGTGTAGCATAGGGTATGCTTGGAACATCCAAAGCAAGAGAAAGAAAAGCACTAAAACCATCTTTAACATCATCCATATCCATGAGACATCATCCAAACATGAGCATAAAAGTACCATTTAGAGTGTCGAGTTTAGGACCACGACATCCATCCGAAACTCTAACCTTATGCTGATTGTGTAGTTTGGAGTCACGTCTCGGGAAGGTTAATTCGAGTTGACTCAAAATCGAACACCTCAGTTCAGCTAGTTCAATCAGAACCGATCACCGTGGAGGGAATCAGTTCAGGGTAGGATTCAGACAGGGAAGTCGAAGTTCAGTTGCCTACTTTACCGGTTGACAGTCAGGCGTTGTTAAAAGAAGTTGATAGAGCAGACATGGCCGACGGAAACAGTGGAAACAGTGGAGACAGTGGAAGCATGCCCTTCGACATGGCTACCTTTATGAGGAGCTTCTTAAGCTTAGATGAGTTCAGGGCTACCCTTAGGGAGCAGGTGCAGGCGGTGATGACCACCCTCCCTGTTTCGGTTGTTCAACCAGCTCAGACCTCGGTTGGGAATAGGGGACGATAGCTTGTTCAAGTCACTAATGGAACCAGGGGGAGTACCCCTAGCGGAAGTGGCGGAGTTGCCAATCACAGAGAGCCAGACCGTCAGTCCGAAGAGGATGAGGCTTTTGAGAAGGCGAGGGAAGCCTCGATTGAGTCTATGCTGGAGAAACGACTCAACCAGAGATTCTCAGATATAGATGCTATGATGCCCAAGCTAAAAGAAATGGTCCACTTTAATCCTATCAAGTGTGCCGATCCTGCCACATTGGTGGCTGATGCGGAAGGACCGCTTCCGGCTGGTTTTCATATGCCATATCTCCCTCCCTACACCGGGGAAGGACCATTGGAAGCCTATTTGGATAGCTACGTGAAGTTGATGACCAGCATGGGGATTGGAAAGGGCCATCTTCTGAATTTGTTTCTTACTACTTTGAGGGGCGCTGTAGCAAAGTGGTACATGAAGACGCCACTGTATACCCGTTCCACTTGGGAAGACTTAGCTGATGATTTTGTGAAGCAATATGCCTACAACACCCAAGTTGAGACAACTCTTGAGGATTTGGAGAGAATCCGCCAAAATCCGAATGAGTCTTTCCCGGCGTATTACAAACGGTGGATGAACGTGCAGGTTTTGGTGGATGGGGCACCAAAGTTGGAATCGTTGATTGTGAAGCTTGTGGATGGCAGCTTGCCCTAATATAAGGACAAAATGAAGCTTAAGAGGTTCCATTCTTTTAATAAGGTGGTGGAATTTGCCAAGCGTATCGAACGATACGAAGAAGAAGAGCAGAGGGTCAGGCTCCTATAGAAGCAACCAGGGGTACTCCCAAGGGTACAAGAGTGGAAGTTCCAAGACTACTGCAGTAGGTCCTAGTTCAAAGACAATGCCAAAGGCAGCCTCTATTAAAACTCAGGAGGCAGAAGTGGCTGCTGTGAATCAGGGGAGAGCAAATGTTCAAAGAATTACCAGTCCGTGGGCTGAGTCAGTTAGTCGAATCTTTGCCAAGTGTAGGAAGGCAGGGTTGCTACAGAGTTTGAGGCCATTCTCACCTCCAGCAGAGGCAGATAAAGAGAATTTCTATTCTTACCATGTAATGGCGGCTCACCGTACGAACGAGTGTACCTAATTGATTAAAGCCCTCAAACAGCTGGTCATAGATAGGAAGATATAGAGCCGGCTCTGAAGCTGAATGTGTAGAAAAATCCACTCCCCACCTTTGGTAGTCAGGTGAACATGGTGCAGTCAAGCCTGCCAGCCAACTATGTATTCGCCCAGATCATTAAGGCAAATCCGAGTGTGTGAGCTGTACTGGTAGAAAAGGAAGAAGAGCCAAAGGTGTTTGAAGAGCAGACTATGGCAGTAAGGGACAAGATGGGTCCTATCGATTTAGATGACTTTGAGGCGGAAGATGAGTATGATGAGTTTGAGGTGTAAGAGTCAAAGCCTATTTACCCGGTGGAGACAAAAAGAGGGACTCTGATAGAGAAGGATGGGCCGATGATGCACATCACAAGGAGCGATAGGGTTTATCAACCCATTAGTGCACCACCTCCAGCACCCCCAAGAAGGAACACAACACCGGTACAGAATGATACCGTGGTAGTTAAGGAGGAAGACATGGTAGTGGACCAACTGAAAAGGACACCGGCCCGTGCTAGTGTGTGGCACTTACTTATGGAGTCCAAGAGGCACCGAGAGGCAGTGGTAAAAAAACTGATGGAGATGGACGCCAACCCCACTATGTCCCCTAATGAGGTGTGTACAATGATTAGGGGAGCAGATTTGAAGGTTAACAAGGCCCCGGAGATTAGTTTTGGGGTAGAGGACCCCCCACCTGAAGGGGTGAATCACAATAGGGCCTTGTACTTAAGGGTGGAAGTCATGGATAAAGTGATGCCGAGTGTGATGGTGGATGATGGCTTGGCCTTGAACATTTGTCCTTCTCATGTCCTACCTTTCCTGGGGGTGAGTCCTGAAGCTCTCTACCGGTCCAACACCGTAATTAGAGCTTATGATGATAGTAAAAGAACTGTTTTGGGAACCTTCAAAATGGAAGTCAAAGTAGGGGAGGTCAAATTGAAGGCGCTGTTTGTTGGAAATGCCCTAGTCCTGAGGCATTGGTCCTTGTACTTGTACCATACATTTATTGGATTTATGTGTTGTACTCATTTGTGTCATTAATAAAGGCATCAATTCATTTATTATATCTATCTTGTGCAATATATTAAATGAAGTATCCAATGGACATATCTATATCCATGACGACTAGTGTCATGCACTGAGCAGTAAGACCATGGATAGGGTAAATGATATGACCATAAATAGATCCGTAGTCTGTTCCAGTCATGGGAATGAATGGAACAACAGACTATCATTAACCTGGTTGTATGGCGGTGTCTTACCGGTCATTGGACATGGAATGTCAACCAAGTTAATGGGTACATGCCTGGAAGCATGGTACTGGATAGATCCACTAAACGAGTAATCCACATGGTATGGTATCACAATGGATTCTCGCATAGTACTTGTATGGATCCTTTGACTTGACCATATGATGGTGTTACATGTGAAGTCGCATACTTAGGGGTACGCCTAAAGGGCCTGTAATAGGGTGCCAAGTATGGGTGCTTTCGGGTATGTCACTGAGCATGGTAATACTATGGATATGCAGAAGGGATTTGTCACTCAGTAACCAACTGAGAAGATATCACCGGCCACTTGATGAATGTGACTGATAAGAGTGTGGCCACACCCAAACGAGTTGGAACTTGTTTGTGAGCATCAGTACATTCGGGATCAAGTTAATGTCCGGACACAAAAGAGGGTGATCAATCCATGCCTCTGTGTTGGACACCGATATCAATGACATGGGATGTACAAGTTTAAACTACAGGGTTATGATATCAGTTAGACTGCCATCTCCATCTTAATTGGGGGCTGCAGTGGCTTGCTAGAGCCCAACTGCAGTCTGCGGGCCAAAGGTCTGCTGCCAACATAAAGATGGGCCCACAGGATCGTACACATAGAACGATAGAGTGCATACTTAAGGAACCACATGTATACTTGGAGTATACACAATGGAGGGAGAAGCGTGTATATATTAATTATATTATAAAGATCAATTGGATTGATCATAATAATAAAATTAATATATTCAATTGGCTCGTCATAATTAATTGGATTAATTATGGTATTATTTCCTAGGTGGAAATATTCATATGTATGGGTTTACATATGATTTTATTTTGTGTAGATTTAATTTTAATTTGATGGATTAAATTAATTGTCAAACTAATTTTAATTTAGATGTAAATAATATATTACTTGGAGTAATATATTAAATACATGGGTATATTAAAATTGGGCTTGAAATTAATTTAAACCAGAATAATTAAAATTAAACTGGGCCCAAATTAAAACATGGAGCCCGCACAGAATAGAAAGGAGCCAAGATGGGCCTGAATTCCCCTAAGGGAATTCGCCCAACCCTAGGTATAAATACCTAGGGTTAGAAATTTCGGCCAATACAAGTCCTTAGCCCCTAGCCGAAATTCTCTAGTGTTTTCCCTCTCCATTGTTTCGTTTTTCCGACGCTAGCACGGGTTGCATTCGCCAAGCGTTCGTGTACGTGAGAGTGGAGGAATTCTATTTTGAATTCTGCAGTCATCATCCATCTCTAGAAAGAGATTTTTCTGGTAAGAAATTTAATCCCTTTCTATTCAATTTTATGTTTTTCAATTTCCACTTCAATTGCTCCTGGGACTGGATTTGAGGAAATCACCGCGTTCTTCCGCTTTTATCGGGTGATTTCCGGTGACAAATCCCAACAGTGGTATCAGAGCGGGCTTTTGATCCGTGGAAATTGATTAATTTGGTTGAATCCCTATTTTGAAATTGGATGTTTTTTTTTATTGGGATTCATGGTATGGGTTTTATGATTTTTCCCATATGTTTTAATACAATGGAAATTAATATTGCATATTGGTTTATGTTATTTTAATTTTGTTGTATTATTGTAATTCTTGGTGGATTGCTATGGATGATGAATGGTGATTTTTTTTTATTTAATTCTGTTTTATGCCGCACGCGGCGGGAGGCGCGGCAGCAGCAGCAGCCGCTACTGGACAGCAGCAGCAGCCGCTGCTGGGCAGTGGCCGCTGGGTGGCCACTGCGCAGCGGCAGTGCCGCTGCGGGCGGCAGCAGCGGGCAGCCGCTAGGCAGCTGCAGCGGGCCGGGCCCAGTTTTTGGATTTTGCGGGTTTTGGGTCCGGGGCCCAGTTTTGAAATTTTAATTGGTTTTAAAATTTGTGTGTTTAATTTTGTGTAATTTAAATGCGCATGGTTTCTTGGATGAATTTTATTTCGTTCATGGGATATTAGTTTTGGAAATTGATATGGTTAATGGAAATGGGTTTGGGTAATTTTGGCACAATCACTCGGACGGCTAAATTGGACCCGTGGTTTCCCAATTCCAGTGGGAGCAGTTGGATGCCTGGGCTGGAGGCCCAAAGCCTGTTAAGGGTTAGAACCATTGTGGGCCAAGATTGGCGATTTCCTAATAATGGCTTAGACATAATTTAAACGGGCTTAAATCATGCATTATGACATGCTTTTGAATTGTATGTATTGGATGCATATGAATGGTTGAATGAATGTATGATTGGATGCTATTGGGCCTTTTACGAGATGGGTTGTATTTTTCTTTTGGGTAAATACGGCCTGCGTGTCGTTTTTTTCTTTTAATGTAATTTTATTTTATTTAAATTAAATATTGTAAAATTTGTAAAAGAAGAAGCCCATGGAGTGGTGAGCCCAAATGGAGGTGCAAGCCCACATTGGAGGTGCAAGCCCAGAAGGAGAAGATGGAGGCCCGCCTAATATATGTTTCTAGTATAGGTTTACTAGAATAATATTAGGATGTAACATAGGCCCATAGCAGTCCATTTTAATTTTATTTAATCATGTTTGATATTCATTTGCATGTATGTATGTTTTTAGCTCATTCACTCGCTTTATGTATGTAAGCCGTTATAATTGAATCTAATAACCAAACGGAAATTACTAAGTCGCTTAAAAGTGCTTCCCTCATTCAAAACCGAATCGAAGTGGGAATAGGCCAGTTGTAGACCATGCCCTCGCAGGATGCACTGGAGTATTGTCACTTTGTATTGGGTTAGAGTATGGGATACTCTAACACTTGGATGGAGGTTTTGACTTAGCGTGGGTAGTAGGATTCTCCTGGCCCTAAGCACAGATGGGTAAGTGCCAACAAACCCATCAAACCGAGAGTCCCTAGGTTGGGATTGGACAGCGTTCCTACCTAAATAATTAAGGTATAGTTGTACCAAACCCTCGTTTGGCTATATCTTAATGAAATATAGATCTCGGCCCATGAGCCCAGCAACTCGGTCTAAATTAATAACTTGATTCATTATTAATTTTATATGGGAACAACAAAGCAAAGCCCTTTATTAACACTCTAAATGTTTTTCTGTGTAGAAACACCCAAATGGCAAACACAAATACCTTATCACTGCGATCGATTCTTGAAAAGGACAAGCTTTCCGGTCCTAACTTTTAGACTGGTTTAGGAACTTGAGGATAGTTCTAAGACAAGAGTTGAAAGAGTATGTGCTGGAAAGGCCTGTGCCGGCTGCGCCTCAGGGACGTAATCCAACGGCTGCCCAGCTGGCGGAATACGAGGCGCACGTCAAGGACAACCGGGATGTGACGTGCCTTATGTTGGCTTGCATGGTCCCTGAACTGCAAAAACAGTTTATGGACCACCAAGCCTATGCTATGATAACAACTCTTAATGAGATGTTTCAAGAGCAAGCTCGTCAGGAAAGGTACCTGACCCATAAGGCATTCCACTCTTGTAAGATGGGCGCCGGGACATCTGTGAGTGCACACGTGCTCAAGATGAAGGGCTATTTGGATACTTTGGCCCGTCTCGGATCGCCTATCTCTCAAGAGTTGGCGGTGGACACAATCCTCGCGTCCTTGCCGGATTCTTATGATCAGTTCATCCTTAACTACAACATGCTAGGGATGAACCGCACTGTCAGTGAGCTGCATGGGATGCTTAAGCTTACTGAGCAGTCGATCAGGAAGACTCCACCGGTGCTGCTGGTTAACAAGGGGAACGCTCCTTTTGCTAAGGGTAAGGCCAAGGAAAAGGCCAAGGCTAAGGCCAAGAAGGCCAAAGCCAAGAAGGCCAAGGCCCAACCCAAGGCCCAGCAGAAGGCAGGTCCTGAGGACGTCTGTTTCGGGTGCAGACAGGCAGGCCATTGGAAGAGATCGTGTCCCAAGCTGATGGGAGAGCAGAGAAGGGGCCAAGGTGCGTCCTCTTCAGGTATTTATGTTATAGATATTAACCTTACTGTTTCAACATCCTGGGTATTGGATACTGGATGTGGTTCTCACATTTGTTGCAATGTGTAGGGACTTAAGAACAGAAGGTTGCTGGGGTCAGGAGAGGTGGACTTGCGGGTCGGGAATGGAGCAAGGGTTGCTGCCATAGAGATCGGCGAATACCACCTAATGATGCCCAGTGGATTGGTTTTAATTTTAGAACATTGTTACTTTGTACCTGCTATGTGCAGGAATATTATCTCTGTATCAATGTTGGATATTTCTGGATTTGATTTTACTATTATAAATGGTCGAATTTCTATATCCAGAGAGGGGTTATTTTATGGAGATGCTCTATTAAATAATGGCCTGTATGTCCTGGACTTAAATGAAACCAATCATATCTATAACATAAACACGAAAAGGGTTAAGCTTAACGAACTTAATCCAGTTTACCTATGGCATTGTCGTCTTGGCCATATAAATGAGAAGCGCATAGCTAGGCTTCACAAAGCTGGAGTCCTAGGGTCATTTGACTTGGAGTCAATTGATACATGCGAATCGTGTTTAAGAGGCAAGATGACAAAGGCGCCTTTTAGCAAAAAGGCTAAAAGGGCCACTGGCTTGTTGGACCTAATACATTTAGATGTATGTGGACCCATGAGCGCAGCGACCAGAGGTGGGCATCTGTACTTCGTCACGTTCACGGATGATTTCAGCAGATATGGCTATGTCTATCTGATGAAACACAAGTCCGAGACCCTTGATAGGTTCAAGGAATTTAGGAACAAGGTACAGAACCAGCTAGGCAGGAATATCAAAGCCCTTCGGTCTGACCGAGGCGGCGAGTATATGAGCCTAGAGTTTGACTCATACTTGAGAGAGCATGGAATAGTTCCGCAGCTCACTCCTCCTGGAACACCACAATGGAATGGGGTGTCCGAACGGAGGAATAGGACTTTGTTGGACATGGTCCGCTCAATGATGAGTCAAGCATCTCTCCCAATTAGCTTCTGGGGACACGCCCTCGAGACAACAGCTCTCATATTAAACAATACTCCGACTAAGGCAGTGGAAAAGACCCCATATCAGATATGGACGGGCAAGGAGCCCAATGTGTCATTCCTAAGGATTTGGGGATGCGAAGCACATGTCAAGAAATTGACTAGTGGCAAGCTGGAGCCCAAAACCGATAAATGCCTGTTTGTGGGCTACCCTAGGGAAACCAAAGGGTATTACTTCTACAACCCCGCCGAGAACAAGGTGTTCGTGGCAAGGAAGGGGGTCTTTCCGGAAAAGGAGTTCCTTTCCAAGAAAGATAGTGGGAGCAACGTTGAACTCAGGGAAGTTCAAGGTCCACAAGCTCCTGAAGAGGATAGCTCAGAGGCCCAGGTGGAGCTTCCACAAGTGGAGGCACCGACCCAGGCCACACAAGAACCTAGAAGGTCTGGTAGGGATCGTCGGGAACCAGAGAGGTATGGTTTCCTCGTCACCGATGATCAAACTCTTCTCATCTGGGATGAAGAAGAACCAAAAACCTACCAGGAGGCTATGGCTAGCCCACAGTCTGCAAATTGGCGCAAAGCCATGGAGGCAGAAATGCAATCTATGTACGATAATCAAGTTTGGAACTTGGTTGATCCACCTCCGGGGTGCTAAAGTAAGAGGTTGCAAGTGGTGCTATAAGCTAAAAGCTGATAATGTTGGGGAATAAATCGCACAAAACAAACATAAAACGCAGCGGATAAAAGATTAATCCCCACCAAGGACCCATGTACATCGCATTGAATCGGAAGGAGGGTTAAAGAATTACCTTAATTCTTTGAAGATTGAATCAAGCAGGAACCAAAATAGCTTCCCTCTACGGTTGATCCACACGGAGCAATACGTCCACCGCGTGCTAGCGCCGGATTTGAAGAACAATTCTTCGAACGAGAGAAGAGAGAGCAGAAAATCAGATTTTCCCTTTTCTTTTTGGAGGAGAGTTTCGGCTGGTTCACTTGGCTTGTGGTGGCTGGCCGAAATCTGCTTCTTAACTTATGGAGCAATTAGGTTTTCAGGTTTTTATTTCCTTAAATATAAACCCTATTTAGTTAATTATAATTATAACCTAATACACCTATTAGTTATAATTATATATTAACCCACACAATTTAATATTAATTCTCAATTAATATTAAATCAATTCAATTCTCCATGATACATATATGTATATATAATATTATAATTAATTATATCTCCATATAATTTAATTATAATATGTAGCATACTTTATGCAATATTAATTACATTAATATTTATATATACATACATAAATATATATCACTATATATATTTATTCTCTTTCTCATTCATAAATTATTATCCAATAATAATTTATACCCGATAAGATGAACTTCATTTTGCTCTTGTGTGTGACCCCATAGGATCATATTAATTGGCAATAAGGAAATTACCATAATGTCCTTATAGGTCACAAGCGGACTCTAGCAAGCCATTACGACTACCCAATTAATATGATTGGAATGATCCAATACCTATTTATAGAATGTCATATTCCCTTTTGTCTCTTTGATATCAAGATTAATTATAAGACATGGTACACTTGTCAATCTTATATAATTAATCATATGCTTTCTCGATCTCAAAGTAAACTGTTCAGACAAATCAATTGATACTCTTATCAATTATTTGAGCACGGCCATGCATTTAACAGTCTTACTTATCGAGGGGCCCAGTGATATCGCTCTCTTGTTAGAGAGGGACAAAATCCCATATCTGTCACTCACATCCCTAAGCATGAGTCATATTGTACCCAACCACAGCCTTTATAACTACTCTGTTACAAGCAGCGTTTGACTGCGTCAAAGCACAACATGAATTCATCCCGGAATCCATGGTGACCTCAGGTCAAAGGAATCAGCTGATGACACTACTATAATCAAGATCAGTTGTGACACGTGACCATGAACTTGATCTTATAGTGGGTCTCCAGCAACATGTTCTCTAACACATTGCCCGTGAGTATAATCTGTATCTGTATACACTATATTCATCTTATGAATATCCATTATCACTCACACTAGTCTTAGTTTGTTATTATTCCCATAATAACAATCGACTAGGGAAATTTAGAATTACACAATTAATTCATGGATACATTATCATAAATACTAACATACAAATATATATGATAAAATAAGTCTTTATTAATGACTTAAGAAGATTGTTTACATAATCCAACATTGGCTTAGGGCACAATCTCTAACAGATAATACCTTCAAGGGGCGTCTGGTTGCGAAAGGTTTCAGACAAGTCCATGGAATAGACTATGATGAAACTTTCTCACCAGTAGCCATGCTCAAGTCCATCAGGATACTACTGGCCATAGCCACATGGTATGACTATGAGGTTTGGCAGATGGATGTCAAAACTGCTTTCCTTAATGGAAAGCTACTCGAGGATGTGTACATGACACAACCTGAGGGTTTTGTCGATCCTAAGTATCCGGGAAGGGTATGCAAACTTCAAAGGTCTATTTATGGACTGAAGCAAGCATCCCGTAGTTGGAATCTAAGATTCAATAAGGCTATAAAGGAATATGGCTTCATACAGAATCTGGATGAGCCTTGTGTGTATAAGAGGACTAGTGGGAGCATTGTCACATTTTTGGTACTTTATGTAGACGACATCCTACTCATTGGAAGCGACATACCTACACTGCAAGGGGTAAAGCAGTGGCTGAGTAAGTGCTTCGCAATGAAGGACTTAGGCGAAGCTGAGGTGATCCTAGGGATCAGGATCTATAGGGATAGACCAAATCGGCTTCTGGGCCAGAGTCAGGCTTCGTACATTGACAAAGTTCTGAAAAGATTCAGCATGGACCGGGCCAAGAAAGGTTTCTTGCCAATGGGCCATGGGCTGAAACTTAGTAAGAAGAACTGTCCAAAAACAAGGGAGGACAGGGAGAACATGAAATTGGTTCCATCTGCCTCGGCTATTGGATCAATTATGTACTCTATGTTATGTACGAGACCTGATGTCGCCTTTGCACTAAGTATGACGAGCCGATACCAGCAGGATCCCGGGGAGGATCACTGGAAAGCTGTCAAGGTAATCCTCAAGTACCTTAACCGGACTAAGAATAGCTTCTTGGTGTAAAGTGGTCAGGAAGTGCTATCAGTTACTGGGTATACTGATGCAAGCTTCCAGACAGACCAAGATGAGTACCAATCGCAGTCAGGGTATGTATTCTTGCTGAATGGTGGTGCTGTAAGCTGGAGGAGCTCAAAGCAACCAACCATAGCAGACTCTACAACAGAAGCTGAGTACATCGCTGCGTGTGATGCAGCTAAGGAAGCTGTGTGGATGAAGAAGTTTATCACTGAGTTAGGAGTAGTGCCAACTATCCAGGACCCAGTCGATATCTTCTGTGACAACAATGGGGCCGTCGCACAAGCTAAGGAGCCCCGGTCACACAAGAACACAAAGCACATGCTCAGAAAGTTTCACCTCATACGAGAAATCGCGGAGAGAGGTGACATTGCATTGCACAAAGTGGACACCGAGGATAATGTCGCAGATCCATTGACCAAGGCGCTAGCTCAGCCCAAGCACGAGGGTCATACTAGATCTATAGGGATTAGGCCCATGCCTAGTTGGAACTAGTGCAAGTGGGAGATTGTTGGAAATGCCCTAGTCCCGAGGCATTGGTCCTTGTACTTGTACCATACATTTATTGGATTTATGTGTTGTACTCATTTGTGTCATTAATAAAGGAATCAATTCATTTATTATATCTATCTTGTGCAATATATTAAATGAAGTATCCAATGGACATATCTATATCCATGACGACTAGTGTCATGCACTGAGCAGTAAGACCATGGATAGGGTAAACGATATGACCATAAATAGATCCGTAGTCTGTTCCAGTCATGGGAATGAATGGAACAACAGACTATCATTAACCTGGTTGTATGGCTGTGTCTTACCGGTCATTGGACATGGAATGTCAACCAAGTTAATGGGTACATGCCTGGAAGCATGGTACTGGATAGATCCACTAAACGAGTAATCCACATGGTATGGTATCACAATGGATTCTCGCATAGTACTTGTATGGATCCTTTGACCTGACCATATGATGGTGTTACATGTGAAGTCGCATACTTAGGGGTACACCTAAAGGGCCTGTAATAGGGTGCCAATTATGGGTGCTTTCGGGTATGTCACTGAGCATGGTAATACTATGGATATGCAGAAGGGATTTGTCACTCAGTAACCAACTGAGAAGATATCACCGGCCACTTGATGAATGTGACTGATAAGAGTGTGGCCACACCCAAACGAGTTGGAACTTGTTTGTGAGCATCAGTACATTCCGGATCAAGTTAATGTCCGGACACAAAAGAGGGTGATCAATCCATGCCTCTGTGTTGGACACCGATATCAATGACATGGGATGTACAAGTTTAAACTACAGGGTTATGATATCAGTTAGACTGCCATCTCCATCTTAATTGGGGGCTGCAGTGGCTTGCTAGAGCCCAACTGCAGTCTGCGGGCCAAAGGTCTGCTGCCAACATAAAGATGGGCCCACAGGATCGTACACATAGAACGATAGAGTGCATACTTAAGGAACCACATGTATACTTGGAGTATACACAATGGAGGGAGAAGCGTGTATATATTAATTATATTATAAAGATCAATTGGATTGATCATAATAATAAAATTAATATATTCAATTGGCTCGTCATAATTAATTGGATTAATTATGGTATTATTTCCTAGGTGGAAATATTCATATGTATGGGTTTACATATGATTTTATTTTGTGTAGATTTAATTTTAATTTGATGGATTAAATTAATTGTCAAACTAATTTTAATTTAGATGTAAATAATATATTACTTGGAGTAATATATTAAATACATGGGTATATTAAAATTGGGCTTGAAATTAATTTAAACCAGAATAATTAAAATTAAACTGGGCCCAAATTAAAACATGGAGCCCGCACAGAATAGAAAGGAGCCAAGATGGGCCTGAATTCCCCTAAGGGAATTCGGCCAACCCTAGGTATAAATACCTAGGGTTAGAAATTTCGGCCAATACAAGTCCTTAGCCCCTAGCCGAAATTCTCTAGTGTTTTCCCTCTCCATTGTTTCGTTTTTCCGACGCTAGCACGGGTTGCATTCGCCAAGCGTTCGTGTACGTGAGAGTGGAGGAATTCTATTTTGAATTCTGCAGTCATCATCCATCTCTAGAAAGAGATTTTTCTGGTAAGAAATTTAATCCCTTTCTATTCAATTTTATGTTTTTCAATTTCCACTTCAATTGCTCCTGGGACTGGATTTGAGGAAATCACCGCGTTCTTCCGCTTTTATCGGGTGATTTCCGGTGACAAATCCCAACACTGTTTACCGTGATCGACATTACTGTCACCTTATCCCTACTTTTGGGGAGACCATGGTGTGAGCGGACGACACGTTTTCGACGGGACGTAGGACTCCCTTTCGGAATGGGGCGCCACGATCTCGGGCGAATCCCTTCCTCGCGTGGGGTTTTTATAATGGAAATCCGCTTTTTGGAAAATAAATGGAATTAGTGCATGAAAGAACTGAGACCTAAGTCTTGATGAACATTGTAGAGTCGCCACCCGGCTCAGCTCAACCGGGAAATTCTTATGTAGCTGAACCGGACGAACGGCCGCTACACTATCCAGAGATTCGGGTCCGGACAAGTCCCTTATTTCGTGTCTAATTTAAAATAAATATTGCCAATGTTCTCGAATGGTATTTCAAAATCTAAAGTCCATTTTATTGAAATAAGATAGGCATACAGCGCACATACAAAATATTTAATACAAAAGTAAGGAAAAGAAATAAATATTAATTGGCTTACAACCAAATCGAATGGAAAAATAAAAAACTCTCGTCTCACTTATACAATTGCCTATATACACGAGAATCTAGAAAAATACAACCGCTTAAGATACACGATTTAATTTATTAAAGTACATCCAAAATAAAAATAAAAATAAAAATAAAAATAAATTAAAACCTGCAAAACAGAGGGTTAGCACAATATATACAGCACGCCACAAGTTGGACTCAAATAGACAGAATGGGAAATCAGGAATTGGGGGCATGCATTTAGGGGGCAACCGGGTTGGCTCGGCTAGCCGGCCCGGTTAGACCTGGAAAACACTTTGAAACGTCCCTGTGTTTTTGGTTTTTAGTGGAAAAAATCATTTTGAAAACAATTTTTCCGGTTTACATGCATTTTTATATATTTAAGTGGGTCGGTTTTCAGGAGAATTGGGTCTCCGTCGTTGAATTGTTCTAAATGCAATTTTTACTAAAAATTGAATCTATGGTCGTGATGCACACAACAAAATTCATTTTGATGATTTTTGGGGTTTTCTAATTTTTTTTTTGGGATTTTTTGGGAATTTTTTAGGGATGAGGCTAAAGTTCTGATTCTGGAACAAGGATTACAGTCGTACGACTGTAGTTTACAATCGTGCGACTGTAATCAGTCCAGGATCAGAATTTCGCCAAAAATCATTTTTAACCAAAAAACTTGAAGAAAATTAACTGGAAATTAAGAACAGTCGTACGACTGTATATACAGTCGTACGACTGTTCATGAAAACCAAGAACAGTCATACGACTGTTCTTAATTTCCAGGAACAGAAATACGAAAATGCAGCAAAAAAAGCACAAAATTCACTTCAAACGCCCAGAAAGCGAGGAAAAGTGTAAGGAAAAGAAGTGACTAACTTTTTAGAAGCTATTCCAAGTCGTTTTGACCCCTGAAATCGCTCCGATCCCAACAAATTCGCACTTTCCCCTTTGGAATTGAAGTTGAGAGCTTTTTGTCCAAAATCCAAATTGCAAGGGTTTCTGATGGTTTAAGTCCGAGTTCTTGATTTGGTTATGTAGTTAATTGATTAACCTAGGGATTTCTAACAAATTTTAACCTTAATTTCGAGAAATTAAAGAAAATAAAAGAGGAGGAAAATGAGTTTTTTTGTGGTTTTTCTTTTTCTCTCTCTTCTCTTTCTCTCTCTAAGTTTCTTCTCACCAGAAATCTCCTCCCCCTTTTTCCTCCTTTTTTTCTTTTTATCTCTGCCTCCTCCTCTTGCTTGCTGCAACAAGGGAGCAATTAATGCTCCCTTTCTCTCTCTTCCATTTCTGCTGCAGAGGTATGGGTTCCTGCAGTCTGTCCGACATTACAGTCGTACGACTGTAACTATAGTCGCACGACTATAACTCTTTTTTTTTTTAGTATAGAAAATTCCGGCGCTTACAGCTGCCCCTCGCGTGATCAAATTCGACATCCAGCTCCGGGTCTATAATACCCGTGATGATGAATTTGAGAGCGTGAATTAAAGCGCCGTGAACACTGGAATGAACCTTCTGATGAGATAGGCCGATACCGGGTCTAGGTTACCCGAGGCGATACTGGGGATGAAATAAGCCGATATCAGGTCTAGGTTACCCGAGACGAGTTGATGAAGGGATTAGCCGATACCGGGTCTAGGTTACCCGAGACGAGTTGATGAAGAGATTAGCCGATACCGGGTCTAGGTTACCCGAGGCGAACTTGATGAAGAAATTGGCCGATACCGGGTCTATGTTACCCGAGGCGAGTTGATGAAGAAATTAGCCGATACCGGGTCTAGGTTACCCGAGGCGAACTTGATGAAGAAATTGGCCGATACCGGGTCTATGTTACCCGAGGCGACTTTACTGGGGAAATAGACGAAGCTGACCTGGGCCGATACCGAGTTTACATTACTCGAGGCGGATCTGCTGGGGAACTTGGATGATGGAGCGGATCTGGGCCGATGCCGAGCCTACATTACTCGAGGCGGACTCGCTGGAGAAAGTTGAGATAATGGGGCGGACCTGGGCCGATATCGAGTTTACATTACTCGAGGCGGATCTGCTGACTTGCTGAGGATGTTGAGCTGGGGATGAATTCCTGCACTTAAAATGGCAAGTCTTCGTTCCTTGATCGAGAGATTTTTAAACAAAAATTTTTGCCCCTTCGATCAAGAATGAAGACTAGCCGGGGATAAGTAATTGATATATGCAATGTATGGATGCATGATGATGTATATGTACATGTATGTGTTTTCTGTTATTGGACGTTTCTTCTTCCGCTGGGGAGATATGTTATGCCCCTGGTTGATTTTACTTTTCTTGGGGCATTTTTTGGTGATTATCGACGGAGTGGGGTGACTGTTGGGGAAATGATCGTAGTATTCCTTGTAGAGATTCCGCTAGGGAAGAGTGTGGTGACTTGATTGGGGAGATAATTATGGTGTTCTTCATGTAGATTCTGCTAGGGAATAGTAGGGGAAATTCTACTGGGGAGTGATGTGACGAATTCTGCGGGGAATACTGAGGATGTTCTATTTTTCCTGCTCCGTGGAAAGTTATGAGTTTTTTCGTTTTTTTTTTTTTTTTGAGTGCTCTAATTTTTTCCTGGGTAGCCCAAATCAGGTTTTTAGCCCAGTGAGCCGCTCTAACTTTTGCCTAAGGCGCCTTTTCGGTTTTCACCTTAGCGAGCTTTTCATATGCCCTAACTTTTGCATAAACTGCCCGATATGGGTTTTCAGCTTAGCGGGCCGCTCTAATTTTTGCCTGAGGTGCCTTTTCGGTTTTCACCTCAGCGAGCATTTTTTTTTTTTTTTTTTTTAAGATTTGACTAAAATGGTGTTGTGACCCTTTATTGCTCGCCTGGGAAGATGAACTGGACTTTAGAGGACGATAAGAGATTTTAAATTGCATGTGTTTGATACACTTTCATTCGTCAAATAATGTGATGATATTGATCAGTTGAATGCAAAGTGCTTTCTTTGAATGTGTGTTTATGCAAGACAACTTTGTTTATGCATTTGTCATAACCATGCAAATATATTTAAACAAACACTTCACTTTATTGACGAAGTCAAACTGAGTACATTTGAAACAAGTTGGTTCCTAAATGGTACAGATTCCACACTAAGCCAGAATTCGTCACCAGTCGTCCTTTTCAGATTTTCCGACTGATTATTTTCTCTTGTGTCTTAACTTTTGCCTAGACCACTCTTTTCGAGTTTTCAGCCTAGCAGACCTCTCTTCCTTTTTTTTTTTTATACATGATAAAGCTTTAGCCTGTCTTGGTTGATCGGGTTGGTGAACTCGTTTCCATCCATGTCCATGATGCTGACAGCGCCTTTTGATAACACCTTCTTCACCACATAGGGTCCTTCCCAGTTAGGTCTGAACTTGCCCCTAACATCAACATTTGAAGGCCTTAGTTGCTTTAGAACCAAATCTCCTGCTTTCAATTGCCACTTGGAGCATTTCACATTTCGATTATAGGCTCTAGCCATTCTGGGCTGATACATCTGCAGGTGATCCAGTGCCTTTAGCCGCCTTTCATCTAGTGCAGCCAGCTGCTCATATCTAGCTTGAACCCATTCAGTCTCTGGCAATTGAGCTTCCAGGGCAACTCTGAGTGACTTGAGTTCAATTTCCACCAGCAACACCGCTTCCATTCCATATACCAAGGCATAAGGAGTTTCTCCTGTCGGCGTTCTGACACTGGTTCTGTAACCCCAAAGAGCATAAGGCAGTTTATCGGCCCAATCCCTGTAAGTGGTTACCATCTTTGATAAGATCTTCTTTATTGCCTTGTTAGCTGCTTCCACTGCACCATTAGCCTGTGGTCTATATGGAGAGGACTTATGATGTTCAATACCATGTTCTGCAAGTAGCTCAGCCGTTGCCCCTTGAAACTGTACTCCATTGTCTGTTACTATGTGATGAGGAATCCCATACCGAGTGAAGATATTTTTCTGGATGAACTTGACCATGTGCTTGGCTGTAACATTAGTGAAGGATTCCGCTTCGACCCATTTGGAGAAATAATCAACTGCTACAACTATGAATCTATGCCCGTTAGACGCAGCTGGATGAATTTCACCAATCATGTCTATCCCCCATGCTGAAAACGGCCAAGGAGACGCTAGATTCTGAAGTTCAAGTGGAGGAAGATGACTAATGTCTGTATAGATCTGACATTCATGACATCTCTTCACTTTTCTTATACAATCTGCTTGCATTGTCATCTAGAAGTAGCCTTGTCTCATGATCTTCCTAGCCATGGCAAGTCCATTCATATGTGGCCCACAGGATCCTGCATGTACCTGCTGCATCACATCTTCTGCTTCTTGTTCTGTTAGACACCTCAAAAGAACTCCATATGCTGTTCTTTTGTATAACTTGTCTTCGAAGATTCTGAATTGACTAGCCAGTTTTCTCAGTGTCAACTTATCAGCAGCGCTGGCCTCTTCTGGGTACTTTCCCTCCTTAACATACCGGTAAATGTCAAAGAACCATGGCTTTTCTTCGGCTGATAATTCCATTACTTCATGCACTTCGAAGCAAGGATGCCTGGAAGTGGCTATAACCAGTGGTTGAGCTTGTGTCTCTTCTGGATTTTCCCACATGGAGGACAAAGTTGCTAATGCATCAGCCATCTTATTCTCATCCCTGGGGACATGTCTGAATTCACACTGGCCGAATAAACCCTTCCTGAACTGTAGCAGCTCCAAATGAGGCCGCAAGGCCTCTTCTTTTAGCTCCCACTCACCCTGAGCTTGCCTGATCACTAGAAGTGAATCACCAACAATTAAGACATCATTTGCTCCTAAGGTTAATAGAGTCTCCATTCCAAATAAGCATGCTTCATATTCCGCCCCATTGTTGGTTACAGGAAAGATCAGCCTTTTGGATAAAGGAATGACCTCACCATCTGGTGTTGCTATAAGTACTCTGATTCCTGCGCCTTTTCTATTCACTGCCCCATCGAAACACATGACCCATCTTTTCACTTCCACTATGGCTAGCTGCTCATCAGGGAATTCCAGGTTCTCTGTGTAATCTGATTCTAGGGGTTGGTTCGCCAGAAACTCTGCCACGGCTCCCCTTTTAATGGTTTTCTTCGTGATGTACTCGATGTCGAATTCAGACAAAAGTAACAACCACCTGGACAACTTCCCAACCAATGCTGGTGCTTCATAGAGGTACTTCATTGGATCCACCTTAGCCACGGCTTGTATCTTGTAGGATTGGAAATAGTGGCGCAGCTTCTTGGTCAACCAAATCATCGCCACACATGTCTTCTCCACCAGTGTGTACTTGGTTTCATATTCCAACAGCTTTTTGCTGAGGTAGTAAATGGGATACTCTTTCTTGCCATTTTGTTCCTATGCAAGCATCGCCCCTATTGAGGATTTTTCAACTGCCAAATACAAAATCAGAGGCTTCCCTAGGATTGGAGGACTCAACACCGGTGGCTTTACCAGGTAAGCCTTGATCTTCTCGAATGCCAGCTGACACTTGTCATCCCACACAACCGGCTGATTTTTCTTTAATAGCTTAAAGATTGGCTCACAAGTGGAAGTTAGCTTGGCTATGAAGCGGCTAACATACTGCAAGGAACCCAGGAATGATCTGACCTCCTTTTCAGTCTTTGGAGCTGGCATTTCCTGGATGGCTTTAATTTTATCTGGGTCCATTTCTATCCCCCTCTGGCTGACTACATGGCCTAATAGCTTCCCTGATGTGACCCCGAATATGCACTTCTTGGGATTAAGCCGCAAGTTGTACTCTCCAATGCATGTTAGAAATCTATCCAGGATAACAGGGTGTTCCTCCCGGGTTGTTGATTTAACAAGCATATCATCGACATACACTTCGACTTCTTTATGGATCATATCATGCAACAGAGTTGTGACAGCCCTCTGATAAGTGGCACCGGCGTTCTTTAATCCAAAAGGCATCACTCTGTAGCAGAAAGTTCCCCATTCGGTGATGAATGACGTCTTCACCTTGTCGATCACATCCATCAAAATCTGATTGTATCCCGAGAAGCCATCCATGAATGAGTACATTGCTGCTTTTGCTGCACTATCAACCAATACGTCAATGTGAGGTAGTGGGAAATTGTCCTTAGGGCAGGCCTTGTTCAAGTCCTTGTAGTCGACACATACTCTGACCCTTCCATCCTTTTTAGGCACGGGGACAATGTTGGCTAGCCATTTCGTATACTCCACCACTTCGAGAAACCTGGCATCTATCTGTTTGGCCACTTCTTCCTTCACTAGTGTAGCCCATTCCGGCCTTAGGCTTCTCAACTTCTGCTTTACCGGTCTGAACTTGGGGTCCGTTGGGATTTTGTGCACTGCTATTTCTGTATCTACACCCGGCATGTCTTCATACGACCAGGCGAAAGCTTTAACATGTTTTTGGAGTATTCTTATTAATTCTCTCTCTTCCTCAGATTTTAGCTCATGTGAAATAAGTACCATTTTAGGATTTTCATCTGTACTTATATTGGTTTCATGCAATGCAGTGTCATGTATGCTAAATATGCTTGATGGTGATTTAAATGCATGCACATAATTATCAGGATAAACATCACACAAGTAAGCAAACTGGGATTTCATTGCATTGAACTTATCATAAAGCACATCAGTTACATTGAAAATGGAAGAAATAGATACAACAAAATCATTTTCATCCTCCACAGGCGGAGGGCCTTGTTCTTCATCAGCTTCCATCTTCCCTTCCAAAGCATCATCTGGGACTGCAGCTTTCTCGGCCACCTGTGCCTTAGCTTTCTCCATAATCTTGGCGATTTTAGCAACCACAGAGTCTAAGTTCACTTTGGCCATCAGTTCTTTGCCAAATCCTTGCTTGGATTTCCCAAAAGCTTTGTTCAATGCAGCAGTCAAAGCACTTGAGATGATTTCCATAGTTTCTGTTGGGAATTAATCGCACAAAACAAAATATGAAACGCAGCGGAAAAAGATTAATCCCCACCAAGGACCCATGTACATTACATTGAATCGGAAGGAGGGTTAAAGAATTACCTTAATTCTTTGAAGTTTGAATCACTTAGGAACCAAAATAGCTTCCCTCTATGGTTGATCCACACGGAGCAATACGTTCACCGCGTGCTAGCGCCGGGATAGAAGAAACGGTTTCCTCGAATTGAGAGAGAGGCAGAAAATCAAATTTTCTCTTGGCTTGGAGAGGAGAATTTCGGCTGGCTCTTAGCTTATGGTGGCTGGCCAAAATCTGCTGTATTATTAGTGTAGAGAGTGATTAGGTTTAGGTTAATTGTTTCCTTAAATAATTAACCTAAATAGTTAATTATAATTATAACCTAATACACCTATTAGTTATAATTATATATTAACCCACACAATTTAATATTAATTCTCAATTAACATTAAATCTAATCAATTCTCCATAATACATATATGTATATATAATATTATAACTAATTATATCTCCATATAATTTAATTATAATATGTAGCATACTTTATGCAATATTAATCACATTAATATTTATATATACATACATAAATATATATCACTATATATATTTATTCTCTTTCTCATTCATAAATTATTATCCAATAATAATTTATACCCGATAAGATGAACTTCATTTTGCTCTTGTGTGTGACCCCATAGGATCATATTAATTGGCAATAAGGAAATTACCATAATGTCCTTATAGGTCACAAGCGGACTCTAGCAAGCCATTACGACTACCCAATTAATATGATTGGAATGATCCAATACCTATTTATAGAATGTCATATTCCCTTTTGTCTCTTTGATATCAAGATTAATTATAAGACATGGTACACTTGTCAATCTTATATAATTAATCATATGCTTTCTCGATCTCAAAGTAAACTGTTTAGACAAATTAATTGATACTCTTATCAATTATTTGAGCATGGCCATGCATTTAACAGTCTTACTTATCGAGGGGCCCAGTGATATCGCTCTCTTGTTAGAGAGGGACAAAATCCCATATCTGTCACTCACATCCCAAAGCATGAGTCATATTGTACCCAACCACAGCCTTTATAACTACTCTGTTACAAGCAGCGTTTGACTGCGTCAAAGCACAACATGAATTCATCCCGGAATCCATGGTGACCTCAGGTCAAAGGAATCAGCTGATGACACTACTATAATCAAGATCAGTTGTGACACGTGACCATGAACTTGATCTCATAGTGGGTCTCCAGCAACATGTTCTCTAACATATTGCCCGTGAGTATAATCTGTATCTGTATACACTATATTCATCTTATGAATATCCATTATCACTCACACTAGTCTTAGTTTGTTATTATTCCCATAATAACAATCGACTAGGGAAATTTAGAATTACACAATTAATTCATGGATACATTATCATAAATACTAACATACAAATATATATGATAAAATAAGTCTTTATTAATGACTTAAGAAGATTGTTTACATAATCCAACATTGGCTTAGGGCACAATCTCTAACAATCTCCCACTTGCCCTAAGTCCAATCTCAAATGTATCTAATACCCATGGACCTAGCATGACCATCATGTACAGCTTGTGAAAGAGCTTTTGTTAGTGGATCAGCAACATTGTCTTCAGACGCAACTTTGCATATCTTCACATCTCCTCTTGAGATGACTTCTCTTATGTAGTGAAAACGCCGAAGTATATGTTTGGATTTCTGTGACACACTAGGTTCCTTAGCAAGTGATATTGCCCCATTATTGTCACACAAGAGGCTCACAGGATTCACTATGCTAGGAACGACACCAAGTTCTTCGATGAACTTCTTGATCCAAACAGCCTCTTGGGCTGCATCTGATGCAGCAATATACTCAGCTTCTGTTGTAGATGCAGCTATCGTGCTTTGCTTAGAACTCTTCCAACTTATCGCACCTCCATTCAGAATGAACACATACCCAGACTGTGACTGCATCTGATCTTGATCAGTTTGGAAACTTGCATCCGTGTAACCATTTACAACAAGATCTTCGTCCGAGCCTCCATATATCAAGAATGTATCTTTAGTTCTTCTCAAGTACTTAAGAATACTCTTGACAGCAGTCCAGTGACTATCACCTGGATCAGACTGATATCTACTTGTCATGCTCAAAGCAAAAGAGACATCTGGCCGAGTACATACCATGGCATACATGATAGATCCTATAGCTGACGCATAAGGAATCTTATCCATGCGTTGACGTTCTTCAACTGTCACAGGACATTGCTTACGACTAAGCTTTATCCCTTGCCCAATAGGAACATTTCCTTTCTTTGATTGATCCATACTGAACCTTTTCAGTATTTTGTCAATGTATGTACTCTGGCTCAAACCTATCAATCTCTTAGATCTATCTCTATAGATCTTTATTCCAAGAATGTAGGCTGCCTCACCCAAGTCTTTCATAGAAAAACACTTTCCTAGCCAAGATTTTATTTCTTGCAAGGTAGGAATGTGATTTCCTATTAACAATATGTCATCGACATATAGAACTAGGAAAATTATATTGCTCCCACTGAACTTCTTGTACACACAAGGCTCATCTTCATTTTTGATGAAACCAAACTTTTTGACCGATTCATCAAAACAATGATTCCAACTTCTTGATGCTTGCTTCAAACCATAAATGGCCTTTTGAAGCTTGCATACTTTATCAGGATTCTTTGGATCGACAAAACCTTCAGGCTGTGTCATGTACACATCCTCAACAAGGTTTCCATTTAGGAAAGCTGTTTTGACATCCATTTGCCATATCTCATAGTCATAATATGCTGCTATGGCAACAAGAATTCTGATGGACTTGATCATAGCTACTGGAGAAAAGGTTTCGTCATAGTCTATACCATGAATTTGTCGGTAACCTTTTGCCACTAACCTTGCTTTATAAGTCTGAATATTCCCATCCATGTCCGTTTTCAACTTGAAAACCCATTTGTGCCCTATTGCTTTAGCACCCTTTGGGAGATCAACCAAAGTCCATACTTTGTTGTCGTCCATGGATTGAATTTCTGACTTCATAGCATCAAGCCATTTTTCAGATTCTGAATTAGAGACAGCTTCCATGTACGTGGAAGGTTCATTCTCTTCTAACAGAATCAGATCATTTTCATTCGTGACGAGAAATCCATATCTCTCGGGCTCATGACGAACTCTACTTGATCTACGTTGGACTTGTGTTACTGGTTCTGACTCAACAACTTCTTGTGAATCAGGTTGTTCCATTTGAAACTCACTTTCAACTTGGTTATCCATATTTTCTTGTAGGTGTACTTTACTCCCACTGATTCCTTTGGAAATAAACTCTTTTTCCAGGAATGTACCACCCTTAGCAACAAACACTTTGTTTTCACTAGGATTGTAAAAGAAATAACCTTTAGTTTCTTTTGGATAACCAACAAAATTGCATTTCACAGATTTTGGTGATAACTTATCTGAAATCAAATATTTCACATAGGCTTCGCATCCCCAAATCTTGAGAAAAGACAAATTTGGTTTCTTACCAATCCATATCTCATATGGTGTCTTTTCAACTGCTTTTGATGGAACTCGGTTCAGTGTGAATGCCGCTGTTTCAAGTGCATATCCCCAAAAGGATAGAGGAAGATTTGTTTGACTCATCATAGACCGAACCATATCCAATAAAGTTCGGTTCCTCCTCTCAGACACACCATTCCACTGTGGTGTACCAGGAGGAGTTAATTGTGAGACAATCCCACAATTTCTAAGATGATCGTCGAACTCTTGGCTCAAATATTCACCACCTCGATCAGATCTAAGTGCTTTAATTGTCTTGCCAAGTTGGTTTTGTACTTCATTTTGGAAGGCTTTGAACATTTCAAAGGATTCCGACTTATGCTTCATTAGATATAGATAACCATATCTACTGAAGTCATCAGTGAACGTAATGAAGTATTGAAAACCACCTCTAGCAGTTGTGCTCATAGGCCCACATACATCTGTATGTATGAGTTCTAATAAGTCACTAGCCCTTTCACTGTGACCAGTAAAAGGACTCTTGGTCATCTTACCCATTAAACAAGACTCGCAAGTGTCATATGTTTCAAAAACATCTAGACCCAAAATTCCATCTTTATGGAGTTTTGAAATGCGTTTCTCATTAATGTGTCCTAGACGACAGTGCCAGAGATAAGTAGGATTCACAATATTTGTTCTTATCCTTTTGGTATTTATGTTATATACATGCTCATCATAACCTTCACTAAGGTTCAACAAATAAAGACCATCATGTAAATCCGCATTTGCATAAAACAAGTCTTTATTGAAAAGCAATAAGTGATTATTCTCAATAACACATTTAAATCCTTCCTTGTCCAAACATGAAATAGAAATGATGTTCCTAGACAAATTAGGAACAAAATAACAATTATTCAAAAGGAGAACAAGTCCACTTGGCAACTTGAGCTCGTAGCGACCGACTTCATAAGCAGCAACTCTAGCTCCATTCGCCACATGGAATTCTACCTCGCCCTTCTTGAGCTTTCTACTTCCTCTAAGCCCCTGCACATTCATACAAATGTGAGAACCACAACCGGTATCTAATACCCACGAAGTAGAAACAGAAGTAGAATGAAGTATTTCAATAACATGAATACCTTGATTAGCGGTCTCACCGCCTCTCTTCTTCCTCAAGTCCTCCAAATAAAGCTTGCAATTTCTGCGCCAATGACCAGGCTGATTGCAGAAATGGCATGCGCCTTCCTTTGGAGGCTTTGCCTTGGTAACAGCTTTGGGCTTCTTTGCATCCTTCCCAAACTCTTTGGGTTTGTTTGCTTTACCCCTCTTCTTCTGGATCCTACCCTTTTGCACCATATGGATCCCTTTGGAGCTTGGCTTCTCTTTTATAGTTACTTCAGCGTTTTTCAGCATCCCATGCAGTTCGCTGACCGTTTTGTCCATATCATTCATGTGATAATTCATGACAAAATGGGAGTAACTCTCGGGAAGAGAATTAAGGATCAAATCCGTTGCCAACTCAGGTCTGAGTGGCGAACCAAGCCTCTCCAACTGATCAATGTACCCTTTCATCTTCAGAACATGGGCACTAACCGAACTCCCTTCGGTCATCTTGCACCCAACCAAAGATCTCAAGGTCTCATACCTTTCCCTTCTCGCTTGCTTTTGGAACATTTCCTTAAGCTCTTGAGACATCTCATATGCCTCAAATGTTTCCAGATCCTTCTGAAGTTCCGGAATCATTGATGCGAGCATCAGGCACTGTACATCAATCTGATCATTTTGATGCTTGTGGAAAGCATCTCTTTCAGCTCTTGAAGCTGTGGTGGGTGGAGGGTTAGCGGGCAAAGGCCCATCCAGAACATATAGCTTTCGCTCTTGCTTGAGAACAATTCTCAAGTTGCGATACCAGTCTAGGTAATTTGTTCCATTCAGTTTATCCTTCTCAAGGATAGATCGAATAGAACCGGGATTGCTTGTGTTGGCCATTTATCTACAACAGAAAATATATGCAAAGTTAATTACATAAGAGAATATAGCTCCCACTAAAATTATAAAACCCTTTAAAATATTTAAGTGGGTAAAAGACCCAAAATCCATACTTAACCATAGCACTGCTTTGGCATGTCCCTATGATTAAATATAATTTCGGTAGACATCACCATGTCAATTACATCATTATGTAACTCTTTTAATTTATGAGATGCATGATATCATATATCATATTTAATTTGTATGTTACTCATCTCATCCTTGCCTCGGGCTCAAACACCTTTTTGATTAACCCTTTAGTTAAACCAATTACAACACAATGAGAATCACCTTTTCTCATATTATTGCTTCGCTAAGGTCACAACATGCGTACCCGCCCTGGCGGTATACCATGATGCGAACATAGTACTTGACAAGTGTTATACGTAATTGGGTGGCAAAAATATAAACTTCATAAGTTTATTTAGGGTTTATAAATCCCGTGATTAAAATTTTATCATATACAAAACATGGCATTAATATTAAACTTTCCAAGTTAACATTAATCCTAGCATGGCATCCAATGTCATACATTCATCTAGCATGCATATTTCATACTAGGCATGGCATCACATGGCATCAAAATATAAAACATGCAATAGACTCGAAAAACCGTGTTACGGTATGGTTTTATCTACATTGATTTTCATAGGCCAATATGAAAATCAACAGGTCATTTCCTAGGTGGTTGCAACCATCGCATGGTCACAGCACAGCCGCACCCCTTGGATCCGTCTTCACGTCTTTGTTCCTTGGCATCATCTCATGGATTTACATATTTAACAAAATTGTATCCTATACAATTTTCTAGTAAAATAAGATTTACAAACAATAAATTGCATCCTATACAATTTATCTAGAAAATAAGATTACATAAATACAAACGACTCGCAGGCCGTATTTATAAAACTTTACATCCACCAAAACCAAAGGAAAACAAAAACATCCACAGGGTCCAAAACCATACCACAACACCATGCATAAAATTATCACAATAATTTTACATCTACAAGATTTAGGGTTCAAAAACTAAACACAATCTTATTGTATTTAAAAGAAATTGATTTGAGAAGAAAAGGTATAGAAGACAATTTCTACATTGCAGCACTAAGGGAACACGGCGTGCAAAACCGGTTTGCACGGCGTGCAACACTTGCACGCGGCCGTGTTCCTCGCTGTTACTCAGCGCACATGAGAAATTTCCGGTTGCACGCCGTGCAAAACCAGTACACGGCGTGCAACACACATATGCACGGCGTGCAACACTTGCACGCCGGCGAGTTATGCACTGATTCTCAGCTTACGAAAACGATTTCCGACTACACGCCGTGCAAAACCAGTACACGGCGTGCAACACACGTTTGCACGGCGTGCAGTGCCTGCACGCCGGCGTGTTCTGCACTGAAAAACAATTCTGCGTCAATTTGTTCAAAACAACAATTCCCAAATCAATTCCAAACGTTATTCACAATAACAAAGAACCCTAAATCAAAAACATATAACCCTAACATGCAATTTTGATCTAATCAAAATAACAAATCCAATTCAATCAATGCACAACCTGGCTCTGATACCACTGTTGGGAATTAATCGCACAAAACAAAATATGAAACGCAGCGGAAAAAGATTAATCCCCACCAAGGACCCATGTACATTACATTGAATCGGAAGGAGGGTTAAAGAATTACCTTAATTCTTTGAAGTTTGAATCACTTAGGAACCAAAATAGCTTCCCTCTATGGTTGATCCACACGGAGCAATACGTTCACCGCGTGCTAGCGCCGGGATAGAAGAAACGGTTTCCTCGAATTGAGAGAGAGGCAGAAAATCAAATTTTCTCTTGGCTTGGAGAGGAGAATTTCGGCTGGCTCTTAGCTTATGGTGGCTGGCCAAAATCTGCTGTATTATTAGTGTAGAGAGTGATTAGGTTTAGGTTAATTGTTTCCTTAAATAATTAACCTAAATAGTTAATTATAATTATAACCTAATACACCTATTAGTTATAATTATATATTAACCCACACAATTTAATATTAATTCTCAATTAACATTAAATCTAATCAATTCTCCATAATACATATATGTATATATAATATTATAACTAATTATATCTCCATATAATTTAATTATAATATGTAGCATACTTTATGCAATATTAATCACATTAATATTTATATATACATACATAAATATATATCACTATATATATTTATTCTCTTTCTCATTCATAAATTATTATCCAATAATAATTTATACCCGATAAGATGAACTTCATTTTGCTCTTGTGTGTGACCCCATAGGATCATATTAATTGGCAATAAGGAAATTACCATAATGTCCTTATAGGTCACAAGCGGACTCTAGCAAGCCATTACGACTACCCAATTAATATGATTGGAATGATCCAATACCTATTTATAGAATGTCATATTCCCTTTTGTCTCTTTGATATCAAGATTAATTATAAGACATGGTACACTTGTCAATCTTATATAATTAATCATATGCTTTCTCGATCTCAAAGTAAACTGTTTAGACAAATTAATTGATACTCTTATCAATTATTTGAGCATGGCCATGCATTTAACAGTCTTACTTATCGAGGGGCCCAGTGATATCGCTCTCTTGTTAGAGAGGGACAAAATCCCATATCTGTCACTCACATCCCAAAGCATGAGTCATATTGTACCCAACCACAGCCTTTATAACTACTCTGTTACAAGCAGCGTTTGACTGCGTCAAAGCACAACATGAATTCATCCCGGAATCCATGGTGACCTCAGGTCAAAGGAATCAGCTGATGACACTACTATAATCAAGATCAGTTGTGACACGTGACCATGAACTTGATCTCATAGTGGGTCTCCAGCAACATGTTCTCTAACATATTGCCCGTGAGTATAATCTGTATCTGTATACACTATATTCATCTTATGAATATCCATTATCACTCACACTAGTCTTAGTTTGTTATTATTCCCATAATAACAATCGACTAGGGAAATTTAGAATTACACAATTAATTCATGGATACATTATCATAAATACTAACATACAAATATATATGATAAAATAAGTCTTTATTAATGACTTAAGAAGATTGTTTACATAATCCAACATTGGCTTAGGGCACAATCTCTAACAGTTTCAGCATAGGCTTTCTTTTCATCTTCTTCTTCGGCCACCTCTATGGTTTCTGCTATCACCTCAAATGGTTCTCCTTCCAAAATTTCAGATTCGGCAATTGCTTCCTCCATCATTACAGGGGCTACTGGCTCTTCCCGGCTTTTCTCAAAATCCACAACATCTGCAAAGATCTCAAAGCCAGGGTGCTCAACATTTCCAACCAGCACCGGTTCAGCTTGGCCTTTATAAAGGCTTTCCCCTGCCTTCAGAAATGGCTTCATCATGACCTTGCCATTCTTGCCCTTTTTCAGATTCTTCTGCTCGGATGACCCCTCTACATAACCAAGGCCGTACTGCTTTGACTTTCCCGAGTCGATCTTGAATTCTGGCACACCTTGCAAATTAATCCCGAGTCCCATTCCCGGGACAAAGTTCAGCTTGTACAGATATCGGGATAGCCACTCTGGCATGTAGTTCTCATAAAGGACCATAGGGGCATCTGTGGTTTCCTCCTCCTTAATGACAGCAATTTGGAATCCACCAAAAGGAACAACTCCTTCATCCACTGCAGCTACCATCGACTGGGCGTCTGCCTCAACAGTCACAATTCTGTCATTCATAGAGAATTTAATCTTCTGATGCAATGTGGAAGGAACACCTCCCAAAGGATGGAACCAGGGCCTTCCAAGCAATAAGGAGAATGTGACTGGGATATCGATCACTGTGAAAACAACCATAGACTTGATGGGCCCAACTTCCACTTCTGTTTCAAAGGTCCCTATCACTGTTCTTTTAGAATCATCATATGCCCGAATGACTGTCGAGGACCTCTTCAACACTTCTTCATTCATGCCTAGAAACGGTAGCATTTTCAATGGGCAAATATTCAGAGCTGAGCCGTCATCCACCATAACGCACGGCATCACCTTATCCATGATATAGGCTCTAATGTAAAGAGCCTTGTTGTGAGCCTTTCCTTCTGCTGGTAGGTCTTTCTCAGAGAAAACAATATTAGGAGCTCCAACATGGACTTTGTCTAGCAAGCAGCACATAGCCTCTGGTGAAGCTATAGGGGAGACTTCAATTTCTGATAGTTTCTTCACTAAAGCCTCCCTATGCTCTTTGGAGGTCATAAGTAGATGCCACAAACTAGCTTGTGCAGGGGTCTTCTTCAGTTGGGAAATGACCAAGTCTTCTTTCTCGACTCTTCCCGGTGCCGGAGTACTGCCCGACCCATTCATCGGTGCTTTATCTTTTGTCTGATCTGCCGGCTGATATAACCTTCCACTTCGGGTCACGTGCTGCACTTCTTGAATTTTCAGCTTTTCAACAGCTGGGAGTTTAACAGCCTCTCTTATGTCAATTCTTCGTACTCATCTTCGGAATCGAGATCATCCAGACTTATGGGCTTGATCTCCTTACATCCCTCCTTCTCTTCACACTCGGGTTCCACTTCGGGTTCCCCTACCGCTACTGCCTGAATCGTAGGGTTCGCTTGCAGAACTTGGGCAAATATAAAGTTAGCCGGCAACCCCGAATGAACCATGTTAACCCGCTTTTCAAATGCCGGCAGTGGGTTGGTTTTAGTGCTAGGTTTAGCTGGCTCTTACAGCTTTCCCTCGTCAATGAGCTTCTGAATAGCATCCCTTAGCTTGTAGCAGTTGTTGGTTCAGTGGCCTGTCACCACATGATAAGTGCAGAAATTCTTTGTCAGCTTCTGATGGCTTCTCAAATGGCCTTAAGGATTGCAACAGGCCGCCATTCCTACACTTAGCAAATATCTTTGCTAAAGTAAGAGTCCAAGGCGATATACCTTGTCCTCCAGGACCCCTGTTCTGGTTGCCTTGCTGCTGATTCACAGTAGCCACTTCGACCTGCTTCACCTCTGATGATTGCCCCTGTCTGCCACTGGAACCTGAACCAGAACCACTACCAGACCCAACTGCTGCGGTTGATCTATACCCTGAACTATACCCTGTACTTCTTCCCCCTTTCTGACCAACTGGCTTCTCCTCTTCATCCCTTTCTATTTTCATGGCCATGCTATAGACCTCACTAAGCTCCTTGAAAGGATGGAATTTCATGTTGTTCTTGAAAATATCCTTGCTGCCATCAATGAGCTTCTGTATAAGCTCATCTTCATCAGGGTGGTTCTTTAGGAGTATCATCTTGTTCATCCACCTCTGGTAGTATTCGTCAAAGGGCTCATTGAATTTCTGCTTCACCCTCTCCAAATCATACAGCTTCACCTGGATTTTGGTGTTGAAGCTGTAGTATTTGATGAAGGCTGCTGACAATACCTCCCAATCAGATTGCTCCTCCTTTGACAGTGAGTTATACCATCCCAAAGCACCTCCCTCCAGTGTGGTGGGGAAAAGATTAATCAATTGTTGCTTGGTAGCGCCTGCTGTTAGCATAACCCGGGCATATAAGTTCACATGGGCCTCTGGCGAGCCCATCCCTTTGTAAGTAGGGATCTTCGGTACTTGGAAGCCAATGGGGAATGTCTCGATGCCCTTACTGATCATGGCATCCACATTCACCCCTTTCTTGGATTCAACACTGATCCCGACCCCCTTCTTCAACTGGGCCATGACCTCGTCTAATTCAGAACACTTGGCTTTCATCTTCTGTTCCATAGCTGCCTCTATCTCCTGCCGCTTTTCAAGGCTATTTGAAGCGTCACCGCCATGTTGAGATGACTCAGCTTCTTTTTCTTTCCCGGTTCCCCTATCACCGGTCTCACCAGCTTCTCTAACCACAGCCTTCATTTCTTCCTTTAACATGTCGCGGAAATCCTGCGACCTGAAGAAATCTCTCAGACCATCAGCCATACTCGGTGTCTGCTCCACCATATTCACGCCTTCCCCAGTCTCAGAATCACTGTCACTCTCGACCACCCTCTGTCTCCTAGCCGCCCTTGAAGCTTGGGATCTTGTCCAAGGTCGCTCCAGTGTATTCTGCTTGGAAGTAGACAGGAGGTATTAGGGTCGTGAATGAATGACGTGATATGACATGAGAATCAAGGCATTGAACATGCTTGAGATGCATGGAGTGGAATTATGTATGGAATGATGATATGAATGGTTTCTTTTTATTATTATTATTTTTTCGAGGCATTCCAAGAACACCTAATGTTTATGCAAAAACGTCACGTGTGGGCCATCACACGGACAGAACTTCGGCGCCTTTGGGGCACCTAATGAATTCGTGAAATGGTCGCGTGTATACCGACACACAGACGTAGTTTTGATGCTTTATAGGTCTATGAGATGATATGAAATGGTCGCATGGGTCGGGCCCACAGACAAGGTCTTGATGCTTTTGAGCATATGATATGGAATGATGTTATGAGAAAGTCACGTGTAACAGGAACACGGACAAGGATTCGGCATTCGAGGAACGCCTTTCATGATTTGGTGATGTTATGGGCTTATATATACTAATCGGGCACTCGAGGAGTACCTTAAATGGTGAATTACTGTCATGAAGTGGTCGGATGTGGACCACAGTGTCATATGATGTCTATGATAGATGGGTATGATGTCATGAAATGCATCGTGTAAATTATTACACGAAAATGGGCCTAAGGCCGTTGTGGCTTTTATTAAATGAAATGATATTGGTGGAATGGCTGAATGCAATCCGGTGCATTGGCAAAACACGGGTAATTTTGGGTACCCGATATGTTATGAAATGGAATGGGATGGTCATGATAGGCGTCCTTGAAATGCCCCTTAATTTAATTTAAGTGAAATATAGTGAATGAACATGTCACACAATATGCAAATGGCTGCACAAAAACATGGGTTAGGATGCATGACATACATAATGATGTTATGTATGCTATGTCAAAAATAAAATGCTAATCATACAAGTTTAATGTTATGGCTGAAAAAGAAATCGTTAGTATGGATGACAAGCGAATGAATTAATGTTTTACACATGAAATAAAATGCAAAATGGCTGCATAAAAATGTGGGTTAGTATCACACGAAGATGTTTGTGTATGGTATGTCATGTGTATGGAAAATGGTGATTATGGTATGTTATGCATGCGTCGGCGATGTGTCACGAAATGGTGAAGAACACATAGCAAGCAAAACAAATTCTTCCAACCTTATTCCTCCAACGTGGTCGGTCTCAAAAATTTCTAACCGAGTCCTAGGCGGGGTTCACTTCAATCACCAACCGGGGGTGATGAAGGCGCGATTTATTATTATTATTCACACAATTATTTTGGTGTCCTAAGGGAATCCAACTAGAGCTGCCTATATGGGTTCGGTCAAAGTCGGGATAACATCAAGGCTCTCATAGCAAGATATACTCCTCACTTCTCCCCACTCAAGGGTCCTAGCGAAGGGGTTCGTATGAGGCTGTGAGTGGTGTTTCGTATTCGTGCCCCTAAGACTAGGAGGAACTTAGGTGACACATCAACAATCCACCGGGCTATAAAAGGATACCTAATCTAATGCAAAAAATGGCTAATTAAAAATGTAAATAAAATACCAAAAGAGAATCATTCACGTTATTTTAATTAGACACTTTTCAGGGCTTGTCAAAATTCTTTTAAGTTTTTGAAAAAATTTTAAGAAATCCCCAGCGGAGTCGCCACTGTGAGCGGACGACGCGTTTTCGACGGGACGCAGGACTCCCTTTTGGAATGGGGCGCCACGATCTCGGGCGGATCCCTCCCTCGCGTGGGGTTTTTATAATGGAAATCCGCGTTTTGGAAAATAAATGGAATTAGTGCATGAAAGAACCGAGACCTAAGTCTCGATGAACATTGTAGAGTCGCCACCCGGCTCTGCTCAACCGGGAAATTCTTATGTAGCTGAACCGGACGAACGGCCGCTACACTATCCAGAGATTCGGGTCCGGACAAGTCCCTTATTTCATGTCTAATTTAAAATAAAAATTGCCAATGTTCTCGAATGGTATTTCAAAATCTAAAGTCCATTTTATTGAAATAAGATAGGCATACAGCGCACATACAAAATATTTAATACAAAAGTAAGGAAAAGAAATAAATATTAATTGGCTTACAACCAAATCGAATGGAAAAATAAAAAACTCTCGTCTCACTTATACAATCGCCTATATACACGAGAATCTAGTAAAATACAACCGCTTAAGATACACGATTTAATCTATTAAATTACATCCAAAATAAAAATAAAAATAAAAATAAATTAAAACCTGCAAAACAAAGGGTTAGCACAATATATACAGCACGCCACAAGTTGGACTCAAATAGACAGAATGGGAAATCAGGAATTGGGGGCATGCATTTAGGGGGCAACCGGGTTGGTTCGGCTAGCCGGTCCGGTTAGACCTGGAAAACACTTTGAAACGTCCCTGTGTTTTTGGTTTTTAGTGGAAAAAATCATTTTGAAAACAATTTTTCCGGTTTACATGCATTTTTATACATTTAAGTGGGTCGGTTTTCAGGAGAATTGGGTCTCCGTCGTTGAATTGTTCTAAATGCAATTTTTACTAAAAATTGAATCTATGGTCGTGATGCACACAACAAAATTCATTTTGATGATTTTTGGGGTTTTCTAATTTTTTTTGGGATTTTTTGGGAATTTTTTGGGGATAAGGCTAAAGTTCTGATTCTGGAACAAGGATTACAGTCGTGCGACTGTAATCAGTCCAGGATCAGAATTTCGCCAAAAATCATTTTTAACCAAAAAACTTGAAGAAAATTAACTGGAAATTAAGAACAGTCGTACGACTGTTCATGAAAACCAAGAACAGTCGTACGACTGTTCTTAATTTCCAGGAACAGAAATACGAAAATGCAGCAAAAAAAGCACAAAATTCACTTCAAACGCCCGGAAAGCGAGGAAAAGTGTAAGGAAAAGAAGTGACTACCTTTTTAGAAGCTATTCCAAGTCGTTTTGACCCCTGGCATCGCTCCGATCCCAACAAATTCGCACTTTCCCCTTTGGAATTGAAGTTGAGAGCTTTTTGTCCAAAATCCAAATTGCAAGGGTTTCTGATGGTTTAAGTCCGAGTTCTTGATTTGGTTATGTAGTTAATTGATTAACCTAGGGATTTCTAACAAATTTTAACCTTAATTTCGAGAAATTAAAGAAAATAAAAGAGGAGGAAAATGAGTTTTTTTTGTGGTTTTTCTTTTTCTCTCTCTTCTCTTTCTCTCTCTAAGTTTCTTCTCACCAGAAATCTCCTCCCCCTTTTTCCTCCTTTTTTTCTTTTTATCTCTGCCTCCTCCCCTTACTTGCTGCAACAAGGGAGCAATTAATGCTCCTTTTCTCTCTTCTCCATTTCTGCTGCAGAGGTATGGGTTCCTGCAGTCTGTCCGATATTACAGTCGTACGACTGTAACTATAGTCGCACGACTATAACTCTTTTTTTTTTTTTTTTTTTTTTAGTATAGAAAATTCCGGCGCTTACACATGGTTCCATGCTTTAGGAGGAGTTCCATCAACTCTGCACCAGAAAGTGAAGTTCTTAATCGAAAGGAAAGTAGTAACAGTGGAAGCTGATGAGCCTTCTGTGGTAGCCACCTTAAGTGCTACTGAGCAGCCGATGACGGGGTTTCAGGTTGCTGTGGTTGCTGACAATCCTGAGTTTCTAGACTGGATTCATAGGTATTTCACCAAACAGAATTATGAACTGGGAAAGCGATTAGGGGCCAAGCAACAAGGAATCCCTGAATTTAACATTGAGGCTAGAAAGTACGGACAATCCGGGCTGGGGTATCAAGAAGGAAGGGCCAAGCAAGAGCAGAAGCGTGTCAACCTGATGGATACTTTTGTCCGGGCCGCAGAATCAGCATATGATGGGACTCCTGAGCCGATAGTTGTAGAGGGAGGTCAGCTCCTTAGATTCGAAATTTTTGCTGATGTGGTTGATTTCAGCAAGTATGGAATAGAGCAAGTTGTGAGCATGCTACATGTCGAAGCCGAAGATGGAAACAAGGGGGTTCAGAATCAGAAAGCTGTTGACCAAGCCAGGGTTGAATTCGGGGACAAGGGAGAAGCTTTTAAGAAGACAGACTTAGTGAGAAGTGAGATGGAAGTGGCTATGGGGGCCATTACGAAAACACTGTCCACCTTGTTGAAACCAAGCAAGGGTGCAAAAAGGAAGACATCATCTGCTGAAAAAACACATGAAGACCTGGTAGAGGAAGCAGTGAAGGAGCTCACTAAGCTTGTTATGAGGGGCAAGGCTGAAACGACAGAGGAAGAACTGACTGAAAAACAGAAGGAAGACCTGAAGGGAGAGCTGAGATACCTGTTCGAGGAGATCGACTGTGCTGCAGTTGACGAAGACCCTCCGCATGTGGAGGATGGAAACTTTTTGAATGTATCTGCTTTTCTATTTTTGATGTGAACAATTCTGCCTACAAGGCATACAATGCAATAAAATCTGATTTTGCTTACTTGTGTGATGTTTTTCCTGATGGAACTGTGCATACATACAAACATTCATTTAATGTCTTTAGCATACATGATGCATCATTGCATGAAATGAACCTAAGGACAGATGATGAACCAAAGATGGTATCCGTCTTGAAAGACATCATGCCTAATGAGAGAAAAGAACTTGTAAAAATCTTCCAAAAACAAGTCGAAGCCTTCGCCTGGTCTTACGACGACATGCCTAGGGTTGACAGAGAAATTGCAGAGCATAGAATCCCGACAGATCCGAAGATGAAACTGGTTAAGCAGAAACTCAGATGACTTTGACTAGAATGGGCTGAAAAGGTTAAGGAAGAAGTAGCCAAACAGATAAAAGCCAAGTTCTTAGAAGTGGTAGAGTATCCAGAATGGTTGGCCAATGTTGTGCCAGTTGCAAAGAAAGATGGTCGAGTAAGGGTTTGTGTGGATTACAGTGATCTGAATAAGGCATCTCCCAAAGATGACTTTCCACTCCCGTATATCGACATTCTGATTAACAGTGCCACCAGGGCAGCTATGTATTCCTTCATGGATGGGTTTTCGGGGTACAATCAGATTTTGATGAATGTAATCGACAAAGTAAAGATAGCCTTCATCACAGAATAGGGCGTTTACTGCTACAGGGTTATGCCTTTTGGTTTGAAGAATGCCGGGGTAACTTATCAGTGGGCGGTCACGACACTTCTGCATGATATGATCCACAAAGAGGTTGAGGTTTATATGGACGATATGTTGGTAAAATCCATGACCCAGGAGGAGCACTCAGCCATCCTGGATAGATTTTTAACTAGAATCGAGAAGTACAATCTTCACCTCAACCCAAAGAACTATGTATTCGGGGTAACCTCAGGGAAATTGCTTGGTCATGTGGTCAGCCAGAAAGGGATTGAGATGGATTCGGACAAGATCAAGGCCATCAGGGATATGTCGGCACCGTAGTCAGAGAAGGAAGTAAGGTCGTTTCTCGGTTCACTACAGTATGTCAGTCGGTTTATTACGAGATTGACAACAGTTTGTGAGCCAATTTTCAGACTGCTGAAGAAGAACCAGCCCGTGAAATGGAACGAGCAGTGTCAGATAACCTTCGATAGAATTAAAACTTATTTGATGAATCCCCCAGTTCTAAAACCTCCAATACAAGACAAGCCTTTGATTCTGTACTTAGCCATTGAAGAGACTTCTGTGGGAGCCATGTTAGTACAAGAGCAAGAGGATGGGCGCGAACATGCGATCTATTATTTGAGCAAGAAGCTACTAGAGTATGAGACTAGGTATATGATAGTGGAGAAGACTTATGGTGCTATGGTATGGTTGACAAAGAAGTTAAGACACTACTTCCTGTCGTACAAGGTTCAGGCGATGGCTAAGGTGGACCCTATGAAGTACTTATGCCAAGCTCCAGTACTAGCTGGGAAGTTATCCAGGTGGTTGCTTTTGTTGTCAGAGTTCAACATAGAACTAACGGAGTTCTTCTGAAATGTATCACGGAGAAAGAAGCAGTCATGGTTATGAAACAGATACATTCCGGCGCTTGTGGCCCGCACATGAATGGTCTGGCTCTAGCAAATAAGATACTAAGACAAGGATACTTTTGGCTCACTGTACAAGCTGATTGTATCGAGGAAGTTAAGAAATGCCATGAATGTCAAGTGTATGGAGACCTCAATCATCTTCCCCCGATGAACTTCAAGTATCTTCGACTCCATGGCCGTTTGCAGCTTGGGGTATAGACATAATTGGAGAGATAAGGCCGCCTGCTTCAAATGGGCACCGATTCATTGTTGTGGCCGTAGATTATTTCTCTAAGTGGATCGAAGCAGAATCATTTGCGAATATCACCACTAAGAAGATGGCCAAATTTATAGAAAAGAACATCTTCGCAAGATATGGGATCCCTCATCATGTCGTGACCAATAACGGGGTACAATTCCAAGGGTGACGGCGCAATTATTCCAAGAGAAGGGGATCAAGCACCACAAGTCATCCCCGTATCGTCCATAAGCCAATGGGGCGGTGGAAGCGGCCAATAAGTCCATCAAGAAGATTCTGTCAAAGATGGTGGTAACCTACAGAGATTGGGCCGACATGTTACCATTGGCTTTGTAGGGATACCAGACAAGCATCAGAACCCCTACCAGAGAAACTCCGTATTCACTGGTTTACGGGATGGAAGCAGTATTATCGGTAGAGATGGAAATCAGATCGTTAAGAGTGGTCATGGAGGCACAGTTGCCGGAATCTGATTGGCTCCAGTCAAGATATGAACAACTAGCACTGATTGATGAAAAGCATCTTCAGGCTTTAGATCGGTTGCAAATGTACCAATAACGGATGGCTAGGACATACAATAACAAGGTTCGTCATCAAAAGTGCCTATTTAAGGTAGGGGATCTGGTACTCAAGCAGATGAAGCAGGCCAACACAGATGTGCAGGGGAAATTCAAGCCGAACTGGGAAGGTCTGTATGTAATCAAGAGGGTACTTTCGAAAGGTGCTGCAAAAATTATGGATATGGACGGGAATGAATTCGTCAAACCCCATCAATCAGGACAAGCTGAAACACTACTACGTGTAAAAAAAAGGGTCCGGTGGATTGAAAACCGAAAAGGCGGTTCACGCAAAAATTAGGATAGTCCGATGGGTCGAAAACCGAAAAGGCATTCCATGCAGAAGTTAGGACAGAGAGGTAAGGACTATCAGCTGGAAAATCTACAAAGACCGGTTGGTGACAAGCATGGCTTCAGTCGAGACTTATACCATTAATAATTTTGTCCATAGTTTCATTTCATCGTTCGATGTACATTGTGCTAAAACATTATTTATGAATGAATGAATGAATGTTCGGTTTTGTTCGCTTAAATATCCCAAGTTCATCTGCAATTCAGATTATTCTGTGCATATTTATCTTTATATATCTTTTGCATATCTCACATCCATAGATTGAACATATAGATTTAAAAAAAAAGTCCGATAGATTGAAAACCCGAAATGGGCAGTCTATGAAAAGATAGGACATAAAGTAAGGTCTGCTGAATTGAAAACCCAAAAAAGGCGATTCAGGCAAAAATAAAGACAGTCTGAAAGGCTAAAGCCCCAAAACCAAGAGGGCAGCCTATGAAAAAATTAGGACAAAAAAAAAAAAAGAGTCATACCGCAGTAATTAATTTTGATCCTAATCATCTAGAGGCCAACATACCGCAGTGTCAGTGCCTTACGTCCTCGCCTGATGGGATAGCCGACTAGATCTGCCAACTAAGCCCTGTAGCAAGCATCTGTCTCTACGGAGGTAAGACTATCATACCTCAGGACCTCAGTACGAGTAGGATGCGTCCAGTAGTGCTGCACATGCCGAGGCCATTGTGATGTAAACACCCCACACTCAGTAGTACACAAAGATCGAGGAACCCCTTGTAGTTGCCCATACTGTCTGCACAGCTGAGCAGGAGAGTAGAAAGTCACATGGGTCAACCCAAGCAACTGACACCTCCGGCCCAGGTCTCAGTAGTCACATCAGTGATATCCCACCAAGGGCAGACCCATCGGATAGAGGCGTCAAACCGCCTCCTCAGCCAGTCAAACCAATGCTCCATGAACATGAAACCGAAATCTGGGAGCTCGACGCGCCGAGACCAATAGCGCTTCGGAGTATATCTTGGATGAGGTGGAGGAGGACGCAGGAGACACAGCTTCTCCAACAGCCAAATCTGCATGTGGTTATAGTAAGGGTAAAAAGGTAATTTTAAAGAAAAGATATTTGTATAATAAAAAAAAAAGGGGACGGTAAGGCGATGAGAAGCTTCTGGACCAAATTTATTTTATATATATATATATATATATATATATATATATATATATATATATATATATATAGGAAAGGGGGCCATTTTACCGGACTTTCCGCCCTCTCCTCCCCTGCATATCTCTTTCCTTTTTTCTTTATACATATATATGTATATATAGAAAGAATTTAATAACTGAATATTCTGTGGTCCGATCGTGATGAAATTTCAGGTATGTATTCAAAACTAAGTGAATTTCATTATATACGGTTAAGATTATATTTTGAGGTCAATTTAATCGTGAATTTAGAAATGAACTTTTCGAGTATTTTTGTAAATTACTTCTAAATATGGGTAGATATGCATAGGGAGAAGTTTGTGATAATTTTGGTAAAAATTGGAGAATATTTGAACAAGTTTATTATAATTAATTTATAATTAATACTTATCAATATGTATAGTATATTTCATGGATGTATAAAACTTTGTGTTATGGAATTGATGATTTTTGGAAATGATATTCTCTGGTGGAATATTTAATATTTATGTTTAATAGGATGAAATTATAATTAGTTGATATTTAATTCTGCCCGGTTAAATGGAATAATTGTCAAGGATGTGAAAATTCCTAGAATTGTATTTGGAGGAATATATGATGCTTTCGTTTTTTTTTTTTTATGTGAATAGAGATAAATGAGTATATCAGGTAGAATAAGTTACATTAAAATGATAAATAAGTTATTATAAGATTAGGAGAACTACGTGGCTTTGATTCCCAAATCGGAATTTGGGGTATGTAGGAAGCTTGATAATAAATAATTATCAAGTCCAAGCCAAATAAATATAGTAAATTAGATAGATTATATTCAATTTTATTGACCCATTAGTATAAGAATATTCTATATTAGAGTTTGTAGATTGATGTCAACAAGGAATTTATTTGGATATTAAGGATATGGTTGGGTGGTACGGGAGACGTTAGAAGGAGTATAAAGGGTATAACATTTTGGAGTTGGGTGTCACAGGTTTAGTCAGGATGAAGGGGTAATGAATGTTTGAATTCAGAAAAGAGTAGTACTAAAGCATACCTGAAGCAGAAAGGGAGACCCCCGGCTCTCAATGAGAGAATCAGAATGGATGGAATCTAAGTGTATCAGGGTCTCAGCCAAAACAACCCCCATGAAAGATGCACCCTGAGACACCTGAGTCACTACTGAAGCCAGCCTAAGGCTACAGGTATCATCTCGGGACTCGCATAGATAGCAAGCCGTCAGTAACAGACTCATCAACGAAGCCTAGCCAGGGGCAATGGGAGATAAAGTGAAACATAAGTCAGCAACGACAGAAAGACTAAGTCTAGGAGACGTAGACCTACCAGTAAGTGCACGACCCATGCCTGCTACAATAGGAGCGAACTGGCTTAGAAATGTGCGGACATCATTATAATCGGGGTCGGGAATAGCCAACCGGACCCCCTGGGGGTAGGGAAGATAGAGAATGGCACTAAACTCCTCTATAAGGGAGCATAACTCTTAACCGGAGAAACGGAACACATGATCCATTGGATTCCAAAAGTTGACAGCTGCATCCAAGAAGACTCGGTTCAGGGTCAAAGAAATGTAACACCTGAGATACTGCAAGCTAAAGGGTGCAAGTAGGGCCTAATTAGAAGAGCGGGTCATACCCCACTAGTCCCGGAGTCGTCCTCTGAGCTAATCCATGCTAAAAGAGGAGCGAAAGAAGAAGAAAGGCTGAAGAATGAGTGGGGCAGCTATAGCTTATGGGGTAGCTGTAATCCACTACAGGGGCTCGGCTGTAATGCATGGGGCGGCTGTAATATTTATAGGGGCTCGGCTGTGCTAAAGAAAGCTTGCAAATCAATATGGGATGGATTTTTGGCATAAGGCGGTTGTAATCTGCTACAGGGGTGCGGCTGTAGCCTACAGGGGCTCGGCTGTAATGCATGGGGTGGCTGTAATACCTACAGGGGCGTGGCTATGATGAAGAAGGCTTGTAAAATCGACGTGAGATGGATCTTTAGTGTAGGGCGGCTATAACCTGCTACAGGGGCGCGGCTGTAGCCTACAGGGGCGAGGATGTAGTATGTGGGGCGGCTGTAATACCTACAGGGGCACGGCTGTAGTACAGACAACGCTTTATCTATATTCTTATATGATTTCTGATGATTATGGCTGTGTAGCTAGGGGTTCTGAGGATCACCTTTCAAAGAAAACAAAGTATAAAGGCATCGGGATACGTCCTAGACCCGACCAAATTGAACAAAAGAGTGGTAAAACGTAAGAAAAGGCGAGGAAATATATGGATAAAAGGTACAAATGTCATACAAAAGCCATATACATCAGACGCATCAGATACATCACTAAATCAGACCTATGCAAGGACCCAAAATGTGCAAAGAAATGGCCTACAGATGGGTTAATACATCACAAATAAAGAATGGAAGGATAAGCCTAAGAAGAATCATCATTATCCTCATCATCTTCTGCCTCGTCATCATCATCCTCGTCATTGCCTGCATCTCCCATATGGACATTCCAGTCGCCCTCCTGGTCTCTGAAGGTTTGATTCATAACCTCCAATTCAGTGACCCGACACTGCAATTGATCGTTCTCGGCCCTCAAGCAAGCGGACTCGTAGCGCTCCATCCCGATCATTGTCTACATTGAACAAAGCATGAGAAACATCACATTACATACATATGCATCCATACATACATGCATACATCCAGACATAAGCATACTATCATGTACAGGTACTTACTGTCCTAGCGGAATTGTCTCGAAAAGAGAACGCCCTCAGCGCATTAATGGCCAGACCCATGTACATACCTTGCATTACCGGAATCTGCAAAGATCAAGATTCAGAGTATCAGCTAATGACAGAAAAGGGGCGGAAATAGATGAACAAGGAAATAATCACATGTGTGGTGTCAGGAGGAATAGCCGGGGGAAAATTATGGTCCTGCAGATGCAGATCAGCCCAATAAGATTGCTGGAAATCATCATACAGCTGAATGGAATCTTCGATAGGGAATTCAAGCCGACCATGCACATATCCAACCTCGAGGGCCAGAGGAACCTGGAAGTGAGGAATGGGAATGTCCTCTGCAATGGCGGTAGAATCCACACCAGCGGCCCTGGAATTAGCGGTACCTGACCTACCTCCTCTTCCCCTGGCTGATGAAGATGCCCATGCTCGTCCACCTCGGGAATATGGCTGGAATCTATTAAAAACAATAATGTCAAAAAAAAAGAAGTTTAATTACGCCAGCACCACCACTAGCATCAGTAAATGGTGGGAGCAAATGAACAGTGGTGAAGCGGCTATAATCACCGTCCACATTGCCAGCCTCGTATCCAACACCATAGAGGTCCGGGTGCAACTCAAATGACAGCAGGTGAGGCCAGAATAACCTAACCGGCAAGGCAGCTGGGATCCTATGTGCCCCAGGACCAGAGCGCTAGTCGTGAGTCCTCTCACCTAAGAACCACTCCTAGCCGAAGGGGCACTCCATCACAAAGCGCCTGCTCGCGAGCGCCTGTGCATCAAGAAGCTGCTGGGGCAAATTTTCACCCTCCCGGCTCCAAGGGGCCTTGACAATCTGAGATTGAGGAACCAGGAATCATAAAAAAAAAAATAAATAAAATAAAATAAAAAATAACCCCTCAAATGTCATATCTCTCAAAGCCTACCGGCACACCTCTTGATTTTTATCAACCTCGCTCCAGACATATCCCATGTAGCGTCGGAGGCGGGGGAACTCAACCAGGACAACCCATTCAGGAATCTGCACAACTGGGGGAGGGATAAAATGGTACTCATAGGCCCAGATCTGCTAGGGAAGATTTAAAGCAAGTCAGTAAAAAAAAAAAAAAAGAGAAAGAAAAGGTCCAAGACACTCACGTGCAGCAGAATCCAAAAAGCCTTCAACTCTTTATGGGAACCCCGAGTGCAGAGATCTAGAGCATAGTAAAGTTGGACCAAGGCAACCCGAGCCCAGTTAAGAGTCCTCACAGACTCTAAGTCGATCAGTGAAGGCAGTAAAGCCAGATTCAGATTGCTCCGGCCCGTGGGGAAAAGAGTGGTGGAGAGAGCATGCAACAGGAAGGCTTTAGCGTACTTCCTCTCATCACTAGCATCGAAGGTAGTCCCCTCCGGGAGCGCACGCTGCCGCCCGAGCCAGTACTCATGGATACTACTACATTGGATCCGGCTCTCGGGAGAACTAATCCCAATCAGCGTGGATATCAGCTCCTGATGATAGCCACCATGCACAAAGACTTGATTGAAGTGGATCGTTTAGCCGGAGAAGGGAAGGCCCGTAATAGCAACAATATCCTCCGGGGTCACCGTGTACTCCCCGAAAGGGAAATGAAATGTGTGGGTGGAATCCATCCACCTCTCCAAAAGTGCGGCCAAAAGCCCTCGACTCGTACGAGGAGTGGTGATTGACATGCTGCCAACCAGTCAATGCAGGCTGGTGGAGTTTACTATATCTTTCACCCCTTGAGGGAGACGCCTATACCACTTTAAAGCCTCCGTAATGGATCTGCTACCACAATGGCCGGATCTCGATTGCAAAATTAATAATCAGGGAGTTTATGAGCTTTTCAGAATGCATACATTCATAAAAATCGAAGAAACATTATTTGAATTGCAAAAAAATGGCTTGCTTTAAATCTATAGGCTACAGCCGCATAGCTATAGGGTCAAAGCCGCGTGGCTACAACCCCCATGATCACAGCCGCGCGGCTGTGATCATACATGGGGTGACTGTAGCTACAAATTTTCAGCCCATTTGATTTTTCTTCGTTTTTTCGGTTAAATCTGGTCCTAACTCAAACCAAATCGACAAGCAATCATCCTAGGGGCATAATCTAATTAAATCATGCATCAATTTCACATAGTTTCCTTAATTTTGTAGAAATTGGAAACTTGGAAAAAGTGGAGAAATTTGAGAAAACTAACTAGATTCGTGTAAGCATGGGTCAAAATTTGGAGTAAGATGGGCACCTGGCCATCAATCTTCACTCCACAATAATCATCCTCCTCTTTTAACCCATAAATGTACTCAGTGGGTTCAAAGGGTAAAGTAAAGTTTCCCTCCGGAATGGAAAACCGAGTTTGAAACACGGGTTGAGCAGCAGGGACGAGCCGGAGGACTCTACGCATCTTTCACCTTAGGTTTCGGTTTGGGAGCAAGAAAATCACCAAAGGAGAGAGTTTTTCATCCAAATATTGGGTAAATGGAGGCTGCCATGTTTTGTGGCTTTTAAGGATTCTCCCCACCTACCACTACAGCCGAGCAGCTATAGTTTTCAAACACTACAGCCGCTCGAATGTAGCTTTTATCCCTTAAAATTTTTTGTTGTTTTTCTTTTCTGAAATTTGTTTTATGTCTATTTGACCCCAAGAAAGGTAATTTTCATGTTTTGCAGGCATCAAAGAACAAGATATTAGGCTCATATTCGTTCTTGATCGAAGGGGCAAAAATTTTTGTTTCCAAAATTATCGATCAAGGAACTAATACGCGCCCGAAACGACTTCAAAACTTCAAGTGTTGACTAAAATTCTCAAACCATCAAAGCACCATCTTCCCAGCTACATGAGCTCTACGGTGACATAATTATCCTTTCCTTTAGTGACACAGGCTTCACCAGAATTGAAATGACCAAAATGCCCTTCGGTTAATAACCACACCACCGGATGGCTAAAACACCTTTCCTTTAGCGACACGAGCTAAATGATAGACCAAATCACCGAAATATTTCTTCCCTTAATGACATAGGCTCCATTAGGGGTGAAATAACAGAAATGCCCTTTTGTTGGCCACCAAGCTGCCAGATGACCGAAATACCCTTTTCCACAAAAAAAGGGAACACCAAATCACTGAAACCCATTTCTTTTGTGACATAGGCACCACAAAAGACCAAACGACCAAAGTACCCTTACTTCAAGGAATGCCAACTTCCCAAGTTGCAAAATTACCAAAATACCCTTCCCTTTCGTAAGCACCAAATGGCAAGGAGAATTCGATCTGGGCAAGTCCTCTGCTTCACGATGGAGTCGAAGCATGTCCCTGGCAAATCAAACAAGATCTGGGCAAAGTCCTCTGCTTTGCAATGGAGTCTAAGCATGACCCTAGATAACATCAGAACAATTCGGGCAAAGTCCTATGCTTCGTATCAGAATCGAAGCAAGACCCTGAATATTCAAACCAATTTAGGTAAGACCACTGTCTTAAAAGCAAACGAGACAAGTCCCTATAGACATCAAAATGAGTCAACGCAAGGAAAAACCTCAGGTACATTCCCTTTTCCTTCTCACCGTACTCCCTATCGTGAGACCAAACTCGTTTAAGGATTTCCGGATTTGATTTGATCCATTTTAGGTCTTTTCTTTTGGTTTTAATGTTTTTCCCGAAATCCCAGATCGCCCAAAATCATTAAACTTTGCAAAACGATCTTCGAAAACGTAAAAAGTACGCTGGAATTGATTCTGGAGCATTACAGCCGCCCGGCTATAAGCTACAGGGGCGTGGCTGTAATGTATAGCCGCGCGGCTGTAGCCTACAGGGGCACAGCTGTGATATAGGCAGAATTACAGTTTTTCCCTTTTGGGGCCCAAACTTGTAATTTTGCATTCTTTTCTCATTCAAAAATGAATTTTGGCGTGTTTGCATACTCTTGGACCCTAGATGGATGTTTGGTTTAGGCCCACACACGAACGGGACCCCGGGGTCCCTGGATATCCGGCCCGTTAAAGTTGGAAAAGTGCATGTAAATGAGCCAAACCGCTTTTAAAACTGATTTTTCATCCATAAAACCTAGAGGGCGTTTAAAAAAACTGTTTTCCAGGTCTAACCAGGCCGACTGGTCGGGTCGACTCGGTTACCCCCCTTTTGCATGATCTCGTTTCCTAAAATACCCCTATTCTGTCTTATATGAGTCCTTGGTGTGATCTATTTATCTGTGCTAACCATATTTGGATGCAGCTTTTATTTTTGCTTTATTTTTATTTTTGAATGTATTTTATAGATTATCCCGTGTATCTAGGCGATTGTAATTTTTAGATTATCGTGTATAATAGGCGGTTGTAAAAGGTAAGGATAAGAGTTTTCTTTTTCTTGGGTTGTATAATTTGGCCTCTGGTTTACTTTTCCGCACTTCTACTTTTGCGTATTTTTATTTTGGTTTTATATTTATGTCATACGTATGAGCATGAGCTAATGATAAAAGAAGAGATAAAATGAGTAGAATTAAGTGAATGAAATGTCTTATTACGAAATAATAATTAAAAATTAGTGAGGATTAGTAGATATGTTGCCCGAACCTTGAATCTCTGGATTAGGTACTGCGTCTATACTTGGTAGGGAGCTGTACCGGAATTTCCCGGATGAGCTGATCCGGGTGGCGACTCTGTATCTAATATCGAAATTCGTGTTTCGAGATCTTTAAGTTAAAATGAGATTTTCTAAAAAGCTTGTTTTCTAAAATTCATGCCTGAAATTAAGTTTTCTACAAAAAAGACTTTTCCAATAAAATGAAAGGATTTTCTAAGAAAAATTAAAGACCCGCTTTCAAAACCAAAATATCAACACTTAAACATCAAAATCCCCGGTTCCCGCTTCATCACGCATTCCGAAAAAGGTAGTCCGCTCACACATAGCAAAGAAAGGAGAAAAAAAAAGCGAGAAATCCACTTAAGGGCTGAACTCCAAATTGAAAACTAGAACCCTAGCTGACGATGGGCCGAAAAGCCACACAAAGGGGCATTATAACCTTCAAGTGAGAAATATGTTTAGTTGAAATTTTGCACATTAGTCAATAGATATACAATGGGCATTGACAATCAAGCTTTGAAATTTTCAAAAAATGCAAGTAGTTTTTTAATTAAATAATGGAAAAGGTTAAAAAAAATAGAAAAATGACCAAAATTTTTTCCAATTTTGATTGAAATATTTTAAATAATATTGGTATACTATTCATATGTTAAATGGAAAAAAATGTTAAGTTTAACATCGAGATTGAGTTAATAGTATGAATATATGTACTTTTGACCTGCTCTCCATATTCTTTCATTTATGCTCCTAATAATTTGCTAATGTTATTTAAGAATTTCCCATCAAGATTTGAATATTTTTTTGCAATAAGTATTTTTTTTTGCATTTTTCAAATTTTTTTTTATTATTTAACTACAAAAATACCAACGCTTCTAAAAAATTTTAGAATTTTATCCCCAAGGTCCATTATATTTGTATCGATCTACATGAAAAATTTTAGCTCAAAAATCTAAAGGATGAGGCAGGTTTTAGAAGGTATGTTACAGAGGGCTTTATTTGTCAAACGGTGCAACTACAGACCTGAGTTTGCCAACTTTTAAAACACAGACCTGCTTTTGAAAATTTGGCAAACCACATGTATTTTTGTTTTACTTTTCCCTTGATAAAATCATTGAACTTTTATTCTGATATCAATAAAGTCAGTCTTATATGATCCATCAGAATTTAGTGTTGTAACTATGATGTGGCAAGTCAACATTAAATAGGGGTGTCAAAATGGATTATCGTGTCATAAATGTGTTATGTGATTTATGTATTCTAATAAGATTGTATATGATGAAAAACAACAAAAATGACATTCGTGTTAGGCAGGTTGTCTCTGTAAATCGTGTCGTCTTAACCCATTTTGATAGCCCTAACATTAAACATGAGATGCCAGCATGATACCATGTTAGCTCTAGCCTATAAAAAATTGCAGATACCCATTTTATCCGGCCCAAAACATTTTACTAAAAAAGATGATACGATCACTCTTTAAATTACTTAATCGAATAAAACATCAAATACCAATACATACATCATCATTTCTTTATACTAATTTTTTTTTGTTCTTATTTATCACTACTACAAATTTTGTTATTTACCGATGAAAGAATCCGTTGGTATTAGTGAAATCCATCGGTAAAATCAGGATGGTGAGCATTTTACCAACGGATTGTCAGTAAATTCCTTTGGTAATCATAAATTTTATTGTGGTATTATTACTTTGTTATTGATCCAACCTCATTAATTAGGAGTTGGATTGTGTTTTATTTTTGTGTGAAAAATTAGGCTGTTGACGATGGTAAATTTTGAATTCCTCATTGCAACAATTTTAATAGTTTAAGCAACAATTTTAATAGTTTTAGCAACAATTGGAATAGTTCTAGCAGTAATTAGAACAACTATAGTAGCAGTTTCAATATCTCTAGCAGCAATTTGAATAGTTGAGCAAACAAAACTCAATCAATTCACATGAATAAATTTGACAATAAAAGGCCATCCTTCATGTGAAATTGGGGGAGAACAAGAAATTAAATTTCTTTTGTCGAGTAAATTTCTATATGAAAGTGAGACAATAATTGTTCATCTTACGAGAAAAAACTTTTTTGATAAGGAAAATAGACAGAAAAGGTTACTTTTCAGTCTAGCAAATAAAACATTTTTTATAGAGAAAATAGAGAGAAAGGAGTTTGTTGGACAAAGCATAGTTTCGATGATGACAAATAATGACATGCAAGCTTTATAGGAGACAAAATTTTCATTAATAAAGATTATTACTTTGGCAATAATAATTCAAGTAGAAAATTTCTATCCATAAAGAAACTTGAATTATTCAAAGTAATACATTGAAGATGAGAACCATATTTTTTAAGGAGGAAATCATTGAAAGTTATTTGAATGCATTGAAGTGTATAAAAGCCATCAGCAACCAAACTTCAAGATTAAAGCTTGAAGATTGAAGAATTGCTGAAAAACTCAAGTCAACATAGATTAGTCAACCAATTGTTTTCGAATCACTTTTAGCCAACTAATTGTTGCAGAGATAGATTTGACAAGACATGACAAGTGATGTGACAACTATGTCTAACAACCATAAATGGCTAGTTTTCAAAATTTGGCTATAAAAAGGGCTTCAACTCATCATTTCAAAGTAGAAGACTTAATTCTAAAGCATTATACATCAAGATTCGACACAAGTCTTTCCAAAATCCTTACAAGCTTCAAATATTCAAGCATTCAAGTGTTCTTCATCAAACTTTGTTCTTACATTCAAAATATCCAAATATTTGTAAGGATTTGTAAAACTCACACAAGTGAATGTGTGAGGGAGAATTTCTCACTTTAGCTTTAAAAGTGATTCGAATCACACAAGTGAAGTCTGAGAGGATAGTTTCTCACTTAACCTATAAAAGTGATTATGTAAGAGTTCATACTTAGCCTAAAAAAGTGTCAAGGTTTCTAGTGCTTCCTAGGAAAAACAAGCATAGAATTTATTACTTGAACTCAAGGGAAAAAGTAACAGTTGGCTTGATTTTTTCCAGAATAGAAATCGAATTGAAAACTCTAAAGTTGTGATTTAGGGACAAGAGTAGGTCTAGGTTTAAGCAAAGCAATAGAAAAATCGTTATCTCCTTTTCTTTCTTCCATAATCTTTTAATTTACTGCTACTGGTTTTATTTCCATATTTGCAAGAATAAAATTTATATCAGGAGATACAATTTTATCAAAGTCAAGCACATAAAATATTAATCCAACTTTTTAAAACACCCCTTTATTTCACATTTGTTTTAAAAAGAATTTATTGGGCAAAACAATTTTGTTTTTAAGCAAAAATCTTTGAAAAATATTTTTATCCAAAAAAGATTTTTATTTTTCTAAATAATCATATTCATCCCCCTCTAGTCTTATTTATAGCATATTTAGGACCTATAATTGGTATCAGAGTCTGCCTCTTGCCCAAATGTCTAAACACTTTAGAGTGATTCAAAATCATGGCTAGCACATTCGTAATGCACAAAATGTTTTAGTCGGAAAAAGGCAATCTATCACAAAACCTCCTCTTTTCTATTGTACATATATTTTTTTAGAAAATAAGGATGAGAACTTTTATTCAGTTTGTGGATATCCAAGCCTGGAGAATTATCAAGGATGGGTATGGTATTCCCTTAAAAATAATCGATGGAAGTTTTAAGAACTAAGGATGTATATGATAATGCTGACTAGAATAAAATATCTCTAAGTGCAAAAGTTGTTAATATGCTATAGTGTGCCCTTGATGGTAATGAATTCAATCGTATTTCAGGTTCTATCACAGCCAAAAAAAAAAATATGGGATAAACTTAAGACAACATATGAAGAGACATAGAAAGTGAAGGATGTAACCATCAACATTCACATTGGTGAATATGAATTGTTCAAAATGGAGCAACATGAGTCCATATCAGAGATGAATGTAAGATTCACTACTATAGTGAATAAATTGAAAAATCTTTGCAAATTTTACACTAATGAAGAGCTTATCAAAAAGCTTATCAAAACTATGCCAACTACCTGGGACCCTAAGCTTACAACCATTAATAAAGCTAAATATCCATCATGTTATTCATATAATGAATTTATTGGTTCACTACTTATATATAAAATGAAGATCAAAGCTGTAAATGGAAGAGATAATGCTAAAAAGAAACAAAAATCTATTACACCCAAATCTAGTTCAAGTGATAATGAATCCAATAGCAACTATGATGATGATGAAGCACTTTTGACTAAAAAGTTTAGAAAGTTCCTAAAAAGGACAATAAAAACAAGAAATATGAATGCAAAAATTTAGGGCATTACAAATCAGATTATCCAAATATAAAGAAACTATCAAAGAAGAGGGACAGACGTGTCATGGTACCAACTTGGAGTGATAGTGATGATTCTTCCAGTGAATAGGAAGAAGAATAGAAAGAGGAATTTGCAAAAATATGCTTCATGGCAAATGATCAAGAAGATGCAACCACTTCCTCAAATGAAAAAGACATGGATGAAGATGATAATGAAGTTATCCTAAGCTCAATTTCTCATAAGGAAATACTTGATGCATTTGGTGAATTGCATGATCTATCCCTAGAGAAAATCCAAAAGTACAAAAGGCACAAAGAAAAGCATCTTAAGTTGAAAAAGCCACATCTTGAGCTTAAGAGTAAGATACATTTTCTCGAAGATCTTAATCACAATTTAACCACAAGATAGGCAGTTTTGAAGGAAAATATGAGAAAGTTAGTATGACACTTAAAAGATTCACACATAATGAAAACTTGCTACATTTGATGTTAGATTCTCAAAAGAATGCAAATGATGAGACCAGTATTGGATATGGTTGTTGGATATGCCCTAGTCCCAAGGCATTGGTCCTTGTGTTTGTATGGCAAATCCCATGTATCCAAGCATTATACTTCTCTAGCACATCATATATAAAAAATATAAGAAACACGAAAATCATGTTTTTAAATCAAAAGCTACATAAACACATCATTTTAGACATCATAAGCATAAGCATTACACATCACATCCTTATTATCGTTCTTGCTATACATCTTGGCCTAGGAGGAAGGTTACATGTCATTATTGCAATCATGAAGATCATGTTATTCAAGTATGTAGGTACAAGAATGGTACTTATAAAGGAAAGATGATGTGGATTCCCAAAAGGAGCAAACTCAAGGAAACTATCCCTAAAGAACCCAACATCACTTGGGTACCTAAAAGCTCTTAACTTGTCTTGTAGGTTTGTCTAAGGAGCTCATAAGGAACCTCATCATGGTACATTGAGAGTGGATGCTCTAAACACATCACCAGAGACAAAAAGAATTTTACCAAGTTAAGAAAAGTAAAGGGTGTTGTTGTAAAGCTTGGTGATTAAAAAGAATGATACATCATAAGCATGGAGAAAATCCAAGCATTGAAGATGTTTCACTTATCAAAGGCCTAAAATACAACCTTCTTAGTGTGAGTTAACTATATAAGAATGTAAAGAAAGTTATCTTCGACTCTAAGCAATATGAGATACAAAATGTAAAAAGCGGTAAGACTTTGTTTGTGGTTCCAAGAGTTGGTAACATCTATTTACTTAACACAAAGCATCTTACTAGTGATGTGTGCTTAATCTCAGAAAAAGAGGAAAGTTGGTTGTGACATCACAGATAAGGACATGCAAGAATGCATTTGATTTCAAAGCTTTTGAAAGAGGATCTTGTCAGAGGTTTTCCAAAAGTTGTTTTCAACAGAAATCATATTTGTGATGCATGTCAAAAAGAGAAAAAAAACTAAAAGCTCTTTTAAATCTAAAGGAGTTGTTTCTATCTCTATACCATTAAAGTTATTGTATCTAGATCTATTTGGTCTTGTCCAATCATCAAGTGTAGGTGGTATGAGATATACATTAGAGGTGGTTGATGACTATTAATGTTTTACATGGACATTATTTTTAAGACAAAAAGATGATGTGTTTGAGTTGTTTTAAAATCTTTGTAAAAAGCTTTTGGTTTGAAAAACTCTTTTATCATATTGATAAGAAATGATCATGGAAAATAATTTAAAAATCATATTCTCGAAAATTTTTTTATGAGCATGGTATTTCTTATAATTTCTTGGCATCGAGGACTCCTCAACAAAATGGTGTTATGGAAAGAAATAATAAAACTATCCAAGAAATGGCTAGAACCATGCTACATGCAAATAGTCTTCCAAAATATTTTTGAGAAGAAGCTATAAGTATAGCTTACTATATTTTGAATAGAGCTTTGATAAGACCCATTCTGAAAAAAACTCCATATGAATTATGGAATGGAAGGAAGTTCAACACAAGCTATTTTCATGCATTTGGTTGTAAATGTTTCATTTATAACAACAAGGACTATTTATCTAAGTTTGCTTCTAAATGAGACGAATGTATATTTTAAGGTTATTCACTGTAAGTAAAACATATAGAGTCTTCAATAAGAGAACATTGAAAGTGGAAGAGACAATGCATGTGGTATTTAAGGAAATTAATCCTTCACTGTAAGTAAAACATATAGAGTCTTCAATAAGAGAACATTGAAAGTGGAAGAGACAATGCATGTGGTATTTAAGGAAATTAATCCTTCATTTGATAACAAAGATAAAGATATTGTTGAGTTGTTTGATGTGCAGGATAAAGAAGAAACCGAGAATAAGCAAGAAGACAATAATGATGATAATGATGACAATCATAAGTTATCATAAGTACAACAACAAGAGAACTAACATCATGATCTACCTAAAGACTTCCTACTCAATATGACAAGAAATCAACTTAGATATCATTCAAAGGATAGAGAATCCTATTAAATGAATGATGACAACAAAAATCAAATCAAACAATATTTTGGCAATGTAGCATTTGTTTCTAAAATAGAGCCAAAGAATTTCAAAGAAGCTGAATCTGAAGAAAGTTGCATTATGGCTATGAAAGAAGATCTTGATCAATTCAAATGCAATAAAGTTTGGCATTTAGTTCCTGAGCCTAAATGTCAAACCATCATTAGAACTAAATGGGTGTTTAGAAACAAACTTGATGAAATTGGAAAAGTATTGAGGAATAAGGAAAGGTTGGTCGTATAAGGTTACAATTAACAAAAAGGAATAGACTATGATGAAACTTTCACCCTAGTGCAAGATTAGAAGCAATAAAAATGCAATGTGCATTTCCATGCTATAAGAACTTCAAGTGATATCAAATGGACATGAAGTGTGGATTCTTGAATGGATATATCAATGAAGAAGTCTATGTCATGAAACCTCTCGGATTTGAAGATTACCATTTCCCAGGTCATGTCTACAAGTTAACTAAAGTACTATACAGCTTGAAACAAGCTCTAAGAGCATGGTATGAAAGGTTAAGTATATTCTTGCTTGAGAAAGATTTTTCAAGAGGTAAAGTTGATATAATTATATTTAGAAAAAAAATATCTCAATTGTGAAAATTTATGTTGATGATATCATATTTGGTTCTACTAGTGAGTTGTTTTGCAAGGAATTTTCTCAAGAGATGCATAGAGAATTTAAGATGTCTAAGATTTCTTCCTAGGATTGTAAATCAAGCAAGGAAAGAAGGGCACTTTCATTTGTCAATCCAAGTATGTAGAAGAATTTCTCAAAAAGTACAAGATGGAAAATTCCAAAAGTACGAAGACACCTATGAGCACAACCATTACACTGTTGTGCCCTAGTTCTTAGGGCATTGGATTCTTGTATTTTGTATTATACATTAAGACTTATTGTATGAATACTTATTTATGTCACATTAATAAAGGCAATTAATCTATTTCATTTATATCTTGTGCTATAATATGAGTAGAGTATCCATTGATTGATAATCATAAAACCTATCCAAGGCTTATTCTAATCGTGGGAACAAATAGAACCACAGACTTGTATATTCGATGATTGTATGGTAGTTCTTAACTAGCCATAGTACTTGTATAGTCAGTCATGAATATAGGTACATGTTATTGACATGGGACTGGATCGATCCGCACAAGAAAGCCACATGGTTGTCGCGTCATAGGTCTTTCTTGAGTAGGTGTCTTTTGTCCTTAGACCAGATTTCATTATAATATCAATATGGAATCCGATTCACTTTGACATATGCCTAACAGGTCTGTAAAAGGATGCTAAATACGGGTATGATTGGGTGGACCAGTGAACAGGTTGATATTGATGATGAAGTGATGGAATTGCTACCTGGGTAACACCAAGATGATATCATTGGCCACTTGATGAGTGGGATTGATAAGCGTATGGCCATACCTAAGTAAGTCGGTGCTTATTTGATTAATCAGTCAACTCAAGATCAAGAAATATAATAAACAACAGAAGAGGATGACGGACACCATGCCTCTTGTTTATTCATATAAATATCGTTAGGCAAAGGACACTATGAGATTACTACCGGGTGAGTGTCTTCAAAAGACTGCTGCATCTCTGTCTTAATTAGGGGCTGAAATGGTTTGCTAGAACCCACTTACAGTCTGTGGGCCTTAGGCCTACTACCAACATAAAGACAGACCCATAGGATCATGCACATAGATCAACTGAGCCGGAACTTATAGAAATTGTACATGTAATGTACATTGGAAGGAATGCGTTCATTAATTAGTTGACATTCGGTGTCAAGGTAATTAATTAACATTGGGTTGAATTTAATTTAATTAATAAGTTTACATAATGTAATTAATTAATTTATCAATTAATTGAATTACATAAAGTAAACAATTAATTAAATAATTTTCTTAAGTAGGAAAATTAAATACATGTATTGTATTTAATTAAGTGTGATTTAATTTTATTTAGGGGTAATTAAATTTAGCCAAATGGAATTAAATTACATAGTATATACTTTTTAATTAAAGTTTATTTATGTAATTATAATCCTAGTGGGCTTGGGTTTAATTAACCTAATTAAAACCCAATTAGACAAGGTGTCTATATAAGGGCACACTTAAGGAATAAAACCCTAATTCAACCCTAATTAATTGATGGAAATTTCAGCCACCAAGAGCAGCCCCAAATCAGCCAAAAATCCCAGCATTAATTCTCCATTCCTTCACGTCTTCGGCTAGCACCGGTTCCCGCTCAATAGTTGGTCGTGCATCGGTCTTTGGAGATCGCAGTTTCATGAAATGATTCTGCAGTAGTCTTTAGAAGAGAAGAATATGGTGAGTTAATCTCTCTTGATTCAAATTGTTTTATTCTAATCAATGGTAATTGGATACGATAGGTGGATTCTAGGAAATTTTAAACGGTGTATTTTCTGCTGTGCCACGTTATTTTTCCAATGATGAATCCCAACAGTGGTATTAACGCCTAGGTTTTGTCCATTAGATTGATTGGAATTGGTTCTTGAAAGCATTCTTAAAGAAAGAATGGGTTTCAAGTTTGTGATTTTAGGGTTCTTTCTCAATTGGTTTTGAAATTTGATGAACCCTAGAATTGTTGTTTAGGGTTTTTGATTATTTTTCCCCAAATTGGTTTCCATCTAAAATTGTTTAGGGTTTTTGTTTATATTTTTTTTACTGGAAATTTTTTTATTTTATGATTTAAAAAAACAATTAATTTTGGGCAAAGATGGAATTGCAGTGAGCTGCTGCTGCCGCGGCTGGCTGCTATGTAGCGGCACTGCTACCCCGACAGGACAGCAGCGCCGTGCGCAGGGTTTGGGTCCGGTTTTGGATTTTGCAGGTGTTTTTTTTTTATCTCGAACCCTAATGAAAATTAAATTAAATTTTTTTTAAATTAATTTGTATTTAAATTGTTTATTTTGTTGGCATGCATATTTAATTTAATTGTTTGCATATTAAATTGAATATGTGCATTGTGAAATTGGCCCAATAAACCGTGGCATTGATTAAAATTGGGAGGGCTAAATTTTAAATTTGTGACAACCCAAATTCAAGTGGGAGCAAAATTGTTAATTTTGCATTTATGGATGTTATCCATTGGGCCTTTATGGGCCTTAGTCACATTTGTTAAAATTGGCGGTTTCATCCTAAGTAACTCGGCTTAACATTTATATTTGTAATTTGGAATGCCATGAGCATGCATCATATTGGTATATATGCGCATGACAAGTACTTTGTTTGAAATGTGATGTTGAGTTCTATGCGCCCTAAGATATTATCAGTTGTAATTTGATTTTGGGAAATATGGCATGCGTGCCATTTTTTATTTTGATGTAATTTTAGAATAGATTTTATTTTACAAAATTGTTGTAATTGCATCAAGTATGGAGGAAGGCCTAGATGGAGCAAGCCCATGGTGGGAGCCCAAGAAGGATTGCAGTCCGGCTCGTGAAGAATTAGATAGGATATCTAGTTTTTCATTAGGTTGTAATTAAAGGCCCATAGGATCTCATTTATTTTAAATTAAGTATGCTATTGCATTTGTCATATAATATGGATGTATGGATCACCAAATTATTACCTGTGTTTATGCATGCTAAGCCGTATCACTTAATTTTAATCCGGTAATTAAAATATTGAGTCGTTTAAAAGTGCTTCCCACATTCACACCTCTTCCTCCCTTTGATGTTGCAATGTGTGCCATGCCCTAGCTGGGTACATTGTAGTATTCGGTGGGCCGTCGAGGGTTAGGATACTGGGTATGGTTAACATGTGAATGGTGGTTTGACTTAACATGGGTAGCATTAGCTTAGAGCGGGCCCTAAGCATAGATGGGTAAAGTGTCAATAAGCCCAACAAACCAAGAGTCCTTCATGGAAGGATTGGATAGGTTGTCATACCAAACAAATCAATGGTTGGTTAGCGAGCCCTAGTTCGGCCAGTCATTGATAAGTTGTGGATCTTGGTCAAGTCAGCCAATTAATATCACCAATAAAAAAATTAAAATCAGATTATTAATTTGAATTGGCTTAAAATTTCTTTATTTTTAACTCAAGCAATGATTTCTTCCATGTAGATAATCCCATTTTACTTAAGCAATTTAAATGGCTGCAACAAACAACAACTCACTCTCATTTAGGTCACTCTTAGAGAAGGAGAAGCTTTCGGGGACTAACGTCCTGGACTGGGCTAGGAACTTAAAAATAGTTCTTAGACAAGAGTCCAAGGAGTATGTACTGAATGCTCCTTTACCAGCTGGCCCTCCCACAGGTCGAGGCATCACCACGGCGATGGTGGAGCAGTATGACCAATATGTGAGGGATGACCGAGATGTCTCGTGCCTCATGCTGGGTACCATGGCTTCTGATCTTCAGAAGTAGTTCATGGACAAGCATGCTTATGAGATGATGGATCAGCTTCAAAAGATGTTCCATGATCAGGCTCGTCAGGAACGTTACCTGACAAATAAGGCACTTTGCATAACTGTGATGGCAGCTGGGACTTCTGTTAGCACTCATGTGCTAAATTTGAAGGGTTACATTGATACACTTGCCCGCCTCGGCACCAGTTCTGCAGGACTTGGCAACAGAAATTATTCTCAGGTCACTTCTTGAGTCTTACAACTAGTTTATCATGAATTACCATATCCAAGGGTTGGATAAATCGGTCATTGAGCTGCATGGCATGCTCAGGCTTACTGAGCAGTCTCTTAAGAAGACTCCTGAAGTATTGCTAGTGAACAAGGGCAATACGCCCATTGCTAAGGGAAAGGCCAAATCTAAGGCTAAGGCTAAGGGCAAAAAGGTAGTGGCCCAACCTAAAGCAAGGGTTGCTTCTCCTGATGATGTCTGCCATGAGTGTCAAGAGAAGGGGCATTGGAAGAGCTCATGTCCAAAGCTAAGGGGGCAACTGAAGGGCAAAACTGCTGCTTCAGGTATTTATGTTGTTGAGATTAATCTGGCTATTTCTACATCTTGGTTCTTGGACACTGGATGTGATCTCACATTTGTTCAAATGTGCAGGGTCTAAGAAATAGGAGATTACTAGGATCTGGAGAAGTAGATCTTTGAGTCGGAAATGGTGCTCGGGTTCAGGCAATGGAGATCAGAGATTATTTCTTGGAGATGCCTAGTGGACTTGTTTTGGAACTAAGAAACTATTATTTTGTACCTGCGATGCGCATGAATATTATTTCCATTTCTTTGTTGGATATTTCTGGTTTCATATTTAATATTGGACATGGTAAAATTTCTATGCAATGTGGCAATATTATTTATGGAACAGCATTTCTTGAAAATGGCTTATATATCCTTGATCTAAAACATGAGTGTTCAATCTGTAACATAAATACTAAAAGGATTAAACAAAATGAAATTAATCCTACTTACATCTCGCATTGTCGACTTGGCCATATAAATGAGAAGCGCATAGCTAGACTTCACTCTAGTGGAGTGCTAGGGTCATTTGAAATCCAGTCTTATGACACATGCGAATCTTGTTTGAGCAGCAAGATGACAAAGACGCCTTTTAGCAAGACTGCTAAAAAGGCTTCAGAGCTATTGGAGTTAATACATTCCGATGTATGTGACATAACGAGCACTAGTGCTAGATCTGGTTTTCTATACTTCGTCACCTTCACGGATGACTTCAGCAGATACGGTTACGTGTATCTGATGAAGCATAAGTCTGAGACTCTCCAAAGGTTCAAGGACTTTAAGAATGAAGTAGAAAACCAACTTGGCAAGAAAATAAAAGCACTTCGGTCTAACCGAGGGGTGAATATTTGAGCCGAGAGTTTGACTTGTTTTTAAGAGGGTGTGGGATTGTATCCCAGCTCACTCATCCTGGAACACCCTAGTGGAATGGAGTGTTAGAAAGAAGGAATAGGACCTTGCTAGACATGGTCCGCCCGATGATGAGTCATGCTACACTCCCTGTCTCCTATGAGCAGAAGCCGTTTTCGATGGAACGCGGACTCCCTTTCGGAAGGGGCGCCTCGATTTCGGGTGGACCCCTCCCTCACGTGGGGTTTTTATAATGGAAATTCGTGGTTTGGAAAACATAGAATTATTTCATAAAAGAATCGAGACCTAAGTCTCGATGAATATTGTAGGAGTCGCCACTCGGCTCAGCTCAATCAGGAAATTTATAATGTAGCTGAATCAGACGAACGGCTGCTACACTATCCAGAGATCTAGGTCTGGACAAGTCCCTTATTTCGTGTCTAATTAAAATAAAAATTGGCCAATGTTCATAGATGGTATTTCGTAATTCTAAAGTCAATTTTATTAAAATAATTCATGCAGTGCATATACACAGATAAAATACAAAATAAAAGTAAAGCGGTAAATTATTAAGTGGCCAATCGAATCAAAAATAAAAACTCTCGACCTCACTTTTACAACCGCCTAAAATACACGATTTATCTAAAAATTACAATCACCTAGGATACACATATTAATCTATTAAATACACCAAAAATAAAAATAAAAGAAACTAAAAGCTGCAAAGCAAAAGGTTAGCACAATATACGGCACACCACAAATAGGACTCAAACATGATAGTATTGGGAAATTAGGAAAGAGGGCATACATTCAGGGGGATAACCGGGTTGGCTCAGCTAGCCGGCCTGGTTAGACTTGGAAAACATTTTGAAACGTCCCTGTAGTTTGGTTTTGTGAGAAAATCATTTTGAAAACAATTTATTTTCCGGTTTAATTAATTTTAGCATGTGAGGTGGGTTGGTTTTCGGGAGAGTCAGGTCTCCGTCGTGGCATTGTCCTAAATGCAATTGCACTGAACAGGCATTACAGTCGTGCGGCTGTAACTACGGTCGTACGACTGTAATTATAGTCGTGCGACATTAAACCATTCAAACTCAGCATTTCGCTAAAATCATTTGAAATAAAACTGAAAGAAAACAGCTGGAAGCCAAGAACACTTGTACGACTATATTTACAGTTGTACGACTGTTCATCAAACTCAAGAACAGTCACACGACTGTTCTTGATTTCCAGAAACAAAAACACAAAAAGTTGGATAAAAATGCATAAAATCACATCCAATCACCCAGAAAACATGAAAAATAAAGGGGATAAAGAGTGTTTACCTCTTAGGTGCTTTTCCACCATAGGATTGACCCATGGCGTCGCTCCAATCCACTCAAATTTGCTCTTTTCTCCTCTTGAGTCAAGGTTGAGAAGTTTGGTCCGAAAATCTCCAAATGTTAGGGATTCTGATGATTTTTTAGTCCGAGATTGATTGAATTTAGAGTGTTAAGTTGTGAACCTATTGATGTCTGATAGATTTTAATCTTAAACACTCATGAATTACAAAGAAAAAGAAGAGAAAAAGAAGTTTGTGTTTGTGTGGCTTTTCTTTCTTTTTCTTCCCTTTTTCCCAATTCTCTCTCTCTCTATAAGACCAGAAATTCTAAGTGTCAAAAATCCTCCTCTTTCCTGCCATCTCCCTTCTCTTATTGCTAATTTTCCTCACCAAATCCTGAGCATTAATTGCCCAATCTTTCCCCTCTTCTTTCTTATGTCATGGGTATGGTGTTCTGTACCTGCTTCGATCTTACAGTCGTACGACTATAATTTTTTAAATTACAGTTGCATGAATGTAATGACAGTCACACGACTATAAGTTACAGTCATATGACACCTGGGATATTTTTTTTAAAAGATGGAAAATTTTGGCTCTTACAGCTGCCCCTCGCATGATCAAATTCATCACCCGACCTTGGTCTAGAATAGTTGAGGTGATGAATTTGAGAGTGCAAATCAAAGCGTCACAGACACAGGAAATAAAACATGCAACTGAGTTGCTGAAGCCTCATTGCTGTGGTGACACGTTGAGTTGATTAGATGGAATAAGCCGATACCGGGTCTATATTACCCGAGGCAATGCTGGAGATTTGAATTGGTTTCAAAGATCTAGGATCTTGCTTGAATTGATTTTCAGGAATTTGAAATCTGACTTGGATGGTTTTCATGGATTAAGAATCAGACTTGAACAAGTTTGTTAAGATTATGAACCAGGCTTGAAGAAATTCAAGGATTCAAAATCAAGCTTGAGAGGTTTATCAAGGATTATGAATCAAGCTTGAAGGAGTTCAAGGATTCAGAATCAAGCTTGAAAGGGTTTTGTCAAGGATCATGAATCAGACTTGAAGGAGTTTCAAGGATCCAAAATCACGCTTGAGGAGGTTTGTCAAGGATCATGAATCAAGCTTGAAGAAGTTCAAGGATTCAAAATCAAGCTTGAGACCTTTGGCAAGGATCATGAATCAGGCTTGAAGAGGTTCAAGGATTCAAAATAAAGCTTGAGGAGGTTTGCTAAGGATCATGAATCAGGCTTGAAGGAGTTTCAAGGATCCAAAATCACGCTTAAGGAGGTTTGTCAAGGATTATGAATCAGGCTTAAAGGAGTTCAAGGATCTAAAAGCACGCTTGAGGAGGTTTGTTAAGGATCATGAACCAGGCTTGAAGTAGTTCAAGGATCCAAAATCAAGCTTGAGGAGGGTTTTGTCAAGGATCATGAATCAGGCTTGAAGAAGTTCAAGGATTCAAAATCAAGCTTGAAAAGTTTTGTCAAGGATCATGAATCAGGCTTGAAGGAGTTCAAGGATTCAAAATCAATCTTGAGAGAGTTTGTCAAGGATCATGAATCAGGCTTGAAGGAGGTTCAAGGATTCAAAATCAAGCGTGAGGAGGGTTTTGTCAATGATCATGAATCAAGCTTGAAGGAGTTCAAGGATTCAAAATCAAGCTTAAAAAGATTTGCAAGGAGTGGGAATCATGCTTGAAGAAGTTCAAGGATTCGAAGTCTGACTTGGATGAAATAAGGGGTTTGATGTAGAACTAAGCTGATACCGAGTCTAGGTTGCCCAAGGCAAATCTGTTGAGATTTTGAGGATTTGAAATCTTACTGGAATTGGATGGACTCTAAATAATGAAATAAGAGGTTCAAGGATTTGAAACCATGCTTGAACCTAATGGAGTTCAAGGGATCAAAATATGGCTTGAATGAAGAAAGGGGTTCAAGGATTTGCAACCATGCTTGAACGTAATGGGGTTCAAGAGTTTGAAATCTGGCTTGAATGAAATAAAGAGATAGCTTTAGGAATGACAATTTTGATGTTGGCTCGAGGATGAGTATTTATCCCTTGATCGATAATTTTGGAATAAAAAATTTTTACCCCTTCGATCAAGGATAAATACGGCTTGATTATTCTGCTCCTTGGAGATTTGATATGTTGAGATTTGGGTTTGCATGGATCCTTTTCATATTTTAAGGCCCAATAGATGCCCCGACGTTGTGCCATCTCTGCTTTGAGGGTGATACTGGTTCGAAATAGCCCGATGATAATGATGGATACCTATGCTTGGGTTGGTTGTGATACATATATGCATGTATGCATGTATGTTTTGAATACATGTACATGTTTCAATGTGTGCATGTGTAAATGAACTTTAGAAAATGCATTTCATGCCATTTGCTCAATCTTGACATTCCAGGTTCTTACTGGGGAAGATATGTTGTGCGATTGATCATCCATAGTTGGAGAAACAAAATTTTGGGTGCAATGTAATTCTTGCGTTCCTGCTAGGGATATATGATGGCTAATGAGGAAGTACGACGACTGTTGGAGAGAAAGTGATGATGTTCTTGGTAACGATGTTGTTGAGAAATAATGTAGAGGATCTTGTTGGGGATTAATGAAATCTTCCTGCTGGGGGAACGATGGAGAGGTTTTGCCTTCTCTGCCCCTAGGCTTAATGAATTCGGAAGTGCTCTAAATTTTGCCTGAGCCGCCCAAGGTGGGTTTCCAACTCAGCGAGCTGCTCTAACTTTTGCCTAAGGCACCTTTTCGGTTTTCACCTTAGCGAGATTTTCATATGCCCTAACTTTTGCCTAAACTGCCCAATATGGGTTTTCAGCTTAGCGAGCTACTCTAATTGTTGCCTGAGGTGCCTTTTCGGTTTTCACCTCAGCGAGCTCTCTTTTTTTTTTAAAGATGTCGTAGAATTAGAAGAAGACTTCCAATTTAGTACAGGTCGACGATAATCGGGAATTAATTGAAGCGGTGCCATGTCCACTTGCTCTGCTATCCCTCTGATGATGAGGTGATCGTGGAAAGTCTTATAGGACTTGGTTGCTCCATCGCTGTTGCTGAAGCTCACAAGCGTATAGCCATGTATGATGCACGATGTGAATTCAATTTCAAGCAAACTTGGGATATTTTAAATGGATAGGGCAATACATTCATTCATTCATTCATTAATAATGTTTTAACATAATGCACATTATATATGAAATGAAATTAAGGACAAGATGAGTATGGTATCCATCTCGACCAAACCCACGACTGCCACCAATTGGTCCCTGCAGATTTTCCTACCGGTGGTGCTCACCTCACTATCCTAACTTTTGCATGGATTGATTTCGTGATTTTCAATCCATCAGACTCTTCTCTCTCTTTTTTTCTTGGAAACCTGAGCCTGACCCAATTAAAGGGGTTGACTACTTGGTCTCTGTCTTCCTCGGTAGGACCGCTTCGATCCTTCAGGTTGATGGCTGCGCTATTTTCCTAATGTTACTCTTGCATTAGTTTAGTGTATTTGCGAGACAAATGGTAACATGGTAGCTTAGTCTTTGTAGATAGATGCCATATTTGACAACACCTTTTTGATGTGCTTGTTAGCTACTTGTACTATCTTGCTGGCTTAGGGGTGGTACGGAGAAGATGCATGATGCCTCTCTCCTTTATTTTGGAACTATTGCACTGTTGCCCTAGAACTCGTGTTCCATTATCGGGGGTGATATGGAGCAAAACATCATATGATACAGATGCATTCTTATTTTGGAACTTGAAACCATGTTTTTTTTACGGCTACGGAACTTTCGCTTGGTTGAACTTGTCTTTCGGATTCTTTGTAATTCTGTATCCTGCAATCCTTTGTCAATCTCTAGGCATGCTGTCATAGGATTAGGCGAAGGTCTTCACATGCTTTTAGGTATTTGGCAATTTTTCTTTTCTTTCTCTTATCAGTCGTAAGGTCTTTCAGGACGGATATCATCTTGGATGCTCATCTGTCCTTAGGTTCATTTCACGTAATGATGTGTCATGTATGCTAAAGACATTAAATGAATGTTTGTATGCATGCACAGTGTTCCATCCATAAAAATATCACACAAATAATTGAAATCAAATTACATAACGTTAAATGCCTTGTAGGCAGCATTGTTCACAAAACAAGATAGAAAATAAAAACAGATACATCAAAATAATTAACGTCCTCCACATACGGAGGGTTTTCTTTTGCTGCTGCATCATCCACTTCAATTGGACTAGTCAAAGCTGGCCAAAGGATTGCTCTGGACATTGGGCTTCAAGGGTGGCTCCATGATTTTCCCATCAGAGATCAGTTGTCGAATAGCCCTCAGTAGCTGCTTGCAATCATTTGTGTGGTGTCCCAGCATCACATGATAGGAACAGAAATTTCCCTTGTCTGTTTCGGCCGGCTTTTCAAATAGCTTTAGGGAGCTCAAGAGACCACCGTTCCTGCATTTCGTAAAAATCTTGGTCAAAGAAAGAGTCCAAGGGGATAGACCCCAATTTTGCGAATCTCCAGCTTGATCTCCTTGTTGTTGAGACACTACAGCAACTTTAGTCTATTTATCCTCTAGGGATTGGTAGCTTTTGTTCGTAAGGCCGAAACCGGATCCACTGCTTGATCCAGTGGCAGTTGCCGATCTATACCCTGGACCGTGTCTGAAGCTTCTGCCACCCTTTTGACTCACCGCTTTTTCTTCCTCGTCCCTCTCAACTTTCATGGCCATACTGTAGACCTTGCTGAGTTCATTAAAAGCATGGAACTTCTTGTTGTCTCTGTAGACATCCCTACTGCCCTCAATCAGTTTCTGAATCAGTTCGTCTTCATCGGGGTGATTCTTCAACAGGATCATCTTATTCATCCACCTTTGATAATACTCATCAAAGGGTTCATTGAGCTTTTACTTAATCCTCTCCAAGTCATATCGCTTCACCTGGATCTTTGTATCGAAGCTATAATACTTGATGAAGGCCGCTGACAATCTTCCCCAATCCGACTGTACTTCCTCCGATAGGGAGTTGTACCAGTTCAAAGCTCCTTCTTCTAGTGCTGTTGGGAAGAAGTTGACCAACTGCTATTTGGTAGCGCCCACAGTTAGCATTATACGGGCATAGAGGTTGATGTGAGCTTCTAGTGATCCGAGCCCTTTGTAAGAAGGAATTTTGGGGACTTGGAACCCCACAGGGAATGTCTCGATGCCTTTATTTATCATGGCATCCACATTGATGCCCTGCTTGGAACCCAAACTGATATTGGCTCCCTTTTTCAACTCAGCTAGCATCTCATCTAGGTCAGAGTATTTGGCCTTCATTTTCTATTCCATAGCTGCCTCGATTTCCTGCAACTTTTCTATACTGGCCGAAGCATCAGCCCTATGTTGAGAGGTCTCCCCTTCTTTTTCTTTACTGGTTCCACCATTACCAGCTTCACCACTTTCCTTAACAACAGCCCTTAGTTCTTCCTTCAGCATATCCCGGAAGTCTTGGAATCGGAAGAAATCCCCCAAAACACTAACAATGTTTGGCGTTTGATCAGCCATTGCTACTTCTTCCTTGGACTGTATTGCACTGCTTGATTCGACTGATCTTTTGCTCTCACGTGCTCTTGCAGTCTGGGATCTTGTTCTAGGATGCCCCAGCTTATTCTGCTTTAATGCACATAAAGAATGTTAGGGTTAAAAAGTGCATAGTTGAATGGTATGGATGATGATGCTTGGATGATGCTTTGTGAATGTGGATGATAATGAATATGACCTTTTTTATTCATTTTTTTGGACATTCCAAGTGCACCCAATGCTATGTAAAAGAACACATGTGGACCACCACACAGACAGGGTTTCGGTGCTTTTTGAGCACCTAATGAATTTTGTGATTGGTTGCACGCGTGGACCACCACACAGACAGAGTTTGACGCTTTGTAGATCTATGAGATGATATGAAATGGTCACATAGGACCGGCCCATGGATAGAGTTCTGATGCTTTTGAGCATATGAAATGAAATGATGTTGTAAGAAATTCATGTGCCATAGGAGACACGGACAAAAGTTTGGTGTTCGGGGAACGCCTTTCATGATTTGGGATGTTATGAAATGCCCCTACATGTGTATTAACCTGGCACTCGGGGAGCGCCTTGAATAATGTAGTAATGTCATGAAGTAACCCGATGTGGATCACAATGTCATACGATGTTTATGATAAATGAGCATGGTGTCATGAAATGCGTCATGTGGATTGTCACACAGAAATATACCTAAGACCATTGTGGTCTCTTTTAAATGAGATAATTTGGTGGAATGGCCGAATGCAATCCGGTGCATTGGCATAATACTAGCATTTTGGGATACCCGATATGTTATGAAATGAGATGATCGTGGTGGGCGTCCTTGGAATGCCCCTAATTTAATTTAGGTGATATGTCATGAATGTTTATGACATACAAAATGCAAATGGCTGCATAAAAACATGGTTAGGATGCATGACATTATGTATGCTATGTGAAAAAATGCTAATCACACAAATTTAATGTTATGGCTGAGAAAGAAACGGTTAGTATGAATGGCAAACGGATGATTTAATGTTTTTACATACAAAAATAAAATGCAAGTGGCTGCATAAATATGTGGGTTAGTATCACACAAAAATGTTTTATGAATGGTATGTCATGTGTATGGAAAATGGTGATTATGGTATGTTATGCACGCATAGATAACGATGGTGATGTGTCACGGGACTGCGAGAAACACATAGCACATAAAATGAATTCTTCTAACTTTATTCCTCCAAACGTGGTCAGTCTCAAAAATTCTAACCGAGTCCCGGGGATGATGAAGGTGCAATTTTATTTTATTCACACAATTTATTTTGGTGTCCTAGGGGAATCCAACTAAAGCTGCCTATATGAGTTCGGTCCAAGTCGGGTTAAAATCAAGGTTCCTATAGCAAGATATACTCCTCACTTCTCCCCACTCAAGGGTCCGAACGAAGGGGTTCGTACGAGGCTATGGGTGGTGTTTTGTATCCGTGCCCCTAAGACCATGAGGAACAATGGTGACACTTCAACAATTCACCGGGCTAAAATGGGATACTTAACCAAATGCAAGCATGTCTAACTAAAAATGCAAAATGAAATACCAATCAAGAATCATCCACCTTATTTTAATTAGACACTTTTCAAGGCTTGTCAAATGCTTTTAAGTTTTTAAGAAAACTTTTTATAAGAAATCCCCAGCGGAGTCGCCACTGTGAGCGGATGACGTTTTCAACGGAACGTGGACTCCCTTTCGAAAGGGGCGCCTCGATTTCGGGCGGACCCCTCCCTCGCGTGAGATTTTTATAATGGAAATTCGTGTTTTGGAAAACATAAAATTATTTCATAAAAGAATCAAGACCTAAGTCTCGATGAATATTGTAGGAGTCGCCACCCAACTCAGCTCAACCGGGAAATTTATAATGTAGCTGAACCGGACGAACGACCGCTACACTATCCAGAGATCTAGGTCCAGACAAGTCCCTTATTTCGTGTCTAATTAAAATAAAAATTGGCCAATGTTCATAAACGGTATTTCATGATTCTAAAGTCAATTTTATTAAAATAATTCATACAGCGCACATACACAGATAAAATACAAAATAAAAGTAAAGCGGTAAATTATTAAGTGGCTTACAACCCAATCGAATAAAAAAAAAAACACTCGACCTCACTTTTACAACCGCCTAAAATACACGATTTATCTAAAAATTACAATCGCCTAGGACACACGTATTAATCTATTAAATACACCAAAAATAAAAATAAAAGAAACTAAAAGCTGCAAAGAAAAAGGTTAGCACAATATACGGCACACCACAAATAGGACTTAAACGTGACAGAATTGGGAAATTAGGATCGAGGGCATACATTCAGGGGGATAACCGAGTTGGCTCGGCTAGCCAGCCTAGTTAGACTTGGAAAACATTTTGAAACATCCCTGTAGTTTGGTTTTGTGAGAAAATCATTTTGAAAACAATTTATTTTCCAGTTTAATTAATTTTAGCGTTTGAGGTGGGTCGGTTTTCGGGAGAGTCAGGTCTCCGTCGTGGCATTGTCCTAAATGCAATTGCACTGAAAATTAAATTTAAGGTCGTGAATGCACACAACAAAATTCATTTTTAGTGATTTTTTGATTTTTTGAATTTTTATGGATTTTTGGAAATTTTTATGGATTAAAATGGAAATTCTGATTTTGAACAGGCATTACAATCATGCAACTGTAACTACGGTCGTACGACTGTAATTACAGTCGTGCGACTATAAACCATTCAAACTCAGTATTTTGCCAAAATTATTTGAAATAAAACTGAAAGAAAAGTGCTGGAAACCAAGAATACTCGTACGACTGTATTTACAGTTGTATGACTGTTCATCAAACTCAAGAACAGTCGCACGACTGTTCTTGATTTCCAGAAACAGAAGCGCAAAAAGTTGGATAAAAATACACAAAATCACATCCAATCACCCAGAAAACATGAAAAATATAGGGGAGAAAGAGTGTTTACCTCTTAGGCGCTTTTCCACCGTAGGATTGACCCCTGGCGTCGCTCCAATCCACTCAAATTTGCACTTTTCTCTTCTTGAGTCAAGGTTGAGAAGTTTGGTCTGAAAATCTCCAAACGTTAGGGATTCTGATGATTTTTTAGTTCGAGATTGATTGAATTTAGAGTGTTAAGTTGTTAACCTATTGATGTCTAACAGATTTTAAACTTAAACACTCAAGAATTATAAAGAAAAAGAAGAGAAAAAGAAGTTTGTGTTTGTGTGGCTTTTCTTTCTTTTTCTTCCCTTTTTCCCAATTCTCTCTCTCTCTCTAAGACCAGAAATTCTAAGTGTCAAAAATCCTCCTCTTTCCTACCTTCTCCCTTCTCTTATTGCTGATTTTCCTCGCCAAATCCCGGGCATTAATTGCCCAATCTTTTCCCACTTCTTTCTTATGTCAAGGGTATAGTGTTCTGCACCTGCTCCGATCTTACAATTGTACGATTGTAATTTTTTAAATTACATTCGCACAACTGTACGACAGTCGCACAGCTGTAAGTTATGGTCGTGTGACACCTACGATTTTTTTTAAAAGATGGAAAATTCAGGCGCTTACATCTCCTTTTAGGGATATGCTTTAGAGATAGCTGCTTACATTCTTAATAATACACCAAGCAAGGCAGTTGAGGGAACACCATATGAACTATGGAAAGGCCGAAAGCCTAATGTTTCCTTCTTGAAGATTTGGGGCTGTGATGTACATGTTAAGAAATTGACAAGTGGCAAACTCGAGTCCAAATCTGTCAAGTGCCAGTTTATGGGTTACCCTAAGGAAACTAAGGGTTATTACTTCTACGATTCAGTGGAAAACAAAGTTTTCATAGCTGAAATGCAGTCTTCTTGGAGAAGGAATTCCTTTCCAATAGAGACAGTGGGAGTAATGTAGAACTTTCAGAAGTTCAAGACTCACAAACTCCTGCAGCTACTGCTGAGGATGCTTCAGGAACCGATCTTACTACTCAAGAAATTGAAGAATCAGAACCGGTTGCACAGGACCTTAGAAGGTCTGGTAGGACACATCATCAGCTAGAGAGGTACGGCTTTCTCATGATTGATGATGGGGACCTTATGGTCATTGACCAAGAGGAGCCTAAGACCTATCAAGAAGCTATTGAAAGTCCACACTCTGATCAATGGTGCAAAGCCATGGAGGCTGAGATGTAATCTATGCACGATAACCAAGTATGGAACTTAGTGGATCCACCTTTGGGTGCTAAGGTGATAGGTTGCAAGTGGTGTTTCAAGTTAAAGGCCGACAACACCTTCAAGGGCGATTGTTGGCAAAAGGATTCAGACAAGTTCAAGGAATTAACTATGATGAAACCTTTTCACCAGTTGTTATGCTCAAATCCATTAGGATACTATGTTGGGATTCGTCATTGGAAAAATAACGTGGCGTAGCGGAAAATACACCGTTTAAAATTTCCTAGAATCCACCTATCGTGTCCAATTACCATTGATTAGAATAAAATCAAATAAGAATCAAGAGAGATTAACTCACCGGATTTGTCTCCTCTAGAGACTGCTGCAGAATCGTTTCTTGAAACTGCGATCTCCAAAGTCCGGTGCACGACCAACTATTGAGCGGGAACCGGTGCTAGCCGAAGAAGCGAAGGAATGGAGGTTTGATGCTGGGATTTTTGGCTGTTTTAGGGCTGCTATTGGTGGCTGAAATTTCCAGCAATTAATTAGAGTTGAATTGGGTTTTAATTCCTTAAGTGTGCCCTTTTATAGACACCTTGTCTAATTGGGTTCTAATTAGGTTAATTAAACCCAAGCCCACTAGGATTATAATTACATAAATAAACTTTAATTAAAAAGTATATACTATGTAAATTTAATTCCATTTGGCTAAATTTAATTACCCCTAAATAAAATTAAATCACACTTAAGTTAATACAATACATGTATTTAATTTTCCTACTTAGGAAAATTATTTAATTAATTGTTTACTTTATGTAATTCAATTAATTGATAAATTAATTAATTACATTATGTAAACTTATTAATTAAATTAAATTCAACCCAATGTCAATTAATTACCTTGACACCGAATGTCAACTAATTAATTAACGCATTCCTTCCAATGTACATTACATGTACAATTTCTATAAGTTCCAGCTCAGTTGATCTATGTGCACGATCCTATGGGTCTGTCTTTATGTTGGCAGTAGGCCCAAGGCCCACAGACTGTAAGTGGGTTCTAGCAAACCATTACAGCCCCCAATTAAGATAGAGATGCAGCAGTCTTTAGAAGACACTCACCCGGTAGTAATCTTATAGTGTCCTTTGCCTAACGATATCGATATGAATAAACAAGAGGCATGGTGTCTGTCATCCTCTTCTGTTGTTTATTATATTTCTTGATCTTGAGTTAACTGATTAATCAAATAAGCAACCAACTTATTTGGGTATGGCCATACACTTATCAGTCTCACTCATCAAGTGGCCAATGATATCATCTCAGTGTTACCCGAGTGGCAATTCCATCACTTTATCATCAATATCAACATGTTCACCGGTCCACCCAATCATACCTGTATTTAGCATCCTTTTACAGACCTGTTAGGCATATGTCAAAGTGAACCGGATTCCATATCGATATTATAATGAAATCTGGTCTGAGGACAAAAGAGACCTACTCAAGAAAGACCTATGACATGACAACCATGTGGCTTTCTTGTGCGGATCGATCCAGTCCCATGTCAATGACATGTACCTATATTCATGACTGACTCTACAAGTACTATGGGTAGTTAAGAACTACCATACAGTCATCGAATATACAAGTCTGTGGTTCTATTCGTTCCCACGATTAGAACAGACTTGGGATAGGTTTTATGATTATCAATCAATGGATACTCTACTCATATTATAGAACAAGATATAAATGCAATAGATTAATTGCCTTTATTAATGTGACACAAATAATGTATTCATACATGACTCTTAATGTATAATACAAAATACAAGAATCCAATGCCCTAAGAACTAGGGCACACCAACATACTACTAGCCATAGCTGCATGGTACGATTATGAGATATGATAGATGGATGTTAAGACCGCTTTCCTTAATGGAAAGCTACTCGAGGATGTGTACATGGAACAACCTGAGGGTTTTATCAATCCAAAGTATCCAAACCGGGTATGCAAGCTTCAAAGATCCATTTATGGATTGAAGCAAGCATCGAGAGGTCATGAAATCAGAGATTCAATGAGGCCATTATGTAATATGGCTTCACAGAATTCTAATGAGCCTTGTGTGTATAAGATGGCTAGTGGGAGCGTTTCTACCTTTCTAGTGCTGTATGTTGATGACATCCTTATCATTGGAGGCAACATACCAACACTGCAAGGGGTTAAGTAGTGGTTGAGTGGGTGCTTCGCAATGAAGGACTTAGGCGAAGCTGAGACGATCTTAGGGATCAGGATCTACAGAGATAGATCCAATCGGCTTCTAGGCCTAAGTCAGGCCACGTACATTGACAAGGTTCTGAAAAGATTCAGCATGGACAAGGCAAAGAAAGGATTCTTGCCTATGTGCCATGGGTTGAAGCTGAGTAAGAAAGATGGTCCTAAAACAAAGAAGGACCGGAAGAACATGGAAAAGATCCCTTATGCATCTGCTGTTGGATCTATCATGTACTCCATGTTATGTACGAGGCCGGATGTCGCGTTTGCACTATGTATGACTAGTCGGTACTAGTCAGACCTCGGGGAGGAACACTAGAAGGCTGTCAAGGCAATCCTGAAGTACCTTAATCGGACTAAGGATGCTTTCTTAGTGTATGGAGGTCAAGACGAGCCGGTAGTGTCAGGCGACACTGATGCAAGCTTTGAGACCGATGAGGATGAGAACCAGTCACAGTCTGGTTATGTTTTTCTCCTGAATGGTGGTGCCATTAGTTGGAGGTCCTCAAAGTAGGCCACCATTGCTGACTCTACAATGGAAGTTGAGTACATAGCTGCATGCGAAGCTATAAAGGAAGCCATTTGGATCAAGAAATTCATAACCAAGGTAGAAATAGTACCCACTATCCTAGACTCAGTTGATTTTTTTGTGACAACAATGAGGCCATCGCACAAGCTAAGGAGCCTCAGTCACACAAGAGATCCAAACATGTGCTCAGAAAGTTTCACCTCATTCGGGAGATCATGAACAGAGGTGACATATCATTGCAGAGGGTTGATACCAAGAATAATGTTGCTGATCCATTGACCAAAGCGCTACCGCAGACACAACACGATGGTCATACCAGATCTATAGGAATTAGGGCAATGCCCACTTGGAACTAGCGCCAGTAGGAGATTGTTAGACTCATTGTATGAATACATTATTTGTGTCATATTAATAAAGGTAATTAATCTATTTCATTTATATCTTATGCTATAATATGAGTAGAGTATCCATTGATTGATAATCATAAAACCTATCCCAGGTCTGTTCTAATCGTGGGAATGAATGGAACCACAGAATTGTATATTCAATGAATGTATGGCAGTTCTTAACTAGCCATAGTACTTGTATAGTCAGTCATGAATATAGGTACATGTCGTTGACATGGGACTGGATCGATCCGCATAAGAAAGCCACATGGTTGTCGCGTCATAGGTCTTTCTTGAGTGTGTCTCTTTTGTCCTCAGACCAGATTTTATTATAATATCAGTATGGAATCCGGTTCACTTTGACATACGCCTAACAGGCTTGTAAAAGGATGCTAAATATGGGTATGATTGGGTGGACCGGTGAACATGTTGATATTGATGATGAAGTGATGGAATTGCCACTCGGGTAACACCGAGATAATATCATTTGGCCACTAGATGAGTGGGACTGATAAGTGTATGGCCATACCCAAGTAAGTCGGTGCTTATTTGATTAATCAGTCAACTCAAGATCAAGTAATATAATAAACAACAGAAGAGGATGACGAACACCATGCCTCTTGTTTATTCATATCGATATCGTTAGGCAAAGGACACTATGAGATTACTACCGGGTGAGTGTCTTCTAAAGACTGCTATATCTCTGTCTTAATTGGGGGCTGTAATGGTTTGCTAGAACCCACTTATAGTCCATTGGCCTTGGGCCTACTACCAATATAAAGATAGACCCATGCACATAGATCAACTGAGCCGGAACTTATAGAAATTATACATGTAATGTACATTGGAAGGAGTACGTTGATTAATTAGTTGACATTCGGTGTTAAGGTAATTAATTAACATTGGGTTGATTTTAATTTAATTAATAAGTTTACATAATGTAATTAATTAATTTATCAATTAATTGAATTACATAAAACAATTAATTAAATAATTTTCCTAAGTAGGAAAATTAAATACATGTATTGTATTTACTTAAGTGTGATTTAATTTTATTTAGGGGTAATTAAATTTAGCCAAATGGAATTAAATTACATAGTATATATTTTTTAATTAAAGTTTATTTATGTAATTATAATCCTAGTGGGCTTAGGTTTAATTAACCTAATTAAAACCAAATTAGACAAGGTGTCTATATAAGGACACACTTAAGGAATAAAACCCTAATTCAACCCTAATTAATTGTTGGAAATTTCAGCCACCAAGAGCAGCCCCAAATCAACCAAAAATCCCAGCATTAATTCTCTGTTCCTTCGCGTCTTCGGCTAGCACCAGTTCTTGCTCAATAGTTGGTTGTGCACCAGACTTTGGAGATCACAGTTTCAAGAAACGATTCTGCAGCAGTCTCTAGAAGAGACAAATCTGGTGAGTTAATCTCTCTTGATTCAAATTGTTTTATTCTAATCAATAGTAATTGGACACGATAGGTGGATTTTAGGAAATTTTAAACAATGTATTTCCACTGCGCCATGTTATTTTTCCAATGATGAATCCCAACATACACTGGATATAGGTGAAAAAGGTAAAAGTGTAGATACCAAGAAATATTGATGTACGATTGGTTTTCTACTCTATCTTATTTCCAGCAGACCTGATATCTAGTTTAGTGTGTGTCTATATGTTGGAGCCCATCTCGGCTTGAGAACAAAGCTAATTGTGAAATAAATATTCTCTAGCTAAGGTTCGTGCCTAAGAATACAAAGCAAGATTATGGATCTACAAAATAAAAGGGAGAAAATGGGTTTCACCTTAGTCGTCCTTGCATAATTTTTTTTTTTACTAAAGTTTCACTTATCACTCCTCTACCGTTATGCACGCGTAGGTTCCCCAATGGAATCCGAGTGCTAGCTCCGGACCAAAAATTTCTCCTTTAAAACCAAAACCACTTTTGCTCAAGAGAGGGAGGAGGATGAGAATTGGAGGCTATCCATTGTCCAATAGACATTAGGGTTTTATCTCTTCATTTATATATTATAAGGAAAATACTCACAATGCAATTCCATGTAAGATATCCACATACTTTACAATATAATGACTTAACCAAATATTATCATATGGTAAATTTTAAAAATCATTATAACCAATTCTCAAAATGGATCATTATATTTTATTTGGAACTTAGCCATTTAATCCCATAAAATAAAATAACCCATTAATAATAATAATAATAATTAATATGTAATCCGTACATATTAAATGGTCCGTTACAAAAACTATCTGAACTCCTTAATTTGTGATCCTGTAGGTTCATCCATATGTTGGCCACAAGCCCGAAATGATATTCGGCCTATAAGTTGTAAGTGGGCTCTAGCAAGCAATTACAATCCCCAATTAGTATGAAAATGTCAAAACCAAAATGACATAAACCTATAATATCCTTATACGATCCCTTGCACATTTGATATTGGTGTCTTTACACAAGGCATGGCTCTACCATCCTTCTATGTGCTAGGACATTTACTTGACATCCAAGTAGACTGATAGAATCAAATAAATGATTATCCAATAATCATTCTATTTGGGTATGGTCATACACTACTCAGTCTCACTCGTCAAAAGGCCATTGATATCATCTTTTCGTCGAAGAGATGGGCAATTCCTTCACATTACTCTTAGTCCTAGCATGATTCTCGATATACCCAATGTACCCATACTTGGCACCCAGTTACGAGCCCGTTAGGTGCACATCAAAGCATACAAGGTCACATCTAGGAGTGTAGTAATATCGGATTTAAGGATCCAATATAAGCAATACGTGAGAGAACACTTATGACCCTAGACCATATAGTATTCTCACAAGCGGATCGATCCAGTACACTGTTCACTAACGTGTACCTATGTCCTTGATTGACTTTCTAAGTCCTATGGTCAGTGAGAAACCACCCATCTCATAAGGAACATCCTAGTCCTTCATTATATTCATTCCCATGATTATAACAGACTATGGACAACATTAAAACTGTGTTCTTTAAACTCATGGTCTTACTCGTTTAGTACAAGCTAGTAACAAACATAAGTAAACACCAGTTTATGGATTCTGAAGATTTATTAATTGCACAAGTAATTCAATAAACATGATTATGCCTTTTATTAATATAAGTATTCTCATACATAAATAAACAGAGTACATCATCTAGGGATCAGGGCATAACCTAACACTATGTGCAAGATTCCAAGCTAATCCCAGAGAGTCCTATTTAAGTGGAGTTATCAAATATCGTAATGGTACTCAAAATGTTGGGATATGGTATCTTGTATATAATCAGGTAAAGTGATGTTGACTATGCACTTTGCAAATTATAACAAAAAAGTACTTCATGTGCTTATTAACTTTTAGGTCAAGCATTGGTATTTTGGTCTAGTAAGAAGTAGACTTTGATTGACACATCTATTACGGAGGCTGAATATGTTTCTTCTAGTAATTGTGTTACACAAGTACTTTTAATGAAACAACATCTAGAAGAATATAGTTTGAAATATAACCCTATTCCAATTTGGTTTGGCAACACAAATGCAATTAATTTGACGAAGAATCCTATTCAGCATACAAAGACCAAGCACATCGACATCAAACATCATTTCATTGAAGATCATGCATAAAAAGAAGATATAGTGCTAGAGTTTATGCCTACTGTCGGAACCGGCATGACGGGTCAAAAAAGAAAAATGGGATTTTATGGAATACGAAATGAATATATGGGAAGCAAAGTGAATGATTTTTTTATTGAAAAAATTAATAATTTAAGAGTCACCACCAATCGATTTTTGATGCGATTAGACACTATCAATAACCAGAGATTCAAAATAATTTGTTTACCGATTATGTGTAAAGAAGACCTAAGTCACCCTACACTGCCTATAATTGGTAGTAAATGTTATAAATTATTTTTTTTTAAATGATGCAATTTTCTTTCTCCATTATTTATACAAATAAACTTGATTTTTAAAACTATAATAAAAATAATATTCAAAATTTTGACTAAAAAAAAACTTCTTTTTGTTATATGCTTATTTTATTTAAAACAAGTTCTAAAAAATAAACTTTTATCTGTCTAACAAACAAAACCTCTAAATTAGCCTAAGTTACAAAAGATATTAAAAAAAATTAAACAGAAATTAAAACGTTTAACTTGTTCATTTTTAAATCACAAGGTTTTATTATTTTTTTTATAAATTGCATGCGTTTTATTAAATTTAGATAATATGAAGAGATGTTAAAAAAAAGTAAAAGGGGAAATTGATATTTATGCTTTAGCGTGTCTGCTGGTTCATTCCTCCTATTTCGACTAGGATCAACTAACCTGACCCAAACTCATATAACCCTAAAAAAAATCCTAAACTTTGTTCAAGCTCTAACATTATCTGTTTCTCAAATAAGCCGCCCCTCTCTCCTTCTTTCTCTCTAAGCTTTGGTGGTTCTACCCTGGCCGGCGTTGGTACTTTCTCCCCAAGCGTCATCCAATCTTGCTGGCGTAACCGTTGCTTTGGTGATCCAGTGTTATTAGCACTGTGTCTGTGTCCGTGACCAGCAATCTGATCTATCGATGTTGTCTCTCCTTTCATGCCTCATCGGTTGCTAGTGGTCGGAGCTCACTACGGCCTTCAATCGGTCGTTAATAGATGGAGGAGGGACACCACTCACCCTCCATCGCTGGTGTCACTGCTGTTGCTACGCGCTGGCCACAAGTCTCCACTGATCGAAGGTATCACTCTTCATTTCTCTTATTTTTTTCCAATTTCAATTTAATTTTTCCTTTTTTGATTCTTTTTTTTTCTTCCTATTGATTCTATTTTTATTCTTAAGTAGATACACACAGATCTAAAAATCCGTCCACCCAAGACTTGTCAGAGTCCGTCAACAACGGCGGCTTCGGAACATACTTAGGTATTTGCTTCTCTACCTCTTAGTTTTGCTTTTGTTTTCTTTTTTTAGCTTATTGTTTGGTCTGATTTGTTTTCCTAATTCTAATTCATGTTTCCTTCATATTTTTGTATATTTTGGTTTTTCTTCCTACTGATCTTTATTTGGTTTCATCCTTTAGGGATCAAAACCCAAGCCGGTCTGATCGTTGGTGTCTTATTAGATTTTTCGGAAGCTCTCCGATAGATGAGACCTCTCTAGTTAAGCCCCTAAACTTCCTATTTCAATTCCCTAAAGTGCATGTGCTTGGTTGACTGATTTTTTTTAATATTGATTCTAAAAAAATTGCTTGGAATTAGTTTAATCTGTGAATTTGAACTCGGACTGGTTTTGTTTTAATACTTCTAGCCTAAATGCATAATTGAATTTATGAACTGGTCTAAGCTTGAAATGGTTTTATATATATGTTTAACAATGAAACAGATGTATTTAGGATTTGAAGTCTATGTTATTGATGCCTGAAGATGCTTGCTATTTTTGTTTTTGTTTTCATTTATGAAATGAACTTGGATTTTGAAAATTTGGTCTATATGCTTGTAAATCAAAATGAGAACGATTATTATATGAACTGAAATTGGATTCTCTTTTTTGAAATTTTGGTTTATATCCATGTGAATTTGAGAATTGGATTTGTATTTGTTTTGGCTATGCATGTTTGTTTACGACATGAAACTGATTTATTATGAGAAGAGTGAAATGTCATGATCATACTTGCTACTTGTGATGAACTTGTTATTTCAATGCATATGGGTACACTTAAGTTTGTGTGCCTATGGTGATATGTATATGCGCCTAATTTGTGATATGAAACTACATATATGTATGCTGGTTTGATGGACTGAAGTGAGGTTCACATAAACTTAAAATGTATGAATTAAATCTGGATTTAAAATTTTTGTTGAGGTTAAAGTCTTGGATGCTGTTGGGAAATAGAATGAAATTGTATGCACGTCTTACTTTATTTTTGGATTCTGAAATCATATTGGTTTACTAATATGCAAAATTACAGATTTATGCCAATGGTACTCTGCGTGTGCTTAAGTTATGGGTATGTAATGCTTGTATTATGCCTGAATATATGAGCCAATGATGATGTGTGTGCTAGTATCATGTATTAGAAGATATGCATGAAAAAAAAAACATTAGATATTGATGCAAATGCTAGAAATTTGATATGATGCATGTATGCAAGAAATAAAATTAAAAAAAACTATTTTGATTCATGAAAACTATTATTGGAACTAATATGAATTCATTTTTAGACATTGGAACTTAGGTTTAAGGATCAAAGCAAAAGAACCATCTTTATTACAAAAGCATTATTGAAATTGTAAGTTATTTCTCTCTCTCTTTTTTTTTTACATGGGCATTTTGCGTGAAATGGATTAAAGCCATAAGCTTGCTCACTTCACATGGTGACTCATGATTTTGTTTCCGTGGATTTAGAACAGAAAATTGCTTATTTCTACTCTTTTTATCACATGAATAAGTCAAAACTGGTGAAAGATGAAAACAATGCTTGAGTACTCTAGAAGATGAGGAAAAAGTTTATTTGTTGTTTCTTTTTTTTTTTTTTTCTTTTTTGTCGTTTGGCTCTTTTTTTTGTTTGAACTTATACTTACAAACACTTCAAGCACACGTGCACTAGAATAGAAACTAATCACACATACTCATAAAAGAAAATGGATTAATAAATCACTACTAAACTAAGATATGTAGAAAGAAGTTGGTAGATTTAACTAAAGGAACCTCTGATGATTAGTATTTTGGGGATATTCCATATCCTCATCATACTAACACCCTGGACACTAATAAGAAGAGATTCATTTTCTATAAACATAGAATACTCTGTTTCTTTTTATTCATAACATCGATTTTGGGTAAAAAGTATCTAGGACTAAAGTTATAAAATTAGAAGGAATAAGAACTAAGAAACTTGCTTGTTGCTATTCTTTCTGGATCTTGTTTTATTATTGCTAAACAAGAACCGTATGCTTGTCCACTCCTTAGTTTACATACAATCTTTTTCAATGTAGGGGAAATGAAGTGGATGAATGGTAGTTATAGGAAAAATGATGAAGCAAACGAAGAAGGAGATGAAAGGGAGGAACAGGGCTTCTCTTGCTGACAGCTCTCTTCCTTTCTTGGTTTCTTTGTTATTCTCTTGTTTTTTTTTCTCTGGATGAATGTTTGAGAAAGGTCAGTCCCTTGACTTGTTAATTGGATTATAAGTTGAAGGTAAATTAGTAAATGCAGGAAATCTGTGTATTACCCATACAGATAAAAGCTCAAACCATGTAAAGGATATAATAAAATAACAATTGGTTTAATTTGAACGAAAAAGCTCACTACCCTTTAAGTATCACTTGGAAACAAATTGATGTCCAATTTTCTCTTTATGCTTTTCTGCTTGTATTGTGGGCTTTGGACTTTGGGCCTTTTTCTATTTCTTGTATTTTCTTCTTTTTTTTTATCACTTTTCATTATTTTCAAGTAATTAATACTTGTAAATAAAAGCAAAACATCAATAAATATCTCATTTATTTTCCATGTCTTCTATTTGTGTTTCTTTTTTGCTCCTCTTTGTCTATAAAAATGAAAAATTAAAAAAATTAAAATCAAAAGTTGTTATAAAAATGAAAAATAAAAAGTTAAATCAAAATGAAAAGTTAATGCATTTTTCAATTTTTTCTAATACTAAAACGTAAATGAAATAAAAATAAAATAACATCCGGACAAAATAGTCATCTACACTTATTAAAGAGTAAGTAGCTGGCATATTCACTAACCCGCTCTAAATGAGCAAAGATTCAAATATTTGAGAAAAGAAATAGGAATGGTCAATCTTATTGAGAACTAGCGTTGATTTGTAAAGTTTAAACTCTTTGTGCATTATATGTGTGCATTGCATGAAAAATGACTTTATTTGGTATTAAATATCTTTTATTGCATGCATACTAAAATGTTTTCACAAAAATTCTATTTAACATCAAAAAGGAATTTTTGAAAATGAATTTTCTCTTAGAAAATATTTTGAAAAGTTTAGAAGATGATTTTTGCAAAATTAGTTTTATGTGTGCATAATTGTACTTAAGGCTTGATTGCCAAAATAGGGCCTGATTTAGCCAAGCCCATGTACTAACATTTTGGGAAATTATCAAAATTATCCTCGTTTTAGGGTTTATTTTAGTGGCTTACCTTTTCTTATTTACACTATTATGTTTTTTCTAGATCTAATTCTCCTTACGCTATTTTCTCGTTTTTCTTCCCAACCAAAGATCAAAGAGCGAACTTCAGTTCTGGCACTCTACATTTGGACACAATGCTTCAACTCAGTAGAACAAATCAAGTAAATCAGCAGTCTTTAAGCCACCAATTCCTCCAGCGATGTTAGGTGAGCGTTGTAATTTGGTTCTTTAGTTTTTGTGGCTCTTCAATGGAGTTTTGCTGATTTACCTGTTTCTCACCTTTCGTTGTTCTGCATGCCTTTAAAGAGCCAAAATCACATTTGGTTTTATGGAAGACGGTGGTCCTGTGGAGCTTCCATTCTTCTCCTCTCCTTCCATTTTTGCTACTACTAATGATCCTTCTCCCCTCCAAGTCACCCCCAGCATTCTCCTCACTGGTGCTATTGCTATCTTCCTCTTTCGCTCTCTTCACCATCGAGCTAGGCATGCCAAAGAATTGGTATCTTTTCCCTACTCCTTCTACTTCTTGTTCTTGCCGTGGATAGTAAATTAGCTTAATTTTTTTTGAGAGATTGTGTATTTGGTTTATTAGCTGTGCATTTTGGCTAATGGGTTCATATTATTTTACCAAGTTTCTGATATGCATGTGTTTCAATTTGGGATTTTGTTGTCGCTTTTCTGTTTGAAATTTTTTTAAGATGTGTTTTGTTTATGTGTAATTTTACTTATGCTTCTACATTAATATGTCTTAACTCTTATGTTTTCATTTTGATTCTTAGGGGTTGGTTTTGATGAGATTTCATTTAATTATCTGCATTTTCATAACCTATAGTGCTTGATTTGGTCCAATGATTTCTCTTCAAGTTCCATATCTTGCAATTCACCTCTTTCCATTTTGAACTTCAAAACACATTTCTTTAGTTTGGGCATAGTTCTTGTTATTATGTTTCAATTTCAGTTCTAAAGATGTTCTTGTATCTGGTTTACAGAAATTTCATATGTGATTGTATTGAGTTTTGTGGCTCTTTAGTTTTGTGGCTCTTTAGTTTAAGAAAAACATATCTTATCAGCGTTTTAGTGAAATCTTAATATCATGATGGTCTCTCGTTCGAAGTGCTTGAGGGCTGTTGATTTCATTCATCCACTCTATCATACGCACAGGAAGGGTTAGCAAAAAATAGAAAAGATACTTGGATAAAGTAGTAGAGTTTACATGCTCTTTCTTTTATGTATCATTTTTCAGGAGGCTGAACCAAATGATCAAAAAATTAGGAAGCTTTGCGACTCTGTTTCAAAGAATCCACTGCGGGCTCCCAAGGTGTGTTGTCTTGAACATTTCAGTAGATTTCTGAACTTATTGAATTAATGTGACCCAGCATTTTCTATGGTTTTGTTACTTCATTTCTTGGTCTTAAAGAAATGTTCCAACTAAGCATAAAATTTTTGTTTTTCCCTTTGTTGTCAAGCTTTCTCTCTCTCCCATTTGCTTTTTACTAATGGCCATATTCTTATTGATAGGCAATTTTCAAAATGTTACACAATAGATTTAGATGCTTGTTTTCTAATTTGTAATGATGGAAAAAAGTGTATTGTTGACTTGCAATTGCCTGCTACCTTACAATTTCCATTTTTCTGAACGTATCACAAAAACACTGGAGCAAAGGTTTTACAAGGAGTTACGGCATGAAAACTTTGGATCTGTGAAAGTTGTTGTCTGTATTTATAGGAAATTTCTGTCATCATGTAAGGGGCAAAGGTAAGTTCTTCACCCCTATTACACCACTTGACTTGCTAAGATTGTTGAATGTATGTATATATTTTTTTTAGGACTGCATTTTAGAATTGCACTTTTGGGACTGCATCTGCACTTTAGTACTACATTTTGGATTTTAATTTTGGGACTGCATCTGCACTTTAGGACCACATTTTGGGACTGCATTTTATTATTGGGACTGCATCTTTTTGAACTGCACTTTGGGACTGCATTTTGTTGAATTTGATCAGGAATTGGCATCTTTGAAACATGAACAGCTTGCAGAGCCATTTTTTTAATTATTTTTTTTAAAATTTAATTATACATTGTTTATACACTTCTTATATAACATTATATGTTTATAAACTTATTATATATTGTTATACACTCTTTACACACTGCTTATACATTGTTATATATTTATTATACACTGTTATACACTCTTTATATACTGCTTATACATTGTTATACACTTCTTATACATTGTTATACACTGTTATACACTTCTTATACACTGCTTATACATTGTTATACACTGTTTATACACTTCTTATACACTGCTTATACATTATTAATCACTATTTATACACTGTTTATATATTGTTATACACTTCTTATACATTGTTTATACATTGTTATACACTGTTTATACACTTCTTATACATTATTATACAATGTTTATACACTTCTTATACACTGTTATACATTGTTTATACACTACTTATACACTGTTATACATTATTATTCATTTGTTATACAATGTTATATGTTTATACATTGTTTATACACTGTTTATAAATTGTTTATACACTGTTTATACACTTCTTATACATTGTTATACACTGTTTATACATTGTTTATACACTATTTATACACTTCTTATACACTGTTATACATTGTTATACACTGTTTATACACTTCTTATACATTGTTATACACTTCTTATATATTGTTATACACTGTTTATACATTGTTTATACACTTCTTATAAACTGTTATACAATGTTTATACACTTCTTATACAATGTTATATGTTTATACACTTATTATACATTGTTATGCAATCTTCAAACCTTAATTAATATTTGTTATCAAATTTCTAATGCTAGTTTTAAAAAGAGATTTCCATGTTTATAGATTTGAAGATTTGTTACTGAGAAAGTTGAAATCCACCTTTGAAATGTGATACCTTCTTATATGTTGTTATATATGCGTTTTTTGTTATAGGAACTGAATAGAATCTCATCTTTGGTGGTACAATTGAAAACCAAGGAGAATTTTTCTTTTCACTGAAGAAGAAGATTGAAGGAATTGAATAGAATCTCAACATTGAGTAGTTTGAGTTTGTCATCTTTTTATATCTGTACCTAACACCTTTACTGCAAGGCATATTAGTATTATCTTGTAATTTATATTAGGTCCTTTTGTTCCAAATGTATTTAGACACTGTTATACATTGTTATAAACTTCTTATACAATGTTATATGTTTATACACTTATTATACATTGTTATACACTGCTTATATATTATTACACGTTGTTTATACACTTCATATACAATGCTTATATACCATTTATACACTTCATATACATTGTTATACACCGTTATACACTTCTTATACACTGCTTATACATTGTTATACACTATTATACACTTCTTATACATTGTTATACACTGTTATACATTGATTATACACTATAATGCTTAAATAATGTATAAAATAAGGTACAAACAATATATAAACGAGATCTAACAGTTTTACAAAGGTATAAACAATGTATAACTAAAGTATGATTATTGTATTACAAGGTATAACTAACGTATAATATTAATAAAAGTTATAAATACACTGTTATACACTATAATGCTTGAACAATGTATAAATAATGCATAATTAATCTATTACAATGTATAATTAATGTATAATTAATATAATTAATGTATAGTTACAGTGATTATACCTTAGTTATACCTTAATTATACCTTAAGATACACTATTACATTGATTATACCTTAATTATACTCTAAGATACACTATTATAGTGATTATACCTTAGTTATTCCTTATGTATACCCTAAGATACATTATTATATTGATTATACCTTACTTATACCTTAAGATACACCATTACAGTGATTATATCTTTGTTATATCTTAATTATACCTTAAAATACACTATTACATTGATTATTCCTTAGTTATACATTAATTATATATTAGTAATGCCTTAAGATACACTATTACATTGATTATATCTTAGTTATACCTTAATTATGCCTTAAGATACACTATTACATGTTTATAGCTTAGTTATATCTTAGTTATATCTTAAGATACATTATTATATTGATTATACCATAGTTATACTTTAGTTATACGTTAGTTATACCTTAAAATACAAAGGTATAATTAGTTATACATTAGTGAAAAAAATATATCGGAAAAAGTATATATATATGGATTTTGTTTCGAAGATAAAAAAAAAACTTTTTAAAGTCGTATGACAAAAAATAAACGGATTGAGAGATAAATGCGAAATTAGATTAAAAATTATAAAAAGGGGAGAGAGAAACGTGGACAAAGTAGAGAAGGTATTTTGGAGATTATATTTTTTGCTTTGTTGTTTATTGGGCAAGAATCACGTAAAATTGAATATTTTGTTTTTAGGTATTTTTTAAATTTTGAAAAGTTTTTAATGTATTTATGCAAACTTTTTCTTTTGAGGTAAAAATGCTATATGGCATCAAAAAGTTTGTATTTATGTAAAGTGCCCTAACATTTTTCTTCTAAGGCTTAGAATAAAAGGAGAAACACTAAGCTACAGGTCATACATAATATAAAGCCTAAAAGAACAATATCAGCAGCGGGCTGTAGTAGCTATCAAAGCTGAAAAGGAGACATAATTTGCTATGGGCAAGCCTTAATTTATTAGCCTAAGAAGAGATATATAATAAACAACTGCTCAGTTACATTCTGACAATACACACATATAGAGATATCTCTCATTCTCACATGTTAATAAAATTGATTACTTCTAATTTTCAAATAATTTAATTAATTGTTTATTGTTCTTTAGTAAAAAAATTGATCATTATTCAAAATCTTTGTTAAAATCAGACAAAGATATGAGAGACAATGCATTTATGGAGCTCCACTCAACTGAAGAATAGCCATATGATCAAGTCAAATAAGAAATACAACCGTTGATCTTGATCAAAAGAAGGAAGATTAAAACCTAGTGTTTTACTCAAAGGCGAGTTCCATCTAACCGACAATATTCAGCCTTGCTTGTAACCATAGTTGCTCATCTATTTGACCATTATGTCAACTGCTCTTTTTCATTTTTGTCTGCTAAAAAAAGGGGTGAGGTTTTCAAATTAGAAATTCTTAATAGCTATGCACATCGTAATCTCTCACCATTAATCCAAATTGCAAGTATAATTGAGAGAATCACAAACATTAATCCATAAAATCATTACCTTTCTATGAGAAATTGTGGTTTTCCAAAGAAAATTGTTGTGGTTTCAGGCTTGAATTGACATGGAGTGTACTTGCCTCCTTCTCCTATACTGCTCACATCTCTTCAGCCTCACCAACCCCAAGGTCATTATTTTTTCTTCTCTAAATCATTGTTAAACCCTTTGAGAAACACACATTCTCTTATTGTTGTTGATGAATGAAGAAAGCCATTAAAGAGGAAGCTCTCGAATTTCATTGAAGATAGAAGAATATGAGACTCCAACTGTTCTGGCGAAAAAGAAAAGAAATCCCTAATTCAAGCATAGCAAGATATTCAACAAACAAAGGAAGATGAGAAGCACTACAAATTCAAGCATACTAATGCCACTCACCATGTACACCCTAGATGAAGTTACTCTCATCTATCTTGATGGATTTGTTAGAAAACAAGTATTGTCTAGATGTATGGATTGGTCATATTTGGTTGAAATGAGTGCTGCCATTTCATGAATGGTTTGAATATCAAATTGGGATTTTTTCTTGGGGATAAATGAAACAATCTTTGTGGGCTTTGTAGGAAATTTCTATGGCACATTAGTTGAATTAACACCTGAAAGATTTCAAGCTGTACTTAATGGAAGAAAGATAGTGATCACATAAGAGATTCTAGGAAGAATTTTTCACTTACCTAGAGACAAGGTAAAAATTGATAGATTCGGTGATCTCTCTGAGTTAAGTGATTACAATGTTGAAGAATTCATAAGGGAAATACTTTATATACCTAGTCAATATTGGGTGAAAGGATATCTTGATGCTTGTTATCTTGATGATAACTTGAGAATCTTTTAGTTGTTTGTGTCAATCATCTTCATAACTCCATTATGAGCACGAGATTTTCAAGGCTCGGTTTCCACACCACAAAGCTGAGAAATAAAAAATCGTTGAAAATGGAACTATAGCCGTACGACTATAATGGGATCACCACGACTATAATTAGTCAAAGGCAAAAGTCAAGGCTGAGGAAAAGTACTATAGCCTCACAGCTTGAATTACAGAAGTACAGCTGTAATTCAAGTACAAACATACTGTTGTAATCCAAGTTGCAGCTTATCCCATCCATTTACAGCTCATCCCATATGGGAGGAGAATGGGTATGATTCGGGGATTAAATTTGGTCTTTTTTTACCAAATAAAAGAACTAGAGACAGACCATACAAAGAAAAAATGAATTTTGGATTGAAGGGAGCTAGAGAGAATTAGAAAGAAAGAGAGGAAAAGAAGAGAAGAAAAACACACTTACACCTGCTTTCTTCGACTCTTTTCTTCTCAATCTTGTGTTTTAGGAGCTAAAATTAGTAGAAATCATAAATTTAAAATTGGTTAAACTGTTCTAATAGAACTAAAGACTTCAGGCTCACAAATCCATGACATATTTGAAGATTTGTTGGTGTTTGGACCTTGAAACTATAAGGAGAAGAAGAGTGGATTGGAGCCGATTCAAAGCGTTCTCTACATCCTCTACAACAGTGGATCTATGCTACAAGGGTAACTATACCTAAAACTTCATTGTTGTGCCATTTCTGAGTTTTTTTGACCATTTTATGTGTTAAATTTGCAATGCTTTATTTTTTTTTGGTTGTTGTTGCTAGGCAGGATGAACAACCGTATGGCTGTAATTATAGCTGCACGGCTGTAGTTGTAGCTGCAAAGCTGTAACTTACTTTTCACGGCTGTAACTTAAATACAGCCGTACGGCTGTAATCTCCGGACAGAAACAGAAATAACAGAAATATAATAAAAAATAGAAATAAATAATAAATAAAATAGAATATAGGCAAAAACAAATAAAAATCAATTCATTCCATAGCACTTTTGACCTTAGATTCATTTTCATTTTAATGTTTAAACCAGTTCAATGAAGGAGATCCAAATCTCTCGAAATTCAACTCACCCTTACATGTTAAATGGGATTAAACCGGTTAAAGAAAATAATTTCAAAAAATTATTTTCTCATGAAACAAAACAGAGGAACGTTTCAAAACCGTTTTCTAGGTCTAGTCGAATGAACTTGCTGAGTTCTCCTGACTATCCCCTAAATACATGTCCCTGAGTCACTTATTTCCCCATTCTGTCTATTTGAGTCCTACATGATGTATATATCTGTGTACTAACTTCTGTTTTGCAGGTTTAAATTTATATTTATTTAATTTTCAATTCTTAGAATATTCGTGTATTTTATGCGTTTGTATCCCGATCCCTTTTTATACGAATGTATCCCCTAGGATAGTTTGATTTGATTCGATTTGGTTGTAACTAAATTAATTTATTTACTACTTTATACTGTGTGAATGCTGCATGTTAAATTAATGGAAAATCAACTTTAGCCGTATGAAATGCTACTAATAAATCTTGTTGTATATTTTGATTAGACATAAATAAGGGACTTGTCCAGACCTAAATCTCTGGAAAGTATAGCGGTTCTCATTCAGTTCAGCTACGCTTTAATTTCTTGGTTGAGCTGAACCCTGTTGTGACTCATACAATTTCTTTCGAGATTTAGGTCTCAAATTTTTTATGGATACAATTTTCCAAAAATGAATTTGAAAAAAATAATCAAAACCCCAAAGAGGCCTGCTTCGCAGTGTGCTTTCAATTAGGAAAAACGTCATCCGCTCACATTCGTACTTAAGTTTGACCTATATGAATGCTTTTGATGTGTGTTTTATATGGCATGTCATGAACAAGAGAAAAGTAAATCTTCCATATGGTGCTCATAATGCTTTTTAAACATTTTCGAATTCATATTGCTGCACATGTATGTAAGAAGGTTTCATCAAAATCTTGCATCAATCAGTACAATGTGCTGAAAATGTTAGAAAATGAGAGGCATAAGACCCAAATTCCATTAAGAAGGATGGATGAAAAGAAAGTGTATGTGGGTGCAAGCAAAATTTTAAGGAAGGTAGGAATGAAGAAAAGAAAACAATTTTATGATAAGAAGGGTAAGAAACCCTTGTGTGGGAAGAAAAAAAAAGTTTGAATCAAAGTTTTTGTCTAATAATGAAGGGTGTGAGTACTTTTTGAGAGATAAAAGTTTGAGCGAAGAAGTGACCCCACATAGGGAAGAGTATGGCTTGTACGAGGGTTTAATTGACCTAGTTGATGATGTGGAGCTAGGATTTGACATCTCAATGAATGAAAAGAACCCTCTTGTCGTTGTTCCTTGTATCTCTCCTCCACAAAGAGCCTCAATACCGTACCCTTTTGATTTTCTTGATGAAATGAGTTCTACTTTTACCTCTCCAATATTAGAAATTCCCACTGAATCACTTCTATCTCTTGGTGGAAGAAACTATGTTGAGTTTATTGTTGAAGCTCTTGAGAAATCCAACTGTCTCTATTCTAGATTGATTAAGCTCTCACCATTTCAACTTCTACTACCTCAGTTTAGTGCCATGAGTTCACCAACCCTTCCACCTTCTCAACAAATAACCTGTTACAGTAATGTCTTCATCCTCCACCAATCGCATGATTATTGTTCACTGAAGGCAATCAGAGAATCCGAGACATTCCATTTCCCTTAGTTCATATTCCTTCAGCTTATGAATCATTAGAACTACTACCTACACTCTTCAGTCCTTATTGAAATTTACTATAGAAGTGCTAAAAATTACTCATTCCTTGATGACTTCAAAGAACTACTCAAAGATACCAATTGCTATTAAGGAAGTAGAGAGTTCCCTTATGGATATTAATGTAAGGGTGATTGATCTAGATGAGGATCTTAACAAGAATATGGTTGTTGTGACTGGTATGATTCATGAACTAGAAAAGAAGGTGGATTCCACCCACAGGTTGATCTCCCAGGTCTATTTAGAGAGGGGAGCTGTAATCCAGCCTTAAAGAAGATGTTTCACCGGTTTGGCCCTTTGAACGTTTTTCCTAACTTAATTTTGCACAGGTGAAGTAGTTGAGATCTGATACAGTGATTCCACAACATGATACTTAAGCTATGTGCTTCCTACTAATTATATACATATCTAAACTTTTAAGGGGCATTCCTAAACAATATTATCTAATATTATATGTAATAGCAGTGCAATGTTAAGGATATATATGTATTTTAAGTTGTTTCTAAAACTGATATATGGATTGAATGCTTAGTTAGCTATACATCTGCAAAAAGATACTCTCTAATCTCTATTCTATTAGTGTAGGATTTCAAGAGGGAGAGAGAAACATAAAATGAGAAATTAAGAACTGAATATTGCAAATACAGTATCCTTGGGCACACTTTATTAGAGAACTGTTAATGCTTATTTATAGGCTTATAAAACAACTATATCACATAAAATCAGTAACCACTAAATAATAATTTAAATTCAAAATCTAATCTTTATCTATTTCTAACAAATTAACTAAATCTCAAAATATAATTACAGATTTTGTAATCAAATCTCCAACACTCTCTCTTAATTCAAAATTTGTAAAAGAAAACTAAATTTTTATGGAGCACCATCTCTCCATATTATCATCTTCCTGAATCTTGTTGAAATACTTCTCTTCACAAATGCTGCACAATGCACTTTTCATCGCAGTCAATAGTTGTTGATGCACTTTCTCATCAATTTTTGGTGCACTTTCTCACCATTATATCTCAAAAGAATTTTTTTTTTTTTTTCATATTTGTACTTTCTTCATTTGCAATTCTACAGTTTTTGTGGGTGCCAAACTTTTTGCATTTGAACCACTTGTACTTCTCCTTGTGCAAGCATTATTCTTTCTCACAAAAAACATATATTTAATCTCTCAAGTGTTATTTTGGTAGCCCCTCACATGCGCTTAAAACTCTTAACGCTCTTATACCAATTATAGGATTTAAAGAGGGAGAGAGAAACATGAACTGAAAAATTAAGAACTGAATACTGCAAATGCAGTATCCTTGGGAACGCTTTGTTAGAGAACTGCTAATGCCTATTTATAGGCTTATAAAACAACTATATCACATAAAATCAGTAACCACTAGATAATAATTTAAGTTCAAAATCTAATCCTTATCAATTTCTAACAAATTAACTAAATCTCAAAATATAATTATAAATTTTATAATCAAATCTCCAACAATTAGCTATTGTGTGCTCTACTTAACTATTTTTCCTGAGTGACTTGCTTTTCATGAGATATTGTATGTGTTTTGCTTGTTGCTTGCTCTAGTTTAGGTTCAGAATTAGATATCGGTACAACATGTTTATTTCTTGTAAGTGATTCTAGTTTTGTAGGCCACAACATTTTTCTGTTACAATTCAATATTTCTACAGTATATGCATCTGATATAATTATAAGTGTATGCATCAAGTCTGTGATCTGGCTGTGATTAGTGTCTAGCATGATTAGCACATTTCATGCTTCAGTTTACATATGAGATTTTGTGATCAGCTTTATTTGCTCAGTATTTGATTCTAGCTTTGGCATCTATCATTACATGGTCAGGTATGCTTTATTTCTTATCTAAATCTTTTGCATGCTAACTCTGAGCTCTACAGTTAAATTCACGTTGTCATTTAAAGTGTTTTGGCATGTTCTATTTGAAAACAAAAGTCAATTTCATGTCTCTAATTTCTTCTATGGCTATATGAATAATTCTATTCATAGAAATCACTAGTTTTAATTGTATCTTTATATGCTCTAATCATGCCCCAAGTGCTTGGTTTATTTCTGTTTTTTTTTCTCATGTTCTGCATATCTTGATCTGCTATGGGACCAGAAAATGTATGTGTTCAGTTTCCATTTGCTATAACTGGTCTTCTGTTCTCATTCTCTTTATTATGATGTCAAAGGCAGAGAGAGCTTTAGAACGCTTGTTATATTTGAGCCTAAGTTAATGTTTATGATTGATTAAATTATTATATGCAGTACTTTATTACAGAAGGATTCCATCAACCTTTAGTTTGCTATCACTGTCAAGATTGATTGTTGGCAAGATTGAGTTTACTTTTTGGTAGAATACATGTAAATGTTAAGATTAGTCCCATGCCTGATATACTTGTTATACTTGAAGTTTTGATTAATGCTTAAATTGATTGGTAGTCCTTAGCTAGAATGTCTTCATATGCTATATCATATTGTAGAGCACTTGCTGTTTTGACTGCATTTGCTTAAAACTTTAAGATTAGTCCCATGCCTGATATACTTGAAGTTTTGATTAATGCTTAAATTGATTGCAGCTGTGTAATGCTGTATTGCTCTAATAAATGTTTTCTATTGCTCTGATAAACATCTCAGCTTTGTGTCTATATATGTATTTAGTCAAGTTTCAGCATAATCATGCATTCAAATGCTTCTATGCCATTGATTTCTATATTTGATATTGGTGCTTAGCTTAACCTACCATCTTGCTTACATTAGTCTGCATCTGTGTATGCTGCATTGGTGATTGATTCTATTTGAACTTACATGATACCAGTATATGCAGCTAACTAAGTCTTATTACTCTAATAAACTTCTTATTGCTCTAATCATTGCTTAGATTTAATTCAGTTCTGGACTCCTTGAATTATTGTTGCAAGTCTTTTGATCTAAGAAAACATCAAATTAAATCAAATTGCATTCCAATTATATGTGAGAAATGCTTTGAAGAATATGTGGTGCTCATATTGGTTCTTGAACTTTGCTGATAAATTATATACATTTGTGCTAAGAATAATTTAATTTATAGTCCATGCCTTGAAATTCAAGTGATCTACGCATGAATGCTTATTCTATGAGATTATATGAGTAGATGATTTCGAATTCCAAATTCTTGCTGATGAAAATGGTTTAATTATGATGCCTCTACTTTCGGGCATTGCACTTTTACCTTTTCTTGGCTAAATATTATTGTTGGTCCACTATTATTTCATTAACTCTCTTGCTGGAGCCCAATTCTTCACAATAGCTCCGTAATCACTTATTTATCCCACATTTAATTCCATATTGGACCAACAGCTATTTCTCTATCTTAATCCTGTTTTGGCCTAATTTTTAAATTTCTTTATCTTGAGCCCAAAATACTTAAGACTTGTGCTTTTCAAGTAATAACATTTATGTCTTAAGATTTAAAAATTATTTTTGAATTTGTTATAAAATATTTTTATCAAAAGCCAATAAAAAATAGTTAATCTTTTTATCTCAATACTAATTTGGTAAAATTTTTTTTTTTCTCTCATGCAGAATATTTCAAAATGAAAATAATTTCTTTTTTACAAACGGAGAAAATACCATCAAAATTAGACTCTAATTCTATAAAATCCCTAATTTTCCAGAGCATACTCTAAGAGGAAGCAATTCGACTTCAAAAATTTAAAAGAAGGATCACAAGCTAAGGGGGAGCTAGTTCAAAATTCAGTGCTCATTTGTCTGATACCCTGACTAGAACCAGAATATCAACATAATGCTTTTTTCTCTACATTAAAGGATCGTTTTTAATAATAATAAAGCAGTATCATGACAACTTTCTCTACAAGTTCTAGTTAGTTTCAAGCACTTCAAGATCAATTTCCAGTATTTCAAGATTATTCAAGAATCTACAAGGGATTATACTTCAAGGGATTGCCATCATAAAAAAAGGGGAGTCTATTGGACTAAGCACGGTTTCGATGATGATAATGACGGCCCCAAATAGGCTAGTTACAGTACTAAAGGGGAGTGATAGCACTGTATACCAAAGAGAAAATTTCCCAATTTATTTGGAAAATGCTTTTCAATGAAAAACAGTTTTCTTTGGACAAACATAAGTTCTACAAAACTACAGAAATGATAAAATAGTAAAACTTGTGAAATATAAATTTTTTTGACTAAATAAAAATGTCTTCAAAAATAATGCTATTAAATTAAATTGCAGAAATATAAATAGCAAAAAAAAAAAAAAAAAAAAAAGAGTGTAGGGGTAGAGAAATGAAGACATCGAGACTTGTACTGGTTCAACCCAAACGGTCTACGTCCAGTCCCCAAGCCAACCACTTGAGAATTTCCTCTAGTATGTCCTTTACGGGCAGGAAATAATCCTGTGTTACTTTTTACAAGTTCTAGTAACAAACCCAATACTTTTGCAGGCTAAGCATCAAACCTCTATCATTACTTTTTCGAGCTTAAGTAACAAAACTCTTCTGATGCTTTTTCAAGCTTGCACCAAACTTTTACAGACTTTGTTGATTATACTCTCAACAAAGTAACCCCCCTTCACACAATCTTATGTGAAAATACAATTCCCTTGAACAAATATTTGAATGTATGAACTAAGTTTAAACTTTTCTTCTCTTGATTACTTTCTTAAAGGAATTTTGGAAGACTTTAGAATAGCTTGTAATTGTATGAGTATTGGTAAATCTCCCACCAACAAATTTGATCTTTCTTGCTTTTGTAAGAGGTGGAAAGCTCTTCATCAAGGTGAGATGGCCATTGCATTAAGATCAAAAGAGGAATATGGTTGTTGGAAACACCTCTTGAAGAAGATATGGCCGTTTGGAGATCTTGAACCAAAAATATGGCAGTTGCTTCCATCTAGCAAACAAAATATAGTTGTTGGATATGCCTCTTAAATGAGATATGGTCGTTGCTTGAGCTTATCAAGTGAAGTTTGTAGCCTTTGAAGTGATGTTTATCTTTTAAGTTATTGGTCTTATAGCTCTTGAATCCACTTTGTATTCCTTGAAGTAAATGTAGCCGTTGGGATCACTTGAAGGTCATAAGCATAAGTTATTTATCTTATAAACAATGCTTTGTCATGTAGTGTTCCTTTGATCTCCTAAAGCTTTTATAGGTCTTCTATTATATGACTTCATCTTCTTTCAAAGGAAAACCTTTGTTTTATTCTTTATTAATTACACCACAATTGTAATTATATTTAATTAAGAAAGGATTTCCTTTTTCTGTTATGTCAACTTTTTATGATCATCAAAACTTAATTCAACAGATAATTAGTGACATGCAAGCTTTATGGGAGAAAACATTTTCATTAATGGAGATTATTACCCTACCAATAATAATTCAAGTACAACATTTCTATCCATTAAGAAACCTAAATTATTCAAGGTAATATATTGAAGATAAAGAACAACACTTTTGAAGGATAAAATAATTCAAAGTTATTTGATTGAAGCCATGCATGGAGTGTGTAAAAGCCATCAACAACCAAACTTAAAGATTACAGCTTGAAGATTAAAGAATTGCTGAAAAAGTCAAGTCAACACAGATTAGCATATTAAATGTTATCGTATCACTTTTAACCACCTAATTGTTGCAGAGACAAATTTTACAAGCAATGACAAGTGATGTGATAGCTGTGTTTAATATCCATGAATGGCTAATTTTTCAAATTTAGCTATAAAAAGGGCTTCAACTCATCATTTCAAAGTGGGAGACTTAATTCTAAAGTATTATACATCAAATTTCAACATAAGTGTTTCCAAAATCCTTCCAAGCTTCAATTATTCAAGCATGCACGTGTTATTCATCAAACTTTGTTCTTATATTCAAAAATTCAAATATTTGTAAGGATTTGTAAAACTCATACAAGTAAGCGTGTGAGGGGGAGTTTTTCATTTTAGTTGTAAAAGTGATTTGAATCACATGAGTGAAGTGTGAGAGGATAGTTTCTCACTTGAACTATAAAAGTGATTTTGAAAGGGTACATACTTAGCTTGGAAAGTGTCATGGTTTCCAGTGCTTCCTAGGAAAAAGAAGCACAAAGTTTGTTACTTGAACTCAAGGGGAAAATTAACATTTGGCTTGATTTCTGTCTGAATAGAAATCGAATTGAAAACTCTCAAGTTGCATCTTGGGGACAAGAGTAGAGCTAGGTTTGACCGAACCTGTATAAAAATCGATGTCTCCTTTTCTATCTTCCTTACTTTTTTAATTTACTGCTATTGCTTTTATTTTCATATATGCAAAAATAACATTTATATTAAGAGATTCAATTTTATGCACATAAAATATTAGTCCAACTTTTCAAAACACTCCTTTATTCTGCATTTTTTTTTTTGAAAAAGAATATATTGGGCAAAACAATTTTTTTAAGTAAAAATCTTTGAAAAATATTTTTATCCAAAAATGATTTTTACTTTTTTAAATAATCATATTCGCTCCCCTCTAGAATTATTTCTAGCCTATTTGGAACCTACAAAGTTGTTTTTCATTCTAACAAATTAAAAGAATTCAGAGGGAGAAAATGGATAGGAAATGTTGCAATTTCAGTCTAGCAAGTTAAATACGCTAAGATGAATAAACACATTTTGTGTTGGGATTTTTCACCGGAAATCACCCGATAAAAGCGGAAGAACGCGATAATTTCCTCAAATCCATGCCCAGGAGCAATTGAAATGGAAATTGTAAAAACAAAAGTTTAATAGAAGGAGATTATTCTCTTACCCGGAATATCTCTTTCAGAGACGGATGCGGACTGCAGGAATCAATGTAGAATCCCTCCTCGTTCACGTACACGAACGCCTAACAAACACCACCCCGTGCTAGCTTTGGAAAAACATGAACTAGGGAGAGAAGAGGCTTGAGAATTTCGGCTAGAGTGTTCTCTCTCCTTTGGCCGAATTCACCTAGGGTTAAAAAACCCTGGGTTGGCCGAATTCCCTCAGGGGATTAAGGCCCAACTTGGCTCCTTCATTTTGTGTGGGCTTCCTACTTTTAATTCAGGCCCAATCTTATTTTAATTAATCTGGTTTTAAATTAATTTCAAGCCCAATTTTAATATACCCATGTATTTAATATCTTACACCAAGTAATATATTATTTACATTTATATTAAAATTAGTTTGACTAATTAATTTAATCCATCAAATTAAATTTAGATCTTCACAAAATAAAATCATATGTAAACCTATACATATGAATATTTCCATCTAGGAAATAATCTCATAATCAATCCAATTGATTATGAATATATTAATTTTATTATTAGAATCAATTCAATTGATCTTTATAAGATAATTAATATATATATACCTCTTTCTCCAAAGTGTATACTCCAAGTATACATGTGATTCCTTAAGTCGGTGTTCAGTTGCTCAATGTGTACGATCCCGTGGGCCCATCTTTATGTTGGCAGTGGGCCTTTGGCCCACAGACTGCAGTTGGGCTCTAGCAAGGCATTGCAGCCCCCAATTAAGATGGAGATGGCAGTCTAACTGTTATCATAATCCTATAGTTTAAACTTGTACATCCCATGTCATTGATATCGGTGTCCAACACAGAGGCATGGATTGATCACCCTCTTTTGTTTCCGGACATTAACTTGATCCCGAATGTACTGAAGCTCACAAAGAAGTTCCAAACTTGTTTGGGTGTGGCCACACTCTCATCAGTCACATTCATCAAGAGGCCGCATATCTTCTCAGTGGACTACTGAGTGACAAATCCCTTCTGCATATCCATAGCATTGCCATGCTAAGTGACATACCCGAAAGCACCCATACTTGGCGCCCTATTACAGGCCTTTTAGGCATACCCCTAAGTATGCGACCTCACATGCAACACCATCATATGGTCAGGTCAAAGAATCCATACAAGTACTACATGAGAATCACTTGTGATACTATACCATGTGGATTTCTTGTTAAGTGGATCTATCCAGTATCATGCCCTTTATGCATGTACCCATTAACTTGGTTGACATTCCATGTCCAATGACCGGTAAGACACCGCCATACAACCAGGTTAATGATAGTCTCTTGTTCCATTCATTCCCATGACTAGAACAGACTATGGATCTATTTATGGTCATATCGTTTACCCTATCCATGGTCTTACTGCCAAGTGCATGACACTGGTCATCATGAATATGGATATGTCCATTGGATACTTCATTTAATATATTGCACAAGATAGATATAGAAAATGAATTAATGCCTTTATTAATAACACAAATAAGTATTATACATGAATCCAATAAATGTATGATACAAATACAAGGACCAATGCCTCGGGACTAGGGCATATCTAACATTTTAGGCTAAGAAGAAGAGAATTTATTTCAATGTAGAGGGCTTAATATCTTTAAATAGGTATTTTGAATAAAAAATAGTATTTATATAAACATTATCTTATATTTTTTAAAATATAAATAGTTTGTGTTAAGATGTTGGGCAGTAGATGAATGGAGAACTAAAATATGTCACAAATAAAAATATAGGTTAACTCTTAGTTTCGAAGAATATAGATGAGAAGAACCTCTATTTGAAATTGATGGAAATATATATACATATATATTCGGGTTAGTGGAACAAATTACCTCTTATAGCACAGAATCCACTAAGATGAATGCAGCAGAAAGATTAAACGAACCACAATTGCATATTACCAGCCAAATGGAAACCCACGCTGATGTATCCAGGAGGAATCCGTGTATATTCACAAACTAAAGCGACAGAGATGGATTACTCAAAAGGGTAAGAGAGGAGCTAAAGGATTTTCTTAAGAATATCAACTTATGATTTTCTTATCATATTAAAACCTTAACTCTATTTATTTATAACTTAATATATGTTATTATTCATGTATATATATATATACACACACACACACACACACTGCCCCACCTCAGTAATTTAAGTCAGAAATATATACACACACACACTACCCAACCTTAATAATTTGGGCTGCGATCACCTCGATTTATTGAAGTGTGAAACATCCCTTTTAGCCCTTCAATTTTTATGTTTATTCAGGTGGGCTTGTACTGATACGGGCGGAGCAATTTAAACTAGGTCAGAACTGCTACGGGTAAACTAGGTCTAAAATCCAACATCTCCCATTGGCACATAACAGAACAGATCCATTACACCGTCTCTTTCACACTAGCAAATAATTCGTGCGACTAGTATACCTTGAGAGCTTAAATGCTATACACTCGTTGGAGATATGTAGTAGCTTGATAAAAATACTGAAAAACTGTATGCCTTATCCTAGATCCCATATCACATCCATTGTAATCCTTTTGGTCTCTACAATTCTCTATCATTATAGATATGCACACATGCACAACTACCCGGATTGTAATGTATAGAAACGCAAGATGTGAACACATGGTAATCTTCCCCTAACTATGTTCTTTCCATCATAATCTAACTCGCTTGTCCAGTCAGGCTTATCCAAGGTCAAAGCATACTTGACCCCTTCAAAGTCCCCTACCAAAACAGCCACATTAGACTATACTTTCAGAATAAGTTAGGGTCCTAAGGATAGTAATTTCACGAAACCAAACTTTCAGTATATGAGTTTTACACTAGGAAAAGTTAAGACCATTACTTTTCCATCTCAGGGTCACTTTGCACACATGGTATGAAAACATGTGTTGTGGTGTTCTGTTCTTTCCTCCTAAAAGAATTGCATATCTCACACTAACATCGTATGGAAACATCAATTAGGCGTGCCTCAACATCTAACCTTAGTCCACTTACTTTATAGACTACTTCCGCCTATAAAACAGAATAGGTACTTGTCATTTGTAACAAGCCTCTTAGATTACATATAATCTCTTACATACTTGCTCATTTCATGTATATGTATCTTCCACTTTAATGAAAAACTTTTTTCATAATTTAAGCGAAACGACCTTTGTTATTGAACATGCTCTCATTTGTTCAAAAACGGCACCATCCTTTATATTTATCAACTAATGACAAAATAAGGGTAAATGCTCATGTGAGTGGGTTACTTTTCTATCTGACATGCTTCTTCAAAACTAAAAACAACAAATATTATCGTAAGAATATTCGCACTCGTGTATTTTAAAATTCAAATTTTTATTGTATAAAATGTTCTCAAACATGTAGAAATATAATCTAGATCCTGTATAAACCTTGGGATCTTACATGTTTTCCAAAAAGATCTCTCGTGAAAGGTTTAGTTAATGGACCTACTACCATGTCATGAGTCGATACGTATTTCATACTAATTTCTTTGCTTGCTATTAAGTCCTTAACAAAATGATATTCAATCTCTATATGTTTTGACTTTCTATGGAACCTTTGATCCTTAACAAACACAATAACATACTGACTATCACTATTTTTGACCACTGGAGTATTTGAGGAAGTAATACTTAAATGGTTCATAAACCTGTTTAACCGTACTGCCTCTTGAACTGTGGATGAGTATGACATATACTGTACTTCCATAGTGGATAGGGTGATATAGATTTGTTTCTTGCTACTCCATGATATTGCACCATTTCAAAACAAGAAAATAAAACCTGAAGTGGATTTCCTCTCATCCACATCTCCTACCCAATCCACATCTGTGTAGTCTCTCAATTGTAGAGCCTTACCTTGACGACACAGAGAGTAATCCACAATGGCTTTGAAGTACCTCAATATCCTCTTCACCATTGTCCAATGTGTTTATCTAGGATTGGACTAATATCTACTCACCATGCAAATTGCATGATAGATATTTGGTCTTATACATATCATAGCATACATGAGGCTGCCCATAACACTCGCGTAAGGAACATTTCTTATCCGTTCAAGTTCTTGTTGTGTTTTGGGACACATAAGGATCATTCCCTTAGACATCGGGCTATATACAGGCTTATAGTTGCTCATATTGAAATGTTTAAGAACTTTGTTAATATATGTCTCTTGAGACAATGGTAACAATTTCTTTGAACGGTCCCTCAAAAACTTAATTCCAAGAATAAAATCAAATTAACCCATATCTTTCATCTCAAAAATTTGATTCACATATACCATATCATTTGCTATCAAAATGTCATCAACATATAATGACATAATTACAAATCTACTTCTAGAGCTTTTTCTGTAAGCACAAATCACCTTGAAGCCATTCAATGTCATCACATTATGAAATCAAAGGTACCACTATCTAGAAGACTATTTAAGGCCATAAATTGATCTTTTCAATTTGTAAACCTTTTGTTCGCGGCCTTTTACGATGAAACCTACAGATTGGTCCATATAGATTTCTTTGTCCAATTCTTCATTAAAAAAGTAGTCTTAATATCCATTTGATGTAGCTCTAGATCCAGACTTGATACTATATCCATGATTATCTTATGGATGTGAATCTCACAACAGGTGAGAAAGTTTCCTTATAATCTATCCCTTCCTGTTATGTATAGCCCTTAGCAATGAGGTGGGACTTGTATCATTAAATATTACCGTCAGCCTTACGCTTGATCTTGAGAACCCATTTGTGCCCAATAGCTTTTCTTCCCTTTGGCAGATCAACAAGTTCCTAAACTACTTGGATCTCATGGAAGCCATTTCTTCTTCCATAGCCTTAATCCATTCATGTTTTGCAGGGCATGAGAGAGCTTCTTTGCAATTTCTAGGCTCATCATCATCTTGTGGGGTGACTAAAAAAAACCATACTTTTGGTATTAAATCATCAACGTTGGACTTTTTATCTTTTAGTTCTTCGCGGTTCCAAATCCTGATAAACATGTCTTATATATTCATCGTAATTTGGTACGCTCCCACTGAAGTCTAGATCCACATGCTCACCAAAAATTGGAATTTGATTTAGACCATGATCTTGATCATTTGTAACATTTTGAGGTTCTTGAACATTTTTATGTTCCTCAAAGTTTCTCCCACTCGAATGGAGAGATCCGTTAGTTTCCAATTCCTCAAAAAGTGGTAAATCATGGTCTATCTCACCTAACTTAGGGAACTCATTCTCTAAGAAAACTACATCATGTGATTCAAACTCTGTCACTTTTTTGGCTTCAGTTTCTCCCACTAAGACATATCCTTTTGACATGTCTGGATGCTTTATAAAGATGCACCTTTTACCTCTTAAGCCTAGTTTCCCAAACTTGCTTGAGGTATTGCGGGCGTAAATAGTGCAACCCCATGGTTTAAGGTTACTTAAATCAAGTTTGTGACCCATCCACAACTCATAAGGAGTGGAAGTGACAGATTAAAGAGCATTCGGTTGAGAACATATGTGGCTGTTAGCAATGCATCTCCTTAATAGGAGATAGGAAAATTTGCTGCAACCATCATAAATCTAACCATATCAAGAAGAGTTCTATTTCTCTTCTCAGCAACACCATTTTGTTGTGGAAGGTAAGAAATCGACAATTGATGTGCAATTCCTTTTTCAACACACAAGGCTTTGAATTCATTCGATAGATACTCTCGGCCAAGGTCAGTTCTCAAAGATTTGATTTCTCATTCAATTGATTCTTAACAAGGTCCACAAACATCTTAAAGCAGCTCAAAGCTTCAAAGTTGTGAGAAATCAAAATAAACAAGACCATACCTAGTATAGTCATCAATGGAAGTGATAAAAAAATAGGACTCATGCCTTGCCCTCACATTCATCGTACCACATGAGTCAGAATGGATTAATTGGAAAGGAAACTTTTCCCTAGCTGCTTTTCCAAATGGTTTTCTACACATTTTTCCTTTAAGACATGATTCACAAGTAGGTAATGCAACCTTATTCAAATTACCCATAAACCAAATTTAGCTAACCAACTCATTCGATCTTTGCCAATATGGTTTAACCTAGCATGCCACAATACAACTTCATTATCTTTATTGTGTATAAAAATAGAAGTAAATTAGAAGGAAAAATGCGACATTATTATTATTGATTGAATCAACAGTCAATATAAGCAAACCATCCGAAACATGTCCCGAACCATAAAAGGTATCGGACAAACACAAACATAAACTATTATCATCCAAAAAAAAATTGAAACCTAGATTCAATAAAGCTATTATAGAAATTAGACTCCTTTAAATCTTGGGTAGCTTTTGGCTCACCAGCCTACTCTTTGCTTTTTCCATAGAAGTGCTTATGCTTTTTGCCTTGGTTACTAGAACTATTTCCAGTAGATGCATAATTGGCCTTATAATTGACCTTAATGGATGCTAGGTGGGACTACTCCAACTTAAGGTGGTGAATAGCATCGTCGAAAGTCTTACTCTTGGTGTGAGTTAGGTGCATCTTCATATACTTCTAACTGTTAAGCAAATAGTGGATAACAACTTGAACTTCCTGCTCTTCGGTCAACTTGTGACCTATATCACTAAACTCATAGATCATGATAAACATTTCTTGTAAATGTGTTTTCATGGTAAAATCAGGATGTTTCTTATAAATGTCGAACTTAATCATCAAAGAACGAAGCTTTGTCAGAGACACACCTCTAAACTTTCTTTCAGAGCATTCCATAGATCACTCATGTTCTTATACTTACAAAACTGTTTAGCGATGTCGTCATCTGTTGCACTGATCAAGATGAAATGAGCAGTGGAATTGCTCTTTTCCCAAGCTATAAAAGGTTCCCTATCCTTTATATTCTGAGTAGGTGTTCCCTTCTTAGGTTCAACATAATTGTCAGTAAAGAGTTCAGAACTTCTTGATCCTCCAGCACATATTGGATTTTCATGTTCTATATCTCATAATTGTCCAATTCAATTTGAGATATTTGTTTGATTCGAGCATAATCGGTGTGGACACTGATGCCATTGTAGAACTTGATGTGTAATATATTTAAGCATGAATTATTAGAAGTTAAAACAATACACGAATATTCAATATACAACCAATATCCAACTAGCAAAGTATTACACTAGAATTCAATTTGAAAGAGACACCTTATGTTGGGATTCATCATTGGAAAAATAACGTGGCGCAGCAGAATTACATCATTTAAAATTTCCTAGAATCCACCTATCGTGTCCTATTACCATTGATTGGAACAAAAACAATTTGGATAAAGAGAGTTTAAACTCACCAAATCTGTCTCTTCTAGAGACTGTTGCAGAATCGAATCCTGAAACTGCAATCTCCAAAGTCCGGTGCACGACCAACTATCAAGCGGGAGCCGGTGCTAGTTGAAAAAGCAGAGGAATGGAAAATTACAGAAGTAAAATTCTCTAAGGGGGCTGAAATTCACACCTTTAAAATCAGGGTTAGGGCTGATTTTTATTCTTAAGTGTGCCCTTATATAGACTCCTTGTCTAATTGGATTTTGACTAGGTTAATTAAATCTAAGCTCACTAGGATTATAATTACATAAATAAACTTTATATTAAAATTTTATACTCTATAATTTAATTCCATTAGGCTGAATTTAATTACTCCTAAATTAAAATTAAACCACACTTAAGAAAATACAATACATTTATTTTAATTTTCCTACTTAGGAAAATAATTTAATTAATTGCTTACTTCATGTAATTCAATTAATTGATAAAATAATTAATTACATTATGTAAACTTATTAATTAAATAAATTCAATCCAATATTAATTAATTACTGTGACACCAAATGTCAACTAATTAATTAACGCATTCCTTTTAATATACATTACATGTACAATTTCTAGAAGTTTCGGCTCAGTTGATCGATGTGCACGATCCTATGGGTCTGTCTTTATGCTGGCAGTAGGCCCAAGGCCCATAGACTATAAGTGGGTTTTAGCTAACCGTTACAGCCCGCAATTAAGACAGAGATGCAGCAGTCTTTATAAGACACTCAACCGATAGTAATCTTATAGTGTCTTTTGCCAAATGATATCGATATGAATAAACAAGAGGCATGGTTTCCGTCATCCTCTTCTACTATCTATTATATTTCTTGATCTTCAGTTGACTGATTAATCAAATAAGCAACCAACTTATTTGGGTATGGTTATACACTTATCAGTCCCACTCATCAAGTGGCTAGTGATATCATCTCGGCGTTACCCGAGTGGCAATTCCATCACTTCATCATCAATACCAATATGTTCACCTATCCACCCAATCATATCCATATTTAGTATCCTTTTACAGACCTGTTAGCCCTATATCAAAGTGAACTGGATTCCATATTGATACTATAATGAAATTTGGTCTGAGGATAAAAGAGACCTACCCAAGAAAGACCTATGATGTGACCACCGTGTTGCTTTCTTATACAGATTGTTCCAGTCCCATGTCAATGACATTTACCTATATTCATGACTGACTTAACAAGTACTATGGCTAGTTAAGAAATACCATACAGTCATCGAATATACAAGTTTGTGATTGTAATCGTTCCCACTATTAGAATTGACTTGGGATATGTTTTATAATTATCAATCAATGGATACTATATTCATGTTATTGCTGGTGTGCCCTAGTCCAATTGGCATTAGTTCTTGTATTGTATTATACTTTATATTTGGATATTTTCTATTATACATTTTATGTTGAAATACAGGCAGGAATCTATTTATTCATATCTTGTGCTATTTGTAAATAAAGTATCCAATGATTATAACCATACTAAAGTGAACTAATGTAGGCCATTGGATTATGAGACCTTTTAGTAGAGTTAAATTTATAATCATAAAGATATCCCTAGTCTGTTCTAATCATAGGAATGAATAGAACCAAAGACTAGTATATCCTTGACTGGATGGCAGCGTCTCACCGACCATTGGACATGGAATGTTAGTCAATGATATGGGTACATGTTGGGTTGTATAGTACTGGATCGATCCGCCACGAGAACACCACATGGTTCGATCGTCATAGGTGTTTCTCGGGTAGGTCTTGTTATTATCCTTAGACCTGATGTTCATTGTAACATAACATGGGATCTTATACACTTTGATATACACCTAACAGGCCCGTAACAGGGTGCCAAGTATGGGTATGTTGGGTGGCCAGTGAACATGTTGATGTTGACAGGGAAGTTAACGGAACTGCCACTCAGCCTCTCCTGAGATGACATCACTAGTCACTTGATGAGTGGGACTGACAAGTGTATGGCCATACCCGAATAAGTTGGGATACTTATTCGTTAGGTTCAGTCCAGTCGGTATTAAGAGATAAATAAGCATATAAAAGGATGACAGGGCCATGCCTCTTGCCTATATATCGATGTCAGTTGGCAAGGGATATACAAGATCGCTACCGGGTTATGTTTCACGTTAGACTCCAAGTCTCCATTTTAATTGGGGGCTATAACGGTTTGCTAGAACCCACTTACAGTCTGTGGGCTTTGGGTCCACTGCTAGCATAAAGATGAACCCATAGGATCGTACACATAGAACGACCAAACGTTGACAAATCGAAATTGAAACATAACCAAATTAATTCAGTTATTGACATTAGGTTATGTCATAATTAATTCAATAATAAGGGAGAAATTAATTTGATTAATTAATTACATGTAGTAAATAATTAATTAAATAAAATAATATCTCCTTGGTGGAAATAAAAATACAAAGGTTGTATTTATTAAGGCTAACTTTAATTTAACTTTGGGTTATTTTAATTTGATAAAATTGTATTTAATTGTATCAATTAGAATTTTATAATATGGTTTTATTTAATCCTAATGATACAAGGTAAATCAATTAAATCAAATTAAATAATCTATAGTTTAATTTAATCCTTATACACTAAGGAGTATAAAATGAATTAGAAACCTAGTATTCTAAGGATTATACTAAGGCGTACAGAAGGAGACCTTACTAGTTAATTTCTCCCTAACCCAAATAGAGAATTTTGGCCAGCATTAATAAAATTATAGTAGCCCCTTTTGTGACTTTCTCTTGGTTTTCATTCAATACGTTCGCTAGCACGAGTCCCATTCGAGAGTCGTTTGTGTGCCAGATTATGGAGGATACGCGTTTGAGTTTCTACAGTAGTCTCTAGAAGAGACAGTTAAGGTCAGAAAATTTATTTTTCTCTATTCTTGATTTCATTCTATTAATCTACATGTATCTTGGGCTTTAGAATCGAGGAAAATTTTAATCGGTATTCCACCTCGTGTTTAATTTTTCCCGTGACGATTCCCTACAGTAGTATCAGAGCATAGGTTCATGTTCTGATTAATAAAATGATTGGTTTTAGTGTTCATGGTGTTTGATTTGATTTTATTGAAATTGGTTTTCAATTTGATTTTGTTTGGTACCCTAATTGATGATTTGGGGTTTTTAATTATTTTTCCCCAATCCTTTTTTTTTATTTTCTAGTTTGAATTAAAAAATAATATCATTAACTGCTATTGGCCAAATTGGAATTACAATTTGCGATTCCAATTTGGCAACAACTGCTGCTCGCTGCAGTAGGTATGTTACTTGCTGAGGCACGTGTGAGCACGAGTTTTCTCCCGACCTTGATGATGAAAACCATTGTTACCTTTTTTATAGATAAATGTGAGGCAGATTCAGAACGACCGGAATGACCCTAGAGACGTCTCAGAAAACCCGAAAATGTGTGACAAGTATTGGTACAGAACCTCGAAGAAGGTCAAGTGAGCATTTGAAAGAACCAAAGAGAAAAAGGCAAAAAATGTAAAAGTAGGCAAGTCTGGAGACTATAGCCACTCGACTATAGTAACCTACAGCGGTGTGGTTGTAATCACAAGATTTCCTAATCAGTAAAAAATCAGTCTTAAATTCTGATTTTTAACCTAATTGGGGAAGTATAAAAAGAAAAGAATGGGAATTAGAGCAGACAAAATTAACCGAACATAGAAAATAAGAGAGCAGCCATAGATTCTGGAGAATTAGGGTTCTTGAGAGATTTGAGGGAGAAAAAGAGAGAAAATTAAACCATTCTATCAAAAATGATAAAAAAACCTTAATTAAATCTATAGAAACAATTAGAATTCTCTAGGGATTAGTTTTCTGGGGTGGCTCTAATCTGTAAACACACATTCAATTTGATTTGGGGTTCTGTTCGAGCTTCGGAGATCACATACGTTTTCGGATTATTTGTGATTGCGAGGCATTTCCTGGCATTCGAATCCGTTCCTGGTGATCCAAAACACTGGAACACAGTCAAGGTATATTCTGAGAGGCCTTAAAAACTCTTTTTTATTCGTTCTGGGTGATGTTTATTAGTGATTTTGTGTTTTTTGTGATTCTAGAAGTGAGCCCGGTTACAGCCGCCCCACTTGATGATTATCGCCGCTCGACTGTAATCTACAGGGGCACGACTAGAACCTATAGCCACATGGCTGTAATCTTCAGGGACAGAAGCTCTGAATGCCTAGCTGTAATCTTTAGGGGCAGAAGCTCCGAATGCCCCAAATCGACCGGTAACACTTCTGTTCTTTAAATTGAATGTGTTTTTCATGTTTATTATCGGTCAATTACATCCATTTATGTTTTATTTTCGGTTTTCAGATTTATAATTGATGGATGTAATGCTAAAGTTTGGTGATTTCGGGTTTTTAGGGATTTCCGGACTCATTTGATCTGCTTTAGATCTGCTTTCATGGAGTTTTATGAGTTTCCAGAAATCCCAGATCACTCAAAATCATCAAAATTCTAAAGCAATTTTCAAAACGAGAAAGAAAACCGAGTTGTTGGTTCTGGAGCACTACAACCGCTTGGTTGTAGGTGTTACAGCCGCCCCATCCACTATAGGGGCGTGGCTATAATGCCTTACAGCCGCCCCATCCATTATAGGGGCGTGGCTATAATGCCCTACAGCCGCTCGGCTATAGTTTGGGAGGCAGAATTATAGTTTTGCCCTTTTGGGCCTCTAACTTGTAATTTTGCATCTCCTTTCCATTCAAAACAGATTTTTGGTGTGTTTACATTTTCAGACCTTATATGGATGTTCAATTTAGGATATCCGGCCTGCTAAAAGTTGGAAAATGCATGTAAAATGAGCCAAATTGTTTTCAAAACTGGTTTTTCATTCACAAAACCTAAAGGGCGTTTCTATAAAACGTTTTCCAGGTCTAATCGAGTAGTCATTCGGACTTCTCGGTTATCCCCCCATTTATGATCTCATTTCCCAAAATACCCCTATTCTGTCCTGTATGAGTCCTTGGTGTGTCTTATTTACATGTGCTAACCGTATTTGGATGCAGCTTTTATTTTTTCTTTATTTTTATTTTTGAAAGTATTTTATAGATTATCTCGTATATCTAGGCGATTGTACTTTTAGATTATTACTTTTCTGCACTTTATTTTAGATTTATATTTATGTCATGTGTATGAGCATTAACTAAAAAGAAAAGAAGATCAAATGGGTGGATTTAAGTGGATGTCATATCACATTTTGAAATAATAATTAAAAACAAGTTGAGGATTAGTAGATGTGTTGCCCGAGCACTGAATCTCTAGATTAGGTACTGCGTCTACACTTGGTACAGAGCTGTACCCGAATTTCCCAGATGAGCTAATCTTGGTGGCGACTTTGTATCTAATCTCGAAATTTAGGTTTTGAGATCTTTAAGTTTAAATTGGGATTTTCTAAAATACCTTTTTTCCAAACCACATGATCACTTCAAAAAGAAAATCCTCGGTTCCCACTTCACCGCACGTTCCATAAAAATGTCATCCGCTCACAGTGGGGACTTTGCTAGGGATTAACGGCTTCTTTAAAAATGTTTTTCATAAAAACTTAAGGAACTTAGGCAAAAATTGAAGTACATCCTCGCTTATAGTCAATTATTAAATCATAATTCAATATTTCACCCATACAGCATAGCATGACATTTTCTCTTCTTGAATCCTTTCAACACATGATTAAGCCCGGTTTATCTCCAAAGGTGCCTTACCTCTTCGCTAGGATTGGAGGAACCCAAGGGGAGAAACCACTCACAGCCACGTACGTACCCCTTCGTTTGGACCCTTGAGTGGGGAGAAGTGAGGAGTATATTTTCACTATGGGAACCTGTACGACCCTTGGTTTGACTTATACTTTCATGTAATGGCCTAGCAACTTCCCCTTAGGGTTACCAAAACATATATTTGAAAATGGACATTGAGAGTGTGTCTTTGGAATCCCCGGTTGATGCCAAAGAGAACCAATACCTAGGAAGAATGCGAGATCAATCGAAAGGAGGAATAAGGTTCGAAGGGTGAGCATGTTGTTGCGTGTGCTAATGTTTGCTTTATGGTGGTTTCATTTTTTACCTTTACATGCAACATCAAACGCGCATCATCCGTGTGCCAATTTCTAACCATATTTTTATGCAGCCATTTTGAAGCATCATCATACGTGTGCTGTTATGCTAACCACATTTTCATGCAACCATAACATCTTACCCATATGTCATATACATCTTGTGTGTTCGTATTTCATAAAGCATACATGACATCATCTTATGTGACATACATCTTAACCACGTCTTTGTGCAGCCACTTGCATCTTGTATGTCATGGGCATTCATACCATCTCATCCCATCCAAAACGCAAGGATGTTCTAAGTGTGCCCTTCACGACCATTTCATTTCATGACATATCGGGAGTCCCCAAGGCTACCCATATTTCGCCTGTGCACCGGATTGCACTTGGCCATTTCATTACACTATTAGAGGACCACAACGGTCGTAGGCTTATGTTCGTGTGGCGGATCATACGATATCATCACATGACATCATGTCCATTCACCATTGGTGTCATGGCGACACCAAAGTCTTGCTTGTATGTCACGATCCACATCGGATTGTTCCATAACATCGATAATTCATTCAAGGTACTCCACGAGTGCCGAGTTAGTACTCATATTAGGACATTTGATAACATGCCTAATCATGCAAGGTGTTCCACGAACACCGAAATGCTGTCCGTATCTCGAGTTACATGCAACTTATTTGTGACATCACTTCATCCAAGATGCCATAAAAGCATCGAACCTCTGTCTATGGAACGGTTCCCATATGACCATCACATGTCATTGCATTGACCTATAAAGCATCAAACCTCTGTCCGTGTGTCGGTACATATGTGACCATTTCATGACGTCCACTAGGTGCCCCAAAGGCACCGAACTTCTGTCCGTGTGCCTGCCCACACGTGACATTTTTGCATTGTATTTTGCATGGTAGGGGGTATGCTTGGAACATCCAAAACAAAAAGAAAGAAAATACAAAAGTTATTTTCATCATCATCCACATCCATAAAGCATCATCTGATCATGAACATGAACACACCATACACGCCATTTAGTGTGTCGAGTCTAGGTCCATGACATCCATCTGTGATTCTAACCTTATGTTGAATGTGCAGTTTAGAGTCGCACCTCGAAATGGTTAGTTCCTGTTGAATCAGAGCCCAACCCACCAATCCAGTTAGTTCAATCAGAGCCTGTCACCGTGGAGGGAATCAGCTCAAGGTTAGATTCAGATCAGGAGGTGGAAATTCAATTGCCCACTCTACCAGTTGACAGTCAGATTTTGTTAGAAGAAGCTGACAGAATGGAGATGGCCGACGGAAACAATGGAAATTTATCCTTTGATATGGCTACTTTTATGAGGAGCTTCCTATGCTCAGAAAAATTTAGGGCTACTCTTAGGGAGCAAGTGCAAGCAGTGATAAGCACCATCCCTATTCAGGCAGTTCCACCAGCTCAGACTTCGATTGGAAGTGGGGCACAACAGTTCATCCAAGTTACTAATGCTACTGGAGCAAGTCTTCCCGGAGGAAGCAGTGGAGTGATCAACCACAGAGAACCTGGCCGTTAGTCCGAAGAGGATGAGGCCTTTGAGAAGGCAAGGGAAGCCTCGATTGAGACAATGCTGAAGAAGCGTCTCAATCAGAAATTTTCTGACATAGAAGCAATGATGCCCAAGCTGAAGGAGATGGTCCAATTTAATCCTATTAAGTGTGCTGACCCTACCACACTGATGGCCAATGGAGAGTGGCCGCTTCCGGCTGGTTTTCACATGCCTTATCTTCCTCCTTACACCAGGGAAGGCCCACCGAAAACCCACATGGACAGTTATGTGAGGCTAATGACCAGCATGGGGATTGGAAAGGGTCATCTCTTGAACTTGTTTCCGACTACTCTTAGGGGTGCTGCAGGGAAGTGGTACATGAAGATGCCCCTATGTACCCGTTCCACTTGGGAAGACTTATCTAATGCTTTTGTGAAGCAATACGCCTACAACACCCAGGTTGAGACAACTCTTGAATATCTAGAGAGAATCCACCAGAAGTCAAATGAGTCTTTCCCGGCTTACTACAAACGATGGATGGATGTGCAAATTCTGGTGGATGGGGCACCGAAGTTGGAGTCTCTGATAGTGAAACTGGTGGATGGTAGTTTGCCCCAGTACAAGGATAAGATGAAGCTCAACAAATTCCATTCCTTTAACAAGGTGGTAGAGTTTTCCAAGCATATCAAACGATACGAGGAGGAGGAGGAAAGGGGCAGACAGTGTTCGGGCTCCTACAGAAATAATCAAGGGTACTCCCAAGGGTACAAGGGTAGTAGCTCTAAGACTACTACAGTGGGGTCTATTTCCAAGATGACTCCGAAAGCAACCTCTATAGAAGTGGAGGAGGCAGAAGTGGCTGTTGTGAATCAAGGGAGACCAACTACTTAGAGGATCACTAGTCCATAGGCCGAGTCAGCTAGTCGGATCTTTGCCAAGTGTAGAAAGGCTGGGCTATTGCATAGTTTGAGGCTGTTCTCACCTCAAGCTGAGGCAGATAAGGATAATTTCTACTCCTATCATATAATGACGGGTCACCGTACAAACGAGTGCACCCAGTTGATAAAAGCCATCAAGCAAAGATGGCAAGATTGTTGAGTCAGCTTTGAAGCCAAGTGTGCAGAAAAATCCACTCCCCACCTTTGGAAGTCAAGTGAATATAGTGCGGTCTGGTCTACCGGCCAACTATGTATTCACCCAGATCATCAAAGCAAATATGAGTGTGCGAGCTGTGCTGGTGGAAAGTGAGGAAGAGCCAGAAATAGTCGAAGAATAGTCTTTGGCAGTGAAGGATAAGGCGGGTCCTATCAATTTAGATGAGTTTGAAGTGGATGATGAGTACGACGATTTTGAGGTTTAAGAGTTAAAGCTAGTTTATCCGATGGAGATGAAGAGAGGGACTGTCATTGAAAAAGATGGGCTGGTGATGAATATCACAAGGAGCGGAAGGGTTTATCAACCTGCCAATGTACCACCTCCAGTATCCCCGAGAAGGAATACTGCACTAGTGCAGAATGATACTATCCGATCACCTTCAGTGGCTAGGGAGGAAGACATGGTAGTGGACCAACGGAAGAGGACACCAGCTTGGGCTAGTGTTTGGCACCTACTTATGGAGTCGAAGAGGCACTACGAGGAGTTGGTCAAGCAGTTAATGGAGATGGAAGCCAATCCCACTACTGATGAGGTGTGTGCAATGATTAGGGGAGTGGACTTGAAAGCCAATAGGGCCTCAGAGATCAGTTTTGGAGTCGAAGACCTCCTACCAGAAGGAGTTAACCATACAGGGCCCTATACTTGAGAGTGCAAGTCATGGATAAGGTAATGCCGAGTGTAATGGTGGATGATGGCTTAGCCTTGAACATTTGCCCCTCTCAGATCTTGCCTTTCTTGGGGGTAAGTACTGAAGCTCTTTGTCAATCCAAAACTGTGATTAGGGCAAATAATGATAGCAAGAGAGCTGTGCTTAGGACATTTAAAACCGAAGTCAAGGTAGGAGAGATTAAGTCAAATGTGCTATTCATTGTGATCGACATTCCCATCACATTCTCTTTGCTTTTGGGAAGGCCTTAGTTCCATGCCCTAGGAGGAGTGCCCTCGACTTTGCATCAGAAGGTGAAGTTTTTGATTGAGGGGAAAGTGGTAGCTATTGAAGCGGATGAGCCTTCTGTTGTGGCTGCCCTGATTACTACTGAGCAGCCAATGACCCGTTTCCAAGTTGCAGTCATTTCTGATAAGCTTGAGTTTCCAGACTGGATTCACAGATACTTTACCAAGCAGAACTATGAGTCGGGGAAAGGACTAGGGGCCAAACTGCAAGGTATCACCGAGTTTAATATTGAAGCCAGGAAGTACCGTCAGTTCGGGCTGGGGTATCACGAGGGGAAGACTAAGCAGGAAAGGAAGCATGTGAACTTGGTGGACACCTTTGTCCAGGCCACATAATTAATGTATGATGGGACTCCTGAGCTGATAGTTGTTGAAGGAGGTCAGCTCCCTGGGTTTGAAATTTTTGTTGATGTTGTTGATTACAACAAGTATGGAACTGAGCCTATTGTGAACATACTACGAGCTGGAGGTAGGAATAAAGACATGGAAACTCCAAGGCAGAAAGTTGTTGACCAAGTCAGAATTGAATTTGGGGATAAGGGAAAAGCCTTTTAAGAAGACTGACCTGGTGAGAAGTGAGATGGAGGTGGCCATAGAAGCCATCTCAAGAGCACTGTCCACTCTGATGGAACCAAGCAAGGGTTCAGAAAAGAAGAAGCCATCAGCTAGGAGGACACATGAAGAACTAGTGGGGGAAGCTATGAGGGAGCTCACCAAGCTGGTAATGAGGGGTAATGTGACATCCCTAACTTTCTTAGCATGCAATGGCGGAAAACATTACATAAAGTCTAGGACATCATTATAAAAGAAACTTCCAATTATGCCTCTTATTACTACTACACATGTTCATAAAATACGTACTCCAAAATTTAATTCTAAGTGATAAATAATAATTCAATACGAATAATACTTCAATGACAAAAACCTAAAAGTTTAGAGAATCTGAAAATCTCAATTCTAAAATGTTCATAACAACTATTTAATGTCTACTCAAAGCAATCCCTCCACACAATCCCAAGGACGGGCGTCAGGCATCATTCAATCATCACCGGCATACTCTGAAAATATCAACAGCGCCACTTAGTGACGAGTAACTAACAAATCCCAAACATCAATTTAAAGTTTGCATAAAATGATGACAGTTCACAAATATATGTTATATTAATTAATCAAGCACCGTAAGGGTAATAAACAACAATCATCATTCATACAAGTGTACATACTTATGCTCACAATCCTTGTAATAGGGAACGTACCTCGTTTAACAAGCCGCTCCAACACATATCACATAGATCATATCATTTAAGTAGCAAATCATTAATCAAAGAATAAAATTCCAAGTCAAGTCATACAAACTAGATGCATACAACCGTTTAGAACAAGGAATTGTATCATGAACATGACGTTATTTCATTTACACAATAACCATTATTAGTTTCCTAATACACAAATTCCAAAGTCACAAGATAGCTTACAAACCTCACTATCACAGCCAAGCATCAAAATCACATTGTAATCAACATTAACATGCAATTACATTCTTAACCATTGATTAACATCAACTTATGTATACGCGTACAACTCATTGCATTAACCTATACACTTGTGCTTATAGGGAGTTTGGCAGCAGACGCTGCAGAGTGCCATGAACCTAGGGCTTACCTCTGCGGAGAGCCATGAACCTAGGACTTACCTCCTTAACACATTGAGTACCATGAACCTAGGATTTACCTCAGAATGCCATGAACATAGGTCTTACATCATAATGCCATTAACATAGGTCTTACATCACCGAGTGCCATGAACCTAGGGCTTACCTCGGAATTTGGGGTGCTGTCCTAGTGCCTACCAATCAAACATGGTAAACACTTTGCCAAACTAACCAAAACACAACTGTATAAATCACTACAACTCAAATTAATTACTATAATCATACCAATATCAAAAGGGTGCCATTAAAATAGGTCTTATTCCCAAAACATAGCACAATACCTCAATAAACACAAGGTGCCATTAAAATAGGACTTACCCCAAACTCAATTTCATAATTCCAATATGTATTAATTTACCAAATCATATTTGTAATTATTATATTTCATGTCATGAGTTCTAGCACAAAATTTCTAGAATCAAATTATGCTTTACTCACATTAAAAATAAATTCAGGCCTAAGGTGACAATTTCAGAATTCATAGTTCATGCCTCAACTTGCACATAATATTCCAGTAGGTTAGACTCAGAATTCAGCATGGCAATACAAAGGTGAATTTTAGCCTTACATCTTAGGAACACATGCCAGCTTGAATCATGCAATTCGGAGTCCTATAACAAAAGATATTAAGGAAAAACTAAAAACATGCAATCTGTAAACTTACTTCAGTTCACTGCACATAGTCTGACTTCAACAGACAAAACGGACGTGTTACTCACTGATTTAGCAAAAATAATATAAAGCAACATTGAACATCAGGATTTCAGGAATACATATAATTTTGTTTCATGGCAAACGGAGCTACAGAGAGAAAATAAAGCCATAATCAACACAAACTGTACAAACTGAAATTCAGCAGTTCCAGGAAATCGGCACAGTGCACATAAGGCAGTTCCAACAGGGAATACGAGCACTTTACTCACAGAATTTGCCAAAATAGTATAAAACAACCTTGTACATTTATGTCTCAGGAAAACACAGAAAGTTGAATCATGTCATTCGGAGTTATATAACGAAAATAAAGCTAAAATTATCACAACCTGTACAATCTGAAATTCAGCAGTTCAAGAAAAATCGGCACAATGCACATAAGGCAGTTTCAATAGGGAATATGAGCACTTTACTCACGGAATTTGCCAAAATAGTATAAAACAACCTTGTACATTTATGTCTCAGGAAAACACAGAAAATTGAATCATGCCAATCGGAGTTATATAACGAAAATAAAGCTAAAATTACCACAACCTGTACAATCTGAAATTGAGCAGTTCCAGCATAAAACCATTCGAAACATGCATATACATATTTCTTTCAACCCTTAACCTAATTATCATCATTTTATACCAGTAACATACATGCTTAAATTTCAATATACAAGATTATTATCTCACCATGCAATCAATAGGAACCTATCACGCAATCTATGAAAGCTTTAAATCGATATTAGAGTTTGTTTGTTACCTCGATTGCAGTGGGTCGGTCACTAGAGTAAAAACAGAAATTAGGAGAGGGTGCTCCTTGATTTAGGTCACGAACTTAATCCGATGATTCCCAAAGAGAAGAAACTTCGGAAAATTACAGAAAAGAACAAAGTTCTTAGCAAGTTTCTAAGGAGTTAAAAGATGGAATAAAACCGATTGGGATTCCTTACCTTCAGAAAGATGAATGATTTCCTCAACTGAGACAATGGAATTTCGGAATTCACAAGAATGATGCAAGGCTGGTTTGAGTGAAAGAGAGAGGAAGAGAAAGAATAAAGTTCGGCTAGGGTTAGAGGAAATTTCGAAATTTGTAGTGTTAAATAGGAAATAGAAGTTGATTTGATGAAGGAAAGGTAAGTGGGAGAGATTTGCTCCACTAAGTTGGTAGTTTCTGATTTGAATTGGTCAAACTAAATAAAAGGGGTATATAAAATAGTAAATTTCGGATTTTATGGGATTTTATGTCTCCCAAACCAAAAATATAAATCCTAAAAAAAATAACTAAATTAAGCTAAGTTGGGTTCGAACTCTAGACCTCTAGTTATTAAACACATCTCTCTACCATTAGGCCAAAGCCTACTAATTGTTCTATCATGCAAACTCATAATTAAATGCATAATCATAAAATTAAATATATCACATAAAGATACAATTTAGGGCAAGGAAATCTAGGGCATTACAATCCTCCCTACTTCAAAAAAATTTCGCCCTCGAAATTCTAGACAAAAGAAAGATAGGAAAGGCCTCTAACCTAAAACGAAAAGCTCTGGATACTTAGTCCTCATGGTTTCCTCTAGTTCCCATGTAGCCTCTTCGAACTTCTGGCTACGCCAAAGCACCTTTACCAAAGGCATCACTTTTCTCCTGAGTTTGCGAACCTGACGGTCGAGGATCTGAACAGGCTTCTCCTCATATGTCAAATTGGGTTCCACCTCCACCGAATCCACAGCAATAACGTGAGAAGGGTCGCTCACATATCTTCGTAGCTGTGAGACATGGAATACATTATGAACTTTTGCCAATTCCGGTGGTAGAGCCAACCGATATGAAACTTCCCCAATCCTCTCAAGCACTTCATATGGACCAATATACTTGGGACTGAGCTTGCCCTTCTTGCCGAACCTCATCACTCCCTTCATAGGAGATACTTTCAGCAATACCTTGCTACCGACTTCGAAGGTAAGAGGTCTTCTATTGAGATCTGCATAGGACTTCTGACGATCCTGGGCAGCCTTCATATTCGCCTGAATCACTTTCACCTTCTCAACTGTATCCTGAATCAATTCCGGACCCAACACCAATGTGTCACTAATGTCGTTCCAACATGTCGGACTACGACATTTCCTCCCATAGAGGACTTCATACGGGGCCATACGGATACTAGCGTGATAGCTATTGTTATAGGAGAACTCTACCAAACTCAGACATTTCACCCAAGATTTATGGAAGTCAAGAGCACATGACCGCAACATATCCTCTAAGGTTTGAATTGTCCTCTCCGTCTTTCCATCTGTAGCAGCATGAAAAGCTATACTCAACTTCAATCTAGTGCCCAAAGCTTCTTGAAATGATGTCCAAAAATGTGACAAGAACCGTGGGTCACGATCTGACACAATCTCCCTAGGCACACCATGTAGCCTTATAATTTCACTCGCATATGCCTCAGCTAACTGCTCCATAGACCAGGTCTTCTTCATAGGATTAAACCGAGCCACCTTGGTCAAACGATCTATAATAACCCACACTGTGTCTAAACCATTAGCAACCTTTGGTAAACCTGACACAAAGTCCATAGCAACCGAGTCAAACTTCCATGCTGGAATAGCCAAGGGCTGCAATAATCCTCCAGGCCTTTGATGCTCAATTTTCACCTTTTGACAAGTCAAGCATCGGGCCACAAACTCGGCTACCTCTTTCTTCATTCTAGGCCACCAAAACTGCATCTTCAAATCTTTGTATAATTTCGCACCTCCCGGATGCACAGAGTAGGGAGTGCAATGAGCTTCACTTAAGATATGCTCTTTCAACATTGAATCATTAGGCACGCACCATCGGCCTTTAAATTTCATACTCCCATCTGCAAGAATCTTGAAATCTACAGCATTACCCTGCTCCTTCGCTGCATGAATCTTCTGAAGTACGGGATCACTCAACTGCTTTTCTTTCAATTCTACAAACAATACCGGTTCCACTCTGATTGCATTTAAACTCGCCCGAACCACTCCTCTCGGGACCACTTCAATTTCCAACTTGCTAAACTCCTTGCAAAGATCAATAGGGAGTCTTTTCATGAAGTTCACCGAATGGATGCTCTTTCTGCTCAATGCATCTGCGACTCTGTCGGCCTTTCCTACCTTATACTCCAAGGTCAAGTCATAATCCTTGATAAGCTCTAACCAACGTCTCTGTCGCATGTTTAGTTCTTTCTGGGTGAAAATATATTTGAGGCTCTTATGATCGGTGTATATCTTGCACGGCACACCATACAAATAATGGCGCCAAATCTTAAGAGCAAACACCACTGCAGCTAACTCCAAACCATGAGTCGGGTAGTTCCTTTCATGAACCCTCAATTGCCTTGAAGCATAGGCAATCACTTTTCCCAACTGCATAAGTACACACCCAAGTCCGTACTTGGAAGCATCACTGAACACTTCATACTCTACTCCATCAGTCGGCAATGCAAGAACTGGGGCTGAAGTAAGTCTCTCTTTCAATACCTGAAATGCTTCTTCACATTCTGCAGTCCATTGAAACCTACAGTCCTTTTTCATCAACTGAGTCAAAGGTCGAGCGATGGTTGAAAAGTTGTGTACAAACCTCCTGTAGTATCCAGCAAGACCAAGAAAACTTCAGACTTCGGTCACATTAGTAGGACTGGACCATTCAAGGACGGCCTTGATCTTTGCCAGGTCCACCTTCACACCCTCTTTTGTAATCACATGGCCTAGGAATGCCACTTCTTCTAGCCAAAACTCACATTTTGAGAACTTGGCATACCATTTCTGCTCCCTTTGCCGGAGCGAATTTGGGCTTCTTGGAAGTCGGCTGAACATATGAGGTAGGCTGAGACCTCTTTAAGAACATGGTTCGCTTAGCCGCTTCTTCATCCTGAACGGATGCATAGACTCCTAAAGCCACTTCATAGGCTCCCTGAAATGTTGTTGCTCCAGAACATAGGACATGTGTCCTCACTTTGGGACTCATCCGCTTGATATAGAACTGCACCTTCTCTTCTTCAGTGGGGATGACTGAACCCGCAAATCTGGACAGCTCAGAAAATTTGTCTGTGTACTGCTGAACAGTCATACTTCCTTGAGTCAAACATAGAAATTCCTCTCGTTTCTGCCACCTCAACTCTCTTGGGTAGAAATGACTCTTAAGCTTCTCAGTAAATTTCTCCCAACCGAACCCTGCCAAATTCAGGCACTCAGTCTTAACCATGCCCCACCAGTTATCAGCCTCGCCTTTCAAGTAGTAGGCTCCAATAGCAACTTTCTCGGCGTCCGGACAACCAGTCACATCAAAAAGTTTCTCTATCTCTCGGATCCATCCCTCAAGCACCACTGGGTCGAAAGATCCTTCATAAATTGGGGGTCGGTGACGAGCAATGCGATCGAAGACAGTTTGGTTATTTGGATTTCTTTGAGCCATAGCGAGCACGGCATCTTCTAACAGCCGCATACGTCGCTGAGGAGAGTCATCGCGAACGGGATCTCTACGCGGAGGCATTCTAAAATTGTGGTTCTAGCTAGGTCTAAGCATATAATACATACAGCTAATAATAGAAAACAAGTAATTCAAAGCAATTAAACCTGTTCTACCTACCCATGCACCTCACACTATGTTCAAATCTCTATCCTAGGATTCTGAGTTTTGGTTCCAAGTGACTTATGCTACCAAAGCCTCGGAACCAACGCGGGCTCTGATACCAACTGTGACATCCCTAACTCTCTTAGCATGCAATGGCGGAAAACATTACATAAAGTCTAGGACATCATTATAAAAGAAACTTCCAATTATGCCTCTTATTACTACTACACATGTTCATAAAATACGTACTCCAAAATTTAATTCTAAGTGATAAATAATAATTCAATACGAATAATACTTCAATGACAAAAACCTAAAAGTTTAGAGAATCTGAAAATCTCAATTCTAAAATGTTCATAACAACTATTTAATGTCTACTCAAAGCAATCCCTCCACACAATCCCAAGGACGGGCGTCAGGCATCATTCAATCATCACCGGCATACTCTGAAAATATCAACAGCGCCACTTAGTGACGAGTAACTAACAAATCCCAAACATCAATTTAAAGTTTGCATAAAATGATGACAGTTCACAAATATATGTTATATTAATTAATCAAGCACCGTAAGGGTAATAAACAACAATCATCATTCATACAAGTGTACATACTTATGCTCACAATCCTTGTAATAGGGAACGTACCTCGTTTAACAAGCCGCTCCAACACATATCACATAGATCATATCATTTAAGTAGCAAATCATTAATCAAAGAATAAAATTCCAAGTCAAGTCATACAAACTAGATGCATACAACCGTTTAGAACAAGGAATTGTATCATGAACATGACGTTATTTCATTTACACAATAACCATTATTAGTTTCCTAATACACAAATTCCAAAGTCACAAGATAGCTTACAAACCTCACTATCACAGCCAAGCATCAAAATCACATTGTAATCAACATTAACATGCAATTACATTCTTAACCATTGATTAACATCAACTTATGTATACGCGTACAACTCATTGCATTAACCTATACACTTGTGCTTATAGGGAGTTTGGCAGCAGACGCTGCAGAGTGCCATGAACCTAGGGCTTACCTCTGCGGAGAGCCATGAACCTAGGACTTACCTCCTTAACACATTGAGTACCATGAACCTAGGATTTACCTCAGAATGCCATGAACATAGGTCTTACATCATAATGCCATTAACATAGGTCTTACATCACCGAGTGCCATGAACCTAGGGCTTACCTCGGAATTTGGGGTGCTGTCCTAGTGCCTACCAATCAAACATGGTAAACACTTTGCCAAACTAACCAAAACACAACTGTATAAATCACTACAACTCAAATTAATTACTATAATCATACCAATATCAAAAGGGTGCCATTAAAATAGGTCTTATTCCCAAAACATAGCACAATACCTCAATAAACACAAGGTGCCATTAAAATAGGACTTACCCCAAACTCAATTTCATAATTCCAATATGTATTAATTTACCAAATCATATTTGTAATTATTATATTTCATGTCATGAGTTCTAGCACAAAATTTCTAGAATCAAATTATGCTTTACTCACATTAAAAATAAATTCAGGCCTAAGGTGACAATTTCAGAATTCATAGTTCATGCCTCAACTTGCACATAATATTCCAGTAGGTTAGACTCAGAATTCAGCATGGCAATACAAAGGTGAATTTTAGCCTTACATCTTAGGAACACATGCCAGCTTGAATCATGCAATTCGGAGTCCTATAGCAAAAGATATTAAGGAAAAACTAAAAACATGCAATCTGTAAACTTACTTCAGTTCACTGCACATAGTCTGACTTCAACAGACAAAACGGACGTGTTACTCACTGATTTAGCAAAAATAATATAAAGCAACATTGAACATCAGGATTTCAGGAATACATATAATTTTGTTTCATGGCAAACGGAGCTACAGAGAGAAAATAAAGCCATAATCAACACAAACTGTACAAACTGAAATTCAGCAGTTCCAGGAAATCGGCACAGTGCACATAAGGCAGTTCCAACAGGGAATACGAGCACTTTACTCACAGAATTTGCCAAAATAGTATAAAACAACCTTGTACATTTATGTCTCAGGAAAACACAGAAAGTTGAATCATGTCATTCGGAGTTATATAACGAAAATAAAGCTAAAATTATCACAACCTGTACAATCTGAAATTCAGCAGTTCAAGAAAAATCGGCACAATGCACATAAGGCAGTTTCAATAGGGAATATGAGCACTTTACTCACGGAATTTGCCAAAATAGTATAAAACAACCTTGTACATTTATGTCTCAGGAAAACACAGAAAATTGAATCATGCCAATCGGAGTTATATAACGAAAATAAAGCTAAAATTACCACAACCTGTACAATCTGAAATTGAGCAGTTCCAGCATAAAACCATTCGAAACATGCATATACATATTTCTTTCAACCCTTAACCTAATTATCATCATTTTATACCAGTAACATACATGCTTAAATTTCAATATACAAGATTATTATCTCACCATGCAATCAATAGGAACCTATCACGCAATCTATGAAAGCTTTAAATCGATATTAGAGTTTGTTTGTTACCTCGATTGCAGTGGGTCGGTCACTAGAGTAAAAACAGAAATTAGGAGAGGGTGCTCCTTGATTTAGGTCACGAACTTAATCCGATGATTCCCAAAGAGAAGAAACTTCGGAAAATTACAGAAAAGAACAAAGTTCTTAGCAAGTTTCTAAGGAGTTAAAAGATGGAATAAAACCGATTGGGATTCCTTACCTTCAGAAAGATGAATGATTTCCTCAACTGAGACAATGGAATTTCGGAATTCACAAGAATGATGCACGGCTGGTTTGAGTGAAAGAGAGAGGAAGAGAAAGAATAAAGTTCGGCTAGGGTTAGAGGAAATTTCGAAATTTGTAGTGTTAAATAGGAAATAGAAGTTGATTTGATGAAGGAAAGGTAAGTGGGAGAGATTTGCTCCACTAAGTTGGTAGTTTCTGATTTGAATTGGTCAAACTAAATAAAAGGGGTATATAAAATAGTAAATTTCGGATTTTATGGGATTTTATGTCTCCCAAACCAAAAATATAAATCCTAAAAAAAATAACTAAATTAAGCTAAGTTGGGTTCGAACTCTAGACCTCTAGTTATTAAACACATCTCTCTACCATTAGGCCAAAGCCTACTAATTGTTCTATCATGCAAACTCATAATTAAATGCATAATCATAGAATTAAATATATCACATAAAGATACAATTTAGGGCAAGGAAATCTAGGGCATTACAGGTAAGGTTGAGACACTTGAAGGGGAGCTGACTGAAGAACAAAAGGAAGATTTGGAAGGAGACCTGGGGTACCTGTTTAAAGAGTTCAACTGTGCTTCTGTTGATGAAGGTCCCCCCCGCATGTGGAGGATGACAATTTTTCAAATGTATCTGCTTTTTCAATTTTTGATATGAACAATTCTGCCTACAAGGCCTTTAATGCAATAAAATCTCATTTTTCTTACTTGTGTGATGTTTTTCCGGATGGAACTGTGCATACATACAAACATTCATTTAATGTCTTTAGCATACATGATGCATCATTGCATGAAATGAACCTAGGGACAGATGATGATCGAAAGATGGTATCCATCTCGAAAGACCTCACGCCGGATGAGAGAAAAGAACTTGTAAAAATTTTGCAAAAACATGTCACGGCCTTCACTTGGTCCTACGATGACATGCCTGCGGTTGACAGAGAGATTGCAGAATATAGAATCCCGACAGATCCAAAGATGAAACCAGTTAAGCAAAAGCTTAGAAGACTTTGACCAGAATGGGCTGAAAAGGTTAAGGAAGAAATGGCCAAACAGATAAAGGCCAAGTTCTTAGAAGTAGCAGAGTATCTGGAATGACTTCCCGCTTCCGCATATTGACGTATTGATCAACAGTGCCACCAGGGCAGCTATGTATTCCTTCATGGATGGGTTCTCGAGGTATAATCAGATTCTAATGAATATAGTCGACAAAGTGAAAACAGCCTTCATCATAGAGTGGGGGGTCTATTGCTACAGGGTCATGCCTTTTGGGTTGAAGAATGCTGGGGTGACTTTTCAACGAGCAATCACGACTCTTCTACATGATATGATCCACAAGGAGGTCGAGGTTTATGTGGATGACATGTTAGTCAAATCCATGACCCGGGAGGAGCACCCAGCTATCCTGGATAGATTTCTAACCAGAATTGAGAAATACATTCTTCGCCTCAATCCTAAGAAGTGTGTATTCGGGGTAACTTCTGGAAAACTGCTTGTTAAGTAGTAAGCCAGAAGGGAATCGAAATGGATCCTGATAAAATCAAGGCCATCAAAGATATGCTGACTCTGTAATCAAAGAAGGAAGTGCGGTCATTTCTGGGTTCACTACAGTCTGTCAGTCGGTTTATCGCGAGGTTGACGACAGTTTGCGAGCCAATTTTCAGACTTTGTTGAAGAACCAGCCAGTAGAGTGAAATGAACAGTGTCAGATAGCCTTCAATAGAATTAAGGCTTATTTGATAAACCCTCTAGTTCTAAAGCCTCTGATACCAGACAAACATCTGATTCTGTACTTGGCCATTGAAGAGACTTCTGTAGGAGTCATGTTGGTACAAGAGCAAGAAGACGGATGTAAACATGTGGTCTATTACTTGAGCAAGAACTTATTGGAATATGAGACTAAATATATGATAGTAGAGAAGACTTGTGCTGCTATGGTATGGTTGACAAAGAAACCAAGACATTACTTCCAGTCTTATAAGATTCAGGTGGTAGCCAAGGTGGATCCTATGAAATACTTATGCCAAGCTCTAGTACTAGCCAGGAAGTTATCGAGGTGGTTGCTTTTGCTATCGAAATTCGACATAGAATATGTGACAAGGAAGACAATCAAGGGAAGAGCCGTAGCAGAATTTTTGGCTAATCAGCCAATTAATTCAGATTACGTCGAGAACTTGGAATTTCCTGACGAACAGCTGGCGCTGGTCGAAGAAGAGTCAAACAGATGGGTGATGTACTTCAATGGGGTGGTGAACAAACATGGTGCAGGCTTAGGGGTAATCATTGCTACACCCAAAGGGCAAAACGACTTGACTTCCAAGTGACTAATAACGGAGCAGAATACGAAGCTTGCCTCTTTGGGATTGAGGCTCTGATCACATTAGGGGCAAATGAGGTATTAGTCATTGGGGACTCAACTTTGGCGATTCGGCAGGTCACCGGAGATTGGGAGATAAAAGAAGAGTCACTCTGACCTTATCTCGAGATGGTTTGGGAAAGGGCGAAGGTGTTCAGTCAGTGTGAATTCCAGCATATGCCAAGGGAGGAGAATCAAATGGCAAATTCCTTGGCTACACTATCGTCAATGTGGGAAGGACCCCGAAAATAGCCGATACAACTAGTAATTCTGGAAATTGTTCAGAATCTGTGCTATTCGTCAGTCAACGCAGTTCCAACCATTGTAGACAACCCTAGTATTATGATATTCTATAGTTCATTTAGGATGGTTAGTCCCGAAGATGCTAATGAGGCTGATAAGGTTTCCCTTCGACGATTGGTAGCTCAATTCCGGGTGTTTAAGAATCAACTCTTTAAAAGAACCGCTAACGGAGTCCTTCTAAAGTGTCTAACTGAGGAAGAGGCGGTTATGGTTATGAAACAGATACACTCCAGAGCTTGCGGACCGCACATGAATGGGCTGGCCTTGGCAAAGAAAATACTGAGACAATGATACTTTTGGCTCACTCTGCAAGCTGATTTTATCGAGGAAGTTAAGAAATGTAATGAATGTCAAGTGTACGGAGACCTCAATCACCTCCCCCCACTTGAACATCAAGTATCTTCAACTCCATGGCCATTTGCCGCTTGGGGCATAGATATAATTGGAGAAATAAGGCTGCCCGCCTCAAACGGACACCAATTCATTGTTGTGGCTGTGGATTACTTCTCCAAATAGGTTGAAGCAGAATCGTTTATGAATATCACTGCTAAGAAGATGGCCAAATTCATAGAAAAGAACATCTTCATAAGATATGGGATCCCTCATCATGTCGTGACTGATAATGCAATACAATTTCAAGGGGTAACAGCATAATTATTCCAAGAGAAGGGAGTTGAGCACCATAGGTCATCCCTGTATCGCCTACAAGCCAATGAGGCTGTAGAAGCAGCCAATAAGTCCATTAAGAAGATTCTATAAAAAATGGTAGTGACCTACAGAGATTGGGCCAACATGTTACCATTGGCCTTGTGGGGATACCTGATGAGTATTAGAACCCCTACCGGTGAGACACCATATTCGCTGGTTTATGGGATGGAAGTTGTCTTACCAGTAGAGACAGAAGTCAGATCATTAAGAGTGGTTATGGAGGCATAATTACTAGAATCTAATTGGCTCCAGTCGAGACATGAACAGCTAGCACTGATTGATGAAAAGTGCCTTCAGGCCTTCGACCGGTTACAAATGTATTAGCTGGGAATGGCAAGAACCTACAACAACAAGGTTCGTCATAAAAAACATCCGTTTAAGGTAGGGGATCTGGTACTCAAGCAGATGAAACAGACCAACACAGATGTACAGGGGAAATTCAAACCGAACTGGGAGGGCCCGTATGTAGTTAAGAGGGTACTTTCGAAGGGCACATCAAAGATTATTGGACATGGACGGAAATGAATTTGTCAATCCCATCAATCAGGACAAGCTGAAGCACTACTATGTGTAAAAAAAAGTCTGATGAGTCGAAAACCGAAAAGGCGATCCATGTAAAAGTTTGGACAGCCTGATGGGCCAAAAACTAAAAAGGCGATCCATGCAAAAGTTAGGACAGAGAGGCAAGGACTATCAAGTAGAAAATCTGCAAAGACCAGTTGGTGGCAAGCGTGGCTTCAGTCGAGACGTATACCATCACTGATTCTGTCCATAGTTTCATTTCATCATTTTATGTACATTATTTATGAATGAATGAATGAATGTTTGGTTCCATTCATTTAAATGTCCCGAGTTCAATTGCAATTCAGATTATTTTATGCATATTTGGCTTTACACATTTTATACATATCACACCTATAGATTGAATATCTATACATAAAAAAAAGGGTCCGATAGATTGAAAACCCGAAAAGGGCAGTCTATGCAAAAGCTAGGACATAAAATAAAGTTTACTGAATTGAAAACCCAAAAAGGGTGGTTCAGGCAAAAATAAAGACAGTCCGACAGGCCGAAAACCCAAAAAGGGCGACTATGCAAAAATTAGGACAAAAAAAAACAACAGAATAAAAGTGATACAGCAGTGGTCAACTCTAATCATAGCCCTCTAAAGACCGAGGTACCGCAAATTCACGGCCTCGCATCCACACCTAGTGGGGGAAGCAACCAGATCAATCAACCAAGCTCTATAACGAGCATCTGGCTCCACAGGAGTGGTACTGTCATACCTCAGAATCTTAGTGCAAGTAGGATGCATCCACTGGTGCTGCACATGCCGAGGCCATTGTGATGTGAATACTATGCACTCCATGGTACACAAGGATCAAGGGACCCCTTGCAGCTGCCATACTACCTGCACAGTTGAGCAAGAGAATAGAAAGTCACATGTGTCAACCTAAGCAATTGGACGCCTCCAGCCCAAGTCTTGGTAGTCACAATAGAAATATCCCACCAAGGGCAGACCCATCGGATAGAGGCATTAGTCCACCTCCTTAGCCAATCAAACCAGTGCTCCATGGTCATAAAACTGAAATCTGGGAGCTCGATGCGCTAAGACCAGTAGTGCTTCTGAGTGTATCTCGGATGAGTTGGAGGATGGCTCAGAAGGCTCAGCTTCTCCAACAGCAAGATCTGCATATGGATTAGTCAAATGAAAAAGGAGTAATGAATATATGAATACAAAAAGTGCGGTGCTGAAGCATACCTAAAACAGAAAGGGAGATCCACAGCTCTCGACGGGAGAATCAGAATGGATAGAATCTAAGTGGATCAGTGTCTCAGCCAAAACAACCCCAATAGGTGATGCACCCTGAGCCATCTGAGTCACTACTGAGGCTAATCTAAGACTACAAGTACCATCTCAAGACTCACACAAATAGCAAGCCATCAGCAACACACTCATCGGTGGAGCCTAGCTAGGGGTAGTGGGAGGCAAAACAAAACATGAATCAGCTATAACAGAAAGGCTGAATCGGGGAGAAACAGGCCTACCAGTAAGTGCATGACCTACGCCTACTACAACCGGAGCAAATCGGCTCAGAAATGTGTGCACATCACCCGATTCAGGGTCGGGAACAACTGACCGGACCCCCCGAGGGTAAGGAACGCAGAAGATATCACTAAACTCCTCTACTAAGGGACATAACTCCTGACCAAAGAAGTAGAAGACATGATCTATCAGATCCCAAAAGCTGATAACTGTATCCAAGAAGACCCAATTCAGAGTCAAAGCAGTGTAAAACCTGGGGTACTGCAAGCCAAAGGGCACAAGCAAAGCCCAATTAGAAGAGCGGGTCATACCCCAGTAGTGCTGGAGTCGTCCTCTGAGCTGATCGATGCTAAAGGAGAAGCAAAAGAAGAAGAAAGGCTGAAAAAGGGGATGGGGCAGCTATAATATATGGGGCAGCTGTAATGCCTTACAGTGGCATGGCTGTAATGTGCTAGGCGGCTGCAATACTTATAGGGGAGCGGCTGTGCTGAAGAAAGGTTGAAAATCGATGTGAGATAGATCTATTGTGTGGGGTGGCTATAACCCTACATAGCCATATGGCTGTAGGTCACAGGGGCGCGGCTGTAGCATGCAGGGTGGCTGTAATATCACAGGGGTGCAGTTGTAGTGCAGACAGTGTTGGAAATGCCCTAGTCCCGAGGCATTAGTCCTTGTCTTTGTATCATACTTTTGTACATTTATATGAACTTCATGTATTATACAAGTTGTGTTAAGAAATAAAGGCAACAATCTATTTACTATATGTCTTGTGCAATATTTTAAATAGAGTATCCAATGGACATATCCATATCCATGTTGTCAAGTGTGAGGCACTTGGCAGTAAGACTATGGATAGGGTAAACGATATGGCCATAAAGTCATCCGTAGTCTGTTCCAATCATGGGAATGAATGGAACTAAAGACTATCATTAGCCTGGTTGTATGGCGGTGTCTTACCGGTCATAGAACATGGAATGTCAACCAGGTTAATGGGTACATGTAAAAGGGTGCATGGTACTGGATTGATCCACTTAACGGGAATCTACATGGTATAGTATCACAACTGATTCTCGCGTAGTACTTGCATAAGTCCTTTGACCGGACCATATGATGGTGCTGCATGTGAAGTGGCACACTTCGGTGTACGCCTAACGGGCCTGTAAAAGGGTGCCAAGTATGGGTACGTTCGGGTGTGTCAGTGAGCATGGCAGTACTATGGATATGCAGAAGGGAATGTCACTCAGTATTTTACTGAGACGATATCACCGGCCTCTTGATGAATGTTACTGATTAGAGTGTGGCCACACCCAAACAAGATGAGATCTTGTTTGTGAGTATCAGTTCATTTGGGATCAAGTAATGTCCGGACACATATAGAGGGTGATCAACCATGCCTCTGTGTTGGACACCGATATCAGTGACATGGGACATACAAGTTCAACTACAGGGTTACGGTGACAGTTTGACTGCTATCTCCGTCTTAATTGGGGGCTACAGTGGCTTGCTAGAGCCCGCCTGTAGTCTGTGGGCCTTGGCCCACTGCCAACATAAAGACGGGCCCATTGGATCGTACACATTGAACGTCTGGACTTTAACTAGTCGGATTAAGTGTGTGCTTGGAGTATACACGTTTGAAGAGAGAGAGATTTATTAATTATCTTCTAGGTCAATTAGATTGATCAAAAGAATATAATTAATATTTATTTTTGGCCTTCTCTTAATTAATTCAATGAATTAATTTATGAGATTATTTCCTAGGTGGAAATATTTATACATGTATAGGTTTACATGTATCTCATCTTATATGTGTCTAATTTAATTCCTTGATGCATTTGATGTGTCAAATTAATTATAATTTAGAGGTATGTAACATGTCATATGGTACAATATGCTTACATACATGTTGAATTACAATGATATTTGAAATCAAATAGAAACCAAAGAATTAAAGTGGACTTGGGCTTGAAATGGTAAGCCCACTTCTTCATCATATGTTGGACGAAATCCATGGTGGGTTTAAGGCAAGAATGATGAATTTTTAAGATGAGAAGAATGAGTCATGGTGGGACAAAAGGTGATGATTAAATGGGTGAGTCATGGTGGACTTTGGTTAGTAAAGTTGGACTTTACCAACTTGGATATTTGTTGGTCATTATGAGTTGGTCATTATGACTAAAGACAAGTGTCTTCCCCATTTCCTTTCCACCTCTTGGCCGAATCCTTATGTCTTTGGACAAGGGAGATGACTCATTCTTTAGCCAAAATGTAATGAGTGAAAGTGGTGAGTCATTGTTGACTTTGTGGTGAGTCATAGTTGACTTTGCTTTATGGGATATTTTTTGCCTCTTGGTGAGAGATATTAGATGAAAGGCTTCAACCATTTTCATTCTAAGCAAGTGCTCTTGGCTGCCATCTCTCCCTCTCTTCTTGAATTTCCGAGTTGCTAGCACGGGTTTTAGTCCGATAGCCGTTCGTGTACGCATCGGTGGAGGAAATCTATCCTTGATTTCTGCAGTCTTCTTCTATCTCTTAAAGAGATATCTTGGTAAGACTTTATTCTCCTCCTTTGTGTTTTGTTTTTGATTTTCACTACTTAAGCTCCCGGGACCCGGATTCGAGGAAATCGACGCGTGTTTCCGCACTTTGTCGGTCGGTTTCCCGTGATGAATCCCTGCAGTGGTATCAGAGCGGGCTTTTGTTTCGTGAAAATCTTTAACTTGGCGGATCCCGTGTTTTAAAATTGGTGTTTTATGGATCGGGATTCTTTCGGTTTTGGGGTTTTATATTTTTCCCCATTTGATTTTTCAAATTGAAATGGTTTTTGCATATTAGGTAATATGTATGTTTCAATTTGTTTATTTTTTTTTAAGCATGTTGATTTAATTTTATACATCTTGGATTTAATTTTATGTCTCTTGGACTTGTTGATTTTATTCTTGATGTATTTATTTGATTATGCATGAAAAAAAAAAAAAAAAAAAAAAAAAAATAGTTGTGTGGGGGGCAGCAGCTTGCTGCCGGCCAGCTGCTGCTGGCCGCAGCAGCAGCTGCTGCTGGCGTGCTGCTGAGCAGCACGCCAGGCAGCTGCTTGCTGCTGCTGGCGTGCTGCTGGGCAGCACACCAGGCAGCAGCAGCTGCTGCTGGCGTGCTGCTGGGCAGCACGCCAGGCAGCAGCCTGCTGCTGGCCGCAGGGGCTGCTGCTGGGCAGCAGCCTCCCCGCGTGGTGGGCCGGGCCCGTTTTTGGATTTGGCGGGATTTTTGGGCCGGGCCGGATTTTAAAATTTTATTGATTTTAAAATTTTTGCGTGTTTAAATTTTGGTAATTTTTATGCGCGTGTTTTATGAATGGAATTTATTTTTCGTTCATGCGATATTAATTTTGGAAATTAATACGGTTAATTGAAATTGGTTCGGGTTTTCTTGGCACGATTACCCGGACGGCTAATTTTGGAATTCATGGTTACCCAATTAGATTGGGAGCAATTTTACCTGGGTTGGAGACCCAAAGCCCGCACGGGTTTAGAACCATGATCGGCCGAAATTTGGCGATTTCAAAATAATGGCTATGGACAAATGAAATCGGATTAAATCATGCATTTAACATGCTTATAATATACATGATGTATTGGTTTACATGTATGATTGAATATGTGGATGGATGTATATGGGCCTAATTTATGTTGGGTTGTAATATTCTTTTGTGTTTACGACCTGCGTGTCGTTTTCCTTTTATGTAATTTTATTATATATATGTATTCTAAAATTATGTAAGCAAGGAGCCGATTGGATTGGCGAGCCCAGAAGGAATAGGAGGCGGCCCACCTGATGCTGTTCTAGTATAGGTTTACTAGAATGATATTAGGATGTAAATTTTGGCCCGTTGCATTCCATTCTTTAATTTAATTATGCGGTATTTATTTGCATGTGTGAATGTATGTACAAACCCTTTTTCACCCGCTTTTGCATCTAAGCCGTTATTAATTGAATCGAATAACCAAATGGTAATTACTAAGTCGCTTAAAAGTGCTTCCCTCATTCATAACCTACTCGAAGTGGGGATAGGCCAGTCGTAGACCAACCCTCGTTGGATACACTGGAGTATCGTCATTTTGTATTGGGTTGGAGTATAGGTTACTCTAACACTTGGATGGAGGTTTTGACTTAGCGTGGGTAGTAGGATGTTCCTGGCCCTAAGCACAGATGGGTAAGTGCCAACAGACCCATCAAACCGAGAGTCCCTAGGTTGGGATTGGACGGCGTTCCTACCTAAAAATTGGGTATAGTTGTTCTAGGCCCTCGTCTGGCTATATCTAAATATAATATGGATCTCGGCCCTTGAGCCCAACAACTCGGTTTTATTAATAACATGATTCATTATTAATTATGGGAAAATGTTTATAAGTCCTTTATTAACACTCATTTATTTTTCTGTGTAGTAATCAATGGCATCGAATAACACTTTATCACTGCGCACAATCCTTGAGAAGGACAAGCTTTCTGGTCCTAATTTCCTGGACTGGTCTAGGAACTTACGAATAGTTCTAAGACAGGAGTCTAAGGAATATGTACTAGAAAGGCCTGTACCGGCCGCACCTACTGGGCGTAATCCACCAGCTGCTCAGCTGGAGGAATACGGGGTGCATGTAAAGGATAACCGGGATGTTACTTGCCTTATGCTGGCGTGCATGGTCCCCGAACTGCAAAAACAGTTTATGGACCATGAGGCCTATGCTATGATAACAACTCTAAATGAGATGTTTCAGGAACAGGCACGTCAGGAAAGGTACCTGACGAATAAGGCATTCCATTCCTGCAAAATGGGGACTGGGACATCTGTGAGCGCTCATGTGCTCAAGATGAAGGGCTATTTAGATTCTTTAGCCCGTCTCGGGTCGCCCATTTCACAGGAATTGGCGATTGATACCATCCTGGCTTCCTTGCCGGAGTCTTATGATCAGTTCATCTTGAATTACAACATGCAAGGGATGAACAAAACTGTTAGTGAGCTGCATGGGATGCTTAAGCTTACGGAACAGTCGGTCAAAAAGACTCCACCGGTACTTATGGTAAACAAGGGGAAGGCTCCTCTTGTAAAGGCTAAGGCTAAGACAAAGGCTAAAGCTAAGGCCAAGAAAGCCAAAGCTAAGAAGGCCAAGGTCCAGCCCAAGGCCCGTCCTGAGGATGTCTGTTTCGGGTGCAAGCAGACGGGACATTGGAAACGATCATGTCCAAAGCTTCAGGGAGAGCTAAAGAAGGCGCAGGGCGCGTCTTCATCAGGTATATATGTCATAGACATTAACCTTACTGTTTCAACATCTTGGGTATTGGATACTGGATGTGGTTCTCACATTTGTTGTAATGTGCAGGGACTTAGGAACAGAAGATCACTGGGATCAGGAGAAGTGGACTTGCGGGTCGGGAATGGGGCAAGGGTTGCAGCCATTGAGATCGGCGAGTACCAGCTTAAGATGCCTAGTGGATTAGTTTTGTTACTGTGACAATGTTATTTTGTACCTGCAATGTGCAGGAATATTATTTCTGTTTCAGTTTTGGATACTTCTGGATATGTATTTACTATTGGTAATGGTAATATGGTTATATCTAGAGAAGGCATATTTTATGGAAATGCTCTATTAAATAATGGCCTTTATATCTTGAATTTAAATGAAACTAATCAAGTCTATAACATAAATACTAAAAGGATTAAACCAAATGAACTTAATCCTGTGTACCTTTGGCACTGTCGTTTAGGCCACATAAACGAGAAACGCATAGCTAGACTCCACAAAGCTGGAATTCTAGGATCTTTTGACTTGGAGTCACTTGATATTTGTGAATCTTGTTTACGGGGTAAAATGACTAAAGCGCCTTTTAGCAAGAAAGCTGAAAGGGCTACTGGCTTATTAGACCTAATACATTCGGATGTATGTGGACCTATGAGCACTGCTGCCAGGGGTGGGTTTCTATACTTCGTCACCTTTACAGACGATTTCAGCAGATATGGCTATGTCTATCTGATGAAACACAAGTCTGAAACACTTGATTGGTTCAAGGAATTTAGGAACGAAGTACAGAACCAATTAGGCCAAAATATTAAAGCCCTTCGGTCGGACCGAGGTGGCGAGTATATGAGCCTAGAATTTGATTCATACTTGAGAGAGCATGGAATAGTTCCACAGCTCACTCCTCCAGGAACACCACAATGGAATGGGGTGTCCGAACGGAGGAATAGGACCCTGTTAGACATGGTCCGCTCAATGATGAGTCATGCCTCTCTCCCAACAAGTTTTTGGGGATATGCTATTGAGACAGCAGCTCTCATTTTGAATAATACTCCGACTAAGGTAGTAGAAAAGACCCCATTTGAGATATGGACGGGCAGGGCGCCCAATGTGTCTTTCCTACGGATTTGGGGTTGTTATGCCCATGTCAAGAAACTGACTGGGGGCAAACTAGAACCCAAAACTGACAAATGCCTGTTTGTGGGCTACCCTAGGGAAACCAAAGGGTATTACTTCTACAACCCCGCCGAGAACAAGGTGTTCGTGGCACGGAAAGGGGTCTTTCTTGAAAATGAGTTCATTTCCAAGAAAGATAGTGGGAGTAATGTTGAACTCAGGGAAGTTCAAAGCTCAGAAACTCCTGAAAAGGATAACTCGGAGACCAGGGTGGAGCTTCCACGGGAGGAAGCACCGGCCCAGGTCACACAAGGACCTAGAAGGTCTGGTAGGGATCGTCGGGAACCTGAGAGATATGGGTTTCTTGTTACCGATGATAACACTCTTTTTGTCTTCGACGAGGAAGAACCAAAAACCTACCAGGAGGCTATAGCTAGCCCACTATCCGCAAATTGGCAAAAGGCCATGGAGGCGGAAATGCAATCTATGTATGATAATCAGGTTTGGAATCTGGTTGATCCACCTCTGGGTGCTAAGGTAATAGGTTGCAAGTGGTGCTACAAGCTGAAGCCAGATAATACCTTCAAAGGGCGGCTAGTAGCGAAAGGTTTCAGGCAAGTCCATGGAATCGACTATGATGAAACTTTCTCACCAGTCGCTATACTCAAATCCATTAGGATCCTGCTGGCCATAGCCGCTTGGTACGACTATGAGGTCTGGCAGATGGATGTCAAAACTGCTTTCCTGAACGGAAAGTTACTCGAGGATGTGTATATGACACAACCTGAGGGTTTTGTCGATCCAAAGTATCCTGAAAGGGTATGCAAGCTTCAAAGATCCATTTATGGATTAAAGCAAGCATCCCGAAGTTGGAATCTTCGATTCAATGAGGCTATAAAGGAATATGGCTTTATACAGAATCAAGATGAGCCTTGTGTGTACAAAAGGATTAGTGGGAGTATCGTAACATTCCTGGTTCTATATGTGGATGACATCCTTCTGATTGGAAGCGACATACCAACACTGCTTGGGGTAAAGCAGTGGTTGTGTAAGTGCTTCGCAATGAAGGACTTAGGCGAAGCCGAAACGATCCTAGGGATCAGGATCTACAGGGATAGACCTAATCGGCTTCTAGGCCTGAGTCAGACTAAGTACATAGACAAGGTTCTGAAAAGATTTAGCATGGACCAGGCTAAGAAAGGATTCTTGCCAATGGGTCACGGGCCGAAACTTAGTAAGAAGAACTGTCCTCAGACAAAACAGGACAGGGAGAAGATGAGTGAGATCCCATATGCTTCTGCTATTGGATCAATCATGTACTCTATGCTATGTACAAGACCTGATGTCGCCTTTGCACTAAGTATGACAAGCCGGTACCAGCAAGATCCTGGGGAGGATCACTGGAAAGCTGTCAAAGCAATCCTAAAGTACCTTAACCGGACAAAGGATAGCTTTTTAGTGTATGGTGGTCAGGAAGAGCTGTCAGTTACTGGGTACACTGATGCAAGCTTCCAGACCGACCAGGATGAATATAAGTCGCAGTCAGGGTACGTATTCATGCTTAATGGTGGTGCTATTAGTTGGAGAAGCTCCAAGCAACCGACCATTGCAGATTCTATCACGGAAGCTGAGTACATTGCAGCGTGTGATACAGCTAAGGAAGCTGTGTGGATAAAGAAGTTTATCATGGAACTGGGGATAGTATCATCTATCCAGGAACCGGTTGATATCTTCTGTGACAACAATGGGGCTGTTGCACAAGCTAAGGAGCCCCGGTCACACAGGAACTCAAAGCACGTACTCAGGAAGTTTCACCTCATCCGAGAAATTGTTGAGAGGGGTGACATTTCATTACGCAGAGTGGACACCGAGGAGAATGTCGCAGATCCTTTGACCAAGGTGCTGGCTCATTCCAAGCACGAGGGTCATATCAGATCTATAGGGATTAGGCCCATGCCTGGTTGGTACTAGTGCAAGTGGGAGATTGTTGGAAATGCCCTAGTCCCGAGGCATTAGTCCTTGTCTTTGTATCATACTTTTGTACATTTATATGAACTTCATGTATTATACAAGTTGTGTTAAGAAATAAAGGCAACAATCTATTTACTATATGTCTTGTGCAATATTTTAAATAGAGTATCCAATGGACATATCCATATCCATGTTGTCAAGTGTGAGGCACTTGGCAGTAAGACTATGGATAGGGAAAACGATATGGCCATAAAGTCATCCGTAGTCTGTTCCAATCATGGGAATGAATGGAACTAAAGACTATCATTAGCCTGGTTGTATGGCGGTGTCTTACCGGTCATAGAACATGGAATGTCAACCAGGTTAATGGGTACATGTAAAAGGGTGCATGGTACTGGATTGATCCACTTAACGGGAATCTACATGGTATAGTATCACAACTGATTCTCGCGTAGTACTTGCATAAGTCCTTTGACCGGACCATATGATGGTGCTGCATGTGAAGTGGCACACTTCGGTGTACGCCTAACGGGCCTGTAAAAGGGTGCCAAGTATGGGTACGTTCGGGTGTGTCAGTGAGCATGGCAGTACTATGGATATGCAGAAGGGAATGTCACTCAGTATTTTACTGAGACGATATCACCGGCCTCTTGATGAATGTTACTGATTAGAGTGTGGCCACACCCAAACAAGATGAGATCTTGTTTGTGAGTATCAGTTCATTTGGGATCAAGTAATGTCCGGACACATATAGAGGGTGATCAACCATGCCTCTGTGTTGGACACCGATATCAGTGACATGGGACATACAAGTTCAACTACAGGGTTACGGTGACAGTTTGACTGCTATCTCCGTCTTAATTGGGGGCTACAGTGGCTTGCTAGAGCCCGCCTGTAGTCTGTGGGCCTTGGCCCACTGCCAACATAAAGACGGGCCCATTGGATCGTACACATTGAACGTCTGGACTTTAACTAGTCGGATTAAGTGTGTGCTTGGAGTATACACGTTTGAAGAGAGAGAGATTTATTAATTATCTTCTAGGTCAATTAGATTGATCAAAAGAATATAATTAATATTTATTTTTGGCCTTCTCTTAATTAATTCAATGAATTAATTTATGAGATTATTTCCTAGGTGGAAATATTTATACATGTATAGGTTTACATGTATCTCATCTTATATGTGTCTAATTTAATTCCTTGATGCATTTGATGTGTCAAATTAATTATAATTTAGAGGTATGTAACATGTCATATGGTACAATATGCTTACATACATGTTGAATTACAATGATATTTGAAATCAAATAGAAACCAAAGAATTAAAGTGGACTTGGGCTTGAAATGGTAAGCCCACTTCTTCATCATATGTTGGACGAAATCCATGGTGGGTTTAAGGCAAGAATGATGAATTTTTAAGATGAGAAGAATGAGTCATGGTGGGACAAAAGGTGATGATTAAATGGGTGAGTCATGGTGGACTTTGGTTAGTAAAGTTGGACTTTACCAACTTGGATATTTGTTGGTCATTATGAGTTGGTCATTATGACTAAAGACAAGTGTCTTCCCCATTTCCTTTCCACCTCTTGGCCGAATCCTTATGTCTTTGGACAAGGGAGATGACTCATTCTTTAGCCAAAATGTAATGAGTGAAAGTGGTGAGTCATTGTTGACTTTGTGGTGAGTCATAGTTGACTTTGCTTTATGGGATATTTTTTGCCTCTTGGTGAGAGATATTAGATGAAAGGCTTCAACCATTTTCATTCTAAGCAAGTGCTCTTGGCTGCCATCTCTCCCTCTCTTCTTGAATTTCCGAGTTGCTAGCACGGGTTTTAGTCCGATAGCCGTTCGTGTACGCATCGGTGGAGGAAATCTATCCTTGATTTCTGCAGTCTTCTTCTATCTCTTAAAGAGATATCTTGGTAAGACTTTATTCTCCTCCTTTGTGTTTTGTTTTTGATTTTCACTACTTAAGCTCCCGGGACCCGGATTCGAGGAAATCGACGCGTGTTTCCGCACTTTGTCGGTCGGTTTCCCGTGATGAATCCCTGCAGACAGCACTTTGTCTATATCTTTATATGATTTTTGATGATTATAGCCATGCGGCTATAGGTTCTAGGGGCTGTTTTTCAAGGAAAATAAAGTCTTAAGACAAAGGAATACATCCTGGACCGGACAAAATTTAACCGAAGAGCGGTAAAAGCATGGAAAAGCAAAGAAATGCGCGTTCAAAGACTCAAATTCATAGCCAAAAGGTGCAAATGTTATGTAAATATCATGTGCATCAAGTACATCACTGAGTTAGACCCATGCAAGGACTAGAATGTGCAAGAAAACAACCCACAAATGGGTCAATACATCACAAATAGGGAATGGAAAAATAGGCCTAAGAGGAGTCAAAGCCCAGCATCGTCGTCATCATCCCCGTCATCTCCTGCCTCATCAGTCGGACACTCACTCATATCCTTGCCCGCATGTCCCATCTGGGCATTCCAATTGTCCACTTGACCTCTGAAGGTCTGGTCATAACCTCCAGCTTGGTGACCCAACGCCGCAACTGATCATTCTCTATCCTCAAACGAGTAGACTCACGACACTCGATCCTAATCGTCATCTGCAACAAACAAAGCAGAGAAAACATCACAATCACATGTATATACATCCATACATACATGCATAGATCCATACATAAGCATAAAATCAAAACAGGTACTTACTGTCAGAGCAGCATTGTCCCAAAAAGTGAGTGCCCTCAGTGCATAAATGGCTTGGCCCATACACATGCCTTACATCACCGGAATCTGTAAAGATCGCACTTAGAAGGATCAATCTATGATGAATGACTAGTGAAAGGGGTAAAAATAGATAATTACAGAAATACTCACATGCGTGGTGCCATCAAGAATGGCCGGAGGAAAATTATGGTCCTGAAGATGGAGATCAACCCCATAAGACTACCGAGACTCGTCCAATAGTTGAATTGAGTCCTCGATTGGGAACTCAACCAATCTCAGGAACCTGAGGAGCCTAAGAATGAGGAATAAGGACATCCTCCTCTTCGATGGCAGGACCCGCTCCAGCGGTCCGAGAAGTAGTAGTACCAGACCTCCTATCTCTTCCACTGGCAGACGAGGATGGGTGTGCATGCTCACCTCGCGAAGATGGTTGGAATCAATTAAAAAGAATGATGTCAAAAAAAGAAAAAAGAACTTGCAAAATGCCCCAGCATCAGCAGACAGCGGAAGCAGATGAGCAGCGATGAAATAACTATAATCACCATCCACACTGCAAGCCTCGTATTCGGTGCCATAAAGGTCTGGATGCAGATCAAGAGACAGAAGATGGGGCCAGAATAACACCATCAGCAAGGCAGCTAGAATCCTATGTGCCTTGAAACTAGAGTGCTAGTCATGAACCCTCTTGCCCAGGTACCCTCTTGCTCAGTGTCTGTTCGATAGCGCCTGCGCGTTTCAAAACAGTTGGGGCAAATCATCGCTCTCTCGCCTCCAAGGGAACTTGGCAATTTGGAATTAGAAAGTCAGGGCATTACCAAAAAAAAAAAAAAAAAGAGTGAAGGAAAAGGCATACCCCATCAAATGTCATCTCTCTCAAAGCCTAGTGACACTCAGCCTGGTTTTTGTCGATTTCACTCCAGACAAACCCCAACCACCGTCTAAGGCAAGGAAACTCGACGAAATTATAGTTATTAGGGACCTGCACTACTGGGGGTGGAATGAAGAGACATTCGTAGACCCAAATCTGCAAAAGAAGTGTGAAAATGTAATCAATAACAATCCAGGAAACATACGAAAGAAAGTAAAATCTTAAGATAAGGAGTCCAAGATACTCACGTGCAACAGAATCCAGAAAGCCTTCAACTCCTTATGGGAGCCTTGGGCACAGAGATCGAGAGCATAGTAAAGCTGGGGGAAGGCCACTCGAGCCCAATTAAGAGTCCTCACAGACTCCAAGTCAATAAAAGAGGGCAATACAGCCAGGTTTAGACTACTTTGGCCTCTGGGAAAAAGAAGGGTGGAAAGAGCATGTAGCAGAAAGGCCCTTGCATACCTCCTCTCATTGATAACATCAAAGGTAGTCCCCTCTGGAAGCTCAGTGTGTCGCTCCATCCAATAATCCTGGAGGCTCCTACACTGGATCCGGCTATCAGGAGAGTCGATCCTAATAATCATCGCCACTAGCTCCTGGTGATATCCACTATGTGCGAAGATCTAGTTGAAAGAGATCGTCTGCCTAGAGAAGGGAATCAAAAGTGCAGCCAGAAGTCCTCGACTCGTGTGAGGAGTAGTAATGGTCATGCTATGAACTAGCCGTTGCAGACCGGTGGAATTCACGATCTCCTTCACCCTTTGAGGAAGCCGTCTATACCACTGCAAGGCTTTTCGTAATTGTGATGTGAATACTCTGCACTCTATGGTACACAAGGATCAAGGGACCCCTTGCAGCTACCATACTACCTGCATAGTTGAGCAAGAGAATAGAAAGTCACATGTGTCAACCTAAGCAACTGGACGCCTCCAGCCCAAGTCTTGGTAGTCACAATAGAAATATCCCACCAAGGGCAGACCCATCGGATAGAGGCATTAGTCCACCTCCTCAGCCAATCAAACCAGTGCTCCATGGTCATAAAACTGAAATCTAGGAGCTCGATGGGCTAAGAACAGTAGCGCTTCTGAGCGTATCTCGGATGAGGTGGAGGAGGGCTCAGAAGGCTCAGCTTCTCCAACAGCCAGATCTGCATATGGATTAGTCAAATGAAAAAGGAGTAATGAATATATGAATTCAAAAAGTGCGGTGCTGAAGCATACCTAAAACAGAAAGGGAGATCCACAGCTCTCGACGGGAGAATCAGAATGGATAGAATCTAAGTGGATCAGTGTCTCAGCCAAAACAGCCCCAATAGGTGATGCACCCTGAGCCATCTGAGTCACTATTGAGGCTAATCTAAGACTACAAGTACCATCTCGAGACTCACACAAATAGCAAGCCATCAGCAACACACTCATCGGTGGAGCCTAGCCAGGGGTAGTGGGAGGCAAAGCAAAACATGAATCAGCTATAACAGAAAGGCTGAATCGGGGAGAAACAGGCCTACCAGTAAGTGCATGACCTACGCCTACTACAACCGGAGCAAATCGGCTTAGAAATGTGTGCACATCACCCGATTCAGGGTCAGGAACAACTGACCGGACCCCCCGAGGGCAAGGAACGCAGAAGATATCACTAAACTCCTCTACTAAGGGACATAACTCCTGACCAAAGAAGTAGAAGACATGATCTATCACATCCCAAAAGCTGATAACTGTATCCAAGAAGACCCAATTCAGAGTTAAAGCAGTGTAAAACCTGAGGTACTGTAAGCCAAAGGGCACAAGCAAAGCCCAATTAGAAGAGCGGGTCATACCCCTGTAGTCCTGGAGTCGTCCTCTGAGCTGATCGATGCTAAAGGAGAAGCAAAAGAAGAAGAAAGGCTGAAAAAGGGGATGGGGCAGCTATAATATATTGGGCGGCTGTAATGCCCTACAGTGGCATGGCTGTAATGTGCTGGGCGGCTGCAATACTTATAGGGGAGCGGCTGTGCTGAAGAAAGGTTGAAAATCGATGTGAGATAGATCTATTGTGTGGGGTGGCTATAACCCTACTGTAATACCCCGAATTAATTACCTTATGAATATCCGTATAAAGTGTTTAGATGCATATATGATTATATATATTTAAGTGAGTTAATGAGAAATTATAAAGTTTAAGGATGAATTGGAAAATTATCAAATAAGGAGGGATCATAACGGATATTTTACAAAAATAATTCAATTAAATTGGAGATGGCCGACAGCCATCTCCTCCTTTTATTTTTCTTCTTCTTCTTCTTCTTCTTCTTCTTTCTTTTCTTTCTTTATTTCATTTTACATTTCAAAATTCAACTCTCAAATTCTTCCTCAATTCTCATCCGTTTTTCGCAAACTTTATACCTAACGAAGCTCTCAACACGTACTACAATCCTATGTAAGTTTTAGGAGGAGAAATCAAGGGTTGAGAGAGAGATGAAAACCTAAAATTTCGTGCTAATTGCTGTCCCGCACGATTCACTACCTTCCGTCCAAAATTTCGAAAATCTGACCCTGAAAATGAACTCAGGAGGCCGGAAAACCTTTGGGTAGGTTGAGAATCGGAACATGCAAGCTTGATTTTCCAGTGATCGGAACTTCGTCGGTAAATTTCTAATTTCTCCGATTTCTTGAGTTTTAGTTGGAATTAGGGTAATGTAATGGTATATTTAGACTCCTGAGATTATAATCTAGCTAATGGTATGAATTGTTTTCACATAGGGCAAGTTTGAAATTTTCCGGCGATGGATTCCGGCGACGGGCAGTAATTCCGGCGAAGTACATTAGGTACTTGAAAAATATTCCTAGTCTTATTTGGAGAAAGATTAATTCTTGGACCTTGCCCAAATTCCTTAAGTGTTAAATTTTATTAATTTTAGAAGTCTATTAGTTAGTTAATTAAAAAGAAAATAGATGTTAATTCTTGGTTTGTGAATGATATAAGTATGTTAGTGGAGTGAGTTAATTGAGAATGTCAATAGGAAGAGAATATGTGATGTTATATGGATTGAATGAAATGCCAGTGTATGTGTTGAAGAATTGGTATGTTATGGAATTTAATTGAGTTTGGCTATCCAGTCGGGTTATTGAATTGCAGTCTATAGAGACCGACTGGAATTGTTGTGTGGACTATAGAAGTGTAATTTTATGCAGGTTTGACCCTAATATTAATTAGGGGGATATCCATTTTATAGGGGAAACTCTGCCGAAATTTCTATTGATATTTCGGATAAATAGAATAATTAGTTCCTTCCTCATCTCCATTATAAATTCTCTTGTGTAGACATCCAACCGGTAGGCGGAGCAGGAGAGCCGGAGAAATAGGATTCGTCGGCTAGGAGTATCTGTGAGTTAATTATATGTTATGCATATTTAATTTAGCATTTGCATTCATGATCGATTTTTTTTAAAGTTTAAATCTTATTATGTGATTATTATCATTATTTAAAAGAGTATCGCCTAGCATTATAATTATATTTATTTATAATTCCTATGGTGGTTTAAATACGTATATGGACATGCTTCCTGGTGAGCGGCATCAGGACCTTATGCGCACAGGTACTATCGGGCCTATGGAATAAATGTATGAATTGATGATATGTTTATGGATAAGCTCGGTTGAGTTATTCTCGGGCTATGTGATATTATGGCATTGGAATTAAGTGAGGCTGGGTATGGGTTCGGTTGAGTTATTCTCGGTCCTCCAGCCGACTGGGTGCGGGTTCGGTTGAGTTATTCTCGGTCCCCCAGTCATTGGATATAAGAGAGCCGGATGGCTATGTAGATTATGCGATACTTTGGGTATTGAGGTTTAGGGTCCATGACGTATAGAAACCACTTATTAATAATTGTTTTATTATTTGGTTTACCGAAATCATGTGTATGAATGCCTGTACAATATATACGTACATAAATATATATATACATACGTAAAGTATTGTGTGATTGGTTGATTGCTAAATTATTCATGCATTGCATATAATTAATTCACTATGGGAGGTCTGACTCCCTAAATTTTTCAGGTAGCTAGAAGCGTATTGCAGCCCAAGATCTTCCTCCGGGCGGCACAATAGTTTTACTATGTAGATTATCATTAATTACTTCCAATGTATTAAATTTCTAGACCGCAGCACCAGATTAAGGATTATATTTGATGTTTTGTATGTGAAAAGGATTTAATGTGTTAAGTAATGATGGATTTAAATATTATATTTTGAGACTGTAGTTTAAAGTATGGTTTTAGGCTTGCTACGGGTTCCGGTGGCGATATGCCTACCCGTTACCTAGCGCCGGTCACGGCCGGGGTTTGGGTCGTGACAAAGTTGGTATCAGAGATTAGGTTTAAGATTGTCTGACCTAGTAATCTTGTACTGCGGAGTTAGGATTCAAACTCGTCTTTGACAGTCTTCTCATAGGTAGAAATCAGCTTACCGTAAGAGTCTTGTTATTTCTAATATCTATTCTTGATTTCAGAATGAGGCGATCAAGAGCTGTAAGACCACCTGATGAACCCGAAATTGAGGATTTGGGTGATGAGAATTTTGAACATCAGGAAGGTAGTGATTTACCTCCACCACTACTGCCTCCACCCCTTCGAAGAGGCAGAGGTAGACCTAGAAGACAAGTAAATCCGCAGAATGAACAAGTAGAACGTTCACAAAATGTACAACAAAATCAGTCACAAATTCCACAAGGAAGGTATGGAAGGTAAGGAAATTTGGAAGAGGAGCAAGTAGAGCATCCGCACACTGTGCAACAAAATATTCCACAATTTCCACAAGGATTCAACTTCAACCAGTTCTTATCAAGTGTAGAAGTAATGCAGCAAATGTTGATAAGGCAAGGACAGAACGAAGACAGCTCTAGTGGTATGGGTACAATTGAAAGATTTGCCCCGAATGAATCCTACTACGTATGATGGTGTTGATGGAGATGCTATGGATTACCTTGATGAAGTTGAGAAGAGTGTAAGATATTTGAAAGCCAATGAATATGAAACTATTCAAATGGCGGAATACTCTTTAAGAGGTGATGCAGGAGTGTGGTTTAAGGATTATGTTTTTCCTCAAATGCAGAATATGTCATGGGATGAATTCAAGGAGCTATTTAAAGAGGCTTTCATTCCATTTAGTTACAGTGAGGAGTAGAGGAGAAAATTTGTGACCTTTAGAAAGGACAGGAATATGTCAGTGAAGGAGTTTCATCGACAATTTTTAAGGTTGGGTAGATATGTTCCAGAAGTGATGCAAAATGAAAGGATTAAGTGTTCTAGTTTCATTTATGGGTTGGGAGAGCAGTATACTTCTTTGCATGCTTTCTCAACAATGAGAGGATGCACTTTTTCTCAGTTGGTTGATGCTGCGAAACGAATGGAGCTTGATTTTAATCAAGCAAATTTGATTTCTCAATCTATTTAGAATCCTAAGCCCAGAGATGGTGGTCAGTCTTCTTCTGCTACAATGGGTAATACAGGCAATTTTCACATGGGAAGTGCACAACCTTCTAATCAGAAGACAAGATTTCACAAGAAGGGGCGCCACAGTCAAAGGCATGGTAGAGGGTTCTACCAATATGGTAGTGGACAAAGTTCCAGTTCTGGCCATAGTAGTTCTACATCAGGCTCTAGTGCTTGTGTTAATTTGGCAGAAATCATCAGGGTCCTTGTTATGTTGCTCCTGGTAGTTGTTTTAGATGTGGACAGCCTGGACATTTTGCTAGACAATGTCCATAATTGGGATTCCAGCCAACTCCTTCTCAGGGGTTTCCATCCAATACAATAAGGTCTAATTTTCCAATGCAGCAGGGAAATTTCTCTTCACCAACACAGTTTCAGCATGCGCCTGCTATGTCGCAGGGTCAGTCGAGTCGTTCTGGAGGTAGAGGTAGAGGAGGAGGAAGGAATCCTCAAACTGGACAAGGACAAGCAAGGGTGTTCACTCTCACTCCACATGATGCTCAAACTTCAAATACTATGGTTTCAGGTACTATTCCTATATGTTATATGGATGCTAAATTACTTTTAGATCCCGGTGCTACACATTCTTTTATTTCTCCTTGTTTTGCTACGAAAATAAGTAGGATTCCTGAAATGCTAGAGTGTACCTTATCTGTTACTACACCACTACATCAGTCAGTAGAAACACAACTTGTATTTCCTTCTTGTCCTGTTACAATCGAGGGAAGAGATTTATTAGCAGATTTAGTTCTACTTGACGTGATTGATTTTGATGTTATCTTGGGAATGGATTGGTTGTTCCAACACTTTGTCACTTTGGATTGTCGAAGGAAAGTGGCAAGGTTCAATGTCCCAGGAGATGTAGAATTTGAATTCCAAGGTGATAAAGAGATGTTTTCTTGGAATTTGATATCGGCCATAACAGCTAGAAAGCTTTTGCACAAAGGGTATCAAGGGTATTTGGCCTTAAGGATACAAGCATTGATGAAGGCAATATTGTGAATGTTCCTGTTGTAAATGAATTTCCTGATGTGTTTCCTGAAGACTTACCAGGAATGCCTCCCGAACAGGAAATTGAATTCTGCATTGACTTAGCCTCTGGTACCGCTCCAATATCTATGCCACCTTATAAGATGGCACCAGCAGAGTTGAAGGAGTTAAAGGAACAACTACATGAATTACTCGATAAGGGTTTCATTCGGCCTAGTGTATCTCCTTGGGGTGCTCCCGTGTTGTTTGTTAAGAAGAAGGATGGGTCACTACGACTTTACATTGATTATAGGCAGTTGAACAAGGTGACTATCCGCAATAAGTATCCACTGTTGGAAATGCCCTAGTCCCGAGGCATTGGTCCTTGTGTTTGTATGATACATTTGGTACATTGATGTAAACTTTATGTATTATACAATTTGTGTCGAGGAGATAAAGGCATTAACCTCTTTTCGCTAAAGGCAAGGCAAAGGCCAAGGCCAAGGATAAGGAAGCCAAGGCTAAAAAGGCTAAAGCCCAGCCCAAGGCCCGTTCCAAGGATGTCTGCTTCGGTTGCAAGCAGGCTGGACATTGGAAAAGATCGTGTCCCAAGCTTTTGGGAGAGAAAAGGAAGACGCAGGGCGTGTCTTCATCAGGTATATATGTCATAGACATTAACCTCTGTTTCAACATCTTATGTATTGGATACTAGATGTGGTTCTCACATTTGTTGAATGTGCAGGGACTTAAGAACAGGAGATCACTGGGATCGGGAAAAGTGGACTTGCAGGTCAGAAATGGAGCAAGGGTTGCTGCCATAAAGATCAGCGGGACCAGCTTATGATGCCTAGTAGATTAGTTTTGTTACTGCTGAAACAATGTTATTTTGTACCTGTTATGTACAGGAAGATTATTTCTGTTTCGGTTTTGGATATTTCTGGATGTACATTTACTATTAATAATAGTAAAAAGGTTTATCTAGAAAAGAATTATTTTATGGAGTAGCTCTATTAAATAATGTCTTTTATATCCTGGATCTAAATGAAACTAATCATGTCTATACTATACACACTTAAAGGGTTAAGCCTAACGAACTTAATCCGGTTTACCTTTGGCATTGTCATTTAGGCCACATAAACAAGAAGCGCATAGCTAGGCTTCACATTGCTTGAATCCTAGGATCATTTGACATGGAGTCACTTGATATATGCGAGTCTGGTTTATAAGGTAAAATGACTAAAGAACCTTTTAGCAAGGAGGCTAAAAGGGTTGCTAGCTTATTGAACCTAATGCATTGAGATGTATATGGACCGACAAGCATAGCAACCAGGGGTGAACATCTATACTTCGTATCCTTCACAGACGATTTCATCAGAAATGGCCATGCCTATTTAATGAAATATAAGTCTGCGACCCTTGATAGGTTCAAGGGAGTAAGGAACGAAGTACAGAACTAGGCAGAAATATCCAATCCTTTCGGTTGGACCGAGGTGGTGAGCATATAAGCCTATAGTTTGACTCATTTTGAGAGAGCATGGAATAGTTCCACAGCTCACTCCTCCAGGAACACCACAATGGAATGGGTGTCCAAACGGAGGAAAAGGATCCTGTTGGACATGGTCCGCTCAAACGATGAGTCATGCCTCTCTCCCTATAAGTTGTAAAGGATACGCTCTTGAGACAATGGCTCTCATTTTCAATTATACTCCGACTAAGGCGTTGGAAAAGACCCCATTTGGAATATGGACGGGCAGGGTGCCTAATGTGTCTTTCTTACGGATTTGGGGTTGTTATGCACAAGTCAAGAAATTGACTGTGAGCAAAACTAGAACCCAAAACCGACTAATGCCTGTTTGTGAGCTACCCTAGGGAAACCAAAGGGTATTACTTCTACGACCCCGCTGAGAACAAGGTGTTCATGGCGCAAAAAGGGGTCCTTCTTGAAAAGGGGTTTCTTTCCAAGAAAGACAGTGGGAGCGATATTGAACTCAGGGAAGTTCAAAGCTCAGAAACTCCTACAAAGGATAACTCGGAGACCAGGGTGAAGCTTCCAAAAGTGGAAGTACCAGCCCAGGTCACACAAGGACCTAAAAGGTCTGGTAGGGATCATCAGGAACATGGAAAACATCGGTTTTTGTTTCTAATGATTATGCTCTTTTTGTCTTGGACAAAGAGGAGCTCAAAACCTACTAGTAGGCTATCGCTAGCCCACTGTCTGCCATGGTGGTGGATTTGCAATCTATGTACGATAATCAGGTTTGGAACCTGGTTGATTCACCTCCAGGTGCTAAGGTAATAGGTTGCAAGTGGTGCTATAAGCTATAGGCCGACAATACCTTTAAGGGTGTGTATAAGAGGTTTAGTGGGAGCATAGTAACTTTCCTGGTATGAAATATGGATGGCATCCTTCTGATTGGAAGTGACATACCAACACTACAAGGGAATTGTAATGGTTGTGTAAGTGCTTCGCAATGAAGGACTTAGGTGAAGCTGAGACGATCCTAGGGATCAGTATCTACAGGGTTAGATCCAATCGGCTTCTGGGCCTAAGTCAGGCCAAGTACATAGACTTCGTTCTGAAAAGATTCAGCATGGACCAGGCTAAGAAAGGTTTCTTGCCAAATGGGTCATAAGCTAAAACTTAGCAAGAAGTACTATCCTAAGACAAGGCAGGATAGGGAGAACATGAATTGGTCCTATATGCGCTTCAGTCATGGGATCAATCATGTACTCCATGCTATGTACAAGACCTAATGTCGCCCATGTGGGTCAGGAAGAGCAGTCAGCTACTAGGTACACTGATGCAAGCTTCCAGACCAGCCAGGATGAATATAAGTCGCAGTATAGGTATATGTTCATGCTAAATGGTGGTGCTATTGTTGGAGAGGCTCCAAGTAATAGACCATCGCGGTTTCTATCACAGGAACTGAGTACATTGCAACGTGTGAAGCAGCTAGGGAAGCTGTGTGGATGAAGAAGTTTATCACAAAACTGGGGATAGTATCTACTATCCGGGAACCAGTTGATATCTTCTGTGACAACGCGGGGCTGTTGCACAAGCTATGTGCCCCGGTCACACATATACACGAAGCACAAACTCAGGGAGGTTCACCTATTGCGAGAAATCGCTGAGGGGGTGACATCTCATTGCAAAGAGTGGACACCAAAGACAATGTCGCAGATCTTTTGACCAACATGCTTGGCTATGCCTATGCACGAAGGTTGTACTAGATCTATAGGGATTAGACCCATGCCTAGTAGGTACTAGTGCAAGTGGGAGATTGTTGGAAATGCCCTAGTCCCGAGGCATTGGTCCTTGTGTTTGTATGATACATTTGGTACATTGATGTAAACTTTATGTATTATACAATTTGTGTCGAGGAGATAAAGGCATTAATCTATTTATTATATGTCTTGTGCTATATTTTAAATAGAGTATCCAATGGACATATCTATATCCATGTTGTCAAGTGTGAGGCACTTGGCAGTAAGACTGTGGATAGTGAAAACGATATGACCATAAAGTCATCCGTAGTCTGTTCCAATCATGGGAATGAATGGAACCAAAGACTATCATTAGCCTGGTTGTATGGCAGTGTCTTACCGGTCATAGAACATGGAATGTCAACTAGGTTAATGGGTACATGCAAAAAGGGCATGGTACTGGATTGATCCACTTAACGGGAATCTGCATGGTATAGTATCACAAATGATTCTCGTGTAGTACTTGTCTAAGTCCTTCGACCGGACCATATGATGGTGCTGCATGCGAGGTGGCACACTTTGGTGTACGCCCAACGGGCCTATAAAAGGGTGCCAAGTATGGGTACGTTCGGGTGTGTCAGTAAGCATGGCAGCACTATGGATATGCAGAAGGGAATGTCACTCAGTGATTCACTGAGACGATATCATCGGCCTCTTGAAGAATGTTACTGATAAGTGTGCGGCCGCACCCAAACAAGATTGGATCTTGTTTGTGAGCATTAGTTCATTCGGTATCAAGTCAAGGTCCAGACACAAGGAGGGTGATACTTCCATGCCTCTGTGTTGGACACCGATATCAGCGACATGGGATTTACAAGTTCAAACTACTGGGTTACGTTTTCAGTTGGACTGCTTACTCCGTCTTAATTGGGGGCTGCAGTGGCTTGCTAGAGCCCGCCTGCAGTCTGTGGGCCTTGGCCCACTGCCAACATAAAGACGGGCCCATTGGATCGTACACATGGAACGTCTGGACTTTAACTAGTCGGATTAAGTGTGTACTTGGAGTATACACGTTTGAAGAGAGAGAGATATATTAATTATATTATATGCATCAATTGGATTGATCAAAGTGATATCATTAATATTTATTTCGGCCTTCTCATAATTAATTCAATGAATTAATTTATGGGATTATTTCCTAGGTGGAAATATTATGACATGTATAGGTTTACATGTTTGTCATTTTATGTGTTTGTCTAATTTAATCCATTGATTAAATTAATAGGTCAAATGAATTTTACTTTAAATGTATGTAATATGTTACATGGTATCATATATATAAACATACATGTTAAATTAAAGTTGCATTTGAATTTAAATAAATCAAAGGAATTAAATTGGGCTTAAAACTTGAAATGAATATTCTCACTTGGCTTGGAATGGTTTGGCCGAAATTCATGGGTGGATGGGCAAGAATGGTGAGTCATTTTGTTGGACAAAATGATGATGACACATTCCTTGGGACCAATAGGAAAAGAGTGAGTCATTCTGATGGAGTGGAAGAGGTGGCGTTGACTTATTTGGAGAAAGTCGAAAACGGAAAAAAATCAACGAAGCGGTGAAATTTTGCAAGTGTCTGATTTGGGCCCAAAATTAGTGGATTTTCAAGGGAATTGGGCCGGTGAACAGGACCCACGACTTATGTGGTGGGCACCACCGGATTTTTGCGAAAAAATGCTGTTTAGTCCTTTAATTTTACGTTTTTATATTTTTAGGGACTTAATTGCAAATTTTGAAAAGTTTCTGTATTATTCGGTTTGTTCCGAAATTTTTACCCTAGCTCTACAAACCTATAAATAGGGCTGTTATGTAGAAGGAAGTCAGTTTTTGAAGCCGAATTCTTTTGAGTTAATTTGTTTTTTTTTCCTATTCCTAGTTTTGTGAAAAATTAGGTTTTAGAAGCCTAAATTCCGGTATCGTGCGCGATCAACGGAGTTTGGTAGAATTGTTTCTGGTATCTTGTGAGATCAACGGATTCAGTTGGTTTGAATTGTTTCCGCTGCATCAGTTTGGTATCAGAGCCTAAACCCTAAGCCGAAACTATGCCGCCGCGAAGAGAACGGAGGGTAGAAGAAATTGTGGCTGAAGAGGACGGTTTAGAGAATCGACTTGAGCAACGACTGCATCGAGTGATTGATCAGCGCCTACAAGAGGCTGTCGATCAACTCACGGAGAGGGTGGCAGGATTGCTTGCGAATCAAAATAGGGCAAACGAAGGGCGCAACCGCGCGAGACAACAGTTTCGTGGAGAGGAAGAAAATCCTTTTGTCGCTGATGAGGATGAGGATTACGAGTTTGATATGGGGAGAAATCGAAGGCGGAGACCAGAACCAGAGGATAGACATTGGGAGAGTGGAATTCGAACGGAAATCCCAGAGTTCCAAGGAATCCTTCAACCTGAGGAGTTCATTGATTGGTTGACGACTGTTGAGGAAGTAATGGAATTCAAAGGGGTTTCTGAGGACAGAAAAGTGCAGTTGGTGGTGACTAGGTTGAGAGGACGCGCCATGGCCTGGTGGCAGCAGCTCAAACAGACTCGGCTGAGGCTGGGAAAACCGAAGATTGCCGCCTGGGAGAAGATGAAGAAACATATGCGGACTGCGTTTTTGCCCTACAATTACCAGCGGTTAATGTATCAACGCTTGCAGAATCTAAGACAGGGTAATCGGACAGTGGATGAATATACCACTGATTTTTACCAATTGATTGCCCGGAACGATGTTCAGGAGACCGAAGATCAGTTGGTTTCAAGGTATATCGGAGGATTGAGGGAACAAATCCGAGATTTAGTTAATGATTTTGATCCATTAACGGTATCTGAAGCACATCAGCGAGCAGTCAGGATGGAGAGGAGACCCCGTACTGTTGGCTTTACCAATACGGTCGGTGGTGGTGCAAATCGACCCTCCAATACAGCAGCAGCCCCTGCCAATAGAGTTACCGCTTCACAACCAGCCAATAACCCTGTCAAACGAGTCAGTGGTAATAATGTTAAGTGCTTTTCCTGTGGAGAGGTTGGACATGTCAGGTCTGAATGTAAGAAAGCAGGGAAGCGGGCGATGTTTATGGAAGCAGAAGAGGAGGATGAAGAGACCCAGTTACCGGAGGATGAAGAAGAAGCTAACAGTGAGGAAGAGGAGATAGTCGCCGGAGACACTGGAACTGCCCTGGTGGTTCGGAGGTTCTGTTTTACTCCTCGGTTAGTGGAAGATAACTGGCTGCGAAACAATATTTTCCAGTCCACATGCACGATCAAAGACAAGGTCTGTAAGTTTATTATAGATTTTGGATGTTGTGAAAATATTATCTCTGCTGAGGCTGTTAAGAAATTAGAATTAGTGACAGAAAAACACCCAAAACCGTATAAATTGTCTTGGTTGAAACAAGGGGGTGAAGTAATTGTGTCAAGGAGGGTATTGGTTCCTTTTTCTGTTGGTAGTAAATACAAAGATGAAGTATGGTGTGATGTAGTTGAGATGGATGCATGTCATCTGTTATTAGGGCGACCATGGCAGTATGATAGGGAAACATCGCATGACGGGAAGAAAAATAGCTATAGCTTCTTGTTTGAAGGGGTGAGAATAGTTCTGGTCCCGAAGAAGGAGGAGAGCAAGGGTACGGTGATTATGTTGTCCCTAGCTCAGTTTGAAGAAGAATTTCAAGAAGCGGATTTGGCCTTTGCATTAGTAAGTAAAGAAGTTGGGGAAAATAAACCGATTGCTGAGGCAGTCCAGCCCTTGTTGAAAGAGTTTGCTGACCTGTTTCCAGAGGAGCTACCGGCTGGTTTACCCCCCCTACGTGATATCCAGCACCGAATTGATCTTGAGCCCGGTGCAGCCCTACCTAATCGGCCCCATTACCGAATGAGTCCAGCGGAACATGAAGAGCTGAGGAGACAAGTGGAGGAGCTGTTAGAGAAAGGATACATAAGGGAGAGCATTAGCCCTTGTGCGGTTCCAGCCTTACTGATACCAAAGAAGGATGGATCGTGGAGGATGTGCGTTGACAGTCGAGCAGTCAATAAGATAACAGTCAGGTATCGCTTTCCTATCCCTCGACTTGATGATTTACTTGATCAAATCAGTGGGGCTACTATCTTCAGTAAACTGGACTTGAAAAGCGGATATTACCACATCAGAATCCGACCCGGAGATGAGTGGAAAACGGCTTTTAAAACCAGAGAGGGTCTGTATGAGTGGTTAGTAATGCCGTTTGGGCTTTCTAATGCGCCGAGTACCTTTATGAGAGTGATGAACCAGGTGTTGAGGCCTTTCATAGGCAAATTTGTGGTAGTTTATTTTGATGACATTCTGATATTTAGTGCCACCGAAGCTGAACATTTACAGCACTTGAGAGCTGTCTTAGAGGTTCTGAGGAGGGAGAGATTATTTGCTGCCTTGAAGAAGTGTGAATTTATGGCAAGGAGCGTGCTGTTTCTGGGTTATGTGGTGTCGGCAGAGGGATTGCAGGTGGATGAATCGAAGATTCAAGCTGTCCAGCAGTGGCCCAGACCCCGGACTGTGACTGAGGTGCGGAGTTTTCATGGACTGGCATCGTTTTATAGGCGATTTATCCCCCACTTCAGTACTATCATGGCACCAATAACAGAGTGCATGAAGCAGAAGGACAGATTTGAATGGTCAGAGGCAGCAGAGGAGGCCTTCAAGGCAATCAAGTATAAACTGACTAATGCACCTATCCTAGTTCTACCCGATTTCCATCAACCATTTGAGTTACACTCAGATGCGTCAAAACTGGGTATAGGAGCAGTCCTCAGTCAGAATAGCAGACCAGTGGCGTATTATAGTGAGAAGTTGTCAGGGGCAAAGCTTCGGTACAGCACGTACGATGTAGAGTTCTATGCAGTGGTGCAAGCCGTCAAGCATTGGAGGCACTACCTATTTCAGAAGGAGTTTGTGCTCTATACAGATCATGATGCCCTTAGACATCTGCATAGTCAAGACAAAATTTCAGCTAGGCATGCAAGCTGGGTGGCATATTTGCAGCAATTTACCTTCGTTGTGAAACACAAATCCGGAGTGACAAATAAAGTGGCAGATGCCCTCAGCCAGCGAAAGGCGTTCTTAACCGCCATGACTGTTAAGGTTCCAGGATTCGACTCTTTTGCTGAGCTATTACGGACTGATCCTTATTTTTCTACTGTAATAGAAAAGGTTGAGATGGGGGAGCAATCTGATTATCATATACAGCAGGGATTTCTATTTAAGGGTAACCAATTGTGTGTTCCGGAAAGCAGTTTGAGGCTACAAATTATCACTGAACTCCACAATGAAGGGCATGTGGGCCGAGATCGCACTTTGCAGCTTGTACAGTCCAGTTACTACTGGCCTTCCATGCGAAGAGAGGTGGAAAAATTTGTGAAACGGTGTGCTGTTTGCCAAGTCTCTAAAGGGTCAGCCACTAATGCCGGTTTATACATGCCGTTGCCTGTCCCTACACACCCATGGTCTGACATCAGTATGGATTTTGTTTTGGGGTTGCCAAGGACTCAGAGGGGCAATGATTCTGTTTTTGTAGTGGTAGATCGATTTTCGAAGATGGCACACTTCATACCGTGTAAGAAAACTACCGATGCTGTCAAGGTGGCGCAATTGTTCTTCCGAGAGGTCTACAAGCTGCATGGACTGCCCGCATCAATTGTTTCAGATAGGGACACTCGGTTCTTGAGCCATTTCTGGAGGAGTTTGTGGAAAATGGTGAACACACAATTGAACTTCAGTAGTGCTTACCATCCGCAAACTGACGGACAAACTGAGGTAGTCAATCGGTCGTTGGGAAATCTGTTGCGGAGTCTGGTGGGAGAGCATGTGAAGAGCTGGGATGTGAAGATCTGTTTGGCTGAGTTTGCGCACAACCATGCAGTAAATCGAAGCACGGGTTTCAGCCCGTTTGTGGTTGTCTACTCAGTAGTTCCCAAAGGTCCACTGGATCTGTTACCCATCCCGTCCAAGAGCAAGCACCATGGAAAGGCTGAAGATTTTGTGGATAGCCTGCAGGAGGTACATGCTGCAGTAAGGCACAATTTGCAGGTTTCCAATGCCAAGTACAAGCAGTTTGCCGATAAGAAGCGTAGACATGTCGAATACGACGTGGGAGACTTTGTGTGGGCGATTATGACCAAAGATAGGTTTTCTGTGGGTGACTACAACAAACTTTCAGCCAGGAAAATTGGGCCAGTGGAGATCATTGAGAAGATAAATGCTAATGCTTACCGGTTGAAGTTGCCTAGTTCGGTTCGCACCCACGACGTCTTCAATGTAAAGCATCTTCTACCTTATGTCAGTGATTCTTCCGAGGACGAAAATTCGAGGGCGAATTCTTTCCAACCCGGGGAGAATGATGGAGTGGAAGAGGTGGCGCTGACTTATTTGGAGAAAGTCGAAAACGGAAAAAAATCAACGAAGCGGTGAAATTTTGCAAGTGTCTGATTTGGGCCCAAAATTAGTGGATTTTCAAGGGAATTGGGCCGGTGAACAGGACCCACCACTTTTGTGGTGGGCACCACCGGATTTTTGCGAAAAAATGCTGTTTAGTCCTTTAATTTTACGTTTTTATATTTTTAGGGACTTAATTGCAAATTTTGAAAAGTTTCTGTATTATTCGGTTTGTTCCGAAATTTTTACCCTAGCTCTACAAACCTATAAATAGGGCTGTTATGTAGAAGGAAGTCAGTTTTTGAAGCCGAATTCTTTTGAGTTAATTTGTTTTTTTTTCCTATTCCTAGTTTTGTGAAAAATTAGGTTTTAGAAGCCTAAATTCCGGTATCGTGCGCGATCAACGGAGTTTGGTAGAATTGTTTCCGGTATCTTGTGAGATCAACGGATTCAGTTGGTTTGAATTGTTTCCGCTGCATCACATTCTTTGATTTTGAGGTAGCAAAGTTGGACTTTGCTTCCTTAAATGAAATAGAATGATGACAATTTTGTGTTGGCCGAATTGTTGGAGTATTGGTGAGTCATATTCTTGACTTTTTGATATTATGGATGAAGATGAAGAAAAGGTGATGGTGACTGATGGTGGTGAGTCACCATGGTGAGTCATTGGTTTGACTCATTGGTAGCAAGTTGGACTTTGCTCTTCCATCTCATCTCCTTTTCTTTCATGAGATAGAATCACCATAAACTTGACTCTACTTTTGGCCGTCCAATACTCTTGCTTTAAGAGAAATTGGTTTTCTTTTAAAGTATGAATTTTGCCCACTTTTCATGAATTAATTCTTTTGGTAAGAATTAGGTGCACACTTAAGATTATTGGTGCTATCTTTTGGAAAGATAGATTTTTCTTTTGGAAAGAAAATAGGGACAGCCATAAATCTCAAAGTGAGCAGCCCTCTCTCCCTCTCTTCTTGTCATCCGAGTCGCTAGCACGGGTTTCGGTCCGAGAGCCGTTCGTGTACGCATCGGTGGAGGAAATCTGCACTTGATTTCTGCAGTCTGCATCCGTCTCTTAGAGAGACTTTGTGGTGAGTTTTGAAACCCTCCTTTTATGCTTTAAGTTTTTGATTTCCACATCTTAAGCTCCTGGGCCGGATTCGAGGAAATCGACGCGTATTTCTGCTTTTATCGGTCGGTTTCCCGTGACGAATCCCAACATCCACTCCCTCGGATTGATGATTTGTTTGATCAGTTACAAGGTTCATGTTGCTTTTCCAAGATTGACTTGTGGTCTAGGTATCATCAATTGAGAATCAGGGGTGAAGATGTACCTAAGACAGCATTCAGAACACGATACGGTCATTATGAATTTTTAGTAATGCCATTTGGCTTAACCAATGCACCAGCAGCATTTATGGATCTCATGAATAGAGTGTTCAAGCCATTCTTAGATCATTTTGTAATTGTGTTCATCGATGATATATTGGTGTATTCAAGAAGTGAGGAGGAGCATACATACCATTTGCGAATGGTATTACAAACTTTGAGAGAACATCAGCTTTATGCCAAGTTCTCTAAATGTGAGTTTTGGTTGGATAGTGTGGCATTTTTAGGACATGTAGTGTCCAAGGATGGAATACAAGTAGATCTGAAAAAGGTGGAAGCAATTACAAATTGGAGGAGACCTACTACAGTGACAGAAATTCAAAGTTTTCTGGGTTTCGCTAGCTACTATAGGAGATTTGTTCAAGATTTCTCTAAGATAGCAGCACCTTTGACCCGATTAACTCAAAAGAATGTTCCTTTCGTATGGTCAGAAGCATATGAGAATAGTTTTCAAAGATCGAAAGATTGTTTGACCTCGGCACCAGTACTTACTTTACCGTCTGGATCTGGAGGATTCACTGTTTATTTTGATGCTTCTAGAGTTGGTTTGGGTTGTGTGTTGATGCAAAATGGAAAGGTTATTGCTTATGCATCGAGGCAATTAAAGAAACATGAACAGAATTACCCAACTCACGACTTAGAAATGGCGGCAGTGGTTTTTGCATTGAAGATATGGAGGCATTATTTGTATGGAGAAACGTGTGAGATTTACACTGACCACAAGAGTCTTAAATACATATTCTAACAAAGGGATTTGAATCTAAGGCAAAGACGATGGATGGAGTTGTTGAAAGATTATGATTGTACGATATTGTATCATCCAGGCAAGGCTAATGTTGTGGCAAATGCTTTAAGCAGAAAATCCTTAGGTAGTTTAGCTCACATTAGTGTTGAAAGAAGGCCTTTGATTAAGGAGATGCATAATTTATGTGATTCTGGAGTGCAATTAGAACTGGGCCACTTTGGAACAATATTGGCACATTTCAAAGTGAGATCAGTGTTACTTGATAGAATCAAAACAGCTCAAGCCAAAGATCCTCAATTGTGCGAAATTTTGACTGAGTTGGAGAACGGTAATGTTCGTGATTTTAGAATTGATGATGATGGATATCTACGTTATGGGGATCGACTATGCGTTCCTAATGTGGATAATTTAAGAAAGGAGATCATGGAAGAAGCTCATTTTGCAGCCTATAATATACATCCGGGTTCTACAAAAATGTACCAAGATCTTAAGAAGTTGTATTGGTGGAATGGTATGAAAAGAGATGTAGCGGACTTTGTATCTCATTGTTTGACTTGCCAACAAGTAAAGTTTGAACATCAAAAGCCTTCGGGATTATTACAGCAGTCACCTATTCCCGAATGGAAGTGGGAGCGAGTAGCTATGGACTTTGTAGTTGGATTGCCTCATACGTTGAACGGGTATGACTCAATATGGGCGATTGTTGACAGATTGACTAAATCGGCTCATTTCCTTCCAGTTAAGACAACATATTCAGTAGCAAAATTGGCACATGTTTATGTGGATAGAATCGTTTGTTTACATGGTGTTCCAGTGTCCATTGTGTCGGACAGAGGATCAGTCTTTACATCCAAATTTTGGGAGAAACTTCAGAGTGCTCTAGGCACTAGATTGGATTTTAGCACTGCTTTTCATCCTCAAACGGATGGTCAATACGAACGAATAATTCAAACTTTGGAAGATATGCTAAGAATGTGTGTACTAGATTTTGGTGGTCATTGGGATGCACACTTGCCTCTCATTGAATTTGCTTACAATAATAGCTATCATTCAAGCATTGGGATGGCTCCGTATGAAGCACTATATGGTAGGAAGTGTAGATCCCCTTTATGTTGGGAGGAAGTTGGTGAAAGGAAACTTATTGGCCCAGAGTTAATACAGATTACTTCAGAAAAAGTCCCGATTATTCGTCAACGAATACAAACAGCTTTTAGTAGACAGAAAAGTTATGCCGATCCAAAGGGGAAGGATGTGACATTCATGGAAGGAGAGTATGTATTTATTAAAGTATCACCAATGAAAGGAATTATGAGATTTGGCAAAAAGGGAAAGTTGACACCCCGGTATATCGGACCGTTTGAAATTTTGAAGAAAGTAGGTGAGGTGGCATATCATTTGGCATTACCTTCCAATTTATCACAAGTCAATCCAGTCTTTCATGTATCAATGCTAAGGAAATATGTGCCGGATCCATCTCACGTCCTCCATCCTCAAAATGTACAAGTTAGTGGAGACTTGTCATACGAGGAACAACCCATGGCAATTGTTGATCAACAAACTCGTCAACTACGAACTAAGGAAATTCCAATGGTGAAAGTACTATGGAGTAACCATGCCATGGAAGAATGCACTTGGTAATCAGAGTGGGAGATGCGGAACAAATATCCTTACCTATTTCAATCATGAGGTTAGTCTTCAAATTTTAAATTCGAGGACGAATTTCTTTAAGGGGGGAGAATGTAATACCCCGAATTAATTACCTTGTGAATATCCATATAAAGTGTTTAGATGCATATATGATTATATATATTTAAGTGAGTTAATGAGAAATTATAAAAGTTTAGGGATGAATTGGAAAATTATCAAATAAGGAGGGATCATAGCGGATATTTTACAAAAATAATTCAATTAAATTGGAGATGGCCGACAGCCATCTACTCCTTTTCTTTTTCTTCTTCTTCTTTCTTTTCTTTGTTTATTTCATTTTACATTTCAAAATTTAACTCTCAAATTCTTCCTCAATTCTCATCCGTTTTTCGCAAACTTTATATCGAACGAAGCTCTCAACACGTACTACAATCCTATGTAAGTTTTAGGAGGAGAAATCAAGTGTTGAGAGAGAGATTAAAACCTGAAATTTCGTGCTAATTGCTGTCCCGCACGATTCACTATCTTCCATCCAAAATTTCAAAAATCTTACCCCGGAAATGAACTCGGGAGGCCGGAAAACCTTTGGGTAGGTTGAGAATCGGAACATGAAAGCTTGATTTTCCGGTGATCGGAACTTCATCGGTAAATTTCTAATTTCTCTGATTTCTTGAGTTTTAGTTGGAATTAGGGTAATGTAATGGTATATTTAGACTCCTGAGATTATAATCTAGCTAATGGTATGAATCGTTTTCACATAGGGCAAGTTCGAAATTTTCCGGCGATGGATTCCAGCGACGGGCAGTAATTCCGGCGAGGTACATTAGGTACTTGAAAAATATTCCTAGTCTTATTTGGAGAAAGATTAATTCTTGGACCTTGCCCAAATTCCTTAAGTGTTAAATTTTATTAATTTTAGAAGTCTATTAGTTAGTTAATTAAAAAGAAAATAGATGTTAATTCTTGGTTTGTGAATGATATAATTATGTTAGTGGAGTGAGTTAATTGAGAATGTCAATAGGAAGAGAATATGTGATGTTATATGGATTGAATGAAATGCCAGTGTATGTGTTGAAGAATTGGTATATTATGGAATTTAATTGAGTTTGGCTATCCAGTCCGGTTATTGAATTGCAGTCTATGGAGACCGACTGGAATTGTTGTGTGGACTATAGAAGTGTAATTTTATACAGGTTTGACCCTAATATTAATTAGGGGGATATCCATTTTATAGGGGAAACTCTGCCAAAATTTCTATTGATATTTCGGATAAATAGAATAATTAGTTCCTTCCTCATCTCCATTATAAATTCTCTTGTGTAGACATCCAACCGGTAGGCGAAGCAGGAGAGCCGGAGAAATAGGATTCGTCGGCTAGGAGTATCTGTGAGTTAATTATATGTTATGCATATTTAATTTAGCATTTGCATTCATGACCGATTTTTTTTAAAGTTTAAATCTTATTATGTGATTATTATCATTATTTAAAAGAGTATCGCCTAGCATTATAATTATATTTATTCTATGGAATAAATGTATGAATTGATGATATGTTTATGGATAAGCTCGGTTGAGTTATTCTCGGGCTATGTGATATTATGGCATTGGAATTAAGTGAGGCTGGGTATGGGTTCGGTTGAGTTATTCTCGGTCCTCCAGCCGACTGGGTGCGGGTTCGGTTGAGTTATTCTCGGTCCCCCAGTCATTGGATATAAGAGAGCTGGATGGCTATGTAGATTATGCAATACTTTGGGTATTGAGGTTTAGGGTCCATGACGTATAGAAACCACTTATTAATAATTGTTTTATTATTTGGTTTACCGAAATCATGTGTATGAATGCCTGTACAATATATACGTATATAAATATATATATATACATACGCAAAGTATTGTGTGATTGGTTGATTGCTAAATTATTCATGCATTGCATAAAATTAATTCACTACGGGAGGTCTGACTCCCTAAATTTTTCAGGTAGCTAGAAGCGTATTGCAGCCCAAGATCTTCCTCCGGGCGGCACAATAGTTTTACTATGTAGATTATCATTAATTACTTCCAATGTATTAAATTTCTAGACCGTAGTACCAGAGTAAGGATTATATTTGATGTTGTGTATGTGAAAAGGATTTAATGTGTTAAGTAATGACGGATTTAAATATTATATTTTGAGACTGTAGTTTAAAGTATGGTTTTAGGCTTGCTACGGGTTCCGGTGGCGATATACCTACCCGTTCCCTAGCGCCGGTCACGGCCGGGGTTTGGGTTGTGACACCTACATAGCCATATGGCTGTAGGTCACAGGGGCGCGGCTGTAGCATGCGGGGTGGCTGTAATATCACAGGGGTGCAGTTGTAGTGCAGACAGCACTTTGTCTATATCTTTATATGATTTTTGATGATTATAGCCATGCGGCTATAGGTTCTAGGGGCTGTTTTTCAAGGAAAATAAAGTCTTAAGACAAAGGAATGCATCCTGGACCCGACAAAATTTAATCGAAGAGCGGTAAAACCATGGAAAAGCAAAGAAATACGCGTTCAAAGACTCAAATTCATAGCCAAAGGTGCAAATGTTATGTAAATATCATGTGCATCAAGTACATCACTGAGTTAGACCCATGCAAGGACTAGAATGTGCAAGAAAACAACCCACAAATGGGTCAATACATCACAAATAGGGAATGGAAAAATAGGCCTAAGAGGAGTCAAAGCCCAGCATCATCGTCATCATCCCCGTCATCTCCTGCCTCATCTGTCGGACTCTCACTCATATCCTCGCCTGCATGTCCCATCTGGGCATCGCAATTGTCCACTTGATCTCTGAAGGTCTGGTCATAACCTCCAGCTTGGTGACCCAACGCCGCAACTGATCATTCTCTATCCTCAAACGAGTAGACTCACGACACTCGATTCCAATCGTCGTCTGCAACAAACAAAGCAGAGAAGACATCACAATCACATGTATATACATCCATACATAAGCATAAAATCAAAACAGGTACTTACTGTCAGAGCAACATTGTCCCAAAAAGTGAGTGCCCTCAGTGCATAAATGGCTTGGCCCATACACATGCCTTACATCACTAGAATCTGCAAAGATCGCACTCAGAAGGATCAATCTATGATGAATGACTAGTGAAAGGGGTAAAAATAGATAATTGCAGAAATACTCACATGCGTGGTGCCATCAGGAATGGCCGGAGGAAAATTATGGTCCTGAAGATGGAGATCAACCCGATAAGACTACCGAGACTCGTCCAATAGCTGAATGGAGTCGTCGATCGGGAACTCAACCAATCTCAGGAACCTGAAGAGCCTAAGGATGAGGAATAAGGACATCCTCCTCTTCGATGGCAGAACCCGCTCCAGCGGTCCGAGAAGTAGTAGTACCAGACCTCCTATCTCTTCCACTGGCAGACGAGGACGGGTGTGCATGCTCACTTGGGGCAGCTGTAGCTGCAGATTTTTGGCCAACCACAAATCATTCATTTTTCGGTTAAATCTCGTCCTAACTCAACCCAAATCAACAACTAAACATCCTAGGGACATATTCTACTCAAATCATGCATCAATTTCACCTATTTTCTCTAATTTTGTAGAAATTTCAAACTTGGAAAAAGTGGGGAAATTCAAAAAAACTAACCAGATTCGTGAGAGCATGACTTGAAATCTGGAGTTGGATGGGCACTGGGGCGTCAATCATCACTCCGCAATATTCATCATCTTCAGCCCATAAATACACTCCATGGGTTCAAATGCTAAGGAGAAATTCCCTCCGGGATAGAAAACCTCATTTGAAAGGTGGGTTGAGCAGAAGGAACGGGCCGGAGGACTCTACGCATCTTTCGCCTAATGATTTCGAGTTTTGGGGCAAGAAAATCACCAAAGAGAGGGAGAGTTTTCAGTTGGAAATGGAGATAAAAGGGATGTCTTCATTTTTATGGCTATTAAATGCCATTCCATACCCATTACTACAGCCGAGTGGCTGTAGTTTAAACCACTATAGCCGCGCGGCTGTAGCTTGCTTCTTTACAAAATTTTTCTCTTTATGCTTTTCAAAACTTATTCTATGCCAATTTGATCTCGAGAAAGGTAGTTTTCATGTCTTACAGGTATCAAGGGGCCATATATTTGGCACGTATTCATTCTTGATCTAAGGGGAAAAAATTTTTGTTCCCAAAATTATCGATCAAGGAATGAATATGCGCCCAAAACAACTTCAAAGCTTCGAGAGAGATGATCAAGCTTCTCAAATTACCAAAGCATCTTCCCCCGGCTACACTAACTTAATGGGAAACACAATTACCCTTTCCTTTAGTGACACAGGCCCCACTAGAAGTGAAATGACCAAAATGCCTTTCCAATAGTAACCACACTACCGGATGGCCAAAGCACCTTTCCTTTAGTGACATAGGCTATACAGAAGACCAACTCACTAAAATAATTCTTCCCATAGTGATACAAGCTCCACTAAAGGTGGAAAGACCAAAATACCCCTTTGTTAGCCACCAAGCTACCAAATGACCAAACTACCCTTTTCCCATCAAAAGGGGATACCAAACCACTGAAACTCATTTCTTTTCGTGACATAGGCCCTAAGAGAAGTCAAATGACCAAAGTGTTGGGATTTTTCACCGGACATCACCTGATAAAAGAGGAAGAACGCGGTGATTTCCTCAAATCCAGTCCCAGGAGCAATTAAAATGGAAATTGGAAAACTTTAAATTAAATAGAAAGAGATAAATTTTCTTACCAGAAAATCTCTTTCAAGAGATGGATGAAGACTGCAGAAACCAAAGTAGATTTCCTCCTCGTTTTCATACACGAATGCCTAACGAATGCAACCCGTGCTAGCGTCAGAAAAACGGAAAAATGGAAGAGAGGAGGCTATGGAAATTTCAGCTACTAGTGTGCTAGGGTTAGGGGGGGCCGAAATTTTCACCCTAGGTTTTATACCTAGGGTGGTCGAATTCCCTTGGGGGAATTCAGGCCCAGCTTGGCTCCATTCCATTCTGTGCGGGCTTCCTTGTTTTAATTTGGGCCCAATCTAATTTTAATTATTCTAGTTTAAATTAATTTCAAGCCCAATTTTAATATACCCATGTATTTAATATATTACTCCAAGTAATATATTATTTACATTTAAATTAAAATTAGTTTGACAATTAATTTAATCCATCTAATTAAAATTAAATCTTCACAAAATAAAATCATATGTAAACCTATACATATGAATATTTCCCCCAGGAAATAATTTCATAATTAATCCAATTAATTATGAAGAGCCAATCGAACATATATTAATTTTATTATTAGGATCAATCCAATTGATCTTTATAATATAATTAATATACATACACCTCTCTTTCCATAGTGTATACTCCAAGTACACATGTGATTCCTTAAGTCTGCATTCAGTCGTTTTATGTGTACGATCCCGTGGGCCCATCTTTATGTTGGCAGCGGGCCTTTGGCCCGCAGACTGCAGTTGGGCTCTAGCAAGCCACTGCAGCCCCCAATTAAGATGGAGATGGCAGTCTAACTGTTATCATAACCCTGTGGTTTAAACTTGTACATCCCATGTCATTGATATCGGTGTCCAACACAGAGGCATGGATTGATCACACTCTTTTGTGTCTGGACATTAACTTATAATTCATAAGCATGTTACAATGCATGATTTAAATGTTTGTATGATTGGACATAATTAAAATGGGTTGTATTTTTCTTTTTTGGTAAATACAGCCTGCGTGTCGTTTTTCTTTTTAATGTAATTTTATTTTATTCAAACATTATAAAATTTGTAAAAGAAGAAGCCCATGGAGTGGTGAGCCCAAATGGAGGTGCAAGCCCAATTGGAGATGCAAGCCCAGAAGGAAAAGATGGAGGCCCACCTGATATTTGTTTCTAGTATAGGTTTACTAGAATAATATTAGGATGTAATATAGGCCCATAGCAATCCATTTTACTTTTATTTAATTATGCTTTATATTCAGTTGCATGTATGAATGTATGTTCCAATAGCCTATTCACCCGCTTTATGCATGTAAGCCGTTATAATTGAATCTAATAACCAAAAGGAATTACTAAGTCGCTTAAAAGTGCTTCCCTCATTCAAAACCGAATCGAGGTGGGAATAGGCCAGTTGTAGACCATGCCCTCGTAGGATGCACTAGAGTATTGTCACTTTGTATTGGGTTAGAGTATGGGATACTCTAACACTTGGATGGAGGTTTTGACTTAGTGTGGGTAGTAGGATTCTTCTGGCCCTAAGCACAGATGGGTAAGTGCCAACAAGCCCATCAAACTAAGAGTCCTTAGGTTGGGATTGGATGGCGTTCCTACCTAAATAATTAAGGTATAGTTGTACCAAACCCTCATTTGGCTATATCTTAATGAAATATGGATCTCGGCCCATGAGCCCAACAACTCGGTTTAAATTAATAACTTGATTCATTATTAATTTTATATGGGAACAACAAAGTTAAGCCCTTTATTAACACTCTAAATATTTTTCTGTGTAGAAAAACCCAAATGGCAAACACAAATACCATATCACTGCGATCCATTCTTGAAAAGGACAAGCTTTCCGGTCCTAACTTTTTAGACTGGTCTAGGAACTTGAGGATAGTTCTAAGAGAAGAGTCAAAAGAGTATGTACTAGAAAGGCCTGTGCTGGCTGTGCCTCAAGGACGTAATCCACTGGCTGCCCAGCTGGAGGAATACGAAGCGCATGTCAAGGACAACTGGGATGTGACATGCCTTATGTTGGCCTGCATGGTCCCCGAACTGGAAAAACAGTTCATGGACCACCAAGCCTATGCCATGATAACAACTCTAAACGAGATGTTTCAAGAGCAAGCTCGTCAAGAAAGGTACCTGACCAATAAGGCATTCCACTCTTGTAAGATGGGGGCCGGGACATCTGTGAGTGCACGCGTCCTTGCCGGATTCTTATGATCAGTTCATCCTGAACTACAATATGCAAGGGATGAACCGTACTGTCAGTGAGCTGCATGGGATGCTTAAGCTTACTAAGCAGTCGATCAAGAAGACTCCGCCTGTGCTGCTGGTTAACAAGGGGAACCCTCCTCTTGCCAAGGGTAAGGCCAAGGCCAAGGCTAAAAAGGCCAAAGCCAAGAAGGCCAAGGCCCAACCCAAGGCCCAGCAGAAGGCAGGTCCTGAGGATGTGTGTTTCCGGGAGAAGACAGGTGGGCCATTGGAAGAGATCATGTCCCAGGCTGATGGGAGAGCAAAAGAAGGGGCCAAGGTGCGTCCTCTTCAGGTATTTATGTTATAGATATTAACCTTACTGTTTCAACATCCTGGGTATTGGATACTGGATGTGGTTCTCACATTTGTTGCAATGTGCAGGGACTTAAGAACAGAAGGTTGCTGGGGTCGGGAGAGGTGGACTTGCGGGTCGGGAATGGAGCAAGGGTTGCTGCCATAGAGATCGGTGAATACCACCTTGTGATGCCCAGTGGATTGGTTTTGATTTTAAAACATTGTTACTTTGTACCTGCTATGTGCAGGAATATTATTTTTGTATCAATGTTGGATATTTCTGGATTTATTTTCACTATTTCTAATGGTCGAATTTCTATATCTAGAGAGCGATTATTTTATGGAGATGCTCCATTAAATAATGGCCTATATATCCTGGACTTAAATGAAACCAATCATATCTATAACATAAACATTAAAAGGGTTAAGCCTAACGAACTTAATCCTGTCTACCTATGGCATTGTCGTCTTGGCCATATAAACGAGAAGCGCAGTGCCAGACTTCACAAAGCAGGAGTCCTAGGGTCATTTGACTTGGAGTCAATTGATACATACGAATATATGAGCCTAGAGTTTGACTCATACTTGAGAGAGCATGGAATAGTTCCACAGCTCACTCCTCCCGGAACGCCGCAATGGAATGGGGTGTCCGAACGGAGGAATAGGACCTTGTTGGACATGTTCCGCTCAATGATGAGTCAAGCATCTCTCCCAATTAGTTTCTGGGGACACGCCCTCGAGACAGCAGCTCTCATCTTAAACAATACTCCGACTAAAGCAGTGGAAAAGACCCCATATCAGATATGGACGGGCAAGGAGACCAATGTGTCTTTCCTAAGGATTTGGGGATGCGAAGAACATGTCAAGAAATTGACTAGTGGCAAACTGGAGCCCAAAACCGATAAATGCCTGTTTGTGGGCTACCCTAGGGAAACCAAAGGGTATTACTTCTACAACCCCGCCGAGAACAAGGTGTTGGTGGCAAGGAAAGGGGTCTTTCTAGAAAAGGAGTTCCTTTCCAAGAAAGATAGTGGGAGCAATGTTGTACTCAGGGAAGTTCAAGGTCCACAAGCTCCTGAAGAGGATAACTCGGAGGCCCAGGTGGAGCTTCCACAAGTGGAAGCACCGACCCAGGCCACATAAGAACCTAGAAGGTCTGGTAGGGATCATCGGGAGCCAGAGAGGTATGGTTTCCTCATCACCGATGATCAAACTCTTCTCATCTGGGATGAGGAAGAGCCCAAAACCTACTAGGAGGCTATGGCTAGCCCACAGTCTGCAAATTGGCGTAAAGCCATGGAGGCAGAAATGCAATCTATGTACGATAATAAAGTTTGGAACTTGGTTGACCCACCTCCATGTGCTAAGGTAATAGGTTGCAAGTAGTGCTATAAGCTAAAAGCTGACAACACCTTCAAGGGCCGTCTGGCTGCAAAAGGTTTCAGACAAGTCCATGGAATAGACTATGATGAAACTTTCTCACCAGTAGCCATGCTCAAATCCATCAGGATACTACTGGCCATAGCCGCATGGTATGACTATGAGGTATGGCAGATGGATGTCAAAACTGCTTTCCTTAATGGAAAGCTACTCGAGGATGTGTACATGACACAACCTGAGGGTTTTGTCGATCCTAAGTATCCGGGAGGGTATGCAAACTTTAAAGGTCCATTTATGTACTGAAGTAAGCGTCCCATAGTTGGAATCTAAGATTCAATGAGGCTATAAAGGAATATGGCTTCGTACAGAATCTAGATGAGCCTTGTGTGTATAAGAGGACTAGTGGGAGCATTGTCACATTCTTGGTACTTTATGTAGACGACATCCTGCTCATTGGAAGTGACATACCCACACTGCAAGGGGTAAAGCAGTGGCCAAGTAAGTGCTTCGCAATGAAGGACTTAGGCGAGGCTGAGATGATCCTAGGATCAGGATCTACAGGGATGGATCAAATCGGCTTCTGGGCCTAAGTCAGGCTTCGTACATTGACAAAGTTCTAAAAAGGTTCAGCATGGACCGGGCCAAGAAAGGTTTCTTGCCAATGGGCCATGGGCTGAAACTTAGTAAGAAGAACTGTCCTAAAACAAGGGAGGACAGGGAGAACATGAAATTGGTTCCATATGCTTCGGCTATAGGATCAATTATGTACTCCATGTTATGTATGAGACCTGATGTCGCCTTTGCACTGAGTATGACAAGCCGATACTAGCAGGATCCCGGGGAGGATCACTGGAAAGCTGTCAAGGCGATCCTCAAGTACCTTAACCGGACTAAGGATAGCTTCTTAGTGTATGATGGTTAGGAAGTGCTATCAGTTACTGGGTACACTGATGCGAGCTTCCAGACAGACCAGGACAAGTACCAGTCGCAGTCTAGGTATGTATTTTTATTGAATGGTGGTGCTGTAAGCTGGAGGAGCTCAAAGCAGCCAACCATAGCAGACTCTACAACAGAAGCTGAGTACATCGCTGTGTGTGATGCAGCTAAGGAAGCTGTGTGGATGAAGAAGTTTATCACTGAGTTGGGAGAAGTGCCAACTACCCAGGACCCAGTTGATATCTTCTGTGACAACAATGGGGCCATCGCACAAGCTAAGGAGCCCCGGTCACACAAGAACACAAAGCACGTGCTCAGAAAGTTTCACCTCATACGAGAGATCGTAGAGAGAGGTGACATTGCATTGCACAGAGTGGACACCGAGGATAAAGTTGCAGATCCATTGACCAAGGCACAGGCTCAGCCCAAGCACAAGGGTCATACTAGATCTATAGGGATTAGGCCCATGCCTAGTTGGAACTAGTGCAAGTGGGAGATTGTTGGAAATGCCCTAGTCCCAAGGCATTGGTCCTTGTATTTGTATTATACATTTATTGGATTTATGTATTATACTCATTTGTGTTATTAATAAAGGCATCAATTCATTTATTATGTTTATCTTGTGCAATATATTAAATGAAGTATCCAATGGACATATCTATATCCATGATGACAAGTGTCATGCACTTGGCAGTAAGACCATGGATAGGGTAAACGATATGACCATAAATAGATCCGTAGTCTGTTCCAGTCATGGGAATGAATGGAACTAGAGACTATCATTAACCTGGTTGTATGGCGGTGTCTTACAGGTCATTGGACATGGAATGCCGACCGAGTTAATGGGTACATGCCTGGGAGCATGGTACTGGATAGATCCACTAAACGAGTAATCCACATGGTATAGTATCACAAGTGATTCTCATGTAGTACTTGTATGGATCCTTTGACCTGACCATATGATGGTGTTACATGTGAAGTCACATGCTTAGGGGTACGCCTAAAGGGCCTGTAATAGGGTGCCAAGTATGGGTACTTTCGGGTATGTCACTGAGCATGGTAATACTATGGATATGCAGAAGGGATTTGTCACTCAGTAGCCCACTGAGAAGATATCACCGGCCTCTTGATGAATGTGACTGATAAGAGTGTGGCCATACCTAAACAAGTTGGAACTTGTTTGTGAGCTTCAGTGCATTCGGGATCAAGTTAATGTCCGAACACAAAAGAGGGTGATCAATCCATGCCTCTGTGTTGGACACCGATATCAATGACATGGGATGTACAAGTTTAAACTACAGGGTCATGGTAACAGTTAGACTGCCATCTCCATCTTAATTGGGGGCTGCAGTGGCTTGCTAGAGCCCAACTGCAGTCTGCGGGCCAAAGGCCCGCTGCCAACATAAAGATGGGCCCACGAGATTGTACACATAGAACGACTGAATGCAGACTTAAGGAATCACATGTGTACTTGGAGTATACACTATGGAAAGAGAGGTGTATGTATATTAATTATATTATAAAGATCAATTGGATTGATCCTAATAATAAAATTAATATATGTTCGATTGGCTCTTCATAATTAATTGGATTAATTATGAAATTATTTCCTGGGGGAAATATTCATATGTATAGGTTTACATATGATTTTATTTTGTGAAGATTTAATTTTAATTAGATAGATTAAATTAATTGTCAAACTAATTTTAATTTAAATGTAAATAATATATTACTTGGAGTAATATATTAAATACATAGGTATATTAAAATTGGGCTTGAAATTAATTTAAACCAGAATAATTAAAATTAGACTGGGCCCAAATTAAAACAAGGAAGCTCGCACAGAATGGAATGGAGCCAAGCTGGGCCTGAATTCCCCCAAGGGAATTCGGCCACCCTAGGTATAAAACCTAGGGTGAAAATTTCAGCCCCCCCTAACCCTAGCACACTAGTAGCTGAAATTTCCATAGCCTCCTCTCTTCCATTTTTCCGTTTTTTCGACGCTAGCACAGGTTGCATTCGTTAGGCGTTCGTGTACGAAAACGAGGAGGAAATCTACTTTGGTTTCTGCAGTCTTCATCCATCTCTTGAAAGAGATTTTCTAGTAAGAAAATTTATCTCTTTCTATTTAATTTAAAGTTTTTCAATTTCCATTTCAATTGCTCCTGGGACTGGATTTGAGGAAATCACAGCGTTCTTCCGCTTTTATCGGGTGATTTCCGGTGAAAAATCCCAAACAAAGTACCCTTCCTTCAAGGGGTGCCAACTTTCCAATTACAAAATTACCAAAATACCCTTTCCTTTCATGAACATAAAATGACAAGGAGAATTTAATCCGGGCAAAGTCCTCTGCTTCACGATGGAGTCAAAGCACGTCCCTGGAAAACCAATCCAATATGGGCAAAGTCCTCTATTTCACATTGGAGTCAAAGCATGTCCTTGGAGAACATCGAATCAATTCAGGCAAAATCCTATGCTCTATAACAGAGTCGAAGTAAGTCCCTAAAGAATAAAATCAACCCAGGCAAGACCGGTGTTTTACAAAACAACCGAGATAAGTCCCTACAAACATCAAAGCGGGTCAACGCGAGAGGAACCACCAGGTATGTCCTCTTCTCCTTCTCACCACACTCCCTATGTGAATTTTACTAAATTTGTTTTAAAATTCGCATGATTTTATATAGCGATTGGATTTGTGTGGTTTATTGTGTAATTTAATTCATGCATATAATTTAATTTTCGAGTTAAAATTAAATTGGTGAATAAAATTGGTCCAATTGGCCCTTGGCACGGGTTGAGAGTTTAATGGCTAATTTGGGTCTGTGACCGGGGAACGGTTATGGATGCTAGAATCGATGATTTCACAAACGTCTAAACATAATTAATTAAAAAAAATTGGAATTGCCATGTTCATGCATTTTAATACATGTATATAAATTGATAATTGCTATATGTATATATATGCTTCTATGCTTGGTTGTGTGGATTTGAGCACTACTGGGACTTAGATGAAGTTGGGTTGTAAAATTTCATTTTGGGAAATACAGCCTACGTGTCGTTTTATTTTATTTTGATGTAATTTTATTTAATTTATATTTTGTAAATTTAATTGTAATTGCATCAAGCCATTGGAAAGGAAACCCATTAGAGCCAAGCCCAAGAGGAGTTTGCAAGCCCACCTAGTGTATCTCTAGTAGAGGCTTACTAGTTATTCATTAGGTTGTAAAATGGGGCCTATAGTGTCTCTTTTATTTATATACATATTTTATACTTATGTCAATTAGATATCTACATATATGAATTTATGTTTAGCCATTCCAATCACCCGTGATTATGCATGTTAATCCGTTATTAATCAATCCAATCAAATATTGAGTCGATTAAAAGTGCTTTCCACATTCGAACCTTGTCGGTTTTTGAATAGTGCAATGTGGGCCATACTTTTCCGGGTACATTGTATTATTCAATTACTGTATAGGGTTAAGGTACTGGGTAGGCTTAGCGCTCAAATGGTGGTTGGACTCAACATGGGTAGTAGGATAGGCTCCTGGCTCTAAGCACAGATGGTTAAGTGCCAATAAGCCCCTTAAACCAAGAGTCCCTAGGTTAGGATTGGAGGGAGTTCCTACCTAAATAGTTAAGGGTTGGTTGACAAGCCTCTGCTTGGCCAGCTCTTAGTGAAATATGGATCTTGTTCTTGTAACCATACATCGCAAAACATGGTTAAAATAATAAAGCCCTTTATTAATCTATAAATTTTCCTGGGTAAAAGAATCATTTAAAATTGTTGGTAATTCATTTTCACTGCGATCACTCCTCAAAAATGAGAAACTATCTAGACCTAACTTCTTAGACTGGGCTCGACAGCTAAGAATAGTGTTGAGAGAAGAGTCTAAGGAATATATGCTAGATACGGCCTTACCAGCCGCACTACCTGTAGGTCGAGGGGTTACTCAAGCTCAAATTGAGGAATATGACTTATGTAGAAGGAATGATAGAGATGCATCTTGCCTTATGTTGGGCATGATGGTTCCTGAGCTGCAAAAACAGTTGATGGACAATCAAGCCTATGCGACCATGGATGATCTCAAAAGGATGTACCAAGATCAGGCACATCAAGAAAGGTTCTTGACAACTAAGGCACTCAACACCTGCAGGATGGTAGCTGAGACATCTATGAGCACCCACATGCTCGAGATGAAGGGCTATATTGATGCATTGGCTCGTCTCGGTATGCCAGTCCCATAGGAGTTGGTGATAGAAATCATTTTGGGATCCCTTCCTGAGTCTTATGATCAGTTCATCATGAACTATCACATGCAAGGCATGGATAAGAATGTGGTTGAACTACATGGAATGCTCAAGCTTGATAAACAATTTATCAAAAGGACTCCACTGGTGCTGCTAGTGAACAAGGGGCACACCCCTACTATGAAGGGCAAAGGCAAAGCTAAGCCAAGGCCTAGAAGGCCAAGGCTAAGAAGGCTAAGCAAGGGCCCAAGCCCAAGGCCGCTCCCAAGGATGTGTGCTTCAAATGCAAGTAGAAATGACACTAGAACAAGACATGTTCAAGGCTTGTAGGAGAGCTATCAAAGAATTAGGGCAGTTCTTTAGGTATACATGTTATTGGCACTGTTGTTTGGGCCACATAAATGAGAAGCGTATAGCTAGACTTCACAAAAGTGGAGTGCTAGGGTCATTTGACTTGGAGTCTTATGACACATGCAAATCTTATTTAAGAGGCAAAACGACAATGACGCCTTTCAATAAGAAAGCTGAGAGGGCCAAGGGCTTGTTGGAGCTAATACATTTGGATGTGTGTGGGCCCATGAGCACTAGTGCTAGAAATGGTTTTAACTACTTCGTTACTTTTACAGATGACTTTAGTAGATATGGCTATGTCTATCTGATGAAGAACAAGTCTGAAACCCTTGATAGGTTCAAGGAGTACAAGATCGAAATGGAGAACCAACTTGGCAAGACTATTAAGGCACTTCGGTCTGACCGAGGTGGCGAATATATAGGCCTAGAGTTTGATTCATTCTTAAGAGAGTGTGGGATAATCTCATAGTTCACTCCTCCTGGAACACCCTAATGGAATGGAGTGTCGGAAAGGAGGAATAGGACCTTGTTGGACATGGTCTGCTTGATGATGAGTCAAACCATTCTTCCAACATGCTTCTGGGGATATGCAATAGAGATAGTTGCATTCACACTTAACCGTACATCGAGTAAGGTAGTTGAAAAGATGCCAAATGAACTACGGACAGGCAAGGAGCCCAACGTCTCTTTCATGCAGAGATGGGGTTGTGAGGCCTATGTCAAGAAATTGACAAGTGGCAAGCTAGACTCCAAAACCAAAAGGTGCCTATTTATGGGTTACCCCAAGGAATCAAGGGGATATTACCTCTACAACATTGCTGAGAACAAGGTGTTCATAGCATGAAAGGTTGTCTTTCTTGAAAAAGAGTTTATCTCTAAGAAAGATAGTGGGAGCAAAATTAAGCTAAGGGAAGTTTAAGCACCTATACAGAATAGCTCGGAGATCGAACCAGAACCTCAAGCAATTAAGGAATCTGAACCGATCACACAGGACATTAGAATGTCTGGTAATTAACCCGAGATATATGGGTTTCTCTTGACCGATGATGGGAATCTTCTAGTCTTTGACCAAGAAGAACCCAGGACCTACCAGAAGGCTATTGAAAGCCCACAGTCAGCTAACTGGTGTAAATCCATGGAAGCTGAGATGCAGTAGATGTACGATAACCAAGTCTGGAATTTGGTTGATCCACCTCCAAGTGCTAAGGTAATCGGTTGCAAGTGTGTTTCAAGTTAAAGGCCGACAACACCTTCAAAGGGCGACTGGTGGTGAAGGGTTTCAGATAAGTCCAGGGAATTGACTATGATGAAACCTTCTCACCAGTTGCAATGCTCAAATCCATTAGGATACTACTTGCCATAGCTACATGGTATGATTATGAGATATAGTAGATGGATGTTAAGACCGCTTTTATGAATGGAAAGCTACTCGAGGATGTGTACATGACACAACCTGAGGGTTTTATTGATCCAAAGTATCCTAACTAAGTATGCAAGCTTTAGAGGTCCATTTATGGATTGAAGCAAGCTTCTCGGAGTTGGAACCTAAGATTCAATGAGGCTATTAAAGAATATGGCTTCATACAGAATCCAAAAGAGCCCTATGTGTACAAGATGGTTGGTGGGAGTGTATCTACATTCCTAGTCCTATACGTAGATGACATCCTTCTCATTGAAAGCGACATACCAACACTGCAAGGGGTTAAGCAGTGGTTGAGTAAGTGCTTCACAGTGAGGGAGTTAGGAGAAGCTGAGATGATCTTAGGGATAAAGATCTACGGGGATAGATCCAATCAGCTTCTAGGCCTAAGTTAGGCCTCTTACATAAACAAAGTTCTGAAAAGGTTTGGCATGGATAAGGTAAAGAAAGGTTTCTTACCTATGCGCGATGGGCTTAAACTAAGTAGGAACAACAGTCCTAAGATGAAGGAGGACTGAGAGACGATGCTAAAGATCCTATATGCTTCGACTATAGGATCCATCATGTACTCCATGTTATGTATGAGACCTGATGTCACTTTTACACTCAATATGACTAGCTGATACGAGTCAGATCCTGGGGAGGATCACTAGACGGCAGTCAAGGCAATCCTTAAGTACCTTAGCAGGACTAAGGATAGCTTCTTGGTGTACGGAGGTTAAGAAGAGCTGTCATTGTCAGGGTACACTGACATAAGCTTTAAGATCAATCAGGACAATAACTAGTCGCAGTCTGGTTATGTCTTCCTATTGAATGGTGGTGCCATTAGTTGGAGGAGCTCGAAACAGCCAACCATCGTCGAATCTACCATAGAAGCTGAGTACATTGCTACATGTGAAGCTGCAAAGGAAGCTGTTTGGATGAAGAAGTTCATCACTAAGTTATGAGTAGTTCCATCTATCTTAGACCTAGTGAATGTCTTTTGTGATAACAACGGGGCCATCACACAAGCTAAGGAGCCTCAGTCATATAAGAAGTTCAAACACATACTCAGGAAATTTCACCTCATCCGAGAGATTATGGATAGAGGAGACATTTCACTGCAGAGAGTTGACACCGGGAAAATGTTGTTGATCCATTGACCAAAGTGTTGCCACAGGCACAACACGAGGGTCATACTAGATTTATAGGGATTAGGGTAATGCCTAGTTGGAACTAGTGCAAGTGGGAGATTTCTGGTGTGCCCTAGTCCAAATGGCATTGGTTCTTGTATTGTATTATAGTTTATATTTGGATATTTTGTATTATACATTTTGTGTTGAAATAAAGGCATGAATTTATTTTTTTCATATCTTATGCTATTTGTAAATAAAGTATCCAATGATTATAAGAATACTAAAGCGAACCAATGTAGGCCATTGGATTATGAGACCTTTTAGTAGAGTTAAAGTTATAATCATAAAGATATCCCCAATCTGTTCTAATTATGGGAATGAATAGAGCCAAAGACTAGCATATCCTTGACTGGATGGCGGCGTCTCACCGGCCATTGGACATGGAATGTCAGTTAATGATATGGGTACATGTTGGGTTGCATGGCACTGGATCGATCCGCCACGAGAACACCACATGGTTTGATCATCATAGGTGTTTCTTAGGTAGGTCTTGTTATTATCCTTAGACCTGATGTTCATTGTAACATTGTTGGGGATTAATCGCCAAGACAAAATACGCAGCGGAAAGAAAAGGATTAATCCCCGCCAAGGATCCATGTATATTGTATTGAATTGGAAGGAAGGGTTAAAGAATTACCTCTTAGTTCTTATAGGATTTGAATCAAAGGAACCAAATTAGCTTCCCTCTACGGTTGATCCACACGGAGCAATTGATTCACCGCGTGCTAGCGCCGGGATTGAAGAACGATTCTTCGAACGAGAGAGAGGCAGAAAATCAAAATTTTCTCTTGGCTTAGTATGAGTATTTCGGCTGCCCCCTTCTTTTCTTGTGGTGGCCGAATTCCCTTTTGGTTTAGGAGTGGAGAATCCTTTTAGGTTTAGGTTAATTGTTCACTTAAATAATTAACCTAAATAGTTAATTATAATTATAACCTAATACACCTATTAGTTATAATTATATATTAACCCACACAATTTAATACTAATTCTCAATTAACATTAAATCAAATCAATTCTCCATAATACATATATGTATATATAATATTATAATTAATTATATCTACATATAATTTAATTATAATATGTAGCATACTTTATGCAATATTAATCACATTAATATTTATATATACATACATAAATATATATCACTATATATATATTTATTCTCTTTCTCATTCATAAATTATTATCCAATAATAATTTATACCCGATAAGATGAACTTCATTTTGCTCTTGTGTGTGACCCCATAGGATCATATTAATTGGCAATAAGGAAAATTACCATAATGTCCTTATAGGTCACAAGCGGACTCTAGCAAGCCATTACGACTACCCAATTAATATGATTGGAATGATCCAATACCTATTTATAGAATGTCATATTCCCTTTGTCTCTTTGATATCAAGATTAATTATAAGACATGGTACACTTGTCAATCTTATATAATTAATCATATGCTTTCTCGATCTCAAAGTAAACTGTTCAGACAAATCAATTGATACTCTTATCAATTATTTGAGCACGGCCATGCATTTAACAGTCTTACTTATCGAGGGGCCCAGTGATATCGCTCTCTTGTTAGAGAGGGACAAAATCCCATATCTGTCACTCACATCCCTAAGCATGAGTCATATTGCACCCAACAACAGCCTTTATAACTACTCTGTTACAAGCAGCGTTTGACTGCGTCAAAGCACAACATGAGTTCATCCCGGAATCCATGGTGACCTCAGGTCAAAGGAATCAGCAGATGACACTACTATAATCAAGATCAGTTGTGACACGTGACCATGAACTTGATCTTATAGTGGGTCTCCAGCAACATGTTCTCTAACACATTGCCCGTGAGTATAATCTGTATCTGTATACACTATATTCATCTTATGAATATCCATTATCACTCACACTAGTCTTAGTTTGTTATTATTCCCATAATAACAATCGACTAGGGAAATTTAGAATTACACAATTAATTCATGGATACATTATCATAAATACTAACATACAAATATATATGATAAAATAAGTCTTTATTAATGACTTAAGAAGATTGTTTACATAATCCAACATTGGCTTAGGGCACAATCTCTAACAATCTCCCACTTGCCCTAAGTCCAATCTTCAAATGTATCTAATACCCATGGACCTAGTATGACCATCATGTACAGCTTGTGAAAGAGCTTTTGTTAGTGGATCAGCAACATTGTCTTCAGACGCAACTTTGCATATCTTCACATCTCCTCTTGAGATGACTTCTCTTATGTAGTGAAAACGCCGAAGTATATGTTTGGATTTCTGTGACACACTAGGTTCCTTAGCAAGTGATATTGCCCCATTGTTGTCACACAAGAGGCTCACAGGATTCACTATGCTAGGAACGACACCAAGTTCTTCGATGAACTTCTTGATCCAAACAGCCTCTTGGGCTGCATCTGATGCAGCAATATACTCGGCTTCTGTTGTAGATGCAGCTATCGTGCTTTGCTTAGAACTCTTCCAACTTATCGCACCTCCATTCAGAATGAACACATACCCAGACTGTGACTGCATCTGATCTTGATCAGTTTGGAAACTTGCATCCGTGTAACCATTTACAACAAGATCTTCGTCCGAGCCTCCATATACCAAGAATGTATCTTTAGTTCTTCTCAAGTACTTAAGAATACTCTTGACAGCAGTCCAGTGACTATCACCTGGATCAGACTGATATCTACTTGTCATGCTCAAAGCAAAAGAGACATCTGGCCGAGTACATACCATGGCATACATGATAGATCCTATAGCTGACGCATAAGGAATCTTATCCATGCGTTGACGTTCTTCAACTGTCACAGGACATTGCTTACGACTAAGCTTTATCCCTTGCCCAATAGGAACATTTCCTTTCTTTGATTGATCCATACTGAACCTTTTCAGTATTTTGTCAATGTATGTACTCTGGCTCAAACCTATCAATCTCTTAGATCTATCTCTATAGATCTTTATTCCAAGAATGTAGGCTGCCTCACCCAAGTCTTTCATAGAAAAACACTTTCCTAGCCAAGATTTTACTTCTTGCAAGGTAGGAATGTGATTTCCTATTAACAATATGTCATCGACATATAGAACTAGGAAAACTATATTACTCCCACTGAACTTCTTGTACACACAAGGCTCATCTTCGTTTTTGATGAAGCCAAACTTTTTGACTGATTCATCAAAACAATGATTCCAACTTCTTGATGCTTGCTTCAAACCATAAATGGCCTTTTGAAGCTTGCATACTTTATCAGGATTCTTTGGATCGACAAAACCTTCAGGCTGTGTCATGTACACATCCTCAACAAGGTTTCCATTTAGGAAAGCTGTTTTGACATCCATTTGCCATATTTCATAGTCATAATATGCTGCTATGGCAATAAGAATTCTGATGGACTTGATCATAGCTACTGGCGAAAAGGTTTCTTCATAGTCTATACCATGAACTTGTCGGTAACCTTTTGCCACTAACCTTGCTTTATAAGTCTGAATATTCCCATCCATGTCCGTTTTCAACTTGAAAACCCATTTGTGCCCTATTGCTTTAGCACCCTTTGGGAGATCAACCAAAGTCCATACTTTGTTGTCGTCCATGGATTGAATTTCTGACTTCATAGCATCAAGCCATTTTTCAGATTCTGAACTAGAGAGAGCTTCCATGTACGTGGAAGGTTCATTCTCTTCTAACAGAATCAGATCATTTTCATTCGTGACGAGAAATCCATATCTCTCGGGCTCATGACGAACTCTACTTGATCTACGTTGGACTTGTGTTACTGGTTCTGACTCAACAACTTCTTGTGAATCAGGTTGTTCCATTTGAAACTCACTTTCAACTTGGTTATCCATATTTTCTTGTAGGTGTACTTTACTCCCACTGATTCCTTTGGAAATAAACTCTTTTTCCAGGAATGTACCACCCTTAGCAACAAACACTTTGTTTTCACTAGGATTGTAAAAGAAATAACCTTTAGTTTCCTTTGGATAACCAACAAAATTGCATTTCACAGATTTTGGTGATAACTTATCTGAAATCAAATATTTCACATAGGCTTCGCATCCCCAAATCTTGAGAAAAGACAAATTTGGTTTCTTACCAATCCATATCTCATATGGTGTCTTTTCAACTGCTTTTGATGGAACTCGGTTCAGTGTGAATGCCGCTGTTTCAAGTGCATATCCCCAAAAGGATAGAGGAAGATTTGTTTGACTCATCATAGACCGAACCATATCCAATAAAGTTCGGTTCCTCCTCTCAGACACACCATTCCACTGTGGTGTACCAGGAGGAGTTAACTGTGAGACAATCCCACAATTTCTAAGATGATCGTCGAACTCTTGGCTCAAATATTCACCACCTCGATCAGATCTAAGTGCTTTAATTGTCTTGCCAAGTTGGTTTTGTACTTCATTTTGGAAGGCTTTGAACATTTCAAAGGATTCCGACTTATGCTTCATTAGATATAGATAACCATATCTACTGAAGTCATCAGTGAACGTAATGAAGTATTGAAAACCACCTCTAGCAGTTGTGCTCATAGGCCCACATACATCTGTATGTATGAGTTCTAATAAGTCACTAGCCCTTTCACTGTGACCAGTAAAAGGACTCTTGGTCATCTTACCCATTAAACAAGACTCGCAAGTGTCATATGTTTCAAAAACATCTAGACCCAAAATTCCATCTTTATGGAGTTTTGAAATGCGTTTCTCATTAATGTGTCCTAGACGACAGTGCCAGAGATAAGTAGGATTCACAATATTTGTTCTTATCCTTTTGGTATTGATGTTATATACATGCTCATCATAACCTTCACTAAGGTTCAACAAATAAAGACCATCATGTAAATCCGCATTTGCATAAAACAAGTCTTTATTGAAAAGCAATAAGTGATTATTCTCAATAACACATTTAAATCCTTCCTTGTCCAAACATGAAATAGAAATGATGTTCCTAGACAAATTAGGAACAAAATAACAATTATTCAAAAGGAGAACAAGTCCACTTGGCAACTTGAGCTCGTAGCGACCGACTTCATAAGCAGCAACTCTAGCTCCATTCGCCACATGGAATTCTACCTCGCCCTTCTTGAGCTTTCTACTTCCTCTAAGCCCCTGCACATTCATACAAATGTGAGAACCACAACCGGTATCTAATACCCACGAAGTAGAAACAGAAGTAGAATGAAGTATTTCAATAACATGAATACCTTGATTAGCGGTCTCACCGCCTCTCTTCTTCCTCAAGTCCTCCAAATAAAGCTTGCAATTTCTGCGCCAATGACCAGGCTGATTGCAGAAATGGCATGTGCCTTCCTTTGGAGGCTTTGCCTTGGTAACAGCTTTGGGCTTCTTTGCATCCTTCCCAAACTCTTTGGGTTTGTTTGCTTTACCCTTCTTCTTCTGGATCCTACCCTTTTGCACCATATGGATCCCTTTGGAGCTTGGCTTCTCTTTTATCGTTACTTCAGCGTTTTTCAGCATCCCATGCAGTTCGCTGACCGTTTTGTCCATATCATTCATGTGATAATTCATGACAAAATGGGAGTAACTCTCAGGAAGAGAATTAAGGATCAAATCCGTTGCCAACTCAGGTCTGAGTGGCGAACCAAGCCTCTCCAACTGATCAATGTACCCTTTCATCTTCAGAACATGGGCACTAACCGAACTCCCTTCGGTCATCTTGCACCCAACCAAAGATCTCAAGGTCTCATACCTTTCCCTTCTCGCTTGCTTTTGGAACATTTCCTTAAGCTCTTGAGACATCTCATATGCCTCAAATGTTTCCAGATCCTTCTGAAGTTCCGGAATCATTGATGCGAGCATCAGGCATTGTACATCAATCTGATCGTTTTGATGCTTGTGAAAAGCATCCTTCTCAGCTCTTGAAGCTGTGGTGGGTGGAGGGTTAGCGGGCAAAGGCCCATCCAGAACATACAGCTTTCGCTCTTGCTTGAGAACAATTCTCAAGTTGCGATACCAATCTAGATAATTGGTTCCGTTCAGTTTTTCCTTCTCAAGGATAGATCGAATAGAACCGGGATTGCTTGTGTTGGCCATTTATCTACAACAGAAAATATATGCAAAGTTAATTACATAAGAGAATTAAACTCCCACTAAAATTATAAAACCCTTTAAAATATTTAAGTGGGTAAAAGACCCAAAATCCATACTTAACCATAGCACTGCTTTGGCATGTCCCTATGATTAAATATAATTTCGGTAGACATCACCATGTCAATCACATCATTATGTAACTCTTTTAATTTATGAGATGCATGATATCATATATCATATTTAGTTTGTATGTTACTCATCTCATCCTTGCCATGGGCTCAAACACCTTTTTGATTAACCCTTTAGTTAAACCAATTACAACACAATGAGAATCACCTTTTCTCATATTATTGCTTCGCTAAGGTCACAACATGCGTACCCGCCCTGGCGGTATACCATGATGCGAACATAGTACTTGACAAGTGTTATACGTAATTGGGTGGCAAAAATATAAACTTCATAAGTTTATTTAGGGTTTATTAATTCCTGTGAGTTAATTGTATCATATACAATTTCATGGCATTAATATTAATCATACTTTTGTTAATATTAATTAGCATGGCATCTTATGGCATACAATTGTCTAGCATGCATATAGAATATCTAGCATGGCATCACATGGCATCTAAATAAAATAAAGCATGCATATGACTCGAACCGTGTTATGGTATGGTTTAAATCTACATTGATTTTCATAGGCCAATATGAAAATCAACAAGGTCATATCCTAGGTAGTAGCATCCATCACATGGTCATTGCACCGCCTCTTGGATCCGCCTCCACGTCTTTGCTTCCAAACACCATCTCATGGATTTATATTTTACAAAAAAAATTGCAACCTATACAATTTTCTAGTAAAATAAATTTTACATATCATAAATTGCATCCTATACAATTTTTTCTAGTAAAATTAAAAATTTAAAATTTACATAAATACAAACGACTCGCAGGTCGTATTTATATAAAACCATAATAAATAAAATAAAGCATCCACGGGGTCCAAAACCATACCATAACACCATGCATAAAATTATCAACAATAATTTTATATCTAAAAATATTTAGGGTTCAAAGTGGTAAAATACAATCACATTGTATTTAGAATTAATTAATTTGGAAAAATTCGTAAATATGCAGAAAACAATTTTCCACACTTAAAACGAAAAAGGGGTTAAAAACTGTCGGACAGCGGGCTGGACGGGCTGCGCATACTGCGCGCAGCCCATGCTGCGTAAGAAGCAGCAAGTGCAATTGCAAATTTGCAATTGCAGCCAACTAATTGCAATTGCAAATTTGCAATTGCAATTAATTGGCCAAAAAAGTATTCTGGGCATTATGCCCAGAATACGAACAGTATATATATATATTTTTTTTTTTTTTTTTTTTTTTTAAATTGAATTGAAACAATTTCAATAAAAACCCATGAATCAAATTCATGATTCCAAAACCCCTTAAACATTCCAAATCATTAACATAAAATCATTCACAATGATTAATCAATAAAATCAAATTTTATTTTGTTATTCACAATAACATAGAACCCTAAATAAAACATACAAACCCCTAACAACAATTTTGATCCAATCAAAATCATACAAACCCTAACATGCAATTTTGATCCAATCAAAACATAGATCCAATTCAATCAAAATACAAGTGGCTCTGATACCACTGTTGGGGATTAATCGCCAAGACAAAATACGCAGCGGAAAGAAAAGGATTAATCCCCGCCAAGGATCCATGTATATTGTATTGAATTGGAAGGAAGGGTTAAAGAATTACCTCTTAGTTCTTATAGGATTTGAATCAAAGGAACCAAATTAGCTTCCCTCTACGGTTGATCCACACGGAGCAATTGATTCACCGCGTGCTAGCGCCGGGATTGAAGAACGATTCTTCGAACGAGAGAGAGGCAGAAAATCAAAATTTTCTCTTGGCTTAGTATGAGTATTTCGGCTGCCCCCTTCTTTTCTTGTGGTGGCCGAATTCCCTTTTGGTTTAGGAGTGGAGAATCCTTTTAGGTTTAGGTTAATTGTTCACTTAAATAATTAACCTAAATAGTTAATTATAATTATAACCTAATACACCTATTAGTTATAATTATATATTAACCCACACAATTTAATACTAATTCTCAATTAACATTAAATCAAATCAATTCTCCATAATACATATATGTATATATAATATTATAATTAATTATATCTACATATAATTTAATTATAATATGTAGCATACTTTATGCAATATTAATCACATTAATATTTATATATACATACATAAATATATATCACTATATATATATTTATTCTCTTTCTCATTCATAAATTATTATCCAATAATAATTTATACCCGATAAGATGAACTTCATTTTGCTCTTGTGTGTGACCCCATAGGATCATATTAATTGGCAATAAGGAAAATTACCATAATGTCCTTATAGGTCACAAGCGGACTCTAGCAAGCCATTACGACTACCCAATTAATATGATTGGAATGATCCAATACCTATTTATAGAATGTCATATTCCCTTTGTCTCTTTGATATCAAGATTAATTATAAGACATGGTACACTTGTCAATCTTATATAATTAATCATATGCTTTCTCGATCTCAAAGTAAACTGTTCAGACAAATCAATTGATACTCTTATCAATTATTTGAGCACGGCCATGCATTTAACAGTCTTACTTATCGAGGGGCCCAGTGATATCGCTCTCTTGTTAGAGAGGGACAAAATCCCATATCTGTCACTCACATCCCTAAGCATGAGTCATATTGCACCCAACAACAGCCTTTATAACTACTCTGTTACAAGCAGCGTTTGACTGCGTCAAAGCACAACATGAGTTCATCCCGGAATCCATGGTGACCTCAGGTCAAAGGAATCAGCAGATGACACTACTATAATCAAGATCAGTTGTGACACGTGACCATGAACTTGATCTTATAGTGGGTCTCCAGCAACATGTTCTCTAACACATTGCCCGTGAGTATAATCTGTATCTGTATACACTATATTCATCTTATGAATATCCATTATCACTCACACTAGTCTTAGTTTGTTATTATTCCCATAATAACAATCGACTAGGGAAATTTAGAATTACACAATTAATTCATGGATACATTATCATAAATACTAACATACAAATATATATGATAAAATAAGTCTTTATTAATGACTTAAGAAGATTGTTTACATAATCCAACATTGGCTTAGGGCACAATCTCTAACAAACATAACATGGGATCTCATACACTTTGATATATACCTAACGGGCCCGTAACAAGGTGCCAAGTATGTTTGTATTGGGTGGGCCAGTGAACATATTGATGTTGATAGTAAAGTTGATGGAATTGCCACTCAGCGTCCCCTGAGATGACATCACTGGCCACTTGATGAGTGGGACTGACAAGTGTATGGCCATACCCAAATAAGTTGGGATACTTATTCATTAGGTTTAGTCCACTCGGTATCAAGAGATAAATAAGCATATAAGAGGATGATAGGGCCATGCCTCTTGCCTATATATCGATGTTAGTTGGTAAGGGATATACAAGATCACTATCGGGTTATGTTTCATATTAGACTGCAAGCCTCCGTCTTAATTGGGGGCTGTAATGGTTTGCTAGACCCCACTTACAGTCTGTGGGCTTTGGGCCCACTACCAACATAAAGACGGACCTACAGATCATACACATTGAATGATTGAACGTTCACAAATCAGAATTGGAACGAAAACCAAATTAATTGAGTTATTGACATTAGGTTATGTCATAATTAATTCAACTATAAGGGGGAAATTAATTTGATTAATTAATTACTTGTAGTAAATAATTAATTAAATAAAATAATATCTCCTTGGTGGAAATAAAAATACAAAGGCTGTATTTATTAAGGCTGACTTTAATTTAACTTTGGGCTATTTTAATTTGATAAAATTGTATTTAATTGTATCAATTAGAATTTTATAATATGGTTTTATTTAATTCTAATTATACAAGGTAAATCAATTAAATCAAATTAAATAATCTATAGTTTAATTTAATCCTAAGGAGTATAAAAGGAATAAGAAACCTAGTATACTGATTAATTTCTCCCTAACCCTAATAAAGAATTTTGGCCAGCATTAATAAAATTATAGCAGCCCCTTTTGTGATTTTTTCTTGGTTTTCGTTCAATCCGTTCGCTAGCACGAGTCCTATTGGAGAGTCGTTTTTGTACCGGATTATGGAGGAAACGAGTTTGAGTTTTTGCAGCAGTCTCTAAAGGAGGCAGTTAAGGTTAGAAAATTTATTTTTCTCTGTTCTTGATTTCATTCTACTAAACTACATGTATCTTGGGCTTTGGAATCAAGGAAAATTATAATTGGTATTCCGCCTCGCGTTTAATTTTTCCCATAACAATTCCCTATAGTTATAGCATAACATATAAATGAAATAGATTATTGCCTTTATTAATGTGACACAAATGACGTATACATACATAAAGTCTTAATGAACAATACAAAATACAAGAATACAATGCCCTAGAACTAAGGCTTACCAACAATCTCCCACTTGCATTAGTTCCAATTGAGCATTACCCTAATTCCTATAAATTTGGTATGACCATCGTGCTGTGTCTATAGCAATGCCTTGGTCAATGGATTAACAACATTATTGTTAGTGTCAAACCTCTACAATGATATGTCACCTCTGTTCACGATCTCCCGAATGAGGTGAAACTTTCTAAGCACGTGTTTGGATCTCCTGTGTGACCAGGGCTCCTTGGCTTGTGCGATGGCCCCGTTGTTCTCACAAAAAACATCAACTGGGTCAAGGATAGTGGGTACTACTCCTAACTCAGTTATGAACTTCTTGATCCAAACGGCTTCCTTTATGGCTTCGCATGCAGCGATGTACTCAGCTTCCGTTGTAGAGTCAATAATGATTGCCTACTTTAAGGACCTCTAACTAATGGCTCCACCATTCATAAGAAAAACATAACCAGACTATGGCTAGTTTTCATCCTCATCGGTCTCAAAGCTTGCATCAGTGTAACCTGACACTACTACCTCATTTTTACCTCCATACACTAAGAAAGCTGTTGGATATGCCATAGTCCTGAGGCATTGGACCTTGTATTTGTATTGTACATTTATTAGATTCATGTATTATACATATTTTGAGTCATCAATAAAGGCATTAATTCATTTACTATATATCTTGTGCTATATTTTTAATGAAGTATTCGATGGACATATCCATATCCATGTTAACAAGTGTCATGCGCTCGGAAGTAAGACCATGGATAGGGGAAACGATATGACCATAAAGAGATCTCTAGTCTTTTCTAGTCATGGGAATGAATGGAACTATAGACTATCATTAACCTGGTTGTATGGCGGTGTCTTACCGGCCATTGGACATGGGAGGTCAGCTAAGTTAATGGGTACATGCAAAAAGGCATGGTACTGGATAGATCCACTTAACGAGAAATCCACATGGTAATGTATCATAAGTGATTCTCGTGTAGTACTTGTATGGATCCATCGACCTAACCAAATGATGGTACCGCATGTAATGTTGCATACTTTGGTGTACGCCTAAAGGGCCTATGAAAGGGTGCCAAGTATGGGTAAGTTCGGGTATGTCCACTAAGCATGGCAGTTCTATAGATATGCAGAAGGGATATGTCACTCAGTAGTCCACTGAGAAGATATCTCTGGCCTCTTGATGAATGCAACTGATAAGAGTGTGGCCACACCCAAACAAGTTGGAACTTGTTTGTGAGCATCAGTTCATTCGGGATCAAGTAAATGTCCGGACACAAAAGATGGTGATCAATCCATGCCTCTGTGTTGGACATCAATATCTATGACATGGGATATACAAGTTTAACTATAGGGTTATGATTTCAGTTGGACTGCCATCTCCATCTTAATTGGGGGATGCAGTGGCTTGCTAGAGCCCGCCTGCGGTTTGTGAGCCATAGGCCCACTGCCAACATAAAGATGGGCCCACAGGATTGTACACATTGAACGACTGAACACGGACTTAACGGATCACCTGTATACTTGGAGTATGCGTACAAAAGAGAAAGGATTATATTAATTATATTATAAGGATCAATTGGATTGATCAAAATAATAAAATTAATATTTGCATTGGTCCTCTCGTAATTAATTCAACAAATTAATTTATGACATTATTTCCTTGGTAGAAATATTTCACATGTATAGGTTTACATGTATCTTTATTTTATGAAAGTCAAATTAATCCCATGGTAAAATTAATTGATCAAATTAATTTAAATTTAAATGTATCAAATATATTATTTGGAATAATATGTTAAGAATACATGTTAAATAAAATTAAGTTTGATAATTAATTGGGCCAATGAGATTAATTTTGGCCTGGGCTTTAAAAGAAGAAAATCCCACATAAAATATAGAAAGGGAATAGGGCCAAGTAAGGGTTGAAAATTTCAGCCAACCCTAGGTATATCACCTAGGGCAATTCGGCCAAGTGGGATGTAACACACATAGCCGAAATTTCCAGCCCTAACATACTTTCTCACATTCGATTCCATCGCTAGCACGGGTCATGTTCCAAAGGCGTTCGTGTACGTGAGAGTGGAGGGAATCTCCTTTGATTTTTTTAGCCATCTCTTGAAGAGATATTCCGGGTGAGAATTGATTCTCTTTTATTTAATTTTAAATTTTTACAATTTCCACATCAATTGCTCTTGGGCACAGATTTGAGGAAATCATTGCGTTCTTGTGCTTTTATCGGGTGATTTCTGGTGAAAAATCCCAACAGTGGTATCAGAGCAGGCTTTTGATCCGCGGAAATTGTTTAATTGGATTGAATCCCTGGGTTTTGAAATTGGTGTTTTGATTTGGGATTCTTGGATTGGGGTTTATGATTTTTCCCCCTTGGTTTTTTCAATTGAAATTTAATTGGCATATAGGTTTATGTTAGATTTAATTTTCTATTGATTGTTTATATTTCTGGTTGATTTATAATTCTTGTTTGGCTGCATTTTTTTTCTAGAAAAATCACGGGTTGTTTCCGGGCATGCGAGACTGCTGGAGGCGGAATCCCCGCCGGCGGCAGCTGCACGCAGCGGAAACAACGGCTGTAGCCACTGCCTGCTGTTGTCTCGACGGCAGCGGCAGCGGCCGTTTGCACAGTCACCGCCGTTGAGTCCAGTAGGGCCCAATATTTTTTAGATTTGGAGGGTTTCGATCCCGGGGCCTAGTTTTGAAATTTTAATGGGTTTTAAAATTATTGTGTGTTTAAATTTTTGTAATTTAAATGCGCATGGTTTCTTAGATGAAATTTTAATTTTATTCATGGGATATTAATTTTGGAAATTAATATGGTTAATTGGAATTGGTTTGAGCTTTTTTGGCACAATTACTTGGACGGCTGATATGGACTCATGGTTTCCCAATTCCAGTGGGAGTAGTTATCTGCCTGGGCTGGAGGCCCAAAGCCCATCAAGGGCTAGAACCATGATGGGCCAAAATTGGTGATTTCAAAATAATGGCTTTGGACATAATTGAAATGGGCTTAATTTCATGCATTATAACATGCTTATAAATTAATGTATTGGATGCATTTTATATGATTGAATGGATGTATGATTGGATGCTATTAGGCCTTATTTCAAGATGGGTTGTATTTTCTTTTTGGGTAAATACGGCCTACGTGTCGTTTTTCTTTTTTTTTTATTCAATTTTATTTATTTATTTATTATAAAATTTGTAAAAAAAGAAGCCCAGTGGAGTGATGAGCCCAGTGGAGAGGCAAGCCCAAAAGGAAGGAAGATGGAGGCCCACTTGACGTATTTTCTAGTATAGGTTTACTAGAATTATATTAGGTTGTAATATAGGCCCATATCAGTCCATTTTACTTATTTAATTATATTTTATATTTATTTGTTTGTATGTATGTATGATCCAAACCCATTCTCACTCGCTGTAAGCGCCGAAATTTTTCATACTTAAAAAAAAAATCTGTCACACGACTATAGTTGCAATCGTGCGACTGTATTTATAGTCGTGTGACTCTAATTGAAAAATTACAGTCGTACGACTGTAAATGCATAGTAGGTACAGCAACCCATACCTAAAAAATAAAAAAATGGAGGTGATTTGAAGGGCAATTAATGCCCGTGTCTCAGTAGCAAACAAAGGAAAATAAAAGGGAGAAAGAGACGGAGGAGAAGGACTTTTTGGACAAATTGAGAAAGAAAAGAAAGAAGGAAAAAGGAGAGGAAAAGAAGGAACCCAAACACAAAGTCATCTTTTTCTCCTCTTTTTCTTTTAATTATGTGTTAAGTAAAAAACCGGTCAGAAATCAATAGGTTAAAAACTTGACACTCAAAATCCAATCAATTCCAGACTCTTAACTCTCTAAATCTGTGACTTTTAGGGACATTTGGACAATTTTTGGAACCTTAGCACACAAGGAAAAAAGGAGCAATTTGGAGCAATTTGAGGTGTTTCCAGTGGTCAAACCAACTGTGGATCAGCACCATAAAGGTAACAATACCTAAAACCTTCGTTTTGCTCTGATTTCTGGGTGTTTTGGTTGATTTCGTGCTTAAAACTCAAACTTTTTAGCTTGCTGTTTCTGGAAAATAAGAACAGCCGTACAATTGTTCTTGTTACAAAGAACAATGGCACGACTATAATTACAGTCGTGCCATTTAAACAACAGTTGTACGACTGTTCTTAATTTTCCCCGCTTTCTCTTTTCTTTTAAATAATTTTGGCAATTTTCTGCATTTGGATGATCTACAGTCGCATGACTGTAATTACAGTTGTATGACTGTAGTTACAGTCACACGGCTGTAATCACAGTTCCACAACTGTAATCCTTGTCTAGGTATAGAATTTCCAGAAAAGTCCCAAAAAATTCCTAAAAAGTCATAAAAATTCAGAAAATTTAGAAAATCATCAAAAAGAAATTTTGTTGTGTGCATTCACGACCTTAGATTTAATTTCTGAAATTATTACATCTAGAACAACGCAACGACGGAGACCTGAATCTCCTAAAAACTGACCCACCTCACATGCTAAATTAAAGTAAACCAGAAAAGAAAATGTTTTCAAAATGGTTTTCCCACAAAACAAAAATACAAGGATGTTTCAAAACTGTTTTCCAGGTCTAATCAGGCCAGCTAGCCGAGCCGACCCTGTTACCCCCTAAATGCATGCCCCCGATCTCTAATTTCTCAATTCTGTCTTGTTTGAGTCCTATTTGTGGTGTGCTATAAATTGTGCTAACCATCTGTTTTGTAGCTTTTAGTTAGTTTTTATTTTTCATTTTTAATATAGTTAATAACTTAATTCGTGTATTTTAGGCGATTGTAAATTTTTAGATTCTTGTGTATTTTAGGCGATTGTAAGGTAAGGACGAGAGTTTTTATTTTCATTCGATTGGGTTGTAATAACTTATTTATTCACTGCTTTTTTTATTTTATTTTATCAGTGTGTACGCTGCATGCTTTTATTAATAAAAATGAATGTTAGAATCATAAAATACCATCAAAGAACATTGGCCAATTTTATTTTGATGAGACACAAAATAAGGGACTTGTCTGGACCTAGATCTCTGGATAGTGTAGCGGCCTTTCATCCGGTTCAGCTACACTGTAATTTCCTGGTTGAGCTGAGTCGGGTGGCTACTCCTACACTCTTTATCAAGACTTAGGTCTCGGTTCTTTTATGAAACCATTTGATTTTCCAAAAATGAATTTCCATTCCAAAACCCCATGCGAGGGAGGGTTGCCCGATATCGAGGCTCCTTCCGTGAGAGTTGCGTTGCTGAAAAACATCACCCACTCACACCCGCCTTATGCATGTAAGCCGTTATTAATTGAATCTAATAACCTAATGGAAATTACTAAGTTGTTTAAAACTGCTTCCATCATTCAAAACCAGCTCAAAGTGGGGATAGGCCAGTTATAGACCTTGCCTTCACAGGATACACTGGAGTATCATCACTTTGTATTGGGTTAGAGTATGGGATACTCTAACACTTGGATCGAGGTTTTGACTTAGCATGGGTAGTAGGATTCTCTAGGCCCTAGGCACAGATGGGTAAGTGCCAATAAGCCCATCAAACTGAGAGTCCCTAGGTTGGGATTGGACGGCGTTCCTACCTAAATAATTAGGGTATAGTTTTTTCCAGGCCCTCGTCTAGCTATATCTTAATGAAATATGGATCTCAGCCCATGAGCCCAACAACTCGGATTAATTAATAACTTGATTCACTATTAATTATATATGGGAAAATAATAATAAATTCCTTTATTAACACTCTTAAATTTTTCTGTGTAGAATTTCTAAATGGCAAATAACAACTCACTTTCACTTCGATCTATTCTTAAAAGGGACAAGCTTTCTGGTCCTAACTTCTGAGACTGGTCTAGGAACGTAAGGATAGTTCTAAGACAAGAGTCAAAGGAGTATGTACTAGAAAGGCCTATACCAGCTACGCCTCAAGGATGTAATCCGACAGCTACCCAGCTGCAGGAATACGAGGCGCATGTTAAGGATAATAGGGATGTGATGTGCCTTATGTTGGCATGCATGGTCCCTGAGCTGCAAAAGTAGTTCATGGATCATCAAGCCTATGCTATGATAACAACTCTACATAAGATGTTTCAAGAGCAAGCTCGTCAGGAAAGGTACTTGGCCAATAAGGTAGTCCAATCCTGTAAGATAGCGGCTAGGACATCTGTGAGCACACACGTCTCAAGATGAAGGGCTATCTAGATACTTTGGTTTGTCTCGGATCGCCCATCTCATCGGAGCTGGCGGTGGACACAATCGTTGCTTCCTTACCTGATTCTTATGATCAGTTCATCCTAAACTACAATATGCAAGGGATGAACCATACTGTAAGTGAGCTACATGGGATGCTTAAGCTTACTGAATAGTTGATCAAGAAGACTCCACCGGTGCTACTGGTCAACAAGGGGAACCCTCCTTTTGCGATGGGCAAGGCCAAGGAAAAGGCCAAAGCCAAGGCTAAGAAGCCTAAGGCCCAGCCCAAGGTCCAGCATAAGGCTGGTCCTGAGGATGTCTGATTCGGGTGTAAGTAGGCGGGGCATTGGAAGAGATCATGTCCTAAATTGATGGGAGAGTAGAGGAAGATCTAGGGCACATCTTCGTCAGGTATTTATGGCATATACATTAACCTTACTATTGCAACATCCTGGGTACTAGATGCTGGATATGGTTCTCACATTTGTTGCAACGTGCAGGGACTTAAGAACAGAAGGTCACTGGGATCGGGGGAGGTGGACTTACGGGTCGGTAATGAAGCAAGGGTTGCTGCCATAGAGATCGGTGAATATCACCTCATGATGCCCAGTGGATTGGTTTTGATTTTGGAACAATGTTATTTTGTAGCTGCCATGTGCAGGAATATTATATCTGTTTCAATGTTGGATATTTCAAGATTTAATTTTTTGATTTCTAATGGTAGAATTGTTATATCTAGAGAGGGATTATTTTATGGAGAAGCTCTATTAAATAATGGCCTTTATATCTTGGATTTAAATGAAACCAATCATGTCTATAACATAAGCCTAATGAACTTAATCCTGTCTACCTTTGGCACTGTCATTTAGGCCACATAAATGAGAAGCGCATAACTAAGCTCCACAAGGCTGGAATCCTAGGGTCATTTGACTTGGAGTCACTTGATGTATGCGAGTCCTGTTTATGAGGCAAGATGACTAAAGTGCCTTTTAGCAAGAAATCTAAAAGGGCCACTCGCTTATTGGACCTAAAACATTCAAACATATGTGGGCCCATAAGCGCAGCTACCAAAGGTGGACATATGTACTTCATCACGTTCATAGACGATTTTAGCAGATATGGCTATGTCTATTTGATGAAACGTAAGTCCGAAACCCTTGATAGGTTCAAGGAATTTAGGAATGAAGTACAGAACTAGTTAGGTAGAACCATCAAAGCCCTTCGGTTGGACCGAGGAGGCAAGTATATGAGCCTAGAGTTTGACTCCTACTTGAGAGAGCACGGAATAGTTCCGCAGCTCACTCCTCCGAGAACACCATAATAGGATAGGGTGTCTGAACAGAGGAACAGGACCCTATTGGACATGGTACGCTCAATGATGAGTCATGCCTCTCTTCCAATAAGCTTTTGGGGACATGCCCTCGAGACAGCCACTCTCATTTTAAATAATACTCCGACCAAGTAAGTGGAAAAGACCCCATATCAGATATGGATGGTAGGGGGCCCAATGTGTCTTTCCTATAGATTTGGGGATGCGAAGCACATGTCAATAGATTGACTGGTGGCAAGCTAAAACCCAAAACCAATAAATGCCTATTTATGGGTTACCCTAGGGAAACCAAAGGGTATTACTTCTACAACCCCGTTGAGAACAAGGTGTTCGTGGCAAGGAAGGTGGTCTTTCTAGAAAAGGATTTCCTTTCCAAGAAAGATAGTGGGAGCAATGTTGAACTCAGGGAAGTTCAAAGCCCACAAGCTCCTGAAGAGGATAACTCAGAGGCCTGGGTGGAGCTTTCACAGGAAGAAGCACCGACCCAAGCCACACAAGGACCTAGAAGGTCTGGTAGGGATCGTTGGGAACCGGAGAGGTATGGTTTCCTCATCACTGATGATCAAACTCTTCTCGTCTTTGATGAGGAAGAACCCAAAACCTACTAGGAGGCTATGGCAAGCCCACAGTCTGCAAATTGGCGTAAAGCCATGGAGGAGGAGATGCAATCTATGCACGATAACCAGGTTTGGAACTTGGTTGATCCACCTCCGAGTGCTAAGGTAGTAGGTTGCAAGTGGTGCTACAAGCTAAAGGCCGATAATACCTTCAAGGGGCGTCTGGTTGCAAAAGGTTTAAGACAAGTCCATGGAATAGACTATGATGAAACTTTCTCTCCAGTTGCTATGCTCAAATCCATTAGGATCTTGCTGGCCATAGCCGGTTGGTACGACTATGAGGTCTAGCAAATGGATGTCAAAACCGCTTTCCTTAATGGAAAGCTACTCGAGGATGTGTACATGACATAACCTGAGGGTTTTGTCATTCCACAGTATCCTGGGAGGGTATGCAAACTTCAAAGGTCCATTTATGGACTGAAGCAAGCATCCCGAAGTTGGAATCTTAGATTCAATAAAGCTATAAAGGAATATGGCTTCATACAGAATCAAGATGAGCCTTGTGTGTATAACCGGATTAGTGGGAGCACTGTCACATTCCTGGTATTATATGTTGATGACATCCTACTTATTGGAAGCGACACACCTACACTGCAAGGGGTAAAGAAGTGGTTGTGTAAGTGCTTTGCAATAAAGGACTTAGGTGAAGCTGAGATGATCCTAGGGATCAGGATCTACAGGGATAGATCCAATGGGCTTCTGGGCCTAAGTCAAGCCTCATACATAGACAAAGTTCTGAAAAGGTTTAGCATGGATCAGGCTAAGAAAGGTTTCTTACAAATGAGCCATGGGCTGAAACTTAGTAAGAAGAATTGTCCTAAGACAAGGGAGGACAGGGAGAACATGAAGTTGGTTCCATATGCCTCGGCTATAGGATCAATCATGTACTCCATGCTATGTACGAGACCTGATGTTGCCTTTGCGCTAAGTATGATGAGCTAGTACCAGCAGGATCCCGGAGAGGATCACTGTAAGGCTGTCAAAGCAATCCTCAAGTACCTTAACTAGACTAAGGGTAGCTTCTTAGTGTATGGAGGTCAGGAAGAGCTGTCAGTTACTGGGTACACTGATGCGAGCTTCCAGACCGACCGGCATAAGTACTAGTTGTAGTCTGGGTATGTGTTTTTGCTAAATGGTGGTGCTATAAGCTGGAGGAGCTCAAAGCAACCAACCATTGCGGACTCTATAATAGAAGCTGAGTACATTGCAACGTGTGATGCAGCAAAGGAAGCTGTGTGGATTTGGAAGTTTATCACTGAGTTGAGAGTAGTGCCAACTATCCAAAACCTAGTTGATATCTTCTGTGACAACAGTTGGGTCGTTGCATAAGCAAAGGAACCTCGGTCACACAAGAACATAAAGCACATGCTCAGGAATTTTCACCTCATACGAGAAATCGCCAAGATGGGTGACATTTCATTACATAGAGTGGACACCGAGGATAATGTCGCAGATCCATTGACCAAGGCACTGGCACAGCCTAAGCACGAGGGTCATACTAGATCTATAGGGATTAGGCCCATGCCTAGTTGGAACTAGTGCAAGTGGGAGATTGTTGGATATGCCCTAGTCCTGAGGCATTGGACCTTTTATTTGTATTGTACATTTATTGGATTCATGTATTATACATATTTTGTGTCATCAATAAAGGCATTAATTCATTTACTATATATCTTATGTTGTATTTTAAATGAAGTATCCGATTGACATATCCATATCCATGTTAACAAGTGTCATGCGCTTGGAAGTAAGACCATGGATAGGGGAAACGATATGACCATAAAGAGATCCATAGTCTATTCTAGTCATAGGAATGAATGGAACTATAGACTATCATTAACCTGGCTGTATGGCAGTGTCTTACCAGCCATTGGAAATGGGATGTCAACCAAGTTAATGGGTACATGCAAAAGGGCATGGTACTGGATAGATCCACTTAACGAGAAATCCACATGGTAATGTATCATAAGTGATTCTTCTGTAGTACTTGTATGGATCCTTCGACCTGACCATATAATGGTACCACATGTAAATTCACATACTTTGGTGTACGCCTAAAAGGCCTGTGAAAGGGTGCCAAGTATGTGTACGTTCAGGTACATCCACTAAGCATGGTAGTGCTATGGATATGCATAAGGGATATGTCACTCAGTAGTCCACTGAGAAGATATCATCAGCCTTTTGATGAATGCAACTGATAAGAGTGTGGCCACACCTAAACAAGTTGGAACTTGTTTGTGAGCATCAATTCATTCGGGATCAAGTAAATGTCTAAACACAAAAGAGGGTGATCAATCCATACCTCTGTGTTGGACACCGATATCTATGACATGGGATATACAAGTTTAACTATAGGGTTATGATTTCAGTTGGACTGCCATCTCCATCTTAATTGGGGGCTGTAGTGGCTTGCTAGAGCCCGCCTGTAGTCTGTGGGCCACAGGCCCACTGCCAACATAAAGATGGGCCCACAGGATCGTACACATTGAACGACTGAACACGGACTTAACGGATCACCTGTATACTTGGAGTATGCGTACGAGAGAGAAAGGATTATATTAATTATATTATAAGGATCAATTGGATTGATCAAAATAATAAAATTAATATTTGCACTGGTCCTCTCGTAATTAATTCAATGAATTAATTTATGAGATTATTTCCTAGGTGGAAATATTTCACATGTATAGGTTTACACATATCTTTATTTTATGAAAGTCAAAATTAATCCCATGGTAAAATTAATTGATCAAATTAATTTAAATTTAAATGTATCAAATATATTATTTGGAATAATATGTTAAGAATACATGTTAAATAAAATTAAGTTTGACAAGTAATTGGGCCAAGGAGATTAATTTTGGACTGGGCTTTAAAAGAAGAAAAGCCCGCATAAAATAAAGAAAGGGAATTGGGCCAAGTAAGGGTTGAAAATTTCAGCCAACCCTAGGTATATCACCTAGGGCAATTCGGCCAAGTGGGATGTAACACACATAGCTGAAATTTCCAGCCCTAACATACTCTCTTACATTCGATTCCATCGCTAGCACGGGTCGTGTTCCAAAGGCGTTCGTGTATGTGAGAGTGGATGGAATCTCCTTTGATTTCTGCAACCATCTCTTGAAGAGATATTCCGGGTGAGAATTGATTCTCTTTAATTTAATTTTAAAGTTTTGCAATTTCCACATCAATTGCTTCTGGGCACGGATTGGAGGAAATTATCACGTTCTTCCTCTTTTATTGGGTAATTTCTAGTGAAAAATCCCAACAAAAGCATCCTTAGTCTAGTTAAGGTACTTCAGGATTGCCTTAACTGCCTTCCAGTGTTCCTCCCCGGGATCCGACTAGTACCGACTAGTCATACTTAGAGCAAACACTACATCAGGCCTTGTACATAACATGGAGTACATGATAGATCCTATAGCAGATGCATAAAGGATCTTTTCCATATTCTCCCAGTCCTTTTTTCTTTTAGGACCACCTTTCTTACTCAGCTTCAATCCATGGCGCATAGGCAAGAATCTTTCTTTGTCCATGCTGAATCTTTTCAGAACCTTGTCAATGTATGTGGCCTCACTTAGGCTTAGAAGCCAATTGGATCTATCTCTGTAGATCCTGATCCCTATGATCGTCTTAGCTTTGCCTAAGTCCTTCATTACAAAGCACTTACTCAACACTACTTGCCCTTGCAATGTTGGTATGTTGTCTCTAATGATAAGGATGTCATCAACATATAGCACTAGGAAGGTGGAAACGCTCCCACTAACCATCTTATACACATAGGGCTCATTAGAATTTTGTGTGAAGCCATATTCTGTAATGGCCTCATTGAATCTTTGATTCCAAGACCTGGATGCCTGCTTTAATCCATAAATGGATCTTTGATGCTTGCATACCTAGTTAAGATACTTCGGATCAATAAAACCCTCAAGTTATGCCATGTACACATCCTTGAGTAGCTTTCCATTAAGGAAAGCGGTCTTAACGTCCATCTGCCATATCTTATAATCGTACCATGTAGCTATGGCTAGTAGTATCCTAATGGATTTGAGCATGGCAACTAGTGAAAAGGTTTCATCATAGTCAATTCCTTGAACTTGCCTGAATCCTTTTTCCACCAATCGCCCCTTAAAGGTGTTGTCGGCTTTTAACTTGAAACACCACTTGCAACCTATCACCTTAGCACCCGGAGGTGGATCCACTAAGTTTCATACTTGGTTATCATGTATAGATTGCATCTTAGCCTCCATGGCTTTATGCCATTGATCTGAGTGTGGGCTTTCAATAGCCTCCTGATAGGTCTTGGGCTCTTCTTGGTCAATGACCATAAGGTCCCCATCATCAGTCAGGAGAAAGCCGTACCTCTCTGGCTGATGACGTGTCCTACCAGACTTTTTATGGTCCTGTGTAACCAGCTTAGCTTCCTCAATTTCTTGAGTTGCTGGTTCGGTTCCTAAAGCATCCTTAGCATTAGCTGCAGGAGTTTATGAGTCTTGAACTTCTGAAAGTTCAACATTACTCCCACTGTCTCTCTTGGAAAGGAATTCCTTCTCTAAGATAACTACATTCTGGCTTTGAAAACTTTGATTTCTACCGGATCGTAGAAGTAATAATCCTTAGTTTCCTTAGGGTAACCCATAAACTGGCACTTGATAGATTTGGACCCGAGTTTGCCACTTGTTAATTACATGTGCATCACAGCCCCAAATCTTGAAGAAGGAAACATTGGGCTTTCCGCCCTACCATAGTTCATACGACATTCCCTCAACTGCCTTGCTTAGTATATTATTAAGTATGTAAGTAGCTATCGCTAAAGCATATCCCCAAAAGGAGACAAGGAGTGTAGCATGACTCATCCTCGAGCACACCATGTCAAGCAAGGTCCTATTCCTCCTTTTTGACACTCCATTCCACTATGGTGTACCAGGAGGAGTGAGTTGGGGCACAATCCCACACTCTCTCAAGAATAAGTCAAACTCTTGGCTCAAATATTCACCCCCTTGGTTAGACTGAAGTGCTTTTTTTTTCTTGCCAAGTTGGTTTTCTACTTCATTCTTAAGTCCTTAAATCTCTGAAGAGTTTCAGACTTATGCTTCATCAGATACACGTAACTGTATCTGCTGAAGTCATCCGTGAAGGCGACGAAGTATAGAAAACCTTATCTAGCACTAGTGCTCATTGGGTTGCATACATCAGAATGTATCTGCTCCAACAGCTCCAAGGCCCTTTTAGTAGTCTTGCTAAAAGGTGCCTTTGTCATCTTGCCTCTTAAACAAGATTCGCATGTGTCGTAAGACTAAATGTTGAATGACCCTAGTACTCCACTAGAGTGAAACCTAGCTATGCGCTTCTCCTTTATGTGGCCAAGTCGACAATGCCAGATGTAAGTATGATTAATTTCATTTCGTTTAATCCTTTTAGTGTTTATGTTATAGATTAACCTTTCACGTTTTAGATCAAGGATATATAAACCATTTTTAAGAAATACTTTTCCATAAATAATATTGCCACATTGCATAGAAATTCTACCATTTCCAATATTAAATACAAAACCAGAATTATGGAACAAAGAAATAGAAATAATATTCCTGCACATCGCAAGTACAAAATAATAGTTTCTTAATTCTAAAACTAGTCCACTAGGCATCTCCAAGAAATAATCTTCGATCTTTATGGCCTGAACCCAAGTGCCGTTTCCGATATGAAGATCTATCTTGCTAGATCCTAGCAATCTCCTATTTCTAAGTCCTTGCACATTTGAACAAATGTGAGAACCACATCCAATGTCTAAAACCCAAGATGTAGAAATAACTAGATTAATCTTAACAGCATATATACCTGAAGCAGTAGACTTGCTCTTCATTTGCTCTCTTAGCTTTAGACACGAGCTATTTTAGTGCCCCTTCTCATGACACTCATGGCAGACATCTTTAGGAGAAGCAACCCTTGCTTTAGGGTGGGCTGCCACCTTCTTGCCCTTAGCCTTGGCCTTGGATTTGGCGTTTCCCTTACCACTGGGTGTATTGCCCTTATTCACCAACAAAACTTTAGGAGTCTTCTTGAGAGACTGCTCAGCAAGCTTGAGCATGCCATGTAGCTCAACAACTGATTTATCAAGACCCTGCATGTGGTAGTTCATGATAAATTAGTTATAAGACTCAGGAAGTGATCCAAGAATAATGTTTGCTGCCAAGTCCTATAGAACTGGTGAGCCAAGGTGGGCAAGTGTATCAATATACCCTTTCAACTTTAGCACATGAGTGCTAATAGAAGTCTCGGCTGCTATTGCAGTAGTGCAAAGTGCCTTAGTAGTCAGGTATCATTCTTGACAAGCCTGATCTTAGAACATCTTTTTAAGCTAATCCATCATCTCATAAGCATGCTGCTCCATGAACTACTTCTAAAGATGAGAAGCCATGGTACCCAGCATAAGGCACAAGACATCTCGGTCATCCCTCACATGCCGGTCATACTACTTCACCATCTCTGTGGTGATGCCTCGACCTCCAAGAGTGCCAGCTGGTAAAGAAGTATTCAGTACATACTCCTTGGAATCTTGTCTAAGAACTATTTGTAAGTTCCTAGCCCAATCTAGGAATTAGTCCCTAAAAGCTTCTCCTTCTCCAAGAGTGACCTAAGTGGGAGTGAATTGTTGTTTGTTGTAGCCATTTTAAATTGCTTATGTGAAAATAGGAATAATCTACATGGAAGAAATCATTGCTTGAGTTGGAAATAAAGGACTTTGGCCAATTCACATTAATAATCCGATTTTAATTTTTTCGTTGGTGATGTTAATTGGCTGACTTGACCAATATCCACAACTCCTCAATGATTGGCCGAACTATGGCTCGCCAACCGATCATTGATTCATTTGGTAGGACAACCTATTTAATCCCTCCATGAAGGACTCTTGGTTTGATGGGCTTATTAACGCTTTACCCATCTGTGCTTAGGGGCTCTGAGCTAATGCTACCCATGTTGAGTCAAGCCACCATTCATATGTTAATCGTATCAAGTATCCTAACCCTCGATGACCTACAATGTACCCAGCCAGGGCATGGCACACATGAAGCATCAATAGGAGGAAGAGGTGTGAATGTGGGAAGCACTTTTAAATGACTCAATATTTTAATTTCCAGATTAAAATTAAGTGATACGACTTAGCATGCATAATCGCAGGTTATAATCTGGTGATCCATACATCCATATTATATAACAAATGCAATAGCATACTTAATTTAAAATAATAAGATCCTATGGTTAATTACAACCTAATGGAAAAATAGATATCTTATCTAATTCATAATGGGCCAGACTGCAATCCTTCTTGAGCTCCCACCATGGGCTTGCTCCATTTGGGCCTTTCTCCACACTTGATGCAAAACAATTTTATTTAAAATAAAATCTATTTACATCAAAATAAAAGAAATGGCATGCATGCCATATTTTCCAAAATTAAATTACAACCGATAATAATTTAGGGCCTATAAAATTCAACACCACATTCCAAACAAAATACCTATCGTGCACATACATACCAATATGATACATGATCATGGCATTCCAAATTATAAATATAAATCCATTAATGTAAAATTAACAATTTTGCTCCACTGGAATTTGGGTTGCACAAATTTAAAATTTAGCTCTCGCAGTTTTAACCGGTGTGATGATTTATTGGGCCAATTTTACATAGTCCATATTCAATTTAATATGCAAAACAATTAAATTAAATATGCATGCCAACATAATAAATAATTTAAATACAAATTAATTCAAAGTAAAACATTTTAATTTAATTTGCATTTGGGCGAGCGGGGGTGGGAATCACAATTGCAATCTCCATTCTCCTCAAAATAATTTTTTTTTTAATTGAAACAAAAAAATCCCAGTCACAAAAAGAAAAAAACACAGCAAGCCAAAAATTAGCACCAGAAAATAAGTCGCAATAGGAAAAAAAAAGGATAAAACCAATTGGGAAAAAATTATCAAAACCCGAAAAACCATTATTGAAACCTATCCGAGATCCAGATCTAACCCGTTTTCGAACCCCTGCGGTACCAGGAATTCATTTCATAAGCATAGCATTTATTTCTGTTATTATTCATTGTGCACATATTTTTATAAAAATGAATTTTGGGTGTTTATACATTTTATCGACCTAGATTTAATTTGGAAGCGTTTTTCAAGGCCCGCACAAAAGAGATTTTCAATAAATCTCTAGATAACCAACTCACATTGTCATGCTGAATGAAAAATATAAAATTGGCAAAATCATTTTTTTAAAATCATTTTCTCCTTATCCAAAAACACAGGGCATTTATAAAATTGTTTTCCAGGTCTAATCAGGTAAACCTACTGGGTTTTCCCTGATTATCCCCTAAAAGCATGACCCGAGTTATCTGGTATCGTATCCTGTCAGATTTGAGTCTAATGTGCCTATATGTATATGTATTACTAACATTTGTTTTGCAGGTAAATGTGTGTTAGGTTAGATGAATGCTAGCTTTCTATTTTTTAGAATAAATTGTGTAAATTAGGCGATTCTACCCTTATCCCTTTTTTATCAAATGTATTCCCTAGGGTATTTTAGTCGATTTGGTTGTAATAATTTTATTTTTATTTCCTGCATTTATTTATCGATTTCCAAATTTATTTGTGGCTTTCCGTATGATTATATAGTAAATATCTAAGGTTGAATATTGAATAGGGAATAAAATGACAAAAAGTGCAAATTGGGTATAGTTAAATGCTATTTAATATTAAAGCAAAAATAAGTGATTTGTGCTAATGGAATCTCTTTCAAAGGTATAAGAATTTTTGTCGAGTTTGACTATACCACAATTCTCAATAAGAACGGAGCTAGATGGTAACTCCTGTCAACCTTTTAGGCATGAGGTATTGGTTTCGTATGTTTCTTGGTTTTGTCTTAATATTTCCAAAACCCGAAAACCATGTTTTCTATTCTACAAATATCAAAAAACCCCGACCCGATCTCGCGGCAAAATATTTCACTGAAAGGATCATCCGCTTACAATTACTTTTACACAAAATGTTTTACGAATTTAAAAAATTACAAGTATTTGATAAAAAAAGATTTTAAGGATTCAAAATATGTTAATATAATAAAATAGGTTTTATCTATTTAAAATATATGCATTTAATATAAAAAAGGTGTAACACATTAATTTAATAAAAATTTGGATACAATACAATTAAACAAAAAAACAGAAAGAAATAACACTATATTGATTAGGGGAGAACAAAAAACATAAAAAAATCAAACCGAACCTAAAAAATTAACAAATATGAACCGATTCTCAATCTGTATATTAGATAATTTCAGTTTTAGGTTCGATTTTTTATTTTTACTAAAACAAAAGGAAAACCGAAGCTAAAAAAAATAATAAAAAAAATTCAAAGAGATTTAATTTTTTTAATTAGAAAATCATTAGTGTCTTATGCAATTAAAAAAAAATTGGTTAATAAAATTAATGAGTAATCGGAGTTTAATTATCTCAGAAAATAAAATAATATCAACTTGATTCATAATTGATTCAATTTTATTCCAACGCAAAATATTTAATGTTAAATTAGTATATAGATAATATTTTTTTCAAAAAATAAAAAATAATTAATGGATAAATAATATTTATTTTTCATTTTATGTTTGATCATGCATAGTCATAGGTAAGTAGAAAATTATAAACTTTTTTAAATAAATAAAATTATAATATAAATTTAAATTACTAAATTAATTAAAATATATATTATTATAATTTTAAGTATCTCAATTCGGTTTTTCCTGGACCAAACCTAACCAAAGCTAAATATTTCAGTTCAGTTTGAACCGAACCTAACTCTGATAGATTCGATTTTCGGTCCTAAATATATTCACTATTAAATTGTAGATTTGGTTCGGGTCGGATCGGTCCGACCTTTGCTCTCCCCTAATATTGATTACTTATAACAAGTAAAAAGTTATAAAATTTTTAAAAAAAAAAGTTAGATCAAAGAACTAATCAATTACATTAATATAAAGGAGAAATCCTCCAAATAGTAGAATGAAAATTCAATTTGAGTTGCATATTTTGTAGTTAATCCCATATTCGTGCCTCAATTTCTCCCTCGACTAGCTTCTCATGGGTCCCATATGCCCATTTCCAAATCGACCTCTTCCAATCATCCCCTTCCACCTTTTCATCACACCACCACACCATTCTACTTTTCAACTATGTTCCTATCGCTCGATTTTTGCTCAATTCTCCGATTCGCTTCACCTGTTCCTTGTCTTAGCTCTTCGCTTCCAGTATATAATATAATCACATCAAAACAATGGATTAATCTAAAAATTAAAAAATTAATTACCCCTATGCGGCCTTCCCTCTCTGAAATCTTCTTCGATCGTTATGAACATAGTTGTGAAAACCGGACCGGACCGGCCGGTCGGACCGGGTTCGATCGGAACCGGAGGTCAGACCGGTCAGTTTCTATCCGTTTTCACTTTAGTCAACAACCGGTCAATGTCCGGTCGAACCGGAAAACAATGAACCGGACCGGTTTTCCTGTTCGACCAGACTGTTTTTTTTTTTAAATTATTTAAATATAAAATTTAAGTTATTATTTTGAGGTGTTTTTAATTAAAATAAAATATAGTTTGTATTTTTAAATTATTTTAAAATAAATTGACATTTAATTGTGACTATAAAAACTATATTTCATAAATTGCGTTTTTTTAATTAGTATATTGTGTTTGAAATGCTTAAACTTAAAAAATTATAATAAAAATATTCAAATTTTCATAAATTATAAATATAAAAATAAAAATATTTTAATATTTTAATATATTTATTAAATCCGGTTCAATTCTGGTTTATTCCGGTTTAATCCAAAATCCATGAATCCATCCCTTCACCGGTTCGATGACCGGTCCGGGTCTGAAAACCATGGTTATGAAGCAAACACAATAACATGTATTCACATATTCTCTCTCCACAAACATCTCCGGATCCTAATTTTTGTAACACTATAAAATCAGATAACTAATTAGACCGATTAATTTAGGATAGGTTAAAAAATATATTGTGAATTAAGTAATCGAAATGGGTTAATATATTGATAGTTTATTAACCTTAATATAACACAAAAAAACTAACAAGGATTGTTTGTAAAATTAACCAAAATCCACGTAATAATTGCTGTCTCATCTCATTTGCTTTGCACACGTCACCGATGGAGAAGCAATTTTGTCATTTATGGAAACAACACGATTGAAGTATTTGGAAACATTGGATATTGGACAGCAACTCAAACGAATTGGAAAATTTTACATTTCATATATACCATTTGGTTTTATGATTATACTTCGCCATCCTCCCCATTACAGGGGGCTAGATGACGCAGACGTCTATCAAGTCCTCCATAAAACATATATTACGATATTTTTTTAGCAACACAAAAATATGGGTCTCTATTTTTGTGCATATAGCCACACTTTTTATATCATATCGGATTTATCATTATTTAATGACACTCTTAAATGTTTGTCACAATTATTAAAAAATCTAACAACGCTTTTGATAAAATCAATGATATTTTTTACATATAACGGCTGTTTAGAATTTCCGTCGATAGAAAGTATATCAATAATTTGAAGACATTTTTTACTTGTGTCAACAAAAAGCATACTTGATGATACTTTTAATTTTTTGTTGGTAATTTTTAAAATTTTAATTACGCTTTTAAATAAGTATCGTCATTTTGTTTTAAGTCAAAGACAATTTGATTTTGCGTTGATATTAAGTGTCTTGTTATGTCCCTACATTTATATATTCGGCCATGGTCTTTTTTTTTTTATGTTGAGTTATATCACCACTTAATGAAACTTTTAATTTTTTGTTGGCATTTTTTATAAAAATTTAAGAATGTTTTTAAATAAGCATTGATAATTTTTTTAAATGAAAGACGGTTAGATTTTGGATTGATATAAAGTGTCTCGATATTTTTTTAATTTGAAAACATTTTTACTTATGTGTCGATATAAACTTCACCACGCTTTTTAATTACATGTCTATAAAAAGTGTCTCGACATTTTCTTATTCAAAGACAATTTTATTTATGTCATCATAGTCCATTATTTTGTTCGATTATACTTCTAAATATTTAATGTATCTTTGATTTTCCTATATATTTTTCTCCTATATAAGAAAATGAAGGAGGAAAATAATTTTAAGATTTTAATAATTAAGTTATCTATTTTTTTCTTTTGTTTTTTTATAAATGACTTATTCTAAATCTATATAATTACTTAACTAATTTAAATAGAGAAAAAAACTACTTACTAATGCCAACCTACAATGGCTCAAGTTTGCTAAGGAGGCTACTCACGCCTTATGAACAGTAGACATTCTTGAAAAAAATAAAATAAATACAATAGAAACTCATATTATATTTCTAGAGAGAGAAAATACAACAAAGTTAGTAAAAGAAATAAATACAAGAGTTAATGTCTCAACTACTAAAAAGGGCCAACTATTTATAGTGCCCATTGGACAAATCTAGAGCTTGATCAAAAGTCAAAGGCTGTTCAATAGTTTAATCCAAAAAATTACCAATCATACAAGTTTCTCCAATTTTAACCACACAATTAAAAAGTAAGGGCAAAGCTATAAATTCTAGTTAATAATAATATCCCTCTGTGAGCGGACGACGCGTTTTCGACGGGACACGGGACTCCCTTTGGGAATGGTGCGCCACAATCTCGGGCGGGCCCCTCCCTCGCATGGGTTTTTTATGAATGGAAATCCGCATTTTGGAAAATGAATGGAATTAATGCATAAAAGAACCGAGGCCTAAGTCTCGATGAATATTGTAGAGTCGCCACCCGGCTCAGCTCAACCGGGAAATTTATAATGCAGTTGAACCGGACGAATGGCAGCTACACTATCCAGAGATTCGGGTCCGGATAAGTCCCTTATTTCGTGTCTAATTAAATTAAATATTGCCAATGTTCTCAAATGGTATTTCAAAATCTAAAGTCCATTTTATTGCATATAAAAAGGCATACAACGCGCATACAAATATGTAATACAAAAATAAAGAAAAGTAATAAATATTAATCGGCTTACAACCAAATCGAATAGAAAAATAAAAACTCTCGCCTCACTTATATAATCGCCTAGAATACATGAGAATCTAAAAATATTTACAACCGCCTAAATACACGATTAATTCTATTAAAATACAAATAAAAATAAAAATGTACATAAATAAAAGCTGCAAAACAAAGGTTAGCACAATTTATACGGCACGCCACAAGTTGGACTCAAACAGACAGAATGGAGAATCAAGAATTTGGGGTCATGCATTTAGGGGATAACCGGGTTGGCTCGGCTAGCCGGCCCGGTTAGACCTGGAAAACATTTTGAAACGTCCCTGTATTTTTGGTTTTGTGGGAAAATCATTTTTTTTTAAAACAATTTTACTGGTTTACATGTATTTTTTTTACATTTAAAGTGGGTCGGTTTTCTGGAGAACCAGTTCTCCATCGTTGAACTGTCCTAAATGCAATTTTACTGAAAATTGAATCTATGGTCGTGTTGCACACAACAAAATTCATTTTGATGATTTTCTAGATTTTTCTGATTTTTTTATGGATTTTTATAAATTTGACAGTATAAAAGCTGAAATTCTGATTCTGTAATGAGAGTTACAGTCGTGCGACTGTAACTACAGTCGTATGACTGTAAGTTACAGTCGTGCGACTATAAACGGCTTAGAATCAAAATTTTGCCAAAATTTTATTTTGAACCAAAACTGAAGAAAATCAACCTGGAAATTAAGAACACTCGTACGACTATATATACAGTCGTACGACTGTTCATCGAGTCCAAGAACAGTCGTGCGACTGTTCTTAATTTCCAGAAGCAGAAGCACGAAAATGCAGCAGAAAATGCACAAAACTCACTTCAAACACCCAGAAAGCGAGAACCTGTTTAGAAGCTAATCCAAGTCGTTTTGACCCCTGGCGTGCTCCAATCCTAACAAATTCGCACTTTTGTTTTGAAATTGAAGTTGAGGGCTTTATGTCTAAAAATCCAAATTGCAAAGGATTTTGATGATTTAAGTCCGGATTTTTGATTTGATTGTGAGGTTAATCGATTAACCTAAGGATTTCTATCAAGTTTTAGCTTTAATCCTAACAAATTCGAAAGAAATGGAAGAGAAAAAGTGGATCCTTGAGCAAGCTTTTCTTTCCCCTTTTTCTTGTCTCTTTCCTTCTCTTCTCTCTCTAATTTTCCACCAGAAATCCAATTGCTGCTTCTATCCTCCCTTTCCTCTCTTTTATCTCTGCTTTTTTTCAGCTTACTTGCTGGAACAATGGAGCAATTAATGCTCCTTCTCTTTCCTCCATTTTCTGCTGCAGAGGTATGGGCTCCTGCAACTTTTTCGACATTACAGTCGTATGACTGTAATTTTTAATTTTTTTTTAAGTATAGAAAATTCCGGCGCTTACACCCTCCTTTGTCTATTAGGCCACAGTCTCGACCCCTTGTGGGCCTATCCAAATTGCTTTCTAGTTCAGCGATCTTTGCTCCAATTTTTAAGCCCGTTTTCTCTGGTTTTTGGACTGCAAACTGAACAAGCTATTCAGCAACATGAAAACAAACTTTCTAGCTATTTCTTCTTCAATTTAACTCCAAATTAAGTCAAGTAAATTTTGTTGTGATCTAAAATAATTGTTATGTTATTCACTTATCAAAATATCCCTATACTTGAACATTACTTATCCTTAAGAAATCAAAACAGAAAAGAAAATAATACTAAAGAACACTTGGAGCACGAGAAAAACAATGAAGAAAGAAATCAATAATTTCTCAAAAACAAAGTTAAGAAAACAAAGGCAACAACTAGGAATCACTTCTTCACCTTTAGACAGCATAATAATTAAATGAAAAATACAAAGATTAAGGAAGCAAAATATTAGAAACCTATAACAACAACCTGATTCAGCTTCAGAAACAAACTAAGACAAAAGATTAGACTTCACACTTCAACAACTTAGCATGCAATTAAGTCAAAAAGCCTCACCAAAGAATTTTGCTCAATTCCCTCGATGGTGTTTAGGGTAACTGTTGAAAATTCACTCAACAGCTAAACACAACAACCTTAGGCTATAGGCTTGATTATTGGTCTCATTGCCACTACTTTATTTTGAACAACATGCATAATCAAAAAGTGTTTTTGTAACTTGGTTAGGGTTGGGGGTGTGTCAAAAAGATAATTTAGGTGAAAAAGAACTACCAAAGGAATGTAATGATGAAAAAGTAAGCAAGTGGCCTTTAATAGAAATACTAAACTCATGCAACCTCAAGGAAAGAAAAAGATAAGCAAGAAAGCACAGGAATGCCAAGCAGTCTTAGACTATGAAATTGAGGTTGTGAGCAAGCGATCCTTTACGGGCTGCGAGGCTGGGTCGACGGGTTTTCATTGTACGGGATGAATTTAGAAATGGGTTTAATGAAATGGGAGTGGGTTTTGAAATGGTTTTATGGAAGATGTGGTTCGAGGTTTAGAGAAAAGGCAAAACAAAAAGAAATGTACAAAACCGATTCCTCGTGCTTTAAAGGTTGATAGGAGTTGCCACCCAGATTAGCTCTTACTAGGAAATTATGGTATAAGGAAGCCCGACAGGGATTGCTATACCTTTAAGATAGAGATTCCGGTCTGGACAAACCACTTATTTTTGCTTTATTTAGAAATAACACTTAACTATACCAATATGCGCTTTTTGTTAATTAATTCCTTATTCCATGTTCAACCCTAGTTATATTCCATATGCTAATACAAAAAAATGTAAATAAATTTAGAAAACAATAAATAAATTCAGGAAATAAAATTATTACAACCAGATCGAAGAGACTACCTTATGCGATACAATTTGATAAAAAGGGATTGGGGGTACAAACACCTAGTTTACACGAAATAATCTAAAAATAGAAACTAACATGCATATAACCTAACATACATCTACTTGTAAACCAAAGGTTAGATGCATAAATAAATATATACAAGCTGGACTCAAACAGGAAAGAATGGGAGATAAGATAGCTCGGGATCGGGCATTTTATAAGACAAATGAGAAAACTCGACGGGTTTACCTAACTAGACCTGGAAAAAAATTTTAAAAACGCTCTATGTTTTGAATTGGAGAAAACCATTTTTGGAAAAAAATTTTGGTCGATTTATTACTAAACATGAAAAAAGGCGGGTCAGGTATCTAGGAATCTATTGAAAATTCTTTTCTTTCCGGTCCTAAAAATGCTTCGAACTCAAATTAGGTCTGAAAACATGTAAACACCTAAAATCAATTTCCAATAATGACTAAATGCAAGAATGAATAAATACGGAATTGGAATGAATGCTGGAAAATAAAGATGAGCTGTATGCCTCAAACATATCAAAGATAGGCCGTCCGGCCTTATGCAAGGAGAAATGTCGCCAACACTGATCCTAGGTAAGATTATATCCTACGGCACAACTCCATTTGAACAAGGCCGTACGACTTTATTTTTCTAGAAAATAAGGTTGTGCAGCCTAGCTTTGGTAGGAAAATAGATTTTTCGATTTTAATTTCAACATGTAGAAATTCGATTTTATGTTATTCACGTTCTAATTTTGAGATCCTTTGGGGTTACCTATTGGCTAGACTCAGAAATCACAGGTTTTCACCCGAGATTCCATAAAATCACAGATCACTAAAATAGAGGAATTTTAGCTGTAAGAACTCACAAGCCATAGATGAGATGTGTGGCTCAAAATTCACTCTCGATTGGCCATACGGCCTAACAGATAGGCTGTGCGGCCTAATTTCAAAACTTTACAACAAACTAATTTGAGTTTTAAGTAGGAAAATCCCAGCACAAAGCTATCAAACACTGCAAAAATTATAAGGATGGATTTTTGGGCCTCTTAAAAGATGCCTTTAATGCGTTTATCTAGGATTTGATCGAGTACTCTAGATCTAATCCTTGAAGCTTAAAACGGATTCTAACTTGTCGATTCGAATTGAAACTCTTCCAAAAGCCCCCAAGTAATCACGAACAACCTTGTTATAAAGTCAGTCAATATGTAAAAGGTGAGTTTTTGGTTGAAAATGGTTGAAGATCCCATTGGGTTTTGAATTTTTGAATTTTTGAAGATGAAGACGAAGAAGATGGAACCAATGATGAAAAATTAATAAGGGATAAGGAAAACTTAAGGTTTAAGACTTTTGCTGTAATTTTTTCATAGTGATCGATGCTTTGTAATCTGATGAAGAGAAAAGCTTTTATACTATATCTGTGTGAGTGGGGCAATTTGCTCTGTTGTTTCTACTTTTAGAGATGGGCCATACGACCTAAAGTTCTCAAAATTAGGCCATACGCCTTTTCTTCAAATCCAGCTATATCCACTCCAAGTAGCTCTCTTCCATGACTTAACCCTCTTTGCATCGCCTAAATTCCCTTCACTTAGGCCGTATGACCTAAGTCTTGAAGCAAAATTCCTCCTTTTCAGCTTTGACAGTTTTCGGTTTGTTTCTATATGAGTTAGAATCTAGTCCTTTCTCCTCGGGTCGGTGTCTTCAAGGAACTCAACATAAAGGATAACTAAAATGGATTCATCATAGAGGTTGAACAAAAATTTGTGCTCATAAAGATATAGGTAGCATATCAAGTAATCAAAGATATTTCAAGTCACCACAAAGAGCTATAGAGCAATGATTCAAAAATGACTTGGGCAATGAAGTATTTTTTAAACACAATGACAAATGTTGCTAACATTTGTGTTGCATAACCTTAAATAGATGAAGAACAATACTATTCATGGTAATAATCAAAGCTAGTAGCCATAACAGTATTGAACAAAGAGCATATACTGGCTTGCTTAAGTTGAAAATTTCAGGAATTATTCAGTAAGCTCACAACAAGATAATAACTTTTAGAATTGAGCTGCTTTGAACTTTGAAAAAAAATTTTATTGAACTTTTGAAATGAACAAAAAAGATTGTAGAATATAACTTTTTGAAAGAAAGAAATTCTTTTAAGACATCTTGAAAAATTTAAGTCACACAAGCTCAGCAAACTACAAATGATCAGCTAACTTTCTTATTTTGAACAGCTGAACTTGGTAAATTCTTGGATGATTTTGGACAACATGGAGTGAAAAAGGTTTAAGAAAATTTAACACAAATAAGCTTAGAATAAAAACAGGCTTAAGATCAAAGGGTTAATCAATAATATGGAAAATTAACATAAACAAGGTTCCTTTTTAGTTTAAAAGCGGTTAAAACCTAAAGCCTTAATCATCTTATGCATGTGAACAACCATGTAGTCTTGACAAGTACTAACCAAATCAAGTTCTAGCTAAAGTTAAATTACACAAGCCCACTCAGTAAGGAAATCAAGCGAGACGATAATTTAATAATGAACAACAAATAGGTTCAACTCCTCACAAAGGTGGTTAAAATTACAGTTGATCTAAAGCATGCTAAAAAGTTGAAATGCAAATTAAAACCTTAGTCCTAGAATACTTAATGCACTTCTTCAAAAATATATAATGTACGCTTAGCATCAAACAATTAGACTCTAAGCATTTTTCACAGATTACTTGCATTCGCAGGTTTAAAAGCTTTTGCTAGCTGCCATAAAAAATAAAATTCGAAAAATATTTAGACAATATCTTACAAAACAAAAAGGAAACCAACTTTAAACATGTAAACATATAAGAAAAAAATTTCTTAAGATATAAAACACAAAGTAAAATAAGATTGCTTAAAACACATAATCACAAAAATCATACTCAGAGAACACATTATAAACACCATTTCTCAAGAACTAGCAATATTGTTCAAGCAGTGTATTATCCATGGGTAAGGCAATAAAAGGTTTCTTACCTATGTGCCATGGACTCAAACTAAGTAAGAACAATGGTCCTAAGACAAAAAAGGGCCGGGAGAAGATGTAGAAGTTCCCATATGCTTCGACTATAAGATCTATCATATACACCATGTTATGTGCGAGACCTGATGTCGCTTTTGCACTGAGTATGACTAGCCAAGACCAATCAAATCCTAGGGAGGATCATTGGATGGCAGTCAAGGCAATCCTTAAGTACCTTAACAGGACTAAGGATAGCTTCTTGGTGTATGGATGTCAAGAAGAGCCATCATTGTTAGGGTACACTTATGTAAGCTTTGAGACCGATCAGGATAAAACCAGTCACAGTCTGGTTATGTCTTCCTATTGAATGGCATGGCCATAAGCTGGAGGAGCTCAAAACTTCCAACCATCACCGATTCTACCGTAGAAGCTGAGTATATTGCTACATGTGAAGCTACAAAGGAAGCTATTTGGATGAAGAAGTTTCATCACTGAGTTAGGAGTAGTTCCATCTATCCTAGACCTAGTGAATGTATTATGTGACAACAATGGGGCCATCGCACAAGCTAAGGGGCCTCGGTCACATAAGAAGTCCAAACATGTACTCAAGAAGTTTCACCTTATCAGAGAGATCATGGACAGAGGAGACGTTTCACTACAGAGAGTTGACACTGGGAACAGTGTCGCTGATCTGTTGACCAAGGCGCTGCCATAGACACAACATGAGAGTCATACTAGATCTATAGGGTAATGCCTAGTTGGAACTAGTACAAGTGGGAGATTGCTAGTGTGCCCTAGTCCAAATGGCATTGGTTCTTGTATTGTATTATACTTTATATTTGGATATTTTATATTATAAATTTTGTGTTGAAATGAAGGCATGAATCTATTTATTCATATCTTATACTTTTTATAAATAGAGTATCCAATGATTATAACAATACGAAAGTAAACCAATGTAGGTCATCCGATTATGAGATCTTTTAGTAAAGTTAAAGTTATAGTCATAAAGATATCCCTAGTATGTTCTAATCATGGGAATGAATAGAACCAAAGACTAGCATGTCCTTGACTAGAAGGCGGTGTCTCACTATCCATTGGACATGGAATGTCAGTCAATGATATGGGTACATGTTGGGTTGCATGGTACTGGATCAAACTACCACCGGAACACCACATGGTTCGCTCGTCATAGGTGTTTCTCTGGTAAGTCTTGCTATTATCTGTTGACCCGATGTTCACTGTAACATAACATGGGATCTCATACACTTTGATATACGCCTAACGAGCCTGTAATAGGGTGCCAAGTATGGGTATGTTGGGTGGGCCAGTGAACATGTTGATGTTTATGGTGAAGTTGACAAAATTGCCACTCAGCATCCCCTAAGATGATATCACTGGACACTTGATGAGTGGGACTAACAAGTTTATGGCCATACCCGAATAAGTTGGGATACTTATTCATTAGGTTCAGTCCACTCGGTATCAAGAAATAAATAAGCATATAAGAGGATGACAGGGCCATGTCTCTTACTTATATATCTATGTCTGTTGGCAAGGGATATACAAGATCACTAACGGGTTATGTTTCACATTAGACTGCAAGTCACGGGCTTAATTGGGGGCTGTAATAATTTGTTAGAACCCACTTACAGTCTATGGGTCCACTGCCAACATAAAGACTGACCCATAGGATCGTACATATAGAACGACTAGAAGTTGACAAATCGGAATTGCAACGGAATCCAAATTAATTGAGTTATTGACATTAGGTAATGTCATAATTAGTTCAATTATATTAAGGGAGAAATCAATTTTATTTGATTAATTAATTACATGTAGTAAATAATTAATTAAATAAAATAAAATTTCCTTGGTGGAAATATAAATACAAAGGATGTATTTATTAAGGTTGATTTTAATTTAACTTTAAGTTATATTAATTTGGTAAAATTATATTTTATTGTATCAATTAGAATTTTATAATATGGTTTTATTTAATCCTAATGATACAAGGTAAGTCAATTAAATCAAATTAAATAATCTATAGTTTAATTTAATCCTAGTATATTGTATAGTATAAAAGAAATTAGAAACCTAGTATACTAAGGATAATACTAAGGAGTATAGAAGGATGCCTTAAAGTCAATTTCTCCCTAACCCTAACCACTTGATATTTTTTGGCCCACACCAAAGAAAGGAGTAAACAAAATTCACTAGGCTGAAATTTATTGGTTTCCATTCTTCCATTCGCTATCACGAGTCGCATTAGCATTCTTGAGTTGTTCGTGTACCGGATTGTGGAGGAAACGCATTTGGGTTTCTGCAACAGTCTCTAAAGGAGATAGTTAAGGTGAGAAAATTTAATATTCTTTTTGTTCTTGGTTTCATTCTATTAATCTACATGAATCGAGGAAAATTTTAATCAGTATTCTGCCTTACGTTTAATTTTTCCCGTGACAATTTCCTACATCTCAACCCTCATCCCCAAACTTAAATGTGCTTTATCTTCAAAGCAACAATCTAACATGCAATTTAGAAGAGTATAAAGAAAAGAAACTACCTATTCACATGGCATTGGTATAGAACTTGTTTAGCTAAAGTTAAAGATACATACCAGAGATAGAGAGAGGGGAGTAATGAGATTACTCATCATCTATCCTAGTAGATTGTTGATCCTCCTCTTCCATGGGAATTTGTTTCTCTTCAGCTTGTGGGGTATTTTCAACAGCAACATTAGAGGCTTCCTACTTCACAATACACTCAGGAGAAGTGCCAGAGCTTGCTTCTTTTGGAGCAATCTTCTTTTCCAGTTCAAAAACCTTCTTCTCTTACTCCTTAATCCCAAATCAATCCTCAACCTGCTTGATCTATAGTTTGTCAGCAAGCACCATAAGCTTATTGATTGTCATCTTTAAACAATGCTCAATATGTTAAAGCTTGGCTTTGTCATCAGTAGGAAAATTCATTATCTTAGCAAACTTTCTCTTCTTTCCAGTAGGTTCATCCTCATTCTGGATCATGTTCTTAGCAATCTTGGCAGCAGCAACCTCCTTCTCCCTTTCCTTAGCATCTTGGTATGACATCCATTTTCTTGCAAAGCCCTACCTGTTGCTGTGCCCTAGTCCAAAGGCATTGGTTCTTGATTATATTATACAATGTATGCAGATATTTTGTATTATACATTGTGTTATATATAAAGGCATTTAATCTATTTATTTGTTTTTGTGCAATTTAATAAATAGAGTATCCATTGCTTATAGCCATACTTATGTTAACTAATGTAGGTCATTAGCTAATGAGACCTTGAGTAGTGTTTAAGCTGTAATCATAAAGTTGTCTCGGGTCTGTTCTAATCATGGGAGTGAATAAAGCTAAAGACCAGTATATCCTTGACTGGATGGTAGTGTCTCATTGACCATTGAATATGGAATGTCAATCAAGTATATGGTTACATGTTAGGTTACATAGTACTGGAACTGTGAGCGGACGACGTTTTTCGCAACTCTTTCGGAAGGGAGCCTCGATATCGGGCAACCCTCCCTTGCATGGGATTTTTAGAATGGAAATTCAATTTTTGGAAAATCAAATTGTTTCATAAAAGAATCGAGACCTAAGTCTCGATAGAGAGTGTAGGAGTCGCCACCCGGCTCAGCTCAACCGGGAAATTACAGCGTAGCTGAACCGGATAAAGGCCGCTACACTTTCCAGAGATCTAGGCCCGGACAAGTCCCTTATTTCATGTCTAATCAAAATAAATTCGGCCAATGTTCATAGATGGTATTTTAAATTTCTAAAGTATATTTTTATTAAATTAAATCATGCAACGTACACACAAATAAAATAAAATAAAAAGCAGTGAATAAATAAATTATTACAACCCAATCGAATGAAAATAAAAACTCTCATCCTCACCTTACAATCGCCTAAAATACACGAATTAAGCTATCAATTACATAAAAAAGGAAAATAAAAAAGAAATTAAAGCTACAAAATAGATGGTTAGCACAGTTTATAGCACACCACAAATAGGACTCAAATTGGACAGAACTGGGAAATTAGAGATCGGGGGCATGCATTTAGGGGATAACCTCCAGCCGGCTCGATTAGACCTAGAAAATGATTTTGAAACGTCCTTGTATTTTTATTTTGTGAGAAAACAATTTTGAAAACATTTTCTTTTTCTGGTTTACTTTAATTTAGCATACGAGGTGGGTCTGTTTTCGGGAGATTCGGGTCTCCGTCGTTGCATTGTTCTAAATGCAATAATCGCAAAAATTAAATCGAAGGTCGTGAATGCACACAACAAAATTCATTTTTTATGATTTTATGATTTTTCTGAATTTTTATGATTTTTGGAAATTTTTATGGACTTTTCTAGATATTCTACTCCTGGAAGAAAATTACAGTCGCCCAGCTGTAATGACAGCAAAGCGACTGTAATTAGTTCATCCAAATGCAGAAAATCACTAAAATTATTTAAATGAAAAGAGAAAGCAGGGAAAATTAAAAACAGTCGTATGACTGTTGTTTGAATGGCACGACTGTAATTACAATCGTACCACTATTCTTCATCACAAGAACAATCGCACGGCTGTTCTTATTTTCCACCAATAGCAAACTAGAAATATGAGTTTTATGCATAAAAATCAACCAAAACACCCAGAAATCAGAGCAAAATGAAGGTTTTAGGGATTGTTACCTTTGTGGGGCTGATCCACCGTCGGTTTGACCGTTGGAAACACCTTAAATTGCTTCAAATTGGTCCTTCTCCCTTGTGTACTAAGGTTCCAAAAGTTGTCCAAAAAGTCATGGATTTCAGCGAATTCAAAGTCTAAATTTGATTGGATTTAGAGTGTCAATTTATTAACCTATTGATTTCTAACTGGTTTTTACTTTAACACAGAATTAAAAGAAAAAGAGGAGAAAAAGATGACTTGAAGTTGGGTTCTTCCTTTTTCTCTCCTTTTTCCTTCTCTTCTTCATTTCAATTTCTCTCTCTAAAATCTGCCAAAATCCCCCTCTTTCTTTCTTCTTTTTCCCTTTTATCTCTGCTTTCCTTCTCCTCAAAACCGGGCATTAATTGCCCCTTAAATCACCCCCATTTTTTTATTTTTAAGGTATAGGCTGCTGTACTTGCTACGTATTTACAGTCGTACGACTGTATTATAGTCGTGTGACACACACTTTTTTTTTAAGTATGAAAAATTCCGGCGCTTACAGCTGCCCCTCATGTGATCAAATTCGAAACCCGACTCCAGGTCTAAAATACCTCAGGTGATGAATTTGAGAGCACGAATTGAAGCACCGTAGATGCAAGAAAGAAAACGTGCAACAGACTTGTTGAAGTCTCACTATTGTGGTGATGCACTGAGTTGATTGGACGAAATAAGCTGATACCGGGTTTAGGTTACCCGAGGTGAAGCTGGAGATAAAATAAGCCGATATCGGGTCTAGGTTACCCGAGGCGAGGTTGATGATGAAATAAGCCGATACCAGGTCTAGGTTACTCGAGGCGAGGTTGAGGATGAAATAAGCCAACACCGGGTCTAGGTTACCCGAGGCGAAGCTGATCTGGGCCGATACCGGATTTTCATATATCCGAGGCGGATCTACTGGGGATATGGAATGAAGCCGATCTAGGCTGATACCGGGTCTATTTACTCGAGGTGGATCTACTGGGGATCTGGAATTAAGCCGATCTGGGCCGATACCAGGTCTATGTTACCCGAGGCAGATCTGCTGGGGATCTGGAATGAGGCCGATCTGGGCTGATGCCAGGTCTATGTTACCCGAGGTGAATCTACTGGAGATCTATCCATGTTCGAGACAGTGATGACGAATTCCTACATTTGCAATAGCGAGTCTTCATTCCTTGATCGAGAGATTTTGAACAAAAATTTTTGCCTCTTCGATCAAGAATGAAGACTAGTTGGGGATGAATGTTCAGTGTATGTTGTATATGTATGCATGATGATGCATATGCACATGGATCCTAAAGGATGTATTTCTCATTGTTTGTTTAATATTGATGTTTCTCTTTTCTACTGGGGAAGGTATGTTTTGCCCCCGGTTGGTGGAAAACACTCTTTACAGAAAACTTTTCCTTGTTGAAGATATATATGAGGACTGCTGGAGGAATGAGATGACTACTGGAGATGCGTGATAACTAATAGGGAAAGGATCATAGTGTCCCTTGTAATGTTCTGCTGGGGAGTAATATGGGGAATCCTACTGGAGGATATTGTAAAGATACCTATGGGGAAACGGTGGAGAGGTTCTATCCTTCTGCCTTTGTGATTTATAAACCTGGAAGTGCTCTAGATTTTGTCTGGGTTGCTGAATGTGGGTTTTCAGCCCAGTAAGCTGCTCTAACTTTTGCCTTAGGTGCTTTTGGTTTTCACCCAAGCGAGCTTTTTTTTTTTTTACGGATAAACGGAAGACCGACTGAAACGGTGCTGTGGTCACTTGTCCCATCATCCTTCTGGTGATGATATGATGTAGAAAAATGCTATATGGAGTAGCATTGTGGTCTAATTTCTTGTTAGAAGCAATTGACAGTAGAAAATAATGTTTCACAGAATCAGTCCAAGCGAGCAGATGAAAGAAGCAACTCATTAGGCCAGTGTAGCTTTTACTCAACCTGATTTCTTCAATAGTCAAGTTCTTAGGTAACCATTGTTGCTCTTTGGAGAGATGAATTAGATTTGAAGGATGATAAAATATTTCAGACTGTATGTATTTAGTACATTTTCATTGCTAAATAACGTGATATGTTCAACCAGTTAAATGCAAAGCGGTTTCCTTAAATGGATGTTTAAGTAAGATAACTTTGTTTATGCATTTGACATAACCACACAAATATATTTATACAAACACTCCACTTTATTGATAAAATCAGAATGAGTACATTTGAAAAGATTAATTCCCAAAATGGTATACATGCCACACAGAGCTAGAATCCGTCATCAGTCATCCCTTTCAGATTTTCCAACTGATCATTTTCTCTCGTGTCTTAACTTTTGCCTATGCTGCTCTTTTTGAGTTTTCAACCTAGCAGACTTTTTTTTAGACATGATAAAGCTTTAAGCGGTCATGGTTGATAGGATTTGTGAACTCATTTCCATCCATGTCCATGATGCTGACACCACCTTTTGACAACACTTTCTTCATGACATAAGGTCCTTCCCAATTGGGTCTGAACTTCCCCCGAACATCGACATTTGAAGGCCTTAATTGTTTTAGAACCAAATCTCCTGCTTTTAACTACCGCCTAGGGTATTTCACATTCTGATTATAAGCCTTAGCCATTCTGCGTTGGTACATCTGTAGATGATCCAATGCTTTTAGCCGCTTTTCATCTAGCATTGCCAACTGCTCGTATCTAGCTTGAGCCCATTCAGTCTTTAGTAATTAAGCTTCCAAGGCAACTCTAAGTGACTCGAGCTTTATTTCCACTGGTAATACTGCTTCCATACCATATACCAAGGCATAGGGGGTTTCCCCTGTTGGCGTTCTGACACTAGTTCTATAACCCCAAAGAGCATATGGCACTTTGTCAGCCCAATCTCTGTAAGTGGTTGCCATTTTTTATAAGATATTCTATATCACCTTATTGGCTGCTTCCACTGCACCATTAACTTGGGGCTTATATGGAGAAGACTTATGGTGCTCGATGCCATGTTTTGCAAGTAGCTCAACTGTTGCCCCTGAAATTGCACCACGTTGTCAGTCACTATATGATGGGGGATCCCGTATCGAGTGAATATGTTCTTCTGGATGAACTTAACCATCTGCTTGGCTGTTACACTAGCAAAGAATTCCTCCTCCACCCACTTTGAAAAGTAATCAACTGCCACAACTATGAATCGGTGTCCATTAGATGCTGTAGGATGAATTTCTCCAATTATATCTATCGCCCACGCTGAAAATGGCCAAGGAGAGGCTAGATTTTGTAGTTCAAGTGGTGGCAAATGACTGATGTCAGCATAAATCTAACACTCATGACATCTCCTTACTTTCCTCATACAATCAGTCTGCATAGTCATCTAGAAGTACCCCTGTCTCATTATCTTCCTGGCCATAGTGAGTCCATTCATATGTGGCCCACAGGATCCCATATGCACCTACTGCATCACTGTTTCTGCCTCCTGTTCCGCCAGACATCTTAAAAGAACTCCATTTGCTATCCTCCTGTATAACCTATCTCCAAAGATCCTGAAATGGCTGGCTAGTTTTCTTAATGACACCTTATCAGCAACACTAGCTCCCTCTAGGTATTTTCCTTCCTTCATATATTGGTAAATGTCAAAGAACCATGGCTTCTCTTCAGCTGTCAACTCCATTACTTCGTGCACTTCAAAGTAGGGTTGTTTGGAAGTTACTATAACCAGTGGTTGTACTTGAGTTTCTTCTGGATTTTCCCACATAGAAGACAGTGTTGCAAGCGCATCAGCCATCTTATTCTCATCCCTGGGGATATGTCTGAATTTGCATTGGCTGAAAAGCTCTTTTTTGTACTGTAGCAGCTCCAAGTAGGGCCGTAAGGCTTCTTCTTTCAGCTCCCATTCACCTTGAGCCAGCCTAATCACCAGAAGTGAATCTCCAACGATCAATACATCATTTATCCCTAGTGTTAGCAGAGCTTCCATCCGGAACAAGCATGCTTCATACTCTGCTATGTTGTTGGTTATGGGAAAATCTAATCTCTTTGACAAAGGAATTATTTCACTTTCTGGTGTCGCTATGATTACTCCAATTCCAGCGCCCTTCATATTCACGGCACCATCAAAGCACATAACCTATCTCTTTACTTCCAGCATGGCTAACTGTTCATCTAGGAACTCCAAATTCTCTGTGTAATCTGATTCTACTGGCTGATTTGCTAGAAATTCTGCTACGGCTCACCCTTTGATGGTTTTCTTAGTGATGTATTCATTGTCGAACTCTAACAAAAGCAAGAACCACATAGATAACTTCCCTACTAACACTGATGCTTCATATAGATACTTCATTAGGTCTACTTTGGCCACGGCCTGCACTTTGTATGACTGGAAGTAATGGCGTAACTTCTTGCTCAGCCAGATCATTACCACACATGTCTTCTCCATCAGTGTGTACTTGGTTTCATACTCCAACAGCTTGTTGGCTGAGGTAGTAAATAGGGTACTCCTTCCTACCATCTTGTTCTTATGCCAACATTGCCCCTATAGAGGAGTCTTCAATATCCAAATACAAGATCAAAGGTTCCCTGGAATTGGTGGGCTCAGAACTAGTGGGTTTACCAGATAAGCCTTGATTTTCTCGAATGCCAACTGACATCTATTGTCCCACACAATCGGCTGATCTTTCTTTAACAACTTGAAAATTGGCTCATAAGTGGAAGTCAACCGTGCTATGAAGCGACTGATGTACTGTAAGGAGCCCAAGAATGAGCGGACTTCCTTCTCTATTTTTGGAGTTGGCATATCTCGAATAGCTTTGATTTTATCTGGGTCCATTTCTATTCCTCTCTGGCTGACTACATGGACCAATAGCTTTCCTAATGTGACTCCGAATATGCACTTCTTTGGGTTGAGTCACAAGTTATAAGCTCCAATGCGTGTAAGAAATCTATCCAGGATAACAGGATGTTCCTCCCAGGTCATTGATTTAACAAGCATATCACTGGCATACACTTTGACTTCTTTGTGGATCATGTCATATAGCAAAGTTGTGACAACCCTTTGGTAAGTGGCTCTAGTATTCTTCAACCTGAAGGGCATTACCCTGTAACAGAAAGTACCCGACTCTATGATGAATGACGTCTTCACCTTATCGATCACATCCATTAGGATCTGGTTGTATCCTAAAAACCCATCTATGAAGGAATTCACTACTGCTTTAGCTGCACTGTTGACCAACACATCAATATGAGGCAACGAGAAGTTATCTTTTAGGCATGCTTTATTCATATCCCTATAGTCAACACATACTCTTGCCGTCTTTCTTGGGTACTGGGACAATATTGGCCAGCCATTCTGTATACTCCACCACTTCGAGAAATTTGGCTTCTATCTACTTAGCCACTTCTTCTTTCACCATTGTAGCCCATTCTGGTCTCAATCTTCTCAGTTTCTGCTTCACTGGCTTGAACTTAGGGTCTGTCAGAATCTTATGTACTGCTATCTTTATGTCTACTCCTGTTATGTCCTTGTATGACCACGCAAAAAGCTTTAACATGTTTTTGCAATATTCTTGTTAATTCTCTCTCTTCTTCGGGTTTTAGCTTATGTGAAATGAACACCGTTTTGGGATTTTCATCTGTACTTATGTCGATTTCATACAATGCAGTGTCATGGATGCTAAATATGCTTGCTGGTGATTCAAATGCATGCACAGAATTATCAAGATAAACATCACACAAGCAAGCAAACTGGGATTTCATTGCATTAAACTTGTTATAGAGTACATCATTCACTTTGAAAATGGAATTAGTAGATATAATAAGATCATTTTCATCCTCCACAGGCAGAGGGCCTTGCACTTCTTCAGCTTTCACATTCAGCTCCAGGGCATCATCTAGATCTGCAACTACTTTGGCTTCTTGTTCAATAGGAATAGTGGTCTTCTCAATTTCAGCCACCTGTGCCTTAGCCTTCTTCATGATATTGGATATCTCAGCAACCACAGAATCCAAGTTCACCTTGGTTATCAGCTCTTCTTCAAACCCTTCTTTAGACCTCCCAAACGCTTTACTTAAGGCAGCAGCCAGTGCCCTTGAGATTGCCTCTACAGATTCATCACAAATTTTCTCTTTAGCTTTATGTTTGGGTACCTTTACTGCTATTGCTATCTCTTCAAGTGGCTCATTTTGCAGAATAGTAGACTTAGCAATTACCTCTTCCACCATCACGGGGGCTACTGGTTCCTCCTGGCTCTTCTCAAAGTCTACGACATCAAAAAATATCTCAAAGCCGGGGTATTCAATGTTCTCGACCCTCACTGGCTCAGCTTAGCCATTATACAGCTTTTCCCCTACCTTTATGAATGGTTTCATCATAGGCTTGCCGTTCTTTCCCCTTCTCTAATTCTTCTCGTTAGATGTTTCTTCTACATACCCTAGCCTAAACTGTTTTGGCTTTCCCGAGTCAATGTTAACTCAGGCACGCCTTGCAGGTTAATTCTGAGTCCCATGCCTGGGACAAAATTCTGCTTATGCAAATATCTGGACAGCCACTCAGGCATATAGATTTCATAAATGACCATCGGGGTGTTCGTGGCTTCCTCTTCCCTAACCATGGCGATTTGGAATCCCCCAAATGGTATGACTCCTTCATTCATGACAGCAATCATGGATTGGGCATCCACCTCAACAGTCACAATCTCCCTATTTATCGAGAACTTTATTTTCTGATGCAAAGTAGAAGGGACACCTCCTAATGGGTGGAACCATGGTGTTCCCAACAGCAGGGAGAAAGTGACCGGGATGTCTATCACAGTGAAAATGACCATTGACTTGACTGGCCCGACCTCCACTTCAGCCTTGAAAGTTCCAATTATAGTTCTTTTGGAGTCATCATATGCCCGGATCACTGTTAAGGACTTCTTTAGGGCATCTTCACTCAAGCCCAAACATGGTAGCATTTTCAACGGACATATGTTCAGCACCGACCCATCATCTACCATCACATATGGCATTACTTTGTCCATAACATGAGCTCTGATGTAGAGGGCTTTATTATAAGCCTTTCCCTAGCGAGATCCCGAATGGATCTTATCTAGCAGACAACACATGGCTTCTAGTGATGCAATGGGGGAAACCTCAATTTCTGACAACTTCTTCACTAAGGCCGCTCTGTGCTCTTTAGAGGTCAACAGTAGATGCCACAAACTAGCTTGGGCAGGAGTTTTCTTTAATTAGGAAATAACCAGGTCTTCCTTCTCAACTCCCTTTTGTGTTGATGTGCTACCCGACCCAGTCATCGGGGCCTTATCTTTCAATTGGGCCATTGGTTGATAAACCCTGTTCAGGTCACATTCTGAACCTCTTTAATTTTCAGCTTTTCGATAACTGGCAGCTTGACTGTCTCATCGCCACCAAACTCCACATATTCGTCCTCCGAGTCTAGGTCATTCAAGCTCACCAGCTTGGTTTCTTTTTGTTCTGTCTGCCCCACACATTCTGACTCTGCCTCAGATTCATCGATTGCTCTGGACTTTATAGCAGGATTCACCTGTAGGACTTGAGCAAAAATGAAATTGGCCGGCAATCCTGAGTGTACCATATTAACCTTCTTTTTGAATACCTGCAATGGGTTAGTCTTTGTACTGGGTTTAGGAGGCTCCTGCAACTTCCCCTCATCAATCAGTTTTTAGATGGCATCCCTCAATTTGTAGCAATTATTGGTTCTGTGGCCAGTCACAACATGGTATGTGCAGAAATTATCTTTATTTGCATCAGTAGGTTTCTCAAATGGTCTCAAGGACTATAATAAGCCTCCATTTCTGCACTTTGCAAAAATTTTAACCAAGGCGAGAGCCCAAGGGGATATACCCTATCCTCTGGGGTTTCTACTTTGACTGCTTTGCTGTTGGGTTACCGCGGCAACCTCGACCAGCTTTACCTCTGAAGACTATCCCCCTTTACCTCCGAAACTTAAGCCAGAACCGCTACCAGACCCGGCCGCAGCTGTTGACCCATACCCAGAGCTATATCCTAAACTTCTGCCACCCGTATGGCTTGTTGGCTTCTCCTCCTCATCATGCTTAATTTTCATAGCCATACTGTATACCTCACTGAGCTCACTAAAATAGTGGAACTTCATATTGTTCTTGAAGATGTCCCTACTACCGTCAATCAACTTCTGGATCAATTCATCTTTATCAGGGTGATTTTTTAGCAAGATCATCTTGTTCATCCACCTTTGATAGTATCTATCAAAGGGCTCGTTTGACTTTAGCTTCACCTAAATCTTAGTATTGAAGCTGTAATATTTGATAAAAGCCATCGATAAAGCCTTGTAGTTTGACTGCTCTTCTTCAGATAAAGAATTGTACCAACTCAATGCTCCTCCCTTGAGTGTAGTCAGGAAGAGATTGATAAGTTGTTGCTTAGTAGCACCTGCCGTCAGCATGACTCGTGCATAGAGATTCACGTGGGCTTCTGGCGAACCTATTCCTTGTAGGAGGGAACTTTAGGTACTTGAAAGCCAATAGGAAAAGTCTCAATGCCTTTACTGATCATGACATCTACATTAAACCCCCTCTTAGAGTCCAAACTGACACTGACCCCTTTCTTCAGCTGGGCCACAACTTCATCTAATCCTAAATATTTTGCCTTCATTTTCCTCTCCATAGCTACCTCAATTTCTTGTAGCTTCTCCAGACTAGCCGAGGTATCGGTACCTTACTAAGACGATTCAGCCTCCTTTTCCTTTCTAGCTCCAATAGCACTGGTTTCACCGGCTTCTCTCACAACAGCCCGCATCTCTTCCTTCAGCATGTCATGGAAATCCTGAGATCTCAAGAAATCCTTCAGGGCATTAGTAAGACATGTTGTTTTGTTGGCCATCTCAAATTCTTCCTCGAAATCAGATTCACTTTCTGCTTTCACTGCTCTTTGTTCCCCAACAGCCCTCAATACATGAGACCTTGTCCTTAGTCGATCCAATTTACTCTGTTTGACATTACACGGGAAATGTTAGGGACAATGAATGAATGGAATGATGACATGAAAAGTGAAACATTAAAGATGATTTATGATGAATGAATGAAATGATGTCGTGAGTGAAATGATGATAAGGATGATCTTTATTTATTATTTTTTTTTTTGGGACATTCCAAGAACACTCAATGCCACACAAGAGATAATGCAAAAAGATCACGTGTGGACCGCCACAAGGATAAGGATTCGGTGCTTTTGGAGCACCTAGTGAATTTTGTGAAATGGTCACATGCGTATCGACACACAGACTGGGTTTCGACACTTTGCAGGTCTATAAGATGACATGAAATGGTCACATGGGGCCACCACATGGAGAGAGTACTGATGCTTTTGAGGCATATGATATGAAGTGATGTTATAAGAGAGTCATATGTGACCGAGGACATGGACAGAGGTTCGGCGTTTGGGGAGCACCTTGCATGATTTGGTAATGTTATGAAATGCTCCTATATGTGTACTAATCTAGCACTCGGGGAGTACCTTAAATGGTTTCACAATGTTATGAAATGGTCCGACATGAACCATGCTGCACAAGCAGAGTTTCGGTATTACCGTGACGCCTATGATGAATGGGTGTGATGCTATATGATGACATCATGTGAATCATCACACAAGAATAAACCTAGGACCATCATAGTCTTATATTGAATGGCATGGTTTATTGAAATGGCCAAGTGCAATACAGTGCACCGGCAGAATACGGGTAGTTTTGGAACTCCCGCTATGTTATGACATGAAATGACCGTGATGGGTGTAAGCGCCGGAATTTTCTATACTTAAAAAAAAAAAAATTATTAACAATAGTCGTACAACTGTAATGTCGGACAGACTGCAGGAACCCATACCTCTGCAGCAGAAATGGAGGAGAGAGAGGTTGAGCATTAATTGCTCCGGCTCTGCAGCAAGCAAGCAAAAAAAAAAAGAGATAAAAAGAGAAAAAGAAAGAGAAAGAGGAGATTTTTCTGGTGAAAGGGAATTTAGAGAGAGAAAGAGAAGAGAGAGAACAAGAAAACCACAAAAAACTGACTTTTCTTCCTCTTTCATTTTCTTTAATGCTCGAAATTAAACCTAAAACTTGTTAGAAACCCCTAGGTTAACCAATTAACTACATAACCAAATCAAGAACTCGGACTTAAACTATCAGAAACCCTTGCAATTCGGATTTTGGACAAAAAGCTCTCAACTTCATTTCCAAAGGAGAAAACGCGAATTTGTTGGGATCGGAGCGTCGCCAGGGGTCAAAACGACTTGGAATAGCTTCTAAAAAGGTAGTCACTTCTTTTCCTTACACTTTTCCTTGCTTTCTGGGCACTTGAAGTGAATTTTGTGTGATTTTTGCTGCATTTTCGTATTTCTGTTCCTGGAAATTAAGAACAGTCGTACGACTGTTCTTGGTTTTCATGAACAGTCGTACGACTGTATATACAGTCGTACGACTGTTCTTAATTTCCAGGATATTTCTTTTTTCGTTTTTGACTCAAAATGAGTTTTTGCTGAAATTCTGGTCCTGGACCGATTACAGTCGCACGACTGTAAACTACAGTCGTACGACTGTAATCATTATTCCAGAATCAGAATTTCCTCTTTTATCTGTAAAAATCCCAAAAAAAAAAAAAAATTAGAAAACCCCAAAAATCATCAAAATGAATTTTTGTTGTGTGCACCACGACCATAGATTCGATTTTTAGTAAAATTGCATTTAGAACAATTCAACGACGGAGACCCAATTCTCCTCAAAACCGACCCACTTAAATATGTAAAAATGCATGTAAACCGGAAAAATTGTTTTCAAACTGATTTTCCCACAAAACCAAAAATACAGGGACGTTTCAAAATATTTTCCAGGTCTAACCGGGCCGGCTAGCCGAGCCGACCCGGTTACCCCCTAAATGTATGCCCCCAATTCTGATTTCCCGTTCTGTCTATTTGAGTCCTAATTGTGGTGTGTTGTATATATTGTGCTAACCCTCGGTTTTACAGGTTTTAATTTCTTTTATTTTTATTTTTAATGTATTTTATTAGATTAAATCGTGTATTTAGGCGGTTGTAATTCTTTTAGATTTTCGTGTATTTAGGCGATTGTATAAGTGAGGCGAGTGTTTTTATTTTTTCCATTCGATTTGGTTGTAAGCCAATTAATATTAATTCCTTTTCCGTATTTTTGTATTAAATATTTTGTGTGCGCATTGTATGCCTTTTATATTCAATAAAATGGACTTTAGATTTTGAAATACCATTTGAGAACATTGGCTATATTTATTTTAATTAGACACGAAATAAGGGACTTGTCCGGACCCGAATCTCTGGATAGTGTAGCGGCCGTTCGTCCGGTTCAGCTGCATAAGAATTTCCCGGTTGAGCTGAGCCGGGTGGCGACTCCTACAATATTCATCGAGACTTAGGTCTCGGTTCTTTTACGTATTAATTCCATTTATTTTTCAAAACGCGGATTTCCATTATAAAAACCCCCACGCGAGGGAGGGGCCCGCCCGAGATCGTGGCGCCCCATTCCGAAAGGGAGTCCTGCGTCACGTCGAAAACTCGTCGTCCGCTCACAGTGGCGACTCTGCTGGGGATGTTCTTAAAAAAGTTTTCTTAAAAACTTAAAAGAATATTGACAAGCCCTGAAAAGTGTCTAATTAAAATAACGTGGATGATTCTCTTTTGGTATTTTATTTGCATTTTTAGTTAGCCATCTCTTGCATTAGATTAGGTATCCTTTTATAGCCTGGTGGATCGTTGAAGTGTCGCCTAAGTTCCTCCTGGTCTTAGGGGCACGAATACGAAACACCACTCATAGCCTCGTACGAACCCCTTCGCTAGGACCCTTGAGTGGGGAGAAGTGAGGAGTATATCTTGCTATGAGAGCCTTGATGTTATCCCGACTTTGACCGAACCCATATAGGCAGCTCTAGTTGGATTCCCTTAGGATACCAAAATAATTGTGTGAATAATAATAAAATCGCGCCTTCATCACCCCCGGTTGGTGATCGAAGTGAACCCCGCCTAGGACTCGGTTAGAGATTTTTGAGACCGACCACGTTGGAGGAATAAGGTTGGAAGAATTCGTTTTGCTTGCTATGTGTTCTTCACCGTTCCGTGACACATCACCGACGCATGCATAACATACCATAATCACCATTTTCCATACACATGACATACCATACACAAACATCTTTGTGTGATACTAACCCACATTTTTTATGCAGCCATTTTGCATTTTATTTCGTGTGTAAAACATTAATTCATTCGCTTGTCATCCATACTAACGATTTCTTTTTCAGCCATAACATTAAACTTGTGTGATTAGCATTTTATTTTTGACATAGCATACATAACATCATTCTGTATGACATGCAACCTAACCCACGTTTTTGTGCAGCCATTTGCATATTGTGTGACATGTTCATTCACTACATTTCACTTAAATTAAATTAAATTAAGGGGCATTTCAAGGACGCCTATCATGACCATCCCATCTCATTTCATAACATACCGGGTACCCAAAATTACCCTTGTTTTGCCAATGCACCGGATTGCATTCAGCCATTCCACCAATATCATTTCATTTAATAAAAGCCACAACGGCCTTAGACCCATTTTCGTGTAATAATTTACACGATGCATCTCATGACATCATACCCATCCATCATAAACATCATATAACATTGTGGTCCACATCCGACCACTTCATGACATTAATTCACCATTTAAGGTACTCCCCGAGTGCCCGATTAGTATACATATAGGCCCATAACATCACCAAATCATGGAAGGCGTTCCTTGAATGCCGAATCCTTGTCCGTGTTCCTGTTACACGTGACTTTCTCGTAACATCATTCCATATCATATGCTCAAAAGCATCAAGACCTTGTCTGTGGGCCCGGCCCATGCGACCATTTCATATCATCTCATAGACCCATAAAGCGTCAAAACTACGTCCGTGTGCCGGTATACACGCGACCATTTCACGAATTCATTAGGTGCCCCAAAGGCACCGAAGTTCTGTCCGTGTGACGGCCCACATGTGACGTTTTTGCATAAACATTGGGTGTTCTTGGAATGCCACGAAAAAAATATATATATAAAAAAAATATATATTCATATCATCATTCCATACATAATTCCACTCCATTCATTTCAAGCATACTCAATGCCTTAATTTCCATGTCACATCACGTCATTCATTCACGACCCTAATGTCCCCTGTCTACTCCCAAGCAGAATACACTGGAGCGACCTTGGACAAGATCCCAAGCTTCAAGGGCGGCTAGGAGACAGAGGGTAGTCGAGAGTGACAGTGATTCTGAGCCTGGGGAAGGAGTGAATATGGCAGAACAGACACCGAGCATGGCTGATGTTTTGAGAGATTTCTTCAGGTCGCAGGATTTCCGCGACATGTTAAAGGAGGAAATGAGGGCAGTGGTTAGAGAAGCTGGTGAGACCGGTGGTAGTGGAGCCAGGAAGGAAAAAGAAGATGAGTCATCCCAACACGGTGGTGACGCTTCAGCTAGCCTTGAAAAGCTGCAGGAGATAGAGGCAGCTATGGAACAGAGGATGAAAGCCAAGTGTTCTGAATTAGACGAGGTCATGGCCCAGTTGAAAAAGGGGGTCGGGATAAGTGCTGAATCCAAGAAGGGGGTGAACGTTGATGCCATGATCAGTAGGGGCATCGAGACATTTCCTATTGGCTTCCAAGTGCCGAAAGTCCCCACTTACAAAGGAATGGGCTCGCCGGAGGCCCATGAGAATTTATATGCCCGGGTTATGCTGACAGCAGGTGCTACAAAGCTACAATTGATTAATCTTTTCCCTACCACATTGGAGGGCGGTGCTTTGGGATGGTATAACTCACTGTCAGAGGAGGAGCAATCTGATTGGGAAATTTTATTTGCTGCCTTCATCAAATACTACAGCTTCAACACCAAGATCCAGGTGAAGCTGTATGATTTGGAGAGGGTGAAGCAGAAATTCAACGAGCCCTTTGATGAATATTACCAGAGGTGGATGAACAGGATGATCCTCCTAAAGAACCGCCCTGATGAAGACGAGCTTATACAGAAGCTCATTGATGGCAGCAAAGATATCTTCAAGAACAACATGAAATTCCATTCCTTCAAGGAGCTTAGTGAGGTCTATAGCATGGCCATGAAGATAGAAAGGGATGAAGAGGAGAAGCCAGCTGGTCAGAAAGGGGGAAGAAGTACAGGGTATAGTTCAGGGTATAGATCAACCACAGCAGCTGGGTCTGGCAGTGGGTCTGGTTCAGGTGTCAGTGGCAAGCAGGGGCAGTCATCAGAAGTGAAGTGGGTAGAGGTGGCTACTGTGAATCAGCAGCAAGGCAACCAGAATAGGGGCCCTGGAGGACAAGGCATAACACCCTGGACTCTTACTTTGGCAAAGATATTCGCCAAGTGTAGGAATGGTGGCTTACTACAGTCCTTGAGGTCATTTGAGTTCCCACCTGAAGCTGACAAGGATAACTTCTGCACTTATCATGTGGTGACAGGCCACCGGACCAATAACTGCTATAAGCTAAGGGATGCTATCCAGAAGCTTATCGACGAGGGAAAGCTGCAAGAACCACCTAAACCTAGCACTAAAACTAACGCACTACCAGCATTCGAGAAGCGGGTTAACATGGTTCAGTCGGGATTGCCAGCTAACTTCATATTTGCCCAAGTTCTGCAAGCGAACCCTACAATTCAGGCAGTGGTGGCAGGGGAACCCGGAGTGGAGCCCGAATGTGAGGAAAAGGAGGGGTGTAAGGAGGTCAAGCCCATAAGTCTGGATGACCTTGACTCCGAAGATGAGTACGAAGAATTTGACAGAAGAGAGGCTGTTAAACTCCCAGCTGTTGAGAAGCTGAAGATTTCAGAAGTGCAGCACGTGACCCGAAGTGGAAGGGTGTATCAGCCGGCTGATCAGATGAAAGATAAAGCACCGGTGAATGGGTCGGGCAGTACTTCGGCACCGGAAAGAGTTGAGAAAGAAGATTTGGTCATTTCCCAATTGAAGAAGACCCCTGCACAAGCTAGTTTGTGGCACTTGCTTATGACCTCCAAAGAGCATAGGGAGGCTTTAGTGAAGAAGCTATCAGAAATTGAAGTCTCCCCTATAGCTTCACCAGAGGCTATGTGCTGCTTGCTAGACAAAGTCCATGCTGGAGCTCCTAATATTGTTTTCTCTGAGAAAGACCTACCAGCAGAAGGAAAAGCTCACAACAAGGCCCTTTACGTTAGGGCCAACATCATGGATAAGGTGATGCCGTGCGTTATGGTGGATGACGGCTCAGCCCTGAATATATGCCCGCTGAAAATGTTACCGTTTCTAGGCATGAATGAAGAAGTGTTGAAGAGGTCCTCGACAGTCATTCGGGCGTATGATGATTCTAAGAGAACAGTGATAGGGACCTTCGAAACAGAAGTGGAAGTTGGACCCATTAAGTCCATGGTTGTTTTCACAGTGATCGATATCCCGGTCACATTCTCCTTACTGCTTGGAAGGCCCTGGTTCCATCCTTTGGGAGGTGTTCCTTCCACATTGCATCAGAAGATTAAATTCTCTATGAATGACAGAATTGTGACTGTTGAGGCAGACGCCCAGTCGATGGTAGCTGCAGTGGATGAAGGAGTGGTTCCTTTTGGTGGATTCCAAATTGCTGTCATTAAGGAGGAGGAAACCACAGATGCCCCTATGGTCCTTTATGAGAACTACATGCCGGAGTGGCTATCCCGATATCTGTACAAGCTGAACTTTGTCCCGGGAATGGGACTCGGGATTAATTTGCAAGGTGTGCCAGAATTCAAGATCGACTCGGGAAAGTCAAAGCAGTACGGCCTTGGTTATGTAGAGGGGTCATCTGAGCAGAAGAACTTGAAAAAGGGTAAGAATGGCAGGGCCATGATGAAGCCATTTCTGAAGGCGGGAGAAAGCCTTTACAAGGGCCAAGCTGAACCAGTGCTGGTTGGAAATGTCGAGCACCCTGGCTTTGAGATCTTTGCAGATGTTGTGGATTTTGAGAAAAGCCAGGAAGAGCCAGTAGCCCCTGTAATGATTGAGGAAGCTATTACTGAACCTGAAATTTTGAAAGGAGAGACATCTGAGGCGAAAGTAGAAACCATAGAGGTGGCCGAGGAAGAAGATGAAAAGAAGATCTGTGCCAAAGCTACAGAAGTGATCTCGGGAGCTTTGACTGCTGCATTAACCAAAGCTTTCGGGAAATCCAAGGAAGGATTTGGCGAAGAACTGATGGCCAATGTGAACTTAGACTCTGTGGTTGCTGAAATCGCCAAGATTTTGGAGAAAGCTAAGGCACAGGTGGCCGAGAAAGCTGTAGTCCCGGATGATGCTCTTGAAGGGAAGATGGAAGCTGATGAAGAACAAGGCCCTCCGCCTGTGGAGGATGAAGATGATTTTGTTGTATCTATTTCTTCCATTTTCAATGTAACTGATGTACTTTATGATAAGTTCAATGCAATGAAATCCCAGTTTGCTTACTTGTGTGATGTTTATCCTGATAATTCTGTGCATGCATTTAAATCACCATCAAGCATATTTAGCATACATGACACTGCATTGCATGAAATCAATATAAGTACAGATGAAAACCCTAAAATGGTACTCATTTCACACGAGCTTAAATCCGAGGAAGAAAGAGAATTAATAAGAATACTCCAAAAACATGTTAAAGCTTTTGCCTGGTCGTATGAAGACATACCGGGTGTAGATACAGAAATAGCGGTGCATAAAATCCCGACAGACCCCAAGTTCAGACCCCTTTAGCAGAAATTGAGAAGACTAAGGCCGGAATGGGCTACACTGGTGAAGGAAGAAGTGGCCAAATAGATAGATGCCAGGTTTCTCGAAGTGGTGGAGTATACGGAATGGCTAGCCAACATTGTTCCCGTGCCTAAAAAGGATGGAAGGGTCAGAGTATGCGTTGACTACAAGGACTTGAATAAGGCCTGCCCTAAGGACAATTTCCCACTACCTCACATTGACGTATTAGTTGATAGCGCAGCAAAAGCGGCAATGTACTCCTTCATGGATGGCTTTTCAGGGTACAACCAGATCCTAATGGATGTAATTGACAAGGTGAAGACGTCATTCATCACCGAATGGGGTACTTTCTGCTATAGAGTGATGCCTTTTGGATTAAAGAACGTCGGTACCACTTATCAGAGGGCTGTCACAACTCTGTTGCATGATATGATCCATAAAGAAGTTGAAGTGTATGTCGATGATATGCTTGTTAAATCAGCAACCCGGGAGGAACACCCTGTTATCCTGGATAGATTTCTAACACGCATTGGAGAGTACAACTTGCGACTTAACCCCAAGAAGTGCATATTCGGGGTCACATCAGGGAAGCTGTTAGGCCATGTGGTTAGCCAGAGGGGGATAGAAATGGACCCAGATAAAATCAAAGCCATCCAAGATATGCCTGCTCCAAAAACTGAAAAGGAGGTCAGGTCATTCCTGGGTTCCTTGCAGTATGTCAGTCGCTTCATAGCCAAGCTAACTTCCACTTGTGAGCCAATCTTCAAGCTATTAAGGAAAGATCAGCCAATTGTGTGGGATGACAAGTGTCAGCTGGCATTTGAGAAGGTCAAGGCTTACCTGGTAAAGCCCCCAGTGTTGAGTCCTCCAATTCCAGGGAAGCCCCTGATTTTGTACTTAGCAGTTGAAGAGTCCTCTATAGGGGCAATGCTCGCACAGGAACAAGATGGCAAGAAGGAGTATCCCATCTACTACTTAAGCAAAAAGCTGTTGGAGTATGAAATCAAGTACACACTGGTGGAAAAGACATGTGTGGCGATGATTTGGTTGACCAAGAAGCTGCGCCACTATTTCCAATCCTACAAGATACAGGCTGTGGCTAAAGTGGATCCAATGAAATATCTCTATGAAGCACCGGCATTGGTTAGGAAGCTGTCCAGGTGGTTGTTACTTTTGTCTGAATTCGAAATTGAGTACATCACGAAGAAAACCATTAAAGGACGAGCCGTGGCAGAGTTTTTGGCAAACCAGCCCCTAGAATCGGATTACACAGAGAACCTGGAATTCCCTGATGAGCAGTTAGCCATGGTGGAAGTGAAAAGGTGGGTCATGTGCTTCGATGGGGCAGTGAATAAAAAGGGCGCTGGAACTGGAGTACTTATAGCAACGCCAGATGGTGAAGTCATTCCCTTATCCAAGAGGTTGGATTTTCCCATAACCAATAACGGGGCAGAGTATGAAGCATGCCTATTTGGGATGGAAGCTTTGCTAACACTAGGGCAAATGACGTCCTGGTTGTTGGAGACTCACTTCTAGTGATCAGGCAAGCTCAGGGTGAGTGGGAACTAAAAGAAGAAGCCTTACGGCCTTATTTGGAGTTGCTACAGTTCAGAAAGGGTCTATTCGGCCAGTGTGAATTCATACATGTCCCCAGGGATGAGAATAAGATGGCTGATGCATTAGCTACTTTTTCCTCCATGTGGGAAAATCCAAAAGAGACACAAGCTCAACCACTGGTCATAGCCACTTCCAGACATCCTTGCTTCGAAGTGCATGAAGTAATGGAATTATCAGCCGAAGAAAAGCCATGGTTCTTTGACATTTACCGGTATGTTAAGGAGGGAAAGTACCCAGAAGAGGCCAGTGCTACTGATAAGTTGACACTGAGAAAGTTGGCTAGTCAGTTCAGAATCTTCGAGGACAAATTGTATAAGAGAACAGCACATGGAGTTCTTTTAAGGTGTCTAACAGAACAAGAAGCAGAAGATGTGATGCAGCAGGTACATGCAGGATCCTGTGGGCCACATATGAACGGGCTTGCCATGGCCAGGAAGATGATGAGACAAGGGTACTTCTGGATGACAATGCAAGGAGACTGCATAAGAAAGGTGAAGAGATGTCATGAGTGTCAAATCTATGCAGACATTAGTCATCTTCCTCCACTTGAACTCCAGAATCTAGCGTCTCCTTGGCCGTTTTCAGCATGGGGGATAGACATGATTGGTGAAGTTCATCCGGTTGCATCTAATGGGCATAGATTCATAGTTGTGGCAGTTGATTATTTCTCCAAATGGGTCGAAGCGGAATCCTTCACTAATGTTGCAGCCAAGCACATGGTCAAGTTCATCCAGAGAAATATCTTCACTCGGTATGGGATTCCTCATCACATAGTAACAGACAATGGAGTACAGTTTCAAGGGGCAACGGCTGAGCTATTTGCGGAACATGGTATTGAACATCATAAGTCTTCCCCATATAGACCTCAGGCTAATGGTGCAGTAGAAGCAGCTAACAAGGCAATAAAGAAGATCTTATCAAAGATGGTAACCAGTTACAGGGATTGGGCCGATAAACTGCCTTATGCTCTCTGGGGTTACAGAACCAGTGTTAGAACGCCGACAGGAGAAACTCCTTATGCCTTGGTATATGGGATGGAAGCAGTGTTGCCAGTGGAGATAGAAATCAAATCACTCAGAGTTGCCCTGGAAGCTCAATTGCCAGAGACTGAATGGGTTCAAGCTAGATATGAGCAGTTGGCTGCACTAGATGAAAGGCGACTAAAAGCACTGGATCACCTGCAGATGTATCAGCGCAGAATGGCTAGAGCCTATAATCGAAATGTGAAATACTCCAAGCGGCAGTTGAAAGCAGGAGATTTGGTTTTAAAGCAACTAAGGCCTTCAAATGTTGATATTAGGGGCAAGTTCAGACCTAACTGGGAAGGACCTTATGTGGTAAAGAAGGTGTTATCAAAAGGCGCTGTCAGCATCATGGACATGGACGGGAATGAGTTCGCCAATCCGATCAACCAAGACAGGCTAAAGCTTTATCATGTATGAAAAAAAAAAAAAAGTCTGCTAGGCTGAAAACTCGAAAGGAGCGGTCTAGGCAAAAATTAAGACACGAGAGAAAATAATCAGTCGGAAAATCTAAAAAGGACGACTGGTGACGGATTCTGGCTCAGTGTGAAATGTGTATCATTTAGGAACCAATTCGTTTCAAATGTACTCATTTTGACTTCATCAATAAAGTGGAGTGTTTGTGTAAATATATTTGCATGGTTATAACAAATGCACAAACAAAGTTGTCTTGCATAAACACACATTCAAAGAAAGCACTTTGCATTCAACTGATCAATATCATCACATTATTTGACAAATGAAAATGTATTAAGTACGTGCAATTCAAAATCTTTTATCGTCCTCTAAAGTCTAGTTCATCTTCCCAAACGAGCAAACAACACCATTTTAGTCAAATCTTAAAAAAAAAAAAAAAAAAAAAAAGCTCGCTGAGGTGAAAACCGAAAAGGCACCTCGGGCAAAAATTAGAGCGGCCCGCTAAGCTGAAAACCCATATCGGGCAGTTTAGGCAAAAATTAGGGCATATGAAAAGCTTGCTAAGGTGAAAACCGAAAAGGCGCCTTAGGCAAAAGTTAGAGCGGCTCGCTGGGTTGAAAACCTGATTTGGGCTACCCAGGCAAAAATTAGGGCATATGAAAAGGCGCCTTAGGCAAAAGTTAGAGCGGCTCGCTGGGTTGAAAACCTGATTTGGGCTACCCAGGCAAAAATTAGAGCATCTAAAAAAAAAAAACTCATAACTTCCCACGGAGCAGGAAAAACAGGACATCCTCAGTATTTCCTGCAGAATTCGTCACATCGCTATCACACTCTTCCCCAGCGGAATTTGTACAAGGAATACTACGATCATTTACCCAGCAGTCACCTCACTCCGTCGATAATCGCCACACAATGCCCCAAGAAAAGCAACCAGGGGCACAACATATCTCCCCAGCGGAAGACAGAAATGTCCAATAACAGAAAATACATACATGTGCATATACATCATCATGCATCCATACATTGCATATATCAATTACTTATCCCCGGCTAGTCTTCATTCTTGATCGAAGGGGCAAAAATTTTTGTTTAAAAATCTCTCGATCAAGGAACGAAGACTTGCCATTTTAAGTGCAGGAATTCATCCCCATCTCAATATCCTCGGCAAGTCAGCAGATCCGCCTCGAGTAATGTAAACTCGGTATCGGTCCAGGCCCGCTCCATTATCTCAACTATCTCCAGCGAGTCCGCCTCGAGTAATGTAGGCTCGGCATCGGCCCAGATCCGCTCCATCATCTAAGCTCCCCAGCAGATCCGCCTCGAGTAATGTAAACTTGGTATCGGCCCAGATCAGCTTTGTCTATTTCCCCAGTAAAGTTCGCCTCGGGTAACCTAGACCCGATATCGGCTAATCTCTTCATCAATTTCGCCTCGGGTAACACAGACCCGGTATCGGCTAATCTCTTCATAAAGTTCGCCTCGGGTAACCTAGACCCGATATCGGCCAATTTCTTCATCAATTTCGCCTCGGGTAACCTAGACCCGATATCGGCCAATCTCTTCATCAATTTCGCCTCGGGTAACCTAGACCCGATATCGGCCAATTCTTCATCAATTTCGCCTCGGGTAACCTAGACCCGATAGCGGCTAATCTCTTTATCAACTCGCCTTGGGTAACATAGACCTGATATCGGCTTATTTCATCCCCAGTATCGCCTCGGGTAACCTAAACCCGGTATCGGCCTATCTCTTCAGAAGATTCATTCCAGCGTTCGCGGCGCTTTGATTCACGCTCTCAAATTCATCATCACAGGTATTATGGACCTAGAGCTAGATGTCGAATTTGATCACGCGAGGGGCAGCTGTAAGCGCCGGAATTTTCTATACTTAAAAAAAAAAATTATTAACAATAGTCGTACGACTGTAATGTCGGACAGACTGCAGGAACCCATACCTCTGCAGCAGAAATGGAGGAGAGAGAGGTTGAGCATTAATTGCTCCGGCTCTGCAGCAAGCAAGCAAAAAAAAAAGAGATAAAAAGAGAAAAAGAAGGAGAAAGAGGAGATTTTTCTGGTGAAAGGGAATTTAGAGAGAGAAAGAGAAGAGAGAGAACAAGAAAACCACAAAAAACTCACTTTTCTTCCTCTTTGATTTTCTTTAATGCTCGAAATTAAACCTAAAACTTGTTAGAAACCCCTAGTTTAACCAATTAACTACATAACCAAATCAAGAACTCGGACTTAAACTATAAGAAACCCTTGCAATTCGGATTTTGGACAAAAAGCTCTCAACTTCATTTCCAAAGGAGAAAACGCGAATTTGTTGGGATCGGAGCGTCGCCAGGGGTCAAAACGACTTGGAATAGCTTCTATAAAGGTAGTCACTTCTTTTCCTTACACTTTTCCTTGCTTTCTGGTCACTTGAAGTGAATTTTGTGTGATTTTTGCTGCATTTTCGTATTTCTGTTCCTGGAAATTAAGAACAGTCGTACGACTGTTCTTGGTTTTCATGAACAGTCGTACGACTGTATATACAGTCGTACGACTGTTCTTAATTTCCAGGATATTTCTTTTTTCGTTTTTGACTCAAAATGAGTTTTTGCTGAAATTCTGGTCCTGGACCGATTACAGTCGCACGACTGTAAACTACAGTCGTACGACTGTAATCATTATTCCAGAATCAGAATTTCCTCTTTTATCTGTAAAAATCCCAAAAAAAAAAAAATTAGAAAACCCCAAAAATCATCAAAATGAATTTTTGTTGTGTGCACCACGACCGTAGATTCGATTTTTAGTAAAATTGCATTTAGAACAATTCAATGACGGAGACCCAATTCTCCTCAAAACCGACCCACTTAAATATGTAAAAATGCATGTAAACCGGAAAAATTGTTTTCAAACTGATTTTCCCACAAAACCAAAAATACAGGGACGTTTCAAAATATTTTCCAGGTCTAACCGGGCCGGCTAGCCGAGCCGACCCGGTTACCCCCTAAATGTATGCCCCCAATTCCTGATTTCCCGTTCTGTCTATTTGAGTCCTAATTGTGGTGTGTTGTATATATTGTGCTAACCCTTGGTTTTGCAGGTTTTAATTTCTTTTATTTTTATTTTTAATGTATTTTATTAGATTAAATCGTGTATTTAGGCGGTTGTAATTCTTTTAGATTTTCATGTATTTAGGCGATTGTATAAGTGAGGCGAGTGTTTTTATTTTTTCCATTCGATTTGGTTGTAAGCCAATTAATATTAATTCCTTTTCCGTATTTTTGTATTAAATATTTTGTGTGCGCATTGTATGCCTTTTATATTCAATAAAATGGACTTTAGATTTTGAAATACCATTTGAGAACATTGGCTATATTTATTTTAATTAGACACGAAATAAGGGACTTGTCCGGACCCGAATCTCTGGATAGTGTAGCGGCCGTTCGTCCGGTTCAGCTGCATAAGAATTTCCCGGTTGAGCTGAGCCGGGTGGCGACTCCTACAATATTCATCGAGACTTAGGTCTCGGTTCTTTTACGTATTAATTCCATTTATTTTTCAAAACGCTGATTTCCATTATAAAAACCCCCACACGAGGGAGGGGCCCGCCCGAGATCTTGGCGCCCCATTCCGAAAGGGAGTCCCGCGTCACGTCGAAAACGCGTTGTCCGCTCACAATGGGTATCCTTGGAATGTCCCTAATTTAAGTGAGATGAGATGATATGAATGTTTATATCACACAAAATGTAAATGGCTGCATAAAAATTTGGTTAGGATGCACAACATACATAATGATGTCGTGTATGCCTTGTGAAAATGTTAACACACAGATATAATGTTATGGCTGTAAAAATAATGGTCAGTATGAATGTCACATGGATGATTTAATATTTTCACACATAAAAATAAAATGCAAGTGGTTGCACAAAAGATGAGAGTTAGTATCACAAAAATGCTTTGCGTGTATAGCATGTCATGTTCATGGAAAATGCTGATGATGGTATGTCATGAAAGGGCGAGAAACACCTAGCACACGAAGGGTATTCCTCCAACCTTATTCCTCCAAACGTGGTCAATTTTTGAGAAAATTCTAACTAAGTCCTAGGAGGGGTTCTCTTCGATCATCAACCGGGGATGATGAAGGCGCAATTTATAACATTCATACAATTTATTTTGGTATCCTAACGGAATCCAACTAAGGTTGCCTATATGAGTTCAGTCCAAGTCAGGTTAAAATCAAGGCTCCCACAGCAAAATATACTCCTCACTTCTCCCCACTTAAGGGTCCGAACGAAGGGATTTGTACGAGGCTATGGGTGGTGTTTTGTATCCATGCCCCTAAGACCAAGAGGAACATACGACACTTTAACAATTCACTGGGCTAAAAATTGGATCCCTAACCTAATGCAAAAATGTCTAACTAGAGAATGCAAATAAAATACCATACAAGAATCATCTACCTTATTTTGATTAGACATTTTTCAGGGCTTGTCAAATTCTTTTAAGTTTTTAATAAAACTTTTATAAGAATTCCCCAGCAGAGTCACCACTATGAGCGGATGACTTTTTTCGCAACTCTTTCGAAAGGAAGCCTTAACATCCAGCAACCCTCCCTTGCGTGGGGTTTTTGGAATGGAAATTTGGTTTTTGGAAAATCAAATTGTTTCATAAAATAATCGAGACCTAAGTCTCGATAGAGAGTGTAAGAGTCGCCACTTGGCTCAGCTCAACTGGGAAATTACAGCATAGCTGAACCGGATAAAGGCCGCTGCACTTTCCAGAGTTCTAGGCCCGGACAAGTCCCTTATTTCATATCTAATCAAAATAAATTCGGCCAATGTTCATAGATGGTATTTTAAATTTCTAAAGTAGATTTTTATTATATTAAATCATGCAGCGTACACACAAATAAAATAAAATAAAAAGCAGTGAATAAATAAATTATTACAACCTAATCGAATGAAAATAAACACTCTCATCCTTACCTTACAATCGCCTAAAATACATGGTGATCTAAAAATTTACAATCGCCTAAAATACACGAATTAAACTATTAATTACATAAAAAGGAAAAATAAAAAAGAAATTAAAGTTGCAAAACAGATGGTTAGCACTGTTTATAGCACACCACAAATAGGACTCAAATTGGATAGAACTGGGAAATTAGAGATCGAGGGCATGCATTCAGGGGGTTAACCGGGTCGGCTCGGCCAGCCGGTCCGATTAGACCTGGAAAACAATTTTGAAACGTCCCTGTATTTTTGTTTTGTGAGAAAACCATTTTGAAAACATTTTTTTTTTCTGGTTTACTTTATTTAAGCATGTGAGGTGGGTCGGTTTTCGGGAGATTCGGGTCTCCATCGTTACGTTGTTCTAAAAGCAATAATCTCAAAAATTAAATCTAAGGTCGTGAATGCACACAAAAAAATTCATTTTTGATGATTTTCTTATTTTTCTGAATTTTTATGATTTTTTGAAATTTTTATGGATTTTTCTAGATATTCTGCTCCTGGATGAAAATTACAGTCGCCCAGCTGTAATTACAGCCGTGCGACTATAATTACAGTCATGCGACTGTAGTTCATCCAAATGCATAAAATCACCAAAATTATTTAAATGAAAAGAGAAAGCGGGGAAAATTAAGAACAGTCGTACGACTGTTGTTTGAATGGCACAACTGTAATTATAGTCATACCACTGTTCTTCATTACAACAATAGTCGCACAGCTGTTCTTATTTTCCAGCAACAGCAAACTAGAAATATGAGTTTTATGCACAAAAATCAACCAAAACACCAAAAACTTAGAGCAAAACGAAGGTTTTAGGTATTGTTACCTTTGTGGCACTGATCCACCGTCGGTTTGACCACTAGAAACACCTTAAATTGCTTCAAATTGCTCCTTTTCCCTTGTGTGCGAAGGTTCCAAAAGTTGTCCAAAAAATCATGGATTTCAGCGAATTCAAAGTCTTAAATTGATTGGATTTAGAGTGTCAAGTTATTAACCTATTGATTTCTAACCGGTTTTTACTTTAACACAGAATTAAAAGAAAATGGGGAGAAAAAGATGACTTGATGTAGGGTTCTTCCTTTTTCTCTCCTTTTTCCTTCTCTTCTTCCTTTCAATTTCTCTCTCTAAAATCTGCCAAAATCCCCCTCTTTCTTTCTTCTTTCTCCTTTTTATCTCTGCTTTCCTTCTCCTTAAAACCAGGCATTAATTGCCCCTTAAATCACCAACATTTTTTATATTTAAGGTATGAGCTATCATACCTGCTACGCATTTACAGTCGTACGACTGTAATTTTTCAATTACAGTCGCACGACTGTATTATAGTTGTGTGACACACACTTTTTTTTACAGTCACATGACTGTATTATAGTTGTGTGACATACACTTTTTTTTAAGTATGAAAAATTTCGGCGCTTACAGGAATGATTCACCTCAAGAACACTGCATGGTTCGATAGTCATAGGTATTTCTTAGGTAGTTCTTGATATTATCCTCAGACTTGATTTCACTGTAACATAACATGGGATCTCATACACTTTGATATATACCTAACGGGCCCGTAACAAGGTGCCAAGTATGGGTATGTTGGATGGGCCAGTGAACATGTTGATGTTGATAGTGAGTTGACGGAATTGCCAGTCGGCGTCTCCTGAGATGACATCACTAGCTACATAATGAGTGGGAATGATAATTGTATGGCCATACCCGAATAAGTTAGGATACTTATTCATGATCATCAGTCTACTCAGAATCAAGGAATGAATAAGCATAAAAGAGGTTGACTGGAACTATGCCTCTTGCTTATACATTGATGTTAGTTGGCAAGGGATATACAGGAATACTATCAAGTTATGTTTCACATAAGACCACTAGTCTCTATCTTAATTGGGGGTTGTAATGGTTTGCTAGAACCCACTTACAGTCTATAAGCCCTAGGCCCACTACCAACATAAATCGTAGAATGTACACATTGGGTGTATTTAGAATGGAAACTTTGTTAATTGAATTATTGATAATAGGTTTTGTGAAAATTAATTCAATTTATTTAAAAGAGAAATTATTGTATTTGATCAAATAATTACAGTATGTAAATAATTAATTAAATATGTTTTCCTTGGTGGAAAATTAAATGCACAAGTTGCATTTATTTAAGGTCGAGTTATATTAAATTTGGGTTGAATAAATTTAATTAATTGTATTTAATTGAGTCAATTGGAATTTTGTTATATGTTTTAATTTAATTCCAATTACATAAATTGAATCTGTTAATTAAATTAAAATTTAACCTAAAGTTAAATTTAAAACCTAATTTTGTACTGGGTCTAAAAGGGACCTTAGAACTAATTTCTCTGACCCTAGCCACTTGAAAAATTTTGGCCAACACTAATACTATAGGAGCCGAATCTTTTTGGTGGTGCATCCAAGTTCTATTCTTCTCTAGTCGCTAGCACGAGTCCAGTTCGATAGCTATTCGTGTACCTGACTTTGTTGAGTTGCCGTTTATCAATTCTGCAATCTTCAGTAGTCTCTAGAAGAGATGAATAAGGTGAGAAAATTTTATTTTCTTTTCTTTCTTGGATTCTATCATAATCTGTATTTTTTGCTGCACATCGATTTTCCCGGTGAAAATTCCCTACACTACCTGGCTGAGGTGATTGTAATCCATAGGTCAGGATTGCACTCCAAAGTGAGTCCTGCAGGAGAAAATTCCTTGATAATCATTTTTGCAATCTTGGTAACATAAGAACCGCACATAATCTTTTTGTTGGGCTTACTGGGTAGATCCATAATATAATCAACAAACTAAGAACCAATATCCATCCTATTGCCCTTCACCATACACCATAAAGCGAATGAGTCTTGATTGGGCATGTGCAATAGATTGGCTCATGCAACCAATGATCCAATAATAAGCTTCTATAAGATTTTGTGGCAATAATAAAAAAGGTTGCTAGTGTTGCAATCAAAGGATGAATAGTTATCATGCCCAGTAATCTCCTTCCAAAATGCAGTAGGGTCAAATTCAAGAGGGTAGTCAGTTCAAGTAGCCTTATACTTTTCATAGTCAAGAGTCTTTTCATCATTAGCACCAAGAAAATGATTAAAATCATTCAAATAGATTGATTTCCCTTTCCCCATTATCCAAAAACTAAACTACTCAGGGTTATCTAGATTCTTGACCGTCTCATCATGGTGGAATGTACAAAGAAACTCAAGAGTGAGTTCCCGGTAGGTAGGTTTGTTCACCTTGATAAATAAATCAAAACCCCCATCCTTTAACAGTCTGTTCATGCTCAATTCTAGCCCCAATTTCTCTATTGAGTGCCAGCAGAGAATGCATGAAGAAACAAATGATAGAGGGCTAAAAATAGTATGGTGCTTCACATCTTCATCATCGATGAAAGCCTATATTTTCTTCAGTGTTTTATGAACATTGACGAAATCAAAACTAGTGGTGGAGGTGGAAATTTGGGAGTGGGAATGTTCAGCTACCTTCTTAAAAAGTCTTGTTTTCACTATGGCTATGTGGTTTGAAATTTTGAAAGAAAGAAAGGAAATTTTAATAGAAAGAAATTGAAAAGAAAGATTGAGAGGTTGAAGATGACAATTAGAGAGAAAATGGATTAGAAGAGAGAGAGGAAGAGCGGTTAAGAGAGAAGAATTCGAACGATTTTGAAGGTTTGAAAGAAATAGGCCCAAGTGAGAGAGAGAAATAGGGGATAGAGCAATTGATTAGTGGGTGGTTAGGAGAGAGAAAAATAGGGCCGTGATTTGACTTACCCAATCGCCATACATATCTCTTACATCAACCCAATCTAATAATTATTTAAACCCTACTTTACCTCTACTTTGATTAGACAACTAAGTAATATTTTATTCCCTCTCCTTAATCCATAAATAAACAATTATATACTTGAGTAAAATTTTCAAACCTTGTGTTAGACTTTCTGAGCAGTCTGACCAGTAGTCAAAACATCCTTCTTAAGTACAATTTATATCCCATTTAAAATTTTAATTAAACAAATGTGTGTTTAAAATATGAACAGTAAAGGTTAGAATTCATCAAAATTTCAAAAAGAAGTATGAAATGGTAATAAAAAGTATTAAATTAATATTTTGACATGTTGCTTTCCCATACTTAAATTGCTTGAATATCCACAAAAATAAAATAAGGGATTAAAAATATTTACACTGAAATATAAAATATATTAGATAATTAAAGATCAGAAAAGTTAAGGTTGCCCAACAGGTCACTTCAATTGGTGTTTGAAGTGGACACTAAGACTTTCGAGGTTTCTTAAGGTGGTTCAAAGTATTGAGTGTTGTGCACAATCTTTGGTGGTTCATGAGCAAGGTATGGCTTGAGTCTTTGGCCATTGACTTTAAACATTTCTCTTTTATGGTTGAAAATTTCAATGGCACCATATGGAAACACCTTTGTGATTGTGTGAGGCTTGTCCACCTTGATTTAAGCTTAACTAGAAACAATCTTAATCTTGAATTGTACAAGAGAAATTGCTAGCCAAGATGAAAGTCCTTCTCTTGCCATGCCATTTCTTAGTTTTATCCTTATATTTCCTGGCATTTTCATAACTAAACTATATAAAATCTTTTGATTCATTCAATTGCAACTTTCACTTTTCTCCAACAGCCTCCCTGTCAAAGTTAAGACAAGTCAGAGTCCATAAAGCTTTAAATTCTAATTCCACGGAAAGATGGCAAGCCTTACCATAGAGCAATCTAAATGGTGATATCCCAATAGGAGTCTTAAAGGCTGTTCGATAAGCCTATAAAGAATCATTGTGCTTGTTGGACCAGTCTCTCCTAGAATTGCTCACTATTGTTTCAACAATCCACTTAATCTCTCTATTACAGATTTTAGCTTGCCCACCAGTTTATGGGTGGTAATGTGTAGTAATTCTTCTAGTGACTCAATACTTTTTAACCAGCCTTTGAAACTGAGTTTACAAAAAATGAGTACCTTGATCGCTTATAATTGCTCTTGGCATACCAAATCGAGTAAACAACTTGTTAAGAAATCCTACCACAACATAGGCATCATTAGTAGGACTTGCAATAGCCTCTATCCACTTACTAACATAATCCACAACAACCAAAATGTACTTAATGTTGCGAATGCCCTAGTCCCAAGGCATTGGTCCTTGTATTGTATCATACATTTTGTATCTTATAATAAGATTTATGTATTATACATTCGTGTCAACGAATAAAGGCATTAATCTATTTATTATATACATCTTATGTAATATTTTAAATAGAGTATCCAATGGACATATCCATATCCATATTGACAAGTGTCATGCACTTGGCAGTAAGACCATGGATAGGGAAAACGATATGACCATAAAGTCATCTGTGGTCTGTTCTAGTCATAGGAATGAAAGGAACCAAAGACTATCATAAGCTTGGTTGTATTTCAGTGTCTTACTGGCCATTAGACATGGAATGTCAACCAAGTTCATGGGTATATGCAACGGGGCATGGTACTGGATAGATCCACTAAACGAGAAGTCCACACGGTATAGTATCACAAGTGATTCTCGTGTAGTACTTATATGGATCCTTTGATCTAACCATTCTATGGTCTTGCATGTGAAGTGACACACTTTGGTGTACGCCTAAAGGGCCTGTAACAGGATGCCAAGTGTGGGTACATTCAGGTGTGCCAGTGAGCATGGCAAGACTATGAACATGTAGAAGGCAATGTCACTCAATAAATTGAGAAGATATCACCAGCCTCTTGATGAACGCAATTGATAAGAGTGTGGCCACACCCAAACAAGTTAGAACTTGTTTGTGAGCATCAGTTCATTTGGGATCAAGTAAATCTCCCGACACAAAAGAGGGTGATGACACCATGCCTTCGTGTTGGACACCGATATCAACGACATGGGATATATAAGTTTAAACTACAGGGTTAAGACTTCTGTTAGACTGTTGTCTCCATCTTAATTAGGGGCTGTAGTGGATTGCTAGAACCCACCTACAGTCTGTGGACCTTGGGCCCACTGCCAACATAAAAACGGGCCCATAGGATCGTACATATAGAATGTCTGAGTTTGAACTTGTCGGATCACCCGTATATTTAGAGTATCGAGACTGGAGAGATAAATGTTAATTAATTAAATTATAGATCAATTGGATTGATCAATATAATTTAATTGATACATATATTTTAATTGGAAATTTATTTTGGGGTCGAAATAAAATACATATATAGGTTTATATGTATTTGATTTAAGTTGAATCTCAATTAATTTATTGCGTCAATTTTAATTGGCAAATCAATTTTAATTTAATGACATGTACAGTATATAATATGGTTTTATATAAATACATGCATGAAAATTAAAATAGAATTGCATTTAATTTACCCATAATAATTAATTTGGATTGAGGGATTTATGGTATTAAAATCCGAACTTAATATCTAATTGAATCAAAGCCTTATTAAAATCCGAACTTAATATCTAATTGAATCAAAGCCTTAAATTGAGGCCTTGATTTGAGCCATGAGTTAATTCTCATTAATGAGAATTTCTACTATAATTAGGAGATTAATGGTGAAGTTTTCGGCCAACTGTTTATCTTCTCCTGAGATCCGCTGCTAGCACGGGTGCTGCTCGATAGACGTTCGTGTTCGTGGGAGTGGAAGAAAACGACTTTTGTTTCTACAACCATCTCTTGAAGAGACATTGAAACACAAGAATCCCATTCTTGATCCTTTGGTTTTGCGTTTTTGATTTCCATTTCAATTGCTCATGTATCACGGATTTGAGAAAATCGATGCGAGCTTCCACTTTAATCGGTTGATTTTCTATGAAAAATCCCTACAATGGTATCAGAGCGGGCTTTTGATCTGTGAAAATCTTAAATGGTTTGAATCCCATTTTTTGAAATTGGTGTTTTTCTTTTGGTATTCTTGGTTTCGGGGTTTATGATTTTCCTCATTTGATTTTGCTAACAGAAATTAATTGTGCATATTGGTTATGTAAGATTTATTTTCTATTGGATGTATGATTCTTGGTTGAATTTTATTTATTGCTGTTTTTCAAAAAAAAAAAAATGGGTTGTTTCCAGATTATGGGGCTACCAGTGGCAGAATCCATCGCCGGCGGCAGAAACAGCGACGCCTAAGGCGCTGGGTGCCACAGGCAGCAGCCGCTGCCTGCTGCTGTCTGGGCAGAAGCAGTTGCAATCCACAGCTGCTGCCGCTGAGACCAACAGCGGCTGTTGCTGTGTTGGGCAGCGGCTACGGCTAGGTTGTAGCAACACTACTGCCCTTAGCAGCGGCAGTTGTTGCTAAGGCAGTTGTGTTTCCCTAGTAGCAGTGGGCCGGGCCAAGTTTTGGATTTGTCGGTTTTCCTGGTCCGGGCCAGTGTTAATTTTAATGGGTTTTAAAATTTTGTGTGTTTAAATTTCTGCAATTTAAATGCACATGAATTCTTAAATGAAGTCATGGATTCTTGAATGAAATTTTAATTTTGTTCATGATATATATTAATTTGGAATTAATATGGTGTAATGAATTGGTTTGGGTTTTCTTGGCACGATTACCCAGGAAGAGTGATTTGAATTCATTGTTTCCCAATTCTAGTGGAAGTATTCTACATTGGACTAGAAGCCCAAAGCCTGTCAAGGGTTAGAACCGTGATACGCCAAATTGGAGATTTCTATATAATGGCTAAATACATAATTAATTGGGATTTATTTCATGCATATTAACATGTATATAAATTAATGTATTGTTCTACATGTTTATGTGATTTAAATATTTGAATGGATGCTATTGGGTCTTAATTCAAGATGGGTTGTATTTTTTCTTTTGGGTGCGTGCCATTTTTCTTTTAATGTAATTTTATTTTAATTTTATTATTATTATAAAATTTATGTAAAAGAAGCCCATTGGCGAGGCGAGCCCATAAGGAAGGAAGGAGGCCCACTTGGTGTATTTCTAGTATAGGCTTACTAGTATTATATTATGTTGTAATATAGGCCCATAGCATTCCATTATTTATTGGGCATTTTACATAAATACATAACTTTTGGCACCATATAACATTTTTACCTTAAAAGAAAAAGTTTGCTTAAATACCTTAAAAACTTTTCAAAATTTCAAAAATACCTAAAACAAAAATTATCCTATTTACGTGATTCTTTCACAAAATAAACAACAAAACACAAATCAAAATCTCCAAAATACTTTCTCTAGTCCACGTTTCTCTCTCCTCTTTTTATAATTTTTAATTTAATTTCGCATTTATCTCTCAATCCGTTTATTTTTTTGTCATGCGACTTTAGAAAGTTTTTTTTATTTTTTTTTATCTTCGAAACAAAGTCCATATGGATATACTTTTTTCGACATATTTTTTTCACTAAAGTATAACTAATTATGCCTTTGTATATTAAGGTATAACTAAAGTATAATTAAGGTATAACTAAAGTATAATCACTGTAATAGTGTATCTTAATGTATAACTAAGGTATAATTAAGGTATAAATAAGGTATAATCAATGTAATAGTGTATTTTAAGGTATAACTAAGGTATAACCGAGGTATAATCACTGTAATAGTGTATCTTAAAGAATAATTAAGGTATAACTAAGGTATAACTAATGTATAATTACTTAATAGTATATCTTAAGGTATAATTACGGTATAACTAAGGTATAAATACTGTAATAGTGTATCTTAAGGTATAATTAAGGTATAAAAAAGTTATAATCACTGTAATAGCGTATCTTAAGGTATAATTAATGTATAAGTAACGTATAATCAATATAATAATGTATCTTAGGGTATAAATAAGGAATAACTAAGGTATAATCACTAGAATAGTGTATCTTAAGGTATAATTAAGGTATAACTAAGGTATAAACAGTGTATAAACAGTGTATAAAGTGGATAAACGGTGTATAAATAATGTATAATAATATATAAGAAGTGTATAATAATGTATAACAATGTATAAGAAGTGTATAAATAATGTATAAATAATGTATAAACAGTGTATAATGTATAAACAATGTATAAATACTGTATAACAGTGTATAAACAATGTATAAACAGTGTATAAACAGTGTATAAAAGTGTATAACAATGTATAATAAAATGTATAAACATATAACATTGTATAAAAAGTGTATAATGCATAACAATGTATAAGTAGTGTATAAACAATGTATAAGCAATGTATAACAGTGTATAAGAAGTGTATAAACAGTGTATAACAATGTACAACAGTGTATAAATAATGTATAAACAATGTATAAACAGTGTATAATGTATAAACAATGTATAAATAATGTATAAACAATGTATAACAGTGTATAACAGTGTATAAACAATGTATAAACAATGTATAAACAGTGTATAAACAGTGTATAACAATGTATAATAAATGTATAAACATATAACATTGTATAAAAAAGTGTATAATGTATAACAATGTATAAGTAGTTTATAAACAATGTATAAGCAATGTATAACAGTGTATAAGAAGTGTATAAACAGTGTATAACAATGTATAACAGTGTATAAATAATGTATAAACAATGTATAAACAGTGTATAACGTATAAACAATGTATAAATAATGTATAAACAAAGTATAAGAGTGTATAAACAATGTATAAACAGTGTATAATGTATAAACAATGTATAAATAATGTATAAACAAAGTATAACAGTGTATAAACAATGTATAAACAGTGTATAAAAGAATGTATAACAATGTATAATAAATGTATAAACATATAACATTGTATAAAAAGTTTATAATGTATAACAATGTATAAGTAGTGTATAAACAATGTATAAGCAATGTATAACAGTGTATAAGAAGTGTATAAACAGTGTATAAAAATATATAACAGTGTATAAATAATGTATAAACAATGTATAATGTATAAAAAATGTATAAATAATATATAAACAATGAATAACAGTGTATAAATAATGTATAAACAATGTATAAACAGTGTATAAATAATGTATAAACAATGTATAAACAGTGTATAACAAATGTATAATAAGTGTATAAACATATAACATTGTATAAGAAGTGTATAATGTATAAATAATGTATAAGTAGTGTATAAACAATATATAAACAATGTATAACAGTGTATAAAAAACGTATAAACAATGTATAAAAAGCGTATAAACGGTGTATAAACAATATACAAACAGCGTATAAACAATGTATAATAATATATAAGAAGTGTATAAAAATGTATAAGAAGTGTATAAACAGTGTATAACAATGTATAAAAAGTGTATAAACAGTACATAACAATGTATAACAGTGTACAAGAAGATGTCATCTTGGACCAGACAATTCTACAGCTTGTAGGTTATCATACGATGTTCTTTCTCAACTTCCTCTTGCTGCTTTCTTAGTTGCCTTCTCATTTCAGCCTCTTCTTTTTCACGATGCTTCTCATCTTTTTCTGCCTCCTGCAATCGCTTTTGCTCTTTCTCCTAAACAAATAGACCAATATAATTACTTTGTGAGACTAGTTGTCACATAAATACAGGGAAACACCTAAATGCTTGCTCCTGTCTCTGACATTATGTATCTAGACATCTATCCAATTCAACACAATCATATCAGTAAAGCTGATCCTGAAATTTGCAGACAAAATAGTCTAAACACCAATCATTCTTTCATTCAGCACTTGAACTCCCAGCAGCACAAAAAACTTCTCCCAAATGGGAAAGTAATATTTAGAACAGCACACTCTAAATCAAAGGTATCCAAGAATCAAAATCAATTACAAGCACGTCCAGGTAACTTCAAAAATGTATAAAAGAGTTCTCTGAGGACTAATGACTATGATAGTCGTTACCACGATAGCCAGTTAAAAAATGCAATTATCAGCCTCAAATTATAGCAGTTATGATTACTGTTTTTTAACAATTTCAGATTCAAAACAAAGTTTTGTTCCCTGTTCCCTGTTAGTACAATACCAATAACAGTAGCAACTAAGATTCAAAACAAAGTTTTGTTCCCTGTCAGTACAATACCAATAACAGTAGCAACTAAGATTTCTCATATTTTATTGCTACACTTGCAGTCTCATATTATATACTCATACACTGCATTTCCATGCCACTTAATATAGTCTAACAATTAAGACTGTTGAAAAACATTGTTAAATAAACACCAATCATTCTTTCATTCAGCACTTGAACTCCTAGCAGCACAAAAAACTTCTCCCAAATGGGAAAGTAATATTTAGAACAGCACACTCTAAATCAAAGGTATCCAAGAATCAAAATCAATTTTATATTGAAATGAGATAATATTTGATTATGAGACCCACCTGAGACAGTGGGAAGATAGTACAAAAATGAACAATTAATTCGAAATACAACTACTGACTGAATTATATTTAAGAACTTAATTTTCAAATTTTTATAAAGAGAGGAGGCATGCAGGGTTATTTACGGATGGATTCCACGTGATGATTCAATTTTTTCTTTTTTTTTTGAAAAAAAAGATCTTGCACAAATTAAACAATGATAGAGTTAATGATTGTCAACAATGGCTGATTACTGTTAGCACCAAAAAGAAAATATAATCATGCAAATATAGTCCCCAACATCAACTTTCTTTTTGGTAAAAAGGGCTGTGGACTCTTTTTCCTTCTGGTCCTACTTTTAATTTGAAACCAGTGAACTCCAAAAGAAAAGTAATGGCTTGTACAACTAAAACAAAAAAATAAAAAAAAAGGAAGGAAGAGAAAGATACCTCTAGACATATTATTGGTAAGCCATCTCTTCTCTGAGTTGCACTTTCTCTTTCATTGCTTGTGGCTGAAAAGTAAAGGTGTATCAGTGGATTCTTTGAAACATAGTCGCAAAAGTAAAGGTGTTTTTGGCTCTTTAAAGGAATGCAGAATAGCGAAAGGTGAGAAACAGGTAATAAATCAGCAAAACTCCATTTAAAGAGGCACAAAAACTAAAGAACCAAATTACAACAGACTAAATTATGAAAAATTAAACAATACCAACCTATCCCAGAAAACAAGAAATTATAATTCGTACACAATTAGGTAGTTGTGATCAAGATCTGAAATAGCATGAAATCCAGAATTAACAGGTGTAGGAGCATTGAGGTATAGTTCGTATAAGCGTTGTTTGCGGAATCTTGACGGGATTGAGCGGAAGAATCAGATTTCTTAGTGGTGATTTTGGAGCGTTTTTTGGCTAGCCATCTCTGATTTTGGCCTTCCCTTTGGTTGTACCGCTCACCCAACCTCGCTGGAGGAATTGGTGGCTTAAAGACTGCAGATTTATTTGATTTGTTCTACTGAGTTGAAGCATTGCATCCCAATTTAGAATGCTAGAACTGAAGTTCACTCTTTGATCTTTGGTTGGAAAGAAAAAGGGGAAAATAGCATAAAGAAGAGTTAGATCTAAAAAGAACGTAATAGTGTAAATAAGAAAAGGTAAGCCAATAAATTAAACCCTGAAATGAGGGTAATTTTGACAATTTCCCTTATTTATTTAATTATATCTTTATTTATTTCCATGCTATATGCCATGATCCAATCCCATTTCACCCGCTTATGTATCTAAGTTGTTATTAAAATTGAATCTAAACCAAATGGTAATTACTAAGTCACTTAAAAGTGCTTCCCTTATTCAAAACCGACTCGAAATGGGGATGGGCCAGTTGTAGACCATGTCCTTGCATATTACATTGGAGTATCATCATTTTGTAATGGGTTAGAGTATTGGTTACTCTAACACTCGGATGGAGGTTTGGACTTAGCATGGGTAGTAGGATTCTCCTGGCCCTAAGCATAGATGGGTAAGTGCCAACAAGCCCATCAAACTGAGAGTCCCTAGGCTGGGATTGGATAACGTTCCTACCTAAATAATTAGGGTATAGTTTTTCTAGGCCCTCGTCTGGCTATATATTGATGAAATATGGATCTCGGCCCATTAGCCTAACAACTTGACTTAATTAACAACTTGGATTCATTATTAATTAAATATAGGGAAAAACCACTAAGACCTTTATTAATACTCTATAATTTTTCTGTGTAGTAATCAAATGACAAACAATAACTCTTTATCACTATGTTCGCTCCTTGAAAAGGATAAACTCTCTAGGCCTAATTTTCTAGATTGGTCTAAGAACTTAAGGATAGTTCTAAGACACGAATCTAAGGAATATGTGCTGGAGAGAGCTGTACCGCCTGCACCTACTGGGTATAATCCATCGGCTGCACAGCTGGAGGAATACAAGGTGTATGTAAGGGACAACGGAGATGTCACATGCCTTATGTTGGCATGCATGGTCTCTGAGCTGAGCTGCAAAAGCAGTTCATAGACCAGTTAGCCTTTGCTATGATAACAACTCTTAATGAGATGTTTCAGGAGCAAGCACGTCAAGAGAGATACTTGACCTCTAAGGCATTCAACTCCTGCAAGATGGGGGCTGGAATATCTGTGAGTGCTCACGTGCTCAAGATGAAGGGCTATCTAGATTCTTTAGCCTATCTTGGTGCACCTGTTTTACATGAATTGGCAATAGACACTGTCCAGGCATCCTTGCCGCACTCTTATGATCAGTTCATCCTAAACTATAACGTTCAAGGGATGAACCGCACTATTAGCAAGCTGCATGGTATGCTTAAGCTTGCAGAACAGTCGATTTAGAAGACTTTACCGGTACTGCTGGTTAACAAGGGGAACCTTTGTAAGCGCCGGAATTTTCTATACTTAAAAAAAAAAAAAAAAAAAAAGAAGTATAGTCGTACGACTATTGTTACAGTCGTACGACTGTAACGTCGGAAAATCTGCAGAGGCCCATACCTCTGCAGCAAAAATGAAGGAGAGAGAAAAGGGAGCATTAATTGCTCCCTTGTTGCAGCAAGCAAGAAGGAAAAAAGGGAGATAAAAGAGAGAAAGGAGAAAGGAAAAAAAAAGGAGAGATTTCTGGTGAAAGGAAACTTAGAGAGAGAAAGAGAAGAGAGAGAAAAAGAAAATCCCAAAAAACTCATTTTTCTTCCTCTTTAATTTTCTTTAATTCTCGAAATTAAACCTAAAACTTGTTAGAAACCCTTAGGATAATCAATTAACTACATAACCAAATCAAGAATTCGGACTAAAACGATCAGAATCCTTTGCAATTCGGATTTTGGACAAAAAGCTCTCAACTTCCATTCCAAAGGAGAAAGTGCGAATTTGTTGGGATCGGAGCGACGCCAGGGGTCAAAACGACTTGGAATAGCTTCTAAAAAGGTAGTCAATTCTTTTCCTTACACTTTTCCTTGCTTTCTGGGTGTTTGAAGTGAGTTTTGTGCGTTTTTACTGCATTTTTTGTATTTCTGTTCCTGGAAATTAAGAACAGTTACGACTGTTCTTGGTTTTCATGAACAGTCGTATACAGTCGTACGACTGTTCTTAATTTCCAGATTTATTTTCTTCAGACTTTGATTTTCAATGATTTTTGGCGAAATTCTGGTCTTGCACTGATTACAGTCGCACGACTGTAAACTACAGTCGTACGACTGTAATCCCTGTTCCAGAATCAGAATTTCAACTTTTATCCGTAAAAATTAGAAAACCTCAAAAATCATCAAAATGGATTTTGTTGTGTGCATCACGACCATAGATTCAATTTTTAGTGAAATTGCATTTAGAACAATTCCACGACGGAGATCCATTTCTCCTGAAAACCGACCCACTTAAATATATAAAAATGCATGTAAACTGGAAAAATTGTTTTCACAATGATTTTCCCACAAAACCAAAAATACAGGGACGTTTCAAAATGTTTTCCAGGTCTAACCGGGCCGGCTAGCCAAGCCGACCCGGTTACCCCCTAAATGCATGCCCCCAATTCCTGATTTCCCATTCTGTCTATTTGAGTCCTAATTGTGGCGTGCTGTATATATTGTGCTAACCCTCTGTTTTGCAGGTTTTAATTTCTTTTTATTTTTATTTTGGATGTAATTTAATAGAATTAATCGTGTATTTAGGCGGTTGTAAATATTTTTAGATTTTCGTGTATTCTAGGCGATTGTACAAGTGAGGCGAGAGTTTTTATTTTTCCATTCGATTTGGTTGTAAGCCAATTAATATTTATTTCTTTTCCTTATTTTTGTATTAAATATTTTGTGAGCGCGCTGTATGCTTTTTACATTCAATAAAATGGACTTTAGATTTTGAAATACCATTTGGGAACATTGGCAATATTTATTTTAACTAGACACGAAATAAGGGACTTGTCCGGACCCGAATCTCTGGATAGTGTAGCGACCGTTCGTCCGGTTCAGCTACATAAGAATTTCCCGGTTGAGCTGAGCCGGGTGGCGACTCTACAATATTCATCGAGACTTAGGTCTCGGTTCTTTTATTTATTAATTCTATTTATTTTTTCCAAAACGCGGATTTCCATTATAAAAACCCCACGCGAGGGAGGGGCCCGCCCGGGATTGTGGCGCCCCATTCCGAAAGGGAGTCCCGCGTCCCGTCGAAAACGCGTCGTCCGCTCACAGTGGCGACTCTGCTGGGGAATTCTTCAAAACGTTTTCTTAAAAACTTAAAAGAATTTGACAAGCCCTGAAAAGTGTCTAATTAAAATAACGTGGATGATTCTCTTTTGGTATTTTATTTGCATTTTTAGTTAGCCATTTTTGCATTAGATTAGGTATCCTTTTATAGCCCGGTGGATTGTTGAAGTGTCGCCTAAGTTCCTCCTGGTCTTAGGGGCACGAATACGAAACACCACTCATAGCCTTGTACGAACCCCTTCGCTAGGACCCTTGAGTGGGGAGAAGTGAGGAGTATATATTGCTATGAGAGCCTTGATGTTATCCCGACTTTGACCGAACCCATATAGACAGCTCTAGTTGGATTCCTTTAGGATACCAAAATAATTATGTGAATAATAATAAAATCGCGCCTTCATCACCCCCGGTTGGTGATTGAAGTGAACCCCGCCTAAGACTCGGTTAGAAATTTTTGAGACCGACCACGTTGGAGGAATAAGGTTGGAAGAATTCGCTCTTGCTTGCTACGTGTTCTTCACCGTTTTGTGACACATCGTCGACGCATGCATAACATGACATAATCACCATTTTCCATACACATGACATACCATACACAAACATCTTTATGTGATACTAACCCATTTTTTTATGCAGCCACTTTGCATTTTATTTCGTGTGTAAAACATTAATTCATTTGCTTGTCATCCATACTAACGGTTTCTTTTTCAGCCATAACATTAAACTTGTGTGATTAGCATTTTATTTTTTGACATAGCATTCATAACATCATTATGTATGTCATACATCCTAACCCACGTTTTTTGTGCAGCCATTTACATATTGTGTGACATGTTCATTCACTATATTTCACTTAAATTAAATTAAATTAAGGGGCATTTCAAGGACGCCTATCATGACCATCCCATCCCATTTCATAACATATCGGGTACCGAAAATTACCCGTGTTTTGCTGATGCACCGGATTGCATTCGGCCATTCCACCAATATCATTTCATTCAATAAAAGCCACAACGGCCTTAGGCCCGTTTTCGAGTAATAATTTACACGATGCATCTCATGACATCATACCCATCCATCATAAACATCATATAATATCGTGGTCCCCATCCGACCACTTCATGACATTAATTCACCATTTAAGGTACTCCCCGAGTGCCCGATTAGTATACATATAGGCTCGTAACAATCACCAAATCATGAAAGGCGTTCCTCGAATGCCGAATCCTTGTCCGTGTTCCTGTTACACGTGACTTTCTCATAACATCATCCCATATCATATGCTCAAAAGCATCAAGACCTTGTCTGTGGGCCCGGCCCATGCGACCATTTCATACCATCTCATAGACCTATAAAGCGGCAAAACTATGTCCGTGTGCCGGTATACACGCGACCATTTCATGAATTCATTAGGTGCCCCAAAGGCGCCGAAGTTCTGTCCGTGTGGTGGCCCACACGTGACATTTTTGCATAAACATTGGGTGTTCTTGGAATGCCTCGAAAAAAATAATAATAATAAAAAAATATATATATTTATATCATCATTCCATACATAATTCCACTCCATGCATCTCAAGAACGTCCAATGTCTTAATTTTCATGTCATATCACGTCATTCATTCATGACCCTAATACCTCCTGTCTACCCCAAGCAGAATACACTGGAGCGACCTTGGACAAGATCCCAAGCTTCAAGTGCGGCTAGGAGACAGAGGGTAGTCGAGAGTGATAGTGATTCTGAGACTGGGGAAGGCGTGAATATGGCAGAGCAGACACCGAGTATGGCTGATGTTCTGAGAGATTTCTTCAGGTCGCAGGATTTCTGCGACATGTTAAAGGAGGAAATGAGGGCAGTGGTTAGAGAAGCTGGTGAGACCGGTGGTAGTGGAGCCGGGAAGGAAAAAGAAGCTGAGTCATCCCAACACGGTGGTGACGCTTCGGCTAGTCTTGAAAAGCTGCAGGAGATAGAGGCAGCTATGGAACAGAGGATGAAAGCCGAGTGTTTTGAATTAGACGAAGTCATGGCCCAGTTGAAGAAGGGGGTCGGGATAAGTGCTGAATCTAAGAAGGGGGTGAACGTTGATGCCATGATCAGTAGGGGCATCGAGACATTTCCTATCGGCTTCTAAGTGCCGAAAGTCCCCACTTACAAAGGAATGGGCTCGCCGGAGGCCCATGTGAATTTATATGCCCGGGTTATGCTAACAGCAGGCGCTACAAAGCAACAATTGATTAATCTTTTCCCCACCACACTAGAGGGAGGTGCTTTGGGATGGTATAACTCACTGTCAGAGAAGGAGCAATCTGACTGGGAAGTATTGTCAGCAGCCTTCATCAAATACTACAGCTTCAACACCAAAATCCAGGTGAAGCTGTATGATTTGGAAAGGGTGAAACAGAAATTCAATAAGCCCTTTGACGAATACGACCAGAGATGGATGAACAAGATGATCCTCCTAAAGAACCGCCCTGATGAAGACGAGCTTATACAAAAGCTCATTGATGGCAGCAAAGATATTTTCAAGAACAACATGAAATTCCATTCCTTCAAGGAGCTTAGTGAGGTCTATAGCATGGCCATGAAGATAGAAAGGGATGAAGAGGAGAAGCCAGCTGGTCAGAAAGGGGGAAGAAGTACAGGGTATAGTTCAGGGTATAGATCAACCACAGCAGCTGGGTCTGGCAGTGGGTCTGGTTCAGGCGTCAGTGGCAAGCAGGGGCAGTCATCAGAAGTGAAGCGGGTTGAGGTGGCTACTGTGAATCAGCAGCAAGGCAACCAGAATAGGGGTCCTGGAGGACAAGGCATAACACCCTGGACTCTTACTTTGGCAAAGATATTCACCAAGTGTAGGAATGGTGGCTTACTACAGTCCTTGAGGCCATTTGAGTTCCCACCTGAAGCTAACAAGGATAACTTCTGCACTTATCATGTGGTGACAGGCCACTGGACCAATAACTGCTACAAGCTAAGGGATGCTATCCAGAAGCTTATCGACGAGGGAAAGCTGCAAGAACCACCTAAGCCTAGCACTAAAACTAACCCACTGCCGGCATTCGAGAAGCAGGTTAACATGGTTCAGTCGGGGTTACCGGCTAACTTCATATTTGCCCAAGTTATGCAAGCGAACCCTACGATTCAGGCAGTGGCGGTAGGGGAACCCGGAGTGGAGCCCGAATGTGAGGAAAAGGAGGGGTGTAAGGAGATCAAGCCCATAAGTCTGGATGACCTTGACTCCGAGGATGAGTATGAAGAATTTGACAGAAGAGAGGCAGTCAAACTTCCAGTTGTTGAAAAGCTGAAGATTTCAGAAGTGCAGCATGTGACCCGAAGTGGAAGGGTATATCAGCCGGCGGATCAGACGAAAGATAAAGCACCGATGAATGGGTCGGGCAGTACTTCGGCACCAGAAAGAGTCGAGAAAGAAGACTTGGTCATTTCCCAACTGAAGAAGACCCCTGCACAAGCTAGTTTATGGCATCTGCTTATGACCTCCAAAGAGCATAGGGAGGCTTTAGTGAAGAAACTATCAGAAATTGAAGTCTCCCCTATAGCTTCACCAGAGGCTATGTGCTGCTTGCTAGACAAAGTCCATGTGGGAGCTCCTAATATTGTTTTCTCTGAGAAAGACCTACCAGCAGAAGGAAAGGCTCACAACAAGGCTCTTTACGTTAGGGCCAACATCATGGATAAGGTGATGCCGTGCGTCATGGTGGATGACGGCTCAGCTCTGAATATATGCCCGCTGAAAATGTTACCGTTTCTAGGCATGAATGAAGAAGTGTTGAAGAAGTCCTCAACAGTCATTCGGGCGTATGATGATTCTAAGAGAACAGTGATAGGGACCTTCGAAACAGAAGTGGAGGTTGGGCCCATCAAGTCCATGGTTGTCTTCACAGTGATCGATATCCCGGTCACATTCTCCCTATTGCTTGGAAGGCCCTGGTTCCATCCTTTGGGAGGTGTTCCTTCCACATTGCATCAGAAGATTAAATTCTCTATGAATGACAAGATTGTGACTGTTGAGGCGGATGCCCAGTCAATGGTAGCTGCAGTGGATGAAGGAGTGGTTCCTTTTGGTGGATTCCAAATTGCTGTCATTAAGAAAGAAGAAACCACAAATGCCCCTATGGTTCTTTATGAGAACTACATGCCAGATTGGCTATCCCGATATCTGTACGAGCTGAACTTTATCCCGGGAATGGGACTCGGGATTAATCTGCAAGGTGTGCCAGAATTCAAGATTGACTCGGGAAAGTCAAAGCAGTACGGCCTTGGTTATGTGGAGGGGTCATCCGAGCAGAAGAACCTGAAAAAGGGCAAGAATGGCAAGGTCATGATGAAGCCATTTCTGAAGGCAGGAGAAAGCCTTTATAAAGGCCAAGTTGAACCGGTGCTGGTTGGAAATGTTGAGCACCCTGGCTTTGAGATCTTTATAGATGTTATGGATTTTGAGAAAAGCCAGGAAGAGCCAGTAGCCCCTGTAATGGAGGAAGCAACTGTTGAATCTGAAATCCTGAAAGGAGAATCATCTGAAGTGACAGCAGAAACCATAAATGTGGCCAAGGAAGAAGATGAAAAGAAGACATATGCTGAAGCTACAGAAGTGATCTCGGGAGCTTTGACTGCTGCATCAACCAAAGCTTTTGGAAAATCCAAAGAAGGGTTTGGCGAAGAACTAATGGCCAAAGTGAACTTAGACTCTGTGGTTGCTGAAATCGCCAAGATTATGGAGAATGCTAAGGCAAAGCTGGCCAAGAAAGCTGCAGTCCCAGATGATGCTCTGGAAAGGAAGATGGAAGCTGATGAAGAACAAGGCCCTCCGCCTGTGGAGGATGAAGATGATTTTGTTGTATCTATTTCTTCCATTTTCAATGTAACTGATGTACTTTATGATAAGTTCAATGCAATGAAATCCCAGTTTGCTTACTTGTGTGATGTTTATCCTGACAATTCTGTGCATGCATTTGAATCACCATCAAGCATATTTAGCATACATGACACTGCATTGCATGAAATCAATATAAGTACAGATGAAAACCCTAAAATGGTACTCATTTCACACGAGCTAAAATCCGAGGAAGAAAGAGAATTAATAAGAATACTCCAAAAACATGTTAAAGCTTTCGCCTGGTCGTATGAAGACATGCCGGGAGTAGATACAGAAATAGCGGTGCACAAAATCCCGACAGACCCCAAGTTCAGACCTGTAAAGCAGAAGTTGAGAAGACTAAGGCCGGAATGGGCTACACTGGTGAAGGAAGAAGTGGCCAAACAGATAGATGCCAGGTTTCTCGAAGTGGTGGAGTATACGGAATGGCTAGCCAACATTGTCCCCGTGCCTAAAAAGGATGGAAGGGTCAGAGTATGCGTTGACTACAGGGACTTGAATAAAGCATGCCCAAAAGATAACTTTCCACTGCCACATATTGACGTCCTAGTTGATAGCGCAGCGAAAGCAGCAATGTACTCCTTTATGGATGGCTTTTCGGGGTACAACCAGATCCTGATGGACGTAATTAACAAGGTGAAGACGTCATTCATCATCGAATGGGGTACTTTCTGCTATAGAGTGATGCCTTTTGGATTAAAGAATGCCGGTGCCACTTATCAGAGGGCTGTCACAACTCTGTTGCACGATATGATCCATAAAGAAGTCGAAGTGTATGTCGATGATATGCTTGTTAAATCAACGACCCGGGAGGAACACCCTGTTATCCTGGATAGATTTCTAACAAGCATTGGAGAGTACAACTTGCGGCTTAATCCCAAGAAGTGCTTATTCGAGGTCACATCAGGGAAGCTGTTAGGCCATGTAGTTAGCCAGAGGGGGATAGAAATGGACCCAGATAAAATCAAAGCTATCCAGAATATGCCAGCTCCAAAGACTGAAAAGGAGGTCAGATCATTCCTGGGTTCTTTGCAGTATGTCAGCCGCTTCATAGCCAAGCTAACTTCCACTTGTGAGCCAATCTTCAAGCTATTAAAGAAAGATCAGCCGGTTGTGTGGGATGACAAGTGTCAGCTGGCCTTCGAGAAGATCAAGGCCTACCTGGTAAAGCCACAAGTGTTGAGTCCTCCAATTCCAGGGAAGCCTCTGATTTTGTATTTGGCAGTTGAAGAATCCTCCATAGGGGCAATGCTTGCACAAGAACAAGATGGCAAGAAGGAGTATCCTATCTACTACCTTAGTAAAAAGCTGTTGGAGTATGAAACCAAGTACACACTGGTGGAGAAGACATGTGTGGCGATGATTTGGTTGACCAAGAAGCTGCGCCACTATTTCCAATCCTACAAGATATAAGCCGTGGCTAAAGTGGATCCAATGAAATATCTTTATGAAGCACCAGCATTGGTTGGGAAGCTGTCCAGGTGGTTGTTACTTTTGTCTGAATTCGACATTGAGTACATCACGAAGAAAACCATTAAAGGGCGAGCCGTGGCAGAGTTTCTGGCAAATCAACCCCTAGAATCAGATTACACAGAGAACTTAGAATTCCCTGATGAGCAATTAGCCATGGTGGAAGTGAAAAGGTGGGTCATGTGTTTCGATGGGGCAGTGAATAGAAAAGGCGCTGGGATCGGAGTACTTATAGCAACGCCAGATGGTGAAGTCATTCCTTTGTCCAAAAGGCTAATCTTTCCTGTAACCAACAATGGGGCAGAATATGAAGCATGCTTGTTTGGAATGGAGACTCTATTAACCTTAGGGGCAAATGATGTCTTAATTGTCGGTGACTCACTACTAGTGATCAGGCAGGCTCAGTGTGAGTGGGAACTAAAAGAAGAAGCCTTACGGCCTTATTTGGAGCTGCTACAGTTCAGAAAGGGTTTATTCGGCCAGTGTGAATTCAGACATGTCCCCAGGGATGAGAATAAGATGGCTGATGCATTAGCTACTTTGTCCTCCATGTGGGAAAATCCAGAAGAGACACAAGCTCAACCACTGGTCATAGCCACTTCCAGGCATCCTTGCTTCGAAGTGCATGAAGTAATGGAATTATCAGCTGAAGAAAAGCCGTGGTTCTTTGACATCTACCAGTATGTTAAGGAGGGCAAGTACCCAGAAGAGGCCAGTGCTGCTGATAAGTTGACACTGAGAAAACTGGCTAGTCAATTCAGAATCTTTGAAGACAAGTTATACAAAAGAACAGCACATGGAGTTCTTTTGAGGTGTCTAACTGAGCAAGAAGCAGAAGAAGTGATGCAGTAAGTACATGCAGGGTCCTGTGGGCCGCATATGAATGGACTTGCCATGGCTAGGAAGATCATGAGACAAGGCTACTTTTGGATGACAATGCAAGTAGATTGTATAAGAAAAGTGAAGAGATGTCATGAATGTCAGATCTATGCAGACATTAGTCATCTTCCTCCACTTGAACTTCAGAATCTAGCGTCTCCTTGGCCGTTTTCAGCATGGGGGATAGACATGATTGGTGAAATTCATCCAGTTGCGTCTAATGGTTACAGATTCGTAGTTGTAGCAGTTGATTATTTCTCCAAATGGGTCGAAGCAGAATCCTTCACTAATGTTACAGCCAAGCACATGGTCAAGTTCATCCAGAAGAACATCTTCACTCGGTATAGGATTCCTCAGCACATAGTAACTGATAATGGAGTACAGTTTCAAGGGGCAACAGCTGAGCTATTTGCAGAGCATGGAATTGAACATCATAAGTCCTCTCCATATAGACCACAGGCTAATGGTGCAGTAGAGGCGGCTAACAAGGCAATAAAGAAGATCTTATCAAAGATGGTAATCACTTACAGGGATTGGGCTGATAAACTGCCTTATGCTCTTTGGGGTTACAGGACCAGTGTCAGAACGCCGACAGGAGAAACTCCTTATGCCTTGGTGTATGGAATGGAAGTAGTGTTACCGGTGGAGATAGAACTCAAGTCACTCAGAGTTGCCCTGGAAGCTCAATTGCCAGAGACTGAATGGGTTCAAGCTAGATATGAGCAGCTGGCTGCACTAGATGAAAGGTGACTAAAGGCACTGGATCACCTGCAAATGTATCAGCGCAGAATGGCTAGAGCCTATAATCGAAATGTGAAATACTCCAAGCGGCAGTTGAAAGCGGGAGATTTGGTTTTAAAGCAACTAAGGCCTTCAAATGTTGATGTTAGGGGCAAGTTCAGACCTAACTGGGAAGGACCTTATGTGGTGAAGAAGGTGTTATCAAAAGGCGCTATCAGCATCATGGACATGGATGGAAACGAATTCACCAACCCGATCAACCAAAACAGGCTAAAGCTTTATCATGTATAAAAAAAAAAAGAAAAAAAAAGGGAAGAGAGAGAGGTCTGCTAGGCTGAAAACTCGAAAAGAGCGGTCTAGGCAAAAGTTAAGACACAAGAGAAAATAATCAGTCGGAAAATCTGAAAAGGACGACTGGTGACGGATCCTGGCTTAGTGTGGAATCTGTACCATTTAGGAACCAACTTGTTTCAAATGTACTCATTTTGACTTCATCAATAAAGTGAAGTGTTTGTTTAAATATATTTGCATGGTTATGACAAATGCACAAACAAAGTTGTCTTGCATAAACACACATTCAAAGAAAGCACTTTGCATTCAACTGATCAATATCATTGCATTATTTGACAAATGAAAATGTATCAAATACATGCAATTTAAAATCTCTTATCGTCCTCTAAAGCCTAGTTCATCTTCCCAGATGAGCAATAAAGAGTCACAACGCCATCTTAGTCAAACCTAAAAAAAAAAAATAAAATAAAATAAAATGCTCGCTGAGGTGAAAACCGAAAAGGCACCACAGGCAAAAATTAGAGCGGCCCGCTAAGCTAAAAACCCATATCGGGCAGTTTAGGCAAAAGGTAGGGCATATGAAAAGCTCGCTAAGGAGAAAACTAAAAAGGCGCCTTAGGCAAAAGTTAGAGCGGCTCGCTGGGCTGAAAACCTGGTTGGGCTACCCAGGCAAAAATTAGGGCACTCAAAAAAAAAATAAAAAAAATAAAAAAAATTTCCCACGGAGTAAGAAAAATAAAACATCCTCAGTATTCCCCGCAGAATTCGTCACATCACTCCCCAGCATAGTTTCTCATACTATTCCCTAGCAGAGTCTACATAAGGAACACAATCAATTACTTCTCCGCAAAGTCGCCATGTTACTCTTCAGTGTGGTCCACACAAAGAACACCACAATTGTTTCCCCAGTCAAGCCATCACACTCTTCCCCAGCGGAATCTCTACAAGGAATACAACAATCATTTCCCCAGCAGTCACCTCACTCCGTCGATAATCACCAAACAATGCCCCAAGAAAAGCAAAATCGACCAGGGGGACAACATATCTCCCCAGCGGAGGACAGAAAAGTCCAATAACAGAAAATGCATACATGTACATATACATCATCATGCATCTATACATTGCATATATCAATTACTTATCCCCGGCTAGTATTCATTCTTGATCGAAGGGGCAAAAATTTTTGTTTAAAAATCTCTCGATCAAAGAACGAAGACTTGCCATTTTAAGTGCAGGAATTCATCCCCAGCTCAATATCCTCAGCAAGTCAGCAGATCCGCCTCGAGTAATGTAAACTCGGTATCGGCCCAGGTCCGCTCCATTATCTCAACTTTCTCCAGCGAGTCCGCCTCGAGTAATGTAGGCCCGGCATAGGCCCAGGTCCGCTCCATCATCCAAGTTCCCCAGCAGATCCGCCTCGAGTAATGTAAACTCGGTATCGGCCCAGATCAGCTTCGCCTATTCCCCCCAGTAAAGTCCGCCTCGGGTAACATAGACCTGGTATCGGCTAATCTTATCTCCAGCATCGCCTCGGGTAACATAGACCTGGTATCGGCTAATCTTATCTCCAGCATCGCCTCGGGTAACATAGACCTGATATCGGCTAATTTCTTCATCAATCTCGCCTCGGGTAACCTAGACCCGGTATCGGCTAATCTCTTCATCAATTTCGCCTCGGGTAACCTAGACCTGATATCGGCTAATTTCTTCATCAATTTCGCCTCGGGTAACCTAGACCTGATATCGGCTAATTTCTTCATTAATTTCGCCTCGGGTAACCTAGACCTGATATCGGCTAATCTCTTCATCAATTTCGCCTCGGGTAACCTAGACCTGATATCGGCTAATCTCTTCATCAATTTCGCCTCGGGTAACATAGACCCGATATCGGCTAATCTCTTCATCAATTTCGCCTCGGGTAACATAGACCCGATATCGGCTAATCTCTTCATCAATTCCGCCTCGGGTAACATAGACCTGATATCGGCTAATTTCTTCATCAATCTCGCCTCGGGTAACCTAGACCCGGTATCGGCTAATCTCTTCATCAACTCGCCTCGGGTAACCTAGACCTGATATCGGCATATTCCCTCCCAGTGTTGCCTCGGGTAACCTAGACCCGGTATCGTCCTATCTCATCAGAAGGTTCATTCCAGTGATCACGGCGCTTTAATTCACGCTCTCAAATTCATCATCATAGGTATTATGGACCTAGAGCTAGGTGTCGAATTTGATCACGCGAGGGGCAGCTGTAAGTGCCGGAATTTTCTATACTTAAAAAAAAAAAAAAAAAAAAGAAGTATAGTCGTACGACTATTGTTACAGTCGTACGACTGTAACGTCGGAAAATCTGCAGAGGCCCATACCTCTGCAGCAAAAATGAAGGAGAGAGAAAAGGGAGCATTAATTGCTCCCTTGTTGCAGCAAGCAAGAAGGAAAAAAGGGAGATAAAAGAGAGAAAGGAGAAAGGAAAAAAAAAAGGAGAGATTTCTGGTGAAAGGAAACTTAGAGAGAGAAAGAGAAGAGAGAGAAAAAGAAAATCCCAAAAAACTCATTTTTCTTCCTCTTTAATTTTCTTTAATTCTCGAAATTAAACCTAAAACTTGTTAGAAACCCCTAGGATAATCAATTAACTACATAACCAAATCAAGAATTCGGACTAAAACGATCAGAATCCTTTGCAATTCGGATTTTGGACAAAAAGCTCTCAACTTCCATTCCAAAGGAGAAAGTGCGAATTTGTTGGGATCGGAGCGACGCCAGGGGTCAAAACGACTTGGAATAGCTTCTAAAAAGGTAGTCAATTCTTTTCCTTACACTTTTCCTCGCTTTCTGGGTGTTTGAAGTGAGTTTTGTGCGTTTTTACTGCATTTTTTGTATTTCTGTTCCTGGAAATTAAGAACAGTCGTACGACTGTTCTTGGTTTTCATGAACAGTCGTACGACTGTATATACAGTCGTACGACTGTTCTTAATTTCCAGATTTATTTTCTTCAGACTTTGATTTTCAATGATTTTTGGCGAAATTTTGGTCTTCGACTGATTACAGTCGCACGACTGTAAACTACAGTCGTACGACTGTAATCCCTGTTCCAGAATCAGAATTTCAACTTTTATCCGTAAAAATTAGAAAACCTGAAAAATCATCAAAATGGATTTTGTTGTGTGCATCACGACCATAGATTCAATTTTTAGTGAAATTGCATTTAGAACAATTCCACGACGGAGATCCATTTCTCCTGAAAACCGACCCACTTAAATATATAAAAATGCATGTAAACTGGAAAAATTGTTTTCACAATGATTTTCCCACAAAACCAAAAATACAGGGACGTTTCAAAATGTTTTCCAGGTCTAACCGGGCCGGCTAGCCACCCGGTTACCCCCTAAATGCATGCCCCCAATTCCTGATTTCCCATTCTGTCTATTTGAGTCCTAATTGTGGCGTGCTGTATATATTGTGCTAACCCTCTGTTTTGCAGGTTTTAATTTCTTTTTATTTTTATTTTGGATGTAATTTAATAGAATTAATCGTGTATTTAGGCGGTTGTAAATATTTTTAGATTTTCGTGTATTCTAGGCGATTGTACAAGTGAGGCGAGAGTTTTTATTTTTCCATTCGATTTGGTTGTAAGCCAATTAATATTTATTTCTTTTCCTTATTTTTGTATTAAATATTTTGTGAGCGCGTTGTATGCTTTTTACATTCAATAAAATGGACTTTAGATTTTGAAATACCATTTGGGAACATTGGCAATATTTATTTTAACTAGACACGAAATAAGGGACTTGTCCGGACCCGAATCTCTAGATAGTGTAGCGACCGTTCGTCCGGTTCAGCTACATAAGAATTTCCCGGTTGAGCTGAGCCGGGTGGCGACTCTACAATATTCATCGAGACTTAGGTCTCGGTTCTTTTATTTATTAATTCTATTTATTTTTTCCAAAACGCGGATTTCCATTATAAAAACCCCACGCGAGGGAGGGGCCCGCCCGGGATCGTGGCGCCCCATTCCGAAAGGGAGTCCCGCGTCCCGTCGAAAACGCGTCGTCCGCTCACAACCTTCCTCTTGCTAAGGGCAAGGCAAAGGTGAAAGCCAAGGCCAAAGCTAGGAAAGCTAAGGCCAAGAAGGCTAAGGGCAAGCCCAAGGCTAGTCCCGAGGATGTCTGCTTCTAGTGCAAGTAGGCAGGACATTGGTAGAGATCTTGTCCCTAGCAGTTAGAAGAGCAAAAGAAGAGCCAGGTGCGTCTTCATCAGGTATATATGTCATAGACATAAACCTCACTGTTTCTACATCTTGGGTATTTGATACTAGACGTGGTTCTCACATTTGTTGTAATGTGCAGGGACTTAGAAACAAGAGATCACTGGGATTTGGAGAGGTGGACTTACAGGCCAGAAATGGAGAAAGCATAGATGCCATAGAGATCGACGTGTACCATCTTACAATGCCTAGTGGATTAGTTTTGATTCTAGAACAATGTTATTTTGTACCTGGAATGTGTAGGAATATTATTTTTGTTTCAGTTTTGGACATTTGTAGATTTAATTTTACTATTAGTAATGGTAGAATTACTTTATTTAGAGAGGGATTATTTTATGGAGATGCTCTATTAAATAATGGCCTATATGACTTGAATTTAAATGAAACTAATCATGTCTATAACATAAACACGAAAAGAGTTAAGCCTAACGACTTAATCCTGTCTACCTCTGGCATTGTTGTTTAGGCCACATAAATGAGAAATGATTAGCTAGGCTTCACAAAGCTGGAATTCTAGGATCATTTGACATGGAGTCACTTGATATATGCAAATCATGTTTATATGGTAAAATGACCAAAGCGCTTTTTGCAAGAAAGCTGAAAGGGCTACTAGCTTATTGGACCTAATACATTCAGTTATATATGGGCCCATGAGCGCATCCACCAGAGGTGGACATCTGTACCACTTTCACGGATGATTTTAGTAGATATGGCTATGTCTATCTTATGAAACACAAATTTGAGACCCTTGATAGGTTCAAGGAATTTATGAATGAGGTCTAGAACCAACTAGGCACGAATATTAAAGCCCTTCACTTAGACTGAGGAGGCGAATACATGAGCCTAGAGTTTGACTCATACTTGAGAGAGCATCGAATCATTCCATAGCTCACTCCTTTAGGAACACCATAATAGAATGGGATGTTTGAAAGGAGGAATAGGACCTTATTAGACATGGCCCGCTCAATGGTGAGTCATGCCTCTCTCCCAATAACATTTTGGGGTTACGCTCTTGAGACAACAGCTCTCATTTTGAACAATACTCTGACTAAGGCTGTGGAAAAGACCCTATATGAAATATGGATGGGCAAGGTGCCCAATTTGTCTTTCCGAAGGATTTGGGGTTGTGATGCATATGTGAAGAGATTGATTAGGGGAAAACTAGATTCCAAGACCAATAAATGCCTATTTGTGGGCTACCCTAGGGAAACCAAAAGGTATTACTTCTATAACCCCACTGAGAACAAGGTGTTCATAGCACAAAAAGGGGTCTTTCTTGAAAAGGATTTCATTTCCAAGAAAGATAGTTGGTGTAATGTTGAACTCAGGGAAGTTCAAAGCACACAAGTTCCTAAAGAGGATAACTCAGAGACCAGGGAGCTTCCAAAGGTGGAAGCACCAACCTAAGTCGCACAACAACCTAGAAGGTTTGGCAGGGATTGTCGAGAACCTGAGAGATATGGGTTTCTTATTATTAACGATCACACTTTTCTTATCTTTGATGAGGAAGAGCCTAAAACCTACCAAGAGGCCATTGATAGGCTGCAATATGCTAATTGGTGTAAAGCCATGGAAGCGGAGATGCAATCTATGTACGATAACCAGGTTTGGAACCTGGTTGATCCACCTCCGGGTGCTCAGGTCATAGGTTGTAAGTGGTGCTACGAGCTGAAGGCTAACAACACCTTCAAGGGGTGGCTAGTTACGAATGGTTTCAAACAAGTCCATGGAATAGACTACGATGAAACTTTCTCACCAGTTGCTATGCTCAAATCCATTAAGATTCTGCTGGCCATAGTCGCTTGGTATGACAATGAGGTATGGCAGATGGATGTCAAAACTGCTTTCCTTAACGGGAAGCTACTTGAAGATGTGTGCATGGCACAACCTGAGGGTTTCATTGATGCAAAGCATCCTGGAAGGGTTTTCAAACTTTAAAGATCCATTTATGGATTGAAGCAAGCATCCTAAAGTTGGAATCTTAGATTCAATGAAGCCATAAAGGAATACAGCTTCATAAAGAATTAGGATGAGCCTTGTGTGTATAAGAAGTTTAGTGGGAGCATTATCACTTTTCTGGTGTTATATGTGGACGACATCCTTCTGATTGGAAGTGACATACCAACACTATAAGGAGTTAAGCAGTGGTTATGTAAGTGCTTTACAATGAAAGACTTAGGTGAAGTTGAGAGAATCCTAGGGATCAGGATCTACAAGGATAGACCCAAATGGCTTCTGTTGGATATGCCCTAGTCCCAAGGCATTGGTCCTTGCATTTGTATCATACATTAATTGGATTCATGTATTATATTTATTTGTGTTATTAATAAAGGCATTAATTCATTTATTATATTTATCTTGTGCAAAATATTAAATGAAGTATCCGATGGACATATCCATATCCATGATGACCAGTGTCATGCACTTGGCAGTAAGACCATGGATAGGGTAAACGATATGACCATAAATAGATCCGTAGTCTGTTCCAGTCATAGGAATGAATGGAACAACGGACTATCATTAACCTGGTTGTATGGCAGTGTCTTACCGGTCATTGGACATGGAATGTCAACCAAGTTAATGGGTACATGCATAAGGGGCATGGTACTGGATAGATCCACTAAACGAGAAATCCACATGGTATAGTATCACAAGTGATTCTTATGTAGTACTTGTATGGATCCTTTGACCTGACCATATGATGGTGTTACATGTGAGGTCGCATACTTAGGGGTATGCCTAAAGGGCCTGTAATAGGGTGCCAAGTATGGGTACTTTCAGGTATGTCACTTAGCATGGTAATGCTATGGATATGCAGAAGGGATTTGTCACTTAGTAATCCACTGGGAAGATATTACCAGCCTCTTGATGAATGTGACTGATAAGAGTGTGGCCACACCCAAACAAGTGGGAACTTGTTTGTAAGCTTCAGTGCATTCGGGATCAAGTTAATGTCCGACACAAAAGAGGGTGATCAATCCATGCCTCTGTGTTAGACACCGATATCAATGATATGGGATATACAAGTTTAAACTACATGGTTATGATAACAGTTTGACAGCCATCTCCATCTTAATTGGGGGCTGCAGTGGCTTGCTAGAGCCCAACTATAGTCTGTGGGCTAAAGGTCCGCTGCCAACATAAAGATGGGCCCACGGGATCATACACATAGGACGACTAAACACAGACTTAAGGAATCACATGTATACTTGGAGTACACACTATGGAGAGAGAGGTATGTATATATTAATCATATTATAAAGATCAATTGGATTGATCCTAATAATAAAGTTAATATATTCAATTGGCTCTTCATAATTAATTGGATTAATTATGAGATTATTTCCTAGGTGGAAATATTCATATGTATAGGTTTACATATGATTTTGTTTTGTGAAGATTTAATTTTAATTTGATGGATTAAATTAATTGGTCAAACTAATTTTAATTTAAATGTAAATAATATATTACTTGGTGTAATATATTAAATACATAGGTATATTATAATTGGGCTTGAGATTAATTTAAACCAGAATAATTAAAATTGTATTGGGCCTGAATTAAAAGCAGGAAGCCCATACAGAATGCAAGGAGCCAAGCTGGGCCTGAATTCCCCTAAGGGAATTCAGCCAACCTAGGTTTTAACCTAGGAGAATTCGGCCAAAGGAAACTAGCCACACTATAGCCGAATTCTCTAGCCCCCTCTCTCACGATTGCTCATTTTTCCTACGCTAGCACGGGGTTGTGTTCATTAGGCATTCGTGTACGAGAACGAGGAGGGAATCTAATTTTATTTCTGCAGTCTTCATCCATCTCTAGAAAGAGATATTCCAGGTAAGAATTTAATCTCTTTCTATTTCAATTTTATGTTTTACAATTTCCATTTCAATTGCTCCTGGGACTGGATTTGAGGAAATCATCGCGTTCTTCCACTTTTATCGGGTGATTTCCGGTGAAAAATCCCAATAGCTTCTGGGCCTAAGTTAGGCCAAGTACATAGATAAAGTTCTAAAAAGATTCAGCATGGATCAGGCAAATAAAAGTTTCTTACCAATAAGCCATGGGCTGAAACTTAGTAAGGAAAACTATTCTAAGACAAGGAAAGATAGAGAGAACATAAAGTTGGTCCCATAAGCATCAGCTATAGTATCAATCATATACTCCATGCTGTGTACAAGACCTGATGTCATCATTGCAGTAAGTATGATGAGTCGATACCAGCAGGATCCCAGCGAGGACCATTGGAAGGATGTCAAGGCAATCCTAAAGTACCGTAACTAGACTAAGGATAGCTTCTTAGTGTATGGTGGTCAGAAAGAGCTATCAGTGACTAGATACACTGATGCAAGCTTCTAGACCGATGAAGATGAGTACCAATCACAGTCTGGGTATGTGTTTTTCCTAAGTAGTGGTGCTATCAGCTAGAAGACCTTAAAGAAGCCGACCATTGTCGACTCTACTACAGAAGCAGAGTACATTATAGTGTGTGATGCAACTAAGGAAGCTGTATGGATAAAGAAGTTTATCATTGAATTAGGAGTAGTACCAACTATCCTGGATATAGTTGATATCTTCTGCAACAACAACAACAGGGTTGTTGCATAAGCTAAGGAGCCTCGGTCACACAAGAACATGAAGCACGCACTTAAGAAGTTTCACCTCATATGAGAAATTGCCGAGAGGGGTCACATTTCATTACATAGAACAAACATCAAGGATAATGTCATAGATCCTTTGACCAAGGTGCTGGCTCAGCCCAAGCACGAGGGTCATACTAGATCTATTAGGATTAGGCACATGCCTAGTTGGAACTAGTGAAAGTGGGAGATTGTTGGGAATGCCCTAGCCCCAAGGCATTGGTCCTTGTATTGTATCATACATTTTGTATCTTATAATGAGATTTATGTATTATACGTTTGTGTCAATGAATAAAGGCATTAATTTATTTATTATATACATCTTGTGCAATATTTTAAATAGAGTATCCAATGGACATATCCATATCCATGTTGACAAGTGTCATACACTTGGAAGTAAGACCGTGGATAGGGAAAAAGATATGACCATAGAGTCATCCGTGGTCTGTTCCAGTCATGGGAATGAAAGGAACCAAAGACTATCATAAGCTTAGTTGTATGGCAGTGTCTTACCGGCCATTGGACATGGAATGTCAACCAAGTTCATAGGTACATGCAACAGGGCATGGTACTGGATAGATCCATTAAACGAGAAATCCATATGGTATAGTATCACAAGTGATTCTCGTGTAGTACTTATATGGATCCTTTGATCTAACCATGTTATGGTCTTGCATATGAAGTGACACACATTGGTGTATACCTAAAGGGCCGGTAACAAGGTGCCAAGTAAGGGTACATTCAGGTGTGCCAGTGACCATGGTAAGACTATGAACATGCGGAAGAGAATGTCACTCAATAAACCACTGAGAAGATATCACCAGCCTCTTGATGAATGCAACTAATAAGAGTGTGGCCACAGCCAAATAAGTTGGAACTTGTTTGTGAGCATTGGTTCATTCGGGATCAAGTAAATGTGTGGACACAAAAGAGGGTGATGACACCATGCCTCCGTGTTGTACACCAATATCAGCGACATGGGATTTATAAGTTTAAACTACAGGGTTAAGACTTCCATTAGACTACGGTGTCCATCTTAATTGGGCTTGTAGTGACTTTCTAGAACCCGTCTACTGTCTCTGGGCTTTAGGCCCACTGTCAACATAAAGATGGGCCCACAGTATCGTACACATAGAATGTCTGAGTTTGAACTTGTCAGATCACCCGCATACTTGGGGCATACAGACTGGAGAGATAAATATTAATTAATTAAATTATAGATCAATTGGATTGATCAATATAATTTAATTAGGAATTTATTTGCTGGTGGAAACAAAATACATATATAGGTTTATATTTATTTGATTTAAGTTGAACTCAATTAATTTATTGGGTCAATTTTAATTGGCAAATCAATTTTAATCTAATGACATGTAGATTAGATAATATGGTTTTATATAAATACATGAATGAAAATTAAAATAGAATTGCGTTTAATTTACCTATAATAATTAATTTGGATTAAGGGATTTATGGTATTAAAATCCTAACTTAATATCTTATTAAATCAAAGCCTTAAATTAAGGCTTTGATTTGAGCCATGAGTTAATTCTCATTAATGGGAATTTCGGCCATAATTAGGAGGCTGAAATTTTTGGCCAACTATTTCTCTTCTCCTGAGATCCGCCGCTAGCATGGGTGCTGCTCGATAGACGTCAATGTACGTGAGAGTGGAGGAAATCGACTTCGGTTTTTGCAGCCATCTCTTGAAGAGACAATGAAAGGTGAGAATCCCATTCTTGATCCTTTGGTTTTGTGTTTTTTACTTCCTTTTCAATTGCTCTTGGGTCACAGATTTGAGAAAATCGATGCGAGTTTCCGCTTTAATCGGTTGATTTTCTATGAAAAATCCCTACACTTATTTCCATATGAACTTGGAAATGGACCTATGAAATCAATACCTCATATATCAAAAATCTCATGAACAACTATATATGCAAGGGCATAACATTTTTGGCAGAAATGTTACCTGTCGGTTGACACTCATTGCATTCCATGATGAATCTGTGAGAGTCTTTGAAGATTGTAGGCCAATAAAGTCCAGATTTCAATACCTTGGAGGCTACTCGATTTGCACCAAAGTGACCTCCAACTTCCTTGGTGTGGCACATGGTTAAGATTACTTGAACCTCATGTTGGGAGGCACACCTGTGTGTTTATTTAATCTGCACATAATCGAAAAAGAAAAGGTTCCTCCCAAAAATAATATTTAACATTTGAATTTTTTTTTTCTTTTGTTGAAAGGAAAGATAACAAAGGTAATACACCATAAGCAAGATAGTTAGCAATGTTAGCGAACTAAGGGAAAGAGTTTATTGCAAAAGTTGCTAATTTGGAAATGAGTCAACAATCTCAGGTTGCTCGCTGAGGTTAATTGATGGTATTCTGGACAGGTGGTTAGTAGCCACTTTCTTGAATCCTTTCTTATCTAAGTGTACTAGGTCATGCGGTAGTACTAAGGCAAGCCCAAGTATCATTTTCCTTAGGGATTAATGGTAAACAACCTTAAATCTCTTTACAAATAGGTACATATGATTTATCTCAATATTTTTATAAAGAAATTAATGTAAAATCAACTAAAAGTACAATTATCAAGTAAAAAAGAACCAAATTAATAAGATTGCTTGAAACAAATTAAAAAGCAACAATATGTGAAATACACAGACCCAATCTAGCAAGGCTAAACATATTATATAGCTCTGTCTCTCTCTAGCTACTATAAGTAGGTTTAACACCATTGAACTAAAGTCTCTTACTTCTCAAATCAGAATGCTTAGATCTCTCCCTCACATGGATTCTATTAAACTTACTCCTACTTAGATCTCTCCCTTATAGGATTCATTTCATGCATTATGTTTTAGTAAGAATTTTATCGAGAAAGATAAAAACCCTTAGCATGTGCCTATTCTCCTCTCGGTCTTATAGCACACATGTGTTTTATGATAGGTCTGTATTCGGGAATTTCTCCTAGGTCTCACCGTAAGTACTAAACATGAGGTGGCCAAACTCATGAGACAATATAAAACATCATAAAACAATCTTTTAAGAAATTACTCATAATAAATAGAGAGAAAGACTACTTATTAATCCTACGTTGGCTCAGGTCTGCTGGGGAGACTACTCACTCCTCTTAAACAATAGACACCCTTGAGAAAATAAAATAAAGACAGTAGAAACTAATACTATATTTCTAGAGAGAGGAAATACTACAATTTTAGTAAGAGAAATAAATATCAGGGTAGATGTCTCAACTACCAAAAAGGGCTAAGTATTGATATTTCTCTTTGGAGAAATCTAGTCCTTGATCAAAAGTGAAATACTGTTCAATAGTTTAATCTAAAAAATTACCAACCATACAGGTTTCTCCAATTTTAATTACATAATAAAAGGGTAAGGGCAAAGCTATAAATTCTAGCTAATAAAAATCTTCCTCCTCTCTCTATTGGGCCACATTATGGGTCCTTCTCTAGCCTATCCAAATTGCTTTCCATCCCAGCATTCTTTGCTCCAATTTAAGCCGATTTACTTTGGTTTTTGGAATGCAATCTTCAAAAGCTATCCAACAACGTGAAAACAAACCTTTAGCCATAAAGCTTAATCATCTTTTACTTTCTTTTCAAATAGAATTAGTGAATTAATGGTAAATATCGGTGGTGCTTGCATAAGTAGTCAACAAGAAAATGAATCAAATGGAATGGATGAAAATTTTCTGGATTCAAGTAGTAAGAGTACTCAACCACCTAGTGATGATGAAATGGATGACTCTCAAACTCCAATTGTAGAGAGTAATCAGATTCAAACTCCCTCTATATAAGGAGAGCCGAAATGTAATGGTGTTAATTTTTATCTAGAAATAAGAGGTAATATGTTGCTTTCTTTTCTTTTAATTGTTTTGTCCCTTATGAAATTAATTGACTAGGTTCTCTTCTTTTTTCTTTGTTATTGGTTTAGTACTGATGTATAACTATAAGTAGATTTTAAATCACAAATCTAATTCGGTAAAAACATTATATCCTTATATTCCATGTGTAATATGACTTACTTTATCCTGTATTAGAAGCATGGATGACTTTATTAACTTGTCACTAAATAAATCAATATTAGAAGTGTATATATGTCAATTTATTTTGTTTTGGATCAATACAAAAATTAATAAATATTGATATAGTTCTAATATGTATATATATATATATTAACCTCAATATATTAATAACAAATAATAAATAATGATCATATAACTATATCAACGTTGAAATGAGTTTTGATTTCAATATAGCTACACCAAGATTTTTTTAATTGTTCTTTGACTTAATTAATATGTTAACTTGGTTATAGAAAATTATTAATTAGTTAAAAAGATTATTAATTGATATAATATCTTTTAAAATGGCATAATCCTCGTATATGAGGATTCTATTTGAGTTGACATTTATTGGATACTTATTATGCTCTTTTATGTTTTCATAATTAAATTTAGATATTGAGATTTTGTAGATAATCACGTTAACTTGCATAGTCATGCAAAAATTTCTATTTTTTTTTAATTTGTTAATTGTTATAGATGAGGAAGGAATGATGGTTCATAACAAATGAGGAACTATGCATGTTAACTATGTCTGGACATTGCCTGAAGAATCCAAAATTATTGTTCAATGTAATAATCTTGGGCAACATATTAAAGGTGGAACTAGAACTTTTAGATATTTGTTAGGTGAGTAGCTAGAAAGAAAGAATTTTGGTCCATTGAATGTATAGATTAGAGAAAAATGCCTTCCAATTGTAAGGATGATTTTGTCAATTTGACTAAGGAATTTATATTCAATTTTGTTTTGTTTGAAACAAAAATTATTTAAACACCATTATAGTATTTTTATTTTGGTGTTAAAATTTTTTCCATGTTGATGTTGTAGAAATATTTTGAACTTCTTGATACTGAAAAAGCGCAAAAATGGGTATTTGCTTTGATTGGGCATAAATGGCGAGAGTTCATGTATGAATTAAAACTCACATATACGAAACCTAGAAAGACTCAACAAGAAGTAAAGAATGATGTTCTAAGTGAAGTCTTTCCGAAACAATGGAAGATAATTGTGCAATATTGGTTTTTTGATAAAGGACAAGTAACTTTGTTCAAAGAATATTACAAATATATAATGTACTTTTATCATCATACATACTAGAAATCAATTTCATCATTATGTCTTTTTAGAGTTTTTTGGAAAAGGGCAAGAAAGCATGATCTCAAATTACAGCATTCCATATGATTGGCTCAAAGAGTTTTGCAAGAAAAAGAGACGAATATGTGAGTTCTTATTTATATTTTATGGTTAATAGAATTTTTGAAATGTTAATTTATTTATAAGTCTCTTTAGTTAAAAAATAATAATAACTACTTAATTAAATTACATAATAGGAGGCGGCTCATGGAAAAGAACCAAGACAGAGTGAGTTTTTGAAATCAGCCATAAAAAAAGATAGAAGTTTCGATATGAAAACGATCAATTTCATGGCAGCGAGGAGTTACGGTCAATGCCATTGCCACCTTGTGGTTCTAAAGTTTTAAGGCAGTTGCATGGAGTAAATTTTATTGATGAAAATATTGAAGCTGATGAGGATTCAAGATAATGTTTGTGGAAGAAAAGAAGTATATTCTTCGATATTCCTTATTAGGAGTTCAATCTTCTTCGTCATAATTTGGATGTCATGCACATTGAAAAAAACATTTATGATAATTTGATTGACACTTTTCTCAATCTTAATGGCAAGAGCAAAGACAACTACAAAGCGAGGCTTTGATTTAGTTGATATGGGCATTAGACACGATATTCATCCCACTAAACATAATGGTTATATTTGTTTGCCATATGCATGCTACATGATCTCTTCAGTAAAGAAAGAATTATTCTTGACTGTTTTGAAACATATGAAAGTTCCCAATGGTTATGTTTCAAACATTTCAAGATGTGTAAACTTGAAGGTGTTGGGATTCATCATAGAAAATCAAACCAAATGGCAGCGAAAGCAGATTAAGATTTTCTGGAATCCGTGTTCCAGGAACTTATGAGAATGAAATAAAAAATAAAAATAGAAGAGAACAAGGAATTTGATCTCACCTTACAAGTCTCTTATAGAGACAGCTGTAGAAATCAAAGGAGATTTCCTCCACGCTGACGTATATGGAATGCCTAACGAAGCAACAGCTGTGCTAGCATCGGATCAAGAACAGAGAGAGTGAAGGAAGGTGGGGGGGGGGGGGGGGGCGATTTTTCTTCCTTGAAAATTAGGGTCAACTTTTCCATCTCTTAAGTGAGTATTTATACTCTCTTAAACCTAGGTCTAATTAATTACTTTAGGTTAAATGTTAATTTCAAATTAATTTAATTATACATGTATGAATTAAATTAATATAATTCATATCATGTTAACTAAATGTAATTTGTTTAATTAAATTAACCCATTAATTATTTAGACATTACTTAAGAGATAATATATATATATATATTAATTGTATTTCCTTCCAGGAAATAAATACATAAAATTAATTTATCAAATTAATTCTACGAAACCCAATTTCTGTTGATTATATTATTTGATCGATTCGATTGATCTATAATTTAATCAATAAATTTCTCCTCTCTTGCCAATATACTCTAAGTATATAACTGACCCGTTAAGTGTTGGTTCAAACATTCAATGTGTACTATCCATATAGTTGTAGTTTATTTTAGAATTTAGCGATTCGATATTTTAGCAATTTCTTTGGTTTGTTCAAAACTAGAGTCGTACGGTTGTAGTTAGAACTACATGGCTCTTATCTTCACATCCATATGGCTATGGCTTTGGTTCCAGAATTTTTTTTTTATGTGTTTTTCATGCATTTCTATATCATTTTGACATAGATTTGATTTCTAAGATATATTGTAAAACAGTTTAGCCATAGAAACACTAGTTTCTTGAATACAGATTGATTTTGGCATGTGAAAATAATAAACCATAAAAAATGATTTTCCAAACGAATTTCCAGTCCAACCAAAATTGCGTTTCAAAATGTTTTCTAGGTCTAATCGGATAAATTTGTCGAATTATCTCGATTACCCCCATTCATGCCCCGAGCTATCTTAATCCCCTATTCTGAGTCTGTTTAAGTCCTATTTGATATATCTATTTATACACTAATCTTTGTTTTGCAGGTAGACTTAGGTTAGATGTATGTTTAGCTTTTCTTTTAGAATTCATGTATTTTAGGTCAAATGGAAAAAATTAGATTATTGTAGGTTTTTTGTACCCCAAATCCCCTTTTACTCAAATATATCCCCTCAGTTAGACTATTTGTTTGTGTTGTAATAATTTTACTTTTTTGTATTTATTTACATTCCTAAATTTATTTATAGTTTTCCTGCTTTAGCATTCAAATTTAATCAAAATAATGAAATATGGAAGACAGAGAAATGAAATTGATAAAATAATATTTTGAACTAAAAAGAAATAGGTAATTTTTTCGAACTTGAATCTCTGGTTAAAAGGTATAGCGATTCCTGCTCACCTCGGGTATACCAAAATTTTCTGGTCAAGATGAAACGGGTGGCGACTCCTGTCACTTTTAGTGAAATCGACTAGTATCGTTTATTTCCTTACTGAATTTTGTAAACCCAAATTATTTTTTTTAAAAACCCCGACCCGACCTCGCCATTTGTGTTAGGATTCTTCATTAGAAAAATAATGTGGCGCAGTGGAATTATATCGTTTAAAATTTCCTAGAATCCACCTAATCGTGTCCGATTACCATTGATTGAAATAAAACAATTTTAATCAAGAGAGATTAAAGTCACTAGATATGTCTCTCCTAGAGACTGTTGGAGAACCGTTTCTTGAAACTGCAATCTCCAAAGTCTGGTTCACGACTAACTATCGAGCGGAAACTGGTGCTAGCCGAAGAAGCCAAGGAATGGAGGATTAATTGCTGAAATTTTTTGTCATTGGGGCTGCCTCATAGAGCTGGCCGAAATTCACCAATATTCTAGGGTTAGGGCTGATTTTTTTCACTTAAGTGTGCCTTATATAGTCCTTCTATAATTAGGTTTCTATTTAGGTTAATTAAACCCAAGCCTATTAGGATTTGGATTACATAAATAAACCTTATACCAAAAGGTTTATACTATGTAATTTAATTCCATTTGGCTAATTTAATTACCCCTAAATAAAATTAAATCACACTTAAGAAAATACAATACATATATTTAATTTTCCTTCTTAGGAAAATAATTTAATTAATTATCTACTTTATGCAATTCAATTAATTGATTGATTAATTAATTACATTATGTAAACTTATTAATTAAATTAAATCAACGCAGGGTTAATTAATTACCTTGACACCGAATGTCAACTAATTAATTAACGCATTCCTTCCTATGTACATTACACGTACAATTTCTATAAGTTCTGGCTGAATTGATCTATGTGCACGATCCTATGAGTCTGTCTATATGTTGGCAGTAAGGCCAAGGCCCATAGATTGTAAGTGAGTTCTAGCAAACCGTTACAGCCCCTAATTAAGACAAAGATGCAGCAGTCTTTAGAAGACACTCACCTGGTAGTAATCTCATAATTTCCTTTGCCAAGTGACATGGATATATATAAACAAGAGGCACGATGTCCACCATCCTCTTCTGCTATTTATTATATTTCTTAATCTTGAGTGAACTGATTAATCAAATAAGCAATCGACTTATTTGGTGTTGGCCATACACTTATCAGTCCCACTCATCAAGTGGCCAATGATATCATCTCGGTGTCACCCGAGTGACAATTCCATCACTTCATCATCAATATCAATATCTTCACCTGTTCACCTAATCATACCCATATTTAGCATCCTTTTACAGACCTATTGGGTGTATGTCAAAGTGAACCAGATTCCATATCGATACTATAATGAAATCTGGTACAAGGAAAAAAGAGACCGACTCAAGAAAGACCCATGATGCGACAATCATATGGCTTTCTTATACGAATCGATCCACTCCCTTGTCAACTACATGTTCCTATATTCACAACTGACTTTACAAGTACTATGGCAAGTTAAGAACTACCATACATTCATCGAATATACGAGTCTACAATTCTATTCGTTCCCATGATTAGAATACACTTGGGATGTGTTTTATGATTATCAATCAATGGATACTCTATTCATGTTATAATACAAGATATTAATGGAATAGATTAAATGCCTTTATTAATGTGACACGAATAATGTATACGTACAAAAAGTCTTAATGTATAATACAAAATACAAGAATCCAATGCCTTAAGAACTAGGGGATAGAAATAATCTCCCATTTGCACTACTTATAAACAGGCATTACCCGAATTCCTATAGATCTGGTATAACCGTCATGCTGTGTCTATGTTAGCACCTTGGTCAATAGATCAACAACATTATTCTTGGTGTCATTTGCAATGATATGTCATCTCTGTTCATGATCTCCCGAATGAGGTCAAACTTTCTAAGCATGTGTTGGGATCTTTTGTGTGACCAGGGCTCCTTAGCTTGTGCGATGGCCTTGTTGTTGTTAAAGAAAATATCAACTGTGTCCAGGATAGTGGGTATTGCTCTGAGCTCAGTTATGAACTTCTTGATCCAAACGGCTTCCTTTGCAGCTTCGCATGCAGCTATATACTCAGCTTCCGTTGTAGAGTCAGCAATGGTGGCCTGCTTTGAGGACCTCCAACTAATAGCATCGCCATTCAGGAGAAAAACATAACCAGACTATGACTGGCTTTCATCCTCATCGGTCTTAAAGCTTGCATCAGTGTAACCTAACACTACCATCTCATCTTGACCTCCATACACTAAGAATGCATCCTTAGTCTGGTTAAGGTACTTTAGGATTGCCTTGACTGTCTTTTAGTGTTCCTCCCTAGGATCCAACTGGTATCAACTAGTCATACATAGTGCAAAAGTGGCATCAGGCCCCGTACATAACATGGAGTACATGATAGATCCAATAGCAGATGCATAAGGGATCTTTTCCATGTTATCCTAGTCCTTCTTTGTTTTAGGACCATCTTTCTTACTCAGCTTCAACCCATGGTGCACAGGTAAGAATCCTTTCTTTGCCTTATCCATGCTGAATCTTTTCAGAACCTTGTCAATGTACATTGCCTAACTTAGGCCTAGAAGCCAATTGGATCTATCTCTGTAGATCCTAATCCCTAAGATCGTCTTAGCTTTGCTTAAGTCCTTCATTGTGAAGCACTTACTCAACCACTGCTTAACCCCTTGCAATGTTTGTATGTCGCCTCCAATGATAAGTATGTCATCAACATACAACACTAGGAACGTGGAAACGCTCCCACTAACCATCTTATACACACAGGGCTCATTAGAATTCTGTGTGAAGCCATATTCTGAAATGGCCTCATTGAATATCTGATTCCAAGACCTGGATGTTTGCTTCAATCCATAAATGGATCTTTGAAGATTGCATACCCAGTTAGGATACTTTAGATCAATAAAACCCTCAGGTTGTTGTTGGAAATGCCCTAGTCCCAAGGCATTGGTCCTTGTATTTGTATTATACATTTATTGGATTTATGTATTATACTCGTTTGTGTTATTAATAAAGGCATCAATTCATTTATTATATTTATCTTGTTCAATATATTAAATGAAGTATCCAATGGACATATCTATATCCATGATGACAAGTGTCATGCACTTGGCAGTAAGACTATTAATACGGTAAATGATATGACCATAAATAGATCTGTAGTCTGTTCCAGTCATAGGAATGAATGGAACAAAAGACTATCATTAACATGGTTGTATGGCGGTGTCTTACCGGTCATTAGACATGGAATGTCAACCAAGTTAATGGGTACATGCATGGGAGCATGGTACTGGATAGATCCACTAAACGAGCAATCCACATGGTATAGTATCACAAGTGATTCTCGTGTAGTACTTATATGGATCCTTTGACCTGACCATATGATGGTGTTACATATGAGGTCGCATACTTAGGGGTACGCCTAAAGGGCCTGTAATAGGGTGCCAAGTATGGGTGCTTTTAGGTATGTCACTTAGCATGGTAATGTTATGGATATGTAGAAGGGATTTGTCACTCAGTAGTCCACTGGGAAGATATCACCGGCCTCTTGATGAATGTAATTGATAATAGTGTGGCCACACCCAAACAGGTGGGAACTTGTTTGTGAGCTTTAGTGCATTCGGGATCAGGTTAATGTCCGACACAAAAGAGCGTGATCAATCCATGCCTCTGTGTTAGACACCGATATCAATGACATGGGATGTACAAGTTTAAACTACAGGGTTATGATAAAGTTAGACTGCCATCTCCATCTTAATTGGGGGCTGTAGTGGCTTGCTAGAGCCCAACTGTAGTCTGCGGGCCAAAGGCCCGCTGCCAACATAAAGATGGGCCCACGGGATCGTACACATAGAACGACTGAACACAGACTTATGGAATCACATGTATACTTGGAGTATACACTATGTAGAGAGAGGTGCATATATATTAATCGTATTATAAAGATCAATTGGATTGATCCTAATAATAAAATTAATATATTCAATTGGCTATTCATAATTAATTAGATTAATTATGAGATTATTTCCTAGGTGGAAATATTCATATGTATAGGTTTACATATGATTTTGTTTTGTGATGATTTAATTTTAATTTGATGGATTAAATTAATTGGTCAAACTAATTTTAATTTAAATGTAAATAATAATATTACTTGGTGTAATATATTAAATACAATGGGTATATTAAAATTGGGCTTGAAATTAATTTAAACCAGAATAATTAAAACTAGATTGGGCCTAAATTAAAAGATGGAAGCCCGCACAGAACAAGAAGCTAAGCTGGGCCTGAATTCCCCTAAGGGAATTCGGCCAACCTAGGTTTTTAACCTAGGTGAATTCGGCCAAGGCAGAGGAAGACACACCATAGCCGAATTCCTTAGCTTCCCTCTCTCACATTTGCTTGTTTTTCCAATGCTAGCATGGTTGTGTTCGTTAGGCGTTCATGTATGAAAACGAGGATGGAATCTAGTTTGATTTCTGCAGTCTTCATCCATCTCTTGAAAGAAATATTCCTGGTAAGAATTTAATCTCTTTCTACTATAATTTTAATTTTTACAATTTTCACTTCAATTGCTCCTGGGACTGGATTTGAGGAAATCATTGCGTTCTTCCGCTTTTATTAGGTGATTTCTAGTGAAAAATCCCAACAGTGGTATCAGAGCGGGCTTTTGATCCGTGGAAATTGTTAAATTGGTTGAATCCCATGTTTTAAAATTGGAGCTTTTTTTTATTGGGGTTCTTGGTTTGGGTTTAAGATTTTTCCCATTTGTAAATTAAATTTGCATATAGGTTTATGTTAGTTTAATTTTATTGTATGTTTTGGAATTCTTGGTGAATTTCCTTTTGTTGATGGACAAAATATTTGGTTGATGTTTTTTTTTTTATTTCTGTTTTAATAAAAAAAAATCTGGCTCCCGGGATGCGGGGCTGCCTGCGGTGGAATCGCCGCCGACGGCCGCCGCACGCGGCGGGAGCCACTGCTACTGGGCAGCCGCTAGGCTGCTGCATCGGGTCGGGCCCTGTATTTTGGATTTGGCGGGTCTTGGGCCCGGGGCCCAGTTTTGAAATTTTAATTAGTTTTAAAATTCGTGTGTTTAAATTTATGCAATTTAAATGCGTGTGGTTTCTTGAATGAAATTTTATTTTATTCATGTGATATTAATTTTAGAAATTAATATGGTTAATTGAAATTGGTTCGGGTAATTTTGGCACAATTACTTGGACGGCTGAATTGGACCCATGGTTTCCCAATTCCAGTGGGAGTAGTTGGACTGCCTGGGCTGGAGGCCCAAAGCCCGTCAAGGGTTAGAACCATGGTGGGCCAAAATTGGCGATTTCTTAATAATGGCTTGGACATAATTGAAATGGGCTTAAATCATGCATTATAACATGCTTATGAATTATATGTATTGGATGCATATGTATGATTAAATGTTTGTATGGTTGGATGCTATTGGGCCTTGTATAAGATGGGTTGTATTTTTCTTTTTGGGTAAATACGGCCTCCATGTCGTTTTTCTTTTTTTAATGTAATTTTATTTTATTCAAATATTATAAAATTTGTAAAAGAAGAAGCCCATGGAGTGGTGAGCCCAAGTGGAGATGCAAGCCCAGAAGGATAAGATGGAGACCCACCTGATATTCATTTCTAGTATCGGTTTACTAGAATAATATTAGGATGTAATATAGGCCCACAGCAATCCATTTTACTTTTATTTAATTATACTTTATGTTTATTTGCATGTTTGAATGTATGATCCAATAGCAATTTCACCCGCCTTATGTACGTAAGCCGTTATAAATTGAATCTAATAACCAAATGGAATTACTAAGTCGCTTAAAAGTGCTTCCCTCATTCAAAACCGACTCGAGGTGGGAATAAGCCAGTTGTAGACCATGCCCTCGCAGGATACACTGGAGTATTGTCACTTTGTATTGGGTTAGAGTATGGGATGCTCTAACACTTGAATAGAGGTTTTGACTTAGCATGGGTAGTAGGATTCTCCTGGCCCTAAGCACAGATGGGTAAGTGCCAATAAGCCCATCAAACCGAGAGTCCCTAGGTTGGGATTGGACGGCGTTCCTACCTAAATAATTAAGGTATAGTTGTACCAAACCCTCGTTTGGCTATATCTTGATGAAATATGGATCTCGGCCCATGAGCCCAACAACTCGGTTTAAATTAATAACATGATTCATTATTAATTTCATATAGGAATTATAATTTAACGTCCTTTATTAACACTCTAATTGTTTTTCTGTGTAGAAACTCTCAAATGGCAAACAATAATACCTTATCACTGCGATCTATTCTTGAAAAGGACAAGCTTTCCGGTCCTAACTTTTTAGACTGGTCTAAGAACTTAAGGATTGTTCTAAGACAAGAGTCAAAAGAGTATGTACTGGAAAGGCCCGTGCCGGCTGCGCCTCAAGGACGTAATCCACCGGCTGCCCAGCTGGAGGAATACGAGGCGCATGTCAAGGACAATAGGGATGTGACATGCCTTATGTTGGTCTGCATGGTCCCCGAACTGCAAAAACAGTTTATGGACTATCAAGCCTATGCTATGATAACAACTCTAAATGAGATGTTTCAGGAGCAAGCTCGTCAGGAAAGGTACTTGACCAATAAGGCATTCCACTCTTGTAAGATGGGGGCCGGGACATCTGTGAGCGCACACGTGCTCAAGATGAAGGGCTATTTGGACACTTTGGCCCGTCTCGGATCGCCTATCTCTGAAGAGTTGGCGGTGGACACAATCCTCATGTCCTTGCCGGATTCTTATGATCAGTTCGTCCTGAACTACAACATGCAAGGGATGAACCGCACTGTCAGTGAGCTGTATGGATGCTTAAGCGCACCGAGCAGTCGATCAAGAAGACTCCGCTGGTGCTGCTAGTCAACAAGGGGAACCCTCCTCTTGTCAAGAGTAAGGCCAAGGAAAAGGCCAAGGCCAAGGCCAAAAAGGCCAAGGCCAAGAAGGCTAAGGCCCAACCCAAGGCCCAGCAGAAGGCAGGTCCTGAAGATGTCTGTTTCGGGTGTAGACAGGCGGGCCATTGGAAGAGATCGTGTCCCAGGCTGATGGGAAAGCAAAGAAGGGGCCAAGGTGCGTCCTCTTCAGGTATTTATGTTATAGATGTTAACCTTACTATTTCAACATCCTGGGTATTGGATACTGGATGTGGTTCTCACATTTGTTGCAATGTGCAGGGACTTAAGAACAGAAGGTCACTGGGGTCGGGAGAGGTGGACTTGCGGGTCGGGAATGGAGCAAGGGTTGCTGCCATAGAGATCAGCAAATACCACCTTATGATGCCCAGTGGATTGGTTTTGATTTTGGAACATTGTTACTTTGTACCTGCTATGTGCAGGAATATTATTTCTGTATCAATGTTGGATATTTCTAGATTTAATTTCACTATTTCTAATGGTAGAATTTCAATATCTAGAAAGGGATTATTTTATGGAGATGCTCTATTAAATAATGGCCTATATATCCTGGACTTAAATGAAACCAATCATATCTATAGCATAAATGCTAAAAGGGTTAAGCCTAACAAACTTAATCCTGTCTACCTATGGCACTGTCGTCTCAGCCACGTGAACGAGAAGCACATTGCTAGACTTCATAAAGCTGGAGTCCTAGGGTCATTTGACTTGGAGTCAATTGATACATGTGTTGGGATTCATCACGGGAAACCGACCGATAAAAGCGGAAATACGCGTCGATTTCCTCGAATCCGGCCCAGGAGCTTAAGATGTGGAAATCAAAAACTTAAAGCATAAAAGGAGGGTTTCAAAAACTCACCACAAAGTCTCTCTAAGAGACGGATGCAGACTGCAGAAATCAAGTGTAGATTTCCTCCACCGATGCGTACACGAACGGCTCTCGGACCGAAACCCGTGCTAGCGACTCGGATGACAAGAAGAGAGGGAGAGAGGGCTGCTCACTTTGAGATTTATGGCTGTCCCTAATTTCTTTCCAAAAGAAAAATCTATCTTTCCAAAAGATAGCACCAATAATCTTAAGTGTGCACCTAATTCTTACCAAAAGAATTAATTAATCAAAAATGGGCAATCTCCTTTCTTTAAAAGAAAACCAATTTCTCTTAAAAAACACAAGTGATGGACGGCCAAAAAATGGTGAGTCTCTTATGAGATAGTCTTGAATTTCAAAGTCAAAAGCAATGACTCATCTCATATGACTCACCATCATATTAATTGAAAAGAATGACTCATCCTTTCATTAAATGAAAACACATGACTCATCATCTTTTCCTTAATACAAAACCATGACTCACCATCTCTTTTGTCTCATGAATAAGTCACCATACTCATCCATATAAGACATCATTTCGGCCAACACAAATTTGTCATCATTCTATTTCATTTAAGGAAGCAAAGTCCAACTTTGCTACCTCAAAATCAAAGAATGACTCACTCTTTTCCTATTGGTCCCAAGGAATGTGTCATCATCATTTTGTCCAACAAAATGACTCACCATTCTTGCCCATTCCACCCATGAATTTCGGCCAAACCATTCCAAGCCAAGTGGGAATATTCATTTCAAGTTTTAAGCCCAATTTAACTCCTTTGATTTATTTAAATTCAAATGCAACTTTAATTTAACATGTATGTTTATATATGATACCATGTAACATATTACATACATTTAAATTAAAATTCATTTGACCTATTAATTTAATCAATGGATTAAATTAGACATACACATAAAATGACAAACATGTAAACCTATACATGTCATAATATTTCCACCTAGGAAATAATCCCATAAATTAATTCATTGAATTAATTATGAGAAGGCCAAAATAAATATTAATTATATAACTTTGATCAATCCAATTGATTCATATAATATAATTAATATATTTCTCTCTCTCTTCAAATGTGTATACTCCAAGTACACACTTAATCCGACTAGTTAAAGTCCAGACGTTCAATGTGTACGATCCAATGGGCCCGTCTTTATGTTGGCAGTGGGCCAAGGCCCACAGACTGCAGGCGGACTCTAGCAAGCCACTGCAGCCCCCAATCAAGACGGAGTAAGCAGTCCAACTGAAAACGTAACCCCACAGACTGCAAGCGGACTCTAGCAAGCCACTGCAGCCCCCAATCAAGACGGAGTAAGCAGTCCAACTGAAAACGTAACCCTGTAGTTTGAACTTGTAAATCCCATGTCGCTGATATCGGTGTCCAACACAGAGGCATGGAAGTATCACCCTCCTTGTGTCTGGACCTTGACTTGATACCGAATGAACTGATGCTCACAAACAAGATCCAATCTTGTTTGGGTGCGGCCGCACACTTATCAGTAACATTCTTCAAGAGGCCGATGATATCGTCTCAGTGAATCACTGAGTGACATTCCCTTCTGCATATCCATAGTGCTGCCATGCTTACTGACACACCCGAACGTACCCGTACTTGGCACCCTTTTACAGGCCCGTTGGGCGTACACCAAAGTGTGCCACCTCGCATGCAGCACCATCATATGGTCCGGTCGAAGGACTTATACAAGTACTACACGAGAATCATTTGTGATACTATACCATGCAGATTCCCGTTAAGTGGATCAATCCAGTACCATGCCCTTTTGCATGTACCCATTAACCTAGTTGACATTCCATGTTCTATGACCGGTAAGACACCGCCATACAACCAGGCTAATGATAGTCTTTGGTTCCATTCATTCCCATGATTGGAACAGACTATGGATGACTTTATGGTCATATCGTTTTCACTATCCACAGTCTTACTGCCAAGTGCCTCACACTTGACAACATGGATATGGATATGTCCATTGGATACTCTATTTAAAATATAGCACAAGACATATAATAAATAGATTGATGCCTTTATCTCCTTGACACAAATTGTATAATACATAAAGTTTACATTAATGTACCAAATGTATCATACAAACACAAGGACCAATGCCTCGGGACTAGGGCATTTCCAACAACATGCGAATCATGTTTACGAGGTAAGATGACAAAGGGGCCTTTTAGTAAGAAGGCTGAAAGGGCCACTGGCTTATTGGACCTAATACATTCAGATGTATGTGGACCTATGAGCGCAGTGACCAGAGGTGGGCATCTGTACTTTATCACGTTCACGGATGATTTCAGCAGATATGGCTTTGTCTATCTGATGAAACACAAGTCCGAGACCCTTGATAGGTTCAAGGAATTTAGGAATGAGGAACAGAACTAGCTAGGCAGGAATATCAAAGCCCTTCGGGCGGACCAAGGCGGTGAGTATATGAGCCTAGAGTTTGACTCATACTTAAAAGAGCATGGAATAGTTCCACATCTCACTCCTCCTAGAACACCACAATGGAATGGGGTGTCTGAACGGAGGAATAGGACCTGTTGGACATGGTCCGCTCAATGATGAGTCAAGCATCTCTCCCAATTAGTTTCTGGGAACACGCCCTCGAGACAGCAGCTCTCATCTTAAACAATACTCTGACTAAGGCAGTGGAAAAGACCTCATATCAGATATGGACGGGCAAGGAGCCTAATGTGTCTTTCCTAAGGATTTGGGGATGTGAAGCACATGTCAGGAAATTGACTAGTGGCAAGCTGGAGCCCAAAACCGATAAATGCCTGTTTATGGGCTACCCTAGGGAAACCAAAGGGTATTACTTCTACAACCCCGCCGAGAACAAGGTGTTCGTGGCAGGGAAGGGGGTCTTTCTAGAAAAGGAGTTCCTTTCCAAGAAAGATAGTGGGAGCAATGTTGAACTCAGGGAAGTTCAAGGTCCACAAGCTCCTGAAGAGGATAACTCGGAGGCCCAGGTGGAGCTTCCACGACTGGAAGCACCGACCCAGGCCACACAAGAACCTAGAAGGTCTGGTAGGGATCATCGGGAACTGGAGAGGTATGGTTTCCTCGTCACCGATGATCAAACTCTTCTCATTTGGGATGAGGAAGAACCCAAAACCTACCAGGAGGCTATGGCTAGCCCATAGTCTGCGAATTGGCGTAAAGCCATGGGGGCAGAAATGCAATCTATGTACGATAACCAAGTTTGGAACTTGGTTGATCCATCTCTGGGTGCTAAGGTAATAGGTTCCAAGTGGTGCTGCAAGCTAAAAGCTGATAATACCTTCAAGGGGTGTCTGGTTGCAAAAGGTTTCAGACAAGTCCAAGGAATAGACTATGATGAAACTTTCTCACCAGTAGCCATGCTCAAATCCATCAGGATACTACTGGCCATAGCCGCATGGTATGACTATGAGGTATGGCAGATGGATGTCAAAACCGCTTTCCTTAATGGAAAGCTACTCGAAGATGTGTACATGACACAACCTGAGGGTTTTGTCGAACCAAAGTATCCAGGAAGGGTATGCAAACTTCAAGGGTCCATTTATGGACTGAAGCAAGCATCCCGAAGTTGGAATCTAAGATTCAATGAGGCCATAAAGGAATATGGCTTCATACAGAATCAAGATGAGCCTTGTGTGTATAAGATGACTAGTGGGAGGATTGTCACATTCTTGGTACTTTATGTAGACGACATCCTGCTCATTGGAAGCGACATACCTACACTATAAGGGGTAAAGCAGTGGCTGAGTAAGTGCTTCGCAATGAAGGACTTAGGCGAAGCTGAGATGATCCTAGGGATCAGGATCTACAGGGATAGATCAAATCAGCTTCTGGGCCTAAGTCAGGCTTCATACATTAACAAAGTTCTGAAAAGGTTCAGCATGGACCGGGCCAAGAAAGGTTTCTTGCCAATGGGCAATGGGCTGAAACTTAGTAAGAAACACAGTCCTAAAACAAGGGAGGACAAGGAGAACATGAAATTGGTTCCGTATGCTTCGGCCATTGGATCAATTATGTACTCAATGTTATGTACGAGACCTGATGTCGCCTTTGCACTGAGTATAACGAGCCGATACCAGCAGGATCCCAGGGAGGATCACTGGAAAGCTGTCAAGGCGAACCTCAAGTACCTTAACCGGACTAAGGATAGCTTCTTAGTGTATGGTGGTCAGGAAGTGCTATCAGTTACTGGGTATACTGATGCGAGCTTCCAGACTGACCAGGATAAGTACCAGTTGCAGTCTGGGTATGTATTTTTTCTGAATGGTGGTGCTGTAAGCTGGAGGAGCTCAAAGCAGCCAACCATAGTGGACTCTACAACAGAAGCTGAGTACATCACTGCGTGTGATGCGGCTAAGGAAGCTGTGTGGATGAAGAAGTTTATCACTGAGTTAGGAGTAGTGCCAACTATCCAGGACTCAGTTGATATCTTTTGTGACAACAATGGGGCTGTTGCACAAGCGAAGGAGCCCCGGTCATACAAGAACATAAAGCACGTGCTCAGAAAGTTTCACCTCATTAGAGAGATCGCGGAGAGAGGTGACATTGCATTACATAGAATGGACACCGAGGATAATGTCGCAGATGCATTGACCAAGGTGCTGGCCCAGCCCAAGCACGAGGGTCATACTAAGTCTATAGGGATTAGGTCCATGCCTAGTTGGAAGTGGTGCAAGTGGGAGATTGTTGGAAATGCCCTAGTCCCAAGGCATTAGTCCTTGTATTTGTATTATACATTTATTGGATTTATGTATTATACTCATTTCTGTTATTAATAAAGGCATCAATTCATTTATTATATTTATCTTGTGCAATATATTAAATGAAGCATCCAATGGACATATCTATATCCATGATGACAAGTGTCATGCACTTGGCAGTAAGACCATGGATAGGGTAAACGATATAACCATAAATAGATCCTTAGTCTGTTCCAGTCATGGGAATGAATGGAACAAAAGACTATCATTAACATGGTTGTATGGCGGTGTCTTACCGGTCATTGGACATGGAATGTCAATCAAGTTAATGGGTACATGCATGGGAGCATGGTACTAGATAGATCCACTAAACGAGCAACCCACATGGTATAGTATCACAAGTGATTCTCGTGTAGTACTTGTATGGATCCTTTGACCTGATCATATGATGGTGTTACATGTGTGGTCGCATACTTAGGGGTACGCCTAAAGGGCCTGTAATAGGGTGCCAAGTATGGGTGTTTTCGGGTATGTCACTTAGCATGGTAATGCTATGGATATGTAGAAGGGATTTGTCACTCAGTAGTCCACTGGGAAGATATCACCGGCCTCTTGATGAATGTAACTGATAAGAGTGTGGCCACACCCAAACAGGTGGGAACTTGTTTGTGAGCTTCAGTGCATTCGGGATCAAGTTAATGTGTGACACAAAAGAGGGTGATCAATCCATGCCTCTGTGTTAGACACCGATATCAATGACATGAGATGTACAAGTTTAAACTACAGGGTTATGATACAGTTAGACTGCCATCTCCATCTTAATTAGGGGCTGCAGTGGCTTGCTATAGCCCAACTATAGTCTGCGGACCAAAGGCCCACTGCCAACATAAAGATGGGCCCACGGGATCGTACACATAGAACGACTGAACACAGACTTATGGAATCACATGTATACTTGGAGTATACACTATGTAGAGAGAGGTGCATATATATTAATCGTATTATAAAGATCAATTGGATTGATCCTAATAATAAAATTAATATATTCAATTGGCTATTCGTAATTAATTAGATTAATTATCAGATTATTTCCTAGGTGGAAATATTCATATGTATAGGTTTACATATGATTTTGTTTTGTGATGATTTAATTTTAATTTGATGGATTAAATTAATTGGTCAAACTAATTTTAATTTAAATGTAAATAATATATTACTTGGTGTAATATATTAAATACATGGGTATATTAAAATTGGGCTTGAAATTAATTTAAACCAGAATAATTAAAACTAGATTGGGCCTAAATTAAAAGATGGAAGCCCGCACAGAACAAGAAGCCAAGCTGGGCTTGCATTCTCCTAAGGGAATTCGGCCAACTTAGGTTTTTAACCTAGGTGAATTCGGCCAAGGCAGAGGAAGACACACCATAGCCGAATTCCTTAGCCTCCCTCTCTCACATTTGCTTGTTTTTCCAACGCTAGAACGGGTTGTGTTCGTTAGGCGTTCGTGTATGAAAACGAGGAGGGAATCTAATTTGATTTCTGCACTCTTCATCCATCTCTTGAAAGAGATATTCCACGTAAGAATTTAATCTCTTTCTACTATAACTTTAAGTTTTACAATTTTCACTTTAATTGCTCCTCGGACTGGATTTGAGGAAATCATGTGTTCGTCCGCTTTTATCAGGTGATTTCCGGTGAAAAATCCCAACAGTTGTGCCATATACACATCCTCGAGTAGCTTTCCATTAAGGAAAGCGGTCTGAATGTCCATCTGCCATATCTCATAACTGTACCATACAGCTATGGCTAGTATTATCCTAATGGATATGAGCATGGCAACTAGTGAAAAAGTTTCATCATAGTCAATTCCTCGAACTTGCCTGAATCCTTTTGCTACTAATCACCCCTTGAAGGTGTTGATCACTTTCAACTTGAAGCACCACTTGCAACCTATCACCTTAGCACCCGGAGGTTGATCTACCAAGTACCATACTTAGCTATCATGCATAGATTGCATCTCAGCCTCTATGGCTTTGCACCATTGATCTGAGTGTGGGCTTTCAACAGCCTCCTAATATGTCTTGGGCTCCTCTCGGTCAATGACCATAAGGTCCCCATCATCAGTCATGAGAAAGCCATACCTCTCTAGCTGAAGACATGTCCTACCAGACCTTCTATGGTCTTGTGTAATCGATTCTGCTTCCTTAATTTCTTGAGTAGCCAGATCAGTTCCTGAAATAGAAATAATATTCCTACACATCACAGGTACAAAATAACAGTTTCTTAGTTACAAAACAAGTCCACTAGGCATCTCTAAGAAATGATCTCTGATCTCCATAGCCTGAACCTGAGCACCATTTCTGACTCAAAGATCCACTTCTTTGGATCCTAGCAATCTCCTATTTCTTAATCCCTACACATTTGAACAAATGTGAGAACCACAACTAGTGTCTAAAACCCAGGATGTAGAAGTAGCCAGATTAATCTCAACAACATAAATACCTGAAGCAGCAGACTTGCTTTTCAGTTGCTCCCTTAGCTTTTGACATGAGCTCTTCCAGTGCCCCTTCTTATGACACTCATGGCAAACATCATCAGGAGAAGCAACCCTTGGTTTAGGGTAGGCCGCCGCCTTCTTGCCTTTAGCCTTGGATTTAGATTTGGCTTTACCCTTAGCAATGGGCATATTGCCCTTGTTCACCAGTAGTACTTAAGGAGTCTTCTTAAGAGACAACTTAGTAAGCTTGAGCATGCAATGCAGCTCAACAACCGATTTATCAAGACCCTGCATGTGGTAGTTAATGATAAATTGGCTCTAAGACTTAGGTAGTGACCCTAGAATAATCGCTACTGCCAAGTACTATGGAACTAGCAAGCTGAGGCGGGCAAGTGCTTCAATATACCCCTTCAACTTTAGCACATGAGTGCTAACAGAAGTCCCGGCTGCTATTGCAATATTGCAAAGTGCCTTAGTAGTCAGGTATCATTCTTGACGAGCCTGATCTTGGAACATCTTTTTAAGCTAATCCATCATAAGGCATGAGTTGAGAAGCATACTGCTCCATGAACTACTTCTAAAGATGAGAAGCCATGGTACCCAGCATAAGGCACGAGACATCTCGGTCATCCCAAGGGTGCCGATCGTACTGCTCCACCATCGATGTGGTGACACCTTGACCTCCAGGAGGGCCAGATGGTAAAGGACCATTCAGTACATACTCCTTGGACTCTTGTCTAAGAACTATTTGTAAGTCCCTAGCCTAGTCTAGGAAGTTTGTCCTTGAAAGCTTCTCCTTCTCCAGGAGTGACCTGAGTGAGAGTGAGTTGTTGCTTGTTGCACCCATTTAGTTTGCTAATGTGAAATGAGAATAATCTACATGGAAGAAATCATTGCTTGAGTTAGAAATAAAGGACTTTTAAACCAATTCAAATTAATAATCCAATTTAATTTGTTCGTTGGTGATGTTAATTGGCTGATTTGACCAAGATCCATAACTCATCAATGATTGGCCTAACTAGGGCTCGCTAACCAACCATTGATTTGTTTGGTAGGACAACCTATCCAATCCTTCCATGAAGGACTCTTGGTTTGAGGGGCTTATTGACACTTTACCCATCTGTGCTTAGGGTCCGCTGTGAGCTAATACTACCCATATTGAGTCAAACCACCATTCACATGTTAACCATACCAAGTATCCTAACCCTCAACTGCCCATCGAATACTACAATGTACCCAGCTAGGGCATGACACAAATTGCAACATCAATGGGAGGAAGAGGTGTGAATGTGGAAAGCACTTTTAAATGACTTAATATTTTAATTTCCTATATTAAAATTAAGTGATACGGCTTAGCATGCATAAACAAGGGTTATAATTTAGTGATCCATACATCCATATTAAATGATAATGCAATAGCATACTTAATTTAAAATTAATGAGATCCTATGGGCCTTAATTACAACCTAATGAAAAACTAGACAACCTATCTAATTCTCCATCGGACCGAAGTGTAATTCTCCCACCATGGGCTTGCTTCATCTTGGCCTTCCTCCATATTTGATGCAATTACAACAATTTTATTTAAAATAAAATCTATTCTAAAATTACATCAAAATAAAAGAAATGGCACGCAAGCCATATTTCGCAAATCAAATTACAATCGATAATAATTTAGGGCCTATAGAACTCAACACCACATTTCAAACAAAGTACCTGTCGTGCATATACATACCAATATGATGCATGATCATGACATTCCAAATTATAAATATAAACTGTTAAGCCGAGTTACTTAGGGTGAAATCGCTAATTTCAACAAATGTGATTAAGGCACATAAAGGCGCAACGGATTAAATCCATTAATGCAAAATTAACAATTTTGCTCCCACTGAAATTTGGATTGTCACAAATTTAAAATTTAGCTCTCCCAATTTTAACCGGTGCCACAGTTTATTAGGCTAATTTCAAAAAGTCCGTATTCAATTTAATATACAAAAAGATTAAATTAAATATGCATGCCAACAAAATAAACAATTTAAATACAAATTAATTTAAAATAAAACATTTTAATTTAATTTGCATTACGGGCCCGGGTTAAAAAAATATCTGCAAAATCTAAAACCGAATCTCGTGCGATGGTGCTGCTGTCCGGGGATAATTCCATCACTTCATCATCAATATCAATATGTTCACTTGTCCACCCAATCATACCCATACTTAGCATCTTTTTCCAGACCTATTAGGCGTATGTCAAAGTGAACCGGATTTCATATCGATACCATAATGAAATCTGGTCTAAGGATAAAAAAGACATACTCAAGAAAGACCAATGACGCGACAACCATGTGGCTTTCTTGTGCGGATCGATCCAATCCCATGTCAACAACATGTGCCTATATTCACGACTGACTTTACAAGTACTATGGCAAGTTGAGAACTATCATACAGTCATCGAATATATAAGTCTGTGATTCTATTCTTTCCCATGATTAGAATAGACCTGGGATATGTTTTATGATTATCAATCAATGGATACTCTATTCATGTTATAACACAAGATATAAATGGAATAGATTAAATGTCTATATTAATGTGACACAAATAATGTATACATATAAAAAGTCTTAATCTATAATACAAAATACAGGAATCAAATGCCCTAAGAACTAGGGCTCACAAACAATTTATGCGCACTAAAGGATCGTCCGCTCACAAATATCCAAAAGTTGCTACAAAAAAGTACGTTTAGCAGCAAAATTATATCAAATTTTTGCTGCAAATACCTACGGCTAAAACTTTGTAGCAGCAGGTGATTTTGGTAGCAACTTTTGGATATTGCTGTTAAATATGCTCTTTCGCAACCATAACACAGTTGCTGCTAAAAAGTTGTAGCTGTAGATATTTGCAGCAAAAATTTGATATAATTTTATTATTAAATGTGTTTTTTGGCAACAATTTATTGCTGCTAAATGTACTCTTTGACATCAAAATTTATGTCATTGCTAATTTTTTTGCTATTAAATATAACATTTCTAGTAGTGTATACAATAGTTACCTTTGTGAAAATCATTGGAACACAAAACGTTGTTAACGGATTGTTTTTATTCCAACTTATTTTCCATTTTCATTCTTGTTAAGCGACTTGTAATCTCAGATCATCACTTGTGTTGGAGTAGTTGTTATTCTCATCAGTCTTAAAGTTTCTAGACATGTAGTATAACTCAAATAAACATCCATCTTAATATGATTATTTAATAAGTCTTTACAATATATTGTGAGAAATAAATTGATCAAAATGTGAATTTCTTTTTCACTAAAAAAAAGAATATATAGAAAGAATTATAACTAACACATTAATTATCTTGAATTAATTATATTATCATATTATCTAATAAATTTAAATAAAAAATATAGTTTGATAAAAATAACTCATCATATATTTTTAAAGACATTTAGCAGCTAAGCAATTGATTTTATTCTTTCATAAAACCTAAGACATTTATAAATATATACAAAATGCAAGGTGGAAATGTAATCAGTATATCAGAAGTCAAATAAAACAATATTTTAACCAACCTTCAATTTCTTTTTATTATCACAACTTGCAATAAAAAGCTAAAATTTCCTTGAGGGTTGAAGGAATTCCTGAGATCTACAGCAAGGGGAAAATACAAAAAGATGAAAACACAAAAAGATGGTTTACAAATTAGATGGATGTACCAATTTATAAATCAATGAGTCCACGCAGTAAAGTCTTGGAAGAAGGGACTCTTTGACCAAACTTCACTCTGATATGTTAGCTATGGTATGGCGTAACAAATTTTAGTAAAATAACCATTTATAGCTTTGCATAGTAATTTGTTTTTAAGTTTGTGATACAGATAGATACTAACTGAATGTTATTGTTAAGAATGAGTTTCATTTGAAAATCCATATTTTGAGTAATTCATTACTTTTCTATTCAGAGATGGAAAATACACTTGTTGCTTATTTCAAAATCCACTTATACAAATTATCTATCCCGGGATATTTAAATCGAAATTATACTTTCAAAATTACAGGACACCTATAGCAAACATAATAGAAAAGAGTAGAAAAAATGAAACCTTATAGTTAAGATGGTGAGCAGAAGGCAAATAAAAGTGAAGAACTTCTTCAAGGCAGATAACTAGAACTCAAAACCTATTTTATTTAAACTCCCTTCTTTTATGATTTATATCTTGATTAGATGAGGAAAATATGTTAAACTTTCTATCAAAAATTAAACTGGAAGAAAAAAGACGCTAAACTTAAGAGAAGAGAAGAAAATGAGGATATATATAAATTTATGTTAATACAAATATGTATTAGTAAAGAAAATGATTTATATGCATTTAATTTCCTGTCTTGACATGAAATTATCTCATTATAATGTGTAAGCATTTGTTTTCGATTAATATCCAATAAAAGGAAAAAAAAAAAATCAGTTGATTAAGGAAATATAAGAATTTGATATTTGACATTCAAGCTGGAGCTTTAGTTGGCTTTATTCTTCATTCTCTTATAAATTAGCTTTCTTGAAAGAACCAACGAAACTCAAAACTCAACAGATACTAAATCCGAGAAAATATTCCATAACAACTTTAATTAACTACTGGATTTCGAAATCCTCGAAGTACAAAATGTATCCAGCTTACATTATGAAAACACCATTACTACTAATTTATAATTGAGTCAATAATAGCACAATAGCTTTTGAAGAATTTCAAATTCTGTTACCATAATTTCCTACGGTACTTCTTTCTATTGAACTTGTGGAAAATAATTACCGAAGATTTAATGATAAAAATTGTTTAATTCATTGCACCATTGAATGACAAACTATTGATCATTCCTATAAAAAAAGATCAGAAACATGTTCAAAATGAGAAGTGTATTAATAAAAATAGCTTAAATATGTGAACAAATTTACAAATTTATGGAGAACCCTAAAGATATATTTAATTAAACAAATGTATGAATTAAAAATATCAATCCAAATTTATTTTCTCACAAAAATATAAATATATAGTTCAAAAGCTAAAAGTTAAAAATAATCAAATGTTGAGTCTTTTTGCTCTTTCTTGATCATTTTATAAAACAATTTTGCAGCTGAAGTTTCATCCTTAGCACAGTTGCTTTCATCATGTAGTTCACGCTTTGTCATTGAACTTGTTGGTGTTATGGAACTATTAAATTCTTGGTTGTGGCATCCTGAATTGAAAACATGCATATCATGTTAAATTTCTAAAACTGTTTAATATGTTGACAATTATGATTAGACAATGTAATAAATTGAATGTTGAAATTTACCATAGTATCTTCATCACATTTTATAAATTATGCAATTAACGTAGCATCATTCGAGAGTTCAATAACAAAGTATGATGGGTAGCACAATTTGAGATCTAACTCCTTCACTTTGATCTTGAATAAAAATTTCTTATCTAGAAACTCATTCAAGTCTATTGGGTATTTAGGAGGTTCTTGATCCCAATTACTGCAAAGAAAATCACAGTTCATTAAGGGGGAGTTTGGGAGTGCGTTTGAAAGGGGAAAAGCAATGTTTCCAACAAGGAAAGCTAGGAAAGCCAGGAAACCAAGGAACAAGGTGTTTGGTAAACCACATCACCTATCGCTTTTAGGAAAAGCCAAACACACGAAACGTAGGTTATGTTGCGTTGAATGAAAGTACGGATTCTTAGCAGCCACTAAAAGCAGAAGCAGCGTTTGCTCTCTCCCTCCACTCGTTCTTATTTCTCTGTTCAACCTCCAAAATCAACACCCCTCATCGACAGTGACTATCACAGCAACCTCTCCTCTTTGTAGATCAGGTATGTTTGACACTCTCTATTATCTTCCCCTCAATTTGCCAAACCTGTCATCTTGATTTTAATAGCTATATTTGTTGGAGTTTTTTCGTATGTTTAGGGTTCATTTTAGTTAAAAGTAAATTATTTGCTTGCTGCCTTGTTTATTGCCTTTGCGGCTATTGTGAATTTGTTTGGGTTTCTGGGTTGGTGGATTAGTGTTGGATTTTTTGCGTGGATTCCTTTGAATAGGGCTTCAAATTGATCTTGAGTTTGTATTGTATGAGCTTCTCCATTGTATCTTCTTGCTACCAATTTTGCTCATATGCTCTGCTATTGATAGATTAGAATGGTGGATTAATTAGAATCTTTTTTACATAGAAATTGTTAAAAGGTATCCTTGAAGTTTTTGGAGTAGCAATGTGCAAATGACAATGTTAACTTGAATTTTTCTGGATAAACATAATCTGGTTTTTTTGCTTTACTCTTATGCTAAAGTTATTGCACTATCTTCAATGTGAGTTTATAAATATCGCTTTTCCTTTAGAGATCTTTCTCTATTGTTGAAATTTTGGTTGCAACCATGGATCCTCATATGTTAAGGATGCTTTTGTGCATGATGTATTTTCTTTCTTGGTTCATGTTCTGTGATAGATTCTGTACTGTTGGCAGTTAGTAGTGTTAGTAATCAATGTACACATGCCTTTTTCCTCTTTGATAGATTCTATATTGTTGGCAGTTAGTAGTGTTAATAATCAGTTATGCTTATAAGAAATTGCAATATCTCCTTTTTCATATTTGAAATTTGCCACTTATATGTATATTTGCAGTGCCTACTTTGGTATCCAATTGTTAGGTACTTAATAGATCAGATTATGATTCTGCAAATAGTAGAAATGCATAATAAAGTAATCAATTAGTTTTCTGGTTTTGTGAAATCGGGATTTGGGGAAATTGCAATTCTTAGTTTATACAGTTATATGGTGAACTTTATAAGTTTGCTGAGACTTTATTCTAGTGTTAAACTAACCTTAGCTTGTCCATGGACCAATTGCAAATGTGTGTGCATATATACAATGATTATTTCATCTTTCTTGCTGGGATTCATCACGGGAAACCGACCGACAAAGTGCGGAAACACGCGTCGATTTCCTCGAATCCGGGTCCCGGGAGCTTAAGTAGTGAAAATCAAAAACAAAACACAAAGGAGGAGATTAAAAGTCTTACCCAAGAAATCTCTAAAGAGATAGAAGAAGACTGCAGAAATCAAGTATAGATTTCCTCCACCGATGCGTACACGAACGGCTTTCGGATTGTAATTCAACATGTATGTAAGTATATTGTACCATATAATATGTTACATACATCTAAATTACAATTAATTTGACACATCAAATTCATCAAGGAATTAAATTAGACACATATAAGATGAGATACATGTAAACCTATACATGTATAAATATTTCCACCTAGGAAATAATCTCATAAATTAATTCATTGAATTAATTAAGAGAATGCCAAAAATAAATATTAATTATATTCTTTTGATCAATCTAATTGACCTAGAATATAATTAATAAATCTCTCTCTCTTCAAACGTGTATACTCCAAGTACACACTAAATTCGACTAGTTAAAGTCCAGACATTCAATGTGTACGATCCAATGGGCCCGTCTTTATGTTGGCAGTGGGCCAAGGCCCACAGACTACAGGCGGGCTCTAGCAAGCCACTGTAGCCCCCAATTAAGACGGAGATAGCAGTCAAACTGTCACCGTAACCCTGTAGTTGAACTTGTATGTCCCATGTCACTGATATCGGTGTCAAACACAGAGGCATGGTTGATCACCCTCTATATGTGTTTGGACATTACTTGATCCCAAATGAACTGATACTCACAAACAAGATCTCATCTTGTTTGGGTGTGGCCACACTCTTATCAGTAACATTCATCAAGAGGCCGGTGATATCGTCTCAGTAAAGTACTGAGTGACATTCCCTTCTGCATATCCATAGTACTGCCATGCTCACTGACACACCCGAACGTACCCATACTTGGCACCCTTTTACAGGCCCGTTAGGCATACACCAAAGTGTGCCACTTCACATGCAGCACCATCATATGGTCCGGTCAAAGGACTTATGCAAGTACTACGCGAGAATCATTTGTGATACTATACCATGTAGATTCCCGTTAAGTGGATCAATCCAGTACCATGCCCCTTTTTGCATGTACCCATTCACCTGGTTGACATTCCATGTTCTATGACCGGTAAGACACCGCCATACAACCAGGCTAATGATAGTCTTTAGTTCCATTCATTCCCATGATTGGAACAGACTACGGATGACTTTATGGCCATATCGTTTTCCCTATCCATAGTCTTACTGCCAAGTGCCTCACACTTGACAACATGGATATGGATATGTCCATGGGATACTCTATTTAAAATATTGCACAAGACATATAGTAAATAGATTGATGCCTTTATTTCTTAACACAAATTGTATAATACATGAAGTTCACATTAATGTACAAATGTATGATACAAAGACAAGGACTAATGCCTCGGGACTAGGGCATATCCAACAATTCTTTATATCTTTTTTAAAGGTTTACTCTATAGGAGTATATGTATGTAAATGCTATTATTTAAAAATAAGACAATGTAGTAAGGTGATTTCAAGATGAAGGCGTCTATGCAATGTTATAGTCTAAAGCTTTAAATCACTTATCATAAACATCTTGTTGACTTGAACAACATTTCTCAATGTAATGCTGTATGATATAATGTGTATAATAATATTAATAATCAAGTTAATATATATGCAGTTTAGTGTCATCCGATAATCAATAATATTAATAAAAATTAAGTAGAACAATGATTAGTGTCCTTGTGTATATATACAATTTTTTTTCTGATAACTCTAATTTAAATTTTAGAAACTTTTAAATAGAGCACTTAAACAAGCTGGATGCATCAAGGTTCTTTCTATTGTGCTTTCCTTACATTTTCCTGAATTTTGATCTCTCTATATTATTTTTTCATTTTGTATGCTTTCTTTGTGACTACTTGTGGTATTGACGCATTGCAAGAAGAAACTAGAAACCTGGTATATCTATACATGAAATATGTACTATACTTGTGATAGTAAAAACTAATTAAAGGGACTTCCCAAAGGTTAGCCTATTTTATAAATAGCTTCTGTAGGTATTATTTTGAATTTGTTCTCAAATATAAAAAAAATCAACAAAAGAAAAATGTAACAATAATAAAGATTAGCCATAAAATTAATGGCCATAATACACCAAGTTATGCATCTAAATTATGCATAACGCATCTAAGTTATGCATCTTGTTTAGTATGGCAAATAATTGGACTGGTTTGCTAATTGCTACAGTATTGATGTATAGCTTATAGTTCCTTATTAATCATTTGTCATGTTTTTTGGTATGCTGTCACTTTTTTGGTCTTTTGCTCTGTTTTGTTATATTAAGTTATATTCCTTCCTTTGTTTTCCATGTGATTTCTTCTTTAATTCTGCCGTTTCTTTTTCTTCTCAATTGGGTTCTATTGATGACAAAATAGAAGGCAGATTGAGCATTTAATTTTCAAATAGATTAAATTCATGTAGAGCTATATTGAAATTTCTATTTTATTTTAATGTATATTAGTCTATAGATATTAGATATATGGATACCCAATCAAGTCCAACTGCAAAAAAAAAAAGGATAGTGAAGGCTACTTGGAATAAGAGGAGCGTATTGGTTTTTTGTGATATTTGTACCCAAGCAATTGAGAAGGGTATTCGACCTGGAAGTCACTTCTCGTCAGAAGGATGGATTTATGTCATTACAAATTTCAATGCAATAATCGGATGCACGTATAGCAAAAAGATGATTAAAAACAAATGGGACCAACTTAAAAAATGGAAGGTTTGGAAGGAACTAATAGGTAAAGAGACAGGGCTAGGTTCGGATCCTAACAGGCACACAATTGATGCATCACAAGAATGGTGGGCTGAAAAAATCAAGGTTACTCACTAAATTAAGAATTCTTTACAATTAGTTCATATACCAGTTAATTCATATACTAGGATTAGATTGCTCCCTTTTTATTTCCAATCAGTTCATATAATAAATTACTTGAATTTATGATTTTAGGTTGTACTCGCGGTTGCAATTAGAAAGAATGTCTTAAGCCAGACCTTGTTCAACGATTCGATTTCATGTTTTCTGATACTATGGCTATGAGAGAATATGCTTGGACACCTTCTAGTACTATACTAATTGCTGAAGACAATGCCCAAGTTATTGAGGAAGGTAACATTGATGGAGAAGTAGGTGGTGATTCTATTAAGGAGGATTTTGGCAACAATTTAGGTGAGTTTATGCAAAATAGTACTGAAAATATAGACAATGCACCAACAAGTAGTAGAAAGAATAGGAAAATAGGAAAAACAACAAGTGGTAGAGGAAAAAATGTTAGGAAAAATTAGGTGGTGCAGCAAAATTAAGAGAAGACATATCTAGATTAGTAGCTAGTCTGGAAAGTAGGAGTAGTTTAAATTCAAAGATAAACGATACACCAAGTCTTTGCATTGGTGAACTTATGCAAGATGTGAAATCTTTGCCTGGTGTGGACCATGGAAATGAACTGTATTTTTTTGGTGCATATCTATTCGAGTAAAAGCCAAGAAGAGAAGGGTATATAACTATGTCAAGTCCTAAAGAAAAATTAGGATGGTTGAAGTTTGAGCATCAAATATTCAAAGGGAAAACCACTTGATTATATATTATTGGATTATTTCTTTTCAATATTTATTATGAAATTGGATATTTGTAATTTGAATATTTGTTTTATATTGGATTTTTGTAATGTCAAAATTTTGTTTTGTTCTTCAATAGTTATAGTTTATAATTTTTAGCTTTTCTTTTGTAGGATAATTATACCAGGATGGATGGTCATGACAGTAATGATCCAATACACAATTCATCAAGTGATGAGGAAGAAGATTATTGGCAAATTGCAACTTATGCAACTGCTGCCATTGGATTATATTATGATTCATATATACATAAAAATCCTTGTATGGTTTCATACCATACTGGGATGAAATGGCTAAGAGAACTTTTGGAAGGTCATGAAACGCGGTGTTTAAACATGTTCCGGATGAAGAAAGATGCTCTTTTTTGCTTTCGACGACACTAGAAGTAAATCATGTTTGAAGTCTTTAAGGAATATGTCAATTCTTGAGAAATTATGTATTTGTTTATACATATTAGCTCAAGGTGCGTCAGATAGACACACTCAAAAGCGATTTTAGCATTCTAGAGAAACTGTAAGTTGAATTTTCAGAGAAGTGTTGCAGGCATTATGTTCACTTGCAAAGGATTTGATAAAACCAGTAGACCCTGAGTTCTCTAATATCCCAGTAGAAATTCTACATGATCAAAGATATATGTCGTTTTTCAAAGTAAAATATAATTCCACAAGTTTTTCTTTTATAGCATTATTTGTTCTAATTCACATTCCTTTGATTATTTCATTAGTAATATGTCTATATTTATTTTAGAACTGTATTGGAGCAATTGATGGTACTCATGTACATGCACATGTGAGTTTAGATGAGCAAGTGCGTTTAATTGGTAGAAAATGAATACTAACACAAAATATCATTGCTGCATGTAGTTTCGATATGCAGTTTACTTTTGTGTTGGTAGGTTAGGAGGGCACAGCACATGATGCGCGCATTTTCTTTCAGGCTATTAACAATGAGCAGTTTAATTTTCCAAAACCACCGCAGGTGATTATTTGCTTAGAGTATATACCATTTTTTATTATTATTAATATAGTTATGCATATTGACATTAAATTTTTTATTATTTATTAAATACAGGAAAATATTATTTGGCTGATGCTGGATATCCATAAATGAATGGATTTCTTAAACCTTACAAAAGGGTAAGACATCATCTTCCAGATTTCAGACGTGGTTAGCCACCAAACGGGTATCAAGAAATTTTTAATAAGCACATTCATCACTTAAATGTTGTATCAAGAAGACTTTTAGGGTATGGAAGCAAAGATGGAAGATATCAAGAGATATGCCCACCTATCCATTTGTAATTCAAAGGGATATCGTTATTGCATCTATGGCATTGCATATTTTCATTCGAAGGCATTCCTTAAATGATCCGGTTACAAGATTTGATGAGGATCCTGATTTTGTGCCACAAGACATATTTGAAGATATTAGTAGTGATTCTTCGTCTCAGGAGAATTCTTCTAATAGTAGGATTATAGAAATGGATTCCATTTGTGATGAGATTGCTTTTTCTTTGATGGCACATAGAAATTAGCAACAATTGTGTAATGATCAATTTTTTTTAATTAACTTGTTATATATGTATGGATAATTATTACAAAATTATTACTTTATACTAGTATCTATCAATTAAAATAAATATGTCGTTTATTTATATAATATGTACGTTATTGAGAGATTAATACAAAAATTATTAATATCTAATCATATATAAATATATAAAATAATATTTTATTTATATAATGTGTGTGAAAGGAATTATTAAATTTTGATAATTTTTAATCAATTAAATTAAATTAAATTAAAATTAATTTACATCATATATGTCCTTTTATGTCATTTTATACATTAACAGCACTTTTATAAAAAATTTTACCAAACACATCACAATCTGCTTATCAGAATAAAGTCATTCCTATAGAAATATTACCAAACACTTGTCAGCTTTTCCAAAAAGCACTTTTTTTAACAGCACTTTCACTGACAGTACTTTGACTAGCAGCAATACCAAACTCGCCCTAATATTGAGAAAAAATATTAATTTACTAACACTTAAGTTTGGTTTGATCATTCTAACATATTTAGCTAGTTATGAAACTACACAAAGCTTAAGAAATCTATTTTGCTCACCTAAAAGCATAGGTTGTACTTAAGTTAAAGTAAAAAATTACTCCAAATGTCAAGTCTATTTTACAATTTTTCCATAATTTTATAAACTAATATAGTGAATATGGGTATATATACTGAACTTCTTAGATTTTTTTTTTTTTGTATTAATATATTGTTCTGATAATTAGAAGAGAGCTTCCACATAATAAAGAAAAAAAATACAAAATTGGAAAATAGTGTTAATTCACTCCATACTTGTAAAGCGTGAGCAGGATTACCTTATTCTAGCTTGGTTTTTTATTCTCGTATGACTTAAAACCGGAAGCACTCTTTATTATAACTTATTTAGCTTCATAGTCAAATAATAAAAAGAAGTGCTTGATGTTTCATCCATTACATACACATGGATTTTGTAACTAAACATACACAATTAATGCTTTAGCAGCAATCAATTTTGGGTTCCACATATTACCATTGTTTATGAAAGTGTGAAACTCATACTCATGAATGTACAATTGAGAACTACATAATTTTTATAAGAACCCACTTTATTAGCTTTTATCAATGGTGCTTTCAGGATGTTCTTTGCACTTATAGATATTGTCTTTCATAAGTTGGGCCTTTTTAGAGCACTTGGTACATGCACTATACCACCAACCGAATTGTGATTCAATGCAAACCATGATTTCTAATCCAACGAACATGCCCACCTAGTTGCCTAAAAAAATTCTAATATTGTCCATCATAAAACATGCTCACTTATAAAACAATAATTATGCATTTAAATTTTTTATCTTATGGCTATAAATTTTTTTTATCATATATCTAATTATTATAAAGTGATGAGTAATTAAATGAATCCACAACCAAACTTGTATGTCCAAGCTTATTATGCAAATGGATAATACAATTAAATATAAGATATAAATAATAAAAATAGTTTAATATCGAGATCAAGGACATTGTTTATATAATACCTATAAAGAATTAAAAAAAAAGTTACACATTTATTATTTATCTTAACTTTATATTGATACTGATGCAAATATTTAAACAAAAGATTCTCATTAAGTACCTAGCCCTATTTTTGGGTTAGGATACAAGTTTGCAAGTTTGGTTACAGACACCTACTGGAAGCTATTGGAAGCTATGGAATGAATTCAAGAGTATGAGGAATTATATCATTCATAAAATATATTAAATCATCTGTGTTATGGTCAAGAAAAAGTTAAGTATACATACCGTGCATTTGCATGGGATGACATCTAGTATTTGTATAAATAGGAAATTATACTATCTTATTTATGTCCATACATGCATAAATGGAAGTTTCTATTCTAATATAGAAACTTTAAGTTTTCATTATTTGGAGTGATATTTATTTTTTAGCAGCTAGAACTACACAATGTAATAGCAAATATGAATACCCCTTTTGACTCTTGAATTTCTTCCAATGTTCTCTTCAGGTAGTTCTAATAGAAATCATCCATTATAGTGCTATGGTTATTGGTAAATTATTGCTCAAATTGGTTGACCCATCTTTATATAACTTTAAGTTGTCCATTGGATTTGTAAGTGAATTAATGTATGACAGATTAGATTTTTGTCAAATTAGTTGCAATTATTGTGGTTAGTAACAATGGCTGGAATACATAATTGAAATATATTTTCGATTTTACCTTTTTTTAAAGTTCACAATCTCGTTTATGTGATCACCATGGAAAAGTTTTAAACATTATAAAGAATTGGATAATGTTGCATCACCTTTCAGTGAAATAGTTCATATAAAAGGATCAAATATATTTCTAAATTATTTTAACACTAAAATAAAGAGTGATAATAAGAATATGTAACATCCCGAAATTTTATATGTAAATTTTGATTTCTAATATTGTCTTTAATAATATTATGATTAATTTAAGGGGGCGTTTTGTTGGAGATTGTGCCCTAAGGCCAATATTGGATTATGTAATTTGACTTCTAAGATTAATCTAGTGTAGATTAATATTATCATTTATGTTTGTATGTTAGCATTTATGATAAGTATCCATGAATTAATTGTGTAATTCTAAATTTCCCTAGTCGATTGTTATTATGGGAATAATAACAAACTAAGACTAGTGTGAGTGATAATGGATATTCATAAGATGAATATAGTGTATACAGATACAGATTATACTCACGGGCAATGTGTTAGAGAACATGTTGCTGGAGACCCACTATAAGATCAAGTTCATGGTCACGTGTCACAACTGATCTTGATTATAGTAGTGTCATCAGCTGATTCCTTTGACCTGAGGTCACCATGGATTCCGGGATGAATTCATGTTGTGCTTTGACGCAGTCAAACGCTGCTTGTAACAGAGTAGTTATAAAGGCTGTGGTTGGGTACAATATGACTCATGCTTAGGGATGTGAGTGACAGATATGGGATTTTGTCCCTCTCTAACAAGAGAGCGATATCACTGGGCCCCTCGATAAGTAAGACTGTTAAATGCATGGCCGTGCTCAAATAATTGATAAGAGTATCAATTGATTTGTCTGAACAGTTTACTTTGAGATCGAGAAAGCATATGATTAATTTATATAAGATTGACAAGTGTACCATGTCTTATAATTAATCATGATATCAAGAGACAAAAGGGAATATGACACATTCTATAAGTAGGTTTATTGGATTATACCAATCATATGAATTGGGTAGTCATAATGGCTTGCTAGAGTCCGCTTATGACTTATGAGGGCATTATGGTAATTTCCTCATTGCCAATTTATATGATCCTACGGGGTCACACACAAAGAGCAAAATGAGATTCACTTAATTCGGGGATAAATCATTATGAGATAATGATTTATTATTGATGAGAAATTAAATATATATAAAGATATATATTTGCATGTATATGTATATACACATGAACATATTAATAAGATTAATATATTTATGGCATAAAATATGCTATATATATATATGTATATTATAATTATATTATATGGTGATATAATTAATTATAATATACATTTACGTATATGTGTATATATATATATAAGTATGTATGTATGTAAATATTAATAAGATTAATATAGCATAAAGTATGCTAATTATATTATATGGAGATATAATTAATTTTACATACATATGTGTATATGATGGAGAATTGACTAAGTTTAATATTAATTGAGAATTAATAAAACTTATGGGGGCTAATTTATAATTATAATTAAATATAGTATTTAATTACAATTATAAATTGATAATAAAATAATAAAAACCCAAAAACAAGGGTTTTTTGGTGTTGGACGAAAAAGAGAAGCAGCAGCCCCCATCTCCATCAAATATGGCCGAAATTTTGCTTTTGGCAAAAAGTGAAAAATATCAATTTTTCACCTTCTCATTCGAAGAACTGTTCTACGATCCCGGCGCTAGCACGCGGTGAGTCAATTGCTCGGTGTGGATCAACTGTAGAGGGAATCTGCTTTGGTTCCTAATTGATTCAAAACCTACAAAGAATTAAGGTAATTCTTTAACCCTCCTTCCAATTCAATGCAATGTACATGGATCCTTGGTGGGGATTAATCTTTTATTTCCGCTGCGCATTTTGTTTTGTGCGATTATTCCCCAACACGTTTGGTTTAAACTTGGGAATCGGAATTGGAATCGGAAAGGGAATGATACGGAATAGGAATCGGAATCACCATTTATCAATTTTGTTTGGTTAGTTCAGAATCGGAATCGGAATCAAATTTGCTACATTTTTTTTTCTTTAGTAACAACCAAAATAGTAATAACTTTTTCAACATTTTTATTAAAAAATAAGCTTAAAATATAAAGTATTATTAAATTATATGATAATAATAATACTAGATAATTGTTATAGTATTTTTTTTTATAAATTATATTAAACTATATTATATAATATTACGCATTATTTATGATTACAATAATTAATAAACAATTATATATGTATATATATTGGAAACGAGAGGTCTTACATTCCATTGAAGAATTTCGATTGAAAGAAAAAATATTTGTGGGTGTTAATGAAATCTAAATTGTATAAGTTGATGGTTGGAAAAAAAAACAAAAAACATATAAAAAGTGAGGAAATTAAACAAAGAAAAATAGATAGTGGTGGAATGAAGATGATTGATATGGGATAGTGGGGGAATGGTTGATTCCCACAAATGGGGGAATCTCATTCCCATTACTTAGTGAAATTTATCTAAACAAACAATAAGAAAAGGAAATAACTATTTCCATTCCCATTCCATAGCATGCTTTTAGTATACCAAACACCCCCTATATATATATATATAAAATTATTCAAGGGAATTATGAGGAAAATGAAATAAAAATAAAAAAAATGGAAAGTTTACGGGTGAGAATTTTATATGCATAGTAAGGATATAATTGAAAGGAATTAAAAGTTATGTGGAGGAGTTTAAAAATTTAAAATCTATTACATTAAGGGTAAAATAGTAATTTTAAAAGAAAGATATTTTTATAATATATATATATATATATATATATATATATATATATATATATATATATATATATATATATATATATAGAGAGAGAGAGAGAGAGAGAGAGAGAGAGAGAGAGAGAAAAGAAAGAAAAGAAGGGTAGAAAAGTTGGGAGCGGAAAGCTCTGGACGAAAACGAAAGTCACGTGCACGTGTGCACACACACACACACATATATATATATAGAAGAAATTTAATAACTGAATATTCTGTGGTCCGATCATAATGAAATTTCAGGTATGTGTTCAGACCTAAGTGAATTTCAGTATGTACAATATTATAGTAAATTTTGAAATGAACTTTTAGAGTATTTTTGTAAATTAATTCTAAAAATGAAGTGATATGAGAAAAAAATTAGTATTTTTGAACTTCTGGCAGTGCTGTGAATCTAGTGGTGTTCTCTGTTCGAATTATAGGTAATATTCCGGTGATCAGAATATTTTCCGGCGAGTTCCTGTTGGTTTAATATTTTTATATTGACCTATGAATTATTTGGAGTAATATTAATTCTTGCAGTTTTTGATGATTTTGAGTAGGTTATTTTATATGAATTATTGAAGTATTTGGAGTTAAATTAATTAATTATCAATCGGTTGTTGATTATACTATAGATTATAATTAGTTGTTGCATATTTAACTCAAAGTTTGAAATGTAGTATAAATATAGATAGTAATCTTCATTTTCAGCTCACAGGATGTAATTCAAAATACTATATTCTTCTCTCATTCTTTCGTTAATAGAATCTAATTGACTTTTTGGATATGTACTGTTTGCAAAAAGTGAATCCTTGTGCAACATGACTGAAATTGCATTCCTTTTAGATGAAAAGTGAGGAATTTCATAGTCACACAATAATTCTCCTTTGCCTATAAAATCTGCTAGGCTTTACTAATATATATAAGAAATGTATTTGTATTCCATTAATTAATTTGCTTACCTCTTCTTGGTGGACTGAATATGCCTTCATCAAAGGATGTTAATTTTCAGGCCTAGGGTGTTACATCGGTCTTGTTGATCGATTTAGCTCTGCACCCTATCAAGGTAAAAGTGATGCACTGAACTCCATTGGCAACAAAAATTTCTAGAAATGCATTTGGAGGAATAGATGATGCTTAGGGTATTTTTTTGAAAATTTGGTGAATAGTAACCATACAAGTGAATAGTGATAGGGTGATGTATTGTACAAACAAAGTTATATAAGAATAATTATTAAGTTATTTTAAGATTAGAAGAACTACATGGCTTTGATTCCCAAATTGGAATTTTTTTGGGAAACGTAGGAAGCTTAATATTAATTAATATCAAGTCCAAGCCAAATAGATATATTTAATTAGATAGTTTTAGTAATAAGAGATTATTTGATAATAGAATTAGAGATCGGCTGTTAAAGTTGAATTTATTTGAGGAAATTATTGGGTGGTTCGAGAGATGTTAGGAGGAGTATAAAGGTTAAATTATTTTGGAGTTGGGTGTCACATTTAATGGTATCAGAGCTTAGGTTATATTTCCTCAGATCGAGAGAGAGAGAGTGTATATGATAGTTGATAATGATGAATTAAATATTGTGTTTAGAATATAAAGTTAAATTAAGATGAATATGTTGTGGTTGATTAGGAACTGAGTATTAAAAGATAAAATGATGCATACAGACTTGAGAATGTATTGTGGTTTTAATAAAAAAAAAAAATTAAGTTATATATATATATATATATATGTATATATTTAAAAAATATAACATATGTTGGATCAATTGTTATTATACACTCAATTATGAGACCATTTGATCATGCCCTTGATGATGGGTATTTTGCTGATGGTGCTAATAAAGCTAAGACGTGGATGCATAAGGTTTCCACGCATACTTTATATATGATAAGACGTGGATGCACAAGGTTTCCATGCATACTTTATATACGATAAGACGTGGATGCACAAGGTTTCCACGCATACTTTTATATGTGATAAGGAGTAGATGCACAAAGTTTCCATGCATTCTTTATATATGATAGGCCATGGATGCATGGTTTCCACGCACTCATTCCTAGGGGTGAGCAAACCGTGAACCAAAAACCAAACCGAACCGAACCAAACTCTATTTGGTTTGGTTTTGGTTTTATAAAATATAATAATTTGGTTTTTAGTTTTTGTTGAAAAAGCAAAACCGAACTAAACCAAACCGTAATAGGAAAAAATATTTTTTAAAAATATATATGTATATAAATAAATTTTATTTGGCATATTATATATTTTTATTATTATATAGTTTGTATTTATGAGACTTTAGTAATATAAATGTAATATAAATCCTTTTTAAGCAATACTGTACATTTAATTTATAAAAAATAATAATAATAGATATTAAAAAATTGAAATTTTTGTTGATTCGGTTTTAACCGAACCAAATTGTAACCGAACTGAACTGGTTCGGTTTGGTTTGACCCAAATCATATGAATTTTGGTTTGGCTTTGGTTTTTTTCTTCTACTTTGGTTTTCGATTCAGTTTGGTTCGGTTCGGTTTTTGAACCAAACTGTGTATTGCTCACCTTTACTTATTCCAGATGTGATAAGACGTGAAATGCAAAAATTTCACGCTAGTATCTTCAGTTGCTTCTTAGAGTTGGTTAGTCATCCCTACGTGGTCTCGCTCTATGAAGTTGATCAATGTGATTCGTGGTTGAGTGTATAATGATTATTGATATAACATATATAATAGACAATTTTGAAAAGAGTTTTATAGTATTTTTCTTGAATATTTTGGCACTCTAACCTTGAGATCAGATGATGTTGTCATTGCATACCCATATGCATCATGAAATTACATCACAAATTACTAGTCACAATGTACATTGCATCGATTATGCATTGGTTTGTTACATCTGACTCAAGTGTTGTAAGTTCCAATTATATATATGTAGATGAGAAGGATATCATTGGAAAAATGTTTTTATTCACAAGATTTTTGAAAAATGTTTCAAATTTTCCATAATGCAAATGTCCATGAATAATTTTGAATTTAAGATGTATTGTTTTGAAATTTCAAAGAATGTGAAACATGTGAAGTTTAATGGGAAATTTGTGAAAGCCAGTGGATTGAGGAAAATGATTTATGTGGATGTGGAAAAGATGGTGAGCTGATTTTTGTGGATGCATTTTTTTTATGGTGTTCCACATGTATTCATAATTTTGATAACTTGACATACCAATATAGAAAAAAAATAGTTATGATAGAAAAAAAAAAGAATTTTCTTTTCTAAGTATATATTCATATATATTACTCAGAATGATGGTATTTTTGTTGTTCAAAAGAGCATATGCATTCTTAGATTAGTGATCAAATAATAGATTGAAATTAAGAGTTGTATAATGAGTTGAATGAGTTTGAGGATTTAAAGGAGAGAGTTGAGAAAGGAAATTGGAAGAGAAAATATGAAATTTAGGAAACTGGAAAAAAAAGAGAGAAGAAGTGGAGTCTTTTAAGTGATATTTTTTATGAGTTATTTGTGGTATACATATTGTTATTAGCAATATAATATTTCAATTAAATATGAGGGATGGAATAGAGAAGTACAAGAGTGAAATTGATGTATTTAGATCTTATCCATAGATATGGAACGATGACGTTATCATAGAAAATAAACTATGTTATATGTATAGAAGATATTGCATTAGTAGACATTGATGATATGCAACGAACGTTTCAAGTGATAATTTGAATAGATAAATATGGTTATAACGGTATTATTACAGATACTATGGTAGATTTTTATGATAAAAAAAATTAAGATTATTTTGAAGTCTTAAAGAATAAATGGTGTTATAGAAAAATAGTTTTAAGGTATGGATGTGATTTTATATAGTTGTTATATTAAGTTGAATGACAAGATATTTTAGTTATATATATATGTAACATCCCGAAAATTTATATATAAATTTTGATAAAGCCTCAAAATTATAAATTAGGTATCACATTAATTATTTGAGGGAATTATAATAAAAGTGAAATAATAATTAAAAATAAATAAAATATAAAGTTCTAGGGTGAAAATTATATACGCAGTAAGGATATAATCGAAAGAAATTAAAAATTATGTGGAGGAATTTAGAAATTTAGAAATTTATTATTTAAGCGCAAATTAGTAATTTTATAGGAAAAATATTTTATAAAAAATTATATATAAAAGAAAGAAAGAAGGGCAGAAAGAAAGGAGGGGAAAACACTAGAGACTTCTCTACCTCCACCAACTCATAACCATTTCTTTCTTCGTCTCCCTTCTCAAGCTCAATTCTTCCCCATACGAGCTCCATTTTTCGAGTTTTTGGTACCGAATTGAAGCTAATGACATGTACTATAGATAGATGGAAGTTCTAAAGTGCAAAATTAAGTGTTTGGAAGGGGTATAAGGAAAAGAAATTCGTAACTATGGCTGTCACCCCCGTTTCTACATGTTACAGCCTTAGTTTTGAAAATCTAGCCTTAGTTTTGAAAATCTGACTTCAAAAATGAACTCAGGATACCAAAGAAGCTTTGGGTAAGGTGGAATTCGAAGCTTTCAAGGTAGCTTGACCGATGGTCGGACCTTCGCCGTAGAAAATATGATTTTCTCGAATCAGTTGACTTCTCGGCTTTTTTAATGCAATCCAAAGTTACTTTTGAGCTCCTAGAATTACAAGGGCCATGATGATGTACTCGATTTGTCCATGGGTCTAAACTTAAATTTCCGGCCACTGTACATGTTGGCGACAACAGAGTTTTCCGGCGAGGTATGTGAAAAGCTGAAGTGACCGGGAATTGAGAAGTCGTAGCGGTGAGAATAATCCAGATACTTGTAAGCCTAAAGATACAAATGGGGGAATGCTGCAATTGTACCTTGTGGTCTAATAGCTTAGAGTTTGTTTAATGATAATTATGGTGTCTCCTGCAATAACACTCAAATACAGGTGAATAAGAAGGATATCTCATGGAAGAGTGTTAGGGATCACAAATTTGGCAGTGATGTCTTTCCTAAAGAACTTTCAGAGGTCCCATAGGTTACAAAAGATTGAATGAATCAATAACAGTAAGTCTCTGAATCCTTCTCAGCTTACCATATTAATGTGGTATGTAGTTTCTTGTCCACTATGGGACCATAACTAAATTAAGGATTTAAAAGCAGTGGTCCATAGGACAACATGCTTTTCGATGAAAAAAAACTAGATAGCCTCGCCCCCCAACCCCACCCATAGCCTCCACCGGCCATTTGCCACAGCCACCCTCTATCGACAGTCTGGCCCCCCCTCTGCCCAGCCCCCTCACCCACCAAGCCAAACCAGACCTAGCCCCCCTCTCCAACCATTATTCGCCCCTTCTCTAACCCTAAATTATCCTCCCATCTCCAGCCTAATGTTGTCTTCTTGAAGGGGTTTCCAGATGGATGGTTTGTTCAACATCTCAACAAGGTATTTCTATCCTATAATATCCATGGAATCATTGCTCTTGCCCGGAAGTGGAATGTTAAGAATCTGTAATTTGGTTTTTTACATATTCATTAAGATTTGAGCATCTCTTCGGTGATTATGGCCATCAACTCAATTCAGATTGGTTCTAGGCGTTTGCGTGCTTTTCAAGCTCGTTTTCCCGCCAATCAAGGGTCCCCTCCACCTCCTTCTGCTCCTAAAAGGAAGACTCTCAGCCACTCCAGCACCCCACCCGTGGCGTTCAAGCCATCCATTAGACACTCTCGCTCATATGCCTCCATTGCTCAGAACATGTCCAGCCCCCTGACGTCTCTTTGCTTTCAAAAAGTCAGCCCTCCTCCCCACTGGCTATCCTGCTCATGTTTGATTTATCTTCGAGACATTAAATTTCTCCTTGGGCTTCACAATACCCTTAAAGATCGGAATTTTGGGTTTCAATCTCTGACGACTCTTGGCGACTCGTTTGTAATTGTTACTTTTTACTCCTCAGATGCTCTTGAGGCTTTTATGTTATCGGATTGGGTTTTCTTGAATGACATCATTAGCAAGGTTGCACCTATAGACCTAGATTTGATCCCTTCACATCGCTTGACTAGCCTTTCCTTCAGATGTATTCCACTGAAATACTGTCATTCCTCGTTCCTTGAGACTTTATCTTCCAAGTTTGGGCAACTTGTTGGTCTTGGGACTGATTTTGTGCTAAACAAAAGATTAGATATTGTGCAATGTTTAATATCAACGGATCATCAGCACTTACCAGATTTTATTAAAGTAGATATACATGGGAAATCCTTGATTGTGGACATTTTTTAGCAGTCGGTTAGTAGTGATATGGATGTTTTCTTCAGCTCGGTTCCACCTGCCTCTAACTGTAACACTGACTCAGAGATTGGCGCTTCTATCCCTTCGGTTGATACTGTGATTCTCCCATCCATCCCTACAAATGACGTGATTTCTCCACATTTTCCTTCGAGTCAATCTGATGCCAATGCTTTGCCAGTTGGCGCTAGGAAATCGGGCAGGAAGATTCTTCAAGATGGCGCAGTTGGCTCTCCCATTTCACTACCCAATAGCTGTGACCGTAGCGTTGATATTGCAAATACAAATTTCAGAAATTGGAAATCAGCAGCAGGCTTGGAATCTGATGGCGTCAACAGTAGAGAGGTTGATGAGATGTGGAAATTGGGTAAGTCCCTTGGTATTTTCAACGAAATTGACAGCATGGTTCTAAAAGATAAATTGGGTAAACTTATTACTACTCAATAGCTGTTGTTTTCTTGCTTTGGGTTTTATTTTGTGTTTTATGTCTTTGTCTTTCTTGGTTTGGAATTGTCAAGGAGGTTTTCTCAATCCCACTAAGCAGCGTTTTATGAAGTCTCTTATAGGTCGTCATAACCTTCATTTTTTTGGTTTGATTGAAACTAAGGCTGATGTGGTTAATGTTGTTGATATGAGGAAATATTAGGGTCATAATAATTTTGATTTTGCTGTGATTCTGGCTGAACGTTCATCTCGTGGTATTGTGATCTCTTGGAATTTTGCTATTATCTCTTGCTCTTTAAATGCTTCATCTAATAGATGGGGTTTGATTCATTGTGTTCATGAAGATGTTGATTTTTATGTGCTGTTCCTATATGCTCCCAATTTGGCAGATGATAGATTGCAATTTTGGAGTGAGGTCCAGAATTTAATCTGTTCTTTTCCAAGATTCTAGTTTATGGTGACTTTAATGAGGTTTGCACCCATCGGAATGTCTCAATGGTCAGCTATCTGCTTCTGTTAGAAATTTTCAAGATTTTGTGAACTCATGTGAACTTCATGATATTCCCTTGCATGGTCGAAACTACACTTGAAATAACGCCCTTACCTATTCACGCATTGACTGCATATTGGTTAGCTCGGATCTAGTGAGCTGTTGGCCATTTCTTTTTAATTCAACAGTTGATTGCTCCTTGTCAGATCATCTGCCTCTTGTCTTTCACTCTGTTGCCAAGCCCTTTCGAGGTCCTAAACCTTTCCGTTCGCTCAATTGTTGGTGGGAGAATTCTGATTTTAACTCTTTTGTTCAACATGAATGGGAATCTATTTGTCTCATTTCTCCTGGCATCCCTCTTCACCAGAAATTAAAGTTGCTTTGGGGTAAATTGTCTGAATGGAACATGTCTATTTTTGGGAATGTGGAGGCTAAAAATCTCTTCACTGGAGCAACAACTCCTTCTTCTGACTCCCGACACAACAGCTCGTCCTTTATCTGAAACTCAACGGCTTTCTTTAGCTGACCTCAGAGCTCAACTTTTTGATAAATGGAAACACTGGGAATCTATTCATCACCAGCAATCCAGGATTAAATGGTCCTTATTGGGGGATAATAATACGACTTTCTTCCATCATACAGCTTCGGCTAGATTCAAATCCAACAGTATTTTGGGTATTGATGTGGGTCAACAATTTATTTCTAATCAAGACCTTATTAAGAAACATGTGTACAATTTTTATAAGTCTCTTTTTAAGGAAGATATGGCTGTTCCTTTATGTTTGGATTCTCTCCATTTTAATAGTATTTCAGAGGAGGGAAATAATGCTCTAACGGCTCCTTTCAGTATTGAGGAAATTTGGGATGCAGTTATATCTTGGGGTGAAAACAAAGCTCTGGGACCAGATGGGTTTAATTTCTTTTTCTACAGAAGAGCTTACCCTTTTTTGAAAGGCAAGATTTTGAAAGTATTATAGAATCATTCTATGCTACGGGCTTTCTTCCTCCTGCTTTGAAGACGTCTTTCACTATTCTTATCCCGAAAGTAGCGGGTTCTTGCTAATTGAGTAATTATCAGCCGATTGCTCTTATCGATGGTATTTATAAGATTATCTCCAAATTGTTATCCCGGAGACTTCAGATAGTCCTGCCTTCCTTAATTTCAGCTTGTCAGTTTGCATTTCTCAAGGGATGCAACATCCATGATTGCTCCTTTTTGGCTTTGGAGGTTGTTCATTTTTTAAAAACCAGCAGGCGTCCTACCTTTGTTTTAAAATTGGAATTTCAGAAGGCTTTTGATTGTATCTCTTGGCAGTACCTTCATGCGATTTCGGTCAAAATGGGTTTTTATGATAAATGGAATACTTGGATGTCTAGCTGTCAGATGGATTCTTCTACCTCCATTTTAGTAAACAGATCCCCTATTGAGCCCATTTATCTTTGGAAAGGTGTCAAGCAAGGTGATCCCCTTTTCCCATTTCTCTTTGTCCTTACGGCAGAGGCTCTCACACAACTTGTGGAGAAAGCCACAGCCTTGGGTCTTCTCTCGGGTTTTTGGTCTTTCAATTTTCAGCCTCCGTCGATTCTTCGATTTGCGGATGACACCATCTGTTTTATTCCTACTGTTGAAGAAGAACTCACTACTTTCATCCGTATTCTTCGGTGCTTTGAGGCTATTTCAGGTCTCCGAATCAATTTTAAGAGAAGCTCACTTGTGCGCCTAGGTGTCAACACTGATTTTACAGCTTATTGCGCAGATAAATTTGGATGTTCGGTATCTTCTCTCCCTATTCAATATTTGGGTGTGCCATTGACCTTCAAGTCTTTAAGATGCTGTGACTGGGAACCTTTAGTTTCTCCTTTTGAATCTAAACTAGCTATGTGGAAAGGCTCTTATCTTTCTTATACAGGGCATCTCACTCTGATGAAGTCGGTATTAAGTAGCATTCCGGTGTATCTCTTGTCTCTTTTCAAAATGCCAGAGGCAATTTCTCTCAAATTAGAAAGCTACATGCGGAATTTCCTTTGGAAAGGTGACGTGAATACTAGAGGTTTTAATAAGGTTAGTTGGGATACAATTTGCCTCCCTTACCGTTTTGGGGCTGAATATTCAACGTATGAACCTAAAAAATTCCAGCCTCTTCTTCAAGTGGCTATGGAATGCCAAGTCTTCTAATACTTCCTCTTTTTGGTACAGATTTTTTGTCCAACGTACAGGTATGGATGATTGGAATAAATTGTGTATTGTTGCATCCTCTTCCCCTTTATGGAAAGGAATTTTCACTGCTTGTGTAAAGAATAATTTGATTTATTCATCTTTTCTTACGGGTGTTCGCTTCAACCTTCATAATGGTGAGCACATAAATTTTTGGTTTGATCCGTAGTTGGATTCCACTCCGTTGAAGGATTCTTTCCCGAACCTATTTGATTTGGCCACCACTAAACATGTCTCAGTTTCTTGGGCATATACTCATATTTTTTAAAGCATGGGATGCCTTTTTTGGAAGCGTCAGCTGCGTATTACAGGACAGCAGCAGTTGCAGTCACTGATTTCAAGATTACCACCAATTACTTCCACTGCCGAAGACATTTTTATCTAGATTCCAGCTTCCAACAGACAGTAATCATTCATGCCTGGCTCCTTCCTTCAGCACCTACACGCAACCAGGTATCAGACGTTGGCTTTTGTTCCTTTATTGACGTTCTGTCGTACACCAACTCTACCCAAAATTCATTTTTTTATGTGGCTGCTGGTTCATGGTAGACTTCCTTGTCGGTTTACTCTTGCATCTTTCCATATTATTCGTATTGACAATACTTCTTGTCCTTTTTGTTCAAAGGCTGAAACGCAAGATCATGCTTTGCTTCAATGTTTGCCTAACTATAGAATTTGGTCAGATTTGTTAAATTGGAAGGGGCTGGTTTTACTTTCCCTTGGATTGCCACGAATTTCTTCTTTCAATGGTCAGGTTGTTTTAGGAACGCTCGCCACAGGTTATTTTGTCAATCGCTCTGGATGTCCATCTGTTGGGAAATTTGGAAAAAGTGGAACCGGGCCATCTTTAATGACTGCCACGACTCCAGAGACTTGCTTTATACATGTATTTACCACACTTGGTGTTTTGTTCATCTTAAATCTAGGTGTCTTAATTTCTTTGCCTCGGATGTAATCATTCACCCTGAACTTTTGCTCTTATAATTTTTTAACCTTTCCTCAAGGTCCTTTAATGATATTTTTTCGGGTTGTTGTGAAGTAGTAGGCCTAAATGTGCCAACCCAGTTGGGATGTTTAGCCTCCTTCTTCCTTTAACCCATGTTACTTATAAAAAAAAACATGCTTTTTGATTATCTGAGGAAGTTTTCTTACATTGCGTAATCATAAACACCCGCCAGTTAATCATTGTTGGAATCTGACAATTTTGAAAATGCATTTCTGTTTTAGAGACTTTGGTACTTATTGCCACACGTTCATCTGTTGTCATGAAATATAGATGCTAAAAATTAAAAACAATGTCGATAGTTCTATTCCTTAACTAGTAAAAGTGCCATCTTACATAGTGATTAAATTACTTTCCTGTCTCTTAGCAGCAGGAAAAAAAGTCTGATTTTACAACTTTAAAACTAACTATGATGTTCGTCAGGCTATTAAATGGGATTGAACGTAAAATATTGTGATTTTCATTCCCCTTTGCCATTGGTTCAGTTTTATTTGCAGGTTGTTTTCCATAATTGTTAAGGATCTTGAACATGATAATGCATTTTTTTTATTGATATCAAACTATTAATCTGTTACCATGCAAAATATTTTACAAGTGCTTATTTTATGAACATTCATGAATGTTTTACTTATGGGGAGAGTAATAGGATATAATTAAATCCTAAAACTACGAAGTAGACTATTTATTTACCTCGCCTATGATTAAAAAAAAAAAACTTGTTTGTGACCAATCTTTATAAAGTCAAGGGTAAAGTTAGCATCACAAAAAGTTATATAGAACTCTGGAACTTCCTGTTCTTAGTTGTATATGTTACATACCTTCTATTACTAATTTTTTATTTATTTATAGAAGGTTATTTAATTTTATAAAGGAAGATTTAGTACAAGAATTTCAAAGTTTGTTCCCGATGAATATAAACAACATAGTTTGATTCATAATTGATTAAATTGGTTGTGAGTATATAAATATGGATTTAGTGAGCTTACTGTATATGTTTTGATTATTGATTGTTGTTCATTGAAGTTGAAGTTGTATTTGGGTATAATTAGTTAGATAGTTTACTACTATTGAGATTGAAAATTGTCTCATTATTATTGATAAAATTTATAGAGCAATTATATAAATGTTTAAGCCTATATTTAAAAGACAAATCACTATATTAGTTAGCAGCACATGCACATGCAATTTGCAGTTGTTGAATTTTCAAATTTGTTAGAAATGTGTTTGAAGCAATATGTATTATTTTGATAGTTTCTTGATATTTTGTGAATACTTGCATATCATATTTATGGTCGTAATTTATTATGATTAATACGTGTGTATGTAAATAGCGGTAGAACAACATTTTATTGAGATTCATTGATGTAATTAAATAGATTGAGAAGAAAATTAGGTCCTATAGGATAAGAGAACTACGTGGCTTTGATTCCCAAATCGGAATTTGGAGTACGTAGGAAGCTTGATAATAAATAATTATCAAGTCCAAGCCAAATAAGTATATTAAATTAGATAGTTTATATTCAATTTTACTGATGCATTAATATAAGATTATTCTATATTAGGATTTGATGAATTATGGCAACGATGAATTTCTTTGGATATTAAGAAAATTTTTGGGTGGTTCGAGAGATCTTAGAAGGAGTATATAGGTTATAAAATTTTAGAGTTGGGTGTCACAATATATATATATATATATATATATATATATTTATATATTTACTGTGAATGAGTATATAATAAGTAACATTTACAAATTTTAAGTGGAGGAATAAAATTATTTTTGATTCAAAATTTAATTTAGTGACGTCCTCATGAAATAGATCTATGGGGTATAGTAGAATGATAAAAGTGTTTGGCTATTAAGTGCTTGCGGTTGGTGATCAATTTAGTGATTAATTTGATAAGCAAATGTTATTCAGAAATATTAGTAAGGAAAGAACTAATTAGGATGTAGTAGAGTCCATAAGCTTCAAGTTTTTAATGTAATGAGATAATATTTAAAATTTATGTAAAAGTAATTGTTGTGTTTATGGATTCGTACACACGTACAATTATTTGGAGGAAAACAATACGAAAGTTAGATTAATGTTTTGAGTTTCAATAGAAATTTCGAGGACGAAATATTTTTTAGGGGAGGAGAAACGTAACATTCCGAAATTTTATATGTAAATTTTGATTTCTAATATTGTCTTTAATACTATTATGATTAATATATATATATAAAGAGAGAGAGAGAGAAAAGAAAGAAAAGAAGGGTAGAAAAGTTGGGAGTTTTCGTCCGGAGCGAAAGTCACGCGCGCATATATATATATATATATAAGAAATTTAATAACTGAAAATTTTGTGGTTCGATTGTGATAAAATTTCAGGTACGTATTCAAAACTAAGTGAATTTCAATATGTATGGTTAAGATTTTTTTAGATCAATATGATAGTATATTTGGAAATGAACTCTTAGAGTATTTTTGTAAATTAATTCTAAAAATCAAGTGATATGAGAGTAAAATTAGTATTTTTGAACTCCTAGCAGTGTTGTCAATCTAATGGTATTCTCCGTTCGAATTATAGGGAATATTTCAGTGATCGGAATATTTTTCGGCGAGTTCCTATTGATTTAATATTTTTATATTGATTTATGAATTATTTGGAGCAATATTAATTCTTAGAGTTTTTGATGATTTTGAGTAGATTATTTTATATGAATTATTGAAGTATTTGGAGTTAAATTAATTAATTATCAATCGGTTGTTGATTATACTATCAGTTATAATTTGTTGTTGCATATTTAACTCAAAGTTTGAAATGTAGCATAAATATAGGTAGTAATCTTCATTTTCAGCTCACAGGATGTAATTCAGAATACTATATTCTTCTATCATTCTTTTATTAATAGAATCTAATTGACTTTTTGGATATGTACTGTTTGCGTTACTTTTGCAACGTGACTTAAATTTCATAGTCACACAACAATTCTCCTTTGCCTATAAAATCTGCTAGGCTCTACTAACATATATAAGAAATGTATTTGTATTCCATTAATTAATTTGCTTACCTCTTCTTGGTGGACTGAATATGCCTTCATCAAAGGAGGTTAATTTTCAGGCCTAGGGTGTTACATCGGTCCTGTTGATCGATTTATCTATGCACCCGATCAAGGTAAAAATGATGCTTTGAACTCCATTGGCAACAAAAATTTCTAGAAATGCATTTGGAGGAATAGATAATGCATAGGGTGATTTTTTTGAAAATTTGGTGATTAGTGACCGTATAAGTGAATACTGATGGGGTGATGTATTATACGGAGTAAGTTATATAAAAATAATTATTAAGTTATTTTAAAATTAGAAAAACTATATGGTTTTTATTCCCAAATTGGAATTTTTTTGGGATACGTAGGAGACTTGATATTAAGTGAATATCAAGTCCAAGCCAAATAGATAGATTTAATTAGATAGTTTTAGTAATAAGAGATTATTTGATAATAGAATTGGAGATAGGTTTTTAAAGATGAATTTATTTGAGGAAATTAATGGGTGGTTCGAAAGATATTAAGAGGAGTATAAATGTTAAATTATTTTGGAGTTGGATGTCACAGAATACATATCTATGTTTACCTCTAAACTCTCCACTTTTGGCACTGCTGGAGATTCCTTCAATTTGGCATATTCATTTATCTCCTTAGCAAAGGTATCGAACAACGTACAATGAAACAGCGACCTAAACACTGTTAAACCTAAAGACTATGAAACTTCAAGGACCAAAATAGAATGGTAACATGTAATCTATATGATTATATCCTATTCAAAAATGCCAATCAGTAAACCTAAACACTATTAAAAAACATAGCATGTTCTACACAATATATAGGTTTGGATTGGAGATTCAATAGAACAATGTTTGGTATGTAGTTGATCAAAGATAAATCTATTATGTTTTATAAATTGTGTTTAGATAGGGCATATTGAAGCAGATTTGCCAAAGCTAAATTGCAACTTGCAACATTAATATTGGCCAATTTATGATCATATATATATCAACCAGGGGAAAACTAGGCTATTTAGTTCGTTGATACAATGCCAAATATATATATATATATATATATATATATATATATATAAACCTTTTTTGTCTTTCATGGTATTGTATGAAGTTTGAAAAGCGCTATTGAATGAGAACTTAACCTTTCATCGCCTAGGATCAACTTCACTCTGCTAGTTTCTTTACCATTTCTCAAAGAGGTCATAGTGTCTCCAAAATCAAGTACTTCGGCTATCATATCTAGCAGTAGAAAAAAATGGTATATGAGGATATTATGCTTGTATGGTACATCATATATAAGGATATTGCGCAACAATGGTATATCGCATGTACTTTGGTTGTGAGAGCTCACCTATTAAAAAATATGTATCAACTATTTTGGATATAATATCCTGTATAGGAGTGAAGTGGAATAACTGCCTCTTGATTGTAGGACAATCACTGATTGGTTTAAGATAAGTAGAATACTTGAGGTTCAAATATGTCTACTTACTTTGTAGCTTCTAGAATTCTCAGCCACATTAAAGTTATCAAAAAGATAGCACTCCCCATCTTTATTTATTTATTTTTTTTTTTGGGAATTTGAAGATATAGTTAGCATTTATTTGTGCATCACTTGTTCTGTCCTTACAACTAAGAATCAAATAATTATGTAAGAATTCAATATGTGGGATGGTTGAAAACTAATTGTAGGAAAAATAGTACCTTTTCATCTGAAAGTACCATATGCATCTCTTTGACCCCGTGCCTATTGATATGAGTCCACAAATGCCTAATCCTTACTTTGAGCCGCCAATCCTTCACTTGGGAAACTAACATCTTTGATATCATGAATCTCACCTTTCATTTTCTAAAACGAAGTACACAAATTAGAATAAGAGAGAAGGGGAAATTAGAGAGAGATGGAGAAATACCAAGGCACATACCATTAAAAATGTAATTTTCAAGGAAAACAGAAGTGAGAATCCCTAAACTGATCAATTTAAGTTTAAAATTCTCAAATAAGAGTTTAACGTTCCTTGTGCTTCCTATTAGATTTATTTTATTTAAATTTGAATACTTGTTACAAGCTAAAAACCAATTAAAGATAATTATTATGTTTAAATTTGAATACTTATCAGAAATAAAAAAAAAAAACCAAACTAAAGGATAACTTTATAACTTATCCTAAATAAAATAAGCATATTTTATAAAGCACACATACAAATTAATTAAGCCAATTCGATCACAAAAAGCTTTAATTATGGTCTAAAGCATATCAATTAAGTCAATTCAAGAACAACATATTAATCCCTTTTAGGAAAGATCTTGGTCTAGGTTGCACCAGAGTGGAAGTCAGAAATCCTATCCATTAAAGACGCTAAAGGTAAAATAGGGAAGGCATTGGATAATTATCAATAATACACAATTATTGCTTTACAAAATATATAATCAATTAAATGTGGATATGAAATTAAATTTTGGATGTTATATTAATGAAATTAATATATTTATGAAATTTTATGCTTGAAAGAGATATATTTACTAAATTAGTGATATTGCACATGCATTGCTAGTTAAAACTTCACATAGAGCAAGTTTAATATGCTTTTTTTCATTACAGATATCAAATGCGAAGAACAACAAATAAAATTCAGCAAAAGGAAACATATGAAACCATGTTGATTTGAAAGAGATGAAACATATAATTTACATCAATCGTTCTACTAGGAAATCAATTTGTGAAACATGGATGTTAATAAATTGAGCCTAAATCTATATATACTCTTTCTCCTTTGAAATACATTTGTCCCTTACCAGAGGTTACAAAGCATTGATTATTAGGCTTATTGTTTAAAGTTGAGCACCTTCTCAGTGAACACAAAGGTGTTAAAACTCTATAAGTGAAAGTAATAACATGTCACTAGCCCTATCTGTCATGATGCAAAAATAAAAAAGGTTCCAACAATTCATTACACTGCATATAAATTAGTTGAAGAATCCATTGCAGATCCACTTAATCACATGGAGTAACAGAAGGAAAATTAATTAGTCTAACATTCTGTAGGCTGCAATCGAATTGCGATTAGCTGTTACATCTAATGTTAGAAGAGTCACCTAGCCATTGAAGAACCTCCTTGAAAAAAAATCTAGAACCAAGGGAGCATCAAGAATTGACGAACATAGTTTTTACATAAAGAAAAAAATTAGTAGCATAAGAAAAAGAATAATGATAGAAGATTAAAAAAATACAGCAAAACTGATCAGTAAGTAGTATAAGAAAGAGAAGAAATAAAGAATAAGAAAAGATTGGAAGATACATTTGGTAATTTATCATAAGAAACAATGGAAGAAGAGGAAAATTGGAATTACAATTCCAATTATCTTATGGTGAGTGAAGTTGAAAGGGCTAGAACTTTAAAATTTCTGATGCAACTAAACTGTAATGTACTGAAAAATGAGTATGATATGTTGAAATCAAAATAATCAACAACAGTTGGAAGGCTAAAAGGTCAAAGCAAAATAAATTTCCTTAAGAAATAGGAAAATCGAAAAATGAATGAAAAATTAGATTCATACCATTCTCGCTTCTTTGGTAGAGATACCCATCTTTGGATGAGCACCAACACATTTTAAGAATGGTATGACAAACCTACATCCAATTGAAGAGCTAAAGGAAACCATGGAATAAAAAAAAAAACACCAATTGCAATTATGGTGCAAACTGCAATATGACCTTTCTAAAAAAATATTGCGATCACAATCTCATTTATCGTAGCTTGGACAATCTCCCACTGAAATTAAAATTGACCAAGTCACCCTTACTGATTAAATATGTTTCCCCAGTGCCATCAAATTGAGGCACAATAGTTTGCATCATCTGTAGAGTAGTCCATATTGGGCCCAAAGAAGAATAGAAAAGTCTAATACTACCATTTAGCTTAAAGTAGATGTAATAAAGGACACCCCAATAATAACAAAAACATCGAAGAACTTTTTATATCAATAAATTAACAGATAAAATCAAGCCATATTCTTCAGATATGTGAATTAGGAACCAACATTATCTCCATAGGTATCTAGCAAAAGAGCAAGTACAAATATCAATTTCTATCAGAAAGAAGAAAACACAAAGAAGAACATTTACAACCTATGTAATTGAACTCCATCATTGCAAAATTATATATTTGCCACTATGATAAATAATTCTCATCTTAACTCACAATCTGTTCTAATAGCTTTAGTAAGAATAACAAATTATAAAGCAACCAATTTTCTTTAATAATCTAGTAGTTAAAAAAAAATTACATCAAGGTAGAAGCTGAATGAAGGAGATAGTGAACTTAGCTACACGATGTCTTAAAAAATATATGTTGAGCAAAGTATGAAGCCAAAAACTGAGTAGGAAATCGGTAGAAGAGAAGATTGCTACAGTGAAGAATTCAAATGTGAATTTTGATATCATCAACTATTTTGAACTTGACAGCTACATTAGACATGGAACAGAACCATCCACATTGCAAATTGAGAAACTGGAGTTCAATACGATAGGTGGGGGTTAAAAATGGTAAGGAGAAAGATTGAAAATGGAAGTACATATGGTTTTTGGATTGGGATAAAGGAAGAAGCAGCCCAAGAATCAGTATTTCAAAATGATAGTAGGCAGAGACAATTGAGAGAATCAGGGAAGATGTAGGTCATTTTCAATTTCAAATAAATTAAATACATACAATTAAATATTTAACAAAGGCTCCGCTTGAAATCAATAAGCTACACATATATAATTCATTTGTAAATGACTTCCATGTGGAATTCAAGTGCAAATGAATTCTCATGCTTGGAATGAAATAATTTAAATGATAGAATTGAAATAAATTCTATAAATTTATACTTCGAATGAATGAATAAAAGTACTTTATTTGTACTTATTTCCTAAATTGTCCTTATTGATACATTTTTATGATAAGTAACTAATAAATTAATTTTGTATAAAATATAAAATTAATTAACAATAATTTTTTTATTTTAACAATTTATAACTAGATTTAGATATAAATATTTTTTTTATCATATTATATTTTTTGTTATTAGCTAAATAATCGATTTGAGGTTATTCAAGTACTTCTTAGACGACTTTTCTCCAAATTAATTTTGTGTACGCTAGGAATCAAATTTGAAATTCAACATAAGTGACTAGAGATCATTACCATTCAACCAATCTTGATTGGTTTTTATGTATAAATCAAAATGAAATTATGTATAAATCTTGATTGGTTTTAATTTTTTCTTATCCTTCACAATATTTAAAATAAAATAAAATATAATCAATGAAAAAATAAAAGTCAAATAATAATGGATTATTATTTAGAATCGATATTGAAAAATATTAATCAATAAAAAGTTTATATGAGAAAAGTAAAAGTATAATAAAAGTGTAGTAAGGGTAAAATTGTCCTAAAATAATGTTCTGCATAAAAGGATAAAATTGTCCTAAAACATTTTTCTACATAAAACATGGAATTTATTTGCAAATTTCACTTATTTTGATGGAATTTGTTCAAGGCATGTTGAATTCCACAGAATTATTTTCTAGGAATTAAATTCCACACTTTTTTTCATTCCAAGCACGGAAAATTGGAATTGGAAATGAATTCCTCAAAATTTCGAGGAATTTATTTATTCTAAGCGGAGCCTAAATCTTTAAAAGTTAAATAAAATTAATAGTTATTTTTTTTAAAAAAAAAAAAGAAGAAAAGATGAAATCTCAGTTAAGTGTATTCACTTTTAGGATATATAAATAGATGATGATTTGTTCTATTTAATTGTTTGTTCTACTTAATTTAAAATTGATAAATCTTATTTTGATTTGTAAATTACGAATTTAGAGCTATAAATTTATTGATTTGGTATTAGTTTCATAAATTGATTATTCCATAAATAGTTAATTTATATTGAGTAATAGGTTGTTTTAAATTGATTTAGTTTATCATTTGTATTTATATGATTGAATTGAGTAAGTTCTTAGAAATAGAAGTATATATGTGGTAAAAAAAATTTTTGACTGAAAAAAATATTTAGTTTATGGTTGTGAGTTATATTGCATTGATTTTAATTAAAATTTTGTTATGATTTTGTTACTTGTGTTGGGTAATATGGATAAATTTATTATAAAAGAAATCCAATCATAAATTACCTAAGGAAAATTGGCTTTTCACAATGTGATTATTTGTCAAATTTGGGCTTAGTTATATTATGGATAAATTACGGTTCGAATAACGTGAATTATGTCATTGTATTATACATAATGAAATGTTTTCAATGGTATATAATCTACCCAAAACGGATAAATAATGAATGAGATATTGAACCTAAAAGTGAACTTGATGTAATTTATAGAAGAAAACAAGATTAAAATCCTGTATCCCACGCCCCCTTATTATGAATAGCGCAAGAAATATATTAGAATGTTTCTTAAGCTATTAAGAATTTATTGCTAGAATGCTCTCTCACGCACAAGGGGTGGAAATTCCTACCTAGCGGGTTGAGACCACACCTGTACGATGTCAGCGATGCAAATGCCGAATTGAAATGGACCTCTATAGGCCTGCCTACTTTGCTTTGGTCCGAATTATTATTTCTCTACAAAACTTGTGTCTCTTAGGATTTCTAGCAGATTTTTGTTGCAAAATTAATTGTATTAAATATAGTTAAATATGGTTAATTCTCATTAAGGAGATTTAATTTTCATTAAGCCAATTAAATTCCAAAACCTCCATTTGCAACCTACAACATTAGTTTTTATTTTGAACTTGAAAACACTCTTGAAATATTTCCAGAATATATTTTCTCCCTATTTCCGAAATAGGTTGCTAGCTCTAGGTTCTGGTGATTCTGTTCTATGCGTGGTTGAGTTTGCCAACACTACAGTTGTATCCTGGGAGACAGTTGTTTATAGTGGAAAAATCTTGTATTTTCCTTATACTAGCCTTAACTTTCCTTCCTCATTTTTTGGTTAGGTTCATTTCGTTTTATTATATTCTGTAATTCATTTACATTTCAATAAACTTTGTTCTTCATTCCTGTTATACTCTTATTTTATATACACTGGGTTTAACAATCTTAAGACATGATTTGACTTCTACAATTATAAGAACAATACAGGAATACCTTGACTTGGATTACCTTGACTTTGGGATAAATATTATTGAACCATTTTGCATTTTTATAGTACTATTTGAACTCAACTTTGTTGGACTATTTTGAACAATCTATTTGTTCTAAGGAAACCATTTCTTTAATGTACTCATTATTTTAGAATTTCAGAATTATTATGGCTGATGATTTGATCATCATGTTAGAGATGGTCCCCAGAATGGTAATAAGGTATTTACTAGTGGGCAGAATGGCCAAAATGGATACTGTGGTCCTATTGGTTCTGGACCTATTTGTCAGTACCTAGTGTGGCTTATGTCGAAAAACCTTAGAAATTCTCCGGTGTGAATTTCAAGACTTGACCACATAATAAGATGTTCTTTTCATGACTGGGTTGAACCTTCAACAATTCTTGAAGAAGGATCCTCCCAATGTTGGAGAGGGTGTGGTTGATCCTTCAATTTAATTAGTAGTAGATGCTTAGAATCATTTGGATTTCTTTTACAAGATTCATATCTTAAACTGTTGAGTTGAGTTTTGATGATCACAAAGATTGACATTCTAAAATAATGAGTTTTATAAGTTAAAATGTTTATATAATTTACAAAAGCTCTTTTATAGCATTTTAAATACATGGTTTATGAGTTGAGAATCAGCTCTCTTGGCCATTCCATATTTATATCATAAAAGGATAATGTCTGGCTAAATGCAAAGTAACAAATAAAGATACACACACACACAACACACACACACACACACACAAAAAAGCTTATGAGATAAATAGACTTGATAATCCACATTTGCTCAACCCATGATGGCTTATGACTTGAAAGTTTTTGATCAATATATTTCAGCCACATACTTATACATATATATGCTTTAAGTTGACCTAATGTTAGCTTATGTCTTGAAAGATTTAAATATCCTTTGGCATATATATATATATATATACTTACAAAGTTGACCTCATGCTTAATTATGAGGTGAAATATTTTTTGAGATCATTTCGGCCACTTACATACACATATATTGACCTCATGTTTGCTTATGAGGTGAAATGCTTTAAGATCAAATTCGGCGACATATTGAAGTCATGTGTACTTGTAAGATGAAAAAGATTTGAGATCTTTTTTAAGTACCACATGTGACCTTAAAACCTAAGTATGAAACCTAAGCTAAGAATATCTTCATCTTGAGATCACATATGGATAAATAAGTCAAACTTTGTCTTAAGACTAAAGACCAACTTATATCTATCTTTCTCTCTCCTTAAGCCATGGATTGAAAATCAAGTTATACATGCTTTTCCTTTTCAAAATATGTCGCATGTCTTTTGTATGTAAGGAACTCACATATACTTTGCTTTATGGCTTTATTAATTGTGTATCAAAAGTACAAATGGCCATAAATCTTGTGAGATCAACAGCTATCTTTCTTATGCTTATCACTTGAGAACCAAAGCTCATTCTTCTTCATAAGGTGAAACCAATGGCCATATACTCCTTATGACTTGAAGCTAACGACTATTATCCATTAAGAGGTGTATCAAACGGCTACAATTTCAAATTGCTTATAAAAAGGAAGAAGAAGGAGATTTGAAGGTGTGGAAGACAATTCAAGAAATACTCACACTTTAAGCATTCAACTCATAGTCTTCCATATTCCCAAAGAAAGCAAAGCGAGAAGGAGAAATATTGTTTCATTCAAATATTCACATTTTTGGGAATTGTATTTTCACACAAGGTTGTGTGAAGGGGGTTTTGCTTTGTTGGTGGTGCGATCAACAAAGGCTGTAAAAGTTTGGTGACTGAGCTTCGAAAAAGCATCGGTAGAGTTTGTTACTTAATCTCCAAAAAGTAACGGTATAGGTTTGATACTGAGCCTGCAAAAGAATTAAGTTTGTTACTTGAACTCGCAAAAAGTAACACAGGCTTGTTTCCTGCCCGTAAAGGAAACGTTAGTGGAAATCTCAAGCGGTTGGCTTGGGGACTGGATGTAGACCGGTTGGGTCGAACCAGGATAAAATTCTTCGTCTACATTTTTCTATCCCTACTCTCTTATTATTTTATGCAATTTAATTTCATGAGATTTAAATTAATTGCTTTAGTATTTAAAGTTATTTTTACAAAGGAGATTTTATATGCACAAGTTTTATTATAGTTTTTAATTCTGCATTTTTAATAAAACTTGTTTTTGAAAAAGAAACTTGTGTTTCTATAAAAAAATTTTTTTAAGAGAGTATTCGAATTTTTTATTTACCCTACAGTACTATTCACCCCCCTCTAGTACTATAACTGGCCATTTGGGACCGTCAATTGGTATCAGAGCATGACTCTATCAAAAGAAGTAAAATTCTTAGAGTGATCTCAATATGGCTAGCACCTCAAGAAGTCAAAATGTTTTTATTTCTGAGGGATGTTCCATCAATAAGCCTCCATTATTTAATGGAGAAAATTATAAACCGAATGAGAATATTTTTACAGTCCACGGATATTCAGGTTTGGAGAATTGTCAAGGAAGGACCAAGTATTCCGACAAAAATTGATGATGGAGAACTTGTTCCCAAAGAGGAAAGTGAATATGAAAGTGCTAATTGGAATAAAGAAGCTTTAAACTCCAAAGCTATTAATTTATTACAGTACGCTTTGGATATTAATGAGTTTAATAGTATTTCAGGTTGGACTACAGCAAAGCAAATATGGGATAAGCTGGAAACAACTCATGAAGGAGCCAAACAAGTCAAAGATGGAAAGATTAATCTTTACATCACAGAATACGAGTTGTTCAAAGTTGATGCAAAAGAATCAATTCCAGAAATCAACACGAGTTTCACTCTTATTATGAACAAATTAAGGAATCTTGGCAAGAACTTCACTAATGAGGAACTAATTAGGAAACTAATCAGAATAATGCCAACATCTTGGGATGCAAAGCTCACAGCCATTTAAGAGTCAAAAGATTTAAGTTCATACTCATATGATGAATTTGTTGGTTCATTACTCATATATGAGATGAAAGTTAAATCCATTGCTGATCATGAGTAGACTGACAAAAGAAAGTCTATAGCACTAAAAGTTGCCAATCCTATTACTAAAGAATCCACCTCCGATTTAGACAATGAAGATAATGAAGATAATGATGAAGCTCTGTTGGTGCAGAAATTCAGAAAATTCTTAAGAAACAAAAACAGAGGCAAAACATCTTACAGGAGGCAATTTAACATCAACAAGGCTGATGAAGCAAAGAAAGATTAAAACAGGAAATTACATGTTTTGAATGTAATAAACCTAGTCATTTCAAAGCTGATTGTCTGAAGCTGAAAAGTCGATTTAAGGAAAAGGACAAGAAAGCTATGGTAGCAACTTGGAGCGACAGTGATGAATCCAGCTCTGATGATGATAAGGATCAAAAGCAAGAGAAAGCCCAACTATGCTTCATGGCAAATGATGATTCAATAAAATTATCACATCAAGATCAAAATGAGGAAGATGAGGTAATTCTACAAACTTTGTCTCATAATGATCTTATACAAGATTTTTTTAGAATGCATGATGATAAACTTGAGATAACTGCTAAGTGTAAGGACTATGAAAATAGGCTGTTAGAAAAAGAATTTGAGAAGCTTCAGCTACAGAGGAAAGTGGGTTTTCTAGAAAACTCTAATCTTGAACTTATCAGTAAGTTATCTCATTTAGAAAAGAAATGTGAGAAGTTAGATTGCACTACTAGCAAATTCACTAATGGTGAAAATATGCTAAATGTGATTTTGGATTCCTAAAGAAATCCGAATGATAAATCTGGAATTGGTTATAATGATAGGATACCCCCATAAAATCCTCAAAAACCTATCAAATTTTGCCCTTCCTCCACTTCTACTATGCAAATTAGATCCCCCAAACCTATACATCAAAAGCATAGTAAAAGTCACAAACCAAACCAGAAAGATATACATGTCCAACACTCACATTTCTCCAAGCCAAAAAGGGTGCAATTTGTGAAACCAAACCAACAATCTCTTTCACAACAAAAGATTGCAGACAAGAACTCACAAAGGCCTACGCTCTCTTAAAAAGTTCACAAATATAGGCCTAAACAACAACATAGTTACAAGCCTAAACGATTACATCATGTTAACTATATTTCTTATCACCAAAATCATTCTTCAAAACACAATCAATCATATCAACTTAAGAAAAAGAAGGATGTCACATGTTACCATTGTAATCATAAGGGACATGTACATGTTACCATTGTAATCATAAGGGACATGTAATTGGTGATTGTATTTTTAGAAAGGGAAAATACAAAGCGAAAACCATCTGGGTTCCCAAAGATAAAAATGTTTTTAACCCTAAAGTACTCAACAGTATTTGGGTACCTAAATCTACTTAACTAGTTTTGTAGGTATGTCTAAAGAACACTCTTGGAGGCTTAAAGTGGTATATTGAAGTGGTTGCTCTAGATATATGACTAGTGATGGAAGATATTTTACTTCCATAAAACAAGTTAAAGGAGGAACTTTAAAGTTTGGAGATAATCTAGCAAGAGAGATTATCGGAAAAGGAAAGATTGGAAACAATCCATACATTGATGAGGTTTCTCTAGTCGATGGATTAAAATTCAATCTTCTAAGTGCGATTCAACTCTGCGACAAAAATCAAAAGGTAATCTTTGATTCTAAAAAATGTGAAATTATGGAAGCCGATAGTGGTAAGAATCTACTTGAAGTTCTTAGAATAGGAAATATTTATCTTTTGAATTCAAGTACTCTTACTAATGATCACTGCTTAATTTCACAAGAGGAGAGTTGGTTATGGCATCATAGACTAGGTCATGCTACCATGCATCTTATTTCAAAGTTCAAAGAAAGATCTTGTTAAAGGTTTACCAAAAATCAAGTTTGATAAAACTCATATATGTGATGCATGTTAAAGAGGGAAATAAACCAGAAGTTCTTTTAGTTCTAAAGGAATTGTTTCTACCTCTAGACCCCTAGAACTACTGCATTTAGACTTGCTTGGTCCAATTGAACCAACAAGCTTAGGTGGCATGAGATATGCATTAGTCATTGTAGATGACTACTCACGTTTTACATGGACATTATTTTTGAGTCAAAAAGATGAAGCTTTTCAACAATTTTCTACCTTGTGTAAAAAGCTTCAAAATTTTAAAAACACTTCTATTATAGCCATTAGAAGTGATCATGGAAAAGAATTTGAAAACAGTCTTTTTGAAACCTTTTGCTCTAAGCATGGAATTCTTATAAATTCTCAGCTCCTAGAACTCCTCAACAAAATGGTGTTGTTGAAAGGAAAAATAGGAATTTAGAAGAAATGACAAGAACCATACTCAATGAAAATAATTTACCAAAATATTTTTAGGCAGAAGCTATGAACACTACATGTTATATTCTAAATCGAGCTTTAATAAGACACATTTTAAAGAAAACATCATATGAGTTATGGAATGGTAGAAAACCTAATATTGGTTATTTCCATCCATTTGGTTGTAAATGTTTTATTTTTAACAACAAGAAATATCTTAATAAATTCAACTCGAAGTCAGATGAAGGTATTTTCGTGGGATATTCATTGCATAACAAAGCATTTAGAGTCTTTAATAAGAGCACTCTTACCATTGATGAGTCCATGTATGTTGTGTTTGAAGAAACTAACTCTCTCCCAGATAATGAATCTGAGGATACTCTTGAGATTTTTGACTCGCAGGTTGAACACATAGAAAATAATGAAAGTGTTCTACAAAAAGAAACCATTTCTAGTGATCAAAATGAGCATAATGTGCTAGAATTGCAGATTCAAGAGAATCAACATGATGATCTCCCAAAAGATTTCAAATATCATAGAAATCACTCTAAGGAGAACATTATTGATGATCCCTCTCATAGAGTGATGACCAGGAGAAAACTAAAAGAATATTTTTCCAATATAGAATTTGTCTCTGATATTGAACTAAAAAATTTCAAGGAAGTCGAATCAAAAGAAAGCTGGATGATGGCTATGTAAGAAGAACTGGATCAGTTTAAAAGAAACAATGTCTGGAAGCTTGTTCCAAAACCTGAAAATCAATCAGTAATTGGAACTAAATAGGTATTTAGAAGCAAACTAGATGAATCTGAAAAAGTTGTCAGAAAAAAAGCCAGACTAGTGGCACAAGAATACAACTAGTAAGAAGGAATTGACTATGATGAAACATTTGCTCTAGTGGCCAGATTGGAAGCAATTACAATGCTATGTGTATATGCATGCTACAAAGACTTCAAACTATATCAAATGGATGTGAAAAGTGAATTCCTCAATGGCTACATCAATGAAGAAGTCTACATAAAGCAACCACTAGGATTTGAATATTGTCAACATCTTAACGATGTATACAAGCTAACTAGAGCTTTGTATGGATAAAAACATGCCCCAAGGGCATGGTATGAAAGGTTAAGTAATTCTTACTCAAAAAGAATTTTATTAGTTGAAAAGTTGACACAACATTGTTTATAAAGCATTAAAAAAACCATATATTACTTGTTCAAATATATGTTGATGATATTATATTTGGTTCTATTAATGATTTATTGTCCAAGGAGTTCTCACAAGAGATGAGCACTGAATTTGAAATGTCTATGATGGGCGAGCTGAGTTTCTTTCTTGGTCTTCAAAAAAAGCAAGGCAAGAAGGGAACATTTATATGCCAATCAAAATATACTAAACAGCTTATTAAGAAGTATGGAATGGAGAATTCCAAACCTGCAAAAACACCAACAGGTACATCAGTCTCTTTAGATGAGGATAAGAAAGGTAAAAGTGTAGATATCAAAAAATATTGAGGTATGATTGGTTCTCTACTCTATTTAACATCCAGTAGACCTGATATACAATTTAGCATATGTTTATGCGCAAGATTTCAAGCAAATCCCAAAGAGTCTCACTTGAAGGTTGTTAACAGAATTCTTAAGTATCTTAACGGTGCTCAAGAAATTGGGATTTGGTATCCAAAAAATTTTGATCTTATAGGATACAGTGATGCTGATCATGTTGGATGCAAACTAGATAGAAAAAGTACTTCAGGTACCTATCAATTTCTAGGAGAAGCACTAGTTTCATGGGCAAGTAAAAAGCAGTCAACAGTAGCAATGTCAATAGCAGAAGCTGAATACATATCTACAAGTAGCTGTGTTGCATAAATACTATGGATGAAGCAACATCTCGAAGATTATGGCATAAAGTATGATCCTATCCCAATTAGATGTGATAATACTAGTGCTATAAATTTAACAAAGAATCCTATTCAACATTCAAGAACAAATCATATTGACATAAAGCATCTTCATCAGAGATCATATACAAAAACATGATGTTTACTTAGACTTTGTTCCTACAGATGAGCAAATTGCAGATATTTTCACAAAACCTCTATGTGAAGTCAAATTCAATGAGTTGAGAATGAAAATCGGCAGGTCTGCACCAATATATGAAAAATAATATTGTGTGACAAAAAGCAAATTCAATGATAACTAATTTTTATTGTAAGTCTGGATTACGTAAAATTCATTGAAATTTTACTATCGGATCAAGATTACAATTAAAAATTAATCATAAAATTATTTTTGTCACTTAATATAAGCTCAAAAAGGTACATATATATATATATATATATACACACACACACACACTCTGTGGCTGGGCTAACAATGATACTTAGGTTAATGGGCTAATCAAATTATCATTCCAAGCCCAATATAATTAAGAGAAGGAAGAGAAGAAAAGAAACCAATTTCCTTGGTCGACCTTCTCCTCTTCAAAAATGGCACCGTTCTACTTAAGGCGCCAACTTCGAAACCTTTTCACCCAAACCTTCTCTTCTGCTCTTCCACGAAATCAAAACATCGAACAGACCTCTCTCACAAAATCAGACCTTTACCTAATCCATTTTAGAAACCTACTCTGTAATCTTTCTCCTTTACATAAGCACAATGAAGCGTTGCTCAGCTAATGCTACAAAGAAATTAAGAGTGTATCTATCAAAAGAACAGATGAAGAGAAAGAGAGAAGAGACTGAAACTATCGAAGAAAAGAAAGAAACCAAAAGGAGAACAATCACTTCCTTGGAACAAATATACTCAGGAAGGAAGAGTGCAGCAAAATCCTCAACATTACAGAAAGCCGCTGTTGGTGTGCCCTAGTTCTTAGGGCATTTGATTCTTGTATTTTGGATTATACATTAAGACTCATTGTATGAATACATTATTTGTGTCACATTAATAAAGGCAATTAATCTATATCATTTATATCATGTGCTATAATATGAGTAGAGTATCCATTGATTGATAATCATAAAACCTATCCCAGGTCTGTTCTAATCTCGGGAACGAATAGAACCACAGACTTGTATATTCGATGACTGTATGGTAGTTCTTAACTAGCCATAGTACTTGTATAGTTAGTCATGAATATAGGTACATGTCGTTGACATGGGACTGGATTGATCTGCACAAGAAAGTCACATGTTTGTCACGTCATAGGTCTTTCTTGAGTAGGTCTCTTTTGTCATCAGATCAGATTTCATTATAATATCAATATGGAATCCGGTTCACTTTGACATACGCCTAACAGGTCTGTAAAAGGATGCTAAATACGGGTATGATTGGGTGGACCGGTGAACATGTTGATATTGATGATGAAGTGATGGAATTGCCACTCGGGTAACACCGAGATGATATCATTAGCCACTTGATGAGTGGGACTGATAAGTGTATGGCCATACCCAAATAAGTTGGTTGCTTATTTGATTAATCAGTCAACTCAAGATCAAGAAATATAATAAACAACAGAAGAGGATGACGGACACCATGCCTCTTGTTTATTCATATCGATATCGTTAGGCCCAAGCCCACAGACTGTAAGTGGGTTCTAGCAAACCATTACAGCCCCCAATTAAGACAGAGATGCAGCAGTCTTTAGAAGACACTCACCCAGTTGTAATCTCATAGTGTCCTTTGCCTAACGATATCGATATGAATAAACAAGAGGCATAGTTTCCGTCATCCTCTTCTGTTGTTTATTATATTTCTTGATCTTGAGTTGACTGATTAATCAAATAAGCAACCAACTTATTTGGGTATGGCCATACACTTATCAGTCCCACTCATCAAGTGGCCAATGATATCATCTCGGTGTTACCCGAGTGGCAATTCCATCACATCATCATCAATATCAACATGTTCACCGGTCCACCCAATCATACCCGTATTTAGCATCCTTTTACAGACCTGTTAGGCGTATGTCAAAGTGAACCGGATTCCATATTGATAGTATAATGAAATCTGGTCTGAGGACAAAAGAGACCTACTCAAGAAAGACCTATGACGCGACAACCATGTGACTTTCTTGTGCGGATCGATCCAGTCCCATGTCAACGACATGTACCTATATTCATGACTGATTATACAAGTACTATGGCTAGTTAAGAACTACCATACAGTCATCGAAATATACAATTCTGTGGTTCTATTCGTTCCTGCGATTAGAACAGACCTAGGATAGGTTTTATGATTATCAATCAATGGATACTCTACTCATATTATAGCACAAGATATAAATGATATAGATTAATTGCCTTTATTAATGTGACACAAATAATGTATTCATATAATGAGTCTTAATGTATAATACAAAATACAAGAATCAAATGCCCTAAGGCTTGGGCCTACTGCTAACATAAAGACAGACCCATAGGATCGTGCACATAGATCAACTGAGCTGGAACTTATAGAAATTGTACATGTAATGTACATTGGAAGGAATGTGTTAATTAATTAGTTGACATTAGGTGTCAAGGTAATTAATTGACATTGGGTTGAATTTAATTTAATTAATAAGTTTACATAATGTAATTAATTAATTTATCAATTAATTGAATTACATAAAGTAAACAATTAATTAAATAATTTTCCTAAGTAGGAAAATTAAATACATGTATTGTATTAATTTAAGTGTGATTTAATTTTATTTAGGGGTAATTAAATTTAGCCAAATGGAATTAAATTACATAGTATATACTTTTTAATTAAAGTTTATTTATGTAATTATAATCCTAGTGGGCTTGGGTTTAATTAACCTAATTAAAACCCAACTAGACAAGGTGTCTATATAAGGGCACACTTAAGGAAGAAAAACCTAATTCAACTCTAATTAATTGCTGGAAATTTCAGCCACCAATAGCAGCCCCAAATATGCCGAAAGTCCCAGCATTAATCCTCCATTCCTTCGCGTCTTCGGCTAGCACCGGTTCCTGCTCAATAGTTGGTCGTGCACCGGACTTTGGAGATCGCAGTTTCAAGAAACGATTCTGCAGCAGTCTCTAGAGGAGACGAATCCGGTGAGTTAATCTCTTGATTCTTATTTGATTTCATTCTAATCAATGGTAATTGGACACGATAGGTGGATTCTAGGAAATTTTAAACGATGTATTTTCCGCTGCACCACGTTGTTTTTCCAATGATGAATCCCAACAGTGGTATCAGAGCCTAGGTTTTGTCCATTAGATTAATTGGAATTGGTTCTTGAAAGCATTCTTGAAGAAAGAATGGGTTTCAAGTTTGTGATTTTAAGGTTTTATTCAATTGGTTTTGGTTTTGATAAACCCTAGAATTTTGTTTGGGGTTTTATTTTTTTTCCCAATTGGTTTCTATCTAGAATTGTATTTTCTTTATTGATAGTTTGATGTTGATGGCTGAATTTTTTGTTTTTGTGATTTAATAATTAAAAAAAAAAGTTGAATTTTGGGTGAGGGAATCACAATTTTGCGATTCCCCCACTGCGGCAGTAGGCTGCTGCGTGAGCAGCAGCTGCTGGCCGCATCAGCATGCCATGCGGCAGGCTACTGCGTAGCGGTACTGCTGCCCCGCCGGGACAGCAGCGCCGTGCGCGGGTTTCGGGTCCGGTTTTGGATTTTACGGGTATTTTTTTATCCCGGACCCTAATGCAAATTATATTAAATTTTTTAAATTAATTTGTGTTTAAATTATTTATTTTGTTGGCATGCATATTTAATTTTATTGTTTGCATATTAAATTGAATATGGACTTTGTGAAATTGGCCCAATAAACCGTGACACCGGTTAAAATTGGGAGAGCTAAATTTTAAATTTGTGACAAGCCAAATTCAAGTGGGAGCAAAATTGTTAATTTTGCATTTATGGATATTATCCATTGGGCCTTTATGGGCCTTAGTCACATTTGTTAAAATTGGTGATTTCACCCTAAGTAACTCGGCTTAACATTTATATTTATAATTTGGAATGCCATGATCATGCCTCATATTGGTATGTATGTGCACGATAGGTACTTTGTTTGAAATGTTATGTTGAGTTCTATGGGCCCTAAATTATTATCGGTTGTAATTTAATTTTGGGAAATATGGCCTGCGTGCCATTTTTTTATTTTGATGTAATTTTAGAATAGATTTTATTTTACGAAATTATTGTAATTGCATCAAGTATGGAGGAAGGCCCAAATGGAGCAAGCCCATGGTGGGAGCCCAAGAAGGATTGCAGTCCAGCCCATGAAGAATTAGATAGGATATCTAGTTTTTCATTAGGTTGTAATTAAAGGCCCATAGGATCTCATTTATTTTAAATTAAGTATGCTATTGCATTTTTCATATAATATGGATGTATGGATCACCAAATTATTTCCCGCGTTTTTGCATGCTAAGCCGTATCACTTAATTATAATCCGGAAATTAAAATATTGAGTCGCTTAAAAGTGCTTCCCACATTCACACCTCTTCCTCCCATTGATGCTGCAATGTGCGCCATGCCCTAGCTCGGTATATTGTAGTATTCGGTCGGCTGTCGAGGGTTAAGATACTTGGTATGGTTAACATGTGAATGGTGGTTTGACTCAAGATGGGTAGCATTAGCTCAGAATGGGCTCTAAGCACAGATGGGTAAAGTGTCAATAAGCCCATCAAACCAAGAGTCCTTCATGGAAGGATTGGATAGGTTGTCCTACCAAACGACTCAATGGTTGGTTAGCGAGCCCTAGTTCAGCCAGTCATTGATAAGTTGTGGATCTTGGTCAAGTCAGCCAATTAACAACACCAACAAACAAATTAAAATCGGATTATTAATTTGAATTGGCTTAAAAGCCCTTTATTTCTAACTCAAGCAATGATTTCTTCCATGTAGATAATCCCATTTCAGTTAAGAAATTTAAATGGCTGCAACAAACAACAACTCACTCTCACTTAGGTCACTCTTGGAGAAGGAGAAGCTTTCGGGGACTAACTTCCTGGACTGGGCTAGGAACTTACAAATAGTTCTTAGACAAGAGTCTAAGGAGTATGTACTGAATGCTCCTTTACCAGCTGGCCCTCCTGCAGGTCGAGGCATCACCACGACGATGGTGGAGCAGTACGATCGGCATGTGAGGGATGACCAAGATGTCTCGTGCCTCATGCTGGGTACCATGGCTTCTGATCTTTAGAAGCAGTTCGTGGACGAGCATGCTTATGAGATGATGGATCAGCTTAAAAAGATGTTCCAAGATCAGGCTCGTCAGGAACGTTACCTGACAACTAAGGCACTTTGCATGACTGTGATGGCAGCTGGGACTTCTGTTAGCACTCATGTGCTAAAGTTGAAGGGGTATATTGATACACTTGCCCGCCTCGACTCGCCAGTTCTGCAGGGTTTGGCAACAGACATTATTCTCGGGTCACTTCCTGAGTCTTACAACCAGTTTATCATGAATTACCATATGGATAAATCGGTTGTTGAGCTGCATGGCATGCTCAAGCTTGCTGAGCAGTCTCTTAAGAAGACTCCTAAAGTATTGCTGGTGAACAAGGGAAATACGCCCATTGCTAAGGGAAAGGCCAAATCTAAGGCCAAGGCTAAGGCCCAAAAGGCCAAGGCTAAGGGCAAAAAGGTGGTGGCCTTAGATTTGCTAAAGCAAGGGTTGCCTTTCTTGACGATGTTTGCCATGAGTGTCATGAGAAGGGGCACTAGAAGAGCTCATGTCCAAAGCTAAGGGAGCAACTGAAGGGCAAAACTGCTGCTTCAGGTATTTATGTTATTGAGATTAATCTGGCTATTTCTACATCTTGGGTCTTGGACATTGGATGTGGATCTCACATTTGTTCAAATGTGCAGGGTCTAAGAAATAGGAGATTATTAGGATCTGGAGAAGTAGATCTTCGAGTCAGAAATGGTGCTCGGGTTCAGGCCATGGAGATCGGAGATTATTTCTTGGAGATGCCTAGTGGACTTGTTTTGGAACTAAGAAACTGTTATTTTGTACCTGCGATGCGCAGGAATAATATTTCCGTTTCTTTGTTGGATATTTCTGGTTTTGTATTTAATATTGGACATGGTAGAATTTCTATGCAATGTGGCAATATTATTTATGGAACAACATTTCTTGAAAATGGCTTATATATCCTTGATCTAAAACGTGAAAGTTCAATCTATAACATAAATACTAAAAGGATTAAACAAAATGAAATTAATCCTACTTACATCTGGCATTGTCGACTTGGCCATATAAATGAGAAGCGCATAGCTAGGCTTCACTCTAGTGGAGTGCTAGGGTCATTTGACATCCAGTCTTATGACACATGCAAATCTTGTTTGAGAGGCAAGATGACAAAGGCGCCTTTTAGCAAGATTGCTGAAAGGGCCTCAGAGCTATTGGAGCTAATACATTCCGATGTATGTGGCCCAATGAGCACTAGTGCTAGATCTGGTTTTCTGTACTTTGTCACCTTCACGGATGACTTCAGCAGATACGGTTACGTGTATCTGATGAAGCATAAGTTTGAGACTCTCCAAAGGTTCAAGGACTTTAAGAATGAAATGGAAAACCAACTTGGCAAGAAAATAAAAGCACTTCGGTCTGACCGAGGGGGTGAATATTTGAGCTAAGAGTTTGACTCGTTTTGAGAGAGTGTGGGATTATATCCCAACTCACTCCTCCTGGTACACCCCAGTGGAATGGAGTGTTAGAAAGGAGGAATAGGACCTTACTTGACGTGGTCTGCTCGATGATGAGTCATGCTACACTCCCTGTCTCCTTTTGGGGATATGCTTTAGAGATAGCTGCTTACATTCTTAACAATACACCAAGCAAGGCAGTTGAGGGAACACCATATGAACTATGGAAAGGCCGAAAGCCCAATGTTTCCTTCTTGAAGATTTGGGGTTGTGATGCACATGTTAAGAAATTGACAAGTGGTAAACTCGAGCCCAAATCTGTCAAGTGCCAGTTTGTGGGTTACCCTAAGGAAATTAAGGTTTATTACTTCTACGATCTAGCCGAAAACAAAGTTTTCATAGCCAGAAATGCAGTCTTCTGGGAGAAGGAATTCCTTTCTAAGAGAGACAGTGGGAGTAATGTTAAACTTTCAGATGTTCAAGACTCACAAACTCCTGCAGCTACTGCTGAGGATGCTTCGGGAACCAATCTAACTACTTAAGAAATTAAGGAACCAGAAATGGTTGCACAGGACCTTAAAAGGTCTGGTAGGACATGTCATCAGCCAGAGAGGTACGGCTTTCTCGTGACTGATGATGGGGACCTGATGGTCGTTGGCCAAGAGGAGCCTAAGACCTATCAGGAGGCTGTTGAAAGCCCACACTCAGATTAATGGCGCAAAGCCATGGAGGCTGAGATGCAATCTATGCATGATAACCAAGTATGGAACTTGGTGGATCCACTTTTGGGTGCTAAGGTGATAGGTTGCAAGTGGTGTTTCAAGTTAAAGGCCCTGTGTGTATAAGATGGTTAGTGGGAGCATTTCCACCGTCCTTGTGCTGTATGTTGACGACATCCTTATCATTGGAAGTGACATACCAACACTGTAAGGGGTTAAGTAGTGGTTGAGTAGGTGCTTCGCAATGAAGGACTTAGGCGAAGCTCAGAGGATCTTAGGGATCAGGATCTACAGAGATAGATCCAATCGGCTTCTATGCCTAAGTCAGGCCACGTACATTGACAAGGTTCTAAAAGGATTCAGCATGGACAAGGCAAAGAAAGGATTCTTGCCTATGTGCCATGGGTTGAAGCTAAGTAAGAAAGATGGTCCTAAAACAAAGAAGGGCCGGGAGAACATGGAAAAGATCCCTTGTGCATCTGCTATTGGATCTATCATGTACTCCATGTTATGTACGAGGCCTGATATCATGTTTGCACTAAGTATGGCTAGCCGGTACCAGTCGGACCCCGGTGAGGAACACTAGAAGGCAGTCAAGGCAATCTTGAAGTACCTTAACCGGACTAAGGATGCTTTCTTAGTGTATAGAGGTCAAGATTAGCTGGTGGTGTCAGGTTACACTGATGCAAGCTTTGAGACCGATGAGGATGAGAACCAGTCACAGTCTAGTTATGTTTTTCTCCTGAATGGCGGTGCCATTAGTTGGAGGTCCTCAAAGCAGGCCACCATTGCTGACTCTACAATGGAAGCTGAGTACATAGCTGCATGCGAAGCTCAAAGGAAGCCGTTTGGATCAAGAAAGTCATAACTGAGTTGGGAGTAGTGCCCACTATCCTAGACCCAGTTGATGTTTTTGTGACAACAACGGGGCCACCGCACAAGCTAAGGTGCCCCGGTCACATAAGAGATCCAAACATGTACTCAGAAAGTTTCACCTCATTCGGGAGATCGTAAACATAGGTGACATATCATTGCAGAGGGTTGACACCAAGAATAATGTCGCTGATCCATTGACCAAAGCGCTGTTACAGACACAGCACGACGATCATACCAGATCTATAGGAATTAGGGCAATGCCCACTTGGAACTAGTGCAAGTGGGAGATTGTTGGTGTGACCTAGTTCTTAGGGCATTTGATTCTTGTATTTTGTATTATACATTAAGACTCATTGTATGAATACATTATTTGTGTCACATTAATAAAGGCAATTAATCTATATCATTTATATCTTGTGCCATAATATGAGTAGAGTATCCATTGATTGATAATCATAAAACCTATCCCAGGTCTGTTCTAATCGCGGGAACGAATAGAGCCACAGACTTGTATATTCGATGACTGTATGGTAGATCTTAACTAGCCATAGTACTTGTATAGTCAGTCATGAATATAGGTATATGTCGTTGACATGGGACTGGATAGATCCGCACAAGAAAGTCACATGGTTGTCGCGTCATAGGTCTTTCTTGAGTAGGTCTCTTTTGTCATCAGATCAGATTTCATTATAATATCAATATGGAATCCGGTTCACTTTGACATATGCCTAACAGGTCTGTAAAAGGATGCTAAATACGGGTATGATTGGGTGGACCGGTGAACATGTTGATATGGATGATGAAGTGGTGGAATTGCCACTCGGGTAACACCGAGATGATATCATTGGCCACTTGATGAGCGGGACTGATAAGTGTATGGCTATACCCAAATAAGTTGGTTGCTTATTTGATTAATCAGTCAACTTAAGATCAAGAAATATAATAAACGACAGAAGAGGATGATGGACACCATGCCTCTTGTCTATTCATATCGATATCGTTAGGCAAAGGACACTACGAGATTACAACCGGGTGAGTGTCTTCTAAAGACTGCTGCATCTTTGTCTTAATTGGGGGCTATAATGGTCTGCTAGAACCCACTTACAGTCTGTGGGCTTAGGCCTACTGCTAACATAAAGACAGACCAATAGGATCGTGCATATAGATCAACTGAGCTAGAACTTATAGAAATCGTACATGTAATGTACATTGGAAGGAATGCGTTAATTAATCAGTTGACATTCGTGTTGGAGATTGTGCCCTAAGGCCAATATTGGATTATGTAATTTGACTTCTAAGATTAATCTAGTGTAGATTAATATTATCATTTATGTTTGTATGTTAGCATTTATGATAAGTATCCATGAATAAATCGTGTTATTCTAAATATCCCTAGTCGATTGTTATTATGGGAATAATAACAAACTAAGACTAGTGTGAGTGATAATGGATATTCATAAGATGAATATAGTGTATACAGATACAGATTATACTCACGGGTAATATGTTAGAGAACATGTTACTGGAGACCCACTATGAGATCAAGTTCATGGTTATGTGTCACAACTGATCTTGATTATAGTAGTGTCATTAGCTGATTCCTTTGACCTGAGGTCACCATGGATTCCGGGATGAATTCATGTTGTGTTTTGACGCAGTCAAACGCTGCTTGTAACAGAGTAGTTATAAAGGCTGTGATTGGGTACGATATGACTCATGCCTTGGGATGTGAGTGACAGATATGGGATTTTGTCCCTCTCTATCAAGAGAGCGATATCACTGGGCCCCTTGATAAGTGAGACTGTTAAATGCATGGCCGTGCTCAAATAATTGATAAGAGTATCAATTGATTTGTTTAAACAGTCCGCTTTGAGATCGAGAAAGCATATGATTAATTTATATAAGATTGACAAGTGTACCATGTCTTATAATTAATCTCGATATCAAGAGACAAAAGGGAATATGACACATTCTATAAGTAGGTTTATTGGATTATACCAATCATATGAATTGGGTAGTCATAATGGCTTGCTAGAGTCCGCTTATGACTTATGAGGGCATTATGGTAATTTCCTCATTGCCAATTTATATGATCCTACGGGGTCACACACAAAGAGCAAAATGAGATTCACTTAATTCGGGGATAAATCATTATGAGATAATGATTTATTATTGATGAGAAATTAAATATATATAAAGATATATATTTACATGTATATGTATATACACATGAACATATTAATAAGATTAATATATTTATGGCATAAAGTATGCTATATATATATATATGTATATTATAATTATATTATATGGTGATATAATTAATTATAATATACATTTACGTATATGTGTATATATATATATGTATGTATGTATGTAAATATTAATAAGATTAATATAGCATAAAGTATGCTAATTATATTACATGGAGATATAATTCATTTTACATACATATGTGTATATGATGGAGAATTGACTAAGTTTAATATTAATTGAGAATTAATAAAACTTATGGGGGCTAATTTATAATTATAATTAAATATAGTATTTAATTACAATTATAAATTGATAATAAAATAATAAAAACCCAAGAAACAAGGGTTTTTGCTGTTGGACGTAAAAAAGCAAAAGGGGAGCAGCCCCATCTCTTCCATTATTGGCCGAAAAAATGCTTTTGGCAAAAAGTGAAAAATATCAATTTTTCACCTTCTCATTCGAAGAACTGTTCTACGATCCCGGCGCTAGCACGCGGTGAGTCAATTGCTCGGTGTGGATCAACTGTAGAGGGAATCTGCTTTGGTTCCTGTATCCAATCCTGTAAAAATTAAGAGGTAATTCTTTAACCCTCCTTCCAATTCAATGCAATGTACATGGGTCCTTGGTGGGGATTAATCCGTTTTTCTTTCCGCTGCGTATTTATTTTATGCGATTAATTCCCAACAGTGGTATCAGAGCCACTTGTATTTTGATTGAATTGGATTTATGTTTTGATTGGATCAAAATTGCATGTTAGGGTTTGTATGATTTTGATTGGATCAAAATTGTTGTTAGGAGTTTGTATGTTTTATTTAGGGTTCTATGTTATTGTGAATAACAAAATAAAATTTGATTTTATTGATTAATCATTGTGAATGATTTTATGTTAATGATTTGGAATGTTTAAGGGGTTTTGGAATCATGAATTTGATTCATGGGTTTTTAATTGAAATTGTTTCAATTAATTAATATATATAAAAAAAAAATTGTTTTTTTTTCTGGGCATGACGCCCAGAAACTTTTTTGGACGTTGAAATTGCAAAACCAATTGCAATTTCAACGCCCTTCTTTTCGCCCAGAAACATTTTTTTTGGGCGTTGAAATTGCAAAACCAATTGCAATTTCAACGCCCTTCTTCTCATGCTGCGTAAGCAGCATGCTGCTCCTGCAGCATGGGCTGCGCAGCAGTGCGCGGCCCGTCGAGCATGCTGTCCGACAGTTTTACCCCTTTTTTCGTTTTAAGTGTGGAAAATTGTTTCTGCATATTTATGAATTTTTCCATATTAATTAATTCTAAATACAATGTGATTGTATTTTACCACTTTGAACCCTAAATATTTTTAGATATAAAATTATTGTTGATAATTTTATGCATGGTGTTATGGTATGGTTTTGGACCCCATGGATGCTTTATTTTATTTATTAAGATTTTATAAATACGGCCTGCGAGTCGTTTGTATTTATGTAATCCTAATTTTCTAGATAAATTGTATAGGATGCAATTTATTGTTTGTAAATTTTATTTTACTAGAAAATTGTATAGGATACAATTTTTGTAAAATATGTAAATCCAAGAGCTGGTGCCAAGGAACAAAGACGTGAAGACGGATCCAAGGGGTGCGGCTGTGCTGTGACCATACGATGGTTACAACCACCTAGGATATGACCTGTTGATTTTCATATTGGCCTATGAAAATCAATGTAGATAAAACCATACCATAACACGGTTTTGAGTCTTATGCATGTTGTATTTATTTTATGCCATAAGATGCCATGTTAATAAATATTGATGCATGTTAGAAATTATTTTGCATGTGATGCAAAATGTTAATATATATATGTAAATGCATGCTTTGTTTCTTTTAGATGCCATGTGATGCCATGCTAGATTGCATGCTTAACATATGTATGACATAGGATGCCATGCTAATTAGTATTAACAAGAGTATGTTTAATATTAATGCCATGAATTGTATATGATACAATTAAAATCACAGGATTTAACAAACCCTAAATAAACTTATGAAGTTTATATTTGCCACCCAATTACGTATAACACTAGTCAAGTACTATGTTCGCATCATGGTAGCCACGCCAAAGCGGGTACGCATGTTGTGACCTTAGCGAAGCGATAATATGAGAAATGGTGATTCTCATTGTGTTGTAATTGGTTTAACAAAGGGTTAATCAAAATGGTGTTTGAGCCCGAGGCAAAGATGAGATGAGTAACATACAATTAAATATGATATATGATATCATACATCTCATAAATTATAAGAGTTGCATAATGATGCAATTGGCAAAGAAGTGCACATCCAAAATATGTTTAAATGGTTTAAAGCATGATTTTGAGTCTTTGCCTACCGAAATTATATTTAATCATAGGGACATGCCAAAGCAGTGCTATGGTTAAGTATGGATTTTGGATCTTCACCCACTTAAATATTTTAAAGGGTTTTATAATTTAAGTGGGAGCATTTAACTAAAATCTTTACACGCTTTATTATAGTTATAATTGCTATTACCTTGATCTCGATTGTTATTGAACATTGAGAATTGTTCTCAAATCAAAAGGAATCATATGTTCTCAATAATCCTTTTGCCCAATGAACCACTAGCAATTGTAACACTAGTATAAAAGATGCTTACTTGAAGCATCGAAGGGACTCTGTTAAATTTTGTTATCTTACACTTGCCACCAATTCTTCCGTACGTGGAAGTTTTACTTGAGATATATGATACATCACAAATGGAAATGTTCCATCAGTTAGTGAGCAAGAAAAGATAAGTGTTTGAGGCAACATTTTCTCATTGGCCTCCAAAAGGGCATTAAGATGTGATCTTGAATTCATTAATTGATAGTCATTGGTGATGAACTATCATTTGAATGACATGGAGAAAATTGTGAATTAGTTGCATAGGATGCAAAAGAATGTTAAGTTATCCATAAAGGATAAGCCCGCCTCGAATTGTGTGCTTAAGGTTCAAAAGGAAAAGGATAAAAGGAAGGTCGAAAAGCATAAAGACCGAAAGGTTCGGGTGAAACATGTTTTAAAGACCAAAGCTGTTGGCATAGAGAGATCTCCAAAAGAAGGATGTTGCCATTTCTAGAATGAATCGTTCATTAGAATGAAAATAGCAAATTTTGTTTGGAGAACTATGAGATGATGAAAGGCAGTAAGACTGCTACCTTAAGTATTTATCAATTATTCTACTTTTGTTTCTATATCAAAGGTATTAGATACCGTGGTGGATTTCATATTAGTAGAATATGAAGAATCTCAACTTAAGTAGAAACCTTATGAAGGTGAAAGGTAGAATACGAATAGGCAAGAGTAGCAAAGGTTGTTACTTGGAAGTTATGAACTTCTGGTTAAAAGTTATGAACTTTTTGCATAAAAGTTATGAACTTTGGGTTAAAGGTTATGAACTTTTACATGTAAGTTATGAACTCTTGTTGCCTATTGGGCTTGTTGTCTTAAGTGGACAAATGTTGTTTATTTTATAATTGTGAATTATAAACTTTATAAAGACATGATTATGAAATGTAGATTTACATAATTGTCTTTATATGTGGAGCCCATCTGTAACATAAATACTGTAAGGATCGAATCAAATAGTTTGATTCAACCTATTTTGGCAGTGTCGTCTTGGAGACATAAGCAAAGTCGCATTACGAAACTCCATGAGAATGGACTTTTTGGATTCATGAGATTATGAATCATCTTGAATCATGCGAATGTTGTTTTATTGTAAAAGATGATAAAGTTGTTCTTTGCTAAAAGTAGTTAAAGAATAATCGATTTATTAAGCATTATACATGTGGATGTATATGAATTATAAATCAACTGCTAAAGGAGGTTTTAATACTTCATTACTTTTATGGAACTTTTCACTAGATAAGAGTATCTAATGAAACACGAGTTTGGAACTTTTGAAGTGTTCAAAAGCTTGTAAAAGGAGTATGAAGCATCTTGACAAGATAGTAAAGTCACTTAGATATGATCCAAGTGGTGAACATTTGAGTCAAGATTTTGACAATCGTCTTAGAGATTGTGGGATTGTCTCACAATTGACTCCTCCAAGTACGCCACAAAGGATGTTGTGTCGAAAAGGGAGTAATCGAACTCTATACAGATATAGTTCAATCTATGATGAAGTCAAGTTGATCATTGTTTTCTCGAAAATATGCCATTAAAGCAGCTGTGTATATTGTTCTGTCTAAAACAATTCATGAATCAACATATGAGATATGGTTGGGTAAGAGACCCAAGTTGTTTCATTGAATAAGTTTAGGGCTGTAAAGCTTATTTCGAATAAGTTGGCACCTAAATTTAAATATTGTATTGTGGATTACTCAAAAAGAAAGTAGGAGTTGTTACTCCTGTGTTTCTTTGGGATACAAAGTGGTTGTAGCTAGAAATAGTTTCTCCTTGAAAAGGGAGTTAATTTCTAGAAGAGTTAGTGGGAGTAAAGTACACCTACAAAACTCGTAATTCACAAAGTGACATTAACGTTGAAGAGGAACATGGAAATGGATTCATGATCATTGTTGAAATTACACAAGTCCAATGAAAGTCTAGTAGAATACGACATGATTAGGAGAGATATGGATTTCTCAAAATCATGATGTAATTTTACTAGATGAAGTAAGTCTTCTTTTATGAAGAAGCAATGTTAGATTTTGAATCTAATATGTGACTTGATGCTACAAAGGTTGAAGATAAGTCCATGTCTGACAATCAAAGTATAGACTTTGATAAGTCTTTTAGAAGATGCATATGCAATGGTTGCAAGTGAGTTTTCAAATTGAAAACCGATATGGATGGTGATCTTCAAACTTATAAAGCACGACTAGTGACTATAAGGATACGAACAAATTCATAGTAGGACTATGATGAAATCCTCTTTAGTCATTAATCATGATCAAGTCATATTGAGTTCTTGTTGCCATATCCCCATAATATGATTATAAAATATGGCAAATGGATATCAAAATCTATTTTTTACATGAAAACATGATTGAGGATGTGTACGTGACACAACCCAAAGTTTTGAGCATCCAAAGAATTCAAATAGCGTATGCAAGTTTTCAAAGATTCTCATAAGGATCGAAACATGCATCAAATAGTTGGAATCATAGTTTTGATAAAGAAATCAAATGGTTTGATTTTATCAAAAGGATGATGAATCTTGTGTTTCAAAAGGATCAGTGGGAGCATATCGGTATTCCTAATGCTATATGTGGATGACATATGGCTTGTTGGAAATAACATTCTTACCTTGCAAGAAGTAAAATCTTGGCTAAGAAAGTAATTTCAGTTAATGTTATAAGCATGACTGCCTATATTCTTGAAATTAGAATCTATAGAGATAGATCTAAAAGAATGTTTTGGCTTAAGTCAAAGCATTGAAAGCGGTTCAATGTGAAAGACTTAAAAGAAGCTTGCTTATGTTAACTGTGTAAATAGTTGCACATATACAACTGATTGCAATTAGTTGCAATATATCAGTCGAGATCTAGTACTCTTAAAAAGAGATGTTATGATTTTGAAAGGTTCAAAATAAAACGTTATAGCTAAATATCTATAATGGTAGTCAAAGTATATATCTACATATGATGTAAAGAAAATTTTGGATGAATAAGTTCATCAAAATTTTGTGTTTTGTTCTAAGCATTGCTTATCCTGTGAGACTCTATTGTAGGGACAATAGTTCAATGCGTAAGAACCCTGTATGACACAAGCATATACTTAGGCGTCTTTCACTAATTTAGAGAGGCTGTCTCTAAAGAAAGAGTGATAATATGTAAAGTAGCAACGGAAGCGAAAATTAATAATTCACTGACAAAGACTCCCGCACGAATGAATACATGAAAATCATGTAGGTCAATGGGTATAAGATACATGTATGATTGGCCATAGTGCAAGTGGGAGATTGTTGGAGATTGTGCCCTAAGGCCAATATTGGATTATGTAATTTGACTTCTAAGATTAATCTAGTGTAGATTAATATTATCATTTATGTTTGTATGTTAGCATTTATGATAAGTATCCATGAATAAATCGTGTTATTCTAAATATCCCTAGTCGATTGTTATTATGGGAATAATAACAAACTAAGACTAGTGTGAGTGATAATGGATATTCATAAGATGAATATAGTGTATACAGATACAGATTATAGTCACGGGTAATATGTTAGAGAACATGTTACTGGAGACCCACTATGAGATCAAGTTCATGGTTATGTGTCACAACTGATCTTGATTATAGTAGTGTCATTAGCTGATTCCTTTGACCTGAGGTCACCATGGATTCCGGGATGAATTCATGTTGTGTTTTGACGCAGTCAAACGCTGCTTGTAACAGAGTAGTTATAAAGGCTGTGATTGGGTACGATATGACTCATGCCTTGGGATGTGAGTGACAGATATGGGATTTTGTCCCTCTCTATCAAGAGAGCGATATCACTGGGCCCCTTGATAAGTGAGACTGTTAAATGCATGGCCGTGCTCAAATAATTGATAAGAGTATCAATTGATTTGTTTAAACAGTCCGCTTTGAGATCGAGAAAGCATATGATTAATTTATATAAGATTGACAAGTGTACCATGTCTTATAATTAATCTCGATATCAAGAGACAAAAGGGAATATGACACATTCTATAAGTAGGTTTATTGGATTATACCAATCATATGAATTGGGTAGTCATAATGGCTTGCTAGAGTCCGCTTATGACTTATGAGGGCATTATGGTAATTTCCTCATTGCCAATTTATATGATCCTACGGGGTCACACACAAAGAGCAAAATGAGATTCACTTAATTCGGGGATAAATCATTATGAGATAATGATTTATTATTGATGAGAAATTAAATATATATAAAGATATATATTTACATGTATATGTATATACACATGAACATATTAATAAGATTAATATATTTATGGCATAAAGTATGCTATATATATATATATGTATATTATAATTATATTATATGGTGATATAATTAATTATAATATACATTTACGTATATGTGTATATATATATATGTATGTATGTATGTAAATATTAATAAGATTAATATAGCATAAAGTATGCTAATTATATTATATGGAGATATAATTAATTTTACATACATATGTGTATATGATGGAGAATTGACTAAGTTTAATATTAATTGAGAATTAATAAAACTTATGGGGGCTAATTTATAATTATAATTAAATATAGTATTTAATTACAATTATAAATTGATAATAAAATAATAAAAACCCAAGAAACAAGGGTTTTTGCTGTTGGACGAAAAAAAGCAAAAGGGGAGCAGCCCCATCTCTTCCATTATTGGCCGAAAAAATGCTTTTGGCAAAAAGTGAAAAATATCAATTTTTCACCTTCTCATTCGAAGAACTGTTCTACGATCCCGGCGCTAGCACGCGGTGAGTCAATTGCTCGGTGTGGATCAACTGTAGAGGGAATCTGCTTTGGTTCCTGTATCCAATCCTGCAAAAATTAAGAGGTAATTCTTTAACCCTCCTTCCAATTCAATGCAATGTACATGGGTCCTTGGTGGGGATTAATCCGTTTTTCTTTCCGCTGCGTATTTATTTTATGCGATTAATTCCCAACAATTCGGTGTCAAGGTAATTAATTGACATTGGGTTGAATTTAATTTAATTAATAAGTTTACATAATGTAATTAATTAATTTATCAATTAATTGAATTACATAAAGTAAACAATTAATTAAATAATTTTCCTAAGTAGGAAAATTAAATACATGTATTGTATTAACTTAAGTGTGATTTAATTTTATTTAGGGGTAATTAAATTTAGCCAAATGGAATTAAGTTACATAGTATATACTTTTTAATTAAAGTTTATTTATGTAATTATAATCCTAGTGGGCTTGGGTTTAATTAACCTAATTAAAACCCAACTAGACAAGGTGTCTATATAAGGGCACACTTGAGGAAGAAAAACCTAATTCAACTCTAATTAATTGCTGGAAATTTCAGCCACCAATAGCAGCCCCAAATCAGCCAAAAATCCCAGCATTAATCCTCCATTCCTTCAAGTCTTCGGCTAGCACCGGTTCCCACTCAATAGTTGGTCGTGCACCAGACTTTGGAGATCGCAGTTTCAAGAAACGATTCTACAGCAGTCTCTAGAGGAGACGAATCCGGTGAGTTAATCTCTCTTGATTCTTATTTGATTTCATTCTAATCAATAGTAATTGGACACGATAGGTGGATTCTAGGAAATTTTAACTGGTGTATTTTCCGCTGCGCCACGTTATTTTTCCAATGACGAATCCCAACAGCCTCAAGTTCTGCTTCATCTGCACCAGACCCAAACCCAGCATGCAAAATTCTGAAACTCAAGACAGGTAAACCAGTTTATTCTAATGGTGCAATTAGAGATAGGGTTACCAGCAAAAGGGTTGATTGGAAGTATTTAGGAGAGAATGACAAACCTTTTGTTTGGTATTTTAAGGCATAGAAATGGGAAGAATTTCTAGGTCTTAATGAACCAGTCTATAATTCACTAGTTAGAGACTTCTATGGCACCCTCACGTACCTAGGGAATAGAGACTTTGAGGTAACTCTTCAAGGAAGGAAACTACTTGTTAATAAGGAAATTCTTAGTGAAGTGTTCAATCTACCTTTTGATGGAGTGAAATTAGATAGATGCTCTTCACTGATGAACTTAGGAAAGTATAATGCAACTGACTTTGTATCTGAGTTGTTTAGAATAGCTCCTGGGGACTCCATTCCTTTGTCTAAGCTTGACTCAGGGTACCTAAAAGAAGACTATAGGATACTTCAGCTACTCATATCCATTGTTTTTGTTCCCTAAAAAGGTAGTTTGGCTATAATGAATAGGTTCAGTCTCTGTTTCATCTGGCATTTAGTTAGTTATATATGGATCAATCTGCCTTATATCATGCTTAATGGTATGACCCATCTAAGAAGCAACTTAACACTACCATACAACATGTTGCTTACCAAGTACTTCAAACATTTCAAGGTTTCAACTGCTGGGCTCATTCCCTTCCTTATAGGTCAGAGGTCTGTGATAAAAAAACCCAATATGTCAAAGATGCTCAAGGCCTGCTCTCACAAAACTCCAACTTCTTGAACAAGATGTCTTGTAGGAACTGATTAGTGAGAAGCATCCGCAGATTGGTTTATATTTTGGGTACAGTTTTAGAACAGATATTAACTTTTGGACTTATTTTTTAGCACATCTTGTTTCTAGTTTTTATCTGCTTACTTCTTTTTGGTCTTATGATTTCTCTATGACTTGTATGTTGTGCCTTGGTCTTTATTATGATGATCTTTACTATGCTGATCACTACTCTATGCTGAACTTGTATGCTGTGCCCTGCATCTTCCATATGCTGATAATTACTCTATGCTCATAATTACTCTGTGATGATGATTACTATGTGACTTGCATCCTCTCTGTGACTTGATCTTTGCTATGCTGATCATTATGAGTTTATGTCTTAAACTATTTTGATGCTCACAATCTGCCTTCACTCTCTCTTTTTGATGATTTCAAAGGGGGAGAAAGTTTGAGATATGTTTGACATTTTATGAAGTTGTCTGATCTCTTATAGAGATGTTTGACACTTACGGCAGATAGATCACAATGTTGAGATAGCATGCGAATTCCATATACTTAAGTAAAAAGTTTGAGATGTGTTTACACTTATGTTGAGTTAGCATGAGAAGTATTCTTAGGCTAATATGAATTTTTGGGTTAACATGTCGTATGAAGAATAGTCACTATGTTGACATCCATATGTGAGTTGAATCTTGGCACTTTGGTGGGAGAAATGAGCATCTTGGCTGACTTAGGATGAAAACACTATGTTGCCTATGAAGTATATATGTTGCACTGAATAATCTGTTATTAGACTTTAATTTTTAGCAAAAGAAGCTATCTTATTGTCTTAAGTTGATCAATACACTCATTGACACTAGGAAGGTTTGAAATGTTAACTGAATTATTGAGTGTTAGCACATTGACATGCTTCTCGAAAAATCTGTTTGACATATCTAAGATGCCATACTTATGAGCTTAAGTTTCAATACATGGCTGCTAGAAGTTTATTTGTAAAATTAATAAAGCTTTGGTAGAATGTTTATGAGTTGATAAAGCTTTGGCAAAGTTATTATGATGACATATGTTTCTAGCTCATAACAGGATGTGTGGTCTATAGCTCACTAAGTGTTGATACTTGAGCTATTTGTGCAAATGAGCTTTAATTATTTAGATTTCACTTTCACTAACTTATCCAGGTTATATTTCATGAGTTCAACACTAAGTCTTTGTTAGGATTCGTCACCATAAAGCGACCGATAAAAGCAGAAATACGCGTCGATTTCCTCGAATCCGGTCTCAGGAGCTTAAGTAGTGGAAATCAAAAACACAAATCATAAGGAAGAAGGTTTTAAAATCTCACCTTAAAGTCTCTCCAAGAGACAGATGAAGACTGCAGAAACCAAATTAGATTTCCTCCTTCGTCCTGTACACGAACGCTTTCGGACTGAAACCCGTGCTAGCGATTCGGAAAATCAATAAGAGAGAGTGTGGGCTATGTTGGACGTCCAAGATTTTTTAGTAATACGACAGATTTTTTTTTTCTCTTATATCACCAAAAGAAAGATCAAAAAATCAAAGAAAGAAAAGTCCAACTTTTCTACCACAAAGTCAAACAATGACTCACCATATTAATCATCATCTTTTGTCCCTTTAATGAGTCATTCTTCTTATCCCAAATGACTCACCTTCCATGGCTTAACACCATCCCAAATATTACGGTCAAACATCTCCAAATGTGGGCTTTAATTATTTAATCCCAAGCCATATTTAATTCTTTGGTATTTATTTGATTTCAAATAAAATTTAATTCTACATGTATGTTAATATATTATACCATATAATATGTAACATATATTTAAATTAAACTTTGTTTGACATATCAAATTAACCAATGGATTAAATATGACATACATAGGATGACATACATGTAAACCTATACATGTACAAATATTTCCACCTAGGAAATAAATACATAAAATTAATTCTTTGAATTAATTAAGTGAGGGCCATAATAAATCTTAATCATATTATATTTTGATCAATCTAATTGAGCTATATAATATAATTAATAGACCTCTCTCTCTTGGCACTGCAATGTTCATTAACATACCTGAACGTACCCGTACTTGGCACCCTTTTACAGGCCCATTGGGCGTACACCAAAGTATGCCACTTCACATCTAGTACCATCATATGGTCAGGTCAAAGGATCCATACAAGTACTACACGAGAATCCGATGTGATATGATACCATGTGGATTCCCGTTAAGTGGATTGATCCAGTGCCATGCCCTTTTGCATGTACCCATCAACCTGGTTGACATTCCATGTTCTATGACCTGTAAGACACCGCCATACAACCAAGGTTAATGATAGTCTTTAGTTCCATTCATTCCCATGATTGGAACAGACTACGGATGACTTTATGGCCATATCGTTTTCCCTATCCACAGTCTTACTGCCAAGTGCCTCACACTTGACAACATGGAATGGATATATACATTGGATACTCTATTTAAAATATTGCACAAGACATATAGTAAATAGATTGATGCCTTTATTTATTAACACAAATTGTATAATACATATCTTAGATAAAATGTACAAATGTATAATACAAACACAAGGACCAATGCCTCGGGACTAGGGCATATCCAACAATCTCCCACTTGCACTAGTACCAACTAGGCATGGGCCTAATCCCTATAGATATAATATGACCCTCGTGCTTGGGCTGAGCCAGCACCTTGGTCAAAGGATCTGCGGCATTCTCCTCAGTGTCCACTCGGCGTAATGAAATATCACCCCTCTTAACGATTTCTCTGATGAGGTGAAACTTCCAGAGTACGTGCTTCGAGTTCCTATGTGACCGGGGCTCCTTAGCTGGTGCAACAGCCCCATTGTTGTCACAGAAGATATCAACTGGGTCTTGGATAGTTGAAACTACCCCCAGTTCCATGATAAACTTCTTTATCCATACAGCTTCCTTAGCTGCATCACACACTGCAATGTACTCATCTTCTGTGATAGAATCCGCTATGGTCGGTTGCTTGGAGCTTCTTTAGCTTACAGAACCACCATTAAGCATGAATACATATCCTGACTGCGACTTATATTCATCCTGGTCGGTCTGGAAGCTTGCATCGGTGTACCCAGTAACTGATAACTCTTCCTGACCTCCATACACTAAGAAGCTATCCTTAGTCTGGTTAAGGTAGTTTAGGATTGCTTTGACAGCTTTCCAATGATCTTCCCTGGGATCTTGCTGGTACCTGTTAGTCATACTTAGTGCAAAGGCGACATCAGGTCTTGTACATAGCATGGCGTACATGATTGATCCTATAGCCGAAGCATATGAGACTAATTTCATGTTCTCCCTGTCCTGCCTTGTCTTAGGATAGTTCTTCTTACTAAGTTTCAGCCCATGACCCATTGGCAAGAAACCTTTCTTAGCCTGGTCCATGCTGAATCTTTTCAGAACTTTGTCTATGTACTTGGCCTGACTTAGGCCCAGGAGCCGATTAGGTCTATCCCTGTAGATCCTGATCCCTAGGATCGTTTCAGCTTCACCTAAGTCCTTCATTGCGAAGCACTTACACAACCACTGCTTTACCCTTTACAGTGTTGGTATGTCGCTTCCAATAAGAAGGATGTCATCCACATATAATACCAGGAATGTGACAATGCTCCCACTAATCCTTTTGTACACATAAGGCTTATCTTGATTCTGTATGAAGCCATATTCCTTTATAGCCTCATTGAATCGAAGATTCCAACTTCGGGATGCTTGCTTTAATCCATAAATGGACCTTTGAAGCTTGCATACCATTTCAGGATGCTGTCGATCGACAAAACCCTCAGGTTGTGTCATATACACATCCTCGAGTAGCTTTCCATTAAGAAAAGCGGTTTTGACATCCATCTGCCAGATCTCATAGTCATACCATACGGCTATGGCTAGCAGGATCCTTATGGATTTGAGCATAGCGACTGGTGAAAAAGTTTCATCATAGTCGATTCCATGGACTTGCCTGAAACCTTTCGCTACTAGCCGCCCCTTGAAGGTGTTGTCTGCCTTAAGCTTGTAGCACCACTTGCAACCTATTACCTTAGCATCCGGAGGTGGATCAACCAGATTCCAAACCTGATTATCGTACATAGATTGCATTTCCGCCTCCATGGCCTTTTACCAATTTGCGGACAGTGGGCTAGCTATAGCCTCCTGGTAGGTTTTTCAGCTCTTCTTCGTTGAAGACAAAAAGAGTTTTATCATCGGTAACAAGAAACCCATATCTCTCAGGTTCCCGACGATCCCTACCAGACCTTCTAGGTCCTTGTGTGACCTGGGCAGGTGCTTCCTGCTATGGAAGCTCCACCCTGATCTCCGAGGTATCCTTTTTAGGAGTTTCTGAGCTTTGAACTTCCTTGAGTTCAATATTGCTCCCACTATCTTTCTTAGAAATGAACTCATTTTTGAGAAAGACCCCCTTCTGTGCCACGAACACCTAGTTCTCGGCGGGGTTGTAGAAGTAATACCCTTTGGTTTCCCTAGGGTAGCCCACAAACAGGCATTTGTCGGTTTTGGGTTCTAGTTTGCCACCAGTCAATCTCTTGACATGTGCATAACAACCCCAAATCTGCAGGAAAGACACATTGGGTGCCTTGGCCGTCCATATATCAAATGGGGTCTTTTCCACTGCCTTAGTCGGAGTACTATTCAAAATGAGAGCTGCTGTCTCAAGAGCATATCCCTCGAAACTTGTTGGGAGAGAAGCATGACTCATCATTGAGCGGACCATGACTAACAGGGTCCTATTCCTCCGTTCGGACGCCCCATTCCATTGTGGTGTTCCTGGAGGAGTGAGCTGTGGAACTATTCCATGCTCTCTCAAATATGAATCAAACTCTAGGCTCATATACTCGCCACCTCGGCCCGACCGAAGGGCTTTAATATTTCAGCCTAATTGGTTTGGTACTTCGTTCCTAAATTCCTTGGACCGATCAAGTGTTTCAGACTTGTGTTTCATCAGATAGACATAGCCATATCTACTGAAATCGTCTGTAAAGGTGATGAAGTATAGAAACCCACCCCTAGCAGCAGTGCTCATAGGTCCACATACATCCGAATGTATTAGGTCCAATAAGCCAGTAGCCCTTTCAGCTTTCTTACTAAAAGGCGCTTTAGTCATTTTACCCCATAAACAAGACTCACAAATATCAAGTGACTCCAAGTCAACAGATCCTAGAATTCCAGCTTTGTGGAGTCTAGCTATGCATTTCTTGTTTATGTGGCCTAAACAACAATGCCAAAGGTACACAGGATTAAGTTCATTTGGTTTAATCCTTTTTGTATTTATGTTATAGACTTGATTAGTTTCATTTAAATTTAGGATATAAAGGCCATTATTTAATAGAGCATTTCCATAAAATATGCCTTGTCTAGATATAACCATTTTACCATTACCAATAGTAAATACATATCCAAAAGTATCCAAAACTGAAACAAAAATAATATTCCTGCACATTGTAGGTACAAAATAACATTGTTCCAGTAACAAAACTAATCCATTAGGCATCCTAAGCTGGTACTCTCCGATCTCAATGGCTGCAACCCTTGCTCCATTCCCGACCCCGTAAGTCCACTTCTCCTGATTCCAGTAATCTTCTGTTCCTAAGTCCCTGCACATTACAACAAATATGAGAACCACATCCAGTATCCAATACCCAAGATGTTGAAATAGTAAGGTTAATGTCTATGACATGTATACCTGATGAAGATGCGCCCTGTTCCTTCTTTTGCTCTCCTAGAAGCTTTGGACGTGAGCGTTTCCAATGTCCCATCTGCTTGCACCCCGAAACAAACATCCTCAGGACGGGCCTTAGGCTGGACCTTGGCCTTTTTAGCTTTGGCTTTCTTAGCCTTAGCTTTAGCCTTTGCCTTAGCCTTGGCCTTTACAAGAGGAGCCTTCCCCTTGTTTACCATAAGTACCGATGGAGTCTTTTTGATCGATTGTTCAGTAAGCTTAAGCATCCCATGCAGCTCACTAACAGCTTTGCTCATCCCTTACATGTTGTAATTCAAGATGAACTGATCATACAACTCTAGCTAGGAAGCCAGGATGGTATCAACCGCTAATTCCTGTGAAATGGGCGACCCGAGACGGGCTAAAGAATCCAAATAGCCCTTCATCTTGACCACGTGAGGGCTCACAGATGTCCTAGTCCCATTTTGCAGGAATGGAATGCCTTATTCGTCAAGCACCTTTCCTGACGTGCCTACTCCTGAAACATCTCATTGAGAGTTGTCATCATAGTGAAGGCCTCATGGTCCATAAACTGTTTTTGTAGTTCGGGGACCATGCACGCCAACATAAGGCAAGTAACATCCCTGTTATCCTTCACATGCACCCCGTATTCCTCCAGCTGAGCAGCTGGTGGATTACGCCCAGACAAGCCTTTCCAGTACATATTCCTTAGACTCATGTCTTAGAACTATCCGTAAGTTCCTGGACCAGTATAGGAAATTAGGACCAGAAAGCTTGTCCTTCTCAAGGATAGTGCGCAGTGATAAAGTGTTATTCGATGCCATTGATTACTACACAGAAAATAATTGAGTGTTAATAAAGGACTTAACAAATTCTTCCCATAAATTAATTAATAATGAATCATGTTCTTAATTAAACCGAGTTGTTGGGCTCATGGGCCGAGATCCATATTATATCAAGATATAGCCAGACGAGGGCCTGGAACAACTATACCCCAATTTTTAGGTAGGAACGCCGTCCAATCCCAACCTAGGGACTCTCGGTGTGATGGGTCTGTTGGCACTTACCCATCTGTGCTTAGGGCTAGGAACATCCTACTGCCCACGCTAAGTCAAAACCTCCATCCAAGTGTTAGAGTAACTAATACTCCAACCTAATACAAAATGACAATACTCCAGTGTATCCAACGAGGGTTGGTCTACAACTGGCCTATCCCTACTTCGAGTAGGTTATGAATGAGGGAAGCAGTTTTAAGAGACTTAGTAATTGCCATTTGGTTATTCGATTCAATTAATAACGGCTTAGATGCAAAAGCGGGTGAAAAAGGGTTTGTACATACATTCGCACATGTAAATAAATACCGTAAGCGCCGAAATTTCACTTTCAAAAAAAAAAAAAAAAAGAAGTATAGTTGTATGACTATTGCTACAGTCGTATGACTGTAGTCAAACTACAGCCGTACGACTGTAGATCTACCCATAAAAGCAGAAAAAGAAAGACAGAAAAAGGGGGGACGGAAAAAAAAAACAAAAAAAAGAGAAAAAAAAACAGACAGACAGAGAGAAAGGGAGAAAAAGAGAAAGAAGAGAAAACCAAAGAAAAAAAAGGAGGAACTCCTCATCAAAATCCTCAGCATTTGGAAATCTCTAGACTCAAATCTCAAACCCTAACTCAAGGAGAAAAGTCCAGATTTTAGTGGATTGGAGCGACGCCAGGGGTCAATCCTACGGTGGACGCACGCCACGGAGGTAAATACCCCTTTTCCTCTCTCTTTTACAAGCTTTCTGGGTGTTTGGTGTGCTTTTTCTGCATTTCTGTCCATTTTTCTGCGTTTCTGCTCCTGGAAATCAAGAACAGTCGCACGACTGTTCTTGAATTGATGAACAGTCGTACGACTGTAGTTGATTTCCAGGTGGTTTTATTTTTCAGCTTATTTTAAATGAAATTTTGATGAAATCTTGCATTTTCAGCATCTACAGTCGTACGACTGTAGTTGATTTTCCACGACTGTAATTTACAGTCGTAGCCCTGTAGTTCTCAGAATCAGAATTTCACCTTTAAAACCCAAAAATTCCTTAAAAAATGCATAAAAAAAATCATAAAAAATTCCCAAAAATTCCCAAAAAATTAGAAAACCCTAAAAATCATCAAAATAAATTTTGTTGTGTGCATCACGACCATAGATTCAATTTTTAGTAAAATTGCATTTAGAACAATTCAACGACGGAGACCCATTTCTCCTGAAAACTGACCCACTTAAATATATAAAAATGCATGTAAACCGGAAAAATTGTTTTCAAAAATGATTTTTTTTCCACAAAACCGAAAATACAGGGACGTTTCAAGATGTTTTCCTGGTCTAACCGGGCCGGCTAGCCGAGCCAACCCGGTTATCCCCTAAATGCATGCCCCCAATTCCTGATTTCCCATTCTGTCTGTTTGAGTCCAACTTGTGGCGTGCCGTATAAATTGTGCTAACCTTCTGTTTTGCAGGTTTTAATTTCTTTTATTTTTATTTTTTCGATGTATTTTAATAGATTAAACCATGTATTTAGGCGATTGTAATTATTATTTTTAGATTCCCGTGTATTTAGGCGATTGTAATTATTATTTTTAGATTCCCGTGTATTCTAGGCGATTGTATAAGTGAGGCGAGAGTTTTTATTTTTCCATTCGATTTGGTTGTAAGCCAATTAATATTTATTCCTTTTCCGTATTTTTGTATTAAATATTTTGTATGCGCGCTGCATGTCTATTTACTTCAATGAATTTGGCTTTAGATTTTGAAATACCATTCGAGAACATTGGCAATATTTATTTTAATTAGATACGAAATAAGGGACTTGTCCGGACCCGAATCTCTGGATAGTGTAGCGGCCGTTCGTCCGGTTCGGCTACATAAGAATTTCCCGGTTGAGCTGAGCCAGGTGGCGACTCTACAATATTCATCGAGACTTAGGTCTCGGTTCTTTTATTTATTAATTCTATTTATTTTTTCCAAAACGCGGATTTCCATTTATAAAAACCCCACGCGAGGGAGGGGCCCGCCCGAGATCGTGGCGCCCCATTCCGAAAGGGAGTCCCGCGTCCCGTCGAAAAAGCATCGTCCGCTCACAAATACTGCATAATTAAATTAAAGAATGGAATGCAACGGGCCAAAATTTACATCCTAATATTATTCTAGTAAACCTATACTAGAACAGCATCAAGAGGGCCACCTCCTATTCCTTCTGGGCTCACCAATCCAATCGGCTCCTTGCTTACATAATTTCAGAATATACCTATAATATACATATATAATAAAATTACATAGAAGGAAAACGACACACAGGTCGTAAAAACCAAAAAGAATATTACAACCCAACATAAATTAGGCCCATTTACATCCATCCACATATTCAATCATACAACATGTAAACCAATACATCATGTAAACCAATACATGTAATTTATAAGCATGTGAAATGCATGAATTAATCCGATTTCATTTGTCCATAGCCATTATCTTGAAATCGCCAAATTTTGGCCGATCATGGTTCTTAACCCGTGCGGGCTTTGGGCCTCTAACCCAGGCAAAATTGCACCCAATCCAATTGGGAAACTATGAATTCCAAAATTAGCCGTCCGGGTAATCGTGCCAAGAAAACCCGAACCAATTTCAATTTACCGTATTTATTTCCAAAATAAATATCACGTGAATGAATAATAAATTCCATTCAAGAAACCACACGCATTAAATTTCCAAAATTTAAACATGCAAATTTTAAAACCATTTTACAAATTTTAAAACGTAGCCCGGCCCAAAAATCCCGCCAATCAGCCGCGGTGCTGCTGCCCAGCAGCTGCGGGCAGCAGCTGCTGCCTATGGGGCGTATCGTCGCAGGCAGCGGCTGCTACCCCCGTTTCCGCCCGAAACGGTCCGTGATTTTTTTTTTTAATAAGAAAACAACATATGCAAGATATTAAATCACCAAGAAATAAAATCTAGCATACAACCTAGATGCAAGAAATTAAATCAACCAAGAATTAAATTCAAGCATCCAAAAACTATATATATATATATATATATATATATATATATATATATATATATATATATATATATATATATATTTGCAAAAGGAATTTGAACCCTAGCATGCCCCATATGCTAAACAATTTCATATGCAAATATCATGAATAACCAACACAAATAAAGAATTAAATCTAGCATAAATCCTCTGCATATAATTTTCCATTTGTAAAATTCAAAGGGGCAAAATCACAAACCCCAAACTGAAAACAAATCCCATCCACAAAATCGCCAAATTTCAAAACATGGGATTCACTTCAAGTTAGAGATTTCCACGGAACATAAGCCCGCTCTGATACCACTGTTGGGATTCATCACCGGAAATCGACCGATAAAAGCGGAAATACGCGTCGATTTCCTTGAATCCGGTCCCAGGAGCTTAAGTAGTGGAAATCAAAAACTCAAATCATGAGGAAGAAGGTTTTAAAATCTCACCTAAAGTCTCTCCAAGAGACAGATGAAGATTGCAGAAACCAAATTAGATTTCCTCCTTCGTCCCGTACACGAACGGCTGTCGAACTGAAACCCGTGCTAGCAATTCGGAAAATCAATAAGAGAGAGTGTGGGCTATGTTGGGCGTCCAAGATTTTTTAGTAATATGGCATATTTTTTTTTCTCTTATATCACCAAAAGAAAGATAAAAAAATCAAAGAAAGAAAAGTCCAACTTTTCTACCACAAAGTCAAACAACGACTCACCATATTAATCATCATCTTTTGTCCCTTTAATGAGTCATTCTTCTTCTCCCAAATGACTCACCTTCCATGGCTTAACACCATCCCAAATATTACGACCAAACATCTCCAAATGTGGGCTTTAATTATTTAATCCCAAGCCATATTTAATTCTTTGGTATTTATTTGATTTCAAATAAAATTTAATTCTACATGTATGTTAATATATTATACCATATAATATGTAACATATATTTAAATTAAACTTTATTTGACACATCAAATTAACCAATGGATTAAATATGACATAGATAGGATGATATACATGTAAACCTATACATGTACAAATATTTCCACATAGGAAATAAATACATAAAATTAATTCTTTGAATTAATTAAGTGATGGCCATAATAAATCTTAATCATATTATATTTTGATCAATCCAATTGAGACATATAATATAATTAATAGAACTTTCTCTCTTTGACGTGTATACACCAAGCACACACTTAATTTGACTAGTTAAAGTCCAGACGTTCAATGTGTACGATCCGATGGGCCCGTCTTTATGTTGGCAGTGAGCTGAGGCCCATAGACTACAGTTGGGCTCTAGCAAGCCACTGTAGCCCCAATTAAGACAGAGTAAGTAGTCCAACTGAAACTTTAACCCAGTAGTTTAAACTTGTACATCGCATGTCATCGATATCGGAGTCTAACACAGAGGCATGGTTTGATTACCCTCTATTGTGTCCGGACATTAACTTGATCCCGAATGCACTGATATTCACAAACAAGTTCCAACTTGTTTGGGTGTGGCCACACTCTTATCAGTTGCATTCATCAAGAGGCCGATGATATCTTCTCAGTGGAACACTGAGTGACATTCCCATCTGCATATCCATAGCACTGCAATGTTCATTAACATACCCGAATGTACCCGTACTTGGCACCCTTTTACAGGCCCATTGGGCGTACACCAAAGTATGCCACTTCACATCTAGTACCATTATATGGTCAGGTCAAAGGATCCATACAAGTACTACACGAGAATCCGATGTGATATGATACCATGTGGATTCCCGTTAAGTGGATTGATCCAGTGCCATGCCCTTTTGCATGTACCCATCAACCTGGTTGACATTCCATGTTCTATGACCTGTAAGACACCGCCATACAACCAAGGTTAATGATAGTCTTTAGTTCCATTCATTCCCATGATTGGAACAGACTACGGATGACTTTATGGCCATATCGTTTTCCCTATCCACAGTCTTACTGCAAAGTGCCTCACACTTGACAACATGGAATGGATATATACATTGGATACTCTATTTAAAATATTGCACAAGACATATAGTAAATAGATTGATGCCTTTATTTATTAACACAAATTGTATAATACATATCTTACATGAAATGTACAAATGTATAATACAAACACAAGGACCAATGCCTCGGGACTAGGGCATATCCAACAGTCTTCACTTAGACTTAAACTCATACTCAAAAGTATTAATGGGCCTAACATTGATTAATTTCTAAAACCCATAATGATCATGCTCCAATATTAATTTGGTTGAAATTCAAGATTTTTAAACTCTAAAAATCATAAACAACCACACTTATATTGAGGGGGAGCCACGTTTTGATGGGGAGCTTTCAATAATTTGGTTATTTTATAAAATGTCAAAATGATCAATTACAATCATCAAAAAGGGGGAGAATGTTGAGTTGAGTTTTGATGATCACAAAGATTGACATTTTAAAATAATGAGCTTTATAAGTTAAAATGTTTTTATAATTTACAAAAGCTCTTTTATAGCATTTTAAATGCTTGGTTTATGAGTTGAGAATCAACACTCTTGGCCATTCCATATTTATATCATAAAAGGATAATATATAGCTAAATACAAAGTAACAAATAAAGATATATATATATATACACACACACACAGATAAAAAAAAAAATAACGAGAGCTTATGAGATAAATAGACTTGATAATCCACATTTCCTCAACCTATGATGGCTTATGACTTGAAAGTTTTTTATCAATATATTTCGGCCACATACTTAAACATATATATGATTCAACCCAATGTTAGCTTATGACTTCAAAGATTTAAATATCCTTTGGCATATATATATATATATATATATATATATATATATATATATATATATATATATATATATATATATATATATATATATATATACTTACAAAGTTGACCTCATGTTTGATTATGAGGTGAAATATTTTTTGAGATCATTTTGGCCACTTAGATACACATATATTGACCTCATGTTTGCTTATGAGGTGAAATGCTTTAAGATCAAATTTGGCCACATATTGAACTCATGTGTACTTATAAGGTGGAAAAGATTTGAGATCTTTTTTAAGTACCACATGTGACCTTATAACCTAAGTATGAAACCTAATCTAAGAATGTCTTCATCTTGAGATCACTTATGGATAAATAAGTCAAACTTTGTCTCAAGGCTAAAGACCAACTTATATCTATCTTTCTCTCTCCTTAAGCCACGGATTGAAACTCAGCTTATACATGCTTTTCCTTTTCAAAATTTGTCACATGTCTTTTGTATGTAAGGAACTCACATATACTTTGCTTTATGGCTTTATTAATTTTGTATCAAAAGTACAAACGGCCATAAATCTTGTGAGATCAACGGCTATCTTTCTTATGCTTATCACTTGAGAACCAAAGCTTATTCTTCTTCATGACGTGAAGCCAACGGCCATATACTCCTTATGAATTGAAGCTAACAGCTATTATCCATTAAGAGGTGTATCAAACGACTACAATTTCAAATTGCTTATAAAAAGGAAGAAGAAGAAGATTTGAAGGTGTGGAAGACAATTCAAGAAATACTCACACTTTAAGCATTCAACTCATAGTCTTCCATATTCCTAAAGAAAGCAAAGAGAGAAGGAGAAATATTGTTTCATTCAAATATTCATATTTTCAAGAATTGTATTTTCACATAAGGTTGTGTGAAGGGGGTTTTGCTTTATTGGTGGCGCGATCAATAAAGGCTATAAAAGTTTGGTGCTTGAGCTTTGAAAAAGCATCGGTCGAGTTTGTTACTTAAGCTCCAAAAAGTAACGGTATAGGTTTGATACTGAGCCTACAAAAGTATTGAGTTTGTTACGCGAACTCGCAAAAAGTAACACATGCTTGTTTCCTGCCCATAATGGAAATGTTAGTGGAAATCTTAAGCGGTTGGCTTGGGGACTAGATGTAGACCGATTAGGTCGAACTACGATAAAATTCTGCGTCTACATTTTTTGATCCCTACTCTCTTATTATTTTATGCAATTTAATTTCTTGCGATTTAAACTGTTTAGTGGATTATCTTTATTATATTTAAGAAGTTAAGAAAACTGCAAAGGAAATATGGTAATCCGTAGATAGGAAATATAAAACTAAGGATATAGGTGCTAAGTAATTCTTAGCAGGGCGATTCTTGAATTTTAAAACAAATCATTCTAAATCATTTATTAGCCCAGTGCGGGAACTTCATATCCTTATCAACGAAATGCATGTTGAATGGATGGTTGTTAATGAGTCTTTCCAAGTGGCTGCAATGATTGAGAAATTCCAGTATGGGTGGAGTAACTTTAAAAATTACCTTAAGCATAAACGTAAGGAGATGATTGTTAAGGATCTCATTGTTTGACTACACGTAGATGAAGATAATAGAGGTTTTGAGAAAAAACATTCGAACGTTGCTAGCCAGTCTGTGCCAAAGGCCATTGTGTTGGATGTTGTGAGTGGGAGATCCTCAAGAGCGACGGGTCATGAGGTCGTGCTAGAGGGGTGCTTTATTTGTTCAAAAAAGGGTTTTATAGTTTTATGGAAAATAGGATTTGAAATGGTTTTTGGAGAAAAGGTGAAAAGGAGAGAAATGTACAATATTTATTCCTCACGCCTTAAACATTAACAGGAGTCACCACCCGACTAAGCTCTTATCGGGACATGATGGTATAGCCAAATATGCACCTTTTGTTAGTTAATTCCTGCTTTATTTTGAAATAACATTTAACTATACCATATATGCACCTTTTGTTAGTTAATTCCTTAATCCATGTTCAACCCTAGCTATATTCTATATGATAAAACAGAAGCCGTAAATAAGTTCAGAAAGAGATAAGTAAATATGGAAAATAAAATTATTCCAACCACATTGAAGAGACTACCCTAGGGGATACATTTTGATAAAACATGATTGGGGTACAAGCGCTTAGTTTACACAGAATAATCTAAAAATAGAAAGCTAGCATACATCTAACCTAACATACATCTACCTGCAAAAAATAAGGTTAGTGGCAGAGATAAATATATGCACATTAGACTCAAATAAGACAGAATGGAATATCCAGATTGGATTGGGAAAAACAATTTTGGAAAATGAACCAATTATTATTATTATTATTAAGCATGCCAAAGTGAGTCAGATATTCAGGAATTTATTGCAAATCTCTTTTGTTCAGGTCCTAAAAATGCTTCGAACTTGAACTAGGTTAAAAAGTGTATGAGCACCCAAAAAATAATTTCCTAATGATGAATAATGCATAAGTGAAATAAATGAGAAACCAAAATGAAAGCTGGAAAACAAAGAAGAGCCGTGTGGCTCAATAGATGAGTCATATGGCTCAACTGTTGGGAGTCATCATCGGAAAAATAACATGGCATAGCGGAAATTACACGTTTAAAATTTTCCTAAAATCCACCTATCGTGTCCGATTACCATTGATTGGAATAAAATCAATTTGAACAAAGAGAGATTCACTCACCAAATCCATCTCTTCTAGAAACTACTGCAGAATCGAATCTTTAAGCGAAAACGATCTCCACAATCCAGTGCATGACCAACTATCGAGCAGAAACTGGTGCTAGCCAAAGAAGCGGAAGGAATGGAGAATTATTGCTGTAAAGTGTGGCTGTTTTGGGGCTGAAATTTCCAACAGATAATATAGGGTTAGGGTTTGGTTTTCTTCCTTAAGTGTGCTCTTATATAGACACCTCGTCTAATTGGTTTTTATTTAGGTTAGCTAAACCCAAGCCCACTAGGATTATAATTACATAAATAAAATTTAATTAAAAAGTATATACTATGTAATTTAATTCTATTTGGCTAAATTTAATTACCCCTAAATAAAATTAATTCGCACTTAACTAAATACAATACATATACTTAATTTTCCTACTTAGGAAAATTATTTAATTAATTGTTTCCTTTATGTAATTCAATTAATTGATAAATTAATAAATTAAATTAGGTAAACTTATTAATTAAATTAAATCGACCCAATATTAATTAATTACCTTGACACCGAATTGTTGGGATTCGTCATCGAAAAAGTAACGTGGCGCAGTGGAAAATACACCGTTTAAAATTTCTTAGAATCCACCTGTCGTGTCCAATTACCATTGATTAGAATAAAACCAATTTGAATGAAGAGAGGTTAACTCATCGGATTCGCCTCTTCTAGAGGCTGCTGCAGAATCATTTCTTGAAACTGCGATCTCCAAAGTCCGGTGCACGACCAACTATTGAGCGGGAACCGGTGCTAGCCGAAGAGGTGAAGGAATGGAGGATTAATGCTGGGATTTTTGGCTGATTTGGGGCTGCTCTTGGTGGCTAAAATTTCCAGCAATTAATTAGGGTTGAATTAGGGTTTTATTCCTTAAGTGTGCCCTTATATAGACACCTTGTCTAATTGGGTTTTAATTAGGTTAATTAAACCCAAGCCCACTAGAATTATAATTACATAAATAAACTTTAATTAAAAAGGTATACTATGTAATTTAATTCCATTTGGCTAAATTTAATTACCCCTAAATAAAATTAAATCACACTTCAGTAAATACAATACATGTATTTAATTTTCCTACTTAGGAAAATTATTTAATTAATTGTTTAATTTATGTAATTCAATTAATTGATAAATTAATTAATTACATTATGTAAACTTATTAATTAAATCAAATTCAACCCAATGTTAATTAATTACTTTGACACCGAATGTCAACTAATTAATTAACACATTCCTTCCAATGTATATTATATGTACAGTTTCTATAAGTTCCGGCCCAGTTGATCTATGTGCACGATCCTATGGGTCTGTCTTTATGTTGGCAATAGGCCTAAGGCCCATAGACTGTAAGTGGGTTATAGCAAACCATTACAGCCCCAATTAAGACAGAGATGCAGCAGTCTTTAGAAGACACTCACCCGGTAGTAATCTCATAGTGTCCTTTGCCTAATGATATCGATATAAATAAACAAGAGGCATGGTGTCTGTCATCCTCTTCTGTTGTTTATTATATTTCTTGATCTTGAGTTGACTGATTAATCAAATAAGCACCGACTTACTTGGGTATGGCCATACACTTATCAGTCCCACTCATCAAGTGGCCAATGATATCATCTCGATGTTACCCGAGTGGCAATTCCATCACTTCATCCTTACCGGGGTCCGACTGGTACCGGCTAGTCATACTTAATGCAAACGCGACATCATGTCTTGTACATAACATGGAGTACATGATGGATCCTATAGCAGATGAATAAGGGATCTTTTCCATGCTCTCCCGGTCCTTATTTGTTTTAGGACCATCTTTTTTACTCAGCTTCAACCCATGGCACATAGCCAAGAATCCTTTCTTTGCCTTGTCCATGCTAAATCTTTCCAGAACCTTGTCTATGTACGTCGCTTGACTTAGGCCTAGAAGCCAATTAGATCTATCTTTGTAGATCCTGATCCCTAAGATCGTCGCAGCTTCACCTAAGTCTTTCATTGCAAAGCACCTACTCAACCACTGCTTAACCCCTTGCAGTGTTGGTATGTCACCTCCAATTATAAGGATGTCGTCAACATACAGCACTAGGAAGGTGGAAATGCTCCCACTAACCATCTTATACACACAGGGCTCATTAGAATTCTGTGTGAGGCCATATTCCATAATGGCCTTATTGAATCTCTGATTCCATGACCTCGATGCTTGCTTCAATCCATAAATGGATCTTTGAAGCTTGCATACCTGGTTTGGATACTTTGGATCGATAAAACCGCCAGGTTGTGCCATGTACACATCCTCGAGTAGCTTTCCATTAAAGAAAGCAGTCTTAACATCCATCTACCATATCTCATAATTGCACCATGCAACTATGGCTAGTAGTATCCTAATTGATTTGAGCATAGCAACTGGTGAAAATGTTTCATCATAGTCAATTCCTTGAACTTGCTTGAATCCTTTTGCCACTAATCGCCCCTTGAATGTGTTATTGGCCTTTAACTTGAAACACCACTTGCAACCTATCACCTTAGCACTCGGAGGTGGATTCACCAAGTTCCATACTTGGTTATCGTGCATAGATTGCATCTTAGCCTCCATGGCTTTGCCCCATTGATCTAAGTGTGGACTTTCAACAGCCTCCTGATAGGTCTTGGGCTCCTCTTGGTCAACGACAATAAAGTCCCCATCATCAGTCACAAGAAAGTTGTACCTCTCTAGCTGATGACATGTCTTACCAGACCTTCTAAGGTCCTGTGCAATCGGTTATGGTTCCTCAGTTTCTTGAGTAGTTAGATCGGTTCCTGAAGCATCCTCAGCAGTAGCTATAGGAGTTTATGAGTCTTGAATTTCTGAAAGTTCAACATTACTCCCACTGTCTTTCTTAGAAAGGAATTCCTTCTCCAAGAAGACTGCATTTCTGGCTATGAAAACTTTGTTTTCCACCAGATCGTAGAAGTAATAACCCTTAGTTTCCTTAGGGTAACCCATAAACTGGCACTTGACAGATTTGGACTTGAGTTTGCCACTTGTCAATTTCTTAACATGTGCATCACAGCCCCAAATCTTCAAGAAGGAAACATTGGGCTTTCGGCCCTTCCATAGTTCATATGGTGTTCCCTCAACTGCCTTGCTTGGTGTATTATTAAGAATGTAAACAGCTATCTCTAAAGCATATCCCCAAAAGGAGACTGGGAGTGTAGCTTGACTCATCATCGAGCCAACCATGTCTAGCAAAGTCCTATTCCTCCTTTCTGACACTCCACTCCACTGGGGTGTACCAGGAGGAGTGAGTTGGGATACAATCCCACACTCTCTAAAAAACGAGTCAAACTCTTTGCTCAAATATTCACCCTTTTGGTCAGACCGAAGTGCTTTTATTTTATTGCCAAGTTGGTTTTCTACTTCATTGTTAAAGTCCTTCAACCTTTGGAAAGTCTCAGACTTATGCTTCATCAGATACACATAACCATATCTGCTGAAGTCATCCGTGAAGGTGACGAAGTACAAAAAGCTAGATCTAGCACTGGTGCTCATTAGGCCGCATACATCGGAATGTATTAGCTCCAATAGCTCTGAGGCCCTTTTAGCAGTCTTGCTAAAAGGCGCCTTTGTCATCTTGCCTCTCAAACAAGATTCGCATGTGTCATAAGATGGGATGTCAAATAACCCTAGCACTCCACTAGAGTGAAGCCTAGCTATGCGCTTCTCATTTATATGGCCAAGTCAACAATGCCAGATGTTAGTAGGATTAATTTCATTTTGTTTAATCCTTTTAGTATTTATGTTATAGATTGAATTCTCATGTTTTAGATGAAGGATATACAAGCCATTTTCAAGAAATGCTGTTCCATAAATAATATTGCCACATTGCATAGAAATTCTACCATGTCCAATATTAAATATGAAACCAGAAACATCCAACAAAGAAACGAAAATAATATTTGTGCGCATCACAGGTACAAAATAATAGTTTCTTAGTTCCAAAACAAGTCCACTAGGCATCTCCGAGAAATAATTTTCGATCTCCATGGCCTAAACCCGAGCACCATTTCGGACTCGAAGATCTACTTCTCTAGATCCTACTAATCTCCTATTTCTTAGACCTTGCACATTTGAACAAATGTAAGATCCACATCCAGTGTCCAAGACGCAAGATGTGGAAATAGCCATATTAATCTGAACAACATAAATACCTGAAGTAGTAGTTTTGCCCTTCAGTTGCTCCCTTAGCTTTGGACATGAGCTCTTCCAATGCCCCTTCTTATGACACTCATGGTAGACATCGTCAGGAGAAGCAACCCTTGCTTTAGTTGGGCCACCACTTTTTTGCCCTTAGCCTTGGCCTTTTGGGCCTTAGCCTTGGCCTTTTCTTGAGCAATGGCTGTATTGCCCTTGTTCACCAGTAATACTTCAAGAGTCTTCGTAAGAGACTACTTAGCAAGCTTGAGCATGCCATACAGGTCAACAACTGATTTATCCAACCCTTGCATATGGTAATTCATGATAAACTGGTTGTAAGACTCAGGAAGTGACCTGAGAATAATGTCTACTGCCAAGTCTTGTGGAACTGGCGAGCCAAGGTAGGCAAGTGTATCAATATACCCCTTCAACTTTAGCACACGAGTGCAAACAGAAGTCCTAGTTGCCATCACAGTCATACAAAGTGCCTTAGTTGTCAGGTAACGTTCCTAACGAGCTTGATCTTGGAACACCTTTTTAAGCTAATCCATCATCTCATAAGCATGCTCGTCCATGAACTGCTTCTGAAGATCAGAAGCCATGGTACCTAGCATGAGGCATGAGACATCTCAATCATCCCTCACGTGCTGCTCATACTGCTCCACCATCACCATGGTGATGCCTCGACCTGCGGGAGGGCCAGCTGGTAAAGGAGCATTCAGTACATACTCTTTGGACTCTTGTCTAAGAACTATTTGTAAGTTCCTAGCCTAGTCTAGGAAGTTAGTCCCCGAAAGCTTTTCCTTCTCCAAGAGTGACCTAAGTGAGAGGGAGTTGTTGTTTGTTGCAGCCATTTAAATTGCTTAAGTGAAATGGGATTATCTACATGGAAGAAATCATTGCTTGAGTTAGAAATAAAGGACTTTTAAGCCAATTTAAATTAACAATCCGATTTTATTTGTTTGTTGGTGATGTTAATTGGCTGACTTGACCAAGATCCACAACTTATCAATGACTGGCCGAACTAGGGCTCGCTAACCAACCATTGATTCATTTGGTAGGACAACCTATCCAATCCTTCCAAGAAGGACTCTTGGTTTGATGGCCTATTTACACTTTACCCATCTGTGCTTAGGGCCTGCTCTGAGCTAATGCTACCCATGTTGAGTCAAACCACAATTCACATGTTAACCATACCAAGTATCCTAACTCTTGACGGCCCACCAAATACTACAATGTACCTAGCTAGGGCATGGCGCACATTGCAGCATCAATGGGAGGAAGAGGTGTGAATGTGCGAAGCACTTTTAAATGACTCAATATTTTAATTACCGGATTAAAATTAAGTGACATGGCTTACCATGCATAAACGCGGGTAATAATTTTGTGATCCATACATCCATATTATATGACAACTGCAATAGCATACTTAATTTAAAATAAATGAGATCCTATGGGCCTTTAATTACAACCTAATGGAAAACTAGATATCTTATTTAATTCTTCATGGGCCAGACTGTAATCCTTCTTGGGCTCCCACCATGGGCTTGCTCCATCCAAGCCTTCCTCCATACTTGATGCAATTACAACAATTTTATTTAAAATAAAATATATCCTAAAATTACATCAAAATAAAAGAAATGGCATGCAGGCCATATTTCCCAAAATCAAATTACAACCGATAATAATTTAGGACCCATAGAACCCAACATCACATTTCAAACAAGGTACCTATCGTGCACATACATACTAATATGATGCATGATCCTGCCATTCCAAATTATAAATATCAATGTTAAACCGAGTTACTTACGGTGAAATCGTCAATTTTAACAAATGTGACTAAGGCCTATAAAGGCCCAATGGAAAACATCCATTAGTGCAAAATTGACAATTTTGCTCCCACTTGAATTTGGGTTGTCACAAATTTAAAATCTAGCCCTCCCAATTTTAACTGGTGCTATGGTTTATTCGGCCAATTTCACAAAGTCCACATTCAATTTAACATGCAAAACAATTAAATTAAATATGCATGCCAACAAAATAAATAATTTAAATACAAATTAATTTAAAATAAAACATTTTAATTTAATTTGCATTATGGGCTCGGGATAAAAGAAATACCCACAAAATCCAAAACCGTACTGGAACCCCGAATGTGGCACTGCTGTCCCGGTAGGGCAGCAGCAGCCTAGTGGGCAACTGCTGCATGGCATGCCGAGCAGCTGCTGCCTACGGCAATAGATGGAATAGCAAATTGCGATTCCATCTTTTTGTTGGATATGCCCTAGTCCTGAGGCATTGGTCCTTGTATTTATATCATACATTAATTGGATTCATGTGTTATACTTATTTGTGTTATTACTAAAGGCATTAATTCTTTTATTATATTTATCTTGTGCAATATATTAAATGAAGTATCCAATGGACATATCCATATCCATGATGACCAGTGTCTTGCACTTGGCAGTAAGACCATGGATAGGGTAAACGATATGAGCATAAATAGATTCGTAGTCTGTTCCAGTCATAGGAGTGAATGGAACAAGAGACTATCATTAACCTAGTTGTATGGCGGTGTCTTTCCAGTCAGTGGACATGGAATGTCAACCAAGTTAATGGGTACGTGCATAAGGGGCATGGTACTGGATAGATCCACTAAATGAGAAATCCACATGGTATAGTATCACAAGTGATTCTCGTGTAGTACTTGTATGGATCCTTTGACCTGACCATATGATGGTGTTGCATGTGAGGTCCCATACTTAGGGTTATGCCTAAAGGGCCTGTAATAGGGTGCTAAGTATGGGCACTTTCGGGTATGTCACTTAGCATAGTAATGCTATGGATATGCAGAAGGGATTTGTCAATCAGTAGTCCACTGGGAAGATATCACCGGCCTCTTGGTGAATGCGACTGATAAGAGTGTGGCCATACCCAAACAAGTGGGAACTTTTTTGTGAGCTTCAGTGCATTCGGGATCAAGTTAATGTCCAGACACAAAAGAGGGTGATCAATCCATGCCTCCGTGTTGGACACAGATATCAATAACATGGGATGTACAAGTTTAAACTACAGGGTTATGATAACAGTTAAACTACCATCTCCATCTTAATTCGGGGTTGCAGTGGCTTGCTAGAGCCGAACTGCAGTCTGTGGGATAAAGGCCCACTGCCAACATAAAGATTGGCCCACATGATCGTACACATTGAGCGACTGAACACTGACTTAAGAAATCACATGTATGCTTGGAGTATACACTCTGGAGAGAGGTATATATATTAATTATAATATAAAGATCAATTGGATTGATCCTAATAATAAAATTAATATATTTAATTGGCTCTTCATAATTAATTGGATTAATTATGAGATTATTTCCTAAGTGGAAATATTCATATGTATAGGTTTACATATGATTTTATTTTGTGAAGATCTAATTTTAATTTGATGGATTAAATTAATTAGTCAAACTAATTTTAATTTAAATGTAAATAACATATTACTTGGTGTAATATATTAAATACATGGGTATATTAAAGTTGGGCTTGAAATTAATTTAAACCAGATTAATTAAAATAAGATTGGGCCTGAATTAAAAAAGGAAGCCCACACAAATAAGCAGCCAAGTTGGACCAAAATTCCCCTAGGGAATTTCGGCCCACCTAGGGTTAAAATAACCCGAGGAATTTCGGTCAAAGGGTGACACACAAGCATAGCCAAAATTTGTCTCTTCCTCCTCTCCATAGTTCGTGTTTTCCGACGCTAGCACCGGTGGTGTTCGTTAGGCGTTCGTGTACGTGAACAAGGAGGGATTCTATATTGATTCCTGCAGTCTGCATCCATATTTTAAAAAGATATTACGGGTAAGAATATTATCTCTTGTGATTAAATTTTGTTTTTCCAATTTCCATTTCAATTGCTCCTGGGCACGGATTTGACGAAATCATCGCGTTCTTCCGCTTTTATCAGGTGATTTCCAGTGAAAAATCCCAACACTTTTGCCCCACAATAATTTTTTTTTCAAATCATAAAAAATTCCAGCCAAAAATATATGTACAGCAGCAAAAAAAAAAAAAAATCAGCAGCAGAAAATAAATTGCAGCAAGGAAAATAAAACGATAAAACCAATCGGGAATAAATTATCAAAAAACCCAAAAAACCATTATTGAAACCTATTCTTTCTTCAAGAACACAATAAAAAATGAATTCCAATCAATCTAATGGACAAAACCTAGGCAATGATACCACTGTTGGGATTCGTCATCGGAAAAATAACGTGGCGCAGCGGAAATTACACCATTAAAATTTTCCTAGAATCCACCTATCCTGTCTGATTACCATTGATTGGAATAAAATCAATTTGAATCAAGAGAGATTCACTCACGAAATCTGTCTTTTCTAGAGACTACTACAATATCAAATCTTTAAGCGGAAACGATCTCCACAATCGGGTGCATGACCATCTTTCGAGCGGGAACCGTGCTAGCCGAAGAAGCGAAAGGAATGGAGAATTATTGCTGTAAATTGTGGCTATTTTGGGGCTAAAATTTCCAGCAAATAAAATAGGGTTAGGCTTTGGTTTTCTTCCTTAAGTGTGCCTTTATATAGACATCTCGTCTAATTGGGTTTTAATTAGGTTAATTAAACCCAAGTCTACTAGGATTATAATTACATAAATAAACTTTAATTAAACAGTGTATACTATGTAATTTAATTCCATTTGGCTACATTTAATTACCCCTAAATAAAATTAAATCACACTTAAGTAAATACAATACATGTATTTAATTTTCCTACTTAGGAAAATTATTTAATTAATTGTTTCCTTTATGTAATTCAATTAATTGATAGATTAATTAATTACATTATTTAAACTTATTAATTAAATTAAATCAACCAAATGTTAATTAATTACCTTGACACCAAATGTCAACTAATTAATTAATGCATTCCTTCGAATGTACATTACATGTACAATTTCTATAAGTTCCGGCTCAGTTGATCTATGTGCACAATCCTATTGGTCCGTCTTTATGTTGGCAGTAGGCCCAAGGCCCACAGACTGTAAGTGGGTTCTAGTAAACCATTACAGCCCCCAATTAAGATAGAGATGCAGCAGTCTGTTGAAGACACTGACCTAGTAGTAATCTCACAGTGTCCTTTGCCAAAAGATATCGATATGAATAAACAAGAGGCGTGGTGTCCATTATCCTCTTCTACTATTTATTATATTTCTTAATCTTGGGTTGACTGATTAATCAAATAAGCAACTGACTTATTTGGGTATGGCCATACACTTATCAGTCCCACTCATCAAGTGGCTAGTAATATCATCTCGGTGTCACCCGAGTGGCAATTCCATCACTTCTCATTAATATCAATATGTTCACCTGTCCACACAATCATACCCTTATTTAGCATCCTTTTATAGACCTGTTAGGCGTATGTCAAAATGAACTAGATTCCATATTGATACTATAATGGAATCTGGTCTGAGGACGAAAGAGACCTGCTAAAGAAAGACCTATGAGGCAAGAACCATGTGGCTTTCTTATGTGGATCGATCCAGTTCCATGTCAACGACATGTACCTATATTCATGACTTACTATACAAGTACTATGGCTAATTTAGAACTGCAATACAGTCATCGAATATACAAGTCTATGGTTCTATTCGTTCCTACAATTAGAATAGACCTAGGGTAGGTTTTATGATTATCAATCAATGGATACTCTACTCATATTATAGCACAAGATATAAATGAAATAGATTAATTACCTTTATTAATGTGACACAAATAATACATTCGTACAATGAGTCTTAATGTATAATACAAAATATAAGAATCCAATGCCCTTAGAACTAGGGCACACCAACATCAACTATGTCAAACATAGGCCGCCTGACCTAACACGAGCAGAAACAATGCCAACACTAATCCTAGGTAAGATTGGATCGGACGTCCTAAATTCATATGAACACGGCCGTACGACTTTATTTTTCTAGAAAATAAGGCTGTGCGGCCTATTTTTTACAAGGAAAATAGATTTTTCAATTTTGATTTAAACATATAGAAATTCATTTTAATGTTTCTCCTTTTGAGGTTTGAGATCCTTTAGGGGTTTACCAATGGGTTAGACTCAGAAATCACAGATTTTCACCCTGGGTTTCACAAAAATCAAAGATCCTGGAAAACAAAGGGATTTTGGTTGCAAGGTTCATAGGACATATATAAGCCATACAGCTCAAAATCCACTCCTGATATGCCTTACGGCCTAAGTTTTAAAACTTATAGCAAATCATTTTTGAATTCTCAGCGAGGAAAACACAGCATAGATATATCAGTCAATGTAGAAATGAAAAGAAGGGATTTTATTGCCTCTCAGAATTGAGTGCTCTAAATCTGATCCTCAAGCTTGAAACAGATTCTAACCTGTTGAAGCGAAATGAAACCCATCAAGAACCAAAAATAATCATGAACAGACTTGTCTTTAAGTTAATCTATGCGTAGAAATAAGGTTTAGAGTTGATGATGGTTAAGGAAAAGTATTAGCTTTTAGCTTTGATGGGTTTTTAAAGATGAAGAGAATAAAGAAGATGATGAACATTGTCTATGGGTTAAGTTCTTCTCGAATAATTTCCTTACCCTTTGTTGTTGTCCTATTCTCTATTTCAAAAGAAAGCTTTTAAACTCTGTTTCTCAAGTGGGGCAAGGTCTCAAAGTTAGGCTGCATGGCCTTACTTCTAAACCATATGGCATTTCTTGAAATTAAGTTGTATCCACTTTAAACATCTCTCTTCCATGGCTTAGCCCTCTTTGCATAGTCTAAATCCCCTTCCACCTAAGCTTTACGTCCTAACTTTGATGTGAAATTTCTCCTTTTCGATTTTAACAGTTTTCTGTTCATTTTGATACGAGTTAGAATCTAGTTCTTGCTTCTCTAGTAAGCAGTTCCAAAGAACTCAAGATAAAGGATAACTAAAAAACTTTATCATAGAGGTCAGAGATAAATCCATGCTCACAGATGTCAAGAGATAGCCTAAGATAGCCCAAGAAAGGGAAAATGCTAGTTCAGTCCAAGTTGGGACCAAAAGAGGTGTTTCAAAGAAACCCAAGTTTAATGGGAAATTTTTCAACTATGACAAGCTGGGTCACTAGTCATTTGATTATAGATTGTCTAAGATGGCTAAGTCAACCAAGGCTAATGCTGTAGAAGCAAATGCACTAGATGTGTCTGATATTGACTTGTGTGATGTTTTCATGGAAGTGAACATGGCTGATTCTAATATAAGAAAATGGTGGCTTGACACTGGTGCTACATATCACAGTTATTGTGATAAGGAGTTTTTTGTTGGATTAACTCTTACTAAGAAGGGGAAGAAGCTCTACATGGGTTTTGCTACTTGTGAGCGTAGATTTTTCCAACCTTGGTAATGAAAATTGAATTAGTTATCCTCTCAATTGATTTTGCTACAAGAATTAGTTCAAAGGATGAAGATGGTCATTGAATGAGCTTAGGAATGAAACTGAGAATCATTTGAGAGATCAGCGGGCTAAACCCTTATTTTAATAAGAGCTGAACAACTTCTGTTTGGGTCCCACGGCTATATATCTAGTGGGGTTAAGTTATGAAACCAAAATTTCAAAATTGAGATTTTTGACTTAAAAATGAGAGTGGTAAGACTCTAATCCTCAATATTTGATTTCCTACAGCTTTCATCACTGCTGGACAAAAAAAATCTCACCCATGATAGATAGAAATGGGCTATTCTCCTAGATAGGACAAAAATAAAGTTAGGTCAAAGGGTAAAGGGAGACAGATAAGAAAAGAGAGGAGGATATGAAAGGGAGATAGAAACTATAAGTGATCTAGAGAGAAACCAAAAAAGGAGAGTGGTAGAAGTAAGAGAGTGAGGGAGAAACACATATGGAATCCTACATCTCAAACTAAGGTCTCATTTCAAAAATAAAATATTGACGTTCCTAGCCTAAAACACTGAAACTTCCATCCTTTATCCTTGGTTTGTGAACTTGGGGATGATTCGAGATGAAAACGAACTCATTTGGAATCAACTTACATCTCAAGAATCAGTTTCAAATGCTCAAAATACTGGATGAATGAATTGGACGTAACTTCTGAGAGGCTTTAAATCCTTTTACTTCTTTTTAGATAGAAACAAAATCTACTCGTGCACGATGGTTAGAGCTGTACGACTCAATTATTATCCCTGATAGAGCCATACAACTCTATTTTAAGGAAAAAAGAACCGTATAGCCCTAATCTTAAAGCCATGAAATGTGTTTTCTACATAACCAATTTTTTTGCCAAATTAAAAGTAGAGCCATTCAGCTATGTGTAGAGCTGTAAGGCTCTATTCTTACAGAAGAGAGACATACAACTCTAACCCCCTAAGTTGATTTTGGTTTTAGATCCGAAGGTCAAACCATTCTAGTTCACAGTTTAGTGTTTCACAAGAATCCAAAGAATTCGTGACTGAATGAGAAAGTTTATGTAAAAATCTCAAAATAGATCAATTTTCATTTTCATATGACTCTTGTTTCCTAGTGCAGGTTTTATGTTTAATTTGTTTTCTTGTGTTTTGAAATTATTTTTGAGTGTTTACTGCTTTATAGCTTAGGTTTAATTCTATGAAGTGAACAACCCCTACGAATGAAGTTCCATTGAAATTTTGGGATAACCAACTCACCAAAGTATGCATTAATCGATAAATTAGTAAAATGTTGTCGGAAATATTTTCCCAAAAATACATTTTCAAATCATTTTCCTGGTTAAGTCATCTACTGGATTTTCTCGACTCTCCCCATTCACATCCTAAATAATCTATTATCACTTCTGTCGTATTTGGGTCCTATATGAATACATATATATATATATATATATATATATATATTATGCTATTAACGTTTGTTTTGCCGTTAGATGTATGACAGGTTAGATTTACCTTTTCTATTTTAAGATTGATAATGTCTTCTAGGCGATTGTACCCTATATCCCAGTTTTATAATATATCCCCTATGATAGATTATTCGATTAGGTTGTAATAATATACTTTTCTGAATTTTTTTACCTGTTCCTATATTTATATACCATTTCTCGTATGAGCATATAAAAGATAATTAGGGTTGAAAATGGAATACAGAATAAATATAAAAGATGTGAAAATTAGAACAGTTAATAATTATTTCAAACGGGATAGAAATAAATGATTTGTTTGAACCTGAATCTCTAGCTAAAAGTTATAGAGTTTTCTACATGGCTCAGCTATACCATAATTTCCTAGTAGAGTTGAACTAGGTGGCGACTCTTACATCTTTTAACAAGGAAATTTGGTTTCATACATTTTCCTTTTGTTTTCCAAAAGCATAACCATGGTGCACTCTAAATTGTCACATTCTTTCCAAATTAAAATATTTTTCAGGCCTGGCCTCGAGGCCTGTTCATCGAAAGGAGTGATCACTCACACTACTACTATGAAGGTAAAGGAGAAAGGGACAATGATCCTAAAGATGACTTTTGGAAGAGAAGCAAAGTTGCAAAATTTCTTGTATGTGCTTTTCATGCAAAAGAATCTTGTGTCAGGGAGCCTCTTGCATGTACATAGTTTGAAGATGAGATTTAAGTCCCAAAATTTTGTTTTGTCTAAGGGGGAATTTTTGTAGGCAATGGGTATGAATCAAATGGAATGTCAAAAGTTAATTGTTTCTCTTGTAAATCCAATTCTACTGAGAATAAGAATATTGCAGCTTCTTTTTACATGGTTGAGTCATATGATTTATGGTATGGTAGATTGAGACATATTAATTTTGGCACATTGCAATGTTTTATTAACTTAAATCATATTCGCTAATCTGAAATTGATAAAAAAAACATAAACGTGAAATTTATGTTGAGACAAAGTTAACAAGATCTTCATTTCATTATATTAAATGAAATTCAAAACCACTTGATCTAATACATATCTATATTTGTGACTTAGAATTTTTACAATCAAAGGGAGGAAATAAATATTATATTACCTTCATAGATGATAGCACAAAATATTGTTATGTGTATTTGCTTAAAAGCAAAGATGAGGCTTTAGAGAAATCATTTCTTTAGAAGCAAGAAGTAGAGAACCAACTTAATAAGAAAATTAAGGTGGAAAGAAGTGATCATGGTGACCATTTAGAGATTTTTGTTCCCAACATGGTATTACTCATGAAATAAAACCACCTTATTCCCTTCAATTTAACATAGTAGCAAAACACAAGAATTGTACTTTACTGCATAACTTGGAGGATGTTATTTTGTCAGCTAATTATCTTTTAAATAAGATAACCAATAAGAAACAAGACAAAACTCCTTATGAATTATGGAAATGTAGGAAACCTTCCTATAATTACATGAAAGTGTGGGGGTGTCTTGCAAAGGTAATGGCTCCATTACCTAAGAGAATGAAAATAGGTCCAAAGATAGTGGATTATCTTTTCATTAGATATGCATATCACATTAACACATATCAGTTTCTTGTGCATGAATCTAAAATCCCAAAGATACAAAGAACATTTTAATCAAGTCAAAGGTTGCTTCATTCTTGAAAATATATTTCCATGCTAGGAAAGGGACGTTAGGTCGAAATCTAAACAGTCGTGAAACTGTTGAGAATGATAATAACGATGATCAGCAAAATGTTGTTGAAAATGGTGATGACCTTCAACAAGTGGTTGAAGAAAATGATCAGGATCCTTAATAAGGTGATGCAACGGAAGTAGAAGAGAAAGAGCAGAAAAATATTTTGGTCCAGATTTTCTTGTTGGTGTGCCCTACTCCAAATGGCATTGATTCTTTTATTGTATTATACTTTATATTTGGATTTTTTATATTATACATTTTATGCTGACATAATTCATGAATCTATTTGTTCATATCTTGTGTTATTTTTAAATAGAGTATCCAATGGTAATAACCATACTAAAGTAAACCAATGCAGGTCACTGCATTATGAGACCTTTGAGTAAAGTCAAAGTTATAGTCATAAAGACATCCCTAGTCTGTTCTAATCATGGGAATGAATAGAACTAACGACCAACATATCCTTGATTGGATGGCGGCATCTCACCAGCCATTGGACATGGAATGTTAGTAAATGTTATGGGTACATGTTGGGTTGCATGGTACTGGATCAATCTGCCACAAGAACACCACATGGTTCGATCATCATAGGTGTTTCTCAGGTAGGTCTTGCTATTATCCTTAGACCTGATATTCACTGTAACATAATGTGGGATCTCATACACTTTGTTATACACCTAACTGGCCCATAACAAGGTGCCAAGTATGGATTTGTTGGGTGGGCCAGTGAACACGTTGATGTTGATAGAATTGCCACTTAGCATCCCCTAAGATGATATCACTGGCCACTTGATGAGTGGGACTGACAAGTGCATGGCCATACCTGAATAAATTGGGATACTTATTCATTAGGATCAGTCCACTCCGTATCAAGAAATAAATAAGCATATAGAAGGATAACAGGACCATGCCTCTTGCTTATACACCGATGTCAGTTGGCAAGGGATATATAAGATCATTACTAGGTTATGTTTCACATTAGACTGCAAGTCTCCATCTTAATTGGGTACTGTAACGATTTGCTAGAACCCACTTATAGTCTATGGGCGTTGGGTCCACTGTTAACATAAAGACGGACCCATAGGATCATACACATAGAACGACTGAACTCTGACTAATCGAAATTAGAACAGAAACCAAATTAATTGAGTTATTGACATTAAGTTATGTCATAATTAAGTCAATTATAAGGGAGAAATTAATTTTATTTGATTAATGAATTATATGTAATAAATAATTAATTAAATAAAATTAAATTTCCTTGGTGGAAATTTAAATACAAAGTTTTTACTTATTAAGGTTGATTTTAATTTAACTTTGGGTTATATTAATTTGGTAAAATTATATTTAATTATGTCAATTCGAATTTTATAATAAGGTTTTATTTAATTCTAATTGTACAAGTTAAATTAATTTAATCAAATTAAGTAACCTATTAATTAAAATCCTAGTAGGCTAAGGAGTATACTAAAGAGTATACAGGGAAGCCTTAAACCTAATTTCTCCCTCACCCTAGCCACTTGATATTTTGGCCTACACCAAAGAAAGGAGCTGAATTCCATAGGTTGAAATTTCTTGGTTTTCGTTCAATCCATTTGCTAGCACGAGTCGCGTTCAAGAGTCGTTTGTATACTGGATTGTGGAGGAAATATGTTTGAGTTTCTGCAGTAGTCTCTGGAGGAGACAGTTAAAGTGAGAAAATTCAATTCTTCTTTCCGCTCTTGCTTTGTTATATTAATCTACATGAATATTGGGCTATGGAATTGAGGAAAATTTTAATCGGTATTTCACCTTTCATTTAATTTTTTCCCTGACGATTCCCTACATTTCTATCCAATTTGTTAGAGGCTGAATAAAAAGCTATAAGTTCTATAGAAAGTCCTTTATGGAAAGAAGCCAAATGGGGTGAAATTGATTTCATACTGCAAAAGCATACCTGGGAATCAGTGGATCTTCCTCCAAGAACTACAAAAATAAACCATGTGGATCGTGGACTTCATGATTTGAGTATGGATGGACACAGATTCACTTGGGATTGGGGAAATGGTACTCCTAATTGCATCAAAGAGAGATCAGATAGGGGATTGGGTAATGAGCAATAGCTGGATAGATTTAGGGATATTCACATTCTTAATGTTGCAATGGCAAACTTTGATCACCATGCCTTAATTTTTCTAGCTTCAACTGATTACCACAGCCAAAAATTCTCCTTAAAATTTGAAAATGCTTGGAAAAAACAACTTGATTTGAAGGATGAGATTTAAAACGGATGGGAGACTGACCACGATATGATTCTATCAAATAAATTAGAGCAATGTGTTATTGTGTTGACAAAATGGGGGAATAAATATATAGATTGCAATTCAAAAAGAGACTTCAATCAGTGCGTCAAGACATAGTACCTTGTAAGAGAGAGAATGCCAGTACAATCCAAACTTTTATGAAGACCTTACAAGCTAAATTAAACTTCATTTTACTGGAATAAGAATCCTATTGGTGACAAATGTCTAAGGAAGTTTGGCTAAGAGAAGGAGACATGAATTTGAAATTCGTTTTCTCATAAGCATGCCTCACAACCGTAGAAAGAAAATAACATAAGAAAATTGATTGATGACCATGGCAATTAGCTTGATTGGTCCACATGCATGGGAGATTTAATTCAGAATTTCTTTAAAGAAATTTTCAAGTCAGATATTTTGAGCAGCCCTTCACTATGGCGGACATATAGGAAGCAATCTTTACAATGCACCCCAACAAGGCTCCTAGACATGATGACTTCAACTCAAGTTTTTATCAATTCTCTTGGGATATCATTCAATTGGATGTTATTAATTTTTTCCTCATCTATTAAAATAAGGGCAATATTCCTATGCGTGTAAATAAAACTACTATTGTTATAGTGTCTAAAAAAGCTAAGCTTAAAAGAGTTAGTGATTTAAGACCTATTGCTTTAAGTAATGTTGTTATGAAAATTATTACAAAAGCTAAGGCTAATAGAATAAAAGTTGTCTTGAACACACTTATTTTTTAGTATCAGAGTGCTTTCATTCCTAGTCAATTAATCACTAATAATGTTATGATAGCTTTTGAAGTTAGGCATTTTTTGAATAAAAAGAGTCGAGGTTAAGTTAGGTGGGCCTATCTAAAAATTTACATGTCTAAGGTGTGTGATCGCATTGAATGGAACTATGAACATGCAATTTTGACTCATATAAATTTCCTGCTACATTTGATCTCTTTAATTATGAATTGTGTCACAATAGTTGCGTATCAGATAAAGCATCCGGAATTTGAGTTTGATAGCTTCAAGCTGGAAAGGGGTCTCTTCATTATTTGTGCAAAGGGACTTTCCTCCCGCATTCCAAACTTTTAACAACAAGGCCGAATTTAAGGATGGAGAGTGGCTCAGTCAGCTCTAAGAGTCTCTGACCTCTTTTTTACTGATGACTAGTATTTGTTCTTTAGAGCAAATGAAGAGGAAGCTGAAAATGTTAAAATTTTCCTTCAACTCTATGTTAAAGATTTAGGACAAAAGATTAACTTCAAGAAATCCACTTTTAGCTTTAGCAGGAATGTTGCTATAGAAACAAAAAAAATGCTATTCAATCTATTCTCCAGGTGACTTGGGTTGATCAACAAGGAAATTATTTGGGATTAACTATTGTAGTTGGAAGGAATGAGTACGAAGTCTTTTCATATGTGATAATCTAAGGAAAAGAATCAATGGTTGGACAATCAAACAGCTTTCTCAAGCAAGAAAAGAGATGTTCCTTAAATCAATCACCCAAGCAATACCATCTTATGAGTGTCGTTTTGGTGCCTGAATCCATTTGCACTAAAATGGAATGCATCATGAATGCCTATTGGTAGGGGAAACACATGGTTTTGAAATTGGGCATTTGTTGGATGTCTTGGGAGAAACTTTACACTAAGAAGATTGGGGAGGCCTTAATTTCAGAAGAATTCACAAATAGAACCTAGTAATGTTAGCAAAATAAGCATGGTGGCTGATTAACAACCCTTCCTCTCTTGTCACAAAAATCTACAAAGGTCGTTACTACTCAAAGACTTCGTTCATGGAGTCTAGCTTAGGCAAAATGCCTAGCTTTATCTAGCATAGCATTCATGCAACAAATGACCTTATAAACCTTGGTTTTTGTTGGAAGATTAGGAATGATCAGAATACCAAAGCTTTTATTGATAATTGGATTTTTATATGAAGGTGAAGGGGTGAAACCAATTAATTTAAATCCTCATTTGAATGACCTTAGAGTTCAAGATTTAATTGATTTGGACTCCAAAGATTGGCAAAGTGCTACCATCATTCATCTGTTTGGCCCTCACATTACTAAAAAATATTTCAAATTTGTATATCTATCCATCCCAAGGCTATCAATTCTATCTTTTGGAGACATGAGAAGCGTGGCTGCTACACTGTAAAGTCAGCCTATTTTTCTCTTATGTATAATCATAATCCCCTCACAGCTATGACAAGAAAATGTAGATCAGAAACTGTTGGGAATGCCCTAGTCCCAAGGCTTTAGTCTTATATTGTATTGTACATTTTGTATCTTTTAACATATTAATGTATTATACATTTATGTTGTTAAATAAAGGCATTAATCTATTTATTATATATATCTTGTGTAATATTATAAATAGAGTACCCGATGGTAATATCTATATCAATATTGACAAGTGTCATGCACTTGGCAGTGAGACTATTGATAGGGAAAGGATATAACATAAAGCCATCCATAGTCTATTCCAGTCATAGGAATGAATGGAACCAAAAACTATCATAACGTTGATTGTATAGCAGTGTCATACTGCTATAGAACATGGATTGTCAATCAAGCTTTTGGGTACATGTAATGGGGCATGGTACTGGATAGATCCACTAAATGAGAAATCCACATGGTATAGTATCATAAGTGATTCCCATGTAATACTTATATTGGATCCTTAGACTTGACCATATTATGGTCTTGCATGTGAGTTCACACACTTTGGAGTACGCCTAAAAGGCCTGTAATAGGGTGCCAAGTATAGGTACATTCCTGTGTGCCAGTGAACATGGCAAGTGTTGGGGATTTAATCGCACAAAAACAATATATATATACGCAGCGGAAATAAAAGGATTAATCCCCACCAAGGACCCATGTACATTGCATTGAATTGGAAGGAGGGTTAAAGAATTACCTTAATTCTTTGTAGGTTTTGAATCAATTAGGAACCAAAGTAGCTTCCCTCTACGGTTGATCCACACGGAGCAATTCATTCACCGCGTGCTAGCGCCGGGATTGAAGAACGATTTCTTCGAATGGAAAAGCCAAAGTTTTGAAAACCTTGGGTGAAGGAGAAGGGTGAAGTCGGCTGGCTCCATGGAGGCTGCAGAAAATCTGCATCTTATGTGTAGGCTAGGGTTAGAGATTTTAGGTTATAAAACTTCCTTTTATATCCATTAAACTTAATTATAATTATAACTTAATACCCTTATTAGTTATAATTATAAATTAACCCACACAACTTAATATTAATTCTCAATTAATATTAAATCAATTCCATTCTCCATCATACACATATGTATATTGATATTATAATTAATTATATCTCTATATAATTAAATTATAATATGTAGCATACTTTATGCAATATTAATCATATTAATATTTATATATACATATATATATATAAATATATATATCATTATATATATATTTATTCTCTTTCTCATTCATAAATTATTATCCAATAATAATTTATACCCGAAAAGATGAACTTCATTTTGCTCTTTGTGTGTGACCCCATAGGTTCATATTAATTGGCAATAAGGAAATTACCATAATGTCCTTATAGGTCACAAGCGGACTCTAGCAAGCCATTACGACTACCCAATTAACATGATTGGAATGATCCAATACCTATTTATAGAATGTCATATTCCCTTTTGTCTCTTTGATATCATGATTAATCATAAGACATGGTACACTTGTCAATCTTATATAATTAATCATATGCTTTCTCGATCTCAAAGTAAACTGTCCAGACAAATCAATTGATACTATTATCAATTTATTTGAGCACGGCCATGCATTTAACAGTCTTACTTATCGAGGGGCCCAGTGATATCGCTCTCTTGTTAGAGAGGGACAAAATCCCATATCTGTCACTCACATCCCAAGGCATGAGTCATATCGTACCCAATCACAGCCTTTATAACTACTCTATTACGAGCAGCGTTTGACTGCGTCAAAGCACAACATGAGTTCATCCCGGAATCAATGGTGACCTCAGGTCAAAGGAATCAGCTAATGACACTACTATAATCAAGATCAGTTGTGACACATGACCATGAACTTGATCTCATAGTGGGTCTCCAGTAACATGTTCTCTAACATATTACCCGTGAGTATAATCTGTATCTGTATACACTATATTCATCTTATGAATATCCATTATCACTCACACTAGTCTTAGTTTGTTATTATTCCCATAATAACAATCGACTAGGGATATTTAGAATAACACGATTTATTCATGGATACTTATCATAAATGCTAACATACAAACATAAATGATAATATTAATCTACACTAGATTAATCTTAGAAGTCAAATTACATAATCCAATATTGGCCTTAGGGCACAATCTCCAACAATCTCCCACTTGCACTATGGCCAATCATACATGTATCTTATACCCATTGACCTACATGACTTTCATGTATTCATTCGTGCGGGAGTCTTTGTCAGTGAATTATTAATTTTCGCTTCCGTTGCTACTTTACACATTTTCACTCTTTCTTTAGAGACAGCCTCTCTAAATTAGTGAAAGACGCCTAAGTATATGCTTGTGTCATACAGGGTTCTTACGCATTGAACTATTGTCCCTACAATAGTCTCACAGGATAAGCAATGCTTAGAACAAAACACAAAAATTTTGATGAACTTCTTCATCCAAAATTTCTTTTACATCATATGTAACAATATACTTTGACTACTATTATAGATATTTAGCTATATTGTTTTATTTTGAACCTTTCAAAATCATAACATCTCTTTTTAAGAGAATACTAGATCTCGACTGATATATTGCAACTAATTGCAATCAGTTGTATATGTGCAGTTAACATAAGCAAGCTTCTATTAAGTCTTTTTACATTGAACGCTTTCAATGCTTTGACTGAAGCCAAAACATTCTTTTAGATCTATCTCTATAGATTCCAATTTCAAGAACACAGGCAGTCATGCTTATAACATTAACCGAAATTACTTTCTTAGCCAAGATTTTACTTCTTGCAAGGTAAGAATGTTATTTCCAACAAGCCATATGTCATCCACATATAGCGTTAGGAATACCGATATGCTCCCACTGATCCTTTTGAAACACAAGATTCATCATCCTTTTGATAAAATCAAACCATTTGATTTCTTTATCAAAACTATGATTCCAACTATTTGATGCATGTTTCGATCCTTATAAGAATCTTTGAAACTTGCATACGCTATTTGAATTCTTTGGATGCTCAAAAACTTTGGGTTGTGTCACGTACACATCCTCAATCATGTTTTCACGTAGAAAACAGATTTTGATATCCATTTGCCATATTTTATAATCATATTATGCGGATGTGGCAACAAGAACTCAATTTGACTTGATCATGATTAATGACGAAAAAGGATTTTATCATAGTCCTACTATGAATTTGTTCGTATCCTCATAGTCACTACTATGAACTTGTTTATAACCCCTTTTTGTCACTAGTCGTGCTTTATAAGTTTGAAGATCACCATTCATGTCGGTTTTCAATTTGAAAACTCACTTGCAACCATTGCATATGCATCTTCTAAAAGATTTATCAAAGTCTATACTTTGATTGTTAGACATGGACTTATCTTCAACCTTTGTAGCATCAAGTCACTTATTAGATTCAAAATCTAACATTGCTTCTTCATAAAAGAAGACTTATTCCAATTTAGTAAAACTACATCATGATTTTGAGAAATCCATATCTCTCCTAATCATGTCGTATTCCACTAGACTTTCATTGGACTTGTGTAATTTCAACAATGATCATGAAACCATTTCCACGTTCCTCTTCAACGTTAATGTCACTTTGTGAATTCTGAGTTTTGTAGGTGTACTTTACTCCCACTAACTCTTCTAGAAATTAACTCCCTCTTCAAGGGGAAACCATTTCTAGCTACAACTATTTTGTATCCCAAAGAAACACAGGAGTAACAACTCCTACTTTCCTTTTGAGTAATCCACAATACGACATTTAAATTTAGGTGCCAACTTATTCGAAATAAGCTTTACAGCCCTAAACTTATTCAATGAAACAACTTGGGTCTCTTACCCAACCATATCTCATATGTTGATTCATGAATTGTTTTAGACGGAACAATATACACAGCTGCTTTAATGGCATATTTTCGAGAAAACAATGATCAACTTGACTTCATCATAGATTGAACTATATCTGTATAGAGTTCGATTACTCCCTTTTCGACACAACATCCTTTGTGGCGTACTTGGAGGAGTCAATTGTGAGACAGTCCCACAATCTCTAAGACGATTGTCAAAATCTTGACTCAAATGTTCACCACTTGGATCATATCTAAGTGACTTTACTATCTTGTCAAGATGCTTCATACTCCTTTTACAAGCTTTTGAACACTTCAAAAGTTCCAAACTCGTGTTTCATTAGATACTCTTATCTAGTGAAAAGTTCCATAAAAGTAATGAAGTATTAAAACCTCCTTTAGCAGTTGATTTATAATTCATATACATCCACATGTATAATGCTTAATAAATCGATTATTCTTTAACTACTTTTAGCAAAGAACCACTTTTGTCATCTTTTACAATAAACAACATTCGCATGATTCAAGATGATTCATAATCTCATGAATCCAAAAGTCCATTCTCATGGAGTTTCGTAATGCGACTTTGCTTATGTCTCCAAGACGACACTGTCAAAATAGGTTGAATCAAACTATTTGATTCGATCCTTACAGTATTTATGTTACAGATGGGCTCCACATATAAAGACAATTATGTAAATCTACATTTCATAATCATGTCTTTATAAAGTTTATAATTCACAATTATAAAATAAACAACATTTGTTTACTTAAGCCAACAAGTTCAATAGGCAACAAGAGTTCGTAACTCACATGCAAAAGTTCATAACCTTTAACCAAAGTTCATAACTTTTATGTAAAAAGGTTCATAACTTTTAACTTGAAGTTCACAACTTTCATGTAAAAGTTCAAAAACCTTCGAGTAACAACCTTTGCTTCTTTTGCCTATTCGCATTCTACCTTTCACCTTCATAAGGTTTCTATTCAAGTTGTGATTCTTCATATTCTACTAATATGAGATTCACAACGATATCTAATACCTTTTGATATAGAAACAAAAGTAGAATAGTTAATAAATACTTAAGGTAGCAGTCTCACTGCCTTTCATCTTCTTATAGTTCTCCAAACAAAGTTTGCTATTTCTATTCTAATGAACGATTCATTCTAGAAATGGCAACACCCTTCTTTTGGAGATCTCTCTATGCCGACAGCTTTGGTCTTTTAAAACATGTTTCACCCGAACCTTTCGGTCTTTATGCTTTTCGACCTTCCTTTTATCCTTTTCCTTTTGAACCATAAGCACACAATTCGAGGCGGGCTTATCCTTTATGGATAACTTAACATTCTTTTGCATCCTATGCAACTAATTCACAATTTTCCCCATGTCATTCAAATGATAGTTCATCACCAATGACTATCAAATAATGAATTCAAGATCACATCTTAATGCCTTTTGGAGGCTAATGAGAAAATGTTGCCTCAGACACTTATCTTTTCTTGCTTACTAACTGATGGAACATTTCCATTTGTGATGTATCATATACCTCAAGTAAAACTTCCACGTGCGGAAGAATTGGTGGCAAGTGTAAGATAATAAATTTTAAACAGAGTCCCTTCGATGCTTCAAGTAAGCATCTTTTATACTCGTGTTACAATTGCTAGTGGTTCATTGGGCAAAAGGATTATTGAGAACATATGATTCCTTTTGATTTGAGAACAATTCTCAAAGTTCAATAACAATCGAGATCATGGTAATAGCAATCATAACTATAATAAAGCATGTAAAGATTTTTATTTAAATGCTCCCACTTAAATTATAAAACCCTTTAAAATATTCAAGTGGGTGAAGATCCAAAATCCATACTTAACCATAGCACTGCTTTGGCATGTCCCTATGATTAAATATAATTTCGGTAGGCAAAGACTCAAAATCATGCTTTAAACCATTTAAACATATTTTGGATGTGCACTTCTTTGCCAATTGCATCATTATGCAACTCTTCTAATTTATGAGATGCATGATATCATATATCATATTTAATTGTATGTTACTCATCTCATCTTTGCCTCGGGCTCAAACACCTTTTTGATTAACCCTTTTTTAAACCAATTACAACACAATGAGAATCACCTTTTCTCATATTATCGCTTCGCTAAGGTCACAACATGCGTACCCGCCCTGGCGGTATACCATGATGCGAACATAGTACTTGACTAGTGTTATACGTAATTGGGTGGCAAATATAAACTTATTAAGTTTATTTAGGGTTTATAAAATCCTGTGATTAAATTGTATCTCATACAATTCATGGCATTAATATTAAACATACATTTGTTAATACTAATTAGCATGGCATCCTATGTCATACATATGTTAAGCATGCAATCTAGCATGGCATCACATGGCATCTAAATGATACAAGGCATGCATTTGCACATATATATAAACATTTTAACATGCATCAATATTTATTAACATGGCATCTTATGGCATAAAATAAATATAACATGCATAAGACTCAAAACCGTGTTATGGTATGGTTTTATCTATATTGATTTTCATAGGCCAATATGAAAATCAACAGGTCATTTCCTAGGTGGTTGTAACCATCGCATGGTCACAGCAAAGCCGCACCCCTTGGATCCGTCTTCACGTCTTTGTTCCTTGGCACCATCTCATGGATTTACATATATTACAAAATTGCATCCTATACAATTTTCTAGTAAAATAAAATTTACAAACAATAAATTGCATCCTATACAATTTATCTAGAAAAATAAGGTTACATAAATACAAACGACTCGCAGGCCGTATTTATAAAACCTTACATCCATAAAACCAAAAGAAACAAAACCATCCATGGGGTCCAAAAACCATACCAAAACACCATGCATAAAATCTTCAAGATTTAGGGTTCAAAACGCTAAAACACAATCTCATTGCATTTATAAATAATTGATTGGAAAATCGTAAATATGTAGAAACAATTTCCACACTTAAACGAAGAACACCAAACCCAAACTCCAGCGATCCACAAGGAAATTATTTGGGATTAACTATTGTAGTTGGAAGGAATGAGTACGAAGTCTTTTCATATGTGATAATCTAAGGAAAAGAATCAATGGTTGGACAATCAAACAGCTTTCTCAAGCAAGAAAAGAGATGTTCCTTAAATCAATCACCCAAGCAATACCATCTTATGAGTGTCTTTTTGGTGCCTGAATCCATTTGCACTAAAATGGAATGCATCATGAATGCCTATTGGTAGGGGAAACACATGGTTTTGAAATTGGGCATTTGTTGGATGTCTTGGGAGAAACTTTACACTAAGAAGATTGGGGAGGCCTTAATTTCAGAAGAATTCACAAATAGAACCTAGTAATGTTAGCAAAATAAGCATGGTGGCTGATTAACAACCCTTCCTCTCTTGTCACAAAAATCTACAAAGGTCGTTACTACTCAAAGACTTCGTTCATGGAGTCTAGCTTAGGCAAAATGCCTAGCTTTATCTAGCATAGCATTCATGCAACAAATGACCTTATAAACCTTGGTTTTTGTTGGAAGATTAGGAATGATCAGAATACCAAAGCTTTTATTGATAATTGGATTTTTATATGAAGGTGAAGGGGTGAAACCAATTAATTTAAATCCTCATTTGAATGACCTTAGAGTTCAAGATTTAATTGATTTGGACTCCAAAGATTGGCAAAGTGCTACCATCATTCATCTGTTTGGCCCTCACATTACTAAAAAATATTTCAAATTTGTATATCTATCCATCCCAAGGCTATCAATTCTATCTTTTGGAGACATGAGAAGCGTGGCTGCTACACTGTAAAGTCAGCCTATTTTTCTCTTATGTATAATCATAATCCCCTCACAGCTATGACAAGAAAATGTAGATCAGAAACTGTTGGGAATGCCCTAGTCCCAAGGCTTTAGTCTTATATTGTATTGTACATTTTGTATCTTTTAACATATTAATGTATTATACATTTATGTTGTTAAATAAAGGCATTAATCTATTTATTATATATATCTTGTGTAATATTATAAATAGAGTACCCGATGGTAATATCTATATCAATATTGACAAGTGTCATGCATTTGGCAGTGAGACTATTGATAGGGAAAGGATATAACATAAAGCCATCCATAGTCTATTCCAGTCATAGGAATGAATGGAACCAAAAACTATCATAACGTTGATTGTATAGCAGTGTCATACTGCTATAGAACATGGATTGTCAATCAAGCTTTTGGGTACATGTAATGGGGCATGGTACTGGATAGATCCACTAAATGAGAAATCCACATGGTATAGTATCATAAGTGATTCCCATGTAATACTTATATTGGATCCTTAGACTTGACCATATTATGGTCTTGCATGTGAGTTCACACACTTTGGAGTACGCCTAAAAGGCCTGTAATAGGGTGCCAAGTATAGGTACATTCCTGTGTGCCAGTGAACATGGCAAGTGTTGGGGATTTAATCGCACAAAAACAATATATATATACGCAGCGGAAATAAAAGGATTAATCCCCACCAAGGACCCATGTACATTGCATTGAATTGGAAGGAGGGTTAAAGAATTACCTTAATTCTTTGTAGGTTTTGAATCAATTAGGAACCAAAGTAGCTTCCCTCTACGGTTGATCCACACGGAGCAATTCATTCACCGCGTGCTAGCGCCGGGATTGAAGAACGATTTCTTCGAATGGAAAAGCCAAAGTTTCGAAAACCTTGGGTGAAGGAGAAGGGTGAAGTCGGCTGGCTCCATGGAGGCTGCAGAAAATCTGCATCTTATGTGTAGGCTAGGGTTAGAGATTTTAGGTTATAAAACTTCCTTTTATATCCATTAAACTTAATTATAATTATAACTTAATACCCTTATTAGTTATAATTATAAATTAACCCACACAACTTAATATTAATTCTCAATTAATATTAAATCAATTCCATTCTCCATCATACACATATGTATATTGATATTATAATTAATTATATCTCTATATAATTAAATTATAATATGTAGCATACTTTATGCAATATTAATCATATTAATATTTATATATACATATATATATATATAAATATATATATCATTATATATATATTTATTCTCTTTCTCATTCATAAATTATTATCCAATAATAATTTATACCCGAAAAGATGAACTTCATTTTGCTCTTTGTGTGTGACCCCATAGGTTCATATTAATTGGCAATAAGGAAATTACCATAATGTCCTTATAGGTCACAAGCGGACTCTAGCAAGCCATTACGACTACCCAATTAACATGATTGGAATGATCCAATACCTATTTATAGAATGTCATATTCCCTTTTGTCTCTTTGATATCATGATTAATCATAAGACATGGTACACTTGTCAATCTTATATAATTTATCATATGCTTTCTCGATCTCAAAGTAAACTGTCCAGACAAATCAATTGATACTATTATCAATTTATTTGAGCACGGCCATGCATTTAACAGTCTTACTTATCGAGGGGCCCAGTGATATCGCTCTCTTGTTAGAGAGGGACAAAATCCCATATCTGTCACTCACATCCCAAGGCATGAGTCATATCGTACCCAATCACAGCCTTTATAACTACTCTGTTACGAGCAGCGTTTGACTGCGTCAAAGCACAACATGAGTTCATCCCGGAATCAATGGTGACCTCAGGTCAAAGGAATCAGCTAATGACACTACTATAATCAAGATCAGTTGTGACACATGACCATGAACTTGATCTCATAGTGGGTCTCCAGTAACATGTTCTCTAACATATTACCCGTGAGTATAATCTGTATCTGTATACACTATATTCATCTTATGAATATCCATTATCACTCACACTAGTCTTAGTTTGTTATTATTCCCATAATAACAATCGACTAGGGATATTTAGAATAACACGATTTATTCATGGATACTTATCATAAATGCTAACATACAAACATAAATGATAATATTAATCTACACTAGATTAATCTTAGAAGTCAAATTACATAATCCAATATTGGCCTTAGGGCACAATCTCCAACAGCAAGGCCATGACTATACTGAAGGGAATGTCACTCAATAATACACTAAGAAGATATCACCGGCCACTTGATGAGTGTAATTAATAAGAGTGTGGCCACACCCAAACAAGTTGGAACTTGTTTATGAGCATGGGATCAAGTTAATGTCTGAACACAAAAGAGAATGATGACACCATGCCTCTATGTTGGACACCGATATCAGCGACATGGGATATACAAATTAATAATCCGATTTTAATTTGTTTGTTGGTGTTGTTAATTGGCTGACTTGACCAAGATCCATAACTTATCAATGACTAGCCGAACTAGGGCTCGCTAACCAACCATTGAGTCGTTTGGTAGGACAACCTATCCAATCCTTCCACGAAGGACTCTTAGTTTCATGGGCTTATTGACACTTTACCCATCTGTGCTTAGAGCCCGCTTTGAGCTAATGCTACCCATGTTGAGTCAAACTACCATTCACATGTTAACCATACCAAGTATCTTAACCCTTGACGGCCCACCGAATACTACAATGTACCCAGCTAGGGCAAGGCGCACATTGCAGCATCAATGGGAGGAAGAGCTGTGAATGTGGGAAGCACTTTTAAGTGACTAAATATTTTAATTTCCGGATTATAATTAAGTGATATGGCTTAGCATGCATAAACGCGGGTAATAATTTGGTGATCCATACATCCATATTATATGACAAATGCAATAGCATACTTAATTTAAAATAAATGAGATCCTATGGGCCTTTAATTACAACCTAATGAAAAACTAGATATCCTATCTAATTCTTCATGGGCCGGACTGTAATCCTTCTTGGGCTCCCACCGTGGGCTTGCTCCATTTGGGCCTTCCTCCATACTTGATGCAATTACAATAATTTTGTAAAATAAAATCTATTCTAAAATTACATCAAAATAAAATAAAAAATGGCACGCAGGCCATATTTCCCAAAATTAAATTACAATCGATAATAATTTAGGGCCCATAGAACTCAACATAACATTTCAAACAAAGTACATGTCGTGCACATACATACCAATATGATGCATGATCATGGCATTCCAAATTATAAATATAAATGTTAAGCTGAGTTACTTAGTGTGAAATCGCCAATTTTAACAAATGTGACTAAGGCCATAAAGGCCCAATGGATAACATCCATAAACGCAAAATTAACAATTTTGCTCCCACTAGAATTTGGGTCGTCACAAATTTAAAATTTAGCTCTCCCAATTTTAACCGGTGTCACGGTTTATTGGGCCAATTTCACAAAGTCTATATTAAATTTAATATGCAAACAATTAAATTAAATATGCATGCCAACAAAATAAACAATTTAAATACAAATTAATTTTTAAAAAAAATTTAATTTAATTTGCATTAGGGTCCGGAATAAAAAAATACCCGCAAAATCCAAAACGGACCCGAACCCCATGCGCGGCGCTGCTGTCCGGGGACAGCAGCACTGCCGCGCGGTAGCCTGCTACCAGCAGCAGCTGGCTGCTGCCACGCAGCAGCTGCGTGCCGCAGCAGGCATAGCAGAAGAGCCAAAATTGGAATCGCAATTGCGATTCCAATTTTGGCCAACTAATTATTATTATTTTTTTATTAAATCATAAACATAAAATTAGTTTCCAGCCAAATATATAATTCATATAGAAAAACAATTTTTGATGAAAACAATTGGGGAAAAATAATCAAAACCCCAATCCAAAATTCTAGGGTTTATCAAAACCAAAACCAATTGAATAAAACCCTAAAACCACAAACTTGAAACTCATTCTTTCTTCAAGAACACTTTCAAGAACCAATTCCAATCAATCTAATGGACAAAACCTAGGCTCTGATACCACTGTTGGGATTCGTCATTGGAAAAATAACGTGGCGCAGCGGAAAATACACCGTTTAAAATTTCCTAGAATCCACCTATCGTGTCCAATTACCATTGATTAGAATAAAATCAAATAAGAATCAAGAGAGATTAACTCACCGGATTCGTCCGGTACTAGCCGAAGACACGAATGAATGGAGGTTTAATGCCGGGATTTTCAGCTGTTTTGGGGCTGCTATTGGTGGCTGAAATTTCCAGCAATTAATTAGAGTTGAATTAGGTTTTTCTTCCTTAAGTGTGCCCTTATATAGACACCTTGTCTAGTTGGGTTTTAATTAGGTTAATTAAACCCAAGCCCACTAGGATTATAATTACATAAATAAACTTTAATTAAAAAGTATATACTATGTAATTTAATTCCATTTGGCTAAATTTAATTACCCCTAAATAAAATTAAATCACACTTAAGTTAATACAATACATGTATTTAATTTTCCTACTTAGGAAAATTATTTAATTAATTGTTTACTTTATGTAATTCAATTAATTGATAAATTAATTAATTACATTATGTAAACTTATTAATTAAATTAAATTCAACCCAATGTCAATTAATTACCTTCACACCGAATGTCAACTAATTAATTAAATTAAATTCAACCCAATGTCAATTAATTACCTTGACACCGAATGTCAACTAATTAATTAACGCATTCCTTCCAATGTACATTACTTGTACAATTTCTATAAGTTCCAGCTCAGTTGATCTATGTGAACGATCCTATGGGCCTGTCTTTATGTTGGCAGTAGGCCCAAGGCCCACAGACTGTAAGTGGGTTCTAGCAAACCATTACAGCCCCCAATTAAGACAGAAATGCAGCAGTCTTTAGAAGACACTCACCCGGTAGTAATCTTATAGTGTCCTTTGCCTAACGATATCAATATGGATAAACAAGAGGCATGGTGTCTGTCATCCTCTTCTGTTGTTTATTATATTTTTTGATCTTGAGTTGACTGATTAATCAAATAAGCAACCAACTTATTTGGGTATGGCCATACACTTATCAGTCCCACTCATCAAGTGGCCAATGATATCATCTCGGTGTCACCCGAGTGGCAATTCCATCACTTCATCATCAATATCAACATGTTCACCGGTCCACCCAATCATACCCGTATTTAGCATCCTTTTACAGACCTGTTAGGCATATGTCAAAGTGAACCGGATTCCATATTGATATTATAATGAAATCTGGTCTGAGGACAAAAGAGACCTACTCAAGAAAGACCTATGACATGACAACCATGTGGCTTTCTTGTGCAGATCGATCCAGTCCCATGTCAATGAGATGTACCTATATTCATGACTGACTATACAAGTACTATGGCTAGTTAAGAACTACCATACAGTCATCGAATATACAAGTCTGTGGTTCTATTCGTTCCCACGATTAGAACAAACCTGGGATAGGTTTTGTGATTATCAATCAATGGATACTCTACTCATATTATAGCACAAGATATAAATGAAATAGATTAATTGCCTTTATTAATGTGACACAAATAATGTATTCATACATGACTCTTAATGTGTAATACAAAATACAAGAATCCAATGCCCTAAGAACTAGGGCACACCAACAATGCATTGGGCGATCCATTTGCCCAACCGTCCGAAAATGTAAGTTTTGTGGGAGGAAACCAAAGTTACAATAATTCTAGCTCTTACCCACAAAATTTCAATAATAATAACAATTACGGAAGAAGGTACCAACACCCGAACATGTCTTATGGTAATAACCAAAATGTGTTGAGACCTCCTTCCGGATTCCATCATGAGCACTGTGAGCAGGAGTTAGGTAAGGCCCCATTTATTCCTAATGATCAATTCTCACAGCAACCTCAATAGCCTAAGCAAGATGAGATGATTTTGTCTTTGCTAAAAGACATCTCGTCTCGGCTTGCTGATAATGAGGCATACTGTAGGGATTTGGGCAAGCATGTGGCTCAAATGAGTAGGGAATGGCAGGAAAGACCTCAAGGAGCACTCCCGAGTAAAACTAAACAAAACCTTAAGGGACATCAATAGGAGACAGCTCAAGCTACAACCTAGCGAAGTGGTAGGCAAGTTTGCAAAACGCTGATATTCCATCCCAACCTATTGAGGTAAGTGAAGAGTCGGGAGAGGTAAGCAACCCCGACTCGATTTCTGAACCCGAACCTGACACAAATGAAAAGGGGAAAATTCCTGACCCAGTGAGAGCCTATGTGCCTAAACTCCAAAGATAAACTAGAGCAGAAATATTTCAAATTTCTGGAAATTTTTAAGAAGTTAGAATTTAATATGCCATTGATTGAGGCTCTCCAAGAGATGCCTTCTTATGCTAAATTCTTTAAAGAACTTCTGGCAGGGAAAAGAAAGCCAGGTGAGGACGAAGTGGTGGTTTTAACAGAAGAATATTCGGTAATTATCACTAACAAACTTCCACCCAAACTCAAAGATAAGGGAAGTTTTACTATCCCATGCCGGATAGGAAACTTGGAGATTGTCAATGCCCTATGTGACTTAGGTGCAAGTATCAATTTGATGCCTTTGTCGTTTTTCAGGAGACTCGGATTGGGAAACCCAAAGCCGACAAATATGACCCTCCAATTGGCGGATAGATCTCTCACGAGGCCAAAGGGGTGGTCGAGGACGTGTTAGTAAAGGTGGACAAGTTTATCTTCCCCGTGGACTTTGTGGTAATGGATATGGAGGAAGATAGCTTGGTGCCCCTTTTGCTTGGAAGGCCATTTCTTGCGACCAGTAGGACTTTGATAGATGTCCAGGAAGGTAAGATTATTCTTAGGTTGCACAATGAGGAGGTAAGTTTCAACGTCTATAACTCAATGAAATATCCATTAGATGTTGAAAGCTATAATTTTGTAGACTCCTTTTGTCCTATTGATGCTTATGTGATAGAAAAGAGTTTCAATCAAGGGGAGTTAGTGCTCTTGTATAACTCCCACTTGAAACTATTTCCGGGCAAGTTGAGAAGTTGGTGGACGGGGCCGTTTACCGTGCACAAGGTCTATCTCTCCGGGATGGTGGAAATTGAAACCCCGGAGGGAATTCAACAAGTAAACAGGCATCGATTGAAGCCCTACGTCAGTGGAGGAGTGAAGGAGGAGAAGCAAGTCTTACTCCTTCGTGATGTGTAATGCGAAATAGTGGACATAGAAGTCGAGCTATCCCGACTATAAACATAGCAATGAGGTACGTGTACTTCCCTTGTATATTAATTTTTGTGTGTAGGAATATGTCACTAAGCAAGTCAATCAGAATCTCGATCAAAAGTGAAAAAAAAAAGAAAGTAAAGGTTGGTAGGATTCAGCATGGCACGCCGTGCCACCATGAGCACGTCGTGCCAAGGTGAAAATGGGGTAGCACGTGATGTGCTAGTGTGGCACACAATCGTGCCAGGCCGCTGGAACAAATCGTGTGCAAAAGCCAAGCAGCACGCCGTGCTAAAATTCCGCACCCCGTGCCAAAGTAAGGGTTTTCAAGGTGGCATGAAGTGCCAATACAGCACATCAACGTGCCATCGTGCTGTTCCAAAAGAGGATTGTGCTAGAGCAAGCAGCACAAAATTTAGCACACAGTGCCAAAGCAGGGATTTTCAAGGGAGCACGATGTGCCAACACAGCACGCCGTCGTGCCGTCGCGCTGTTTCTAAAGTGAATTGTTGCAAGAGCGATCCACATGCCGTGCTGTATGGTAGCACGTCATACCGATTATAGATTTTTCAAGACAGCACGATGTGCCGAGCCAGCACGCCGTCATGCCCTCATGCTGTTTCCAGGTAAGTTTCTATGCTCTGCTCAGCACGTCGTGCTGTTTGTTTGGCACGGCGTGCCGAGCGTTTAAATTTCTAATTTTTAGGTCAAAAATCACCCGCCTATATAAACCCTTCTTTTCTATTTCCTTGTAACTGCCCATCTTATACTTCTTCTTCTTCTTTTTCTTCTTCTTCTCCTTCCTCTACTCCTTTCTCACTCTCTCTCTCTCTCCACTGTCTCTCTCTAGAACCAACCCTCACCTTCTCCCTCTCTACCATCATTCTTCCTTCCCTTCTCATTTTCTTCCTCTCAACTTCTCTTCAACTATTATTTTGACCTAATTTTTATTTTGCATCATTCTCCTTGCAACCAGGTATGAATTCATGCTTTGCTCTTCCTTTACTCTTTTTATTGTTTGTTCTTTTTCTCATTTTGATTTTGGTTGATTTACTGCTTAATAGGGTGATTGTATTGCGTTCTTTTTCTTTATACGTTCATATTTAATGGTTTGTATTTATGAAAGTAAGGTTTCTTTGGATTTGATTTCTTTTGTTTTTGATTTTTTGTTGTGTTTTTATGGTTATGCAAATAGTAAGATGAAGAAGAAGACTGTAGCTGATCGGAGACACGGTTCTTCACGACGGGCCATAGACCCGTCACCGCAACCGGTGCCAAACGAAGAATTACCTTCCGAACAGCAGATGGCCTTTTTAACTAGCCTCTCCACGAAGTATAAATGCCCTTTCCCTCTCCTTTTTGAAGATGAAGGTAAACGATACAAAACTCTGTTTCCATTAGAAAGTACCCCCTTTTGAACCTTCGATTGGGAATTTTTGTTTGTGCAAGATAGCTCAGGGGCTGTACGTGCTAAATTGACTAATCCAGGATGGTATGAGTTTGTGAAGTCTAATCCGCCTGTCTTTTGGGAGATGAACTTAGAATTCTACTCCACTTTAAGCTTCAAAACTAACCCCGATACTGGCCTTAGGACCATGAACTTCCGCTTATTTGGTGATGAACACTCATTAGATATTGAAGGCCTTAAGGCTTCCATAGGAATTGAGGGGAATGGTCACAAATGGCCGGAGAATATGGATGCCAAGAAATTTGGCGTATGGTAGGTCAAGGGGTATACCAACCTAGGTTTGCTAAAACTTCCCAACTACATGACCCAATCCTGCAATTAATATACAAATTTGTGTGTTTTAATTTCTCGGGCAAAACTAAAAGCAACCGAGTCAATGCATTTGAACTTTTAATACTGTGGCATGTGCATAATGATGTTAAGGTTGTTGGGATTCGTCACGGGAAACCGACCGATAAAAGCGGAAATATGCATCGATTTCCTCGAATCCGTCCCAGGAGCTTAAGATGTGGAAATCAAAAACTTAAACAATAAAAGGAGGGTTTCAAAAACTTACCACAAAGTCTCTCTAAGAGACGGATGCGGACTGCAGAAATCAAGTGTTCCACCGATGCGTACACGAACGGCTCTCGGACCGAAACCCGTGCTAGCGACTCGGATGTTATTGCAAGAGAAAGAGAGAGCTGAAATTTTCTTTCCAAAAGAAAATATCACCAAGTGATGGGCAGCCAAGCTCAACCCTTATGGCAATGATGATATAGTTTTTCAAGTGTGAGTCACCACTTTTAATTGGTCCAAAAATTCAAAGTCTAACTTTGCAACCTCTTAGTCCAAAATGGTGACTCACCATACATCTCCCTTGCCATAATACGGCCATCAATTAACAAGTGATGAATTAGTTTTGTTTTCTTTTCCAAAAGAATAAAACCTATGTCAAACCTATGACACATCACTTTCACCCTTTAAATGCATAAGGAGTAAAGTCAATCTTTAGCTTAGAGACAAAAGAATGACTCATCCAAATGCTAAGGATTCAGCCAACACTCAAGGAAATGGTCATCATCTCTTCCACTTTCTTACCAAAAGTTAAGGAAAGATCAAATGGAGCGAAGTCCAACTTTGCCACTTCTTAAGTCAAACCAATGACTCACCATTTTCTTATTGGTTCATAAGAATTGGTCATCATCATTTTTGTCCATAGAATGACTCACATTCTTATCCCAAATGCATGTAAATTTCGGCCAACACAATTCCAATTCATGTGGGACAATTCATTTTACATCTTAAGCCCAATTTTAATTCCTTTGATTTAATGAATTTCAACTGCAACTTTAATGTAACATGTATGCTTATATATTATTCCATATAATATATTACATACATTTAAATTAAAATTCATTTGACCTATTAATTTAATCAAGGGATTAAATTAGACATACATAAAATGAGATACATGTAAACCTATACATGTATTATAATATTTCCACCTAGGAAATAATCCCATAAATTAATTCATTGAATTAATTAAGAGAAGGCCAAAATAAATATTAATTATATAACTTTGATCAATCCAATTGATGCATATAATATAATTAATATATCTCTCTCTCTTCAAACGTGTATACTCCAAGTACACACTTAATCCGACTAGTTAAAGTCCAGACGTTCAATGTGTACGATCCAATGGGCCCGTCTTTATGTTGGCAGTGGGCCAAGGCCCACAGACTGCAGGCGGGCTCTAGCAAGCCACTGCAGCCCCCAATTAAGACGGAGTAAGCAGTCAAACTGAAAACGTAACCCAGTAGTTTGAACTTGTAAATCCCATGTCGCTGATATCGGTGTCCAACACAGAGGCATGGAAGTATCACCCTCTTTGTGTCTGGACCTTTACTTGATACCGAATGAACTGATGCTCACAAACAAGATCCAATCTTGTTCGGGTGCGGCCGCACACTTATCAGTAACATTCTTCAAGAGGCCGATGATATCGTCTCAGTGAATCACTGAGTGACATTCCCTTCTGCATATCCATGGTACTGCCATGTTCACTAACACACCCGAACGTACCCATACTTGGCACCCTTTTACAGGCCCGTTAGGCGTACACCAAAGTGTGCCACTTCACATGCAGCACCATCATATGGTCCGGTCAAAGGACTTATACAAGTACTACGCGAGAATCATTTGTGATACTATACCATGTAGATTCCCGTTAAGTGGATCGATCCAGTACCATGGCCTTTTTGCATGTACCCATTAACCTGATTGACATTCCATGTTCTATGACCGGTAAGACACCGCCATACAACCAGGCTAATGATAGTCTTTAGTTCCATTCATTCCCATGATTGGAGCAGACTACGGATAAAGTTTACATTAATGTACCAAATGTATTATACAAACACAAGGACCAATGCCTCGGGACTAGGGCATTTCCAACAATCTCCCACTGGCACTAGTACCTACTAGGCATGGGTCTAATCCCTATAGATCTGGTATAACCTTCGTGCATAGGCATAGCCAAGCATGTTGGTCAAAAGATCTGCGACATTGTCTTTGGTGTCCACTCTTTGTAATGAGATGTCACCCCCTCAGCGATTTCTCGCAATAGGTGAAACTCCCTGAGTTTGTGCTTCGTGTATATGTGTGACCGGGGCACATAGCTTGTGCAACAGCCCTGCGTTGTCACAGAAGATATCAACTGGTTACTGGATAGTTGACACTACCCCTAGTTGCATGATAAACTTCATTATCCACACAGCTTCCCTAGCTGCTTCACACGTTGCAATGTACTCAGCTCCTGTGATAGAAATCGCAATGGTCTATTACTTGGAGCCTCTCCAACAATAGCACCACCATTTAGCATGAACACATACCTATGCTGCGACTTATATTCATCCTGGTCGGTCTGGAAGCTTGCATCAGTGTACCTAGTAACTGACTGCTCTTCCTAACTTTCATGCACTAAGAAGCTATCCTTAGTCCGGTTAAGGTACTTCAGGATTGCTTTGACAGCCTACCTGTGATCCACTTAGGATCCGGCTAATCATACTTAGTGCAAAGCTGACATCAGGTCTTGTACATAGCATGGAGTACATGATTGATCCTATAGCCGAAGCATATAGAACCAATTCATGTTCTTCCTATAGTACTTCTTGCTAAGTTTCAGCTCATGACCCATTGGCAAGAAACCTTTCTTAGCCTGGTCCATGCTGAACCTTTTCAGAACGAAGTCTATGTACTTGGCCTGACTTAGGCCCAGAAGCCGATTGGATCTAACCCTATAGATCCTGATCCCTAGGATCGTCTCAGCTTCGCCTAAGTCCTTCATTGCGAAGCACTTACACAACACAACCATTACAATTCCCTTGTAGTGTTGGTATGTCGCTTCCAATCAGAAGGATGCCATCCATATCAAATACCAGGAAAGTTACTATGCTCCCACTAAACCTCTTATACACACCCTTAAAGGTATTGTCGGCCTGTAGCTTACAGCACCACTTGCAACCTATTACCTTAGCACCTAGAGGTGAATCAACCAGGTTCCAAACCTGATTATCGTACATAGATTGCAAATCCACCACCATGGCAGACAGTGGGCTAGCTATAGCCTACTAGTAGGTTTTGAGCTCCTCTTCGTCCAAGACAAAAGGAGCGTAATCATTAGAAACAAAAACCGATGTTTCACATGTTCCTGATGATCCCTACCAGACCTTTTAGGTCCTTGTGTGACCTGGGCTGGTGCTTCCCCTTTTGGAAGCTTCACCCTGGTCTCCGAGTTATCCTTTTAGGAGTTTCTGAGCTTTGAACTTCCCTAAGTTCAATATCGCTCCCACTGTCTTTCTTGGAAAGAAAACCCCTTTTCAAGAAGGACCCCCTTTCGAGCCATGAACGCCTTGTTCTCAGCGGGGTCGTAGAAGTAATACCCTTTGGTTTCCCTAGGGTAGCTCACAAACAGGCATTAGTCGGTTTTGGGTTCTAGTTTTGCTCACAGTCAATTTCTTGACTTGTGCATAACAACCCCAAATCCGTAAGAAAGACACATTAGGCACCCTGCCCGTCCATATTCCAAATGGGGTCTTTTCCAAAGCCTTAGTCAGAGTATAATTGAAAATGAGAGCCATTGTCTCAAGAGCGTATCCTTTACAACTTATAGGGAGAGAGGCATGACTCATCGTTTGAGCGGACCATGTCCAACAGGGTCCTATTCCTCTGTTCGGACACCCCATTCCATTGTGGTGTTCCTGGAGGAGTGAGCTGTGGAACTATTCCATGCTCTCTCAAAATGAGTCAAACTATAGGCTTATATGCTCACCACCTCGGTCCAACCGAAAGGCTTGGATATTTCTGCCTAGTTCTGTACTTCGTTCCTTACTCCCTTGAACCTATCAAGGGTCTCAGACTTATATTTCATTACATAGGCAGCCATTTCTGATGAAATCGTCTGTGAAGGATATGAAGTATAGATGTTCACCCTTAGTTGCTATGCTTGTCGGTCCATATACATCTCAATGCATTAGGTTCAATAAGCTAGCAACCCTTTTAGCCTCCTTGCTAAAAGGTTCTTTAGTCATTTTACCTTATAAACCAGACTCGCATATATCAAGTGACTCCATGTCAAATGATCCTAGGATTCAAGCGATGTGAAGCCTAGCTATGCGCTTCTTGTTTATGTGGCCTAAATGACAATGCCAAAGGTAAACCGGATTAAGTTCGTTAGGCTTAACCCTTTAAGTATGTATATTATAGACATGATTAGTTTCATTTAGATCCAGGATATAAAAGACATTATTTAATAGAGCTACTCCATAAAATAATTCTTTTCTAGATAAACCCTTTTTACTATTACCAATAGTAAATGTACATCCAGAAATATCCAAAAAACTGAAACAGAAATAATATTCCTGTACAAAATAGGTACAAAATAACATAGTTTCAGTAACAAAACTAATCTACTAGGTATCATAAGCTGATCCTACTGATCTCTATGGCAGCAACCCTTGCTCCATTTGTGACCCGCAAGTCCACTTGTCCCGATCCCAGTGATCTCCTGTTCTTAAGTCCCTGCACATTACAACAAATGTGAGAACCACATCTAGTATCCAATACATAAGATGTTGAAACAGAGGTTAATGTCTATGACATATATACCTGATGAAGACACGCCCTGCGTCTTCCTTTTCTCTCCCAAAAGCTTGGGACACGATCTTTTCCAATGTCCAGCCTGCTTGCAACCGAAGCAGACATCCTTGGAACGGGCCTTGGGCTGGGCTTTAGCCTTTTTAGCCTTGGCTTCCTTAGCCTTGGCCTTGGCCTTTGCCTTGCCTTTAGCGAAAAGAGGTTTCCCCTTGTTAACCTCAAGTACCGGCGGAGTCTTCTTGATCGACAGTTCAGCGAGCTCAAGCATCCAATGCAGCTCACTAACAGTACGGTCCATCCCTTGCTTGTAAAATTTTAGGATGAATTGATCATAAGAATCCAGTAAAGAAGCCAGGATCGTGCTAACCGCCAGCCCCCGTGAGATAGGCGTTCCGAGACGGGCTAAATTATCCAGATAGCCCTTGATCTTGAGCACGTGTGCACTCACAGATGTCCCGGCTCCCATCTTACAGCTGCGGAATGCCTTGTGGATCAGGTACCTTTCCTGATAAGCTTGCTTATAAAACATCTCGTTAAGAGTTGTCATTATAGCAAAGGCCTGATGATCCAGGAACTGCTTTTGCAATTCAGGAACCATACTAGCCAACATCAGGCATGTCACATCCCGGTTATCTTGTACATGTGCCAAGTATTCCTCCAGCTGGGCAGCTGGTGGATTACTTCCCGTTGGCACAGCCGGTACAGGCTTTTCGAGCACATACTCTTTAGACTCTTGTCTTAGAACTTTCCTTAAGTTCATAGACCAGTCCCAAAAGTTAGGGCCAGAAAGCTTGTCCCATTCCAAGAAAGATCGCAGTGATAAAGTATCATTCGTAGCCATTGGTTTCTACACAGAAAAATTACGAGTGTTAATAAAGGACTTAACATGTTCTTCCCATATATATAATTAATAATGAATCGTGTTATTAATTAACTCGAGTTGTTGGGCTCATGGGCCGAGATCCATATTATATGAAGATATAGCCAGACGAGGGCCTGGAACAACTATATCCCAATTTTTAGGTAGGAACGCCGTCCAATCCCAACCTAGGGACTCTCGGTTTGATGGGTCTGTTGGCACTTACCCATCTGTGCTTAGGGCAGGAACATCCTACTACCCACGCTAAGTCAAAACCTCCATCCAAGTGTTAGAGTGACCAATACTCCAACCCAATACAAAATGACGATACTCCAGTGCATCCAACGAGGGTTGGTCTACAACTGGCCTATCCCCACTTCGAGTAGGTTATGAATGAGGGAAGCACTTTTAAGAGACTTAGTAATTACCTTTTGGTTATAAGATTCAATAAATAACGGCTTAGATGCATAGGCGGGTGAAATAGGGTTTGTACATACATTCTCACATGTAAATAAATACAGCATAATTAAATAAAAATGAAATGCTATGGGCCAAAATTTACATCCTAATATAATTCTAGTAAACCTATACTAGAACGACATCAGGAGGGCCGCATCCTCATCCTTCTAGCACGCCAATCCAATCGGCTTCTTCTTTACATAATTTCATAATAAACACATAAAATAAAATTACATAAAAAGAAAACGGCGCGTAGGCCGTATTTACCAAAAGAATATTACAACCCGAATAAATAAGGCCCAAAACATCCATTCATGCATTTAATCATACATCCATGTAAACCAATACATACAATTTATAAACATGTTTAATGCATGAATTAATCCCATTTCAATAATATGTCCATAGCCATTATTTTGAAATCGCCAAATTTTGGCCGATCATGGTTCTAAACCCGTGCGGGTTTTGGGCCTCCAACCCAGGCAAAATTGCTCCCAATCCAATTGGGAAACCATGAATTCCAAAATTAGCCGTCCGGGTAATCGTGCCAAGAAAACCCGAACCAATTTCAATTAACCGTATTAATTTCTCCAAAATTAATATCGCATGAACGAAAAATAAATTCATTCATAAAACATGCGCATAAAATTTCCAAAATTAAACACGCACAATTTTTAAAACAATTAAAATTTTAAAATCTCACGCGCATAAAAATTACCAAAATTTAAACACGCATATTTTTAAAATTTTAAATCCGGCCCGGCCCAAAAATCCCGCCAAATCCAAAAACGGGCCCGGCCCGCCGCGCGGGGCAGCCGCGGCGCTGCTGCCCAGCAGCAGCTGCTGGCGCGCAGCAGCCCAGCTGCTGGCCAGCAGCAGCCCAGCTGCTGCCGAGGCAGCAGCCAGCAGCAGCTGCTGCCTGTGGCGCCCAGCCCCGCAGGCAGTGGCTGCTGCCCCCGTTTCGACCCCGAAACGGTCCGTGATTTTTCCGAAAAAAAAATAGCAACATGAAATTAAATCACCAAGAAATAAATTTCAACAATGGAAAATTAAAGACAGCATAAAACAAATATGCAAAATAAAATTCCATAAACAAGAAATTCACAAATAGAAAATAAAACCTAGCATATACCATATGCAACATGATTTTCCATTTGCAAAATTCAATGGGCAAAATCACAAACCCGAAACCAAAAGAATCCCGTCCACAAAATCTCCAATTTTAAAACACGGGATCCGCCAAGCTAAAGATTTCCACGGATCAAAAGCCCGCTCTGATACCACTGTTGGGATTCGTCACGGGAAACCGACCGATAAAAGCAGAAATACGCGTCGATTTCCTCGAATCCGTCCCAGGAGCTTAAGATGTGGAAATCAAAAACTTAAAGCATAAAAGGAGGGTTTCAAAAACTTACCACAAAGTCTCTCTAAGAGACGGATGCGGACTGCAGAAATCAAGTAAAGATTTCCTCCACTGATGCGTACACGAACGGCTCTCGGACCGAAACCCGTGCTAGCGACTCGGATGTTATTGCAAGAGAAAGAGAGAGCTGAAATTTTCTTTCCAAAAGAAAATATCACCAAGTGATGGGCAGCCAAGCTCAACCCTTATGGCAATGATGATATAGTTTTTCAAGTGTGAGTCACCACTTTTAATTGGTCCAAAAATTCAAAGTCTAACTTTGCAACCTCTTAGTCCAAAATGGTGACTCACCATACATCTCCCTTGCCATAATACGGCCATCAATTAACAAGTGATGAATTAGTTTTGTTTTCTTTTCCAAAAGAATAAAACCTATGTCAAACCTATGACACATCACTTTCACCCTTTAAATGCATAAGGAGTAAAGTCAATCTTTAGCTTAGAGACAAAAGAATGACTCATCCAAATGCTAAGGATTCAGCCAACACTCAAGGAAATGGTCATCATCTCTTCCACTTTCTTACCAAAAGTTAAGGAAAGATCAAATGGAGCGAAGTCCAACTTTGCCACTTCTTAAGTCAAACCAATGACTCACCATTTTCTTATTGGTTCATAAGAATTGGTCATCATCATTTTTGTCCATAGAATGACTCACATTCTTATCCCAAATGCATGTAAATTTCGGCCAACACAATTCCAATTCATGTGGGACAATTCATTTTACATCTTAAGCCCAATTTTAATTCCTTTGATTTAATGAATTTCAAATGCAACTTTAATGTAACATGTATGCTTATATATTATTCCATATAATATATTACATACATTTAAATTAAAATTCATTTGACCTATTAATTTAATCAAGGGATTAAATTAGACATACATAAAATGAGATACATGTAAACCTATACATGTATTATAATATTTCCACCTAGGAAATAATCCCATAAATTAATTCATTGAATTAATTAAGAGAAGGCCAAAATAAATATTAATTATATAACTTTGATCAATCCAATTGATGCATATAATATAATTAATATATCTCTCTCTCTTCAAACGTGTATACTCCAAGTACACACTTAATCCGACTAGTTAAAGTCCAGACGTTCAATGTGTACGATCCAATGGGCCCGTCTTTATGTTGGCAGTGGGCCAAGGCCCACAGACTGCAGGCGGGCTCTAGCAAGCCACTGCAGCCCCCAATTAAGACGGAGTAAGCAGTCAAACTGAAAACGTAACCCAGTAGTTTGAACTTGTAAATCCCATGTCGCTGATATCGGTGTCCAACACAGAGGCATGGAAGTATCACCCTCTTTGTGTCTGGACCTTTACTTGATACCGAATGAACTGATGCTCACAAACAAGATCCAATCTTGTTCGGGTGCGGCCGCACACTTATCAGTAACATTCTTCAAGAGGCCGATGATATCGTCTCAGTGAATCACTGAGTGACATTCCCTTCTGCATATCCATGGTACTGCCATGTTCACTAACACACCCGAACGTACCCATACTTGGCACCCTTTTACAGGCCCGTTAGGCGTACACCAAAGTGTGCCACTTCACATGCAGCACCATCATATGGTCCGGTCAAAGGACTTATACAAGTACTACGCGAGAATCATTTGTGATACTATACCATGTAGATTCCCGTTAAGTGGATCGATCCAGTACCATGCCCTTTTTGCATGTACCCATTAACCTGATTGACATTCCATGTTCTATGACCGGTAAGACACCGCCATACAACCAGGCTAATGATAGTCTTTAGTTCCATTCATTCCCATGATTGGAGCAGACTACGGATAACTTTATGGCCATATCGTTTTCCCTATCCACGGTCTTACTGCCAAGTGCCTCACACTTGACAACATGGATATGGATATGTCCATTGGATACTCTATTTAAAATATAGCATAAGACATATAATAAATAGATTAATGCCTTTATTTCCTTGACACAAATTGTATAATACATAAAGATTACATTAATGTACAAATGTATTATACAAACACAAGGACCAATGCCTCGGGACTAGGGCATTTCCAACAAAGGTGCACATGGGCTTCTTCGTCATGGAAGCCCTATACACCCACCGTAACAGATCTAAGTCAGAACTAGGGTTAGGGCATATTGTAACTTGTATTGCATGTTTCTTTCGTAGTAATACTTGTTATAAGGACCTCGATAGCATCCTTCCAAAGAAGCTTTCGAGGGGAATTCTGTCTTGTTCCCATGTTGTGGCAGCTGGAGGTACTTCAAGTGCGGGAGGTTTGAGCAGGGGTAAGGCCCCTATGGACGTAGATACTGAGGAAAAGGGTGAGGAAGCTGAGGATAACGAGGAGGATGAGGAGAATGTTTTAGTGGGCCTGGATTTTATAGGGCGAATCGAAGGGTGGTTGGATGGTATAATTGAACAACTGGAAGGTTTAACCATCCATCAGCTTGTGCTCGAGGAGCGGATGAACGCGCGCCTTGATAGGCAAGCAGCTCAGCTCGCCAATGTTGAGGCGTTCGCCTCCCGTTTTTGTGCAGCCCAAGGGTGGCCGTACCCGCCGCCACCTCCACCAGCCCCTGATATGTGAGGTAACCCTTTTCCCTTCCTGCTTTACTTTGTTCCTTCTTCCATTGCACTTTTGGAAGTAAGTGCAATCTGAGTGTGGGGTGGGTAAAGGGATTTCTCCCTTTCTTTTGCTTCTTTCTGTTGGGAATTAATCGCATAAAAAAAAAAATAAAAAATAAACGCAGCGGAAAAACAGATTAATCCCCACCAAGGACCCATGTACATTGCATTGAATTGAAAAGAGGGTTAAAGAATTACCTCTTAATTCTTATAGGATTGGATTAAAAGGAACCAAAATTGCTTCCCTCTACGGTTGATCCACACGGAGCAATACGTCCACCGCGTGCTAGCGCCGGGATAGAAGAAACGGTTTCCTCGAATTGAGAGAGAGGCAGAAAATCAAATTTTCTCTTGGCTTGGAGAGGAGAATTTCGGCTGGCCCCTTTTTTTTTTTTTTTTTTTTTTTTTTGGTGTGGTGGCCGAATTCTTCTTGTATTATTAGTGTAGAGTCATATTAGGTTTAGGTTAATTGTTTCCTTAAATAATTAACCTAAATAGTTAATTATAATTATAACCTAATACACCTATTAATTATAATTATATATTAACCCACACAATTTAATATTAATTCTCAATTAACATTAAATCAAATCAATTCTCCATAATACATATATGTATATATAATATTATAATTAATTATATCTCCATATAATTTAATTATAATATGTAGCATACTTTATGCAATATTAATCACATTAATATTTATATATACATACATAAATATATATCACTATATATATTTATTCTCTTTCTCATTCATAAATTATTATCCAATAATAATTTATACCCGATAAGATGAACTTCATTTTGCTCTTGTGTGTGACCCCATAGGATCATATTAATTGGCAATAAGGAAATTACCATAATGTCCTTATAGGTCACAAGCAGACTCTAGCAAGCCATTACGACTACCCAATTAATATGATTGGAATGATCCAATACCTATTTATAGAATGTCATATTCCCTTTTGTCTCTTTGATATCATGATTAATCATAAGACATGGTACACTTGTCAATCTTATATAATTAATCATATGCTTTCTCGATCTCAAAGTAAACTGTTTAGACAAATTAATTGATACTCTTATCAATTATTTGAGCATGGCCATGCATTTAACAGTCTTACTTATCGAGGGGCCCAGTGATATCGCTCTCTTGTTAGAGAGGGACAAAATCCCATATCTGTCACTCACATGATGAGTCATATTGTACCCAACCACAGCCTTTATAACTACTCTGTTACAAGCAGCGTTTGACTGCGTCAAAGCACAACATGAATTCATCCCGGAATCCATGGTGACCTCAGGTCAAAGGAATCAGCTGATGACACTACTATAATCAAGATCAGTTGTGACACGTGACCATGAACTTGATCTCATAGTGGGTCTCCAGCAACATGTTCTCTAACATTTTGCCCGTGAGTATAATCTGTATCTGTATACACTATATTCATCTTATGAATATCCATTATCACTCACACTAGTCTTAGTTTGTTATTATTCCCATAATAACAATCGACTAGGGAAATTTAGAATTACACAATTAATTCATGGATACATTATCATAAATACTAACATACAAATATATATGATAAAATAAGTCTTTATTAATGACTTAAGAAGATTGTTTACATAATCCAACATTGGCTTAGGGCACAATCTCTAACAATCTCCCACTTGCCCTAAGTCCAATCTCAAATGTATCTAATACCCATGGACCTAGCATGACCATCATGTACAGCTTGTGAAAGAGCTTTTGTTAGTGGATCAGCAACATTGTCTTCAGACGCAACTTTGCATATCTTCACATCTCCTCTTGAGATGACTTCTCTTATGTAGTGAAAACGCCGAAGTATATGTTTGGATTTCTGTGACACACTAGGTTCCTTAGCAAGTGATATTGCCCCATTATTGTCACACAAGAGGCTCACAGGATTCACTATGCTAGGAACGACACCAAGTTCTTCGATGAACTTCTTGATCCAAACAGCCTCTTGGGCTGCATCTGATGCAGCAATATACTCAGCTTCTGTTGTAGATGCAGCTATCGTGCTTTGCTTAGAACTCTTCCAACTTATCGCACCTCCATTCAGAATGAACACATACCCAGACTGTGACTGCATCTGATCTTGATCAGTTTGGAAACTTACATCCGTGTAACCATTTACAACAAGATCTTCGTCCGAGCCTCCATATATCAAGAATGTATCTTTAGTTCTTCTCAAGTACTTAAGAATACTCTTGACAGCAGTCCAGTGACTATCACCTGGATCAGACTGATATCTACTTGTCATGCTCAAAGCAAAAGAGACATCTGGCCGAGTACATACCATGGCATACATGATAGATCCTATAGCTGATGCATAAGGAATCTTATCCATGCGTTGACGTTCTTCAACTGTCATAGGACATTGCTTACGACTAAGCTTTATCCCTTGCCCAATAGGAACATTTCCTTTCTTAGATTGATCCATACTGAACCTTTTCAGTATCTTATCAATGTATGTACTCTGGCTCAGGCCTATCAATCTCTTAGATCTATCTCTATAGATCTTTATTCCAAGAATATAGGCTGCCTCACCCAAGTCTTTCATAGAAAAACACTTTCCTAGCCAAGATTTTATTTCTTGCAAGGTAGGAATGTGATTTCCTATTAACAATATGTCATCGACATATAGAACTAGGAAAATTATATTGCTCCCACTGAACTTCTTGTACACACAAGGCTCATCTTCATTTTTGATGAAGCCAAACTTTTTGACCGATTCATCAAAACAATGATTCCAACTTCTTGATGCTTGCTTCAAACCATAAATGGCCTTTTGAAGCTTGCATACTTTATCAGGATTCTTTGGATCGACAAAACCTTCAGGCTGTGTCATGTACACATCCTCAACAAGGTTTCCATTTAGGAAAGCTGTTTTGACATCCATTTGCCATATCTCATAGTCATAATATGCTGCTATGGCAACAAGAATTCTGATGGACTTGATCATTGCTACTGGAGAAAAGGTTTCGTCATAGTCTATACCATGAATTTGTCGGTAACCTTTTGCCACTAACCTTGCTTTATAAGTCTGAATATTCCCATCCATGTCCGTTTTCAACTTGAAAACCCATTTGTGCCCTATTGCTTTAGCACCCTTTGGGAGATCAACCAAAGTCCATACTTTGTTGTCGTCCATGGATTGAATTTCTGACTTCATAGCATCAAGCCATTTTTCAGATTCTGAATTAGAGACAGCTTCCATGTACGTGGAAGGTTCATTCTCTTCTAACAGAATCAGATCATTTTCATTCGTGACGAGAAATCCATATCTCTCGGGCTCATGACGAACTCTACTTGATCTACGTTGGACTTGTGTTACTGGTTCTGACTCAACAACTTCTTGTGAATCAGGTTGTTCCATTTGAAACTCACTTTCAACTTGGTTATCCATATTTTCTTGTAGGTGTACTTTACTCCCACTGATTCCTTTGGAAATAAACTCTTTTTCCAGGAATGTACCACCCTTAGCAACAAACACTTTGTTTTCACTAGGATTGTAAAAGAAATAACCTTTAGTTTCTTTTGGATAACCAACAAAATTGCATTTCACAGATTTTGGTGATAACTTATCTGAAATCAAATATTTCACATAGGCTTCGCATCCCCAAATCTTGAGAAAAGACAAATTTGGTTTCTTACCAATCCATATCTCATATGGTGTCTTTTCAACTGCTTTTGATGGAACTCGGTTCAGTGTGAATGCCGCTGTTTCAAGTGCATATCCCCAAAAGGATAGAGGAAGATTTGTTTGACTCATCATAGACCGAACCATATCCAATAAAGTTCGGTTCCTCCTCTCAGACACACCATTCCACTGTGGTGTACCAGGAGGAGTTAATTGTGAGACAATCCCACAATTTCTAAGATGATCGTCGAACTCTTGGCTCAAATATTCACCACCTCGATCAGATCTAAGTGCTTTAATTGTCTTGCCAAGTTGGTTTTGTACTTCATTTTGGAAGGCTTTGAACATTTCAAAGGATTCCGACTTATGCTTCATTAGATATAGATAACCATATCTACTGAAGTCATCAGTGAACGTAATGAAGTATTGAAAACCACCTCTAGCAGTTGTGCTCATAGGCCCACATACATCTGTATGTATGAGTTCTAATAAGTCACTAGCCCTTTCACTGTGACCAGTAAAAGGACTCTTGGTCATCTTACCCATTAAACAAGACTCGCAAGTGTCATATGTTTCAAAAACATCTAGACCCAAAATTCCATCTTTATGGAGTTTTGAAATGCGTTTCTCATTAATGTGTCCTAGACGACAGTGCCAGAGATAAGTAGGATTCATAATATTTGTTCTTATCCTTTTGGTATTTATGTTATATACATGCTCATCATAACCTTCACTAAGGTTCAACAAATAAAGACCATCATGTAAATCCGCATTTGCATAAAACAAGTCTTTATTGAAAAGCAATAAGTGATTATTCTCAATAACACATTTAAATCCTTCCTTGTCCAAACATGAAATAGAAATGATGTTCCTAGACAAATTAGGAACAAAATAACAATTATTCAAAAGGAGAACAAGTCCACTTGGCAACTTGAGCTCGTAGCGACCGACTTCATAAGCAGCAACTCTAGCTCCATTCGCCACATGGAATTCTACCTCGCCCTTCTTGAGCTTTCTACTTCCTCTAAGCCCCTGCACATTCATACAAATGTGAGAACCACAACCGGTATCTAATACCCACGAAGTAGAAACAGAAGTAGAATGAAGTATTTCAATAACATGAATACCTTGATTAGCGGTCTCACCGCCTCTCTTCTTCCTCAAGTCCTCCAAATAAAGCTTGCAATTTCTGCGCCAATGACCAGGCTGATTGCAGAAATGGCATGCGCCTTCCTTTGGAGGCTTTGCCTTGGTAACAGCTTTGGGCTTCTTTGCATCCTTCCCAAACTCTTTGGGTTTGTTTGCTTTACCCCTCTTCTTCTGGATCCTACCCTTTTGCACCATATGGATCCCTTTGGAGCTTGGCTTCTCTTTTATAGTTACTTCAGCGTTTTTCAGCATCCCATGCAGTTCGCTGACCGTTTTGTCCATATCATTCATGTGATAATTCATGACAAAATGGGAGTAACTCTCGGGAAGAGAATTAAGGATCAAATCCGTTGCCAACTCAGGTCTGAGTGGCGAACCAAGCCTCTCCAACTGATCAATGTACCCTTTCATCTTCAGAACATGGGCACTAACCGAACTCCCTTCGGTCATCTTGCACCCAACCAAAGATCTCAAGGTCTCATACCTTTCCCTTCTCGCTTGCTTTTGGAACATTTCCTTAAGCTCTTGAGACATCTCATATGCCTCAAATGTTTCCAGATCCTTCTGAAGTTCCGGAATCATTGATGCGAGCATCAGGCACTGTACATCAACCTGATCATTTTGATGCTTGTGGAAAGCATCCCTTTCAGCTCTTGAAGCTGTGGTGGGTGGAGGGTTAGCGGGCAAAGGCCCATCCAGAACATATAGCTTTCGCTCTTGCTTGAGAACAATTCTCAAGTTGCGATACCAGTCTAGGTAATTTGTTCCATTCAGTTTATCCTTCTCAAGGATAGATCGAATAGAACCGGGATTGCTTGTGTTGGCCATTTATCTACAACAGAAAATATATGCAAAGTTAATTACATAAGAGAATATAGCTCCCACTAAAATTATAAAACCCTTTAAAATATTTAAGTGGGTAAAAGACCCAAAATCCATACTTAACCATAGCACTGCTTTGGCATGTCCCTATGATTAAATATAATTTCGGTAGACATCACCATGTCAATTACATCATTATGTAACTCTTTTAATTTATGAGATGCATGATATCATATATCATATTTAATTTGTATGTTACTCATCTCATCCTTGCCTCGGGCTCAAACACCTTTTTGATTAACCCTTTAGTTAAACCAATTACAACACAATGAGAATCACCTTTTCTCATATTATTGCTTCGCTAAGGTCACAACATGCGTACCCGCCCTGGCGGTATACCATGATGCGAACATAGTACTTGACAAGTGTTATACGTAATTGGGTGGCAAAAATATAAACTTCATAAGTTTATTTAGGGTTTATAAATCCCGTGATTAAAATTTTATCATATACAAAACATGGCATTAATATTAAACTTTCCAAGTTAACATTAATCCTAGCATGGCATCCAATGTCATACATTCATCTAGCATGCATATTTCATACTAGGCATGGCATCACATGGCATCAAAATATAAAACATGCAATAGACTCGAAAAACCGTGTTATGGTATGGTTTTATCTACATTGATTTTCATAGGCCAATATGAAAATCAATAGGTCATTTCCTAGGTGGTTGCAACCATCGCATGGTCACAGCACAGCCGCACCCCTTGGATCCGTCTTCACGTCTTTGTTCCTTGGCATCATCTCATGGATTTACATATTTAACAAAATTGTATCCTATACAATTTTCTAGTAAAATAAGATTTACAAACAATAAATTGCATCCTATACAATTTATCTAGAAAATAAGATTACATAAATACAAACGACTCGCAGGCCGTATTTATAAAACTTTACATCCACCAAAACCAAAGGAAAACAAAAACATCCACAGGGTCCAAAACCATACCACAACACCATGCATAAAATTATCACAATAATTTTACATCTACAAGATTTAGGGTTCAAAAACTAAACACAATCTTATTGTATTTAAAAGAAATTGATTTGAGAAGAAAAGGTATAGAAGACAATTTCTACATTGCAGCACTAAGGGAACACGGCGTGCAAAACCGGTTTGCACGGCGTGCAACACTTGCACGCGGCCGTGTTCCTCGCTGTTACTCAGCGCACATGAGAAATTTCCGGTTGCACGCCGTGCAAAACCAGTACACGGCGTGCAACACACATATGCACGGCGTGCAACACTTGCACGCCGGCGAGTTATGCACTGATTCTCAGCTTACGAAAACGATTTCCGACTACACGCCGTGCAAAACCAGTACACGGCGTGCAACACACGTTTGCACGGCGTGTTCTGCACTGAAAAACAATTCTGCGTCAATTTGTTCAAAACAACAATTCCCAAATCAATTCCAAACGTTATTCACAATAACAAAGAACCCTAAATCAAAAACATATAACCCTAACATGCAATTTTGATCTAATCAAAATAACAAATCCAATTCAATCAATGCACAAGTGGCTCTGATACCACTGTTGGGAATTAATCGCATAAAAAAAAAAAAAAAAATAAACGCAGCGGAAAAACAGATTAATCCCCACCAAGGACCCATGTACATTGCATTGAATTGAAAAGAGGGTTAAAGAATTACCTCTTAATTCTTATAGGATTGGATTAAAAGGAACCAAAATTGCTTCCCTCTACGGTTGATCCACACGGAGCAATACGTCCACCGCGTGCTAGCGCCGGGATAGAAGAAACGGTTTCCTCGAATTGAGAGAGAGGCAGAAAATCAAATTTTCTCTTGGCTTGGAGAGGAGAATTTCGGCTGGCCCCTTTTTTTTTTTTTTTTTTTTTTTGGTGTGGTGGCCGAATTCTTCTTGTATTATTAGTGTAGAGTCATATTAGGTTTAGGTTAATTGTTTCCTTAAATAATTAACCTAAATAGTTAATTATAATTATAACCTAATACACCTATTAGTTATAATTATATATTAACCCACACAATTTAATATTAATTCTCAATTAACATTAAATCAAATCAATTCTCCATAATACATATATGTATATATAATATTATAATTAATTATATCTCCATATAATTTAATTATAATATGTAGCATACTTTATGCAATATTAATCACATTAATATTTATATATACATACATAAATATATATCACTATATATATTTATTCTCTTTCTCATTCATAAATTATTATCCAATAATAATTTATACCCGATAAGATGAACTTCATTTTGCTCTTGTGTGTGACCCCATAGGATCATATTAATTGGCAATAAGGAAATTACCATAATGTCCTTATAGGTCACAAGCGGACTCTAGCAAGCCATTACGACTACCCAATTAATATGATTGGAATGATCCAATACCTATTTATAGAATGTCATATTCCCTTTTGTCTCTTTGATATCATGATTAATCATAAGACATGGTACACTTGTCAATCTTATATAATTAATCATATGCTTTCTCGATCTCAAAGTAAACTGTTTAGACAAATTAATTGATACTCTTATCAATTATTTGAGCATGGCCATGCATTTAACAGTCTTACTTATCGAGGGGCCCAGTGATATCGCTCTCTTGTTAGAGAGGGACAAAATCCCATATCTGTCACTCACATCCCAAAGCATGAGTCATATTGTACCCAACCACAGCCTTTATAACTACTCTGTTACAAGCAGCGTTTGACTGCGTCAAAGCACAACATGAATTCATCCCGGAATCCATGGTGACCTCAGGTCAAAGGAATCAGCTGATGACACTACTATAATCAAGATCAGTTGTGACACGTGACCATGAACTTGATCTCATAGTGGGTCTCCAGCAACATGTTCTCTAACATTTTGCCCGTGAGTATAATCTGTATCTGTATACACTATATTCATCTTATGAATATCCATTATCACTCACACTAGTCTTAGTTTGTTATTATTCCCATAATAACAATCGACTAGGGAAATTTAGAATTACACAATTAATTCATGGATACATTATCATAAATACTAACATACAAATATATATGATAAAATAAGTCTTTATTAATGACTTAAGAAGATTGTTTACATAATCCAACATTGGCTTAGGGCACAATCTCTAACACTTTCTACATTGCACTTTTTGGTTGTTTTATTTCGGATGTTTGTTTGTGTTTTTGCGCATTTGGATGTTTTGTGTTGGTTTTTGGTATGATAGTGTTTTTAGGTTGTTTATGTGTCAATTGTCGTTTGAATAACATTGCTTAATCCACCTTTAAAACTAAGTCTCTGTGCTTTGGATTGGTAGCAATTGGCTAGGGACACTGGGAGTTAATTGCAAGTCATTAGCTTGTTTGTGCATGATTTGTGATTCTTGATGGTAACCATTGCTTAGATTTGTCATTAAGGTTGCATTAGGGAATTAACCCTCTGCCTCTACTTGCATGATCGAGCTAGGAATACGCCTTGGAACATTGGTTGAGTCACACGACCTAGCATACAACCCCTAGTACACTTGTGAGAATTTGAGCCTTTGGAACCATTTCACATCGGTTCTATTTCTTTGTGAGGGTGAAAACAATCGTGGCACACTAGATCGTAGAACACGACGTCGTTTTGCACTTGGCATCGAGAGCTTAATATGTTGAGACCCTTAGGATTAACCCCTTGACTTAAATGAGCCTAACTCTAACTACTAATTTATCCCTTAGATCACCCAAAGCCACTAAATTAACCTTTTTAACTTAAAAAACCTTCACCAAGCCAAATCTATCATCTTAACTTTTTACCATTAACTTTGATTTTCCTTTCTTACCCTCCTCTCCTAAATCAAGTAATTGGCTAAGTTGTTCATTCATTTTGGGGTCAATCACCATTTGCATTTCAACTCTTTCACATCTAGTCCTATGGAAAAATTGTGCTGCAATTAAAAAAAAGAAAAAAAAATCCAAATAGAGTCCATGTATGTGTTCGGCTCCTTCTCTTAAAAATCGGAGTTTGTAGAAGCATGTCTTATATGTCCGGCTCTCGTCTTTAAGCCGGTGCATGTGTTCCATTTTCAGTTCATTTGTTTGAATAAGGGATTAGGGCGATCATCTAATTGCCTTGACCCATGTTTTGTCATTTTTTCCCCGTTGAGTTGTGCTTTGGCCGTTGGTTGTGGATAAGGCCCTCTCATTGTTAGTAAAATTTCTTGTTTCAAAAAAAAAAAAAATATATATATATATATATATATATATATATAGAGCAAATCAAGCACTCTTAGGACTAGTTTTGAGTTGAAAATTGCATGACCCGTCTTTAGTACTTAGTCAATTTGCATATATCACTTGATTTGTAGGAGTTGTATACCTAAAATTTCCCTTTTATCAAACCTACCCTAAGCCGTAACGTTACAAGCCCCGGGTTCTCTGATTTTACTCCTTGACCAATGACTTCACCAGGATTGCCATTAGTTCGCTATGTGATGTGTGCCATTGTTTGTTTTTGTGTGCTCATCCGCCTCGCCTTGAACTTGAGCGTTAGAGTGACATCTTGTGAGGTGCTTTATGGTCGTATAAACTCTGTTTGTTCCTCGCCCTTTGACTAGCTAAATTTTGTTGGGTTCGGGTATTGAGTGGTTTTGAACCTGGTGCGCCTAGTGTCATTTCGAAAGTGATGCTTTACCTTCTTGAGTTTATGAATTTCATACGGTTAAACCCTTAGTTGGATTTGCAAGTAAAAGCGAGCAAGTTTACTCCTTTGTCTTTAGTTTATTTGCTTGAGGACAAGCAAGACTTTAAGTGTGGGGTGGTTGATAAGGTCAGTTTTTGACCTTATCTTTTAGGCAATTTCGAGGTTTGAACGGCAATTTTTAGAGTCCTTTGTGTGAATGCTTGTTTGGTTTTTGCATATTTTGTGATTTTTATGTTTTGGTTAGATTTTCATAACTTTTAGTATTTTTCGTGTTTTTGAGGGGTGTTTTTGTAATTTTGGATAATGTGTCATTTTTGTGGTCCGTGGCTTTGGTGCGGTTATGTTTCTTTATGTTTGTTTTGGACAGGCATTATGACTCAGACCGAAAGTTGGAGCGACGGCGGCAAAGAAGAGTTTAAAGTGCTGAAAAGCAAGGTGGCACGGCGTGCCGTAATGAGGGCACGGCGTGCCATTCCAGCGTGCCAAGGGACGGAATCTAGTGGATCGGCATGAAATCGTGCCACCCCCACTAGCGCGGCATGCCAACCCCAATTCTACACAGCACGGCGTGCCATCACCACCAGCATGGCGTGCCATTCACAAATCTGCACAGCACGGCATGCCACCTCCACCAGCACGGCGTGCCGAGCTCCAGAATTCTGCTGTTGCCCTACTTTCATCTTTTCTGTTTAGTGGCCTTAACCTAGCCGTATAAATAGGTTATCTTCTAAGTTTTTTGGATCTTTTCCCAGACTTTTAGAGTGTAAAGCATAAACTTGTAGCTAGGTTTAATTGCTTGAACTATTTGTTTCTTTGAGTTTTAAACCAGCAATTGGTAGAAGTTTTACATTGAACCTTCCCCTTTTGCGACATTCTTAGTTCCACCTTGAGTTCATCTATAGAGGTACACCCCAAGCATCTTCACACCGTCGGAATCCGGTTAATCGGACCAAAAGGGCATAAGTTCCTCTTCTTCTCTTTTGTAATTCGATTAAGTTAGTTTTTGATTCCGCAATTGATTATGTTTGGTTGTAAACATTGAATTCTTATCGTCTTTCTTGATCAATACAATTGATTGCAAGTTAATTTCAATTTTTACACCTTTTCTTTATGCAATTCCTTTAATGATCATCTAGTCTCATAAGATCTTAATTTATTAAGTTCATATTTGTGGCATTACCTAGATTGACGCCTAGGAACCATTAGTATTGGCTACACTGTGGGATTTACGTGCCCCTATTTTCTGAGCTTTAGAATTAGACCGCCTCTAAACAAGGGAAACCGCCTAAGGACCTAAAAGATCTAGACATGCTAGGTTGAATTATCGAAAGAACATAATTAAAGGTTAATTGTTAAGTTAAATTCATCTATTGTAATTAATTGATAAAGCCATCTCCATTAGCATTCATAGGTCGGTAAACCGCCAATTGATAACCCAAATTCAAGTGCAAAGTAAGCTGGGATAGATCAACTAGGAGTAGGATAATTTAGTTGTTAGCATAATCAGACCAAAAATTAAGTTCTGCCTAGGACACTTAAGGAACCCGAGTAGTTTAGTGTTTGCAAAATATTTTTCTCTGTGGGATCGATACCTGGACTGACCAGAATTATTACTTGTCAACGATAGGTGTTGGGATTCGTCACGGGAAACCGACCGATAAAAGCGGAAATACGCGTCGATTTCCTCGAATCCGGCCCAGGAGCTTAAGATGTGGAAATCAAAAACTAAAAGCATAAAAGGAGGGTTTCAAAAACTCACCACAAAGTCTCTCTAAGAGACGGATGCAGACTACAGAAATCAAGTATAGATTTCCTCCACCGATGCGTACACGAACAGCTCTCGGACCGAAACCCGTGCTAGCGACTCGGATGACAAGAAGAGAGGGAGAGAGGGCTGCCCACAAGAGGAAATATGGCTGTCCAAATTTCTTTCCAAAAGAAAAATCTATCTAGCCAAAGATAGAACCAAGTTTCTCTCAAGTGTGCATCCAATTTCTTTCCAAAAGAAATAATGCATAAAAGTGGGCAAAATTCATACTTTAATAGAAAACCAATTTCTCTTAAAGCAAGAGTGATGGACGGCCAAAAGTGGAGTGAGTTAATGGTGATTATCTCTGATGAAAGAAAAGGAGATGAGATGGAAGAGCAAAGTCCAACTTTGCTACCAATGAGTCAAACCAATGACTCACCATGGTGACTCACCACCATCACTCACCATCACCTTTTCTTCATCTTCATCCATAATACCAAAAAGTCAAGAATATGACTCACCAATACTCCAACAATTCGGCCAAAAAGAAGAAGAGAATGAAGATGTCATATTTGTTTACCAAAAAGTCATGCATGACTCACCATCTTCATCATTACTTTTTGTCCAACAAAATGACTCATTCTTATCATCCCTTTCCATGCAAATATTCGGCCAAACCATTCCAAGCCAAGTGGGAATATTCATTTTAAGTTTTTAAGCCCAATTTAATTCCTTTGATTTATTTAAATTCAAATGCAACTTTAATTGAACATGTATGTTTAGATATGATACCATGTAACATATTACATACATTTAAATTAAAATTCATTTGACCTATTAATTCAATCAATGGATTAAATTAGACGCACATAAAATGACAAACATGTAAACCTATACATGTCATAATATTTCCACCTAGGAAATAATCCCATAAATTAATTCATTGAATTAATTATGAGAAGGCCAAAATAAATATTAATTATATCACTTTGATCAATCCAATTGATGCATATAATATAATTAATATGTCTCTCTCTCTTCAAACGTGTATACTCCAAGTACACACTTAATCCGACTAGTTAAAGTCCAGACGTTCAATGTGTACGACCCAATGGGCCCGTCTTTATGTTGGCAGTGGGCCAAGGCCCACAGACTGCAGGCGGACTCTAGCAAGCCACTGCAGCCCCCAATTAAGACGGAGTAAGCAGTCCAACTGAAAACGTAACCCTGTAGTTTGAACTTGTAAATCCCATGTCGCTGATATCGGTGTCCAACACAGAGGCATGGAAGTATCACCCTCCTTGTGTCTAGACCTTGACTTGATACCGAATGAACTGATGCTCACAAACAAGATCCAATCTTGTTTGGGTGCGGCCGCACACTTATCAGTAACATTCTTCAAGAGGCCGATGATATCATCTCAGTGAATCACTGAGTGACATTCCCTTCTGCATATCCATAGTGCTGCCATGCTTACTGACACACCCGAACGTACCCGTACTTGGCACCCTTTTACAGGCCCGTTGGGCGTACACCAAAGTGTGCCACCTCACATGCAGCACCATCATATGGTCCGGTCGAAGGACTTATACAAGTACTACACGAGAATCATTTGTGATACTATACCATGCAGATTCCCGTTAAGTGGATCAATCCAGTACCATGCCCTTTTTACATGTACCCATTAACCTAGTTGACATTCCATGTTCTATGACCGGCAAGACACCGCCATACAACCAGGCTAACGATAGTCTTTGGTTCCATTCATTCCCATGATTGGAACAGACTACGGATGAATTTATGGCCATATCATTTTCCCTATCCACGGTCTTACTGCCAAGTGCCTCACACTTGACAACGTGGATATGGATATGTCCATTGGATACTCTATTTAAAATATAGCACAAGACATACAATAAATAGATTAATGCCTTTATCACCTTGACACAAATTGTATAATACATAAAGTTTACATTAATGTACCAAATGTATTATACAAACACAAGGACCAATGCCTCGGGACTAGGGCATTTCCAACAATCTCCCACTTGCACTAGTACCTACTAGGCATGGGTCTAATCCCTATAGATCCAGTATAACCTTCGTGCAGAGGCATAGCCAAGCATGTTGGTCAAAAGATCTGCGACATTGTCTTTGGTGTCCACTCTTTGTAATGAGATGTCACCCCCTCAGCGATTTCTCGCGATAGGTGAAACTCCCTGAGTTCGTGCTTCGTGTATATGTGTGACCGGGGCACATAGCTTGTGCAACAGCCCCGCATTGTCACAGAAGATATCAACTGGTTACTGGATAGTTGACACTACCCCCAGTTGTATGATAAACTTCATTATCCACACAGCTTTCCTAGCTGCTTCACACGTTGCAATGTACTCAGTTCCTGTGATAGAAACCGCGATGGTCTATTACTTGGAGCCTCTCAAACAATAGCACCACCAATTAGCATGAACACATACCTATACTGCGACTTATATTCATCCTGGTCTATCTGGAAGCTTGCATCAGTGTACCTAGTAACTGACTGCTCTTCCTGACCTACATGGGCGACATTAGGTCTTGTACATAGCATGGAGTACATGATTGATCCCATGGCTGAAACGTATATAGGACCAATTCATGTTCTCCCTATCCTGCCTTGTCTTAGGACAATACTTCTTGCTAAGTTTCAGCTCATAACCCATTGGCAAGAAACCTTTCTTAGCCTGGTCCATGCTGAATCTTTTCAGAACGATGTCTATGTACTTAACCGGACTTAGGCCTAGAAGCCGATTGGATCTAACCCTGTAGGTCCTGATCCCTAGGATCGTCTCAGCTTCGCCTAAGTCCTTCATTGCGAAGCACTTACACAACCATTACAATTCCCTTGTAGTGTTGGTATGTCGCTTCCAATCAGAAGGATGCCATCCATATTTCATACCAGGAAAGTTACTATGCTCCCACTAAACCTCTTATACACACCCTTAAAGGTATTGTCGGCCTATAGCTTATAGCACCACATGCAACCTATTACCTTAGCACCAGGAGGTGAATCAACCAGGTTCCAAACCTGATTATCGTACATAGATTGCAACTCCACCACCATGGCAGACAGTGGGCTAGCTATAGCCTACTAGTAGGTTTTGAGCTCCTCTTCGTCCATGACAAAAGGAGCGTAATCATTAGAAACAAAAACTGATGTTTTCCATGTTCCTGATGATCCCTACCAGACCTTTTAGGTCCTTGTGTGACCTGGGCTGGTGCTTCCCCTTTTGGAAGCTTCACCCTGGTCTCCGAGTTATCCTTTTTCAAGAGTTTCTGAGCTTTGAACTTCCCTGAGTTCAATATCGCTCCCACTGTCTTTCTTGGAAAGAAACCCCTTTTCAAGAAGGACCCCCTTTCGAGCCATGAACACCTTGTTCTCAGCGGGGTTGTAGAAGGAATACCCTTTGGTTTCCCTAGGGTAGCTCACAAACAGGCATTAGTCGGTTTTGGGTGCTAGTTTTGCTCACAGTCAATTTCTTGACTTATGCATAACAACCCCAAATCCGTAAGAAAGACACAATAGGCACCCTGCCCGTCCATTTTCCAAATGGGGTCTTTGCCAAAGCCTTAGTCGGAGTATAATTGAAAATGAGAGCCATTGTCTCAAGAGTGTATCCTTTACAACTTATAGGGAGAGAGGCATGACTCATCGTTTGAGCGGACCATGTCCAACAGGGTCCTATTCCTCTGTTCGGACACCCCATTCCATTGTGGTGTTCCTGGAGGAGTGAGCTGTGGAACTATTCCATGCTCTCTCAAAATGAGTCAAACTATAGGCTTATATGCTCACCACCTCGGTCCAACCGAAAGGCTTGGATATTTCAGCCTAGTTCTGTACTTCGTTCCTTACTCCCTTGAACCTATCAAGGGTCTCAGACTTATATTACATAGGCATAGCCATTTCTGATGAAATCGTCTGTGAAGGATATGAAGTATAGATGTTCACCCTTAGTTGCTATGCTTGTCGGTCCATATACATCTCAATGCATTAGGTTCAATAAGCTAGCAACCCTTTTAGCCTCCTTGCTAAAAGGTTCTTTAGTCATTTTACCTTATAAACCAGACTCGCATATATCAAGTGACTCCATGTCAAATGATCCTAGGATTCAAGCGATGTGAAGCCAAGCTATGCGCTTCTTGTTTATGTGGCCTAAATGACAATGCCAAAGGTAAACCGGATTAAGTTCGTTAGGCTTAACCCTTTAAGTATGTATATTATAGACATGATTAGTTTCATTTAGATCCAGGATATAAAAGACATTATTTAATAGAGCTACTCCATAAAATAATTCTTTTCTAGATAAACCCTTTTTACTATTATTAATAGTAAATGTACATCCAGAAATATCCAAAACCGAAACGGAATAATATTCCTGTACATAACAGGTACAAAATAACATTGTTTCAGCAGTAACAAAACTAATCTACTAGGCATCATAAGCTGGTCCTGCTGATCTCTATGGTAGCAACCCTTGCTCCATTTCCGACCCGCAAGTCCACTTGTCTCGATCCCAGTGATCTCCTGTTCTTAAGTCCCTGCACATTACAACAAATGTGAGAACCACATCTAGTATCCAATACATAAGATGTTGAAACAGAGGTTAATGTCTATGACATGTATACCTGACGAAGACACGCCCTGCATCTTCCTTTTCTCTCCCAAAAGCTTGGGACACGATCTTATCCAATGTCCAGCCTGCTTACAACCGAAGCAGACATCCTTGGAACGGGCCTTGGGCTGGGCTTTAGCCTTTTTAGCCTTGGCTTCCTTAGCCTTGGCCTTGGCCTTTGCCTTGCCCGTGCCTTTAGCAAAAGGAGGTTTCCCCTCAAGTACTGGCGGATTCTTCTTGATCGACAGTTCAGCGAGCTCAAGCATCCAATGCAGCTCACTAACAGTACGGTCCATCCCTTGCTTGTAAAAGTTTAGGATGAATTGATCATAAGAATCCGGTAAAGAATCCAGGATCGTACTAACCGCTAGCCCCCGTGAGATAGGAGTTCCGAGACGGGCTAAATTATCCAGATAGCCCTTCATCTTGAGCACGTGTGTACTCACAGATGTTCCGGCTCCCATCTTACAGCTGCGGAATGCCTTGTGGATCAGGTACCTTTCCTGATAAGCTTGCTCATAAAACATCTCATTAAGAGTTGTCATTATAGCAAAGGCCTGATGATCCAAGAACTGTTTTTGCAATTCAGGAACCATACTAGCCAACATCAGGCATGTCACATCCCGGTTATCTTTTACATGTGCCAGGTATTCCTCCAGCTGGGCAGCCGGTGGATTACTTCCCGTTGGCACATCCGGTACAGGCTTTTTGAGCACATACTCTTTAGACTCTTGTCTTAGAACTTTCCTTAAGTTCATAGACCAGTCCCAAAAGTTAGGGCTAGAAAGCTTGTCCCATTCCAAGAAAGATCGCAGTGATAAAGTATCATTCGTAGCCATTGGTTTCTACACAGAAAAAATTTACAAGAGTTAATAAAGGACTTAACTTGTTCTTCCCATATTATAATTAATAATGAATCGTGTTATTAATTAACTCGAGTTGTTGGGCTCATGGGCCGAGATCCATATTATATCAAGATATAGCCAGACGAGGGCCTGGAACAACTATACCCCAATTTTTAGGTAGGAACGCTGTCCAATCCCAACCTAGGGACTCTCGCTTTGATGGGTCTGTTGGCACTTACCCATCTGTGCTTAGGGCCAGGAACATCCTACTACCCACGCTAAGTCAAAACCTCCATCCAAGTGTTAGAGTAACCAATACTCCAACCCAATACAAAATGACGATACTCCAGTGCATCCAACGAGGGTTGGTCTACAGCTGGCCTATCCCCACTTCGAGTAGGTTATGAATGAGGGAAGCACTTTTAAGAGACTTAGTAATTACCTTTTGGTTATTAGATTCAATTAATAACGGCTTAGATGCATAGGGGGGTGAAATTGGGTTTGTACATACATTCTCACATGTAAATAAATAAAGCATAATTAAATAAAAATGAAATGCTATGGGCCAAAATTTACATCCTAATATAATTCTAGTAAACCTATACTAGAACGACATCAGGTGGGCTGCATCCTCATCCTTCTAGCACGCCAATCCAATCGGCTTCTTCTTCTTTACATAATTCCATCATAAACACATAAAATAAAATTACATAAAAGAAAAACGGCGCGTAGGCCGTATTTACCAAAAGAATATTACAACCCGAATAAATAAGGCCCAAAACATCCATTCATGCATTTAATCATACATACACGTATCCAATACATACAATTTATAAACATGTTAAATGCATGAATTAATCCCATTTCAAATATGTCCATAGCCATTATTTTGAAATTGCCAAATTTTGGCCGATCATGGTTCTAAACCCGTGCGGGCTTTGGGCCTCCAACCCAGGCAAAATTGCTCCCAATCCAATTGGGAAACCATGAATTCCAAAATTAGCCGTCCGGGTAATCGTGCCAAGAAAACCCGAACCAATTTCAATTAACCGTATTTATTTCCAAAATAAATATCGCATGAACGAAAAATAAATCCATTCAGAAAACATGCGCATAAAATTTCCAAAATTAAACACGCACAATTTTAAAACAATTTAAATTTTAAAATCCCACGCGTATAAAAATTACCAAAATTTAAACACGCATATTTTTAAAATTTTAAATCCGGCCCGGCCCAAAAAATCCCGCCAAATCCAAAAAGGGGCCCGGCCCGCTGCGCGGAGCAGCCGCGGCGCTGCTGCCCAGCAGCAGCCCCGCTGCTGCGCAGCAGCCCTGCTGCTGGCGTGCAGCAGCTGCTGGCCAGCAGCAGCCAGCAGCAGCTGCTGCCTGTGGCGCCTAGCGCCGCAGGCAGCGGCTGCTGCCCCCGTTTCGACCCGAAACGGTCCGTGATTTTTCCGAAACAAAAACAAGCAACATGAAATTAAATCACCAAGAAATAAAATCATGCATAGGAAATTAAATCTAGCATAAAACCTATATGCAAAATAAAATTTCCATAAACAAAACACAAATAGAAAAATAAACAAAGCATAAACCAATATGCAAAACTTTTCCATTTGCAAAATTCAAGGGGCAAAATCACAAAAACCCCAAACCAAAAATAAATCCCGTCCACCAAAAATCGCCAATTTTAAAATACGGGATCCGCCAAGTTAAAGATTTCCACGGATCAAAAGCCCGCTCTGATACCACTGTTGGGATTCGTCACGGGAAACCGACCGATAAAAGCGGAAATACGCGTCGATTTCCTCGAATCCGGCCCAGGAGCTTAAGATGTGGAAATCAAAAACTAAAAGCATAAAAGGAGGGTTTCAAAAACTCACCACAAAGTCTCTCTAAGAGACGGATGCAGACTGCAGAAATCAAGTGTAGATTTCCTCCACCGATGCGTACACGAACGGCTCTCGGACCGAAACCCGTGCTAGCGACTCGGATGACAAGAAGAGAGGGAGAGAGGGCTGCCCACAAGAGGAAATATGGCTGTCCAAATTTCTTTCCAAAAGAAAAATCTATCTAGCCAAAGATAGAACCAAGTTTCTCTCAAGTGTGCATCCAATTTCTTTCCAAAAGAAATAATGCATAAAAGTGGGCAAAATTCATACTTTAATAGAAAACCAATTTCTCTTAAAGCAAGAGTGATGGACGGCCAAAAGTGGAGTGAGTTAATGGTGATTATCTCTAATGAAAGAAAAGGAGATGAGATGGAAGAGCAAAGTCCAACTTTGCTACCAATGAGTCAAACCAATGACTCACCATGGTGACTCACCACCATCACTTACCATCACCTTTTCTTCATCTTCATCCATAATACCAAAAAGTCAAGAATATGACTCACCAATACTCCAACAATTCGGCCAAAAAGAAGAAGAGAATGATGATGTCATATTTGTTTACCAAAAAGTCATGCATGAATCACCATCTTCATCATTACTTTTTGTCCAACAAAATGACTCATTCTTATCATCCCTTTCCATGCAAATATTCGGCCAAACCATTCCAAGCCAAGTGGGAATATTCATTTTAAGTTTTTAAGCCCAATTTAATTCCTTTGATTTATTTAAATTCAAATGCAACTTTAATTGAACATGTATGTTTAGATATGATACCATGTAACATATTACATACATTTAAATTAAAATTCATTTGACCTATTAATTTAATCAATGGATTAAATTAGACACACATAAAATGACAAACATGTAAACCTATACATGTCATAATATTTCCACCTAGGAAATAATCCCATAAATTAATTCATTGAATTAATTATGAGAAGGCCAAAATAAATATTAATTATATCACTTTGATCAATCCAATTGATGCATATAATATAATTAATATGTCTCTCTCTCTTCAAACGTGTATACTCCAAGTACACACTTAATCCGACTAGTTAAAGTCCAGACGTTCAATGTGTACGACCCAATGGGCCCGTCTTTATGTTGGCAGTGGGCCAAGGCCCACAGACTGCAGGCGGACTCTAGCAAGCCACTGCAGCCCCCAATTAAGACGGAGTAAGCAGTCCAACTGAAAACGTAACCCTGTAGTTTGAACTTGTAAATCCTATGTCGCTGATATCGGTGTCCAACACAGAGGCATGGAAGTATCACCCTCCTTGTGTCTGGACCTTGACTTGATACCGAATGAACTGATGCTCACAAACAAGATCCAATCTTGTTTGGGTGCGGCCGCACACTTATCAGTAACATTCTTCAAGAGGCCGATGATATCGTCTCAGTGAATCACTGAGTGACATTCCCTTCTGCATATCCATAGTGCTGCCATGCTTACTGACACACCCGAACGTACCCGTACTTGGCACCCTTTTACAGGCCCGTTGGGCGTACACCAAAGTGTGCCACCACACATGCAGCACCATCATATGGTCCGGTCGAAGGACTTATACAAGTACTACACGAGAATCATTTGTGATACTATACCATGCAGATTCCCGTTAAGTGGATCAATCCAGTACCATGCCCTTTTTACATGTACCCATTAACCTAGTTGACATTCCATGTTCTATGACCGGCAAGACACCGCCATACAACCAGGCTAACGATAGTCTTTGGTTCCATTCATTCCCATGATTGGAACAGACTACAGATGAATTTATGGCCATATCATTTTCCCTATCCACGGTCTTACTGCCAAGTGCCTCACACTTGACAACGTGGATATGGATATGTCCATTGGATACTCTATTTAAAATATAGCACAAGACATACAATAAATAGATTAATGCCTTTATCACCTTGACACAAATTGTATAATACATAAAGTTTACATTAATGTACCAAATGTATTATACAAACACAAGGACCAATGCCTCGGGACTAGGGCATTTTCAACAATAGGTACACTGCCTTATTTGTGCGATTCTAGGTTTAGTTTCACTACTTCGCCTAGGATCCACCACTCAACAACTTGCAGCATAACTATCTCATTATAGCCATATTCTTCATATTCATCTTCCGAATCCAGATCATCCAGAATCCCAAGCTTTACTTCCTTCTGCTCTGTGGGCTTTCCACATTCTGACTTTGCCCCGGTTTCATTAGCCACCACAGATTGCATAGTAGGGTTTGCCTGCAGGACCTGGCAAAAATGAAGTTGTCTAGTAGCCCCGACTATACCATATTGACCTGCCTTTCAAATGCTGGCAAAGGGTTAGTCTTCATGCTAGGCTTGGCAGGCTGTAACTTTCCTTCATCAATCAGCTTCTGGATGGCATCCTTCAGCCTATAACAGTTGTTGGTTCTATGTCCCACCATGACATGGTTGTTGGGATTTTCACCGGAAATCATCCGAATAAATGCGGAAGATCACGACAATTTCCTCAAATCTGTGCCCAGGAGCAATTGAGATGAAACTTGTGAAATCAAAATTTTATCAAGAAGAGATTAAACTCTTACCAGGAGTATCTCTTCTAGAGATGGCCGCAGAAATCAACGTATATTAAACCCACAGGTTGTGTCATGTGCACATCCTCAAGTAGCTTTCCGTTAAGGAAAGCGGTTTTGACATCCATTTGCCAGACCTCATAGTTGTACCATTTGGCTATGGCCAGCAAAATCCTGATGGATTTGAGCATGGCTACTGGTGAGAAAGTTTCATCATAGTCTATTCCATGGACTTGTCCAAAACCTTTCGCAACCAGATGCCCCTTGAAGGTATTATCGGCTTTTAGCTTATAGCACCACTTGCAACCTATTACCTTAGCACCAGGAGGTGGATCAACCAAGTTCCAAACCTAGTTATTGTACATAGATTACATCTTTGCCTCCATGGCTTTACGCCAATTTGCAGACTGTGGGCTTGCCATAGCCTCCTGGTAGGTTTTGGGTACTTCCTAATACAAAATAACACTGTTCCAAAATCAAAACCAATCCACTAGGCATTATGAGGTGATATTCACCGATCTCTATGGCAGCAACCCTTGCTTTATTACCAACCCGCAAGTCCACCTCCCTCTATCCCAGTGACCTTCTGTTCTTAAGTCCCTGCACATTGTAACAAATGTGAGAACCACATCTAGTATCCAATGCCCAGGATGTTGAAACAGTAAGGTTAATGTCTATGACATAAATGCCTGATGAGGACGCACCTTGGGTCCTCCTCTGCTCTCCCATTAGCTTGGGACACGATCTCTTCCAATGGCCTACCTGCTTGCACTTGAAACACACATCCTCAAGATTTGTCTTTTGCTGGACCTTGGGCTGGGCCTTGGCCTTCTTAGCCTTGGCTTTCTTGGCCTTGGCCTTAGCCTTTTTCTTGGCCTTGCCCTTTGCAAGAGGAAGGTTCCCCTTGTTGACCATCAGCACCGGTGGAGTCTTCTTGATCGACTATTTAGTAAGCTTGAGCATCCCATGCAGCTCACTAACAGTACGATTCATCCCTTGCATATTATAGTTCAAGATGAACTAATCATAGGAATTCGGTAGGGAAGCAAGGATTGTGTCCACCGCTAGTTCCTGTGAGATAGGCGATCCGAGATGGGCCAAAGTGTCCAAATAGCCCTTCATCTTTAGCACGTGTGCACTCACAGATGTCCCAATCCCCATATTACAGGAGTGGAATACCTTATTGGTCAGGCACCTTTCCTGACGAGCTTGCTCCTGAAACATCTCATTAAGAGTTGTTATCATAGCATAGGCCTGATGGTCTATGAACTGCTTTTGCAGCTCAGGGACCATGCATGCCAACATAAGGCATGTCACATCCCTATTATCCCTCACATACGACTCGTATTCCTCCAGCTGGGCAGCTGGTGGATTACATCCCTGAGGTGCAATTGTTGGATATGCCCTAGTCCCAAGGCATTGGTCCTTGTGTTTGTATTATACAATGGAATGCGGTGTCCGAACGGAGGAACAGGGCCCTTTTGGACATGATCCACTCAAATGACGAGTCATGCCTCTCTCCCAATAAGTTTCTAAAGATATGTTATTAAGAGAATGGCTCTCAGTTTCATTATACTCCGACTAAGGCTTTGGAAAAGATCCCATTTGGAATATGGGCGGGCAGGGTGGCCAATGTGTCTTTCCTACGGATTTGGGGTTGTTATGTATAAGTCAAGAAATTGACTGTGAACCCCGTCGAGAACAAAGTGTTCGTGGCACGGAAGGGGGTCTTTCTTGAAAATGAGTTCATTTCTAAGAAAGATAGTGGGAGCAATATTGAACTCAGGGAAGTTCAAAGCTCAGAAACTCCTGAAAAGGATACCTCGGAGACCAGGGTGGAGCTTCCACAGGAGGAAGCACCGGCCCAGGTCACACAAGGACCTAGAAGGTCTGGTAGGGATTGTCGGGAACCTGAGAGATATGGGTTTCTTGTTACTGATGATAACACTCTTTTTGTCTTCGATGAAGAAGAGCCGAAAACCTACCAGGAGGCTATAGCTAGCCCACTGTCCGCAAATTGGCAAAAGGTCGTGGAGGTGGAAATGCAATCTATGTACGATAATCAGGTTTAGAATCTGGTTGATCCACCTCTGGGTGCTAAGGTAATAGGTTGCAAGTGGTACTACAAGCTTAAGCCAGACAACACCTTCAAGGGGCAGCTAGTAGCGAAAGGTTTCAAGCATGTCCATGGAATGGACTATGATGAAACTTTCTGACCAATCGCTCTGCTCAAATCCATAAGGATCCTGCTGGCCATAGCCGCATGGTACGACTATCAGGTCTGGCAGATGGATGTCAAAACCACTTTTCTTAATGGAAAGCTACTCGAGGATGTGTATATGACACAGCCTGAGGGTTTTGTCGATCCACAGCATCCTGAAATGGTATTCAAGCTTCAAAGGTCCATTTATGGATTGAAGCAAGCATCCCGAAGTTGGAATATTCGATTCAATGAGGCTATAAAGGAATATGGCTTCATACAGAATCAAGATGAGCCTTGTGTGTACAAAAGGATTAGTGGGAGCATTGTCACATTCCTGGTATTATGTGTGGATGACATCCTTCTTATTGGAAGCGACATACCAACACTGCAAGGGGTAAAGCAGTGGTTATGTAAGTGCTTCGTAATGAAGGACTTAGGTGAAGCTGAAACGATCCTAGGGATCAGGATCTACAGGGCTAGACCCATTCGGCTCCTGGGCCTAAGTCAGGCCAAGTACATAGACAAAGTTTTGAAAAGATTCAACATGGACTAGGCTAAGAAAGGTTTCTTGCCAATGGGTCGTGGGCTGAAACTTAGTAAGAAGAACTATCCTAAGACAAGGCAGGACAGGGAGAACATGAAATTAGTCCCATATGCTTCGGCTATAGGATCAATCATGTACGCCATGCTGTGTACAAGACCTGATGTTGCCTTTGCACTAAGTATGACTAGCAGGTACTAGCAAGATCCCTGGAGGATCACTGGAAAGCTATCAAAGCAATCCTGAAGTACCTTAACTGGACTAAGGATAGCTTCTTAGTGTATGGAGGTCAGGAAGAGTTATCAGTTACTGGTACATTGATGCAAGCTTCCAGACCAACCTGGATGAATATAAGTCGCAGTCAAGATATGTATTCCTGCTTAATGGTGGTGCTATAAGCTAGAGAAGGATTTGGCGGGATTTTTGGGCCGGGCCGGGTTTTAAAATTTGTAAAATGGTTTTAAAATTTACGTGTTTAAATTTTAGAAATTTAATGCGCGTGGTTTCTTGAATGGAATTTATTTTTTATTCATGTGATATTTATTTTGGAAATAAATACGGTAAATTGAAATTGGTTCGGGTTTTCTTGGCAAGATTACCCGGACGGCTAATTTTGGAATTCATGGTTTCCTAATTGGATTGGGGGCAATTTTGCCTGGGTTGGAGGCCCAAAGCCCGCATGGGTTAAGAACCATGATCGGCTAAAATTTGGCGATTTCAAGATAATGGCTATGGATAAATGAAATCGGATTAATTCATGCATTTAACATGCTTATAAATTACATGTATTGGTTTACATGATGTATTGGTTTACATGTTGTATGATTGAATATGTGGATGGATGTAAATGGGCCTAATTTATGTTGGGTTGTAATATTCTTTTTTGTTTTTACGACCTGCGTGTCGTTTTCCTTTTTATGTAATTTTATTATATATGTATATTCTGAAATTATGTAAGCAAGGAGCCGATTGGATTGGCGAACCCAGAAGGAATAGGAGGCGGCCCACCTGATGCTGTTCTAGTATAGGTTTACTAGAATGATATTAGGATGTAAATTTTGGCCCGTTGCATTCCATTCTTTAATTTAATTATGCGATATTTATTTGCATGTGCGAATGTATGTACAAACCATTTTTCACCCGCTTTTGCATCTAAGCCATTATTAATTGAATCGCATAACCAAATGGTAATTACTAAGTCTCTTAAAAGTGCTTCCCTCATTCATAACCTACTCGAAGTGGGGATACGCCAGTTGTAGACCAACCCTTGTTGGATGCACTGGAGTATCGTCATTTTGTATTGGGTTGGAGTATTGGTTACTCTAACACTTGGATGGAGGTTTTGACTTAGCGTGGGCAGCAGGATGTTCCTGGCCCTAAGCACGGATAGGTAAGTGCCAACAGACCCATCAAACCGAGAGTCCCTAGGATGGGATTGGACGGCGTTCCTACCTAAAAATTAGGGTATAGTTGTTCCAGGCCCTCGTCTGGCTATATCTTGATATCATATGGATCTCAGCCCATGAGCCCAACAACTCGGATTAATTCATAACATGATTCATTATTAATTATTTTATGGCAAAATTTTTTTTTAAGTCTTTTATTAACAGTCTATTAATTTTTCTGTGTAGTAACCCATGGCACTGAATAACACTTTATCACTGCACACTATCCTTGATAGGAACAAGCTATTTGGCCCTAATTTCCTGGACTGGTCTAGGAACTTATGGATAGTTCTCAGACATGAGTCTAAGGAGTGTGTGCTAGAGAGGCCTGTGCCAGTTGCACCTACGGATCATTATCCACCGGCTGCTCTGCTGGAGGAATACGAGGTGTATGTTAAGGATGATCGGGATGTGTCTTGCCTTATATTGGCTAGTATGGTCCCTGAGCTGCAAAAACAGTTCATGGGTCATCAGGCATTTACTATGATAACAGCTCTAAACTAGATGTTTTAGAAGCAAATGTATCAGGAAAGGTACCTAAACAACAAGGCATTCCGCAGCTGTAAGATGAGGGCTGGGAGATCTGTGAGTGCACATGTGCTCAAGATGAAGGGCTATCTGGATAATTTAGCCCGTCTCGGATTGCCCATCTCATGGGGGCTGGCGGTAAGCACGATCCTAACTTCCTTACCGGATTCTTATGATCATTTCATCCAAAACTTTTATAAGCAAGGGATGGACCGTACTGTTAGTGAGCTGCATTGGATGCTACAGCTCACTGAACTGTCGATCAAAAAGACTCCACCGGTACTTATGGTCAGCAAAGGGAAAACCCCTATGGCTAAGGGCATGGAAAAGACCAAAGCCAAGGCAAAGGCCAATGCTAAGAAAGCCAAGGTCAAAAAGGCTAAGGTCCAGCCCAAGGTTAGTCCCGAGGATGTCTGTTTCAGGTGCAAGCAGACTGGACATTGGAAGAGATCATGTCCCAAGCTCTTAGGAGAGCAAAGGAAAACCCAGGGCACGTCTTCGTCAGGTATATATGTCATAGACATTAACCTTACTGTTTCAACATCTTGAGTATTGGATACTGGATGTGGTTCTCACATTTGTTGTAATGTGCAGGGACTTAGAAACAGGAGATCAATGGGATCGGGAGAAGTGGACTTGCGGGTCAGCAATGGAGCAAGGGTTGCTGCCATAGGGATCGACGAGTACCAGCTTAAGGTGCCTAGTGGATTAGTTTTGTTACTGGAACAATGTTATTTTGTACCTGTAATGTGTAGGAATATTATTTCTGTTTCAGTTTTGGATACTTCTGGATATGTATTTATTATTGGTAATGGTAAAATGGTTATATCTAGAGAAGGCATATTTTATGGAAATGCTCTATTAAATAATGGCCTTTATATCCTGAATTTGAATGAAACTAATCAAGTCTATAACATAAATACTAAAAGCATTAAACCAAATGAACTTAATCCTGTGTACCTTTGGCATTGTCGTTTAGGCCACATAAACGAGAAACGCATAGCTAGACTCCACAAAGCTGGAATTCTAGGATCTTTTGACTTGGAGTCACTTGATATTTGTGAGTCTTGTTTACGGGGTAAAATGACTAAAGCGCCTTTTAGCAAGAAAGCTGAAAGGGCTACTGGCTTATTGGATCTAATACATTCGGATGTATGTGGACCTATGAGCACTGCTGCTAGGGGTGGGTTTCTATACTTTGTCACCTTTACAGATGATTTTAGCAGATATGGCTATGTCTATCTGATGAAACACAAGTCTGAAACACTTGATCGGTTCAAGGAATTTAGGAACGAAGTACAGAACCAATTAGGCCGAAATATTAAAGCCCTTCGGTCGGACCGAGGTGGCGAGTATATGAGCCTAGAGTTTGATTCATATTTGAAAGAGCATGGAATAGTTCCACAGCTCACTCCTCCAGGAACACCACAATGGAATGGGGTGTCCGAACAGAGCAATAGGACCCTGTTAGACATGGTCCGCTCAATGATGAGTCATGCTTCTCTCCCAAAAAGTTTCTGGGGATATACTCTTGAGACAGCAGCTCTCATTTTGAATAGTACTCCGACTAAGGCAGTGGAAAAGACCCCATTTGAGATATGGACGGGCAGGGAGCCCAATGTGTCTTTCCTGCAGATTTGGGGTTGCTATGCACATGTCAAGAGATTGACTGGGGGCAAATTGGAACCCAAAACCGACAAATGCCTATTTTTGGGCTACCCTAGGGAAACCAAAGGGTATTACTTCTACAACCCCGCCGAGAACAAGGTGTTTGTGGCACGGAAGGGGGTCTTTCTTGAAAATGAGTTCATTTCTGAGGGTAGTGTCAACTATCCAGGACCCAGTTGATATCTTCTGTGGCAACAATAGGGCTGTTGCACAAGCTAAAGAGCCCCGGTCACACAAGAACTCGAAGCACGTACTCAGGAAGTTTCACCTCATCAGAGAAATCGTTGAGAGGGGTGATATTTCATTACGACGAGTGGACACCGAGGAGAATGCCGCAGATCCTTTGACCAAGGCACTGGCTCAGCCTAAGCACGAGGGTCATATTAGATCTATAGGGATGAGGCCCATGCCTAGTTGGTACTAGTGCAAGTGGGAGATTGCTGGATATGCCCTAGTCTGGAGGCATTGGTCCTTGTGTTTGTATTATACATTGTACATTTTATGTAAGATATGTATGATACAATATGTGTTAATAAATAAAGGCATCAATCTATTTACTATATGTCTTGTGCAATATTTTAAATAGAGTATCCAATGGACATATCCATATCCATGTTGTCAAGTGTGAGGCACTTGGTAGTAAGACTGTGGATAGGGAAAACGATATGGCCATAAAGTCATCGTAGTCTGTTCCAATCATGGGAATGATTGGAACTAAAGACTATCATTAACCTTGGTTGTATGGCGGTGTCTTACTGGTCATAGAACATGGAATGTCAACCAGGTTAATGGGTACATGCAAAAAGGGCATGGTACTAGATCGATCCACTTAACGGGAATCCACATGGTATCACATCACATCGGATTCTCGTGTAGTACTTGTACGGATCCTTTGACCTGACCATATGATGGTACTGGATGTGAAGTGGAATACTTTGGTGTACGCCCAACGGGCCTGTAAAAGGGTACCAAGTACGGGTATGTTCGGGTATGATAATGAACATTGCAGTACTATGGATATGCAGATAGGAATGTCACTCAGTGCTCCACTGAGAAGATATCACTGGCCTCTTGATGAATGCAGCTGATAAGAGTGTGGCCACACCCAAACAAGGTGGAACTTGCTTGTGAATATTAGTGCATTCGGGATCAAGTTTATGTCCAGACACAATAAAGGGTGATCAAACCATGCCTCTGTGTTGGACTCCGATATCGATGACATAGGATGTACAAGTTTAAACTACAGGGTTAAAGTTTCAGTTAGACTGCTTACTCCGTCTTAATTGGGGGCTACAGTGGCTTGCTAGAGCCTAACTATAGTCTGTGGGCCTTAGCTCACTGCCAACATAAAGATGGACCCAGGGGATCATACACATTGAACGTCTGGACTTTAACGAGTCGGATTAAGTGTGTACTTGGTGTATACATGTCAAAGAGAGAGAGGTCTATTAATTATATTATATAGCTCAATTGGATTGATCAAAATATAATATGATTAATATTTATTTAGGCCATCACATTATTAATTCAATGAATTAATTTTGTGTATTTATTTCCTAGGTGGAAATATTGATATATGTATAGGTTTACATGTATGTCATCTTATGGATGTCTAATTTAATATCTTGGTTAATTTGATGTGTCAAATAAATTTTAATTTAAATATATGTTACATATTATATGAGATAATATATTACCATACATATGGAATTAAAATTTTATTTGAAATCAAATAAAAACCAAAGTATTAAATAAGGCTTGGGCATGAATAATTAAAGCCCACATTTGGTGAAGTGTTGGCCATAAATATTGGGAGAGCTTTTGCCAAGTTTTGGTGAGTCATTTTGGATAGGAAGAATGACTCACGAATGGGACAAAAAGTGATGATGAAAGATGGTGAGTCATAGCCATGACTTTTGGGAGCACAAGTTGGACTTTGCTTCTTGAGATTTTTTTTTCTTTTGGAAATAAAAGAAAAAAACCAGCCATCTTTCTTTAATCTTGGACGTCCAACATAGCCTCCCCTCACTCTCTCTTATTGATTTTCCGAACCGGTAGCATGGGTTTCAGTCCGAGAGCCGTTCATGTACGAGATGAAGGAGGAAATCTAATTTGGTTTCTGCAGTCATCATCTGTCTCTTGGAGAGACTTTAAGGTGAAATTTTAAAACCTTCTTCCTTGTGCTTTGTGTTTTTGATTTACTACTTAAGCTCGTGGGACCGGAATCGAGGAAATCGACGCGTATTTCTGCTTTTTCGGTCAATTTCCGGTGACGAATCCCAACACAGCTGGCACAGGCCTTTCTAGTATATGCTCCTTGGACTCTTATCTTAGAACTATCCTTAAGTTCCTAGACCAGTCTAAAAAGTTGGGACCGAAAAGCTTGTCCCTCTCTAGGATAGATCGCAATGAAAGTGAGTTGTTATTTGCCATTTAGAGTTTCTACACAGAAAAATTTAAGAGTGTTAATAAAGGACTTTACTTTGTTTCCCATTTATAATTAATAATGAATCAATTTATTAATTAATCCGAGTTGTTGGGCTCATGGGCTGAGATCCATATTTCATTAAGATATAGACAGACGAGGGCCTGGTACAACTATACCCTAATTATCTTGGTAGGAACACAGTCCAATCCCAACCTAGGGACTCCTGGTTTGATGGGCTTCTTGGCACTTACCCATCTATGCTTAGGGCCAGGAGAATCCTACTACCCATGCTAAGTCAAAACCTCCATCCAAGTGTTAGAGTATCCCATACTCTAACCCAATACAAAATGACGATACTCTTGTGTATCCTGCAAGGGCAAGGTCTACAACTGGCCTATCCCCACTTTGAGCTAGTTTTGAATGAGGAAAGCACTTTTAAACTACTTAGTAATTTCCATTAGGTTATTAGATTCATTTAATAACAGCTTACATGCACAAGGAGGGTGAAATTAGCTGTTGGATCATATATTCACACATGCAAATAAATATAAAACATAATTAAATAAATAAGTAAAACGGACTGCTATGGGCCTATATTACATCCTATTATTATTCTAGTAAACCTATACTAGAATGAAATATCAGGTGGGCCTCCATGTCCTTCCTTCTGGGCTTGCACCTCCACTTGGGCTCACCACTCCGTTGGGTTTCTTCTTTTACAAATTTTATAATAAATGAATAAAATAAAATTACATTAAAAAAAAAAAGAAAACTGGCGCGCAGGCCGTATTTACTCAAAAAAGAAAATTCAACCCATCTTGAATTAAGGCCCAATAGCATCCAACCATACAAACATTTAATCATACATATGCATCCAATACATAAATTTATAAGCATGTTATAATGCATGAATTAAGCCCATTTCAATTATGTCCAAGCCATTATTCTTGAAATCGCCAAATCTGGCCCATCATGGTTCTAGCCCTTAACGGGCTTTGGGCCTACAGCCCAGGCAGTTAACTGCTCCCACTGGAATTCGGAAACCATGAGTCCATAGTAGCCATCCTGGTAAATGTGCCAAAAATACCCGAACCAATTTCAAATAACCATATTAATTTCCAAAATTAATATCCAATGAATAAAATTAAAATTTCATTCAAGAAACCATGCGTATTTAAATTGCAAAAATTTAAACACATGAAATTTTAAAACCAATTAAGATTTTAAAACTAGGCCCTAGGCCCGAACCGGCCAAATCCAAAACACTAGGCCTAGCCCGCTGCAGCTAGGGTAACCGAGTTCCCTAGCAGCAGCAGCCGTTGCTAGGGGCAGCAGCCACTGCCCAGCAGCGGCACTGCTGCTGGAACCAACGGCAGCAGCCATCTAAGCAGCTGCTGCTGCCGCTGTTTCCACCGCATGCGGCGGCCTCCGGTGGTGATTCCACCGCCGGTAGTTCCTCATGCCTGGAAATAGCCTGTGATTTTCAAAAATAAAAAAATTGCAGCTAACAAAAATGAATTTCACCAAGAAACACATGTTGGAAATGCCCTAGTCCCGAGGCATTGGTCCTTGTGTTTGTATAATACATTTGGTACATTAATGTAAACTTTATGTATTATACAATTTGTGTCAAGGAGATAAAGGCATTAATCTATTTATTATATGTCTTGTGCTATATTTTAAATAGAGTATCCAATGGACATATCCATATCCACGTTGTCAAGTGTGAGGCACTTGGCAGTAATTTGGACCAATTAGAAGTGGTGACTCACACTTGAAAATATATATCATCATTGCCATAAGGGTTGTTTTTTTTGGGCCGCCCATCACTTTGTGTAGATTTTCTTTTGGAAAGAAAATTTCAGCTCCGTTGGGATTTGAAACGGGAAACCGACCTATAAAAGCGGAAATACGGGTCGATTTCCTCGAATCCGGCCCAGGAGCTTAAGATGTGGAAATCAAAAACTTAAAGCATAAAAGGAGGGTTTCAAAAAACTTACCACAAAGTCTCTCTAAGAGACGGATGCGGACTGCAGAAATCAAGTGTAGATTTCCTCCACCGATGCGTACACGAACGGCTCTCGGACCGAAACCCGTGCTAGCGACTCGGATGACAAGAAGAGAGGGAGAAAGAGAGAAGAAAAAGGGCTGCCAAGTAAAGTCCTTATGGCTGTCCAAAATATTTCTTTCCAAAAGAAATCATACAATCTCTCTCTTTTTCTCACAATTGCTTTTCCTACCAAAGAAAAAACCAAAGTGCAAAAGTGGTCATCAATTCTTTCAAAAGAAAGAATGTATACGGCCAAGCAGGGAAGAAGAACATGGCTCATCATTTCAATCCATTGAAAATGAGATGGATGAGAATAAAGTAACAAATATCCATTTTGTCACTAAGCATGAGTCACCACTTTCCCATTGGTCCAAAAGATGCAAAGTCTCACTTTGCTTCCTTTTCCCTTTAGTCCAAATGGTGACTCACCCCTCTCATCCCTCCATATTTGGCCAACAAAGAAGATTGGTGATCCCACCTTCATCATTTCCTTACCATAAAGGAAAAGCAAGATGCAAGGTGGCAAAGTCCAACTTTGCCCCATCATATGTCATACCAATGACTCACCATTCTTTCATTGGTCCATAAGAATATGTCATCATCATTTTTGTCCATAAAATGACTCACAATTCTTACTCATTCCATGCAAAATTTCGGCCAACATATCCCATTAAATGTAGACTTTATTCCTTTAAAAGTCCAAGCCTAATTTTAATCCCATTGATTTAATTAATTTCAAATGCAACTTTAATTTAACATGTATGCATATATATATTATACCGTATAATACATTACATACATTTAATTAAAATTCATTTGCCCTAGTAATTTAATCAATGGATTAAATTAGACATACATAAAATGAGATACATGTAAACCTATACATGTATAAGAATATTTCCACCTAGGAAATAATCCCATAAATTAATTCATTGAATTAATTATGAGAAGGCCAAAATAAATATTAATTATATAACTTTGATCAATCCAATTGATTCATATAATATAATTAATATATCTCTCTCTCTTCAAACGTGTATACTCCAAGTACACACTTAATCTGACTAGTTAAAGTCCAGACGTTCAATGTGTACGATCTAATGGGCCTGTCTTTATGTTGGCAGTGGGCCAAGGCCCACAGACTGCAGGCGGGCTCTAGCAAGCCACTGCAGCCCCCAATTAAGACGGAGTAAGCAGTCTAACTGAAAACGTAACCCTGTAGTTTGAACTTGTAAATCCCATGTCGCTGATATCGGTGTCCAACACAGAGGCACGGAAGTATCACCCTCTTTGTGTCTGGACCTTTACTTGATACCGAATGAACTGATGCTCACAAACAAGATCCAATCTTGTTTGGGTGCGGCCGCACACTTATCAGTAACATTCTTCAAGAGGCCGATGATATCGTCTCAGTGAATCACTGAGTGACATTCCCTTCTGCATATCCATAGTGCTGCCATGCTCACTGACACACCCGAAAGTACCCGTACTTGGCACCCTTTTACAGGCCCGTTGGGCGTACACCAAAGTGTGCCATTTCACATGCAACACCATCATATGGTCCGGTCGAAGGACTTTTACAAGTACTACTCGAGAATCATTTGTGATACTATACCATGTAGATTCCCGTTAAGTGGATCAATCCAGTACCATGCCCTTTTTGCATGTACCCATTAACCTGGTTGACATTCCATGTTCTATGACCCGTAAGACACCGCCATACAACCAGGCTAATGATAGTCTTTAGTTCCATTCATTCCCATGATTGGAGCAGACTACGGATGACTTTATGGCCATATCGTTTTCCCTATCCACGGTCTTACTGCCAAGTGCCTCACACTTGACAACGTGGATATGGATATGTCCATTGGATACTCTATTTAAAATATAGCACAAGACATATAATAAATAGATTAATGCCTTTATTTCCTTGACACAAATTGCATAATACATAAAGTTCACATTAATGTACAAATGTATTATAAAAACACAAGGACCAATGCCTCGGGACTAGGGCATTTCCAACAATCTCCCACTTGCACTAGTACCTACTAGGCATGGGTCTAATCCCTATAGATCCAGTATAACCTTCGTGCAGAGGCATAGCCAAGCATGTTGGTCAAAAGATCTGTGACATTGTCTTTGGTGTCCACTCTTTGTAATGAGATGTCACCCCCTCAGTGATTTCTCACAATAGGTGAAACTCCCTGAGTTCGTGCTTCGTGTACATGTGTGACCGGGGCACATAGCTTGTGCAACAGCCCCTAGTTGTCACAGAAGATATCAACTGGTTCCCGGATAGTAGACACTACCCCCAGTTGCATGATAAACTTCATTACCCACACAGCTTCCCTAGCTGCTTCACACGTTGCAATGTACTCAGTTCCTGTGATAGAAACCGCGATGGTCTATTACTTGGAGCCTCTCCAACAATAGCACCACCATTTAGCATGAACACATACCTATACTGCGACTTATATTCATCCTGGTCAGTCTGGAAGCTTGCATCAGTGTACCTGGTAACTGACTGCTCTTCCTAACTTTCATGCACTAAGAAGCTATCCTTAGTCCGGTTAAGGTACTTCAGGATTGCTTTGACAGCCTACCTGTGATCCATTCAGGATCCAGCCCATCATACGTAGTGCAAATCCGACATCAGGTCTTGTACATAGCATGGAGTACATGATTGATCCTATAGCCGAAGCATATAGAACCAATACATGTTCTCCCTATCCTGCCTTGGCTTAGGATAGTTCGTCTTGCTAAGTTTCAGCTCATGACCCATTGGCAAGAAACCTTTCTCAGCCTGGTCCATGCTGAATCTTTTCAGAACTATGTCTATGTACTTGGCCTGACTTAGGCCCAGAAGCCGATTGAATCTAACCCTGTAGATTCTGATCCCTAGGATCATCTTAGCTTCGCCTAAGTCCTTCAGGGCGAAGCACTTACACAACCATTGCTTTACCCTTGCAGTGTTGGTATGTCACTTCCAATGAGAAGGATGCCATCCATTTGTAATACCAGGAGAATTACTATGCTCCCACTAAACCTCTTATACACACCCTTAAAGGTATTGTCGGCCTATAGCTTATAGCACCACTTGCAACCTATTACCTTAGCACCTGGAGGTGAATCAACCAGGTTCCAAACCTGATTACCGTACATAGATTGCCAATCCACCACCATGGCAGACAGTGGGCTAGCTATAGCCTTCTAGTAGGTTTTGAGCTCCTCCAAGACAAAAGGGGCATAATCATTAGAAACAAAAACCGATGTTTCTCCTGTTCCTGATGATCCCTACCAGACCTTTTAGGTCCTTGTGTGACCTGGGCTGGTGCTTTCCCTTTTGGAAGCTTCACCCTGGTCTCCGAGTTATCCTTTTCAGGAGTTTCTGAGCTTTGAACTTCCCTGAGTTCAACATCGCTCCCACTATCTTTCTTGGAAAGAAACCAGAAGGACCCCCTTTCGAGCCATGAACACCTTGTTCTCAGCAGGGTTGTAGAAGTAATACCCTTTGGTTTCCCTAGGGTAGCTCACAAACAGGCATTAGTCGGTTTTGGGTGCTAGTTTTGCTCACAGATAATTTCTTGACTTGTGCATAACAACCCCAAATCCATAAGAAAGACACATTTAGGCACCCTGCCCGTCCATATTCCAAATGGGGTCTTTCAAAGCCTTAGTCGGAGTATAATAGAAATTGAGAGCCATTGTCTCAAGAGCGTATCCATTAAAACACTTATTGGGAGAAAGGCATGACTCATCGTTTGAGCGGACCATGTCCAACAGGGTCCTATTCCTCCGTTCGGACACCCCATTCCATTGTGGTGTTCCTGGAGGAGTGAGCTGTGGAACTATTCCATGCTCTCTCAAAATGAGTCAAACTATAGGCTTATATGCTCACCACCTCGGTCCAACCGAAAGGCTTTGATATTTCTGCCTAGTAGGTTATGTACTTCGTTCCTTACTCCCTTGAACCTATCAAGGGTCTCAGACTTATTTTATTGCATAGGCATAGCCATTTCTGATGAAATCGTCTGTGAAGGATACGAAGTATAGATGTTCACCCCTGGTTGCTATGCTTATCGGTCCATATACATCTCAATGCATTAGGTCCAATAAGCTAGCGACCCTTTTAGCCTCCTTGCTAAAAGGTTCTTTAGTCATTTTACCTTATAAGCAAGACTCGCATATATCAAGTGACTCCATGTCAAATGATCCTAGGATTCAAGCTATGTGAAGCCTAGCTATGCGCTTCTTGTTTATGTTGCCTAAATGACAATGCCAAAGGTAAACCGGATTAAGTTCGTTAGGCTTAACCCTTTAAGTATGTATAGTATAGACATGATTAGTTTCATTTAGATCCAGGATATAAAAGACATTATTTAATAGAGCTACTCCATAAAAAAATTCTTTTCTAGATAAACCCTTTTTACTATTATCAATAGTAAATGTACATCCAGAAATATCCAAAACTGAAACAGAAATAATATTCCTGTACATAACAGGTACAAAATAACATTGTTTCAGCAGTAACAAAACTAATCTACTAGGCATCATAAGCTGGTCCCGCTGATCTCTATGGCAGCAACCCTTGCTCCATTTCTGACCTGCAAGTCCACTTGTCCCGATCCCAGTGATCTCCTATTCTTAAGTCCCTGCACATTACAACAAATGTGAGAACCACATCTAGTATCCAATACATAAGATGTTGAAACAGAGGTTAATGTCTATGACATATATACCTGATGAAGACACGCCCTGCGTCTTCATTTTCTCTCCCACAAGCTTTGGACACGATCTTTTCCAATGTCCTGCCTGCTTACACCCGAAGCAGACATCCTTGGAACGGGCCTTGGGCTGGGCTTTAGCCTTTTTACCCTTGGCTTCCTTAGCCTTGGCCTTGGCCTTGGCCTTGCCTTTAGCAAAAGGAGGTTTCCCTTTGTTAACCTCAAGTACCGGCGGAGTCTTCTTGATCAACAGTTCAGCGAGCTCAAGCATCCAATGCAGCTCACTAACAGTCCATCCCTTGCTTGTAAAATTTTAGGATGAATTGATCATAAGAGTCCGGTAAAGAAGCTAGGATCGTGCTAATCGCCAGCCCCCGTGAGATAGGCGTTCCGAGATGGGCTAAATTATCCAGATAGCCCTTCATCTTGAGCACGTGTGCACTCACAGATGTCCCGGCTCCCATCTTACAGCTGCGGAATGCCTTGTGGATCAGGTACCTTTCCTGATAAGCTTGCTCATAAAACATCTCGTTAAGAGTTGTCATCATAGCAAAGGCCTGATGATCCAGGAACTGCTTTTGCAATTCAGGAACCATACTACCCAACATCAGGCATGTCACATCCCGGTTATCTTTTACATGTGCCAAGTATTCCTCCAACTGGGCAGTCGGTGGATTACTTCCCGTTGGCACAGCCGGTACAGGCTTTTCGAGCACATACTCTTTAGACTCTTGTCTTAGAACTTTCCTTAAGTTCATAGACAAGTCCCAAAATTTAAGGCCAGAAAGCTTGTCCCATTCCAAGAAAGATCGCAGTGATAAAGTATCATTCATAGCCATTGGTTTCTACACAGAAAAATTACGAGTGTTAATAAAGGACTTAACATGTTCTTCCCATATATAATTAATAATGAATCGTGTTATTAATTAACTCGAGTTGTTGGGCTCATGGGCCGAGATCCATATTATATCAAGATATAGCTAGACGAGGGCCTGGAACAACTATATCCCAATTTTTAGGTAGGAACGCCGTCCAATCCGAACCTAGGGACTCTCGGTTTGATGGGTCTGTTAGCACTTACTGTTGGAAATGCCCTAGTCCCGAGGCATTGGTCCTTGTGTTTGTATAATACATTTGTACATTAATGTAATCTTTATGTATTATACAATTTGTGTCAAGGAAATAAAGGCATTAATCTATTTATCATATGTCTTGTGCTATATTTTAAATAGAGTATCCAATGGACATATCCATATCCATGTTGTCAAGTGTGAGGCACTTGGCAGTAAGACCGTGGATAGGGAAAACGATATGGCCATAAAGTCATCCGTAGTCTGTTCCAATCATGGGAATGAATGGAACTAAAGACTATCATTAGCCTGGTTGTATGGCGGTGTCTTACCGGTCATAGAACATGGAATGTCAACCAGGTTAATAGGTACATGCAAAAAGGGCATGGTACTGGATCGATCCACTTAACGGGAATCTACATGGTATAGTATCACAAATGATTCTCGCGTAGTACTTGTATAAGTCCTTTGACCGGACCATATGATGGTGCTGCATGTGAAGTGGCACACTTTGGTGTATGCCCAACGGGCCTGTAAAAGGGTGCCAAGTACGGGTACGTTCGGGTGTGTCAGTGAGCATGGCAGCACTATGGATATGCAGAAGGGAATGTCACTCAGTGATTCACTGAGACGATATCATCGGCCTCTTGAAGAATGTTACTGATAAGTGTGCGGCCGCACCCAAACAAGATTGGATCTTGTTTGTGAGCATCAGTTCATTCGGTATCAAGTAAAGGTCCAGACACAAAGAGGGTGATACTTCCATGCCTCTGTGTTGGACACTGATATCAGCGACATGGGATTTACAAGTTCAAACTACAGGGTTATGTTTTCAGTTTGACTGCTTACTCCGTCTTAATTGGGGGCTGCAGTGGCTTGCTAGAGCCCGCCTGCAGTCTGTGGGCCTTGTCCCACTACCAACATAAAGACTGGCCCATTGGATCGTACACATTGAACGTTTGGACTTTAACTAGTCGGATTAAGTGTGTACTTGGAGTATACACTTTTGAAGAGAGAGAGATATAATAATTATATCATATGAATCAATTGGATTGATCAAAGTTATATAATTAATATTTATTTTGGCCTTCTCATAATTAATTCAATGAATTAATTTATGGGATTATTTCCTAGGTGAAATATTATGACATGTATAGGTTTACATGTTTGTCATTTTATGTGTGTCTAATTTAATCCATTGATTAAATTAATAGGTCAAATGAATTTTAATTTCAATGTATGTAATATGTTACATGGTATCATATATAAACATACATGTTAAATTAAAGTTGCATTTGAATTTAAATAAATCAAAGGAATTAAATTGGGCCTAAAACTTAAAATGACAATTCCCACATGGAGTGGGATTTCATTTGGCCAAAAATTTGCATTGAAAGGGATGATAAGAATGAGTCATTTTGTTGGACAAAAAGTAATGATGAAGATGGTGAGTCATGCATGACTTTTTGGTAAGCAAAGTTGGACTTTGCTTGTTAGATATTTTGTTTATTCTTATGGTAAGAATGGAAAAACAAATATGACATCTTCCTTTTCTTCTTCTTTTGGCCGAATGTTTTCTTTTGGCAAGAGAGGATGAGTCATTCTTTTCATCATTAGAATGGTGAGTCATATGGATGAGTCATAGGTTTGACTTTGATGAAGCAAAGTTGGACTTTGCTTTACTTGTGTTGATCTTCTTTTCTTTAAGTGAAATTAGAATAAAAAATCTGCCAAGACTCACCTTGCTTGGCCGTGGGTTATTTATCTATTCTTGAAAAGAAGTTTTGGCCAACTTTGATGCATTTTTTCTTTTGGAAAGAAATTGGGTGCACACTTGAAAAATTGGTTCTACCTTTGGATAGATAGATATTTCTTTTGGAAAGAAATAGGGACAGCCATATTTCTTGTTGTGGGCAGCCCTCTCTCACTCTCTTCTTGTCATCCGAGTCGCTAGCACGGGTTTCGGTCCGAGAGCCGTTCGTGTACGCATCGGTGGAGGAAATCTACACTTGATTTCTGCATTCCGCATCCGTCTCTTAGAGAGACTTTGTGGTAAGTTTTTGAAACCCTCTTTTTATGCTTTAAGTTTTTGATTTCCACATCTTAAGCTCCTGGGCCGGATTCGAGGAAATCGACGCGTATTTCCGCTTTTATCGGTCGGTTTCCCGTGACGAATCCTAACAGTGGTATCAGAGCAGGCTTTTGATCCGTGGAAATCTTTAACTTGGCAGATCCCGTGTTTTAAAATTGGCGATTTTTGTGGACGGGATTTATTTTTGGTTTGGGGTTTTTGTGATTTTGCCCCTTGAATTTTGCAAATGGAAAAGTTTTGCATATTGGTTTATGCTTTGTTTTTTTTTCTATTTGTGTTTTGTTATGGAAATTTTATTTTGCATATAGGTTTTATGCTAGATTTAATTTCCTTTGCATGATTTTATTTCTTGGTGATTTAATTTCATGTTGCTTGTTTTTATGCGGAAAAAAAATCACGGACCGTTTCGGGCCGAAACGGGGGCAGCAGCCGCTGCCTGCGGCGCTAGGCGCCACAGGCAGCAGCTGCTGCTGCTGGGCAGCAGCTGCTGCACGCCAGCAGCAGGCTGCTGCTGGGCAGCAGCGCCGCGGCTGCCCCGCGCGGTGGGCCGGGCCCGTTTTTGGATTTGACGGGATGTTTTGGGCCGGGCCGGGTTTTAAAATTTTAATTGGTTTTAAAATTTTGCGTGTTTAAATTTTGGTAATTTTTATGCGCGTGTTTTATGAATGGAATTTATTTTTCGTTCATGCGATATTTATTTTGGAAATAAATATGGTTAATTGAAATTGGTTCAGGTTTTCTTGGCACGATTACCCGGACGGCTAATTTTGGAATTCATGGTTTCCCAATTGGATTGGGAGCAATTTTGCCTGGGTTGGAGGCCCAAAGCCCGCACGGGTTTAGAACCATGATCGGCCAAAATTTGGCGATTTCAAAATAATGGCTATGGACATATTATTGAAATGGGATTAATTCATGCATTTAACATGTTTATAAATTGTATGTATTGGATACGTCTATGTATGATTAAATGCATGAATGGATGTTTTGGGCCTTATTTATTTGGGTTGTAATATTCTTTTGGTAAATACGGCCTACGCACCGTTTTCTTTTTATGTAATTTTATTTTATGTGTATATTATGAAATTATGTAAAGAAGAAGCCGATTGGATTGGCGTGCGAGAAGGATGAGGATGCGACCCACCTGATGTCGTTCTAGTATAGGTTTACTAGAATTATATTAGGATGTAAATTTTGGCCCATCGCATTTCATTTTTATTTAATTATGCTTGATTTATTTACATGTGAGAATGTATGTACCAACCCTATTTCACCCGCCTATGCATCTAAGCCGTTATTAATTGAATCTAATAACCAAAAGGTAATTACTAAGTCTCTTAAAAGTGCTTCCCTCATTCATAACCTACTCGAAGTGGGGATAGGCCAGATGTAGACCAACCCTCGTTGGATGCACTGGAGTATCGTCATTTTGTATTGGGTTGGAGTATTGGTTACTCTAACACTTGGATGGAGGTTTTGACTTAGTGTGGGTAGTAGGATGTTCCTGGCCCTAAGCACAGATGGGTAAGTGCCAATAGACCCATCAAACCGAGAGTCCCTAGGTTGGGATTGGACGGCGTTCCTACCTAAAAATTGGGGTATAGTTGTTCCAGGCCCTCGTCTGGCTATATCTTGATATAATATGGATCTCGGCCCATGAGCCCAACAACTAGAGTTAATTAATAACATGATTCATTATTAATTATAATATGGGAAGAACATGTTAAGTCCTTTATTTACACTCGTAATTTTTCTGTGTAGAAACCAATGGCTACGAATGATACTTTATCACTGCGATCTTTCTTGGAATGGGACAAGCTTTCTGGCCCTAACTTTTGGGACTGGTCTATGAACTTAAGGAAAGTTCTAAGACAAGAGTCTAAAGAGTATGTGCTCAAAAAGCCTGTACCGGCTGTGCCAACGGGAAGTAATCCACCGGCTGCCCAGCTAGAGGAATACTTGGCACATGTAAAAGATAACCGGGATGTGACATGCCTGATGTTGGCTAGTATGGTTCCTGAATTACAAAAGCAGTTCCTGGATCATCAGGCCTTTGCTATAATGACAACTCTTAACGAGATGTTTTATGAGCAAGCTTATCAGGAAAGGTACCTGATCCACAAGGCATTTCGCAGCTGTAAGATGGGAGCCGGAACATCTGTGAGTGCACACGTGCTCAAGATGAAGGGCTATCTGGATAATTTAGCCTGTCTTGGAACTCCTATCTCACGGGGGTTGGCGGTCAGCACGATCCTGGATTCTTTATCGGATTCTTATGATCAATTCATCCTAAACTTTTACAAGCAAGGGATGGACCGTACTGTTAGTGAGCTGCATTGGATGCTTGAGCTCGCTGAACTGTCGATCAAGAAGACTCCGCCGGTACTTGAGGTTTACAAGGGGAAACCTCCTTTTGCTAAAGGCAAGGCAAAGGCCAAGGCCAAGGCTAAGGAACCCAAGGCTAAAAAGGCTAAAGCCCAGCCCAAGGCCCGTTCCAAGGATGTCTGCTTCGGTTGCAGGCAGGCTGGACATTGGAAAAGATCGTGTCCCAAGCTTTTGGGAGAGAAAAGGAAGACGCAGGGCGTGTCTTCATCAGGTATATATGTCATAGACATTAACCTCTGTTTCAACATCTTATGTATTGGATACTAGATGTGGTTCTCACATTTATTGAATGTGCAGGGACTTAAGAACAGGAGATCACTGGGATCAGGACAAGTGGACTTGCGGGTCAGAAACGGAGCAAGGGTTGCTACCATAGAGATCAGCGGGACCAGCTTATGATGCCTAGTAGATTAGTTTTGCTACTGAAACTATGTTATTTTGTACCTGTAATGTACAGGAATATTATTTCTGTTTCAGTTTTGGATATTTCTGGATGTACATTTACTATTGGTAATAGTAAAAAGGGTTTATCTAGAAAAGAATTATTTTATGGAGTAGCTCTATTAAATAATGTCTTTTATATCCTGGATCTAAATGAAACTAATCATGTCTATAATATACATACTTAAAGGGTTAAGCCTAACTAACTTAATCCGGTTTACCTGTGGCATTGTCATTTAGGCCACATAAACAAGAAGCGCATAGCTAGGCTTCACATCGCTTGAATCCTAGGATCATTTGACATGGAGTCACTTGATATATGCGAGTCTGGTTTATAAGGTAAAATGACTAAAGAACCTTTTAGCAAGGAGGCTAAAAGGGTTGCTAGCTTATCGAACCTAATGCATTGAGATGTATATGGACCGACAAGCATAGCCACTAAGGGTGAACATCTATACTTCATATCCTTCACAAACGATTTCATCAGAAATGGCTATGCCTGTGTAATGAAATATAAGTCTGAGACCCTTGATAGGTTCAAGGGAGTAAGGAACGAAGTACAGAACTAGGCAGAAATATCTAAGCCTTTCGGTTGGACCGAGGTGGTGAGCATATAAGCCTATAGTTTGACTCATTTTGAGAGAGCATGGAATAGTTCCATAGCTCACTCCTCCAGGAACACCACAATGGAATAGGGTGTCCGAACGGAGGAATAGGACCCTGTTGGACATGGTCCGCTCAAGCGATAAGTCATGCCTCTCTCCCAACGTGTTGTAAAGGATACGCTCTTAAAACAATGGCTCTCAATTTCTATTATACTCCGACTAAGGCTTTGGAAAAGACCCCATTTGGAAAATGGACGGGCAGGGTGCCTAATGTGTCTTTCTTACGGATTTGGGGTTGTTATGCATAAGTCAAGAAATTGACTGTGAGCAAAACTAGAACCCAAAACCGACTAATGCCTGTTTGTGAGCTACCCTAGGGAAACCAAAGGGTATTACTTCTACGACCCCGCTGAGAACAAGGTGTTTATAGCTAAAAAGGGGGTCCTTCTTGAAAAGGGGTTTCTTTCCAAGAAAGACAGTGGGAGCGATGTTGAACTCAGGGAAGTTCAAAGCTCAGAAACTCCTGAAAAGGATAACTCGGAGACCAGGGTGAAGCTTCCAAAAGGGGAAGCACCAGCCCAGGTCACACAAGGACCTAAAAGGTCTGGTAGGGATCATCAGGAACATGAGAAACATCGGTTTTTGTTTCTAATGATTACGCTCCTTTTGTCTTGGACGAAGAGGAGCTCAAAACCTACTAGTAGGCTATAGCTAGCCCACTGTCTGCCATGGTGGTGGATTTGCAATCTATGTACGATAATCAGGTTTGGAACCTGGTTGATTCACCTCCAGGTGCTAAGGTAATAGGTTGCAAGTGGTGCTATAAGCTATAGGCCGACAATACCTTTAAGGGTGTGTATAAGAGGTTTAGCGGGAGCATAGTAACTTTCCTGGTATTATATATGGATGGCATCCTTCTGATTGGAAGCGACATACCAACACTACAAGGGAATTGTAATGGTTGTTTAAGTGCTTCGCAATGAAGGACTTAGGCAAAGCTGAGACGATCCTAGGGATCAGGATCTACAGGGTTAGATCCAATCAGCTTCTAGACCTAAGTCAGGCCAAGTACATAGACATAGTTCTGAAAAGATTCGGCATGGACCAGGCTAAGAGAGGTTTCTTGCCAATGGGTCATGAGCTGAAACTTAGCGAAATACTATAGGGAGAACATGTATTGGTTCTATATGCTTCGGTTATAGGATCAATCATGTACTCCATGCTATGTACAAGACCTGATGTCGGCTTTGCACTAAGTATGATGAGCCGGATCCTGAATGGATCACAGGTAGGCTGTCAAAGCAATCCTGAAGTACCTTAACCGAACTAAGGATAGCTTCTTAGTGCATGAAAGTTAGGAAGAGCAGTCAGTTACTAGGTACACTGATGCAGCTTCCAGACTGACTAGGATGAATATAAGTCACAGTATAGGTATGTGTTCATGCTAAATGGTGGTGCTATTGTTGGAGAGGCTCCAAGTAATAGACCATCGCGGTTTCTATCACAGGAACTGAGTACGTTGCAACGTGTGAAGCAGCTAGGGAAGCTGTGTGGATAATGAAGTTTATCATCCAACTGGGGGTAGTGTCAACTATCCAGTAACCAGTTGATATCTTCTGTGACAATGCGGGGCTGTTGCACAAGCTATGTGCCCCGGTCACACATATACACGAAGCACGAACTCAGGGAATTTCACCTATTGCGAGAAATCGCTGAGGGGGTGACATCTCATTACAAAGAGTGGACACCAAAGACAATGTCGCAGATCTTTTGACCAACATGCTTGGCTATGCCTCTGCACGAAGGTTATACTAGATCTATAGGGATTAGACCCATGCCTAGTAGGTACTAGTGCAAGTGGGAGATTGTTGGAAATGCCCTAGTCCCGAGGCATTGGTCCTTGTGTTTGTATAATACATTTGTACATTAATGTAATCTTTATGTATTATACAATTTGTGTCAAGGAAATAAAGGCATTAATCTATTTATCATATGTCTTGTGCTATATTTTAAATAGAGTATCCAATGGACATATCCATATCCATGTTGTCAAGTGTGAGGCACTTGGCAGTAAGACCGTGGATAGGGAAAACGATATGGCCATAAAGTCATCCGTAGTCTGTTCCAATCATGGGAATGAATGGAACTAAAGACTATCATTAGCCTGGTTGTATGGCGGTGTCTTACCGGTCATAGAACATGGAATGTCAACCAAGTTAATGGGTACATGCAAAAAGGGCATGGTACTGGATCGATCCACTTAACGGGAATCTAGATGGTATAGTATCACAAATGATTCTCGCGTAGTACTTGTATAAGTCCTTTGACCGGACCATATGATGGTGCTGCATGTGAAGTGGCACACTTTGGTGTACGCCCAACGGGCCTGTAAAAGGGTGCCAAGTACGGGTACGTTCGGGTGTGTCAGTGAGCATGGCAGCACTATGGATATGCAGAAGGGAATGTCACTCAGTGATTCACTGAGACGATATCATCAGCCTCTTGAAGAATGTTACTGATAAGTGTGCGGCCGCACCCAAACAAGATTGGATCTTGTTTGTGAGCATCAGTTCATTCGGTATCAAGTAAAGGTCCAGACACAAAGAGGGTGATACTTCTATGCCTCTGTGTTGGACACTGATATCAGCGACATGGGATTTACAAGTTCAAACTACAGGGTTACGTTTTCAGTTTGACTGCTTACTCTGTCTTAATTGGGGGCTGCAGTGGCTTGCTAGAGCCCGCCTGCAGTCTGTGGGCCTTGGCCCACTACCAACATAAAGACTGGCCCATTGGATCGTACACATTGAACGTCTGGACTTTAACTAGTCGGATTAAGTGTGTACTTGGAGTATACACTTTTGAAGAGAGAGAGATATATTAATTATATCATATGAATCAATTGGATTGATCAAAGTTATATAATTAATATTTATTTTGGCCTTCTCATAATTAATTCAATGAATTAATTTATGGGATTATTTCCTAGGTGAAATATTATGACATGTATAGGTTTACATGTTTGTCATTTTATGTGTGTCTAATTTAATCCATTGATTAAATTAATAGGTCAAATGAATTTTAATTTCAATGTATGTAATATGTTACATGGTATCATATATAAACATACATGTTAAATTAAAGTTGCATTTGAATTTAAATAAATCAAAGGAATTAAATTGGGCCTAAAACTTAAAATGACAATTCCCACATGGAGTGGGATTTCATTTGGCCGAAAATTTGCATTGAAAGGGATGATAAGAATGAGTCATTTTGTTGGACAAAAAGTAATGATGAAGATGGTGAGTCATGCATGACTTTTTGGTAAGCAAAGTTGGACTTTGCTTGTTAGATATTTTGTTTATTCTTATGGTAAGAATGGAAAAACAAATATGACATCTTCCTTTTCTTCTTCTTTTGGCCGAATGTTTTCTTTTGGCAAGAGAGGATGAGTCATTCTTTTCATCATTAGAATGGTGAGTCATATGGATGAGTCATAGGTTTGACTTTGATGAAGCAAAGTTGGACTTTGCTTTACTTGTGTTGATCTTCTTTTCTTTAAGTGAAATTAGAATAAAAAATCTGCCAAGACTCACCTTGCTTGGCCGTGGGTTATTTATCTATTCTTGAAAAGAAGTTTTGGCCAACTTTGATGCATTTTTTCTTTTGGAAAGAAATTGGGTGCACACTTGAAAAATTGGTTCTATCTTTGGATAGATAGATATTTCTTTTGGAAAGAAATAGGGACAGCCATATTTCTTGTTGTGGGCAGCCCTCTCTCACTCTCTTCTTGTCATCCGAGTCGCTAGCACGGGTTTTGGTCCGAGAGCCGTTCGTGTACGCATCGGTGGAGGAAATCTACACTTGATTTCTGCAGTCCGCATCCGTCTCTTAGAGAGACTTTGTGGTAAGTTTTTGAAACCCTCTTTTTATGCTTTAAGTTTTTGATTTCCACATCTTAAGCTCCTGGGCCGGATTCGAGGAAATCGACGCGTATTTCCGCTTTTATCGGTCGGTTTCCCGTGACAACGTGGATATGGATATGTCCATTGGATACTCTATTTAAAATATAGCACAAGACATATAATAAATAGATTAATGCCTTTATTTCCTTCACACAAATTGTATAATACATAAAGTTCACATTAATGTACAAATGTATTATAAAAACACAAGGACCAATGCCTCGGGACTAGGGCATTTCCAACAAGCTCTCTCTTTCTCTTGCAAGAACATCCGAGTCGCTAGCACGGGTTTCGGTCCGAGAGCCGTTCGTTTACGCATCGGTGGAGGAAATCTACACTTGATTTCTGCAGTCCGCATCCGTCTCTTAGAGAGACTTTGTGGTAAGTTTTTGAAACCCTCCTTTTATGCTTTAAGTTTTTGATTTCCACATCTTAAGCTCCTGGGCCGGATTCGAGGAAATCGACGCGTATTTCCGCTTTTATCGGTCGGTTTCCCGTGACGAATCCCAACAACACATCCGTCCAACAAAAATCAAATCAACATAAACAAATATGTAAATTCAATTTTCAATTGCAAAATCAAAGGGGAAAATCACAAACCCCAATCCAAGAATCCCAAATAAAAAAAAATTCAATTTTAAATCCAAGGGATTCAATCCAATTAAACAATTTTCACGGATCAAAAGCCTGCTCTGATACCACTATTGGGATTTTCACCGGAAATCATCTGAATAAATGCGGAAGATCGCGACAATTTCCCCAAATCCGCGCCTAGGAGCAATTGAGATGAAAATTGTGAAATCAACATTTTAACAAGAAGAGATTAAACACTTACCATGAGTATCTCTTCTAGAGATGGCTACAGAAATCAATGTAGATTCCCTCCTTGTTCGCGTACACGAACGCCTGTGGAACAAGACCCGTGCTAGCATTGGAATTGGGAAAACTTTTGAGAGAGGGAGGCTTTGAGATTTCGGCTAGGATTTGTGCTCTACCTCTTGGCCAAAATCCCTAGGTATTTTTACCTAAGGTGGGCCAAAATTCTCCTTGAGATTTCGGCCCAATTTTCTTCCTTGTCTCATGTGGGCCTTTCTCCATTCAAAACCTAGTCCACTATTAATTTGCCAGGTCCAATTAAATATCAAACCCAATTTCATTTAACTTGTATCCTTAACATATTATTCCAAATAATATATTTGATACAATGAAATTAAAATCAATTTGGTCTATTAATTATACCATGGAATTAATTTTGACATCCATAAGACAAAGACACATGTAAACCTATACATGTGAAATATTTCCACCTAGGAAATAATCTCATAAATTAGTTTAATTAATTAAAAGAATGCCAATCAAATATTAATTTTATTATTATGATAAATCCAATTGATCTTTATAATATAATTAATACAATCCTCTCTCTCTAGTGTGTATACTCCAAGTATACAGGCGATTCCATAAGTCCGTGTTCAGACGTTCAATGTGTACGATCCCGTGGGTCCATCTTTATGTTGGCAGTGGGCCTATGGCCCACAGACTGCAGGCGGGATCTAGCAAGCCACTGCAACCCCCAATTAGGATGGAGATGGAAGTCCAACTGTAATCATAACCTTGTAGTTTGAACTTATATATCCCATCTCATCGATATCGGTGTCCAACACAGAGGCATGGATTGATCACCCTCTTTTGTGTCTGGACATTTACTTGATCCCAAAGGTACTGATGCTCACAAACAAGTTCCAACTTGTTTGGGTGTGGCCACACTCTTATCAATCACATTCATCAAGCGGCCGATGATATCTTCTCAGTGGACTACTAAGTGATGAATCCCTTTTGCCTATCCATAGCATTACCATGCTAAGTGACATACCCGAAAGTACCCATACTTGGCACCCTATTACAGGCCCTTTCGGCAAACCCCCAAGTAAGCGACCTCGCATGCAACACCATCATATGATCAGGTCAAAGGATCCATACAAGTACTACATGAGAATCACTTGTGATATTATACCATGTGGATTTCTCGTTTAGTGGATCTATCCAGTACCATGCCCCTTTTGTATGTACCCATTAACTTGGTTGGCATCACATGTCCAATGACCGATAAGACACCGCCATACAACGAGGTTAATGATAGTCTCTAGTTCCATTCATTCCCATGACTGGAGCAGACTATGGATCTCTTTATAGTCATATCGTTTTCCTTATCCATGGTCTTACTGCCAAGTGCATGACACTTGTCATCATGAATATGAATATGTCCATTGGATGCTTCATTTAAAATATTGCATAAGATTTATATAATAAATGAATTAATGCCTTTATTAATGACACAAAATATGTATAATACATGAATCCAATAAATGTACAATACAAATTCAAGGTCCAATGCCTCAGGACTAGGGCATATCCAACAATGGTAGGTACAAAAATTATCCTTATCTTTCTCCACTGGCTTCCAAAAGGCCTGAGAGAGCTTAATAGACCACCATTGCACTTGGCAAAGATCTTAGCCAAGGAGAAAGCCCACAGAGATATGCCCTGACCCTTTAGACCTCTGCTTTGGTTTCCTCGCTGTTGAGACACAATAGCAACCCTTGCTTTCTTACTTTCTGAAAACTGCCTGCTCTTGCCTATAAAACCAGAGCCAGACCCACTGCTTGACCCAGCTGCAGTAGTCGACCGATACCCAGAACTGTACCTGGAACTTCTGTTGCCCCTGTAGCTTGCTGCCTTTTCCTCTTCATCCCTCTCAATTTTCATGGCCATGCTATACACTTCGATGAGCTCACTAAAGGAGTGGAATTTCATATTGTTTCTAAAGATGTCCCTACTGCTTTCAATCAACTTCTGAATCAATTCATCCTCGTCGGGGCGATTTTTCAACAGAATCATCTTATTCATCCATCTCTGGTGTTATTTGTCAAAGGATTCATTCTGCTTTTGTTTAATCCTCTCCAAGTCGTATAGCTTCACCTAGATCTTGGTATTGAAGATGTAATCTTTGATGAAAGCTGCTGAAAAGGCCACCCAATCTGACTAGACATCTTTGGACAAAGAGTTATACCAGCTCAGTGCACCCCCCTCAAGTGTGGTCCGGAAAAAGTTGGTTAGCTGCTATTTGGTAGCACCCATAGTTAGCATGACCCTTGTGTAAAGGTTCACGTGAGCCTCCGGTGAACTGATCCCCTCGTAAGTAGGAACTTTCGGCACTTAAAACCCAATGGGCAAGGTCTCAATGCCCTTGTTGATCATTGCATCTATATTCACTCCTCTTTTAGAGCCCAAACTGATGTTGGCCCCTTCCTTCAGCTCGATGACTACTTCATCCAACTCTGAGTACTTTACCCTTATTTTCTTTTCCATGGCTACCTCAATCTCCTGTAGTTTTTCTACACTGGCTGAGACATCAGCCCCAAATTGAGAAGACTCATCCACCTTTTCCTTTCGAAGCCTACTGGTCCTGATTTCCCCGCTCTCTCATACAACAACCCGCATCTCTTCTTTCAACATGTCATGGAAATCCTGGAAATCCTTCAAGGCATCAAAAAGACTTGGTGTTTGATTGGCCATTTCCACTTCCTCTCCGGAATCAGACTCACTATCAGTTTCTACTGTTCTCTATTCCCCAACAGCCCTCAAAGTCTGAGACCTTATCGTTGGTTGATCCAGCTTACTCTGTGAACTGTCTTTATGGAGCTTTGGTCTTTCTAGTCTCACGTGTGCATGGTCCTACATCACAAACGGAGAGTTAGGGGTGGTAAATAAATTACGTGATGTCATAAAGAATGATGCTTGGATGATGCTTCGTGAATGGAAATGGAAATGACAATGAACTTTGTGTGCCTGATGTACTTTATTTGGGATGTCCCAAGAGTGCCCAATATCATGCAAAAATAATGTAAGAATGCCTCATAGGAGCTGCCGCATGGATAGAGGTTCGGCGCCTTTGGGGCACCTAATGAATTGTCGTGAAATGGCCACGTGTGTACTGACACACGAGCAGATTTTCGACACTTTGTAGGTCAATGGGATAAAATGAAATGGTCATATAGGGACCATCCCATGGATAGGGTTCTGATGCTTTTGAGGCATGTGATATGAGATGATGTTACAAAAAGAGTCACGTGTAACCAGGGACACAGACAGAGGTTCGGCGTTCAAAGAAACCTTGTGTGGCTTTGATAATGCTATGAAATGCCCTTATATGTGCACTAATCTGGCACTCGGGGAGTACTTTGAATGATTTTGCAATGTCATGAAATGACCCGACATAGGCCATGATGTGCAGACAGGAATTCAGCGTCACGTGATACATATGATGAATAAGTGTGATGTCATGTACTGACATCATGTGAACCGCCACATGGAATAGACCTAGGACCATTATGGGCTTGTATTGAATGACATGGTGCAGTGAAATGGTCGAGTGCAATCTGGTGCACAGGCAGAACACGGGTAATTTTGGGATACCCGATATGTTATGGAATGAAATGGTCATGACAGGCATGCTTGAAACATCCTTTATTAGGTGAGATGAAATGGCATGGATGTGTATGTCATATGAAAATACAAATGGCCACATGAAAACATGGTTAAGATGCATGACACTAGGATGATGTCATGTATGCTTATGGAAATGTAGCACACGAGATGTAAATGGCATACAAATAAAACGTCATGGCTAAACGAAAATATGATTAGTATCACGCATATGTCAATGTTCAAAAATGGCTGCAGAAAGATGTGGTTAAAATGCATACGAATGATTATGTGTGTTTAATGCTTTGTGAAAAGTCAAATAGAAAACACCATGGAACAAATGTTAGTGTTGGGATTTGTCACAGGAAATCACCCGATAAAAGCAGAAGAACGCGATGATTTCCTCAAATCCGTGCCCAGGAGCAATTGAGATGGAAATTGGAAAAACAAAATTTAATCACAAGAAATAATTCTCTTACCCGGAATATCTCTTTAAGAGATGGATGCAGACTACATGAATCAATATAGAACCCCTCCTCGTTCACATACACGAACGCCTAATGAACACCACCCGTGCTAGCGTTGGAAAACACGAACTATGGAGAGGGGGATTGAAGTGAATTTCAGCTATGGTTGCTCTCACACTAGTGGCCGAAATTCTTAAGATTATTAAACCCTAGGTTGACAAAAATTGAATTTTGGCCCAACTTGGCTCATTCATTTTGTGTGGGCTTCCTTCTTTTAATTCAGGCCCAATCTTATTTTAATTAGTCTGGTTTAAATTAATTTCAAGCCCAGCTTTAATATACCCATGTATTTAATATATTACACCAAGTAATATATTATTTACATTTAAATTAAAATTAGTTTGACCAACTAATTTAATGCATCAAATTAAAATTAGATCTTCATAAAATAAAATCATATGTAAACCTATACATATGAATATTTCCACCTGGGAAATAATCTCATAATTAATCCAATTAATTATGAAGAGCCAATTAAATATATATTAATTTTATCATTATGATCAATCCAATTGATCTTTATAATATAATTAATATATATACCTCTCTCTCTAGAGTGTATACTCCAAGCATACATATGATTCCTTAAGTCGGTGTTCAGTCGCTCAATGTGTACGATCCCATGGGCCCATCTTTATGTTGGCAGTGGACCTTTAGCTCATAGACTGCAGTTGGGCTCTAGCAAGCCATTGCAGCCCCTAATTACGATGGAGATGGTAGTCTAACTGTTATCATAACCTTGTAGTTTAAACTTGTACATCCCATGTCATTGACGTCGGTGTCCAACACAGAGGCATAGATTGATCACCCTCTTTTGTGTCTGGACATTAACTTAATCTCGAATGCACTGAAGCTCACAAACAAGTTCCCACTTGTTTGGGTGTGGCCACACTCTTATCAGTCACATTCATCAAGAGGTCGGTGACATCTTCCCAGTGGACTACTAAGTGACAAATCTCTTTTGCATATCCATAGCATTACCATGCTAAGTGACATACCCGAAAGTACCCATACTTGGCACCCTATTACAGGCCCTTTAGGCGTACCCCTAAGTATGCAACCTCACATGCAACACCATCATATGGTTAGGTCAAAGGATCCATACAAGTACTACACGAGAATCACTTGTGATACTATACCATGTGGATTTCTCTTTTAGTGGATCTATCCAGTACCATGCCCCTTATGTATGTACCCATTAACTTGGTTGACATTCCATGTCCAATGACCGGTAAGACACTGCCATATAAGCAGGTTAATGATAGTCTCTTGTTCCATTCATTCCCATGACTAGAACAGACTACGGATCTATTCATGGTCATATCATTTACCCTATCCTTGGTCTTACTACCAAGTGCATGACACTGGTCATCATGGATATAGATATGTCCATTGGATACTTCATTTAATATATTGCACGAGATAGATATAATAAATGAATTAATGCCTTTATTAATAACACAAATAAGTATGATACATGAATCCAATAAATGTATGATACAAATACAAGGACCAATGCCTCGGGACTAGGGTATATCCAACAGTTAGCACATGTAATAATATGCACTCCCTTCCAACCTTATTTCTCCTTTTGATTGGTCTTTCATTGTTCCTAGGAATTGGGTCTCTTTGGCATCAACGGGGGATACCAAAGGTGCACACTCAATGTTCAATTTGAATTTAAGTTTTGGTGATCCTAGGGGAAGTTGCTAAGCCATTACATATGGGTCAAAGTGAAAATCAAGGGTTGTACAAGTTCCCATAGCGAATATACACTCCTCACCATAAAACACGATGTATGGTCATGCAGTGCTCTGAGTGGTTTACCCCATCGGGTGTCTCCAATCCTAGCGGTAGAGGTAGCCCTCCTTCTTGAGTAAACTGGGCTTATCAATATATTTGAGGGATTGAGAAGAAGAAAATGTCATGTTATGCAAGGTGCAAACAAATATGGTAATATGAACTAGTGAAGTGACTACAAGCAAGGTTATATTTCAGTAGTTGCCTAAGTTCCTTAAGTTTTTGTGAAAACTTTTTAAGAAACCACTATTCCCCAGTAGAGTCTCCACTATGAGTGGATGACCTAAAAGCGGAACGCGGCGAAGCGAACAGGGGAAAACATTCTCGTTTGATTTGTGTGAAAAACGGGTTTTGTTTATCTTAATTGAGGAAAATCATGGATTTGACTTGTTTGGAAAATCCCTTTGTAGAAAACATTTTCCTGTTTTTAACTTAAAGACCTCAAAACTTAAATTCCAAGATCAGTGATAGAGTCACCACCCGGATCAGCTCATCAGGGAAATTACAGTACTGCTCCCTACCGAGGGTAGACTACTATACCTAATCCAGAGATTTAAGGTTTGGGCAAGTGACTTACTCAACCTCTAGCTTGCTTTCACTTTATAGTTTATATTACCACATTTTATTTGCTTTATTATCTTTCCCTAATCCAATTTGTGTTTATTTATCAACCCATGCTCAAGCAAATGACAAAAATAAATTGCAGAAAAATAAACCATACATCCAATATACACAAAAATAATAGAGGCCACTTATACAACCAGATCAAATAAAAATAAAAAGCTCTCATCCTCACTTTTACAAGTGCCTAAACACACGAGTATCTAGAAAATTACAGCCGCCTAAAATGCACGAGAATCTATTAATTCCATCAAAAATGAAAATAAGGAAAATTAAAAGCTGCAAAACAGACGATTAGCACAATTTATATCACAACACAGATAAGACTCAGAATGGATAAAATTGGGATTTTAGGAACGGGGGCATGCATTTAGGGAGTAACCGGGTTGGCTTGGTTAGCCGGCACGATTAGACCTGGAAAACGGTTTTGAAACCCCCTGTAATTTTTATGTTGTAAAACAATTTTCAGAAAATTATTTGGCTTGATTTCATGTAAATTTTCCTTTTTCAGTGGGTCTGTTATCCCGGAACTCAGGGTTCCGTTCATGCGGGTTTCCTAAATCCAACATCCATCTAGGGTCCAAAAAGTAGTAAACACGCCAAAAATAGTTTGAATTCGAAAACAGCATCGTGCGATGACGTCTGTACAGGTCGTTTCGCGACTCTGTTTATTCTGGAAAATATAGCCGTGCGGCTCTAAATTACAGCCATGTGGCTATGGCTTCCAGAACCTAAAAAAATGGTTTTCTCGTTTTTAAAAATGCCGTTCTGCTCGTTTTTTGATGTGTTTGGAGGATTATATAGGGTTCGGGGGTCCGCTAATGCTGGACTACGGATTTGAATCGGATCAAACAACCCTAAAATTCAGAAAATAAAACCCAAGAAAAGACTGAAAACCTAATATCCATACATACAGAAATCTGAAAACCAAAATTTTACGACATACGGATGCATTTGGGATGAAATTGATCACAACAGAATGCATAAAATGGAAAACATACTACTTTCGGTCGATCAGGGTAATTTCGGGATTTTGCCCTTATAGAACACAGCCGTGCGGCTCTGTTCATAGGGAATACAGCTGTGCGGCTGTGTTCATGGAGAACATAGTCGTGCAGCTGTATTCGGGAAATCCGGTTTCCGAAAATTTGCAAAAATAGGAAAAATGCAAAGAAAAAGCAATGTACACAGGTTTAAGGCCTCTCAGAGTTTACCTTGATATTGTTTTGATCGTTGAACGTCAATAATTGAATTGAAAACCCATAATTTTTCCGAAACCTCAACCGGCTGAAAATCCGAAAACGAATCCAAAACGATCCGAAACCAATCCGAAGTAATCCCGAATGAGTGTGTGAAGGTTGAGAATGCTTCCTTTGTGCTTAGGAATTGTTTTTAGATGTTAAGGTTTTTGTTTTGGCTCACTTTTCTTAGCTCCTGGTATTCGGTTCCTTCTCCTCTTTTTCTCTCTTTTTTTTTCTTTGTTTCCTTTTTTTCTGTTTTAAGAAATGTCCTCCTTTTTTTATTTGATTTTTTTCTTTTCTTTTATACCTCTCACTCATCATCGTTTCCACCAATTAATGAGCTGTCTTTTCTTTTGCAACCATTTCGGCCGCTTTTCTTTTCGTTCAGGGTTGAACCCACTAAAGCCGCACGACTCTAGTTATGCTAGAGCCGTGCGGCTCTAGCAAGAGCTGGGCAGAAATCCGCAAAAATCAAACGCTCACCCCAATCCCTAAAATCGCTCGAAGGACCTTCTCGGGGTTTTAGATCGAGGATAGCTCGGTTTTCGGGAGATTGAGATACTCCTGGTGACATTCCAGTTGTTTTCAAGTCCGATTCATTTCCGTCCGCTCCACAGGTAATACAGGAATTCTCATCATAGAGGTTGGGAAAACCTAGCGCTTAAAACAAAGTTGAACTTAGGGAAGTTCAAAGCACACAAGCTCCTAAAGAGGATAACTAAGTGACTAGGGAGGAGCTTCCAGAGGTAGAAGCACCAGCCCAGGTCACACAAGAACCTAGGAGGTCTAGTAGGGATCGTTGAGAACTCGAGAGGTATGGATTTCTTGTAACTCACGATCACACTCTTCTCACCTTTAATGAGGAAGAGCCCAAAACCTACAACAAGGCCATTGATAGCCCACAATATGCTAATTGGTGTAAATCAATAGAGGCAGAGATGTAATCTATGTATGATAATTAGGTTTGGAACCTGGCTGATCCACCTTCGGGTGCTAAGGTCAGCGGTTGTAAGTGGTGCTACAAGCTGAAGGCTACGACGAAACCTTCTCACTAGTTGCCATACTCAAATCCATAAGAATCCTTCTAGCCATAGTCGTTTGGTATGACTATGAGTTCTGGCAGATGGGTGTCAAAACCGTTTTCCTTAGTTGAAAGCTACTCGAGGATATGTATATGACACAACCTGAGGGTTTCGTAGATCTAAAGCATCCTGAAAGGGTTTGCAAGCTTCAAAGAGCAATTTATGGATTGAAGCAGACATCCTGAAGTTGGAATCTTAGATTCAATGAATCCATAAAGGAATACGATTTCATACTGAATCAAGATGAGCCTTGTGTATATAAGAGGATTAGTGGGAGCATCGTCACTTTTCTGGTGTTATATGTGGATGACATCCTTCTGATTGGAAGCGACATACCAACACTGCAAGGGGTCAAGTAGTGGTTGTGTTAGTGTTTCACAATGAAAGACTTAGGCAAAGCTAAGATGATCCTAGGCATCAGGATCAACAGGGATAGACCCAATTAGCTTCTGGGCCTAAGTCAGACCACATATATAGACAAAGTTCTAAAAAGATTTAGCTGGATCAGGTTTCTTGCCAATGAACCATGGGCTGAAACATAGTAAGAAAAACTGTCCTAAGACTAGGAAGGACAGGGAGAACATGAAGTTGGTTCCATATGCATCGGCTACAGGATCAATCATGTACTCCATGCTATGTGCAAGACCTGATGTTGCCTTTGCACTATGTATGATGAGATAGTACCAACAGGATCCCAGTGAGGACCATTGGGAGGCAATCAAAGCAATCCTAAAGTACTTTAACCGGACTAAGGATAGCTTCTTAGTGTATGGTGGTCAGGAAGAGCTATTAGTGATTGGGTACGCTGATGCAAACTTCCAGACTGACTAAGATGAGTACCAGTGACAGTTTGGGTACATATTTTTTCTCAATAATGGTGCTGTCAGTTGGAAGAGCTCAAAGCAGCCGACCATCTTGGAATCTATTACAGAAGCTGAGTACATTACAACGTGTGATGCAACTAAGGAAGCTGCATGGATGAGGAAGTTTATCACTGAATTGGGAGTAGTACCAACTATCTAGGATCCAATTGATATCTTTTACGACAATAACGAGGCTGTTGCACAAGCTAAAGAGCCTCAGTCACATAAGAACAAGAAGCACGTACTCAGGAAGTTTCACCTCATATGAGAAATCACCGAGAGCGGTGACATTTCGTTACACAGAGTAGACACCAAGGATAATGTTGCAGATCCTTTGACCAAGGTGCTGGCTCAGCCTAAGCACGAGGATCATAGTAGATCTATAGGGATTAGGCCCATGCCTAGTTAGAACTAGTGCAAGTGGGAGATTATTGGGAATGCCCTAGTCCCAAGGCATTAGTCCTTGTATTGTATTGTACATTTTGTATCTTTTAACATATTAATGTATTATACATTTATGTTGTTAAATAAAGGCATTAATCTATTTATTATATATATCTTGTGCAATATTATAAATAGAGTATCAGATGGTAATATCTATATCCATGTTGATAAGTGCCATGCACTTGGCAGTGAAACCATGGATAGGGAAATTATATAACGATAAAGCCATCCATAGTCTGTTCCAGTCATGGGAATGAATGGAACCAAAGACAATCATAACCTTGATTGTATGGCGGTGTCTTACCGGCTATAGAACATGGATTGTCAATCAAGCATATGGGTATATGTAATAGGGCATGAAACTGGATAGATCCACTAAACGAGAAATCCACATAGTCTAGTATCACAAGTGATTCTCGTGTAGTACTTATGTTAGATCCTTAGACTTGACCATATTATGGTCTTGCATGTGAGCTCACACACTTTGGAGTACGCCCAAAGGGCCTATAACAGGGTACCAAGTATGGGTATGTTCAGGTGTGCCAGTGAATATGGCAAGGTCATAGATATATCGAAGGGAATGTCACTTAGTAATACACTGAGAAGATATCACCGACTACTTGATGAGTGCAACTGATAAGAGTGTGACCACACCCAAACAAGTTGGAACTTGTTTGTGAGCATCAGTTCATTTGGGGATCAAGTTAATTTCTAGACACAAAAGAGGTGATGACACCATGCCTCTGTGTTGGACACTGATATCAGCGAAATGGGATATATAAGTTAAACTACAGGGCTAAGACTTTCGTTAGACTGCAGTCTCTGTCTTAATTGGGGGCTGTATTGCTTACTAGAGCCTAACTACAGTCTGTGGGCCGTAGGTCCTATGGCAACATAAAGACGGACCTACAGGATCATATACATTGAACGACTGAGTTTGAACTAAACGAGTCAACTGTATTCTTGAAGTATACTGACTAGAGAGAAATTATTAATTGATTAAATTATAAATCAATTGGATTGATCAAAATAATATAATCAATTTATTGTGTTTCATTGAATTAATTTAAATAAGTTAATTCATGAATTTATTTCCTGGTGGAAATATTTTACATATATTAGTTTATATGTAATTCATTCATTTAAGTAAGAGTCAAAATTAATTTATTGGGTTAATTTAATTAGGTAAATTAATTTTAATTTAAATGCTATGTGTTATATTGTATGGTTTAATATAATAGCATACATGTAAAATTAAAATTAAATTGAAATTAATTTTAACCTATGGTTTTAATTTTAACCTAGGGTTGTAAATGCCTATTTAAACACACTTAAGTTGAAGATGAAACCTAAGCCATCACAAGCAGTAGAATTCGGACAAAACTCTTCCTCCTAGAGTGAGAATTTCGGACAACCTCTCCCTCTCTCTGTGGTTCTCTGATCCTTCGCTAGTACGGGTTCCTGCTCGTTAGGCATTTGTGTACAGGACTTTGGAGGAAATTTGCATTCGTTTCTGCAACAATCTTTAAAAGAGACTTTCAAGGTGAGAATCGGTTTCTTCCCTTGTGATATTTTGTTTTTTTTATTTCTTGCATTAGCTCTTGGGACCGGGTTTGAGAAAATTTAAATCAGCTTCCGCTACCAACGGTTGATTTTCAATGCAAAACCCTACAGAAACAAGTGTGGAAGCTGAACTTGTGGAGCATTTGGAGGGCGCGAAATGATTTTTTTAATGGTCCAACAAGCGTGATATAGATCATCATCTCACCAATTCTACATCCATGGTTGGCAGCAAGTTACAGTTCAAGACAAGTTGTCTAAGGTCCAGGATTTTCCAAAGTGGAAAGCCCCTCTAATTTACTTTGTAAAGTGCACCTTTGATGTGATGGTATCCTCTTCAGGTATTATTGGTTTTGGTTGTGTTCTAAGTGATCATCATGGTAACTTCTTAGCGGCTAGATATGGCAATATCAGTGGCAATTCAGACCCCTTGCTTGCAAAGGCTCGAAGTTACCGTGAAACTCTACAATGGCTTTCTTCCTTTTCTTCTACTCAAGTGATTCCTGAAGGTGATTGTCAATCAATTATTTTTAGCCTCAAGAAGACGGTTATCAAAGATTCCTTTTGTACTGGTTTAATTCTTGAAGATTGTAAAGCTTTTAGTTCTTGTTTTCAATTCCTTAACTACTTTTTTGTTAGGCGTAATGCTAATAGAGTCGCTCATAAGCTTTCTCAACTGGGTTTACAAAGTAACATTACATGTATGATCATTGATACCCCTCCTATAGGGATTGAGGATGAACTTCATTATGATTTAATAAAATTTTAATGCAATTTTCAGTAAAAAAAATCATATGGTTTGGTTGATTTGTGAACTGGTACTTGTAGCTTAAAACTTTATAAATTAGGACCTATGTTGTTTGCACCATTGAACTATCTTATCTTTTGGATTTTGATCTGAAAATTTGCACATTAGTTGATAAAATTACGATAGACCCTGATGATGGAACTCGTTAATTCAAGAAGCAAATGTATTTCCATAATCAGTAATGCAAAGAAATAAAAAAAAATTACAAAAGATATAAAAATGGAAAAAAAAAAAAATTTAATGTTGATGAAAAAGCAAACTATTAGGATGCTAAATGAATATTAAGTTTTGCACCAAGATCGGATTAACGGTGTGAATCGTGGGTTTTTAACCTAATATTCATCCAAAACTCAATGATTTCTACCATTTAACATTCCGATAATTTTTCTATATTATTTAAGAATTCTCTATAAAGATTTGAACGATTTTTTTCTATTTTTGGGATTTTTCTATTTTTTTCATGTTAGTAATTAATACCGCTTTCCAAAAATTCTTGAGCATCATAGTCAACTTCAATTGAATTTTTATCAACCAAAGTACAAAATTTCAAGTCAAATTCCAAACGATATGATAGTTATGAGGGGGTGTATTAGACGAAAGACTGTTTTTGTTTAATGGTGCAAACCATAGGACCCATGTTATATAGTTTTGAACTACAGTAACCAGTTTGCAAATGTACCAAATTACAAGGTTTATTTTTGTACTTATCTCTTGAAACTAATAGTTTTTAGATGCACATTTGAACATATAAGCTCATTTTGCAATTATTTCTTTCTTCGTTCTTTCAATAGAACTATCAAATAAACAAAAGTAGCCCATTAAGAAAAAAACACCAAACCACCAAAAACAAAAACCACACCAAAAGCTTCCTCGCAGATCACAGCGAGAACATCATGAGGACAATCTTCGAACGGTTTGCCTTCTAGGGAAACTACCATAATAAGATCAAAGTGGCCTTTGCCCTTGTGAACTTTTTAATTTTTGGAGTGAGCATTAAAATCTGAAAAATTTAGATGGGTTATGTCAGAAGTTTTCCATCTGGCTCCAATGAAATTCTTGATTCTCAATCAAAATAAGATTTTTGTACTATAATTTATTTTAATTGTTTGTCATTTAGTACTTTCGATTGTGGTCAAAATAGCCAAGTACCGCCAATGTTGCCTTCATGTGTCTAACAAAACTAGGGACAATGACTTAGAAAATATAAATTTTAACTATTTAATACACACTTATTCCACATTAGTCGCATGGACAAATTATAGAATACGCTCGTTACAACAATATCATCCGAAATGAATTTGATAAGCAATAATGTACAATTTTAGGTGAAATCATCAAAGGGAGCATTTAACGCAAGCATTTGTTGGATTCTCCTGTAACAAAATTTTTAGCTCCTTTTCAAATATTTCCATAGCTACAGAAGGCAGGCTAATAAGGACAAGAGTTCCATTTTCTCCTTTCTTGTTTTGATATGAAAAGCAACAGCTTGCCATTTTTAAAACTAATCTAGGAGGACCTCCATAAATGGCATTTCCCCACCCTAGGTCAACCTCTTTAAATCCGGAGCGAGTATTATCCGTCATCAAGTAAGTCCCCTCCTCTTGAAAGCGTGCCCTACCCTTACTCACCAGCGTATCCATCGCCGATTGTATATATTCTCTCGTTATACCTTCTTTTGCCTTCCTTATTAACCCTAATGCATATCCCACAGGATTTGCAATGAGGTCTTCAGCAGTGGATATCGCCGTCGAAAGTACAAAACCATTACCATAGTACCCTTCTGGTAATAAAGGAGGGTCAAATTGTTTATAACGTGCATTAACAACAAATATCATGCGCATAATTTGAGCTGGGTTTGGTTGAAGTGCAATGGTACGACATTTCCAAAGGCACGCTGTTATTATTTCAAAATTAGAACAATGTTGGATATGAGTAGGAATGAGTTTTCTAATGATGGAAAGTTCTTTGGGTCCAAAAAAAATTGTATGGTTAACTAGTTCATTATGTTGTGACGGGGTTGTTGGATTGTTGGTTTGCGGTGAAGGAAACATCTCGTATTCAGGATGGAAGCATGTTGGATTTGGTGGGTTCCTTGCACTAAGGATATGTCTTTTCCATACTGGCATAATAGATGGGATTTCTTTCCCTCTAGCAATTTCTCCTATAGCTGACATGAATTGACCAAAACCAGGGCCATCAGTCATACTGTGGTGGAAACGAACAGCAAGAACAAAACCACCACATTTCAGACGCGTCACCTACCATTTACTTTGTACAATGTTAGAAAAAAATTTTCAAGAACGCTAAACTCATTCAAACGAAATAATTAGATATGAAGAAAATATCTTGAAGCCCTCAGAACTTATCATTTTTGTTGATTAAGACCGTAATAAATATGCCAATTGGACATATCGACCAATCGTCAAAAATAACTGAACACATTGATTCCATTGCTAGCAAAACATTTTGTGGTGAATATCAAACTCAGTTAATTAAAGGCATCTTACTAATTTTTATCTGCCCATATAAAATCATGCATTTTCTACAGTTCAAAATGAGGTTTTTATAACTTCCTTATTGCTACCATGTCTAACTTATATAAATATGCTTTCAAACTGTTGAAGATGTTATTACAAATATAAATGAAATGAGTAATTGATGTATACACTTTAATTTAAAACTGTTTGAAGTTAACAACTAACTTTTCTTTTAATTAGTAGCTTAAGTATGTGATTATAATTGATCAAATACTCATTATGTGAAACTGAAAGTTGAAAGACTTAATTATAAAATTGGTCCTTAAGATTTTTTTTTTTCCTCTTATTATATACCTGAAAAAGCAGCAAAGGGCAATTAAGAACTCCATTCGCTCCGGGGACATCATAAAGGAACTCATCCAAGTAGGGGAATAGAGGGTGAAGCGAATCGCCAGATTGTTGAAGAGTAATGTTAGCATCAGCCTCAATAAATAAAACACCTTCACCTGTGCATTCAACTATAAGCTTGCGTGAAGGACATAATTCTCTAAGCCTACCTGCAAATGGATAGTAAAACACAAGTGTTTTAGCAATCGCCTCTTTAATAACCTTTGCCGGATCTATCCCTTCCATGTAGGGATTGTTTGGATACACTTGGACAATAGGAATGTGGAATCTGAAACTATCTTGATCATCTATATCGGATAATGGCTTGAAATCATGAGGGGTCGGCTTAGCCGGAGCTATAAGTTCCGGTTCACTTCTGTCTACCTTGAAAGGTGGAGTGATCCTTGAGGGGTAATTCATATCAAATAAAATTACAAATCCGTAGCTATAGTTTTATTCTATTTTTCTATAGGAAATGAGGGTTCGGGGGAAATCATGATCAGTTTTATAACCTTATAATTACCTTAGAGTGAATTTAGAATGATTTTACAAATTTAGCATCATTCTTGACTCAACTTCAACTGGTTCATTGGTTACTTGGCGGAGCAAAATTTCTGCCGGTATTATTGACGCATAAAATTGTAAGGTGATTTCCTGGATATTATATTTACAGGTGTTCATCAACTCATTGTAATGTTTCCCATAGATGTTAATTAATTTATGGGAAATATACAATTTTTTTTATTAAATCTAATATATTTTATTTTAAATATTAACTTTTAACTACAATAGTGAGTGTTTATATTTATTTTTTCGTCCCATAGTAATAAGTTAAGTTACTAATAAAAAAAAAAAAGTTTCAGTTAAGAGCTAAACTATACAAAATACAAGAACAATTAATTTATCAATATTAGAGGAAGTATCAAACTACATAATTGATGCAATAGAAGAAAAGACTTTGATCTATATGGAGAAGTGGCAAACCCGTAAATAGTTTCGAGTTTGGATTGTCGATTTTTCTCGATTTCGGACCCTAAGTTTATTGGAAACGGGCCAACAATAAAAAACCATTGCTTTGCTATGTGGCTCATCGCTTTTTGGCCAAAAACATCGTTTAGGGTCTTAAAATTGCGATTTAGTGCTTTTCAGGACCTTTTTGTAATTTTTCTGATTTGTTTTCCTTCTTCGTTTTGGATTCTAATTTTTTTTTTCTATTTAAGTTATGTTATAACTCTGAGGGGGCAGTTTTTTTTTTTATTATTATTAATATTTTCGGATTTAATTCAATTCCTTGCTTTTGTTTTTGCAAAATTCTGATAGTAGAGGCTAATTTCCGGCATCTTACGCAACGAATCTTAGTGTTTTGTTCGAAATTTCCACTGCATCAATAATGAAAAACTAAGCTACATTTAATCTTGCTACATTTCCAACAGTTTTATTCTAGACTAGCAAAAAATATAAATTTTTCGACACACTAATGATATGTGTAAATCAGCTAACATGTTTATAGTAATTATATATATATTAAAAAAAAAAAAAGTAATGAATTGTATATATCATGTAGTTTCATATTAAGAGACTGAGGCTTGAGAGCATGGATCTGGCTGCATATGTGGGGACATATGTGTGAGCACGGGTTTTTTCTCGGTCTCGGTGATAAGAATCCCTTGCTTACTTGTGGACTGGATGAGCTTGAACGGGACCCGAAAGCAACCAGAATGCTGCCTGGGGAAGCTCAAATGACCTAAAAACCTGGCTATCCGTGATCCGACACCCCCGGAAAGGTCTCCCGAGAGGTCTCTAGGGTTTAAGGTGCATGCCTGAGGTTTCGCCTTTTCGCTCTAGCATTCGCCAAAGCTGGGCGGCTCTGGTTCCTTGAACTAGAGCTGGCCAGCTCTAGTGCACACTAGAGCCAGCCGGCTCTAGTGGGCAGGACAGGTTGCCTTGCAAAGTCAGGCAACCTATCTTGCAGAGAGGAGGTATGGGCAGAAGCGGATTTTCAGATGGCAAATTAATTGAGATATAAAAAAAGAGAGAGAGAGAGAGAGAGGCAAAAGGGGGAGGACTTTTGGTTCTCAAGAAAAAAAAACACAGAAAGAAAAAAAAAGAGAAAGCAGAAGCAGAGAAAGAAGGAAGAAGAAGAGGAGACCGAGAGAAATACCCAGAACAACTCCCACAAATACTCTCATCAAACCCTAAATCAATCCTCAAGCATTAACAACACAACCAACAACTTCTACGGATTGTTTCGGTGTGATTTAGGGTCGTTTTGGATTGTTGAAGGATTTGGCCGATTGAGTTCCAGGAGACATTACAAGCTTTCAATCCATTCTTTGGATGTTTAAAGTATCCGAACAACATCCAGGTAACTCTGAGAAACCCTAAAACTTGTCTGCATTTGATTTTCTGTACGTTTTTGTCATTTTTGCCGAAATCCAAAAAATGGTCTGCCCACCATAGCCGTACGGCTGTGTTCCTCAGGAACACAACCGGCCAGCTATGTTTCTGATGGACAGAGCTGGCCGGCTCTAACCCAGAGCCGGCCGACCCTGTTCTTCAGGGACAGATCCCCGATCTTTTCCAAACGGCCGAAACATCCCGTCTTCCATTTTGATTTTTTCTGTTGGGATCATTTTTGGCCCGGAATCATTTGTATGTATTTGTATTTTGATTTTCTGACTATTGCATACTCGAATATCGGTGTTTTCAGTATTTCCCGCGGTTTATTTTCTGAGTTTTGGGGTCGTTTCATCCGATTCGGATCCATTGTCCAGCATTTGCAGACCCCCGAATCCCACAAATTCCCTGCAAAATATTGAAAATAAGTAAAATAATATTTTCACAAATGTTTTTGGTATGTTTATTGCATTTTGGACCATAGATGGTTTGTGCATTTAGGAACCCACACGAACGAGACCCCGAGTTCTGGGATAACCGACCCACGAAAATGGAAATAAGCATGTAACTGAGCCAAATGGTTTATAAAAATTGATTTTCTAGCACAAAAATTATAGGGTGTTTCAAAACGAATTTCCATGTCTAACCGGTCCGACCGGCTGGGTCGAACCAGTTAGCCCCTTAATGCATGCTCCCTTATCCTAAAATTCCCATTCTGTCCTGATTTGAGTCTTGTTTGTGTTTATAATATTAACTACACTAACCAGCCTGTTTTGCAGCATTTATTTTTATTTTTGCTGTATTTAATAGATTAATTCGTGTACTTAGGTGGTTGTATTTTTAGATTCTCGTGTACTTTAAGCGATTATAAAAGTGAGGATGAGAGTTTATATTTTATTCAATTTGGTTGTATAATCAGCCTCTATTATTCTTTTGTATATTTGTGTGAATGGTTTAATTTCCCGAAATTTATTTTATGCATTCTTGCCTTAGCATCGGCTTAATAAAACTCAACGAATTGGGGTTAGAAAAGATAATAAATTGAATAAATATGACTTTATAAAGAATAAACGAATACAATCTTGAGGTTAAATAGGTAAGTTGCCCGAACCCTGAATCTTTGGATTAGGTACAGTAGTCTACGCTCGGTAGGAAGCTATACCGGAATTTCCCGGATGAGCTGATCCGGGTGGCGACTCTGTCACTGATCTCGGGATTTAGGTTTCGAGGTCTTTAAGTAATAAAACGGGAAAAGTTTTTCTATAAAATGAATTTCCAAATTAAATCAATAATTTTCCCAACTCAACATAAACAAAACCCACTTTTCCCAAAACATCACTAAACACAAAACAAATCAATTTCTTTCTTTTCTTTTTCCTCAGCCCGCTTCGCCGCGTCCTGTTTGTCTTTTCATTTTAAGGTCGTCCGCTCATAGTGGAGACTCTGCTAGGGATTTTGACTCTTAAAATGTTTTTTTTTTCTTAAAAAACTTAAGGAACTTAGGCAGCTATTGAAATATAACCTCGCTTGTATTCGTTTATCGATTTATAAACATCATATTTATTCATACCTTTGCATATCATGACATTTTCTTCCTCTCAACCCCTCGAATACACTCTTTCACCTCGGTTTACCCAATAAGGTGGCCTACCTCTACGACCAGGATTGGAGACACCCAACGGGGTAAACCACTCATAGCCTTGCATGACCTCACATCGTGTTCTACGGTGGGGAAGTGTTTATTCACTATGAGAGCCTGCACGACCCTTGGTTTTGACTTTGGCCCACATGTAATGGCTTAGTAATTTACCCTAGGGTTACCAAAACATAAATTAAAATTGAACAATCGAGTGTGCGCCTTTGGTATCACCCGTTGATGCCAAAGAGACCCAACAACTAGGAAGAATTGTGAAACCAATCGAAAGAAGAAATAAGGTTGGAAGGGAGCACATATTTTTACGTGCGCTAATGTTTGTTTTGTGTTATTTTTCCTTTCCTTTTTACCTTTCATAAAGCATCCGAAATACATAATCATCTCATGTGCCATTCCTGATCACCTGTTCGTGCAGCCATCTTTAAATACATGTGCATATGTGTGACATTTATGCTGACCACGTCTTCGTGCAGCCACAATATTTTACTCATATGACATACATATACATCCTGTGTGCCAACATTTCCATAAAACATACACGACATCATTCTGCGTGTCACGCATTCTAACCACGTTTTCCTGCAGCCACTTATATGTTTGTGTGACATACGCGTTCATTCCATTTCATTCCATCTCACCTATTTGGGGACGTTCTAAGAATGCCCATCATGATCATTTCATTTCATCCCATATCGGGTACCCCCAAACTACCGATTTCTGCTCATGCACCGGATTGCACTCGGCCATTTCACAAAATATCATATCATTCAATAGTAGACCACAATGGTCCTACATTTTCTTCCGTGTGACAATTCACATGATGCCATCACATGAAATCACATTCATTCATCATAGGTATCCGGGTGATGCCAAGTCCTGTTTGTGCATTATGGTTCATATTGAACCATTTCATAGCATTATGAGATCATTCGAGGTACTCCCTGGGTGCCAGATTAGTACACATATAAGGGCATCTTATGACATTATCAATTCATGCAAGGTGTTCTACGAAAGCCGAACCCCTATCCGTGTCTCGAGTTACAAGCGACTTTCCCGTAACATCATTTCATATCATGTTGCTTCAAAAGCATTAGATCTCTGCCCGTGTACCGGCTCACACGTGGCCATTTCACGACAATTCATTAGGTGCCCCAAAAGCGCTGACTTTTTAACCGTGTGACGGTCCACACACGGTTTTCTTTGCATTACTCTTGTACAACATCAGGCATTCTTAGAGCGTCCGGAATAAACAATTCACATCCATTATTGTCTTCATTCGTAAAGCATTAAATGCACACAATCATCTCATGTCTTGTATAATCATTCCCAACGCATCAACATTTGTGTAGCATTGATACTAACCACATTCTGCTGCAGCCATGTTATTTTATTCACATGTGCCATACACATAACATTTCCACGAAACATGCAAGGTATTACTTTGTGTGTGTGTTATGTGTACTAATCACGTCTTTGTGTAGCTGCGATGCTTTATTTGGGTGACATGTGCATTCATTCCTTGCACGCATAACATCATCTTGTATGCCATGCATCTAACCACATCTTCTGCAGCCACCTGCATTCTGTGTGACATGTGCATTCACACCATTTCATATCATTACTCCTAACAAAGGACATCCCAAGGATGCTCATCATAATCATTTCGTTTCACAACAGGTGCCCTAAAGTCACCTATGTTTTGCCTGTGCCTTGGTTGCACTGGGTCATTTCTACATTCCATTCATTAGGAGACCACAACGGTCCTAAATCTATGATCATGTGGAAAGTCACATGATAAGCATTACACTACATCTCATTTATCTATCTGTTCTCGGTGTCATTGGGATACCGAGATCTCGCTTGTATGTTGTGATCTGCATCGGATTGCTCATAACATTATCACATCATCCAAGGTACTCCATGAGTGCCCAGTTAGTACCCATATAGGGGCATTCCATGACACTACTAAATCATGCAAGGTGTTCCACGAGCACCAAATCTTTGTCCGTGTCTCAAGTTACACGTGACTTGTCTGTAACATCATTTCATGTTAGATGCATCAAAAGCATCAGAACTGTGTCTGTGTGTTAGCGCACACACGGTAATTCCATAACATCCATTAGATGCCTCAAAAGCATCAGAACTCTCTCCGCATGCCGACCATGCGTGACCATTTCATGACATCCACTAGGTGCTCCAACGGCATCGAACCTATGCCTGTGCACGCGATCACATGCGGTCTGTTTGCATTGCCTTTTTGCATAGCATAGGGGAATCCACGGAACGTCCAAAATATATAATAAGGTGAATCATCTTCATTCCTACCTTCACCCGTCTAACATCATTCAATCGCATCAACCCATGACTATACATTCATTCATACATAAACACAAGGCACTCCCTGAGCCCCGAAACTCAGCTCACATACCAAGCACGTTATCTCATATCATTTCATCACATAAAAGCCCAAAGTACTTCTCGAGTACCGAAAAACAATTCACATGCCAAGCGTTCTGTTCTATCTGACCTCATATCATGCTTCATAATCCAAGGTGCTCCCTGAGTGCTGAAGATTATGTTAGATCATCATGCGCATACACACCAACACAGCATTTAACTTCCCTCACAAGCAATGTCTTGCTTCGATCCGTGGACACCCCAGTTGTGTCGTTCTTCCCCAGGGGCATAACTATGTACCCTTGCAAGCAATGTCTTGCTTCAATCCATGGACACCCCAGTGTGTCGTTCTTCCCGGGGGTATAACTATGGGGCATAACTATGCACCCCATCTTAAATCTCCCTGCAACCAATGTCTTGCTTCGATCCGTGGACACCCCAGTGTGTCGTTCTCCCCGGGGGCACAACTATGCACCCTATTGCAAGTACTACTTGCCTCGATCTATGGACACTCCCGACTATCATTTTATCCCTATGGTGTATATTTATACACCATATTTTATTTTAGCATGCATCATCCCCACCAGCATCCATTGCATCTGTATGGTCGATCTCCGATAGTATAGCATGACATGGCATCACATGAAATCACACATGCAATGCATCATCCACATACACGTGCATAACACGTCACGTATATTCATGCATACATAGTTCCCTGTTCAGTATCTGTCTGTCGACCCTAACAAGTACTCTCATCAGGGGAAGATATCTTGAGAATGGCCAGCCCACAAAATGTCAATGCCATAGCAGATGTGGTGGAAGACTATGTCGCTTCATCTCGATTCCGAAAGGCAGTTAGGGGGGAAGCGGCAGTAATGCTGAGAGAAATGCTGGGGGATGATCTTGACAGAGTAGAGAGGCTAACGATGAGATGCGCTGAGTTGGAAACCCGGGTGGCAGAGCTCGAAGGGAAAATAAGAGACATGGCGAGCACGGGCTCCAATGTTGGCATTGATAAGGAGTAGAACACCAAAATCACCGACACTCCTCCTCAACACCTCGGAAAGCCCTCTCCATAAAATTTGGGCTTATTGGGGTTGTCCAATAAAGGAAAACTGAAAAGACCTATAGAAGCCAATGCCAACATTGACTCTGCTTTGCTAGAGTTCGCCTCCCGAAGACACAGGGGCAGTTGCATCCTCTGGACCTCGTTCAATGACCAGACTATTCACCATCTGCAGAAAGATGGGCCTGTTGCAAAGTGTTCGACCATACATGGCACCAACACCAGAACAAAAAGGTAACTTATGCAGCTATCATGTAGTAGTAGGCCACAGACTAATGAATGTGTCGGTCTGTGAAGGAAGATCCAGAAGCTGATCGACGAAGGAAAATTGAAAGTTCCGCCTCCCTCTAACAAGCGATCAAGGGCAATCAAGGGGACCACCATAGGGATTCCTCAATCTTCCCGGGGAAAGGAATATGATGAAGAACAAGGCCTGATCTGACGAGAACGGGACAATGGTACTGAAGTCGAGGCAGTGACTAGTCGGGGGCTAAAAAAAAACTACAACCCTTGGAGCTGTCCTTTTTATAGGGAACTCATTTTTGTTGCTACAGTGTATTAATATCATTTTGAATGCAATGCATTTTGTTATCTTCTTACTTATGTGGTGATTGCATGTATATGGCATTGCGCACGCATTTGATCATCTAACATGACATGTCAAACACGCATAATATCAAAATGCATGACATCAATCTGAATACTATAGGGAACCTAAAAGTGAACCTAGTCCTGAACGAACTCTCTCTTGAAAGGTGAGCTTGTGAGATAAATAAAATAATATGATGGCACCACTTCCATCGAGACATTTGCTGGCTCAACTCAAAAATCCTTGAAAGACACTACCAGTCGTGCCCCAAAGTTTCAACTGTAATGGCACACATGATGCCCAAACCTTTCTAAACCGAAAGCCATCTTTGAAACTCCAAATCCTACCTTAAACTTAAAAGCCCTCCTTGAGGCTTCCAAACCGAAGAAAGCCTTTCTTGAGGTAAAATCAAACTTAAAAAGCCCTCCTTAAGGCACTCAAATCCGAAAAGCCCTCCTAAAGGAAAAACCAAATCAAAAGCCCTCCTTGAGGCACCCGAACCAAGAAAGCCCTCATAGAGGAAAAACCAAACCAAAAAGCCCTCCTTGAGGCACTTAAACCAAAGAAAGCCCTCCACAAGGCAAAATCAAATCTAAAAAGCCCTCCTAGAGGCAATTAAACCCAAGAAGTCCTCCTAGAGGCAAAGCATGATCCCATATCCAAAGGGGATACCCCAAGCCAAAACCCTAAAGCTAAAATTCCCAACATCACCAAAATCTCCAACCCACGGAGTGTTCAAATGGCTTTCATCACCCTCATCACCCACCATGTCTAAAATTCTGACGCAATTTTGGTTGTAGTGCATACATTATCCTGTTCGTGTGACATTCATATGTACATGACATTATGCATGCATTGTTCATCCAAAAAGCATATCAAACACATATGACATGCATGAGTTTGAATGCAGTAGGAAAACCAACAGATGGCAATAGTTTGGCCAATATATATATATATATATATATATATATATATATATATACAGATAGGGGATCTAGTAGCATTAAAAAGGAATCTTCAGCTCTCGGCATTGTCAGATCCTTCTTTCCTATCTGTGAAAGACTTAGAGTTTCCTGTCTTCAAAACCAAAGCTCTTCCCTTTCCCTTTTCTGATTTCTTCCACATCTTCAACACCCTTTGTCTTCCGTTTACCACCCAATCCACCAACACCTATTTGACAAAAACCTCTTTTCACCCTATTCTCTAAACTAACCTTGTGAAGCCTTATTTTCCACCATCAATGGCTTCTAACAAGAAATTGAACCCCAATGCTATTCCATATTTGCATCATCTCATTATCAAAAAGGTGACAGGGGCCTATGACAAATTACTGACTCAATCAATCTTTGTTTATCATCAACCTGTACCAGATTGGGGATTCTCTTTCTACCCCATGCCACTTCTCTTTAACCTAAACCCCTAGACCAAATATTTCATAACCTCAAACTGATAGGAAAGGCCTTGATTTCATGACAGAGAGAGGATTTGAATATAAGCCTGCTCAAGCTACTATTGATGGGACTCCTAAGTAACCACTGTTCTCGCCCAGCAAAAGCCACACTATAGCCTATACTGGACTCAACCCAGCAAGAGATGGTTCTGTTGAGCAAAAATGTGCTACAAAAAGAAGAAGGCTGACACTTACCCCTATGAACTTCACCAACGGTGTTGGAGGAATCAGGTTTTACGAAGCATTCAACAATCATGAATGGGATGTTGCCATCAACAGAAAGACTTGCAAAGCCTGTTGTGCTAATATTCAGGGGAAAGTTGCATTTACCAACCATTTTAAGAACTCAATCGTCATCTACAACAGAAGTGACTAGTTACCAGTGGTTCTTTCATTTCCTAGCCATGGTGTGCCTTGCTCTAGGTGTGAGCGGACGACGCATTTTCGACGAGACGCGGGACTCACTTTCGGAAGGGGCGCCTCGATCTCGGGCGGGCGCCTCCCTCGCGTGGGGTTTTTATGAATGGAAAGTCGGTTTTTGAAAAATAAATGTGAAATTAATGCATAAAAGAACCGAGACCTAAGTCTCGATGAATATTGTAGAGTCGCCACCCGGCTTAGATCAACCGGGAAATTTATAATGCAGCTGAACCGGACGAACAGTCGCTACACTATCCAAAGATTCAGGTAAGGACAAGTCCCTTATTTCATGTCTAATTAAAATAAATATCGCCAATGTTCTCAAATGGTATTTCAAAATCTAAAGTCAATTTTATTGAATATATGAAAGGCATACAGCGCGCATACAAATATATAATACCAAAATAAAGAAAAGAAATAAATATTGATTGGCTTACAACCAAATCGAATACAAAAATAAAAACTCTCGCCTCACTTATACAATCGCCTAGGATACACGAGAATCTAGAAAAATACAACTGCCTGGGATACACGATTTAATCTATTCAATTACATCCAAAATGAAAATAAAGGAAGTTAAAACCTGCAAAACAGAGGGTTAGCACAGAATACGGCACGCCACAAGTTGGACTCAAATAGACAGAATTGGGAAATTAAGAATTGGGGGCATGCATTTAGGGGATAACCGGGTTGGCTCGGCTAGTCGGCCCGGTTAGACCTGGAAAAACATTTTGAAACGTCCCTTTTTTTTTTTTTTTTTGGGTTTTGTGGGGAAAATCATTTTGAAAACAATTTTACCGGTTTACATGCATTTTAATATATTAAGTGGGTCGGTTTTCAGGAGAACTGGGTCTCCGTCGTTGAATTGTTCTAAATGCAATTTTATTGAAAATTAAATCTAGGGTCCTGAATGCACACAGCAAAATTCATTTTGATGATTTTTGGATTTCTTTGATTTTTTATGGATTTTTGGAAATTTTTGGGGATAAAAGCTGAGATTCTGATTCTGGAACAAGGGTTACAGTCGTGCGACTGTAACTACAGTCGTGCGACTGTAAACAGTTCAGGATCAAGATCCCGCTAAAATTTATTCAAAGTAAACTGGAAAAAGGGCCTGGAAATCAAGAACACTCGTACGACCATAACTACAGTCGTACAACTGTTCATCAAATTTAAGAATAATCGTACGACTGTTCTTGATTTCCAGAAACAGAAGGACGAAAACAAAGCAAAAATGCACAAAATGCACTTCAATCACCCAGAAAGCATGAAAAAGTGAAAGGAAAGGAGTGCCTACTTTTTTGGAAGCCTATCCAAGTCGATTAGACCCCTGGCATCGCTCCGATCCATAAGAATTTGTAATTCTTCCTTGAGTTTAGGATTAAAAACTTTGTGTCTAAAAATCTTCAATTGTCAAGGTTCTTTGCGGTTTTGGTCCGAAACTTGATTTTGTTGGTAAGATCAGATTGTTTCTTTATTAGTTTAACAAGTCTTTTATGTTAGCTTTAGGATTTTATTGAAGAAAAAGAGAGGAAGTGGAGTGATATGCTTGCTTTTTTTTCTTTCTTTTTCCTTTCTTTCTTTCCTCCTTTTTTTTCTCTCAAAAATCTCTCTCTAAAAAAAACCCTCTCACTAGATCATCTGCCTCTCCCCAAATCTTCCCCCTTTATCTTTCACGTCAATCCTCGCCACCTGATTTTGCTGCAAAGGGGCAGGCATTAGTTGTCCTTCCTTTTGCAGCCTGCAATTCCTGCTGTTGGCAGACGCAAGTGGACATTACAGTCGTACGACTGTAATATTTTTAAGTACAGTCACACGACTGTAACACATTGAAAATACTGTATATTACAGTCGTGTGAGATCTGCTCTCCTTTTTTTAAAAAAAAAAAATCCGGCACTTACACTAGGGTTATTGTGGTTCACGGACAAAGGAAAAGTACAATTAACTCAAGTCATTCTGAATCAGGCCATACCTTGAAGGACTAAAAGCTGTGTCCATCTTTGGCAACCATGTGTGAATTGGAATCTGGGGTGAATTGAAGACATGAATACAACCTCCTACCTTAGGAGAATCCAGTGGTTAATTGATCCCATCTTAGATTATCCGCTCTGAAGCCATGGTTGGATTTTCCTAATGCATTCACATTCATCATATCATAAATGTTTCATATTCTGTTTTGATGTTCAATATGCATGTGTTATGCCATTGCATGTAAATGTCCATGTTCAGGCTACAACACATAGCAAACCAGACTTAATGAAGCATTTCACATCCAAACCCAAACCTCCAATACTTGGGGTATGGAAAAGATAAATCATGAATCATCATCAAGGACAATCCTATCATGACCAAGGCAGAATCGTCAAGGCGCACTCTCCAATCCTAAGACAAGCAAGTGCTATGAGATCCGCTTGGATGATGCACTCTTATACACTTGGCCATCGTTCATAAAAAAAAAACCAACAATGATCTTCAGCGAGAGAATCTCCAACACGGAAAATCGAAAGGACGTGTTGGTAACAAGAAGAGACTGACATACAGAGGCAGTGTCACTTTTGATTTTCCTATCGTATTCATTCTGATGTCATCATAATGATGCTAGACATGTTTGATTTTCTACTTAGATATTCATATTGCATGCATCGTGCCATTGCATATAAACACCCATCAGTAGGTCATTGCATCCAAACCACGGTGGCATCAATGAGATTGTCACTACAAATGGCAACTACCAGCTCAGTTGTACCATCCCCATTATGATCATCCCTGGCAGAGTGGTCCCCAGTAGGATCGTCCCCACGGAGTCTCTAACAAAATCCCCAACGGGTTCCCAGCTAAGATTCTTCCCACTGAATCAGAAGCTCCAACAGATCCCCCAACGAGATCAGATGGATCAGAATGCTCCCCAGCGGAACTCACGGCCAAAACGATCCCCACTGAGTCAAAATCCTTGGTAGAGTCATCTGACCGACACAGTCCCCAAAGGAGATCATCAGGAGTCACAAGTTTACTCCCTAGCATAGTGCAGATACCAAACATATTATCAGAAGCATCATGACACATGCATACATATGAATCATGCACGCATTCATGCATACATACATCAAACCACCTCAACCATGTTTATCTTCAATTGAAGGGGTCACCTCGAGAAGAGATCCCTCCCAATTCAGAAAGGCACCCCCAGGGTCACAACACGCAAATTGGAGCCCAACGACTCCAAAACCTTAGGTATGAAAAATTTCTATAATTATCAGAATTTTTTGTTCATGCCAATATAATCCCGAGAATGGTATTTCTTGCCTTTAACAGGTATCTGGGGGCAAAACAATCTTATATCAATCTTCACGGGAACTCCACCACACGGAGAATCAACTTATTACTCGTTGCTCCACCACACGAAGAAGTACATCATCACCCATTTCAATCCTGTCGTCACATGGGCAGGAATGAAATGACTATTAAGGAGTTTCTTGCCTTTAACAGGGATCTGGGGGCAAGACAACTGCCAACCTCGTGCTATCTCTTCACCACATAGAAGGGACAGCATATCTCTCACTTCGACCTTATCGCCACATAGATAAGGAAGAATGTCTATTGATGAACTTCTCACCTTTAATAGGTATCTGGGAGCAGAACAACAGACCAATTCATTCAACCTTTCCACCACATAGGAGAGGAAGAACACTCATTTCAATCCTGTCATCACAGAGGCAGCAAAGAAATGCTTATTGAGGAGTTTCTTGCTTTTAATGGGGATCTAGGGGTAAGACAACTACCAACCTCGTGCTGCCTCTTCGCCACATAGAAGAGACAGTACATCTCTCACTTCGACCTTGTCGCCACATAGACAGGGAAGAATGTCTGTTGACAAACTTCTCGCCTTTAACAGGTATCTGGGGGCAGAACAACAAACCAATTCGTTCAACCTTTCCACCACATAGGAGAGGAAGAACACTCATTTCAATCCTGTCATCACAGAGGCAGCAAAGAAATGCCTATTGAGGAGTTTCTTGCTTTTAATAGGGATCTAGGGGTAAGACAACTACCAACCTCATGCTGCCTCTTCGCCACATAGAAGGGACAGTACATCTCTCACTTCGACCTTGTTGCCACATAGATAGGAAAGAATGTCTGTTGACAAACTTCTTGCCTTTAACAGGTATCTGGGGGCAGAACAACAAACCAATTCGTTCAACCTTTCCACCACATAGGAGAGGAAGAACACTCATTTTGACCTTGTCGTCACATGGGTAAGGAAGAAATGCCTATTGAAGTCTTTTGTCTTTAATAGGTATCTGGGGGTAAGACAATCTTATATCAATCTCATGGGAACTCCACCACACGAAGACAACAACCAACTTAGTGCTACTTCTTCGCCACATAGAAGGGATAGTACATCATCTTTCATTTCAATCCTGTCGTCACATGGGCAGGAAAGAAATGCCTATAGAAGTCTTTTGCCTTTAGCAGGTATCTGGGGGCAAAATGATTCAATCGTATTTATTCTTGATCGAGGGGGCAAAAATTTTTGCTTCCAAAACTGTCAATCAAGAAATAAATACGCAGCTTAACACCAACCTGGGCACGCTCCACCACAGTGAGCCAACATCACGGGTACGATCCACCATAGTGAACTGTCATCACGGATGCGCTCCACCACAATGAGCCAACATCACGAGCATGCTCCATCACAGTGAGCCATCATCACGGGCATGCTCCACCACAGTGAGCCAATACCACGGGCACGCTCCACCACAGTTAGCCAACATTACAGACATGCTCCATCGTAGTGAATCGACTTGGAACCATGGCCGGTGCCTCCAGCAAGGAACGCCAGGTACACTTCCTTTTCTTCCCTTACCACACTCCCAGTCACGAGACCAAATTCGATCTAGGCTCTATAGCCCACGATGATCTGACTTTGATCCCACAAAGGGCAGCCTATGAGCACAGGTTTTTTTTCGGTCTCGGTGATAAGAATCCCTTGCTTTTGATCCCGCGAGGGCAGCTTGTGAGCACGGGTTTTTTCTCAGTCTCGGTGATAAGAATCCCTTGCTTACCTGTGGATCAGATGAGATTGAAAGGGACCCAAAAGCAACCAGAATGCTACCTGGGAAGCTCAAATGACCCAAGAACCTGGCTATCCGTGATCCGAAACCCCCGAAAAGTTCTCCCGAGAGGTCTCCAGGGTTTAAGGTGCATGCCTGAGGTTTCAACTTTTCGCTCCAGCCATCGCTAGAGCTGGGCGACTCTAGTTCCTTGAACCAAAGCCGGCCGGCTCTAGACTAGAGCCGTGTGGCTCTAGTGCACACTAGAGCCAGCCAGCTCCAGTGGCAGGATAGGTTGCCTTGCAAAGTCAGGCAACCTGTCTTGTAGAGAGGAGGTATGGGCGGAAGCGGATTTTCAGACGGTAAATTAATTAAGATATAAAAAGAGAGAGAGAAAGAGAGAAAGGAAAAAGGGGGAGGAATTTTGGTTCTCAAAAAGAAAAAAAAAAAAAGAAAGCAGAAGCAGAGAAAGAAGGAAGAAGAAGAGGAGACCGAGAGAAATACCCATAACAACTCCCACAAACACTTTCATCGAACCTTAAATCAATCCTCTAGCATTAACAACATAACCAACAACTTCTACGGATTGTTTCGGGGTGATTTAGGGTCATTTCGGATTGTTGAAGGATTCAGCCGACTGAGTTCCAAGAGGCATTCCAAGCTTTCAACCCGTTCTTTGGACGTTTAAAGTATCTGAACAACATCCAGGTAACTCTAAGAAACCCTAAAACTTGTCTGCATTTGATTTTCTATGCGTTTTTGTCATTTTTGCCAAAATCCGAAAAATGGTCTGTCCACCATAGCCGTACAGCTGTATTCCTCAGGAACACAGTCGGCCAACCATGTTTCTGGTGAACAGAGCCAGCCAACCCTGTTCTTCAGGGACAGATCCCCGATCTGCCCAAACAGCCGAAACAACCCATCTTCCATTTTGATTTTTTCTGTTGGGATCATTTTTGGCCCGGAATCATTTGTATGTATTTGTATTTTGATTTTATGACTATTGCATACACGAATATCAGGGCTTTCAGTATTTGCCGGGTTTATTTTCTAAGTTTCGGGGTCCTTTCATCTGATTTAGATCCATTTTCCAGCATTTGCGGACCCCCAAATCCCACAAATTCCCCGGAAAATATTGAAAATAAGTAAAATAATATTTTCACAAATGTTTTTGGTGTGTTTATTGCATTTTGGACCATAGATGGTTTGTGCATTTAGGAACCCACACGAACGGGACCCCGAGTTCCGAGATAACCGACACATGAAAATGGAAAGATGCATGCAACTAAGCCAAATGGTTTATAAAAATTTATTTTCCAGCACAAAAATTATAGGGCGTTTCAAAACCGATTTCCAGGTCTAACCGGTCTGACCGGACAGGTCAAACTGGTTACTCCCTAAATGCATGCTCCCTTATCCTAAAATCCCCATTCTGTCCTGATTTGAGTCCTGTTTGTGTTTATAATATAAACTGCACTAACCAGTCGGTTTTGCAGCATTTATTTTTATTTTTACTGTATTTAATAGATTAATTCATGTACTTAGGAAGTTGTATTTTTACATTCTCGTATACTCTAGGCGATTGTAAAAGTGAGGACGGGAGTTTATATTTTATTCAATTTGGTTGTATAATCGGCCTTTATTATTCTTTTGTGTATTTGTGTGAATGGTTTAATTTCCCGCAATTTATTTTATGCATTCTTGCCTTAGCATCGGCTTAATAAAACTAAACACATTAGGGTTAGAAAAGATAATAAACTGAATAAATATGACTTTATAAATAATAAACGAATACAAGCTTGAGGTTAAGTAGGTAAGTTGCCCGAACCATGAATCTCTGGATTAGGTACAGTAGTCTTCGCTCGGTAGGGAGCTGTACCGGAATTTCCTAGATGAGCTGATCCGGGTGGTGACTCTGTTACTGATCTCGGGATTTAGGTTTCGAGGTCTTTAGGTAATAAAACGGGAAAAGGTTTTCTATAAAATGAATTTCCAAATTAAATCAATAATTTTCCCAACTCAACATAAACAAAACCCGTTTTTCCCAAAACATCACTAAACACAAAACAAATCAATTTGTTTCTTTTCTTTTTCCCCGGCCCGCTTCGCCGCATCCCATTTGTCTTTTCGTTTTAAGGTCGTCCGCTCACAATATGCATGTGATGTGTGATTGAAATTTTTTTACAATATAGGTATAGCTTTGCATCAACTAAGCCTTCAAGAGGCCCTGTGCGATAGGCCGAATGCATGTGCGGTTTTAGAGATATGTTGGACCAAAGGTTCAGTTTTTTGGCCATATTTTATCACTAAATAGGTTTGGAAGTGCGTTTTGTCGCCTAGATAGAAGGTTAAGATGATTGCCGAATCAAGACTTTTTGTCCAATTAGAAGACTAGTTTCTACACTTGTACCATACAATAGAGTCAAATTCTAAGTGGAAATCTAACTTCTAAATAGGAAATCAACATTCCTTTTTGTAGTAAGACTATGAGTTGTTCATGCCTATATTGCTGGTGTGCCCTAGTCCAAATGGCATTGGTTCTTGTATTGTATTATACTTTATATTTGGATATTTTGTATTATACATTTTGTGTTGAAATAAAGGCATGCATCTATTTATTCATATCTTGTGCTATTTATAAATAAAGTGTCCAATGATTATAACCATACTAAAGTAACCCAATGTTGGTCATTGGATTATAAGACCTTTTAGTAGAGTTAAAATTATAATCATAAAGATATCCCTAGTCTGTTCTAATCATGGGAATGAATAGAACCAAAGATTAGCATATCCTTGACTGGATGGTGCCATCTCATCGTCCATTGGACATGGAATGTCAGTTAATGATATGGGTACATGTTGGGTTGCATGGTACTGGATCGATCCGCCATAAGAACACCACATGGTTCGATCGTCATAAGTGTTCCTTGGGTAGGTCTTGTTATTATCCTTAGACCTGATGTTCATTATAACATAACATGGGATCTCATACACTTTGATATATGCCTACCGGGCCTGTAACAGGGTGCCAAGTATGGGTATGTTGGGTGGGCCAGTGAACATGTTGATGTTGATAGTGAAGCTAATGGAACTGCCACTCAGCGTCCCTTGAGATGACATCACTGGCCACTTGATGAGTAGGACAGATAAGTGTATGGCCATACCCGAATAAGTTGGGATACTTATTCATTAGGTTCAGTCTACTCGGTATCAAGAGATAAATATGCATATAAGAGGATGATGAGGCCATGCCTCTTGCTTATATATCAATGTCAGTTGGCAAGGGACATACAAGTTCACTACAGGATTATGTTTCACATTAGACTGCAAGTTTCCGTCTTAATTAGGGGCTGTAACGGTCTGCTAGAACCCACTTATAGTCTGTGGGCCTTAGGCCCACTGCCAACATAAAGACGGACCCACAGGATCGTACACATAGAACGACTGAACGTTGACAAATCGGAATTGGAACGGAAACTAAATTAATTGAGCTATTGACATTAGGTTATGTCATAATTAATTAAATTATAAAAGGAGAAATTTATTTTATTTTATTAATTAATTACATGTAGTAAATAATTAATCAAATAAAACAATATTTCCTTGGTGGAAATAAAAAATACAAAGGTTGTATTTATTAAGGCTAACTTTAATTTAACTTTGGGTCATTTTAATTTGATGAAATTGTATTTAATTGTATCAATTAGGATGTTATAATATGGTTTCATTTAATCCTAATGATATAAGGTAAATCAATTAAATCAAATTAAATAATCTATAGTTTTAATTAAAATCCTAGTAGGCTAAGGAGTATATATAGGAAGCCTTAGCCTAATTCTTCCTAACCATAATAGAGAATTTTCAGCCACAATATAGAAAAATTACAGCAGCCCCCTTTTGCACTTTCTCTTGGTTTTCGTTCAATCCGTTCGCTAGCACGAGTCCCGTTTGAGAGTCGTTCGTGTACCGGATTATGGAGGAAACACATTTGGGTTTCTGCAGCAGTCTCTAGAGGAGACAGTTAAGGTGAGAAAATTTATTTTTTTCTGTTCTTGATGTCATTCTATTAATCTACATGTATCTTGGGCTTTGGAATCAAGGAAAATTTTAATAAGTATTCCACCTCGAGTTTAATTTTTCCCATGACGATTCCTTATATATGTAGTGTCTAGTGGGAAAAAACAATGCTCCCTTTACTTTTTACTTGCTCTTTCTTCGAGAATTATTATTGACTTAGGTATCGCAATGCCCAAGCTAGGACAATGGGCACCTCTTTTTATTTTGGTGTTCAAGTGAGAAGATTTGGCCAAACCGGTGGCAAAGTATTTGGTAATTAAGTGGATTTTTTCCTCAACGACATTACTGATACAATGAGCATCAACATGATGACTACCTATACAAGAAAGAAGGCAAAATTAACCACCCATAAGGATGGCAAAGGGCATACCAATAAGTTCCTTCCCTCAAGGGAACTAATTTAGGGAGCTACTAGTAGGAGTAATAGCAAGACCCTTCCCAATCATCTATTCTAGTTATTAGGGCAATGATAGACAAAATCCTTGTGAAAAGAATTCTCATTAACACATGGAGTTTTATCAACATGCATGAAAATGAAGGAATTAGTAGATAAAATTCAACCAATAGAGGCATGAATCTCATTAGTAACTACCCATTAATAGAGTTGGGGAATAATATGGTTCTGGTCAATGATAGGGACTCCTATGTATTAATGTATTTAATTGTAGATAGTTCATAAGATTTGTGTAATTATGTAATTATCCATACACACTATATAAATCAATTGACTCCTCTCATCAATGTTAGATTGAGAGATTCACAACCCTAATATGTGTTTTATGGTATCAGAGCCTTCTAGGGCATAACAACCGATCTTCTTCGTCTCCACCATGTCAACCGAGTTTGCCCTCATCACCTCCGTCATTCTGTTAGTCATGGCCGGCGTTACAGGCACCTTACCATCTGTCTCCCATTAGCTACCTTTAAAGTTCGATTCTAGCAATTATGTTTTGTGGAAGACTCTTATTATTCTGATGTTCGCTAGGTGTGATCTCATCCGACATGTTGATGGAACAGCTACTATTCCGGCAGAGAGGCTGGAAAACGACACCCCAAATCTGGTGTATCAAGTGTGGCATCACCAAGATCAACAGGTATTGAGTTGGTTACTCAATTCCATCTCTCCTTCCATTCTTCCGCAAGTTATTAGGGTTAAATCAGCTAGAGAAGCCTGGGTTAAGTTAGAAAGCGCCTATGCATCTAGTTCAAAGGCGTAAATTTGGGAATTGAAGCAACAGTTGCATTCCCTGGTGAAAAGTGAGAGTGAGTCAATTTTTGACTTTATGCAATGGGCCAAGTTGATTGCTGACTGCTTAGTTTCTTTATAATATTGGGTTTTGGATGAAGATTTAGTTGATGCAATTTTGGATGTCCTTTAGGGTCCATTCCGTGATTTCTGCCGTAGTTTGGGATCCAAGATGATCTCTTATGATGATTTGTATGGTTTGCTATTGATGGAGTAGCATCATATTAGAAGGGAAAAATCTATTTCGGAGGATGTTAACATGCCTATGGCACAATTTACTACTAAACAGCCTGCTACCGGAGGTAGAGGCAGAGGCCGTGGATGCTTTCAGGGATAGCAGTGTCAGTCCCATTATGGCCAACAACAGCAGACCATGTCTGGTTATTCGCCTGCTCTGGGACAACCCAGTTTTTGCCCACAGTAAGGACAGGTCGCCCAATCTATCCCCACTACTGCACCGAGTGTTACTTGCCATAATTGCCGCGGTTTTTACCATTATGCGAGGTAGTGCCCCTCACTAAAACTAAACACTCAAAGAGCCCAATCCTATCCCCAATCTAATCACATGACAATTAGCCCCTCCGACTCAACTTGGATCATGGACAGTGGGGCTACACACCATCTCACCTTGGATTTAGGACACCTCAACTTACATTCTGAGTACTGCGGACCGGAAGAGGTCCATCTAGGTAATGGCTCTTCTCTTTCCATAAAAAATATTGGTTCATCGTGTATTCCTGTCAATAATAATAATGCACTTAATTTATCACAAGTATTCATGTTCCTGAATCAAATTCTAACTTGATTTCCATAAGTGCATTAACCCGTTCTAATGATGTCTTTATTGAATTTTTTGACAAATTTTTTCTGGTGAAGGACCTGAATTCCAAGCAGGTACTTCTTCGAGGCCCGAATAGGAATGGACTCTATGCTATGCCCATAGTGCTGCCTGCCCCAATCAAGCCACACCTCACCTCCCTGTCCACCTGGCATGAAAGGCTTGGACATCTGACGTCTTCTGTAGTTAGTCAAATTTTAAGAAATAATCAGATTCAATTTTCTAATAAAAATGATCGCCATGTTTGTTCTAGTTGTGCGGTTAGTAAGAGTCACCGTTTACCATTTGAACTATCTGCATCTGTTGTTGATGGTCCATCCGATTTAATTTGTTCAGATTTTTGGGGTCCAGCCTCAGTTAATTCTCATGATGGTTTTTCATATTATTTGTTGTTCTATGACCATTATAGCAAGTATTGTTGGATTTATTTCTTGCATTAGAAATCTGAAGTGTTGAATATGCTCATTAAATTTCGTTCTGTGGTTGAAAAATATTTTGGTCGACCTATCACGGTTTTCCAATTTGATGGGGGAGGGAATTTGTTGCCCTGAAAAATTATCTATCTCAAAATGGCATCCAACATCATATGTCATGTTCGTATACCCGAAACAAAATGGGGCAGCAGAGAGAAAACATCGCCATGTGTTTGAAACGGGGCTTGCGTTACTTAATCGTGCAAAATTGCCATTGTCTTTTTAGTCCTATGCTTTTGATGTTGGATATACCCTAGCCCCGAGGCATTGGTCCTTGTATTTGTATCATACATTTATTGGATTTATGTATTATACTTAACTGTGTTATTAATAAAGGCATTAATTCATTTATTATATCTATCTTGTGCAATATATTAAATGAAGTATCCAATGGACATATCCATATCCATGATGACCAGTGTCATGCACTTAGCAGTAAGACCATAGATAGGGTAAATGATATGACCATGAATAGATCCATAGGAATGAATGGAACAAGAGACTATCATTAACCTGGTTGTATGGCGGTGTTCGTCATTGGACATGGGATGTCAACCAAGTTAATAGGTATATGCATAAGGGGCATGGTACTGGATAGATTCACTAAACGAGAAATCCACATGGAATAGTATCACAAGTGATTCTCGTGTAGTACTTGTATGGATCCTTTGACCTGACTATATGATGGTGTTGCATGTGAGGTCACATACTTAGGGGTACGCCTAAAGGGCCTGTAATAGGGTGCCAAGTATGGGTACTTTCGGGTATGTCACTTAGCATGGCAATGCTATGGATATGCAGAAGGGATTTGTCACTCAGTAGTCCACTGAGAAGATATCACCGGCCTCTTAATGAATGTTACTGATAAGAGTGTGCCCACACCCAAACGAGTTGGAACTTGTTTGTGTCGTAACACAAAAGAGGGTGATCAATCTACGCCTTTGCGTTGGACACCGATATCAATGACATGGGATGTACAAGTTCAAACTACAGGGTTATGATAACAGTTAGACTACCATCTCCATCTTGATTGGGGGCTGTAGTGGCTTGCTAGAGCCCAACTGCAGTCTGTGGGCCACAGGCCCACAGCCAACATAAAGATGGGCCCACGGGATCGTACACATTGAGCGACTGAACACCGACTTAAGGAATCACATGTATGCTTGGAGTATACACTCTGGAGAGAGAGGTATATATATTAATTATATTATAAAGATCAATTGGATTGATCATAATAATAAAATTAATATATATTTAATTGGCTCTTCATAATTAATTGGATTAATTATGAGATTATTTCCTAGGTGGAAATATTCACATGTATAGGTTTACATATGATTTTATTTTGTGAAGATCTAATTTTAATTTGATGGATTAAATTAATTGGTCAAACTAATTTTAATTTAATTGTAAATAATATGTTACTTGGTGTGATATATTAAATACATGGGTAAATTAAAGTTGGGCTTGAAATTAATTTAAATCAGACTAATTAAAATAAGATTGGGCCTGAATTAAGAGAAGGAAGCCCACACAAATGAAAGAGCTAAGTTGGGCCAAAATTCCTTTAGGAATTTTAGCCAACCTAGGGTTTATTAGCCCTAGGAATTTCGGCCAACAGGGGTAAGACATAGTGAGACTAGCCGAAATTTTTCCCAAGCCTCCCCTCTCCATAGTTCGCTTTTTCCGACGCTAGCACGGGTGGTGTTCGTTAGGCGTTCGTGTAAGTGAATGAGGAGGGATTCTAAATTGATTCCTACTGTCTGCATCCATCTCTTAAAGAGATATACCGGGTAAGAGAATTATCTCTTATGATTAAATTTTGTTTTTCCAATTTCCATCTCAATTGCTCCTAGGCACGGATTTGAGGAAATCATCGCGTTCTTCCACTTTAATCTGGTGATTTCCGGTGAAAAATCCCAACAGTGGTATCAGAGCAGGCTTTTGATCCGTGGAAATTGTTAAAATTGGTTGAATCCCATGTTTTAAAATTGGAGATTTTTTATTGGGGTTCTTGGTTTGGGTTTTAGATTTTTCCCCATTTGATTTTATACAATGGAATTTGAATATGCATATAGGTTTATGTTTGTTTAATTTAATTGTATGTTTTGGAATTCTTGGTGAATTTCTCGTTTATGGATGCCATGATATTTTTTTTTTATATTTTTTCTGTTTATAAAAAAAAAATCTGGCTGTTCCCGGGTGCTGGGCTGCAGCCACTGCTGGGTAGTGGCTGCTGCTAGGGCAACTTGGTTACCCTAGGCGCAGCGGACCGGGCCTAATGTTTTTGGATTTGGCGGGTTTTGGGCCTGGGGCCTAGTTTTGAAATTTTAATTGGTTTTAAAATTCGTGTGTTTAAATTTATGTAATTTAAATGCGTATGGTTTCTTGAATGAAATTTTATTTTATTCATGTGATATTAATTTTGGAAATTAATATGGTTAATTGAAATTGGTTCGGGTAATTTTGGCACAATTACTTGGACAGTAGAATTGGACCCATAGTTTCCCAGTTCCAGTGGGAGCAGTTGGACTACCTGGGCTGGAGGCCCAAAGCCCGTTAAGGGTTAGAACCATGGTGGGCCAAAATTGGCGATTTGAATATAATGGCTTGGACATAATTGAAATGGGCTTAAATCAAGCATTATAACATGCTTATGAATTATATGTATTGGATGCATATGGGTGATTAAATATTTTGTATGATTGGTGCTATTGGGCCTTATTCAAGATGGGTTGTATTTTCTTTTTGGTTAAATATGGCCTGCGTGTCGTTTTTCTTTTTTTAATATAATTTTATTTTATTCAATTATCATAAAATTTGTAAAAGAAGAAGCCCATGGAGTGGTGAGCCCAAGTGGAGGTGCAAGCCCAGAAGGAAGAAGATGAAGGCCCACCTAATATTGCTTTCTAGTATAGGTTTACTAGAATAATATTATGATGTAATAAAGGCCCATAGCAGTCCATTTTACTTAGTTATTTAATTATGCTTTATATTTATATGCATGTACGAATGTATGATCCAACCGCATTTCACCCGCCTTATGTATACAAGCCGTTGTTAATTGAATCTAATAACCAAATGAAATTACTAAGTCGCTTAAAAGTGCTTCCCTCATTCAAAACCGGCTCGAAGTGGGAATAGGCCAATTGTAGACCATTCGCTCGTAGGATACACTGGAGTATTGTCACTTTGTATTGGGTTAGGGTATGGGATACTCTAACACTTGAATAGAGGTTTTGACTTAGCATGGGTAGTAGGATTCTCCTGGCCCTAAGCACAAATGGGTAAGTGCCAACAAGCCCATCAAACCGAGAGTCCCTAGGTTGGGATTGGACGGCATTCCTACCTAAATAGTTAGGGTATAGTTGTACCAGGCCCTCGTCTGGCTATATCTTAATGAAATATGGATCTTGGCCCATGAGCCCAACAACTCGGTTTAATTAATAAATTGATTCATTATTAATTATGTATGGGAATAACAAAGTAAAGTCCTTTATTAACACTCTTAAATGTTTTTCTATGTAGAAACTCCAAATGGCAAATAACAACACTTTATCACTACGATCGATTCTTGAAAGGGACAAGCTTTCCGGTCCTAACTTTTTGGACTGGTCTAGGAACTTGAGAATAGTTCTAAGACAGGAGTCCAAAGAGTATGTGCTGGAGAGGCCTGTACCCGCTGTGCCTCAAGGACGTAATCCACCGGCTACCCAGCTGGAGGAATACGAGGTGCATGTCAAGGATAATAGGGATGTGACATGCCTAATGTTGGCCTGCATGGTCCCCGAACTACAAAAACAGTTTATGGACCATCAAGCCTTTGCTATGATAACAACTCTAAACGAGATGTTTCAGGAGCAAGCTCGTCAGAAAAGGTACCTGACCAACAAGGCATTCCACTCCTGCAAATTAGGGGCTGGGACATCTGTGAGTGCACATTTGCTCAAGATGAAGGGCTATTTGTGTTGGGATTTTTCACCGGAAATCACCCGATAAAAGCGGAAGAACGCGGTGATTTCCTCGAATCCGGTCCCAGGAGCAATTGAAGCGGAAATTGAAAAACATAAAATTGAATAGAAAGAGATTGAAATTTCATACCAGAAAAATCTCTTTTAGAGACGGATGATGACTGCAGAACTCAATTTAGAATTCCTCCGCTCTCACGTACACGAACGCTTGGCAAATGCAACCCGTGCTAGCAATGGAAAAGCAAGAACCAAGGAGAGGAGAGGCTAGAGAATTCGGCTATGAGTGGTTTAGCTTAGGTTGGCCGAATTCTTCTAACCCTAGGTATTTATACCTAGGGTTGGCCGAATTCCATAAGGAATTCTGGCCCATCTTGGCTCCACTTTATTCTGCGCGGGCTTCCATGTTTTAATTTAGGCCCAGTCTAATTTTAATTAATTTGGTTCAAATTAATTCAAGCCCAATTTTACTATACCCATGTATTTAATATATTACTCCAAGTAATATATTATTTACATCCAAATTAAAATTGGTTTGACATTTAATTTAATCCATCAAATTAAAATTAACTCTGCACAAAATAAAATCATATGTAAACCCATACATATGAATATTTCCACCTAGGAAATAATTTCATAATTAATCCAATTAATTATGAAGAGCCAATTGAATATATTAATTTTATTATTATGACCAATCCAATTGATCTTTATAATATAATTAATATATACACACCTCTCCCTCCAATGTGTATACTCCAGGTATACATGCTATTCCTTAAGTCTGCATTCTATCGTTCTATGTGTACGATCCTGTGGGCCCATCTTTATGTTGGCAGCGGGCCTTTGGCCCGCAGACTGCAGTTGGGCTCTAGCAAGCCACTGCAGCCCCCAATTAAGATGGAGATGGCAGTCCAACTGATATCATAACCCTGTAGTTAGACTTGTACATCCCATGTCATTGATATCGGTGTCCAACACAGAGGCATGGATTGATCACCCTCTTTTGTGTTCAGACATTAACTTGATCCCGAATGTACTGATGCTCACAAACAAGTACCAACTTGTTTGGGTGTGGCCACACTCTTATCAGTCACATTCATCAAGAGGCCGGTGATATCTTCTCAGTTGGTTACTGAGTGACAAATCCCTTCTGCATATCCATAGTATTACCATGTTCAGTGACATACCCGAAAGCACCCATACTTGGCACCCTATTACAGGCCCTTTAGGCGTACCCCTAAGTATGCGACATCACATGTAACACCATCATATGGTCAGGTCAAAGGATCCATACAAGTACTACACGAGAATCCATTGTGATACCATACCATGTGGATTACTCGTTCAGTGGATCTATCCAGTACCATGCACCCAGGCATGTACCCATTAACTTGGTTGACATTCCATGTCCAATGACCGGTAAGACACCGCCATACAACCAGGTTAATGATAGTCTGTTGTTCCATTCATTCCCATGACTGGAACAGACTACGGATCTATTCATGGTCATATCGTTAACCCTATCCATGGTCTTACTGCTAAGTGCATGACACTAGTCGTCATGGATATGGATATGTCCATTGGATACTTCATTTACTATACTGCACAAGATAAATATAATAAATGAATTGATGCCTTTATTAATGACACAAATAAGTACAATACATAAATCCAATAAATGCACAGTACAAATACAAGGACCAATGCCTCGGGACTAGGGCATTTCCAACAATTTGGACACTTTAGCCGGTCTCAGATCACCCATCTCTCAAGAGTTGGCGGCGGACACAATCCTTGCAACCTTGCTGGATTCTTATGATCAGTTCATCCTGAACTACAACATGCAAGGGATGAACCGCACTGTCAGTGAGCTGCATAGGATGCTTAAACTTACTGAGCAGTAGATCAAAAAGACTCCGCCGGTGCTGCTGGTCAACAAGGGGAACCCTCCTGTTGCCAAGGGTAAGGCCAAGGAAAAGGCCAAGGCCAAGGCAAAGAAGGCCAAGGCTAAGAAGGCCAAAGCCCAACCCAAGGCCCAGCAGATGGCAGGTCCTGAGGATGTCTGTTTCAGGTGTAGACAGGCGGGCCACTGGAAGAGATTGTGTCCCAAGCTGATGGGAGAGCAAAGAAGGGGCCACGGTGCGTCCTCTTCAGGTATTTATGTTATAGACATTAACCTTACTGTTTCAACATCCTGGGTATTGGATACTGGATGTGTTCTCACATTTGTTGCAATGTGCAGGGACTTAAGAACAGAAGGTCACTGGGGTCGGGGGAGGTGGACTTGCAGGTCGGGAATGGAGCAAGGGTTGTTGCCATAGAGATCGAAAAATACCACCTTGTGATGCCTAGTGGATTGGTTTTAATTTTAGAACAATGTTATTTTGTACCTGCTATGTGCAGGAATATTATTTCAGTTTCTATGTTGGATATTTCTGGATTTTATTTTACTATTTCTAATGGTAGAATTTCCATATCTAGAGAGGGATTATTTTATGGAGATGTTTTATTAAATAATGGCCTGTATATCCTGGACTTAAATGAAACCAATCATGTCTATAACATAAACACAAAAAGGGTTAAGCCTAACGAACTTAATCCTGTCTACCTATGGCATTGTCGTCTTGGCCACATAAACGAGAAGCGCATAGCTAGGCTTCACAAAGCTGGAGTCTTAGGGTCATTTGACTTGGAGTCAATTGATACATGCGAATCATGTTTACGAGGCAAGATGACCAAGGCGCCTTTTAGCAAGAAGGCTGAAAGGGCCACTGGCTTATTGGACCTAATACATTCAGATGTATGTGGACCCAAAAGGGCAGCGACCAGAGGTGGGCACCTGTACTTCGTCACGTTCACGGATGATTTCAGTAGATATGGCTATGTCTATATGAAGAAACACAAGTCTGAGACCCTTGATAGGTTCAAGGAATTTAGGAATGAGGTATAGAACTAGCTAGGCAGAAATATCAAAATCCTTCGGTTGGACCGAGGTGGTGAGTATATGAGCCTAGAGTTTGACTCATATTTGAGAGAGCATGGAATAGTTCCACAGCTCACTCCTCCCAGAACACCACAATGGAATGGGGTGTCCGAATGGAGGAATAGGACCCTGTTGGACATGGTCCGCTCAATGATGAGTCAAGCCTCTCTCCTAATTAGTTTCTAGGGACATGCCCTCGAGACAACAGCTCTTATCTTAAATAATACTCCACTAAGGCAGTGGAAAAGACCCCATATCAGATATGGACGAGCAGGGAGCCCAATGTGTCTTTCCTAAGGATTTGAGGATGCGAAGCACATGTCAAGAAATTGACTAGTGGCAAGCTAGAGCCCAAAACCGATAAATGCCTGTTTGTGGGCTACCCTAGAGAAACCAAAGGGTATTACTTCTACAACCCCGCTGAGAACAAGGTGTTCGTGGCAAGGAAGGGGGTCTTTCTAGAAAAGGAGTTCCTTTCTAAGAAAGACAGTGGGAGCAATGTTGAACTCAGGGAAGTTCAAGGTCCACAAGCTCCTGAAGAGGATAACTCAGAGGCCCAGGTGGAGCTTCCACAGGAGGAAGCACCGACCCAGGCCGCACAAGGACATAGAAGGTCTGGTAGGGATCATCAGGAACCAGAGAGGTATGGTTTCCTCATCACCGATGATCAAACTCTTCTTATCTGGGATGAGGAAGAACCTAAAACTTACCAAGAGGCTATAGCAAGCCCACAGTCTACGAATTAGCGCAAAGCCATAGAAGCAGAGATGCAATCTATGTATGATAACCAATTTTGGAACTTGGTTGATCCACCTCCGGGTGCTAAGGTAATAGGTTGCAAGTGGTGTTATAAGCTAAAGGTCGAAAATACCTTCAAGGGGCGTCTGGTTGTGAAAGGTTTCAGATAAGTCCATGGAATAGACTATGATGAGACTTTCTCACCAGTAGCCATGCTCAAATCCATTAGGATCTTGCTAGCCATAGCCGCATGGTACGACTATGAATTCTAGCAAATGGATGTCAAAACTGCTTTCCTTAATGGAAAGCTACTCGAGGATGTGTACATGACACAACCTGAGGGTTTTGTCGATCCAAAGTATCCGGGAAGGGTATGCAAGCTTTAAAGGTCCATTTATGGACTGAAGCAAGCATCCCGAAGTTGGAATCTTAGATTCAATAAGGCTATAAAGGAATATGGCTTCATACAGAATCAAGATGAGCCTTGTGTGTATAAGAGGACAAGTGGGAGCATTGTCACATTTTTGGTACTTTATGTGGATGACATCCTACTCATTGGAAGTGACATACCTACACTGCAAAGGGTAAAGCAGTGGCTGAGTAAGTGCTTTGCAATGAAGGACTTAGGCGAAGCTCAGATGATCCTAGGGATCAGGATCTATAGGGATAGATCAAATAGGCTTCTGGGCCTAAGTCAGGCCTCGTACATAGACAAAGTTCTGAAAAGGTTCAGCATGGACCGGGCTAAGAAAGGTTTCTTGCCAATGGGCCATGGGCTGAAACTTAGTATGAAGCACTGTCCTAAGACAAGGGAGGACAGGCAGAACATGAAATTGGTTCCATATGCTTCGGCTATAAGATCAATTATGCACTCCATGTTATGTATAAGACCTGATGTCGCCTTTGCACTAAGTATGACGAGCTGGTACCAGCAAGATCCCGGGGAGGATCACTGGAAAGCTGTCAAGGCGATCCTTAAGTACGTTAACCGGACTAAGGATAGCTTCTTAGTGTATGGTGGTCAGGAAGCGCTATCAGTTACTGGGTACACTGATGCCAGCTTCTAGACTGACCAGGATGAGTACCAGTCGCAGTCTGGGTATGTATTTTTTCTAAATGGTGGTGTTGTAAGCTGGAGGAGCTCAAAGCAGCCAACCACCGTGGACTCTACAACAGAAGCTGAGTACATCGCGGCGTGTGATGCTGCTAAGGAAGCTGTGTGGATGAAGAAGTTTATCACTGAGTTAGGAGTAGTGCCGACTATCCAGGACCCAATTGATATCTTCTGTGACAACAATAGGGCCGTTGCACAAGCTAAGGAGCCCTGATAACACAAGAACACAAAGCACGTGCTCAAGAAGTTTCACCTCATACGAGAGATCGCGGAGAGAGGTGATATTGCATTGCACAAAGTGGACACTGAGGATAATGTCGCAGATCCTTTGACCAAGGCACTGGCCCAGCCCAAGCACGAGGGTCATACTAGATCTATAGGGATTAGGCCCATCCCTAGTTGGAACTAGTGCAAGTGGGAGATTGTTGGATATGCCCTAGTCCCGAGACATTGGTCCTTGTATTTGTATCATACATTTATTGGATTTATGTATTATCCTTATTTGTATTACTAATAAAGGCATTAATTCATTTATTATATCTATCTTGTGCAATATATTAAATGAAGCATCCAATGGACATATCCATATCCATGATGACCAGTGTCATGCACTTAGCAATAAGACCATGGATAGGGTAAACGATATGACCATGAATAAATCCGTAGTCTGTTCCAGTCGTAGAAATGAATGGAATAAGAGACTATCATTAACCTGGTTGTATGGCGGTCTCTTACCGGTCATTGGACATAGGATGTCAACCAAGTTAATAGGTACATGCATAAGGGGCATGGTACTGGATAGATCCACTAAACGAGAAATCCACATGGTATAGTATCACAAGTGATTCTCGTGTAGTACTTGTATGGATCCTTTGACCTGACCATATGATGGTGTTACATGTGAGGCCACATACTTAGGGGTACGCCTAAAGGGCCTGTAATAGGGTGCCAAGTATGGGTACTTTCAGGTATGTCACTTAGCATGGCAATGCTATGGATATGCAGAAGGGATTTGTCACTCAGTAGTCCATTAAGAAGATATCACCGGCCTTTTGATGAATGTGACTGATAGGAGTGTGGCCACACCCAAACGAGTTGGAACTTGTTTGTGAGTTTCAGTGCATTCGGGATCAAGTTAATGTCCTAACATAAAAGAGGCTGATCAATCCATGCCTCTGCGTTGGACACCGATATCAATGACATGGGATGTACAAGTTCAAGCTACAGGGTTATGATAACAGTTAGACTGCCATCTCCATCTTGATTGGGGGCTGCAGTGCCTTGCTCTAGCCCAACTGCAGTTTGTGGGCCACAGGCCGACTACCAACATAGAGATGGGCCCACGGGATCGTATACATTGAGTGACTGAACACCGACTTAAGTAATCACATGTATGCTTGGAGTACACACTCTGGAGAGAGAGGTATACATATTAATTATATTATAAAGATAAATTGGATTGATCATAATAATAAAATTAATATATATTTAATTGGCTCTTCATAATTAATTGGATTAATTATGAGATTATTTCCTAGGTGGAAATATTCATATGTATAGGTTTACATATGTTTTTATTTTGTGAAGATATAATTTTAATTTGATGGATTAAATTAATTGGTCAAACTAATTTTAATTTAAATGTAAATAATATGTTACTTGGTGTGATATATTAAATACATGGGTAAATTAAAGTTGGGCTTGAAATTAATTTAAACCAGACTAATTAAAATAAGATTGGGCCTGAATTAAGAGAAGGAAGCCCACACAGATGAAAGAGCTAAGTTGGGCCAAAATTCCTTTAGGAATTTCGGCCAACCTAGGGTTTATTAACCCTAGGAATTTTGGCCAACAGGGGTAAGACACAGGGAGACTAGCTGAAATTTTTCCCAAGCCTCCCCTCTCCATAGTTCGTGTTTTCCGACGCTAGCACGGTTGTTGTCCGTTAGGCGTTCGTGTACGTGAACGAGGAGGGATTCTATATTGATTCCTGCAGTCTGCATCCATATCTTAAAGAGATATTCCGGGTAAGAGAATTATCTCTTGTGATTAAATTTTGTTTTTCCAATTTCCATCTCAATTGCTCCTAGGCACGGATTTGAGGAAATCATCGCGTTCTTCCCCTTTAATCGGGTGATTTCCGGTGAAAAATCCCAACATTTGAAACCGCTGTCTATCTTATTAATTGATGCCATCTCCTATTCTGAATAATGTGTCCCCTTATTTTCATTATTTGGCTGCCCCCCTGATTATTTGTTACTTTGTATCTTCGGTTGCTTATGTTACCCTGGTTGCATCCTTATAACTCGTACAAATTGAATTACCGCTCTCGTAAATATGTGTTTCTAGGATATAGCAAATTACATTTTTTGTCAGCCATTTTCAAGACATGAACATGTGTGTGACATTGATGCTAACCACATCTTCATGCAGCCACGACATTTTAGTTGTTTGCCTTATACATCTCATGTGTTGTCATTTCCACGAAGCATGCATGACATCATCACGTATGTCATGCATTCTAACCACGTTTTTGTGCAGCCACTTGCATTTTGTGTGACATGAACATTCATATCATCTCATCTCATTCAATTTACTAAAGGACGTTCTGAAAATGCCCATCACAATCATTTCATTTCGTATTAGGTGTCCCAAACTATCCCTATTCTGCCCATGTATCGGATTGCACTTGGCCATTCCACTATACCATGTCATTCACTAGAGGACCATGATGGTCTTAGGTCTATATTCATGTGGCAGGTCAAACAAAAACATTACATGACATCATGCCTATTCATCATTTATGTCACGGTGATGTTGGAGTTTTGCTTATGTGTCGTGATCCACATCGGATCGTTTCATGACATTGTTGAATCATTTGAGTTACTCCACGAGTACCACATTACTACATGTTTAGCGGTATTTCATGACATTACTAAATCATACAAGGTGTTCCATGAATGCCAAACCTCTGTCTGTGTCTTTATTCACACATGACTTGCTTGTAACATCATTTCATGTTGGATGCCCTAAAAGCGCCAAAACTCTGTTCATGGGACGGCCCCCATGTGACCATTTCATATCACTTCATTAACCTACAAAGCATCGAATCTCTATCTATGTGTCGATACATGTGCGACCATTTCATGACATTCACTAGGTGCCCCAAAATCGCCGAAACTTTGTCTGTGTGACGGTTCACATGCGACCTTCTTGCATTACCTTTCGCATGGCATTGGGTATTCTTAAAACTTCTAATGTAAAAAGAGCATGAAAACATAAAGATAATCCTTATTATCATTCTCATTCATGAGACATCATTCAACCATGATCATTTCATGATCATACCATAAACGTCACTTAGTACATCGTGTCTAGAGTCATGATAATACTAACCCTATACTGAACATGCAGTTGAGTCAAATTTCGAAACGGTTAGTGCATGTTGAACCAGAGTCCAATCAATCAAGTTCAACCACCAAAGTTAGAATCAAAAAATGATGAAGTCAGGTTCACAAGTAGTGTCAGGATCAAAGCCGAATTTGGCAGAAGGAGTCAATGTTTTAGCAAAAGTCCATAAAGAGGGGATGACCAATTCAATGAACTTTAATAGCATGATAGATGTTATTGAGGACTATGTCGCTTCATCACAATTTTGAAAGGTAGTCAGGGAAGAGGCAACAGCAACACTAAGAGAAATGCTAGGGGATAACTTTGGTAGAGTAGAGAGACTGACGGCAAAGTGCACCGAATTAGAAGCAAAAGTGGTAGAGCTCGAAGGAAAAATAAGAGATATGGTATGCATAAATTCCCACGCCAATGCTAGGAGGAAGTAGAATACCCAAATTACTAATGCTCATTCCCAACACCTTGAAAGGTCTTCTTATTGAGACTTGGGTCTACCAAAGCTGAACATAGATGTGGAGTCACCTCTAATCACTTTGAAGACTGTAGCACGGCTGCTACACCTTCTTGAATCAAAGCAATTCACAGGCTATCCAAAAGAAGATGTTGTAGTAGCCTCTCAGGGGCACCCTACTTGGATTGAAAACCAAAAGAATCATATGACACTCCCCGAGATAGCTTCTCTAGATCAGATCTTTTAAGAGGGTGTTCCAGGGTTGACCAATGAAGTAGGACTGAAGGGGCCCTTCAAGACCAATGTCAACACCGACTCCATTCCCGCAACACACCCGAAACCCACCTACTAAGGGTAATAGAAAAGGCATATCTTCGTGGCCCTGCTCGTTAAATAAACTATTTTTCAAGTGTAGAAAGAAGGGTATGCTACAGAGTGTCAGGCCATATGTGGAACCAAAAGAAGCATATAAGAGTAATTTTTGCAGTTATCATATGCTGAGAGGCCATCAGACCAAAGAGTGTTTAGCTTTAAGGGATGAGATTCAGAAACTAATCGACAAAGGGAAAACTCAAACATCTCAAGGATAGGAATATGATGAAGAACTACAAGGTCTGATCTGATAAGAATGGGCAATGGCACAGAAGCCAAAATAGTGACTAGTTAGAAAATAATTAGATTCTATGAGGTCAACACCTTTTAGGGACTTCCTTCTTGTAGGGAACTCATTTTGTTTGCTAGGTGTATTGAACTTATTTTGAATGCAATGTAATCTGTTATCTTTTTACTCATGTGATGATTGCAAGTACATAGCATTATGCATGCATTTCACCATCTGAAAGACATGTCTAACACACATAATATTAAAATGCATGACATTAATCTAAGTACTGCAGGGGACCTGAAAGTGAATTTGGCCCTGATTTAACTCTCTCTTAAAAAGTGAGTTTGTGAGAGAAATAAATTTGGAATGGCATCATCCCCACTGAGTCATTCGGCAATCAAGATTAGTAGTCCTCACACATCACAATTTAAGATGCTAGCGGCCCCGCTCTAGAGTTTCAATTTGAGCAACACACATGATACCTAGACCATTCCAAGCCAAATATTACTGCTGAACCTCAAAATCAAGCTCTAAAATGAAACCCCAAGCACAATTCCCTATCCAAGAAGGTACCTCTTGTCAAAACTCAAAAGCTAAATCCCAAACTCGTCAAAATCTCCATCCCGTGAGAAATTCAAATAACCTTCATCACCCATCATGTGGTAAAACCCTAAAGTAGTTCTTGGTCATAGTGCATTCGTTATCTTATTCGTATGACATTCATGTGTGCATGACATTAAGCATGCATTATTCATCCAAAAGGCATATTAAACACACATGACATGTAGGAATTTAAATGCAGTAGGAAAACCAAAAGGTGGCTGTGGCTTGGGTTTAGTTTCTCTCTTGAAAAAAAAAAGGTATCTCAATAGGTCATTTAACCAGTGGGAGACAGATTCACATGATTGATCAACCTGCTGCTCAAGGTTCTTACTATTAAGACTTAACGGATCTTGACCCTAATGGCATCCAAGTTTGCAGCCCCAATTCCCTATTAAAGTCATGACCAACCCATTCCTTAAATCAGCCACGCTTCTTTGATAAATGAGAATCCCGACACCTCCTATTATGATTCTCTAAAAAAGAAAAAAAAACAATTTCTCCTCACACCCAAATTACCATGCCACATCGCCCATGTCATTCCATTACTCCATTCCCTTCATGAGCTCGATGCTAGGACAATGTCATCTATGTTGTCTCACCCACTTTTCTCAGTGTTCCTCAAAAGGCGTGACCTAAGACAATTATAGCTATCCAATATGACGTCGTTGGGGTCCAAGGCAGGACACAGATAATTCAATGGGGCAAGGACGATTCGATATCCAAACACCATAAGTCAAGGATCATCATACGACTCCCTACACTAGGGGCAAAAAATGGTGTGATTATCACTCAAATTCCAAAAACTGCTTAAGAAATAGAGATCCATGTATGCCAAGTTGGTATGGCAACAAATGAAATACCTTCCAAAGTAAACTCGACGTTTCACCAAAAGGAGGGTTGTAACTTCAGACCCGAAGAACGAACCTCACAAAGAGAAAAAGCCTAGGATGAAAGTTATCAAAATGACATGCATCAGTCCACGCTGATACCTCGAAAAAAAAAAGAGTCTCCAATGTGGAAAACTGAAAAGATATGTTGGTAACACGAAGGGGCATTGATCAAAACCAGGGCCACAGTTTGGATTTTCCTAATGCATCCACATTCATTATGTCATGGGTGTTTTATATTCTGTTTTGATGTTCAATATGCATACATCATGTCATTACATATAAATGTCCACATACAAATTATAGCATACAGTGAACCATATATGATAAAGCATTTTGCGGCTAAATAAAAATTCCTAATACTAAGGATAGGTAAAGGCCAAACCACTAGATATCATCTGGGGTGATGTTCTGATGTAGAGGAGTAAGCATTGGCTTATTTAGCCAAATTTTATCATGAATAGTAATTTCAGAAAAATGGACCGATTTCAGTAATTCTTGAGCCTAACTTTATTGGAAACAGGCCAACGATTCAAACTCACAGCCTTTGGTTGTGTCGTCCGTCGCTTTTCGGCCAAAAAACGTTGTTTAGGCCTTCAATTTTGCGATTTACTGATTTTTGGCCTATTTTGGTAATTTTTTCAGATTTGATTCCTTTTTACCCTGCTTTTGTGAATTTTGCGAAATTCAATTAGTAGAAGACTATTATCCGACATCATGCTCGATCAACGGATTTTAGTATCCTCTGTTTGAGTTTCTGCTGCCTCAATTTGTATCAGAGCCGAATTCCTAGTCCCTAACAGTTATCATGCCGCCAAGGAGAGAGCAAAGGGTTGACGAGGTCGCGGGTCAGGACGATCTGAATCGGTTGGAGTAGAGGGTCGAACAACGCCGTACGAACATGATGGACCAAAGGATGGATGCCATGATGGATCGATTGGTGGAACGAATGGAAGAGCTGTTTACAGCTTAATTAGGAGAAAACAGGCGGCACAGACGAAACCCTAATCTTCAGAATCCGCTCGGTGTACTGGAGGAAGAAGAAGAGGATTCGGATGAGGGAGTTTACCAGCAGCATAGACATCAGCCCGTGGTGGAGGATAGGCATTGGGAATCTGAATTGCGAACCAAGATTTCGGAGTTTCAAGGTACGCTACAGCCGGAGGAATTTCTTGATTGGTTGGCAGCCGTGGAGGAGGTCTTGGATTTCAAGAGAGTTCCAGAAAATAAAAGAGTCTCGTTAGTCGCGACGAGATTTCGGGATCGAGCGATGGATGGTGGATGCAGGTTAAATAGACCCAGTTACGGATGGGTAAGCCAAAAATCATTACTTGGGAAAAGATGAAGAAACAGATGAGAGCTACTTTTCTGCCCTTAAATTTTCAGCGAATGATGTATCAGAGACTACAAAATTTAAGGCAACATAGTCGCTCAGTTGATGAATATACAACAGAATTTTATTAATTGATAGCGAGGAGTGATATCATGGAGTCCGATGACCAGTTGGTATCCAGGTATATCGGAGGGTTGAGAGAGCAGATTAGAGACGTGGTTAACGATTTTTACCCATTAAATGTATCTGAGGCTCATCAGCAAGCCTTAAGGCTGGAGAAAAGGTTGCTACACCCTAGTTATGGCTTTTCTAGTAGAGGCGATAAGAAGACTGTAGAGGCGGTTCCAGTTAAACCCCCTGAAGCTGCCCCTAGGAGGACTAGCCAGAGCAGCACCATAAAGTGTTTTGGGTGTGAAGAGTAGGGGCATAGGCAATCGGAGTGCAAGAAGGTTGGGAAGAGGGCCATGCTGGTAGAGATGGATGAAGGTGTAGAGGCGGATTCTGGAGAATTCGAAAATACAGCCTCGAAAAAGGAAGAGGAAATTGAAGAGGAGGTCGTGGCTGGTGATACAGGCACTACTTTAGTGGTGCATCATTTGTGTTTAACACCTCAAGCAGCTGTTGATGATGAGTGGCTTAGAAGTAACATCTTTCAGTCCACTTGCACTATTAAAGGAAAGGTGTGTAAGCTAGTGATTGATGGAGAGTGCTGTGAGAATATTGTGGCAACTGAAGCTGTGCGAAAATTGGGGTTGGTGACCGAAAAGCATCCCAAACCATACAAGTTAGTGTGGCTAAAACAAGGAGGAGAGGTGTCGGTGATGAAGAAGGCGGTAGTTCCATTTTCTGTAGGGTCTCGGTATAGAGATGAAGTAACAAGTGAGGTTGTAGAGATGGATGCGTGCCATCTGTTGTTGGGACAACCCTAGTAGTTCGATAGAGATGTGTCCCATCAAGGAAAGGCAAACACTCACACCTTCGTGTTTGAAGGGGTGAAAATTACTCTTGTTCCAAAAAGGGACGAAATCAGAAATAACACAGGAGCTGGTAATGTTGTATTATTGTCTTTATCACAGTTTAAGGAGGAAGTAAAGGGCAATGAGGTGGTGTATGCACTGGTGGGAAAAACGGATGAGAAAGAAGTTGAGGTTCCCGAGCAGATCAAACCCATTCTAAGAGAGTTTTAGGATATGTTCCCAGAAGATCTTCCTGCAGGCTTACCACCCCTTCGTGACATTTAGCATCAGATTGACTTGGAACCTGGTGCAGTCCTTCCACATCACCCCCACTACAGAATGAGCCCAGCAGAACACGAGGAGTTGAGGAGGCAGGTTGAAGAGCTACTACAAAAGGGCTACATCTGGGAGAGTCTAAGTCCCTGTGCGGTTCCAGCCCTCTTAATCCTGAAGAAAGATGGTAGCTGGTGAATGTGTGTGGATAGCAGAGCCATCAACAAAATAACCATCAGGCATCGGTTTCCAATTCCTCGCTTGGATGATTTATTAGACCAGCTCAGTGGGGCTTCTGTTTTCACTAAACTAGATTTAAAGAGTGGTTATTATCATATACGTATTAAACCTGGGGATGAGTGGAAAACCGCGGTTAAAACTAGGGAAGGGCTGTATGAGTGGATCGTTATGCCGTTTGGGTTGTCTAATGCACCTAGCACTTTTATGCGAGTCATGAACCAGTTATTGAGACCCTTCATTGGGAAATTTGTTTGATGACATTCTGATATATAGTGCTAGTGAGGAGAAGCATGTCCAGCATTTGAGAGAAGAGTTGGTAGTGTTAAGAAGAAAAAAGATGTATACGGCCTTGAAAAAATGTGTTTTTATGTCCCCTGGTGTTTTGTTTTTGGGATATATTATTTCTGCAGATGTCTTGAAAGTAGATGAGGCCAAGGTGGAGGTGATTAAAAATTGGCCTAGACCCAGTTCTATTACTGATGTGAGAAGCTTCCATGGGCTAGCCTCATTTTATAGGTGATTTATTTCACATTTCAGTAGCATAATGGCCCCGATTACAGAATGTATGAAGCAAAGTGGGAAGTTTGAATGGACTAAACAAGCTGAGGTAGCATTCCAGCAGATTAAAGAAAGATTGGTTTCAGCCCCCGTTCTCATCTTACCAGATTTCCAAAAACCGTTTGAGTTGCATTTGAATGCCTCAAAGTTAGGCATTGGAGCTGTGCTGAGTCAGAACCACAAACTAGTTGCTTATTTTAGTGAAAAACTATCTGATGCCAAGCTTCGTTACAGCACATATGATGTGGAGTTTTATGCAGTGGTTCAAGCAGTCAAACATTGGCGCCATTACCTGTTCCAAAGGGAGTTCGTACTGTTCACTGATCATGAGGCCTTAAGGCATTTACACAACCAAGATAAGGTTTCTGCCAGGCATGCTCGATGGGTGGCTTATCTTCAGCAATTCACTTTTGTGGTAAAGCACAAATCTGGTGTCTCCAACAAGGTGGCTGATGCATTAAGTAGAAAGGGGTTGCTGGTTCGCCTCTCTGTTGAAGTACCAGGTTTTGCATCTTTTGCTGAATTGTATGACTCTGACCCTTACTTTGCAGCCATTGTTCAGAAAATTCAAGGAGGGGAGCCATTTGAGTTTCATCAATGTGAGGAGTTTCTCTTTAAGGGGAACCAACTTTGCATTCCTGATTGCAGTTTGAGGTTAAAAATTATCCAAGAAGTTCATGGCGAAGGGCATGTGGGGAGAGATAGAACTCTGTAGTTGATTCAAAACAATTACTTTTGGCCTTCCATACGCAAGGAGGTGGATAAATATGTGAAGCGTTGTTAGATTTGTCAAGTTTCAAAAGGGGAAGCCACTAATGCAGGTTTGTACTTGCCCTTGCCTATTCCCTCTCAACCTTAGGAAGAAATCAGCATGGACTTTGTATTGGGGTTGCCACGGACTCAGCGGGGCAGTGATTCTATTTTTGTTGCGGTGGATCGGTTCTCCAAAATGGTGCACTTTATTCCATGTAAAAACACCGGATGCAGTGAATGTGGCCCAGTTGTTTTTTAGAGAGGTTTACAAGCTACATAGGCTCCCTAAGTCCGTTATTTTCAATCGAGACACTAGCTTTCTCAGTCACTTTTGGCAAAGTTTGTGGAAGCTTGTTAACACCCAACTGAACTTCAGCAGTGCATACCGTCCACAGACTGATGGCCAAATGGAGATAGTCAATCATTCTCTCGGTAATATGCTGCGGTGTCTAGTGGGGGAACATGTGAAGAGTTGGGATCAGAAATTGTGCCAAGCTGAGTTTGCACATAACCAAGCTGTCAACAGAAGTACGAGGTTCAATCCTTTCCCTGTGATATATTCAGCTGTCCCAAGAGGGCCCCTTGATCTTTTGCTTCTTCCCGACAAGACCCGAGTGCATGGCAAGGCTGAAAATTTTATGGTTGAATTACAGTCTCTACATCACACTATGCGTACTAATCTAGAACAAGCTGCTGCAAGTTATAAAAGGGCTACAGATAAGAAGCGACGTTTGGTGGAATTTGAGGTCGGTGATTTTGTTTGGGCCATTCTGACCAAAGATCAATTTTCTGTTGGGGATTATAATAAATTGTCAGCCAAAAAAATTGGTCCTGCGGAGATTGTGGAGAAAATTAATCCCAATGCTTATCGATTAAAGTTGCCTAGCCATATTCGTACTGCTAATGTTTTCAATGTCAAGCACCTGATTCCGTATGTGGGGGATTCCTCCGACGATGACAATTCGACGACGAATTCTTTTCGGCCAGGGGAGAATGATGTAGAGGAGCAAGCATTGGCTTATTTAGCCAAATTTTATCATGAATAGTAATTTCAGAAAAATGGACCGATTTCAGTAATTCTTAAGCCTAACTTTATTGGAAACGGGCCAACGATTCAAACTCACGCCTTTAGCTGTGACGTCCGTCGCTTTTTGGCCAAAAAACATCGTTTAGGCCTTCAATTTTGCGATTGACTGATTTTTGGCCTATTTTGGTAATTTTTTCGGCTTTATTTGTTTTTTCCCTTTTTGTTTGGGTTTCCTAGATTGGCTAGAATTCTATTTAGGCCTTTCTTTTTAAGTTGTAATCAGTTTTTTTATTGAATAAAATTTCAGATTTGATTCCTTTTTACCCTGCTTTTATGAATTTTACGAAATTCAATTACTAGAAGACTATTATCCGGCATCGTGCTCGATCAACGGATTTTAGTATCCTTTGTTCGAGTTTCCACTGCATCATGTTCTCACAACCTTCGATGAACATGTCAAGGCATACTTTCCAATACCAAGGCTGACCAATATGAAGAGATCAACTTGGCGGGAATACTTGTGTAAAATTTTCAGGCTATCCAAAAAAAAAAGAAAGAAAGAAAAGAAAAGCAAGTAATCAGAAAGAGAAAATTTCCGACATGGAAAACCAAAAGGACGTATTAGTAACAAGAAAAGGGTGATGTTCAGAGTCAAAGTCACTTTTAATTTCCCTATTATGCTCATTCTGATGTCATCATAATGATATTATGCATGTTTCATTTCTGCTTAGATGTTCACATTGCACACATCATGCCATTGCATATAAACATCCATCAGTAGGTCATTGCATCCAAGCGACGATGATGAAAATGGAATTCATGTTATAAACAGTAAAGCCCGATTAGGATGTTATGTACAAAAGTTCAATATAGAATACAGAGTCTAACTCTCATCCTCTCCCTCAGCCAATTAGACCATTCCTTTGCAAAAAGGGTGGCAAAGTCTGTAATCTCGATATACCAAGCCAGATAGCACTTTGGAGCATACCACGAATAAGGTGGAGGAATACTTAAAAGGCTTAACTTCTCTAGTAACCAGATATGTATGATAACCCGTTGATCAGGAAGGTGTTGAGACAATCAGACTGCGTAAGCACGGTATAGAAACATGCCTGAATTAGGGAGGAGCATCATTCAGTCTGAATGGGGCAACTAGAATGAACAGAATCCAAATAAATTAGCGTCTCAGCTAAGATAACCCCCACGGGTGAAGCGTGTAAACCATCTAGGCCACCACTGAGGCTAATCAAAAGTCACAAATCCCGTTTGCGGACTCGCACAGACACCAAGACCAACAGCGAAAGCATCATGTCACATACATACATACACTCGAAGCATACACACACACATGCATACATGCATCAATGATAACTCGAGTACAGGAACTCACTGTCATCATCGAGTTGTCTCAAATCATGGGCGCTCTGACAGCGGAAATAGTTTGACACTACGGCATCCTCTAAATTTCAGGTAAGAGAATCTCCTCAATTTTAAGAATTTCCGTTCATGCCAATATAATCTCGAGAAGGGTACTCTTTGCTTTTTACAGGTATACAGGGATAAAACAACTAAGCCATATTAATTCTTGATCGAAGGGGCAAAAATTTTTGTTTCCAAAATTATCGATCAAGGAATAAATACACACTCTCGACTTCAAGCCAAAGCTCCTGGAGCCAACTTCAGAATAATTGCTCTACCGAGAGCCAACTTCAGAATTATTACTCCACCAAGAGCCAACTTTAGAATTATTGCTCCGCCGAGAGCCAACTTCAGAATTATTGCTCCGCCGAGAGCCAACTTCAGAATTATAGCTCCACCGAGAACCAACTTCAGAATTATTACTCCGCCGAGAGCCAAATTCAGAATTATTGCTCCGCCAAGAGCCAACTTCAGAATTATTGCTCTGCCGTGAGCCAACCTCAGAATTATTGCTCCGCTTAGAGCCAACTTCAGAATTATTGCGCCACAGAAAACCAACTTCAGAATTATTACTCCACTGAGAGCCAACTTCAAACCAAAGCTCCTAGAGCCAACTTCAGAATTATTGCTCCGCTGAGAGGTAACTTCAGAATTATTGCTCCGCCGAGAGCCAACTTCAGAATTATTGCTCCGCCATAAGCTAACTTCAAATTATTGCTCAGCCGTGAGCCAACTTCTAAATTATTGCTCCATCGTGAGCCAACTTCAGAATTATTGCTCCGCCGAGAGCCAACTTCAGAATTATTGCTCCGCCGAGAGCCAACCTCAGAATTATTGCTCCGCCTAGAGCCAACTTCAGAATTATTGCTCCACAGAAAACCAACTTCAGAATTATTACTCCACTGAGAGCCAACTTCAAACCAAAGCTCCTAGAGCCAACTTCAGAATTATTGCTCCACTGAGAGGTAACTTCAGAATTATTGCTCCGCTGAGAGCCAACTTCAGAATTATTGCTCCGCCGTAAGCTAACTTCAAATTATTGCTCAGCCGTGAGCCAACTTCTAAATTATTGCTCCATCATGAGCCAACTTCAGAATTATTCCACCGTCGTGAGCCAACTTCAGAATTATTGCTCCACTGTGAGCCAACTTCAGAATTATTGCTCCGTCGTGAGCCTACTTCAAAATTATTGCTCTGCTGTGAGCTAACTTCAAAATTATTGCTCCGCTGAGAGCCAACTTTAGAATTATTGCTCCGCCGTGAGCCAACTTCAGAATTATTACTCCGCCGTGAGCCAACATTAGAACTATTGCTCTGCCGAGAGCCAACTTTAGTATTATTACTCTGCCAAGAGCCAACTTCAGAACTATTGCTCTGCCTGAGCCAACTTCACAACTATTGCTCCAGCGAGAGCCAACTTCAAACTAAAGCTTCGAGAGCGAACTTCACAATTATTGCTCCACCAAGAGCCAACTTTACAATTATTACTCCACCGAGAGCCAACTTCAAACCAAAGCTCCTAGAGCCAACCTCGAAATCATTGCTCCACGAAGAGCCGAGGCACATCCCTGGCTAGATGTTTTTCCAATTCCTCGACAAACTAAGATGTCAAGTGCATTTTCTTTTTTTTCCTCACCGTGCTCCCTATCGCAAGACCAAACTCGGTCCGGGCATAATAGCCCGACCATAAGTCGACTTTGATCCCACGAGGGGTAGCCTGTGAGCATGAGTTTTCCTAACCTCTGTTATGAAAGTCTTATATTACCTGTTAGATAGACGAACATGAGTCGGACTTGAGAATGGGTGGGATGTTACCTAGAATGTCTCAAACGCCTCGAAAACCGAACAGTCCTCGATCTGAAACCCTGAGAAAGGTCATTCGAGTGATTAGAGGGCTTAGATGTGAGGGTGAAATTTAGGAAAAAAACCTTGTTAGCTCTGGTTAGAGCCGTACGGTTGTAGCTCCACAGCTACAGATGTGCGGCTATAACACCAGAGTTGCACGACTGTAACCTTATAGTCGTGTGGCTCTAATGGGTGGCCATATTGCTTCCTAAATAACAAGCATTAGTCTTTGACAGGGAGTAGGATTCTAGAATGAGAGGATAAAACCATGACAATTAGGGTTCATAGAGGAGGAGAGAGAACAGAAAACATAAGATAGAAAACATAAAACATAACACATAGAATAATAGAGGGAATGGGGGTAGAAAAACAGAGAGAACTCTAAGAGAGAAAAGAAAACCAACAAAGAGAAGAGAAGACCAAAAGAAAAAAGATAGAAATAGTGAGAATACAGACTAGAAACACATAGGTTGAGAGTTCCCAATCATACTATCACTCATCCGAACCCTTTTCGGGTTTGTTTGGATTGATTCTAGACATGTTTTCAAGAATTTTGGGATGTTCGTGAGGTTCTAATCAGATTTCGGCATCCAAATCCAATTTCAATCGTTAAACACACTGGAACATCAAAAGGGTAAGCTCTGAGAGGCCTTAAACTCATAATTATTTGTTTTGTGTTGTGTTTTTTCTGTGTTTTGTAAAAATTCCGGAAATTGTCTGTTTGATTACAACTGGTGGCTCTAACTAGAGCCGAGCAGCTATAATCCCTTAGAATGGAGCCGAGCTACTATACCACTATAGCCACACAGTTGTGTTCTTCTGGGCAGAAACCCGAAGTGCCCTAAATCAACCGAATGTAGTCAGTTTCCCGTTTTGTTTTTTCTGTTATGAACTATTTTGGTCCAATCACATCTGTTACATTTAAAATTATGGTTTTTGAATTTCCTAAAATGTTGACGTGAGGTTTGGGTATCGTTGATTTCAGTTTTTGGAGTCCAGGGTTGTTCGATCCAAATCGGATCCACTGTCCAGCTTTAGTGGACCCCTAAATTCCAAAAAATTCTTACAAATCATTGAAATCAGTTGAAACAGTATTTACAAAAGCAAAGAAAATCGATTTTAGGTTCTAGACACTACAGCCATATGGCTGTAGTGGCTATAGCTGTACGGCTCTAACTAGAGCCGCACAACTGTAGTCGCCATATGAAGGCAGAATCTTGGGACAACTCCCATGGATGTCATCGCGTGATGCTGTCTTCAGGATCAAAATGTTTTTGATGTGTTTAATGCTTTGGGCCTTAAATGAATGTTTGAAATAGGAAACCCACATGAACGGAACCCCGAGTTCTGGGATAACCGACTCACTAATGAGGCAATTTGCATGTAATTGAGCCAAATGATTTTTCAAATTGTTTTCAAGCACAAAAACCTACAAGGCTTTTCTAAAATGGTTTTCCGGGTCTAATCGAGTAAGTCACCCTGACTTCTCGGTTATCTCCTAAATGCATACTCCTATTTCCTGAGATTCCCCATTATATCCTGTTATGAATCCTATATGTGTTTGTGAGATAATTGTGATAACCATTTGTTTTGCAGCTTTTGTTTTTCTTTTTATTATTTTGGATGTATTTGATAGATCATCTGTGTATCCTAAGCGATTGTACTTTTTTAGATATTCATGTATAGTAGGCAGTTGTATTGGTGAGGATGAGAGTTTTTATCTTTTTGGGTTGTAATAAGTGGCCTCCATTATTTTTGGTTTGGTTTGGATTTATGGTTTACTTTTCTGCACTTTAATTTTATACTATTTATTCCTGTCATCTGAATGAGCATGGGCTAATAACAAATGATAAAATGGGTAGAGAATAAAGTGAGTATAATATTGTCATATGAACTTATAAATGAAAGTAAGCTTGGGGTTGAATAGGTAAGTTGCCTGAACCCTAAGTCTCTGAATTAGGTACGGCAGTCTATGCTCGGTAGGGAGTTGTACCGAAATTTCCTGGATGAGCTGATCTTGGTGGCGACTCTGTCACTGATCCTGAAATTTAGGTTTCGAGATCTTTAAATAATAAAACGGGATTTTCTAAAATGTAAAAACCAATTTTCCCAAAACTCATATTCAAAGAAAAGGTTTTCTACAAAAGGATTTCCAAACAAATCAATGGTTTTCCTAAGCAAGATACAAACTCGTTTTCAAACCACACAACAAAAACTCAGTTCCCTTTTTTCCCCAGTTCGTTTTGTGGCGTTCCGCCCTCTCAAAAATGTCATCCGCTCACAACTCTCAAGATATGGTTCTTACATTCTTCAGATCAATTAGCAAACATTTTTGCCAAGCCACTGGGTGCCTCTCATTTCCTCACTCTTCAGGATGGTTTACATGTTCAAGACACCCATGAGCTTGACGGGGATTTTTTTTTGAAGTAATGCCATATTCATTAAAATAAATCATTCTATAATACAGAAAAGAGAAAGGGAGGTGGTTCATCAAACCATTCCCCAATTGTCGCTGAACAAGCCGCTTGAGCTAACCTATGGGCTACCTCGTTTGCAGACCGATGACCAAACTTAAAACACACATTCCCTATCAAATGAGCTAACTCCAAACAATCATCAATAATGAATCCTAAAGAGGTAGGCATATGATCCTTGGATTTAAGATAATCAATTACCCCCTGAGTATCCATTTCAATGATTAAAGATGAGTAATGTAATTCCTTCAACCATGAAAGCGCTTCTCTGTAAGTCATCGCTTCTGCTTCCAATGCCGACGAAGCACCATTCATCCGGAAATTTTTAGTAGCTACCATGTGGCCAAGATAATTTGTGATAACCAATCCACCCCCTGCTTCTCTATTTTGCATAAAGAAGCTTGCGTCGATGTTACACTTGAGCATGCCAACAGAAGCCCGCTGCCACACTGCCACTGTCCCTTGCTCCACCGCCTGAGCCGCTGTTGCATTGTCTGCCAGTTGACCCAACACACCTGATGGAGCAACGTTGTTAATTCGAGCTGCCCGCCATTCTTAGATTGATGAAGCAGCAATGAATTATATGCGATGCAGATCCACCCTCTCATTCCGCTAAAGAACCCCATTCCGAATGGTCCAAACACTCCACGCCTTTGCCAACAGCTGCACCCACTGGTTTGCGGACAAAGATACCACTGAAACCCACCGCTGTAGGTCTAATCCCTCATTTAATTGCTGCAACTCCTGGAAATCAGCCCATACAGATGCAATATGGGGACATAAGAATAAAACATGCTCAACCGTCTCAATTGAAGAGCCACAAAAAACACAATCATCATCCACCCCAACACCTCGCCGTTGAAGATTACACTTTGTTGGTAAACATTTCCCAATGCAACGCCACCAGAAATTTTTAATTCATGGAGGTATATGCATCTGCCACACATGATTCTAATGGGCTGAAATGGAAGAATTCCGGTTTCTATAGCGATCCATTAGTTGGTAGTAAGCACTTTTAACTGTATAATGACCCTTCTCTTCATAAATCCATCGAAAATAATTAGGTCTTCTCCAGTATGGTAATGGAATTCACCTTATGAGGGTTACATCCCGATGATTAAGAAGAGATTGAACCAATCGCATATCCTAATCTTGCTGTCCCAGTAATAGTAAATCACTAACCGTCATTGATTCACCACCCGGAATCATTGGCGTTTGGACCATAGGAGACCGTTCATCCGGCAACCATGCCACATGCCAAACCCTCATACTCTTTCCATCCGCTATAACTGAACGCACACCACATCTCACCAAAGGGATAGTCGCGACAATACTCTTCCAAAGATAACTATCATTGTTCTGAAATTTTTCTTGAAGCACATTGTAATTTGGGTAGTACTTCACCTTCATCACCTGACTTACTAATGCTTCTGGATGAGTTAATAATCGCCATACAGTCCGGCCAAGGAGTGCTAAATTGTACTCCCTAAGTTTTCTGAAATTGAGACCACCATCTTCCTTAGGTTGACATAGTTTGGGCCAAGCCATCCAATGCACTCCTCTTCGCCTAGAAACATTATTGTCCCACCAGAAAGCATTCAACATTTTCTCCATTCGATCACAGATACCACTTGGCAATAAAAAAGTTCCCAATGCATATACAGGTAGGGCCTGTGCAACTGATTTAAGCAGCACCTCTTTACCGGCTTGTGATATTCCTCGCTTACTCCCGCCTTGAACACGGGCCACTAGTTTCCCCACTAAATAAGCAAAAGTGGTATTCGTACTATGACCAACTGTGGATGTCAAACCCAAATACATATCATGAGAGGGAACACACTGCACCTGTAATATATCACAAATACTTTCCCAAGTATCTTCCCCAGTATTCGTATTGTACATAATACTAGATTTACCGAAATTTATCACTTGACCCAAAGCTTGTGTATACAAATCAAAGCCTTGTTTCAATCGACTAGTCTCCTCTATAGTTGCTCAGAAATAAAAGATACTGTCATCTGTAAAAAGTAAATGCGAAATAGCTTGAGCATTCGTAGCAATCACACACCCATGCAACAATCCCCTATCCACCCACGTATTTAATAAAGAGGATAACCCTTCAGCATAAAATAAGAACAAATATAGAGATATGGGGTCCCCCTACCATACCCCATAACTCGGTGTAAATCGATGGAATTTTGCCCCTTTGTAATCAATAGTATAGGAAACCGATGAAACGCACTTCATGATGAGTTCAACAAAGTTATTTGGCAGCCCTAATTTCAACATCATAGCCTCCACAAAAGGCCATTCAACCCGATCATAAGCTTCAGAGAGGTCATATTTTAATGCTCCAACCCCAATTCTCCCTCTCCTTTTCCACCGCAAAGAATGGCTTAGTTCAAAAGCAATCATGACATTATCCAAAATTAAACGGTTAGGAATAAAAGCACTTTGGTTTTTGGATATCAATAACTGCATGTAAGGTTATAATCTTGTTGAAATACATTTAGAAATGGCTCTCATAATAACATTACATAAAGAGATAGGGCACAAATCTATTACCCGAGTAGGATTTTTAATTTTGGGTAGCAAAATTATAGTTGTGGCATTAAGCTCATCAGGAATAAACGAACCATTCAGACACTGCAAGCATAAGTTAGTGACATCTGAACCAATTATATGCCAAAAACTCTGAAAGAAACCCAGATTAAAGCCATCCGCGCCCGGAGCTTTATCAGGATGCATACTAAAGAAAGCACTTTTTACTTCTTCAGCTTCAAAAGGCCGCAATAAATCTGTACACATAGCATCAGTAGTTCACCAGTCTACATACTGCAAAATCGGGTTCATACAACCTCCCTTAGCTTGAAAAATTGATTAGCAATACCCTTGCACATGTTGCTCCAAACCCGCCCCCCAAGCTAGTGACTCTCCTTGCTCATCCACCAAAGATTGGATGGTATTTTTTTTGTGTCGAAATGTGGCACTCCTATGGAAAAATGTCGTGTTCACGTCCCCACTAGAAAAGCCACATTTTTTTTGCCCGCTGTTGCCAATACAGGTTCTGTTGTTGAAGGAGCTTATTATATTCAGCTTTCACCACCTGTACTTGACCGTCCCTAGCTCCATCATGGTCCATATTCAACCACTGCAATTGCCTCTTGCAATGTTTCAGTTGGCGCTTAAAAAAATTTCTGTATTCCTGACCCCATGCATTCAACGCCTCCCTGCATGCACTCAGCTTCCGAAGACCATTGTGAATCGAGTCAGCCATCCCCTCTGTTCCAGTCCAGACACGAGTTATAACATCATGACAATCTGAAATTTTCCGCCATGCATTTTCAAAACGGAAAGGTGGACAATGCCGCGAAACCCATTCCGAAGATTGAATAATTAAAAGAGCATGGTCAGAATTTACTACTGGGATAACCAACGCTTGCATCTTGTCAAACCGATCCATCCAATCCACTCTAGCTAAGACCCGGTCTAACCGTTCCTTCATTATCACCCTCCCATTTTGCCACCGCTGCCATGTGAACCACGGACCATTGGTCTCCAACTGCAGCAATCGACATTGATCAATGGTGTCTCGGAATCCATGTAACAAATTGAGCGGTTGAGGTCGTCCAACCCATTTTTCTTCTATCGAAACCATGTCATTGAAGTCACCAACGACACACCAAGGCAATGTCGAAACCATGGAAAGTTTAAGCAAACAATCCCAAGAATCTCTTTGTTTATTACGCTCCGGAAAGCCATAATACCCAGTCAATCTCCAATCACCCATATTTTGGTGAACAATCACATCAATAAATTTGTCGCAGAAGAGATTAATTGAACCATACCTTCCTCTTTCCATAAAAACGCCAAACCACCTCCATGATTTACATATGGAACATAAATGAAATCATGAAAGCCTAACTTCGTACACACGGCATCAATCTTATCTCTGTTTACTTTAATTTCCATAAAAAACACCATCCTGGGTCGATATGCAGAAATAATATCCTGCAATTCCTGAACTGTTGCTGTTCAACCCAAACCCCGACAGTTTCATCTTAAGCAATTCATGGCTATCGGTGGGCCCCCACTGGACCGGCCGATATATCAATTTGTGTATCCCCATCCATCTCCATTACTTCCACAGTTAACATATCACTGCGTTACCCAGACTCCATTCTTTTACGTTTAGCTTTAAGCAGAACCGTTGTTTGATGTTCATTTACTACTTGCTAAGCTTGCATCTCCTGAACCTGTAACAAATCAACAAAACCACCCCTATGCGGTTGCTCCTGTCGCGGCACAATCTGAACATTCGGAATCGGTTTTAGCCATGGAACTGCCGTTGCCTCCAATCTCCTTGGCACTGCTCGCATCTCCACTCCAAACATCTTCTCAATATCCGGGTTACTTAGTGCTCTAAATGCAGCACATGTATGTTCACTATGCCTTAACAGTCCGCAAAAGAAGCAGAAAAGAGGGAGTTTCTCATATTTAAACTGAACCCAAAACCATTATGTTGAGTTTCTTCCTAACCTCATCCGTCTCTTCAAAGGCTGTCGTACATCAATACGTAACCGAACTCGTAAGTATCCCCGATATGGCCCAGAGAAATTCTGATTATCTCCCATCACAAACATCCCAACGTAATCCCCTATTGCTTTTACCACCCTTTCAGTACGAAATCCTATCGGCAGACTATGCACTTGCACCCAGAATTCAGCATAAAATAGTTCTACCGAATACAATTCTTCCATTGTAGTGACGCGTTCAAAAACCAATAAGCGGTTATCAAAGCTCCAGGGACTATTTCTTATCACAAGATTAAGGTTGAAAATATGATTAAATTGAAAGAGATATTTAGCATCCTGTAATGGAGTAATCGAAACCCCATCAACTGGTTTCCATACCTTAGCCAACGTTACCCTCATGCCATCAGCATTCAATTCCTTATCAGTTAAAATTCGCCCAACAAGGCTTAGACCCAAGTCATATTGCGGCGTTTCTGCATCATCAAGCACCACCACCGGCTCTCCTTCCTCCTCCGCCAAGTGCAACTGTGCGTATTCCCTGGCACTGGTGTCTGCATCGAGCTGGGCAGCCATAACCGATTGCAAGCAAAAGAGTGAAAAAGATGAGATAAACCCTAATCCCTCAGTAGAATAACGATAAACCCTAATATGGGGTAGAGATGAAAAACCCTATCGTGAGGGTGGAGAGCGCTGACTTGAAACTATTATTGTTTTTTTCTTCTTTATTTTCTACGTTATGGAATAGCTTGACAGGGATGTTAAGAAATATATGAAAATATATTTTGTTGATATTATTTTGCTTCTTTGTATTTATTCCAATATTATGCTTATCCTTACACGTGTATAAAAACCCCTTTTAATCTGCTAATTATTCAATGGGAAAGAAGTTGGATTGTCTCACAATTTATATCAGTAGTTTAGCACCTTATTTATACTTCAATTAATTTTAAAGAGATTGGGCGTGATGTTCAATATAGCCTTGTCTTTTAACATTTCTTATCAGTAACAATGCTTAACGTGATGGCCTTCCTGTAGATTCCTATTCCAATTTTCGCATCTTCTAATACGAATGCAAACAGATAAACAACAAAAACAACCAAATTAAATTTAATAATTAGTATTATCAGGAAAGAAAAAAAATAAATAAATAAGATTTTGTTTTGATTAGGAAGATGCTGTCTCAATTCCAAATTTTAAAATGCCACTTGGTTACGTTAATTAATAATTAAAAGCAGCAGAAAACTCAACATATCAGATCCACCAAATAATATTATTATCTTTCTTTGAACAATTGATGCTTCGCCAAATTATTCAATCACGCAAAATTTTAAAATATGTATATATGAATCCAAAAAACAATAAGCAAAAGTTGTTACTGGAATCAAAATTTTGAACCATGTCACACACACAATCTCCTGCCTCCGAAATGTTCAAGGCTCCAGCCGCAATCACGTTCAAGGTGTACAGGCGTACACCTGAACTAGTCGCCCCTACGAAACCTACCCCTCAGGAATTCAAGCCATTATCCGAGCTAGATAGCCAAGACTGTGCTAAATACCTAGTTCCTGCATTAAACATTTATGCCCAAAATCCATCCATGAATGGGGTAGACCCTGTTAATGTGATTCGGAAAGCGGTTTCTGAAATGCTTGTTTATTACTATCCATTGGCTGGTAGACTTAGACAAGATCCTTCAGGCAAGCTTTTAGTCGAATGCACTGGTGAAGGTGTATTGTTTATCGAGGCGGATGCTGATGTTACACTTGACCAATTCGGGTTTCCACTTGTACCTCCTTTTCCGTGCTTGGATCAACTCCTTTTCGATGTCCCTGGCTCCAGTGAAATTCTCAACCGTCCTCTCTTGCTTATTCAGGTACTTCCTTGTACTACCACTTATGTAAAATTGTAAGAATAAATTAATAGATCTATAGTCACTGATAATTTCTTAAATAAATAATGTAAATTAAAAATTTCCATGAGTGTTTCTTAGTTTAGAGTTGCTAATGTAAATTGATTGACCGATGATCACCATCTCTTTTTTCCTTGGATATAATTTTCACTTTAGCTATTGAAATCAATATGTTTGTGCATGATCTATATCTATATCTTTGATTTAATTTTTGTCGGAGAAATTAGTTTATTTATCTAGTTTAATAATAAAGAATGAATTTTGATGTACTTTACTTATTGTGGTACCGCCTGAAATCTAAATTGATAGGTGACAAGACTTAAGTGTGGAGGTTTCATTTTCGCTTTTCGTTACAATCACACCATGAGCGACGGTGCTGGTGTTTTTCAAGTCCTCTCTGCAATTGCCGAAATGGCAAGAGGAGCAACTTACCCCTCTGTGCTTCCAACATGGGAAAGGCATATCCTCAACTGTATTCCCAAAAAAATCCTTGAGTCTTCGCTTCCTGAACACAAGAATGATATCTCTGAACCTATTAGTGATTTGATGTTTCCTCCTGAACATGACTTGTGCTATCGAACTTTCCTCTTTGGCCCAGCTCAAATCGCAAACTTACGCAAATATGTCCCCCATCATCTCCGCGATTGTTCTTCTTTCGAAATAATAACAGCATGTGTTTGGAAATGCAGAGTTGTTGCACTTAAACCAAATCCGATAGATCAGGTGAGTGTAGTTTGGCCAGTTAATCTGAGAAATGTTGTTGGTAATGTAATACCAGCGGGTTACTATGGGCTTGCACTTGTGTATTCAGTAGCAAAGTCAACTGCGAAAGATATATTAGAGAATCCATTAAGTTATGCAATACAGCAGCTAAGAAACGGTAAGGACAAGGTTACTATAGATCACAACGGATCTCTTACAAATTTAACAGCAACTATGAGGTGCTACACAGTATCCGATTTGAGACACGCAGGGCTCGAAAAGGTTGATTTTGGATGGGGTGAAGCTGTATATGCTGGACCAGATTGCGTTCGCCCAGTAAGCGGGTATCATCTTCCATTCAAAAATAAAAACGGCGAAATTGGGATAATGTTGCCGCTTTGTTTGCCAACCCAAGCAATGGAAAGATTTGTGAAGGAGTTAAGCATTATGTTAAAAGGCCAATTATTTACTTGTGATGATCATGATACTAAATCCAAGCTTTAAATTGAAATGTCTACCGTATTAGAAGAAAGAATGAACAAGCTTACGAGGCCTTAACCGAATTTAAGAAATTTAGTGCCATCTACACCTGTAATTTAATTTCCCGGCTACAAATAGTGTAACAAGTTAAAGGAATGAAATTGATGGAGTAGAGGAATTGGCACTGACCTATTTGGAGAAATTCGAAGACGGAAAAAAATCAACAAAGCGGTGAAAAGTGTAATTTTGAAAAGTGTTCAATTTGGTCTTGAAATTAGTGATTTTTTGTTGGAATCAGCCTGATGAACAGAACCCACTACTTTGTTGTGGGCCCCACCCTGATTTGGCAAAAAAATGCCATTTAGTCCTTCAATTTTGCGTTTTTATATTTTTAGGGACCTAATTGCAAAGTTGTAAACGTTTTTCCTTTATTCTGTTATTTCTGAAATTTTAACCCTAGCTTCTAGTCACTATTTAAAGGCGTGTAAGACAAGAATTATGCAGTTTTTGATGAATTCGAAATTTTATGTTATTTTCCTATCTCTTTGAATTTTCGTAAATTCTAGGGGTTAGAAGAATCGTTTCCAGTATCGTGCGCGATTAACGGAATTCGATTGTTTATCCGCTGTATCAGAAATATATGCTGTTTTTTAATTGATTTAATATTTCTTCTGTTTTGTATTATTTATATGATCCAAGACTCCCGTTGCTTACTTAAAATAAATTTAACTTCAATGATAGTAATTACTTTCTTTTCATATTGTTTCTTATTGTATTGTACATGTTGTTATGTAATAGAATAAAAAATATCAGGAAGCCATGCCTCTCCCAAAATATTGAGAATCAAACATAAAATTTACGTTTCAAACAAATAATGGGATTACTGATTTACTAAATTTCAGTAAATGAATTTATATTTCTTTATCATACCCTCGAATCTCATGGAGCAATCTTTTTAGCTTATGCATTTTTAAGGGATATCACAATACTACGGAAATATTCTAAAATTTTTCTGTTTACTTCTAGACTGTTGACGTATCATGCTTAATTTTTTATATGTTTGATAATGTTGTTGCATAACTTGTTGTCGTTGAACATTATCAGTTTATCAAATAACAATTGATCCTCTGATTATGGGGTTACGCTGAATTCCCTTATATTTATATAATTTTTATTTTTTTGTTCCAAAGGTAAGATAAACATAGGTTTAAAGGTATATTTTCCCCTGGCTTATTATAATGTATGTATTCTGTCATATTAATTTAATATATCTGCCCACTGCCCCGTACAAGTTATAATTACTCACACCAAAATAAATGGGAAACGCAATGTAAAGGGATATAATTGTAAATGTAAATAAAATGTATTTTTATTTTTCCTTGTAACCCTAGACATACTTGCCTATATATACTCCTTGTATCTCTTATTCTCAATTTAATGGAAATCATGATTTTCCCAATCATCTAGCTTTAACATGGTATCAGAGCTTTATGTCTTCTAGCTCCAAATCTGATTCAGAAACCGAATCCAACCCTAATAGCCACTCTTCTTCATCCGCCTCCTACATCTCAAACCCTAACCCTAACCCCTCTCTCCAATCGGCATCTTCCTCATCATCCACTCAAGCCGCCTCCTTCACTCTCATCAACCCTAATTCCACTATCATGGCCGAATCCAACCCCTCTCCACATCCTCTTCCCATCACCTCAAATCAAATCTTCTCCAATAAATTAGATCACTCAAATTATCTGGTCTGGAAAACCCAGTTTACCCCTATTCTTCACTGCCACAATCTCGTTGGGCATATTGATGGCACCTCCTTAGCTCCACCAAAGAAAATTCCTTCACCAACCGACCCTAATGTGGAAGTCGATAACCCAGCCTATACGGCCTGGTTTGCAAAGGACCAAATGCTCCTGTCTTGGATTTTCTCATCCTTATCTCCTTCTGTATTCCGTTCTATGGTAGGTATTACATAAAGTTATGATGCTTGGCAAGCCTTATCAAAGGCTTATGGGTCTGTGTCACAAAACAGACAACTTCAGATACATATGCAACTACAAGAACTGCGAAAGACTGATGCTGGTGTTGCAGATTATTTGCAACGATGTAAAGCCCTCGCTGATGAGCTCACCGCTGCCACTGCTCCCTTAACCAACGCTCAGTTCAATGCTATTGTCTTCAAAACCCTTGGTAATGAATTTCAATCCATTATTGCTACTCTGTGTGTCATGGAACCTCCTGCTGATTATTACACCTTGTTTGGACATTTAACATCACATGAGATTCTACTAAAAAGCTTTCAAGATAATCCGCCTCCTGTGGCTCTTATTGCTAAAAAACCGAACCACGATATTAGGGGTAACCCAAACTTTATGATGCACACTGCACCCCAACAGCAGCAACCAAATCAATTCCGCAGGAAATCTAAAGCACCATGTCAAATCTGTGGCTATAATAATCACACGGCTGATAAGTGTCGAAGAGTAATACCAAACCCCAATTTTTGGCCTCGGAACCCCACCCTTGGACAGCAAAATTTTCGGCAGGCCAACCTTGCTTGGGGACCGAATGGACAGCAGCCCCATCAGCTCCATCAGCCTCAACCGTATTTCCAGCCCTTGCCGCCTCATGCTCCACAGTCGACATGGTATCCTGACACTGGTGCCACGCACCATATGACTGCTGATCCTCGTCACCTTCCTCACTTGCAACCTTACATGGTGTAAGCGCCGGAATTTTCTATACTTAAAAAAAAAAAAAACTATAGTCGTACGACTATAGTTACAGTCGTACGACTGTAATTTAAAAATTACAGTCGTACGACTGTAATGTCGGACAGACTGTAGGAACCCATACCTCTGCAGCAGAAATGAAGGAGAGAGAAAGGGAGCATTAATTGCTCCCTTGTTGCAGCAAGCAAGGGGAAGGCAGAGAGATAAAAAGAGGAAAAAGAAGGAGAAGAAGGGAGATTTTTTTTTTTTTGGTGAAAAGAAATCTAGAGAAAGAGAGAGAAAAGAGAAAAAAAAAACCACAAAAAGAAAACTCATTTCTTCCCCTTTGATTTTCTTTAATCTCTCGAAATCAAGGTTAAAATTTGTTAGAAATCCCTAGGTTAATCAATTAACTTCACAACTAAATCAAGAATTCGGACTTAAACCATCAGAATCCCTTGCAATTTGGATTTTGGACAAAAAGCTCTCAACTTCCATTCCAAGGGAAAAAGTGCGAATTTGTCGGGATCGGAGCGACGCCAGGGGTCAAAACGACTTGGAATAGCTTCTAAAAAGGTAGACACTTCTTTTCCTTACACTTTTTCTCGCTTTCTGGGTGTTTGAAGTGAGTTTCATGCGTTTTTTTTGCTGCATTTTTGTATTTCTGTTCCTGGAAATTAAGAACAGTCGCACGACTGTTCTTGGTTTTCATGAACAGTCGTACGACTGTATATACAGTCGTACGACTGTTCTTAATTTCCAGTTGATTTTTCTTTCGGTTTTGACTCAAAATGAATTTTTGTTGAAATTCTGACTCTAAATCGATTACAGTCGCACGACTGTAAACTACAGTTGTACGACTGTAATCCCTGGTTCAGAATCAGAATTTCAGCCTGCATCCCCAAAAATTCCCAAAAAAATCCCAAAAAAAAAAAAAAAAATTAGAAAACCCCAAAAATCATCAAAATGAATTTTGTTGTGTGCATCACGACCATAGATTCAATTTTTTAGTAAAATTACATTTAGAACAATTCAACGACGGAGACCCAGTTCTCCTGAAAACCGGCCCACTTAATATATAAAAATGCATGTAAACAGGTAAAAATTATTTTCAAAATGATTTTTCCACAAAACCAAAAATACAGGGACGTTTCAAAATGTTTTCCAGGTCTAACAGGGCCGGCTAGCCGAGCCAACCCGGTTATCCCCTAAATGCATGCCCCCAATTCTTGATTTCCCATTTCTGTCTATTAGAGTCCTAATTGTGGCGTGCCATATAAATTGTGCTAACCTTCTGTTTTGCAGGTTTTAATTTCTTCTATTTTTATTTTTGATGTATTTTAATAGATTAAATCGTGTATTTAGGCGGTTGTAATTATTTTTAGATTTTCGTGTATTCTAGGCGATTGTATAAGTGAGGTGAGAGTTTTTATTTTTTCCATTCGATTTGGTTGTAAGCCAATTAATATTTATTTCTTTTCCTTATTCTTGTATTAAATATTTTGTATGCGCGCTGTATGCCTTTTGTATTCAATAAAATGGACTTTAGATTTTGAAATACCATTCGAGGACATTGGCAATATTTATTTTAATTAGACACGAAATAAGGGACTTGTCCGGACCCCGAATCTCTGGATAGTGTAGCGGCCGTTCATCCGGTTCAGCTACATAAGAATTTCCCGGTCGAGCTGAGCCGGGTGGCGACTCTACAATGTCCATCAAGACTTAGGTCTCGGTTCTTTTATGCATTAATTCTATTTATTTTCCAAAACGCGGATTTCCATTATAAAAACCCCGCGCGAGGGAAGGGCCCGCCCGAGATCGTGGCGCCCCATTCCGAAAGGGAGTCCCGTTTCCCGTCGAAAACGCATCGTCCGCTCACAGTGGCGACTCCGCTGGGGATTTCTTCAAAAAGTTTTCTTAAAAACTTAAAAGAATTTTGGCAAGCCCTGAAAAGTGTCTAATTAAAATAACGTGGATGATTCTCTTTTGGTATTTTATTTGCATTTTTAGTTAGCCATTTTTTGCATTAGATTAGGTATCCTTTTATAGCCCGGTGGATTGTTGAAGTGTCGCCTAAGTTCCTCCTGGTCTTAGGGGCACGAATACAAAACACCACTCATAGCCTCGTACGAACCCCTTCGCTAGGACCCTTGAGTGGGGAGAAGTGAGGAGTATATCTTGCTATGAGGGCCTTGATGTTATCCCGACTTTGACCGAACCCACATAGGCAGCTCTAGTTGGATTCCCTTAGGATACCAAAATAATTGTGTGAATAATAATAAAATCGCGCCTTCATCACCCCCGGATGGTGATTGAAGTGAACCCCGCCTAGGACTCGGTTAGAAATTTTTGAGACCGACCACGTTGGAGGAATAAGGTTGGAAGAATTCGTTTTGCTTGCTAAGTGTTCTTCACCATCTCATGACACATCGCCATTGCTACCTACGCGTGCATAACATATCATAATCACCATTTTCCATTCATGTGACATATCATACATAAACATTTTTGTGTGATGCTAACCCACATTTTTTATGCAGCCATTTTGCATTTTATTTCGTGTGTAAAACATTAATTCATTCGCTTGTCATCCATACTAACGGTTTCTTTTTCAGCCATAACATTAAATTTGTGTGATTAGCATTTTATTTTTGACATAGCATACATAACATCATTATGTATGTCATGCATCTTAACCCACGTTTTTATGCAGCCATTTACATATTGTGTGACATGTTCATTCACTACATTTCACTTAAATTAAATTAATGGGCATTTCAAGGACGCCTATCATGACCATCCCATCCCATTTCATAACATATCGGGTACCCAAAATTACCCGTGTTTTGCCAATGCACCGGATTGCATTCGGCCATTCCACCAATATCATTTCATTTAATAAAAGCCACTACGGCCTTAGGCCCATTTTCGTGTAATAATTTATACGATGCATTTCATGACATCACACCCATCTATCATAGACATCATATAACACTGTGGTCCACATCTGACCACTTCATGACATTAATTCACCATTTAAGGTACTCCCCAAGTGCCCGATTAGTATACATATAGGCCCATAACATCACCAAATCATGAAAGGCGTTCCTCGAATGCCGAATCCTTGTCCGTGTTCCTGTTACACGTGACTTTCTCATAACATCATTCCATATCATATGCTCAAAAGCATCAAGACCTTGTCTATGGGCCCGGCCCATGCGACCATTTCATATCATCTCATAGACCTATAAAGCGTCAAAACTACGTCGGTGTGCCGGTACACACGCGACCATTTCACGAATTCATTAGGCGCCCCAAAGGCGCCGAAGTTCTGTCCGTGTGATGGCTCACACGTGACATTTTTGCATAAACATTGGGTGTTCTTGGAATGCCTCGAAAAAAAAAATAATAAAAAAAATAAATAATAAAATATGTTCATATCATTATTCCATACATAATTCCACTCCATGCATCTCAAGCATGTTCAATGTCTTAATTTTCATGTCATATCACGTCATTCATTCACGACCCTAATACCTCCTATCTACCCCCAAGCAGAATACACTGGAGCAACCTTGGACAAGATCCCAAGCTTCAAGGGCGGCTAGGAGACAGAGGGTAGTCGAGAGTGACAGTGATTCTGAGCCTAGCGTAGGAGTGAATATGGCAGAACAGACACCGAGCATGGCTGATGTTTTGAGAGATTTCTTCAGGTCGCAGGATTTCCGCGACATGTTAAAGGAAGAGATGAGGGCAGTCGTTAGAGAAGCTGGTGAGACCGGTGGTAGTGGAGCCGGGAAGGAAAAAGAAGCTGAGTCATCCCAACATGGTGGTGATGCTTCGGCTAGTCTTGAAAAGCTGCAGGAGATAGAGGCAGCTATGGAACAGAGGATGAAAGCCAAGTGCTCCGAACTAGATGAGGTCATGGCCCAGTTGAAGAAGGGGGTCAGGATCAGTGCTGAATCCAAGAAGGGGGTGAACGTTGATGCCATGATCAGTAGGGGCATCGAGACATTTCCTATTGGCTTCGAAGTGCCGAAAGTCCCCACTTACAAAGGAATGGGCTCGCCGGAGGCCCATGTGAATTTATATGCCCGGGTTATGCTAACAGCAGGCGCTACAAAGCAACAATTGATTAATCTTTTCCCTACCACACTGGAGGGAGGTGCTTTGGGATGGTATAACTCACTGTCAGAGGAAGAGCAATCTGACTGGGAGGTATTGTCAGCAGCTTTCATCAAATACTACAGCTTCAACACCAAAATCCAGGTGAAGCTGTATGATTTGGAGAGGGTGAAACAGAAATTCAATGAGCCCTTTGACGAATACTACCAGAGGTGGATGAACAAGATGATCCTCCTAAAGAACCGCCCTGATGAAGACGAGCTCATACAGAAGCTCATTGATGGCAGCAAGGATATTTTCAAGAACAACATGAAATTCCATCCCTTCAAGGAGCTTAGTGAGGTTTACAGTATGGCTATGAAGATAGAAAGGGATGAAGAGGAGAAGCCAACTGGTCAGAAAGGGGGAAGAAGTACGGGGTATAGTTCAGGGTATAGATCAACTGCAGTAGCTGGGTCTGGTAGTGGTTCTGGTTCAGGTTCTAGTGGCAAACAGGGGCAGTCATCAGAGGTGAAGCAGGTCGAAGTGGCTACTGTGAATCAGCAACAAAGCAACCAGAATAGGGGTCCTGGAGGACAGGGCATAACGCCCTGGACTCTTACTTTGGCAAAGATATTCGCCAAGTGTAGGAATGGTGGCCTACTACAGTCCTTGAGGCCATTTGAGATCCCACCTGAAGCTGACAAGGATAACTTCTGCACTTATCATGTGGTGACAGGCCACCGAACCAACAACTGCTACAAGTTAAGGGATGCTATCCAGAAGCTTATCGATGAGGGAAAGCTGCAAGAACCACCTAAACCTAGCACTAAAACTAATCCACTACCGGCATTTGAGAAGCGGGTTAACATGGTCCAATCGGGGTTGCCGGCTAACTTTATATTTGCCCAAGTTCTGCAGACGAACCCTACAATTCAGGCAGTAGCGGTAGGGGAACCCGAAGTGGAACCCGTGTGTGAAAAGAAGGAGGGATGTAAGGAGATCAAGCCCATAAGTCTGGATGATCTCGACTCTGAAGATGAGTACGAAGAATTTGACAGAAAAGAGGCCGTTAAACTCCCAGCTGTTGAGAAGTTGAAGATTTCAGAAGTGCAGCATGTGACTCGAAGTGGAAGGGTATATCAGCCGGCAGATCAGACGAAAGATAAAGCACCGATGAATGGGTCGGGCAGCACTTCGGCACCGAAAAGAGTCGAGAAAGAAGACTTGGTCATTTCCCAATTGAAGAAGACCCCTGCACAGGCCAGTTTGTGGCACTTGCTTATGACCTCCAAAGAGCATAGGGAGGCTTTAGTGAAGAAGCTATCAGAAATTGAAGTCTCCCCTATAGCTTCACCAGAGGCTATGTGATGCTTGCTAGACAAAGTCCATGCTGGAGCTCCTAATATTGTTTTCTCTGAGAAAGACCTACCAGCAGAAGGAAAGGCTCACAACAAGGCTCTTTACATTAGAGCCTATATCATGGATAAGGTGATGCCGTGCGTTATGGTGGATGACGGCTCAGCTCTGAATATTTGCCCACTGAAAATGCTACCGTTTCTAGGCATGAATGAAGAAGTGTTGAAGAGGTCCTCGACAGTCATTCGGGCGTATGATGATTCTAAAAGAACAGTGATAGGGACCTTTGAAACAGAAGTGGAAGTTGGGCCCATCAAGTCCATCGTTATTTTCACAGTGATCGATATCCCGGTCACTTTCTTTTTATTGCTTGGAAGGCCCTTGTTCCATCCTCTGGGAGGTGTTCCTTCCACATTGCATCAGAAGATTAAATTCTCTATGAATGACAGAATTGTGACTGTTGAGGCAGACGCCCAGTCGATGGTAGCTGCAGTGGATGAAGGAGTGGTTCCTTTTGGTGGATTCCAAATTGCTGTCATTAAGGAGGAGGAAACCACAGATGCCCCTATGGTCCTTTATGAGAACTACATGCCGGAGTGGCTATCCCGATATCTGTACAAGCTGAACTTTGTCCCGGGAATGGGACTCGGGATTAATTTGCAAGGTGTGCCAGAATTCAAGATCGACTCGGGAAAGTCAAAGCAGTACGGCCTTGGTTATGTAGAAGGGTCATCCGAGCATAAGGACCTGAAAAAGGGTAAGAATGGCAGGGCCATGATGAAGCCATTTCTGAAGGCGGGAGAAAGCCTTTACAAGGGCCAAGCTGAACCGGTGCTGGTTGGAAATGTCGAGCACCCTGGCTTTGAGATTTTTGCAGATGTTGTGGATTTTGAGAAAAGCCAGGAAGAGCCAGTAACCCCTGTAATGATGGAGGAAGCTATTGCTGAATCTGAAATTTTGAAAGGAGAATCATCCGAGGTGACAGCAGAAACCATAGAGGTGGCCGAGGAAGAAGATGAAAAGAAGACCTATGCCAAAGCTATAGAAGTGATCTCGGGAGCTTTGACTGCTGCATTAACCAAAGCTTTTGGGAAATCCAAGGAAGGATTTGACGAAGAATTGATGGCCAAAGTGAACTTGGACTCTGTGGTTGCTGAAATCGCTAAGATTATGGAGAAAGCTAAGGCACAGGTGGCCGAGAAAGCTGCAGTCCCAGATGATGCTCTGGAAGGGAAGATGGAAGCTGATGAAGAACAAGGCCCTCCGCCTGTGGAGGATGAAAATGATTTTGTTGTATCTATTTCTTCCATTTTCAATGTAACTGATGTACTCTATGATAAGTTCAATGCAATGAAATCCCAATTTGCTTACTTGTGTGATGTTTATCCTGATAATTCTGTGCATGCATTTAAATCACCATCAAGCATATTTAGCATACATGACACTGCATTGCATGAAATCGATATAAGTACAAATGAAAACCCTAAAATGGTATTCATTTCACACGAGCTTAAATCCGAGGAAGAAAGAGAATTAATAAGAATACTCCAAAAACATGTTAAAGCTTTCGCCTGGTCGTATGAAGACATGCCGGGTGTAGATACAGAAATAGCAGTGCACAAAATCCCAACGGACCCCAAGTTCAGACCGGTAAAGCAGAAGTTGAGAAGACTAAGGCCGGAATGGGCTACACTGGTGAAGGAAGAAGTGGCCAAACAGATAGATGCCAGGTTTCTCGAAGTGGTGGAGTATACGGAATGGCTAGCCAATATTGTCCCTATGCCTAAAAAGGATGGAAGGGTCAGAGTATGCGTCGACTATAGGGACTTGAACAAGGCCTGCCCTAAGGACAATTTCCCACTACCTCACATTGACGTATTGGTTGATAGTGCAGCAAAAGCGGCGATGTACTCCTTCATGGATGGCTTTTCAGGGTACAACCAGATCCTGATGGATGTAATTGACAAGGTGAAGACGTCATTCATCACCGAATGGTGTACTTTCTGCTATAGAATGATGCCTTTTGGATTAAAGAACGCCGGTGCCACTTATCAGAGAGCTGTCACAACTCTGTTGCATGATATGTTCCATAAAGAAGTCGAAGTGTGTGTCGATGATATGCTTGTTAAATCAACGACCCGGGAGGAACACCCTGTTATCCTGGATAGATTTCTAACACGCATTGGAGAGTACAACTTGCAGCTTAATCCCAAGAAGTGCATATTCGGGGTCACATCAGGGAAGCTGTTAGGCCATGTAGTTAGCCAGAGAGGGATAGAAATGGACCCAGATAAAATTAAAGCCATCCAAGATATGCCAGCTCCAAAGACTGAAAAGGAGGTCAGATCATTCCTGGGTTCCTTGCAGTATGTCAGCCGCTTCATAGCCAAGCTAACTTCCACTTGTGAGCCAATCTTCAAGCTATTAAAGAAAGATCAGCCGGTTGTGTGGGATGACAAGTGCCAGCTGGCCTTCGAGAAGATCAAGGCCTACCTGGTAAAGCCACCAGTGTTGAGTCCTCCAATTCCAGGGAAGCCCCTGATTTTGTACTTGGCAGTTGAAGAATCCTCTATAGGGGCAATGCTAGCACAGGAACAAGATGGCAAGAAGGAGTATCCCATCTACTACCTCAGCAAAAAGCTGTTGGAGTATGAAACCAAGTACACACTGGTGGAAAAGACATGTGTGGCGATGATTTGGTTAACCAAGAAGCTGCGCCACTATTTCCAATCCTACAAGATACAAGCGTGGCTAAGGTGGATCCAATGAAGTACCTCTATGAAGCACCAGCATTGGTTGGGAAGTTGTCCAGGTGGTTGTTACTTGTGTCTGAATTCGACATCGAGTACGTTACGAAGAAGACCATTAAAGGGTGAGCCGTGGCAGAGTTTCTGGCAAGCCAGCCCCTAGAATCAGATTACACAGAGAACCTGGAATTCCCTGACGAGCAGTTAGCCATGGTGGAAGTGAAAAGATGGGTCATGTGCTTCGATGGGGCAGTGAATAGAAAAGGCGCTGGAATTGGAGTACTTATAGCAACGCCAGATGGTGAAGTCATTCCCTTATCCAAGAGGTTGAATTTTCCCATAACTAAGAACGGGGCAGAGTATGAAGCATGCCTATTTGGGATGGAAGCTTTGCTAACACTAGGGGCAAATGACGTCCTGATTGTTGGAGACTCACTTCTAGTGGTTAGGCAAGCTCAGGGAGAGTGGGAGTTGAAAGAAGAAGCCCTACGACCTTACTTGGAGCTGTTAAAATTCAGAAAAGACTTATTCGGCCAGTGTGAATTCAGACATGTCCCCAGGGATGAGAATAAGATGGCTGATGCATTAGCTACTTTGTCCTCCATGTGGGAAAATCCAGAAGAGACACAAGCTCAACCACTGGTCATAGCCACTTCCAGGCATCCTTGCTTCGAAGTGCACGAAGTAATGGAATTATCAGTCGAGGAAAAGCCATGGTTCTTTGACATTTACCTGTATGTTAAGGAGGGAAAGTACCCAGAAGAGGCCAGCGCTGCTGATAAGTTGACACTAAGAAAACTGGCTAGTCAATTCAGAATCTTCGAGGATAAGTTATACAAAAGAACAGCACATAGAGTCCTTTTAAGGTGTCTAACAGAACAAGAAGCAGGGGATGTGATGCAGCAGGTACATGCAGGATCCTGTGGGCCACATATGAATGGACTTGCCATGGCTAGGAAGATAATGAGACAAGGGTATTTCTAGATGACAATGCAAGCAGATTGTATAAGAAAAGTGAAGAGATGTCATGAATGTCAGATCTATGCAGACATTAGTCATCTTCCTCCACTTGAACTTCAGAATCTAGCGTCTCCTTGGCCGTTTTCAGCATGGGGGATAGACATGATTGGTGAAATTCATCCAGCTGCATCTAATGGGCACAGATTCATAGTTGTAGCAGTTGATTATTTCTCCAAATGGGTCGAAGCAGAATCCTTCACTAATGTGACAGCCAAGCACATGGTCAAGTTCATCCAGAAGAACATCTTCACTCGGTATGGGATCCCTCATCACATGGTAACTGATAATGGAGTACAGTTTCAAGGGGCAACGGCTGAGCTATTTGCAGAACATGGTATTGAACATCATAAGTCTTCCCCATACAGACCTCAGGCTAATGGTGCAGTAGAAGCAGCTAACAAGGCAATAAAGAAGATCTTATCAAAGATGGTAACCACTTACAGGGATTGGGCTGATAAACTGCCTTATGCTCTTTGGGGTTACAGGACCAGTGTCAAAACACCGACAGGGAAAACTCCTTATGCATAGTCACTCAGAGTTGCCCTGGAAGCTCAATTGCCAGAGACTGAATGGATTCAAGCTAGATATGAGCAGCTGGCTGCACTAGATGAAAGGCGACTAAAGGCACTGGATCACCTGCAGATGTATCAGCGCAGAATGGCTAGAGCCTATAATCGAAATGTGAAATGCTCCAAGCGGCAATTGAAAGCAGGAGATTTGGTTCTAAAGCAACTAAGGCCTTCAAATGTTGACGTTAGGGGCAAGTTCAGACCTAACTGGGAAGGACCCTATGTGGTGAAGAAGGTGTTATCAAAAGGCGCTGTCAGCATCATGGACATGGATGGAAACGAGTTCACCAACCCGATCAACCAAGACAGGCTAAAGCTTTATCATGTATAAAAAAAAAAAAAAAAGAGAGGTCTGCTAGGCTGAAAACTCGAAAAGAGCGGTCTAGGCAAAAATTAAGACACAAGAGAAAATAATCAGTCGGAAAATCTGAAAAGGACGACTGGTGACGGATTCTGGCTCAGTGTGGAATCTGTACCATTTAGGAATCAACTTGTTTCAAATGTACTCATTTTGACTTCATCAATAAAGTGAAGTGTTTGTTTAAATATATTTGCATGGTTATGACAAATGCACAAACAAAGTTGTCTTGCATAAACACACATTCAAAGAAAGCACTTTGCATTCAACTGATCAATATCATCGCATTATTTGACAAATGAAAATGTATCAAATACATGCAATTTAAAATCTCTCATCGTCCTCTATAGTCCAGTTCATCTTCCCAGACGAGTAATAAAGGGTCACAACACCCTTTTTAGTCAAATCTATATATATCAAAAAAAAAAAAACGCTCGCTGAGGTGAAAACCGAAAAAGGCACCTCAGGAAAAAATTAGAGCGGCCTGCTAAGCTGAAAACCCATATCGGGCAGTTTAGGCAAAAGTTAGGGCATATAAAAAATGCTCGCTAAGGTGAAAACCGAAAAGGCGCCTTAGGCAAAAGTTAGAGCGGCTCGCTGGGCTAAAAACCTGATTTGGGCAAAAAAAAAAAAAAAACGTATAACCTTCCCACGGAGCAGGAAAAACAGAACATTCTCAGTATTCCCCGCAGAATTTGTCACATCGCTCCCCAGCAGAGTTTCCCGTACTATTCCCCGACGGAGTCTACATAAAGAACACCATCAATTACTTCTCCGCAAAGTCGCCATGTTACTCCTCAGTGTAGTCTACACAAAGAACACCACAACTGTTTCCCCAATCAAGCTGTCACACTCTTCCCCAGCGGAATCTCTACAAGGAATACTACAATCATTTCCCCAACAGTCACCTCATTCCTTCGATAATCACCAAGCAATACCCCAAGAAAAGTAAAATCAACCAGAGGCACAACATATCTCCCCAGTGGAGGACAGAAACGTTTAATAACCGAAAATCCATACATGTACATATACATCATCATGTATCCATACATTGCATATATCAGTTACTTATCCCCGGCTAGTCTTCATTCTTGATCGAAGGGGCAAAAATTTTTGTTTAAAAATCTCTCGATCAAGGAATGAAGACTTGCCATTTTAAGTGCAGGAATTCATCCCCAGCTCAATATCCTCAGCAAGTCAGCAGATCCGCCTCGAGTAATGTAAACTCGGTATCGGCCTAGGTCCGCTCCATTATCCCAACTTTCTCCAGCGAGTCCGCCTTGAGTAATGTAAACTCGGTATCAGCCCAGGTCCGCTCCATTATCTCAACTTTCTCCAGCGAGTCCGCCTCGAGTAATGTAGGCTCGGCATCGGCCCAGATCCGCTTCATCATCTAAGTTCCCCAGCAGATCCGCCTCGAGTAATGTAAACTCGGTATCGGCCCAGATCAGCTTCATTTATTTCCCCAATAAAGTTCGCCTCGAGTAACATAGACCTGGTATCGGCTAATCTCATCTCCAGCATCGCCTCGGGTAACCTAGACCCGGTATTGGCCAACTTCTTCATCAATTTCGCCTCGGGTAACATAGACCCGGTATCGGCTAATCTCATCTCCAGCATCGCCTCGGGTAACCTAGACCCGGTATCGGCCAACTTCTTCATCAATTTTGCCTCGGGTAACATAGACCCGGTATCGGCTAATCTCATCTCCAGCATTGCCTCGGGTAGCCTAGACCCGGTATCGGCTAATCTCTTCATCAAGCTCGCCTCGGGTAACCTAGACCCGGTATCGGCTAAACCATAATTCACCCACTCCTTCGCCTCGGGTAGCCTAGACCCGGTATCGGCTAATCTCTTCATCAAGCTCGCCTCGGGTAACCTAGACCCGGTATCGGCTAAACCATAATTCACCCACTCCTTCGCCTCGGGTAACCTAGACCTGATATCGGCTTATTTCCTCCCCAGTGTCGCCTCGGGTAACCTAGACCCGGTATCGGCCTATCTCATTAGAAGGTTCATTCCAGTGTTCAAGGTGCTTTAATTCACGCTCTCAAATTCATCATCACGGGAATTATAGACCCGGAGCTGGATGTCGAATTTGATCACTTGAGGGGCAGCTGTAAGGGCCGGAATTTTCTATACTTAAAAAAAAAAAAAAACTATACTCGTACTACTATTGTTACAGTCGTACGACTATAATTTAAAAATTACAGTCGTACGACTGTAATGTCGGACAGACTGCAGGAACCCATACCTCTGCAGCAGAAATGAAGGAGAGAGAAAGGGAGCATTAATTGCTCCCTTGTTGCAGCAAGCAAGGGGAAGGCAGAGAGATAAAAAGAGGAAAAAGAAGGAGAAGAAGGGAGATTTTTTTTTTGGTGAAAAGAAATCTAGAGAGAGAGAGAGAAAAGAGAAAAAAAAACCATAAAAAGAAAACTCATTTCTTCCCCTTTGATTTTCTTTAATCTCTCGAAATCAAGGTTAAAATTTGTTAGAAATCCCTAGGTTAATCAATTAACTTCACAACTAAATCAAGAATTCGGACTTAAACCATCAGAATCCCTTGCAATTTGGATTTTGGACAAAAAGCTCTCAACTTCCATTCCAAGCGAAAAAGTGCGAATTTGTTGGGATCGGAGCGACGCCAGGGGTCAAAACGACTTGGAATAGCTTCTAAAAAGGTAGACACTTCTTTTCCTTACACTTTTTCTCGCTTTCTGGGTGTTTGAAGTGAGTTTCGTGCGTTTTTTTTGTTGCATTTTCGTATTTCTGTTCCTGGAAATTAAGAACAGTCGCACGACTGTTCTTGGTTTTCATGAACAGTGTACGACTGTTCTTAATTTCCAGTTGATTTTTCTTTCGGTTTTGACTCAAAATGAATTTTTGTTGAAATTCTGACCCTAAATCGACTACAGTCGTACGACTGTAAACTACAGTCGTACGACTGTAATCCCTGGTTCAGAATCAGAATTTCAGCCTGCATCCCCAAAAATTTCCAAAAAAATCCCAAAAAAAAAAAAAAATTAGAAAACCCCAAAAATCATCAAAATGAATTTTGTTGTGTGCATCACGACCATAGATTCAATTTTTTAGTAAAATTACATTTAGAATAATTCAACGACGGAGACCCAGTTCTCCTGAAAATCGGCCCACTTAATATATAAAAATGCATGTAAACAGGTAAAAATTATTTTCAAAATGATTTTTCCACAAAACCAAAAATACAGGGATGTTTCAAAATGTTTTCCAGGTCTAACCGGGCCGGCTAGCCGAGCCAACCCGGTTATCCCCTAAATGCATGCCCCCAATTCTTGATTTCCCATTTCTGTCTATTAGAGTCCTAATTGTGGCGTGCCGTATAAATTGTGCTAACCTTCTGTTTTGCAGGTTTTAATTTCTTCTATTTTTATTTTTGATGTATTTTAATAGATTAAATCGTGTATTTAGGCGGTTGTAATTATTTTTAGATTTTCGTGTATTCTAGGTGATTGTATAAGTGAGGTGAGAGTTTTTATTTTTTCCATTCGATTTGGTTGTAAGCCAATTAATATTTATTTCTTTTCCTTATTCTTGTATTAAATATTTTGTATGCGCGCTGTATGCCTTTTGTATTCAATAAAATGGACTTTAGATTTTGAAATACCATTGGAGGACATTGGCAATATTTATTTTAATTAGACACGAAATAAGGGACTTGTCCGGATCCGAATCTCTGGATAGTGTAGCGGTCGTTCATCCGGTTCAGCTACATAAGAATTTCCCGGTCGAGCTGAGCCGGGTGGCGACTCTACAATGTCCATCAAGACTTAGGTCTCGGTTCTTTTATGCATTAATTCTATTTATTTTGCAAAACGCGGATTTCCATTATAAAAACCCCACGCGAGGGAAGGGTCCGCCCGAGATCATGGCGCCCCATTCCGAAAGGGAGTCCCGCGTCCCGTCAAAAACGCGTCGTCCGCTCACACATGGGTAATGATACTATTCGGGTTGGCAATGGTCAGGGTCTTCCTATTAGCCACACTGGTACTTCTTCCTATGCCTCTTTCAAACTTAATGATGTTCTATTTGTTCCCAAAATTACCAAGTCTCTTTTATCTGTGCAAAAATTTACCACTGATAATCGTTTTTTCTTTGAATTTTGGCCATCTCATTTTCTTGTGAAGGACCAGGTAACGAAGAGAATTTTGCTGAGCGGTCCGAGTGATCATGGCTTGTATGTGCTGCCGCCAGAATTGAAGGAGGCGTTGGTTGGCGAATCTGTCCCTTTTGACGTGTGGCATGCTCGACTGGGACACTCTAATAAGTGAGTAACATCGCAAATTTTACATTCTAGCAATATTAAATTCTGTCCTTCTAATAATTTTTGCACTGCTTGTCAGATGGGGAAACTGACTCGAAGTAATTTAAAACCCATATTTAGACCAAGTTCTATTCCGTTTGAAGTTATTCACTCAGATGTTTGGGGCCCTGCCCCTGTTACTTCTTATTTAAATCATAAATACTTTGTTCTCTTCATTGATGGATGTACTCGTTTTACATGGGTTTATTGTCTCAAATTTAAAAGTGATGTCTATAAGACTTTTCTTGAATTTCATGCCATGATTAAGAAACAATTCAATGGTGACATTAAGCATTTTCACTCAGATTCCGGAGGTGAATTTCTCAAACTTGATTCTTATTTCAAAACAATGGGTATCACACATTTTTTTGCATGCCCCCATACACATGAACAGAATGGTATTTCGGAACGCAAGATTCGGCATATAATAGATACCACTCTCACATTGCTTGCCCATGCCAAAATTCCCCTTCGTTTCTGGAATTATGCCGTTAATCACAGTGTTGATTTAATTAATTATTTGCCGTCTCCTACTTTGCACAATGACTCAGCTTACTTTCGTCTCTTTCACACTTCACTTCCGTATACTGACCTTAAAATTTTTGGGTGTGAAATTTTTCCTCTTTTACGGCCTTATAATGCAAATAAATTTCAATTTCGTAGTCACAGTTGTGTTTTTCTTGGCAAATCACGTTTTCACTTCGGTTTTTTATGCTATAGCCCTCAAAATGACAGAATTTATATTGCTAAGCATGTTAAATTTCATGAGCATAATTTTCCTTTTTGCGTGTCTCAGCCCAGCAGCAATGCTTTCGCCTCCAATTCGCCTTCCTCTGCTGATGGGGTACTGCACATACCTGTTCCCAATCCCATTAACCGATAGCAAGACTTCTCTTCGCATCTGCTCCCTTCTACCCCACCCTTATAGCTCAGCCCTCCTATTTCGCCGTCCCCACACCCTACACCTCCAACGCCACCTCCATCCCTAGCTACTGAACACAACCCTTCCAACCCGCAATCTCCTCCCCGTATGACACTTCGCCCAGCCCATGTCAGACACAAACCAGCCTGCTATGCCCTCCACTCTACTAAAACTGACCTTGATCACACATTAACCGAACCCTCTACCTACTCCCAAGCCCGGAAGTACCCTGTGTGGCGTGATGCTATGACCCAAGAATTTAAGGCTCTCACCGTTGCTCACACGTGGGACTTGGTTCCCCGTCCCCCGAATACTAACATTATTGATTATAAGTGGTTGTACAGGATCAAAAGGAAGACTGATGGCACCGTAGACAGGTATAAAGCTCGACTTGTTGCCCGGGGATTTACGCAACAAGCTGGCATAGACTACAAGGAGACATTCAGTCCGGTTATTAAGGCCACCACCATTCGCACCATCTTGGCTCTTGCCTCCATTCATAGCTGGCCTGTTCACCAACTCGATGTCAGCAATGCCTTTCTTCATGGCCACCTCTCTGAAACTATTTATATGAAGCAACCGCTGGGATTCCTTGATGCTAGCCACCCTGATCATGTGTGTCTTCTCAGGAAATCTCTGTATGGCTTGAAACAAGCGCCTCAGGAGTGGTTCACTTGGTTGTGCAATTTTGTTGCTCTATGTGGTTTTTGAAAATCCCAGGCTGATCATTCATTATTTGTCCACATCTCTGGTAATACTTCCACTTATATTTTATGTTATGTGGATGACATTTTGGTCACAGGATCGTCTCTGTCTGCCATTCAGCAAACTATTCGTCTATTGGAACAAGAATTTCCTATTCGGGATTTGGGCAGAGTCACATATTTTCTTGGCATCGAAGTTGATCATACTCCCACTGGGATTGTTCTCCGTCAATCAAAATACATTGAAGACATTTTATGCCACACCTTTTTGACTGATTGTAAGCCGTGTATCACTCCTATGGCTTCAACTCCGAATCTATCCAAATCTATGGGCACGATTCTTTCTTCTGGTGAAGAGTACCGTCGAACTATCGGGGCTCTGCAATATCTTACACTGACTCGGCCTGACATTGCCTTTGCTGTCAACAAACTCTGTCAATTCATGCATCAACCCATAGATGTTCACTGGATGGGTGTTAAACGGCTTTTACGTTATCTTAAGGGCACCATTCATCATGGTTTACTTCTCTCCAACTCTACTTCACTTCAATTACATGCCTTTTCTGATGCTGATTGGGGGGGCTGTCCTGATGATCGGCGGTCCACTGGTGGGTATTGCATTTTTTTAGGAAATAGCCTGATTTCTTGGTCTTCTCGCAAACAACCTACTATTGCCCGCTCGAGTACGGAGAGCGAATATAAAGCTCTTGCTAATGCTGCAGCTGAGGTCATTTGGCTCAATTCCCTCCTTCATGACATTGGTGTCTCTCTTCGTGGCAATATCACCTTATGGTGTGACAATATTGGTGCTATTTATCTCAGTAAGAATCCTGTTTTTCATGCTCGCACCAAGCACATTGCTCTTGACTATCACTTTGTGCGTGAACTGGTTGCTTCTGGCGTTCTACATGTTCAATTTTTGCAGTCAACTGAGCAGCTGGCCGACATATTCACCAAGCCTCTTGGTACCTCCAAGTTCATCTCCCTTCGCTCTCGTCTTCACATTGAGGATACCCATCGGCTTGACGGGGGGTGTAAGGGATATAATTGTAAATGTAAATAAAATGTATTTTTATTTTTCCTTGTAACCCTAGACATACTTGCCTATATATACTCCTTGTATCTCTTATTCTCAATTTAATGGAAATCATAATTTTCCCAATCATCTAGCTTTAACACGCAAATCCATCGAAACCAGTCCGACATTCCTGCCAGTTCAGTAGGAGCAACGATAGAGTACCCGATCAACCAGTATTAGGCAAAGGAATTAAAGTGGGGAAATGAGTTCAAATAAGGATTTTTGTGGTATCTATTGAGATATGTTTATAAGGAAAGGGTGAAATTTGTTAAAGATGTGTTAAGTAGGTGTTAATGACAGATCCGGACATTGGAATAGGAGGGAGTGGTGAAGTGTCAATTTCGACACCATGCACTGTTGCTATTAGGTGAGTTTGTCGGGGATGGACTTTCGTGTTCGTTAATTTTTGTGGCAGTTTCCGTTGCTAATTTTAATTTTTAGCTCTACAATAAAATAAAAACAAAGAAATCTTTTTCTTATTTATTTATTTATTTATTTTCCATTTTTGGGTATGGAAAACAGGGTTGATAAGTAAGAAAGAAAAGGGGAAAAAAGTGTTATTGAAATCGCCATTCTGTTTGGCAATCGAGGTTGTGCATCCCATCGGAGGTTGCTCCTGATACAAGGAGTAGACTGAGTAGAAGAGTTGAGTGGTGAATTAGAAAACTTTTCTAGAAAATTACGTCACTTGGAGAGACAAAAATAGTTAAAAGTTGTAACTCTTAATGCGCCTTTAACTGAGCGTGTAAAACACACAAGGCGGAAGAGTTAAAAAGTGGGCGATTACATCATAGAACAAAAGACCATACACTCAATGTTGTAAAAATAAAAAAATAAAAATCAAAGGGTTAAGTGAAAAAATCGTAAAAGTTCAAGAAATTTTGAATGTGTTTTGCCTATTTTAATTTAAAGTACATTATGTAGTGTTATTTTTTATATGCATAATTTTTAAAAATATATATAGTTTATTTTGAAAATAAATATAGATCATCATATCCAAACTGCTATTCACTACTAGAAATTTCATATTTGGCAACAAAAGTTTTTGGTACTAAAAGTAATTGCTACTAAAAACTTTTAGCAGCAAAAGAAATTAAATAAGATTTTACCGTCAAATTGTGGCTGTCTATATTTACAACAAAATATAACAGTGATTGGTTTACAAGGAATTTTAAATTTTAAGATAGTCTTCTTTATTAAATATTTTATCATCACTTGGATCAATAAACTCCATTAAAAAAATTCTCTCTAAAACTTTTTACGGTGGTTCTCGTTCCGTCCATCTCTTTTTGTTTTTCCTCTTGCTTTCTTTTGTTTTTGTTTTTGTTTTGCATGGAATAATCTACTTGTCAACATTTTTTTTTCTAGTTTTATCATCAGAATCGACTTACTCAGTTTTCGATTTATTCCAGCACAATACAGATCTGATAGTTTTTCTCCGATGGGTTGGTTCTCATATATTCTTAGTCAAAGATTATTTTAGATCTTGACAATTTAGGTGCTAGACCTATCCCATTTATGCAAGATCTAAAAGATATATCCATCTCAGATAAATTGTACGGTATTACAAAGCTACAAGAACACCCACTTCATGCACCATATTGTATGTCTTGGAGCTTATAATAGGATGCAGTGTTATTTAGTTGCTGAAATAAGTTTATCTCATGTTGGTTCCTTTGTGGGTTCTCTCTCATTACTATGCAAGTCTTTTTTTTCTTTTTGGTTCAATGGCAAGCCAATTGGACTGTTCCGTACCTAACTAAGGCATGTTTCGGGTGAGCATACTGAAGTTAGATCTACATCCACTCACAACAAAAATTAAACTATTTAGTGGCGAAACTTTAGTGGCCATAATAATTTCTCCACTAAATAGTAAAGAAGGCTTTTAATTAAGGGTTGTCACACTCGACTCCCAAGCATTTCTAGCCTTTATCCTCTTTCTCACTACTCTGATATCATCCCAACATCCATAGTATCTCCAAACGAATTCTTCATTAACAAAAAATTTACATCAAATTTCAAATTCTAATATAAAATATTCCAATTCTACTATACAAATAAAATTTATTCATAGTGTATCTAATTGATGTAGTAGAGGAACGCATTGTTATTTCTAGAAAAGTGGCAGTCTGGTAAATATTGACAAATTCAGAATGTCGGATTTTTGCGTTTTCGAACCCTACTTTTATTGGAATCGGACCAATGATTCAAAATCATCAACTTCGCTCATGTGGTTCGTTGTTTTTTGGCCAAATTCCATTGTTTAGGGCTTCAAAATTGCATTTTTCTGTTTTTTAAGGCCTCTTTGTAATTTTCTACTTTTTGTTTTCCTTTTTTGTTTTGGATTCTAATCAAGGTTTCACTACATAAGCTGTATTATGACTTTTTGGAGTTAGTTTTTTATGATCAATATAATTTCAGATTTATTCAAATTCTTATTTGCTATGAATTTTGTGAAATTCAGGTTATAGAAGACTAACTTCTGGCATCGTGCACGATCAATGGATTTTAATAATTATCCCGCTGCATCATAGGTCCTCGTTTCCAGTGGTGTAGTTAATTTATGGCCCGCTTTAGTTGATACTACCTTAGATCACTTCCCTTTAATCTATAAGGCTGCTATTAATTACAATTGTGGTCCCAAACTTTTTTGTTCTATTAATTATTGGTGGCATGATGATCTTTTCTTCCTTGAGTGTTGGGACGAGACTTGTCAATCCTATTCAAATGTTGAATTAACTAGGAAACTAAAGCTTCTTCACAGTAAGATTGAGAACATGCAATTGCAACTTCATGGTTTGAGTTCTGATGATGTTTCGAGGCCTATGGATACTTTAAAGCGTGATGTTAATGCTTTTATAAGGTCAAGACTAGCGTAGAAAAAATGTCATTCAGAATTTATTAAGCATTAATAGTCTCGTGTCCATTGGACCCTTTTGGGGGATAATAACACTACATATTTCCACCGGATTAATTTTTCTAGGTTTTGAAATAACTGAATCACTAAGGTTGAGACTCATTCTGGTTCGATTAGTGACCTAGTGTAGATTAGAGAGACAATCCTTGATTTTTACAGGATTTTTGAGCGGGCAGGGAAGTTCCTTGTTCTCTAGGTTCTCTTGATTTTAAATTAGTTTCTACAACTGACAATGATTTTCTTATTACTCTTTTTCTAAAAATGAAATGTGAGTTGTCGTTTTCTCCTCTGGTGAAAATTAGGCTCCAAGCCCTAACGAGTTCAATTTCTATTTTTACCGTAGGGCTTTGGAGTTTAAGAAGAACTACATAATAAAGGTTCTCTTGAAGTTTCATCAATCTATCTTTCTTCAGGTCTAACAAATTCTTTAACCATCTGTTGGTGTGCCATAGTTCTTAGGGCATTGGATTCTTGTATTTTGTATTATACATTAAGAGTCATATATGAATACATTATTTGTGTCACATTAATAAAGGCAATTAATCTATTTCATTTATATCTTGTACTATAATATGAGTAGAGTATCCATTGATTGATAATCATAAAACCTATCCCAGGTCTGTTCTAATCGTGGGAACGAATAGAACCACAGACTTGTATATTAGATGACTGTATGGCAGTTCTTAACTAGCCATAGTACTTGTATAGTCAGTCATGAATATAGGTACATGTCGTTGACATGGGACTGGATCGATCCGCACAAGAAAGCCAATCTCAAAATTGCTTACAATTGATAAATAAAGGCCTATTTATAGGTTGGAAATAAACCTACCCAAAACAAGAAATCCCCTGCCTAAATAGAGTTCTAACCAAACCAGGAAACCAAAACAAAAAAGGGAAAAAGAAAATAAAAACTAAAAATTTCCCGAATAGGCCTAAAAATAGTAAATCGCGATTTTGAGACCCTAAACGATATTTTTTGGCCAAAAAGCAATGGACATCACGGCCAAAGGCTGTGAGTTTGAATCGTTGGCCTGATTCCAATAAAGTTAGGCTCAAGAACCACTAAAATCGGACATTTTTTTGGAAATTACTATTCACCATAAAATTTTCCCAAGAAAGCTAAAGCTTGGTCCTCTACATCATTCTTCCCCGGCTGAAGAGAATTTACCCTCGAATTGTCATCATCTGAGGAATCACCCGTATATGGGATCAAGTGCTTGACATTAAACACTTCTGCTGTATGAATGTGGCTAGGCAACTTTAACCGATAAGCATTGGGATTAGTTTTCTCTACGATCTCAACAGGACCAATCTTCTCTGTCGACAACTTGTTATAATCCCGAACAGAAAATTGTTCTTTGGTCTGAATGGCCTATACAAAATTGCCAACTTCAAATTCCACTAAACGACGCTTCTTGTCAGCTACCCATTTATATCTTGCAGCAGCTTTCTCCATATTAGCATGGACAGTTTGATGAAGTGACTGCATCTTAGTCACAAAAGTTTCAGCTTTTCCGTACACTCGAGTCCTTTCGGAAAGGGGCAAAAGATCAAGGGGGCCTCTTGGGACAACTAAATAAACCACGGCAAAAGGGCTGAATCCAGTGCTTCTGTTGACTACTCGGTATGTGCAAATTCAGCTTGGCACAATTTCTGATCCCAACACTTCACATGCTCACTGACCAAACAACACAACATATTACCAAGGGAACGATTAACTACCTCAGTTTGGTCATCGGTCTGAGGATGATATTCACTGCTGAAATTCAGTTGGGTGCTGACAAGCTTCCATAAACTGAGCCAAAAGTGACTGAGAAACCTAGTATCCTGATTCGAAATAATGGACTTAGGTAGCCTATGAAGCTTGTAAAGCTCTCGAATGAACAATTGAGCCATGTTTACTGCATCTGTTGTCTTTTTGCATGGAATAAAATGCACCATTTTTTAGAAGCGATCCACTACGACAAAAATATAATCACTGCCCTGTTGAGTTTGTGGCAAGCCCAACACAAAGTCCATGCTGATTTCTTCTTATGGTTGAGAAGGAATAGGTAATGGCATATATAACCCCGCATTAGTGGCTACCCCTTTGGAAACCTGACAAATTCGGCAACACTGCACATATTTATCCACTTCTTTGCACATGGACGGCCAAAAGTAACCGGCTTGTATCAACTGCAATGTCCTATCTCTTCCAACATGCCCCTCGCCATGAACTTCTTGAATAATTTTTAGCCTTAAACTGCAATCAGAAATGCACAATTGGTTCCCCTTAAAGAGAAAATCCTCACACTGGTTCCCCTTAAACTCTGATGGCTCCCCTTCTCAAATTTTCTGAACAAGAGCTACAAAATATGGATCTGTGTCATATAGTTCAGCAAAAGACGCAAAACTAGGAAGTTTAATTGAAAGGCAAGTAGCCCCTTTCTCCTACTCAATGCATCAGCCTCCTTATTAGACACACCAGATATGTGCTTAACGACAAAAGTAAATTGATGTAGGTAAGCCACCCATTGAGCATGCCTAGCTGAAACCTTATCCTGGGTACGCAAATGCCGTAAAGCCTCATGGTCAGTAAATAGTATGAATTCCCTCTAAAAAAGATAATGACGCCAATGCTTAACTGCCTGGACCACCACATAAAACTCCATATCATACGTACTGTAACGAAGCTTTACACCAGATAGTTTTTCACTGAAATAAGCAACTGGTCTTTGGTTCTGACTTAACACAGCCCCAATGCCTAACTTTGAGGCATCAGAATGCAACTCAAATGGTTGTTGGAAATCTGGTAAGATAAGAATGGGGGCTGTAATCAATCTCTCCTTAATCCGCTGGAAGGCTTCTTCAGCTTGTTTCGTCCACTCGAACTTCCCACTTTGCTTCATACACTCCGTGATTAGAGCCACTATGCTACTGAAATGTGTTATAAAATGCCTATAAAATGAGGCTAGACCATGAAAGCTTCTCACCTCAGTAATAGAGCTAGGTCTTGGCCAATTTTTAATTGCCTCCACCTTGAGCTCATCAACCTTCAAGCCCTCTGCAGAAACAATATATCCCAAAAATAGAAAACTAGGGGACATAAAAACATGCTTTTTCAAGGCTACATACATTCTCTCTCTTCTTAATACTAGCAACACTTCTCTTAGGTGATGCATATGCTCCTCCTGACTAGCATTATAGACCAGAATATCATCCAAGTATACCACAACAAATTTACCAATGAAAGGTCTCAACAGCTGATTCATGACACGCATAAAAGTGCTTGGTGCATTAGATAACCCAAACGGCATGACCATGTTGGGATTCGTCACGGGAAACCGACCGATAAAAGCGGAAATACGTGTCGATTTCCTCGAATCCGGCCCAGGAGCTTAAGATGTGGAAATCAAAAACTTAAAGCATAAAAGGAGGGTTTCAAAAACTCACCATAAAGTCTCTCTAAGAGACGGATGCAGACTGCAGGAGCCAAAGTAGACTCCCTCCAACGTCACGTACACGAACGGCTCTCGGACCGAAACCCGTGCTAGCGACTCGGATGACTAGAAGAGAGGGAGAGAGGCGCAGCACACAAGAAGGAATATGGCTGTTTTATTTTTCTTTCCAAAAGAAAAATAAAACCAATCCTTTTTAAGTGAGCCCCCACATTTCTTACCAAAAGAAATATATATATGAAAAGTGGGAAATCTCCTTACTTTAAAAGAAAACTAATTTCTCTTAAAGCACACAAAAGATGGACGGCCAAAATGGTGAGTCTTTTATGAGATAGCCTTGAATTTCAAAGTCAAAAGCAATGACTCATCTCATATGACTCACCATCATATTAAATGAAAAGAATGACTCATCCTTTCATTAAATGAAAACACATGACTCATCATCTTTTCATTAATACAAAACCATGACTCATCATCTCTTTTGTCTCATGAATAAGTCACCATACTCATCCATATAAGACATAATTTCGGCCAACACAAAAATTGTCATCATTCTATTTCATTTAAGGAAGCAAAGTCCAACTTTGCTACCTCAACATCAAAGAATGACTCACTCTTTTCCTATTGGTCCCAAGGAATGTGTCATCATCATTTTGTCCAACAAAATGACTCACCATTCTTGCCCAAATTCCATGCAAATTTCGGCCAACATATCCCATTCAATGTTGACTTTATTCCTTTAAAAGTCCAAGCCTAATTTTAATCCCATTGATTTAATTAATTTCAAATGCAACTTTAATTTAACATGTATGCATATATATATTATACCATATAATACATGACATACATTTAATTAAAATTCATTTGCCCTAGTAATTTAATCAATGGATTAAATTAGACATACATAAAATGAGATACATGTAAACCTATACATGTATAAGAATATTTCCACCTAGGAAATAATCCCATAAATTAATTCATTGAATTAATTATGAGAAGGCCAAAATAAATATTAATTATATAACTTTGATCAATCCAATTGATTCATATAATATAATTAATATATCTCTCTCTCTTCAACTGTGTATACTCCAAGTACACACTTAATCCGACTAGTTAAAGTCCAGACGTTCAATATGTACGATCCGATGGGCCCGTCTTTATGTTGGCAGTGGGCCAAGGCCCACAGACTACAGGCGGGCTCTAGCAAGCCACTGTAGCCCCCAATGAAGATGGAGTAAGCAGTCCAACTGAAAACGTAACCCAGTAGTTTGAACTTGTACATCCCATGTCGCTGATATCGGTGTCAAACACAGAGGCATGGAAGTATCACCCTCTTTGTGTCTGGACCTTTAATTGATACCGAATGAACTGATGCTCACAAACAAGATCCAATCTTGTTTGGGTGCGGCCGCACACTTATCAGTAACATTCTTTAAGAGGCGATGATATCGTCTCAGTGAATCACTGAGTGACATTCCCTTCTGCATATCCATAGCACTGCCATGTTCACTAACACACCCGAACGTACCCATACTTGGCACCCTTTTACAGGCCCGTTAGGCGTACACCAAAGTGTGCCACTTCACATGCAGCACCATCATATGGTCCGGTCAAAGGACTTATACAAGTACTACACGAGAATCATTTGTGATACTATACCATGTAGATTCCCGTTAAGTGGATCAATCCAGTACCATGCCCTTTTTGCATGTACCCAGTAACCTGGTTGACATTCCATGTTCTATGACCGGTAAGACACCGCCATACAACCAGGCTAATGATAGTCTTTAGTTCCATTCATTCCCATGATTGGAACAGACTACGGATAACTTTATGGCCATATCGTTTTCCCTATCCACGGTCCTACTGCCAAGCGCCTCACACTTGACAACATGGATATGGATATGTCCATTGGATACTCTATTTAAAATATAGCACAAGACATATAATAAATAGATTAATGCCTTTATTTCCTTGACACAAATTTTATGATATATCAACTGTACATTAATGTACAAAATGTATCATACAAACACAAGGACCAATGCCTCGGGACTAGGGCATTTCCAACAATCTCCCACTTGCACTAGTACCTACTAGGCATGGGTCTAATCCCTATAGATCTAGTATAACCTTTGTGCAGAGGCATAGCCAAGCATGTTGGTCAAAAGATCTGCGACATTGTCTTTGGTGTCCACTCTTTGTAATGAGATGTCACCCCCTCAGCGATTTCTCGCAATAGGTGAAACTCCCTGAGTTCGTGCTTCGTGTATAAGTGTGACCGGGGCACATAGCTTGTGCAACAGCCCCGCGGTGTCACAGAAGATATCAACTGGTTACTGGATAGTTGTCACTACCCCAGTTGCATGATAAACTTCATTATCCACACAGCTTCCCTAGCTGCTTCACACCTTGCAATGTACTCAGTTCCTGTGATAGAAACCGCGATGGTCTATTACTTGGAGCCTCTCCAACAATAGCACCACCATTTAGCATGAACACATACCTATATTGCGACTTATATTCATCCTGGTCGGTCTGGAAGCTTGCATCAGTGTACCTAGTAACTGACTGCTCTTCCTAACTTTCATGGGCGACATTAGGTCTTGTACATAGCATGGAGTACATGATTGATCCCATAGCCGAAGTGCATATAGGACCAAATCATGTTCTCCCTATCCTGCCTTGTCTTAGGACAGTACTTCTTGCTAAGTTTCAGCTCATGACCCATTGGCAAGAAACCTTTCTCAGCCTGGTCCATGCTGAATCTTTTCAGAACTATGTCTATGTACTTGGCCTGACTTAGGCCTAGAAGCCGATTGGATCTAACCCTGTAGATCCTGATCCCTAGGATCGTCTCAGCTTCGCCGAAGTCCTTCATTGTGAAGCACTTACACAACCATTACAATTCCCTTGTAGTGTTGGTATGTCGCTTCCAATCAGAAGGATGCCATCCATATCTCATACCAGGAAAGTTACTATGCTCCCACTAAACCTCTTATACACACGCTGAAAGGTATTGTCAGCCTATAGCTTATAGCACCACATGCAACCTATTACCTTAGCACCTTTAGGTGAATCAACCAGGTTCCAAACCTGATTATCGTACATAGATTACAACTCCACCACCATGGCAGATAGTGGGCTAGCTATAGCCTACTAGTAGATTTTGAGCTCCTCTTCGTCCAAGACAAAAGGAGCGTAATCATTAGAAACAAAAACCAATGTTTCTCATGTTCCTGATGATCCCTACCAGACCTTTTAGGTCCTTGTGTGACCTGGGCTGGTGCTTCCCCTTTTGGAAGCTTCACCCTGGTCTCCGAGTTATCCTTTTAGGAGTTTCTAAGCTTTGAACTTCCCCGAGTTCAATATCGCTCCCACTGTCTTTCTTGGAAAGAAACCCCTTTTCAAGAAGGACCCCCTTTCGAGCCATGAACACCTTGTTCTCAGCGGGGTCGTAGAAGTAATACCCTTTGGTTTCCCTAGGGTAGCTCACAAACAGGCATTAGTCGGTTTTGGGTTCTAGTTTTGCTCACAGTCAATTTCTTGACTTGTGCATAACAACCCCAAATCCGTAAGAAAGACACATTAGGCACCCTGCCCGTCCATATTCCAAATGGGGTCTTTTCCAAAGCCTTAGTCGGAGTATAATAGAAAATGAGAGCCATTGTCTCAAGAGCGTATCCATTAAAAAACTTATTGGGAGAGATGCATGACTCATCGTTTGAGCGGACCATGTCCAACAGTGTCCTATTCCTTCGTTTGGACACCCCATTCCATTGAGGTGTTCCTGGAGGAGTGAGCTGTGGAACTATTCCATGCTCTCTCAAAATGTGTCAAACTATAGGCTTATATGCTCACCACCTCGGTCTAACCGAAAGGCTTTGATATTTCTGCCTAGTTGGTTCTGTACTTCGTTCCTTATTCCCTTGAACCTATCAAGGGTCTCAGACTTATATTTCATTACATAGGCATAGCCATTTCTGATGAAATCGTCTGTGAAGGATACGAAGTATAGATGTTCACCCCTAGTTGCTATGCTTGTCGGTCCATATACATCTCAATGCATTAGGTCCAATAAGCTAGCGACCCTTTTAGCCTCCTTGCTAAAAGGTTTTTAAGTCATTTTACCTTATAAACAAGACTCGCATATATCAAGTGACTCCATGTCAAATGATCCTAGGATTCAAGCTATGTGAAGCCTAGCTATGCGCTTCTTGTTTATGTGGCCTAAATGACAATGCCAAAGGTAAACCGGATTAAGTTCGTTAGGCTTAACCCTTTAAGTATGTATATTATAGACATGATTAGTTTCATTTAAATCCAGGATATAAAAGACATTATTTAACAGAGCTACTCCATAAAATAATTCTTTTCTAGATAAACCCTTTTTACTATTATCAATAGTAAATGTACATCCAGAAATATCCAAAACTGAAACAGAAATAATATTCCTGTACATTATAGGTACAAAATAACATAGTTTCAGTAACAAAAACTAATCTACTAGGCATCATAAGCTGGTCCCGCTGATCTCTATGGCAGCAACCCTTGCTCCATTTCTGACCCGCAAGTCCACTTGTCCCGATCCCAGTGATCTCCTGTTCTTAAGTCCCTACACATTACAACAAATGTGAGAACCACATCTAGTATCCAATACATAAGATGTTGAAACAGAGGTTAATGTCTATGACATTTATACCTGATGAAGACACGCCCTGCGTCTTCCTTTTCTCTCCCAAAAGCTTGGGACACGATCTTTTCCAATGTCCAGCCTGCTTGCAACCGAAGCAGACATCCTTAGAACGGGCCTTGGGCTGGGCTTTAGCCTTTTTGGCCTTGGCTTTTGCCTTGCCCTTGCCTTTAGCAAAAGGAGGTTTCCCCTTGTTAACCTCAAGTACCGGCGGATTCTTCTTGATCGACAGTTCAGCGAGCTCAAGCATCCAATGCAGCTCACTAACAGTACGGTCCATCCCTTGCTTGTAAAAGTTTAGGATGAATTGATCATAAGAATCCGGTAAAGAATCCAGGATCATACTAACAGCCAGCCCCCGTGAGATAGGAGTTCCGAGACGGGCTAAATTATCCAGATAGCCCTTCATCTTGAGCACGTGTGCACTCACAGATGTTCCGGCTCCCATCTTACAGCTGCGGAATGCCTTGTGGATCAGGTACCTTTCCTGATAAGCTTGCTCATAAAACATCTCGTTAAGAGTTGTCATTATAGCAAAGGCCTGATGATCCAGGAACTGCTTTTGCAATTCAGGAACCATACTAGCCAACATCAGGCATGTCACATCCCGGTTATCTTTTACATGTGCCAAGTATTCCTCCAGCTGGGCAGCCGGTGGATTACTCCCCGTTGGCACAACCGGTACAGGCTTTTCGAGCACATACTCTTTAGACTCTTGTCTTAGAACTTTCCTTAAGTTCATAGACCAGTCCCAAAAGTTAGGGCCGGAAAGCTTGTCCCATTCCAAGAAAGATCGCAGTGATAAAGTATCATTCGTAGCCATTGGTTTCTACACAGAAAAATTACGAGTGTAAATAAAGGACTTAACATGTTCTTCCCATATTATAATTAATAAAGAATCGTGTTATTAATTAACTCGAGTTGTTGGGCTCATGGGCCGAGATCCATATTATATCAAGATATAGCCAGACGAGGGCCTGGAACAACTATACCCCAATTTTTAGGTAGGAACGCCGTCCAATCCCAACCTAGGGACTCTCGGTTTGATGGGTCTGTTGGCACTTACCCATCTGTGCTTAGGGCCAGGAACATCCTACTACCCACGCTAAGTCAAAACCTCCATCCAAGCGTTAGAGTAACCAATACTCCAACCCAATACAAAATGACGATACTCCAGTGCATTCAACGAGGGTTGGTCTACAGCTGGCCTATCCCCACTTCGAGTAGGTTATGAATGAGGGAAGCACTTTTAAGAGACTTAGTAATTACCTTTTGGTTATTAGATTCAATTAATAACGGCTTAGATGCATAGGCGGGTGAAATAGGGTTTGTACATACATTCTCACATGTAAATAAATAAAGCATAATTAAATAAAAATGAAATGCTATGGGCCAAAATTTACATCCTAATATAATTCTAGTAAACCTATACTAGAACGACATCAGGTGGGCCGCATCCTCATCCTTCTAGCACGCCAATCCAATCGGCTTCTTCTTTACATAATTCCATAATAAACACATAAAATAAAATTACATAAAAAGAAAACGGCGCGTAGGCCGTGTTTACCAAAAGAATATTACAACCCAATAAAATAAGGCCCAAAACATCCATTCATGCATTTAATCATAGATCCATGTAAACCAATACATACAATTTATAAACATGTTAAATGCATGAATTCATCCCATTTCAAATATGTCCATAGCCATTATTTTGAAATCGCCAAATTTTGGCCGATCATGGTTCTAAACCCGTGCAGGCTTTGGGCCTCCAACCCAGGCACAATTGCTCCCAATCCAATTGGAAAACCATGAATTCCAAAATTAGCCGTCCAGGTAATCGTGCCAAGAAAACCCGAACCAATTTCAATTAACCGTATTAATTTCTCCAAAATTAATATCGCATGAACGAAAAATAAATTTCATTCATAAAACATGCGCATAAAATTTCCAAAATTAAACACGCATAAAAACAATTAAAATTTTAAAACCCCACACGCATAAAAATTACCAAAATTTAAACACTCATATTTTTAAAATTTTAAATCCGGCCCGGCCCAAAAATCCCGCGAAAACCAAATTCGGGCCCGGCCCGCTGCTGCGCAGCGGCTGCTGCCCAGCAGCAGCCTGCTGCTGGCGTGCAGCAGCTGCTGCCCAGCAGCAGCTGCTGGCGCGCAGCAGCCCTGCTGCTGGCGTGCAGCAGCTGCTGGCCAGCAGCAGCCCAGCTGCTGGCCAGCAGCAGCCCAGCTGCTGCCGAGGCAGCAGCCAGCAGCAGCTGCTGCCTGTGGCGCCTAGCGCCGCAGGCAGCGGCTGCTGCCCCCGTTTCGACCCGAAACGGTCCGTGATTTTTTTTCGCATAAAAACAACATGAAATTAAATCACCAAGAAATAAAATCATGCAATGGAAAAATAAATCTAGCATAAACCTATATGCAAAAATAAATTTCCATAATCAAAACACAAATAGAAAAATAAACAAAGCATAAACCAATATGCAAAAATTTCCATTTGCAAAATTCAAGGGGCAAAATCACAAACCCGAAACCAAAAGAATCCCGTCCACAAAATCGCCAATTTTAAAACACGGGATCCGCCAAGTTAAAGATTTCCACGGATCAAAAGCCCGCTCTGATACCACTGTTGGGATTCGTCACGGGAAACCGACCGATAAAAGCGGAAATACGTGTCGATTTCCTCGAATCCGGCCCAGGAGCTTAAGATGTGGAAATCAAAAACTTAAAGCATAAAAGGAGGGTTTCAAAAACTCACCATAAAGTCTCTCTAAGAGACGGATGCAGACTGCAGGAGCCAAAGTAGACTCCCTCCAACGTCACGTACACGAACGGCTCTCGGACCGAAACCCGTGCTAGCGACTCGGATGACTAGAAGAGAGGGAGAGAGGGGCAGCACACAAGAAGGAATATGGCTGTTTTATTTTTCTTTCCAAAAGAAAAATAAAACCAATCCTTTTTAAGTGAGCCCCCACGGGAAACCGACCGATAAAAGAGGAAAAACGCGTCGATTTCCTCGAATCCGGCCCAGGAGCTTATGATGTGGAAATCAAAAACTTAAAGCATAAAAGGAGGGTTTCAAAAACTCACCACAAAGTCTCTCTAAGAGACGGATGCAGACTGCAGAAATCAAGTGTAGATTCCCTCCAACATCACGTACACGAACGGCTCTCGGACCGAAACCCGTGCTAGCGACTCGGATGACAAGAAGAGAGGGAGAGAGGGGCGGCCCAAGATGAATATGGTTGTCCTATATTTCTTTCCAAAAGAAATAAAACAAGTAATCAAGTTGGGCTCAAATTTCTTACCAAAAGAAATTTCTCTCCAAAGTGGGCAAAAATGTTTTCACACACATCCTCCATAAAAACCATTTTTCCCATCTTATACAAACATGGTGGTCGGCCAAAAGATGAGAGAATGAATTAAATTGCTAAGTCCAACTTTGCAAGATTTCTAGTCAAACTAATGACTCATCACCCCTTAATTGGTTCATCCAAATGACTCACCAAAAATCTCATCATTATGCATAAAGAAGCAAAGTCTCACTTTGCTTCTTCAAAGTCAAACAATGACTCACTTCTTTATGCATATATTCGGCCAACACCAAGAGAAAATGGTCATCATCTTTTCCCCTTTCTTACCATAAGTAAAGGAAAGATCAAATGGAGCAAAGTCCAACTTTGCCACTTCTTAGGTCAAACCAATGACTCACCATTTTCTTATTGGTTCATAAGAATTGGTCATCATCATTTTTATCCATAAAATGACTCACATCCTTATCCCAACCTTGCCCACAATTTCGGCCAACACATCCCACTTAATGTGGGCATTTTTCATTTTAAGCCTTAAGCCCAATTTGAATTCCTTTGATTTAATTAAATGCAAATGCAACTTTAATTTAACATGTATGTTTATATATATGATACCATGTAACATATTACATACATTTAAATTAAAATTCATTTGACCTATTAATTTAATCAATGGATTAAATTAGACACACATAAAATGACAAACATGTAAACCTATACATGTCATAATATTTCCACCTAGGAAATAATCCCATAAATTAATTCATTGAATTAATTATGAGAAGGCCAAAATAAATATTAATTATATAACTTTGATCAATCCAATTGATTCATATAATATAATTAATATATCTCTCTCTCTTCAAATGTGTATACTCCAAGTACACACTTAATCCGACTAGTTAAAGTCCAGACGTTCAATGTGTACGATCCAATGGGCCCATCTTTATGTTGGCAGTGGGCCAAGGCCCACAGACTGCAGGCGGGCTCTAGCAAGCCACTGCAGCCCCCAATTAAGACGGAGTAAGCAGTCAAACTGAAAACGTAACCCTGTAGTTTGAACTTGTAAATCCCATGTCGCTGATATCGGTGTCCAACACAGAGGCATGGAAATATCACCCTCTTTGTGTTTGGACCTTTACTTGATACCGAATGAACTGATGCTCACAAACAAGATCCAATCTTGTTTGGGTGCGGCCGCACACTTATCAGTAACATTCTTCAAGAGGCCGATGATATCGTCTCAGTGAATCACTGAGTGACATTCCCTTCTACATATCCATAGTGTTGCCATGCTCACTGACACACCCGAACGTACCCGTACTTGGCACCATTTTACAGGCCCGTTGGGCGTACACCAAAGTGTGCCACTTCACATGCAACACCATCATATGGTCCGGTCGAAGGACTTATACAAGTACTACGCGAGAATCATTTGTGATACTATACCATGTAGATTCCCGTTAAGTGGATCAATCCAGTACCATGCCCTTATTGCATGTACCCATTAACCTGGTTGACATTCCATGTTCCATGACCGGTAAGACACTGCCATACAACCAGGTTAATGATAGTCTTTAGTTCCATTCATTCCCATGATTGGAGCAGACTACGGATAACTTTACGGCCATATCGTTTTCCCTATCCACGGTCTTACTGCCAAGTGCCTCACACTTGACAACATGGATATGGATATGTCCATTGGATACTCTATTTAAAATATAGCACAAGACATATAATAAATAGATTAATGCCTTTATTTCCTTGACACAAATTGTATAATACATAAAGTTTACATTAATGTACAAATGTATTATACAAACACAAGGACCAATGCCTCGGGACTAGGGCATTTCCAACAATCTCCCACTTGCACTAGTACCTACTAGGCATGGGTCTAATCCCTATAGATCTAGTATAACCTTCGTGCAGAGGCATAGCCAAGCATGTTGGTCAAAAGATCTGCGACATTGTCTTTGGTGTCCACTCTTTGGAATGAGATGTCACCCCCTCAGCGATTTCTCGCAATAGGTGAAACTCCCTGAGTTCGTGCTTCGTGTATATGTGTGACCGGGGCACATAGCTTGTGCAACAGTCCCGCGTTGTCACAGAAGATATCAACTGGTTACTGGATAGTTGACAGTACCCCCAGTTGCATGATAAACTTCATTATCCATACAGCTTCCCTAGCTGCTTCACACGTTGCAATGTACTCAGTTCCTGTGATAGAAACCGCGATGGTCTATTACTTGGAGCCTCTCCAACAATAGCACCACCATGTAGCATGAACACATACCTATACTGCGACTTATATTCATCTTGGTCAGTCTGGAAGCTGCATCAGTGTACCTAGTAACTGACTGCTCTTCCTAACTTTCATGCACTAAGAAGCTATCCTTAGTCCGGTTAAGGTACTTCAGGATTGCTTTGACGGCCTACCTGTGATCCATTCAGGATCCGGCTCATCATACTTAGTGCAAAGCTGACATCAGGTCTTGTACATAGCATGGAGTACATGATTGATCCTATAGCCGAAGCATATAGAACCAATACATGTTCTCCCTATAGTAGTTCGCTAAGTTTCAGCTCATGACCCATTGGCAAGAAACCTTTCTTAGCCTGGTCCATGCCGAATCTTTTCAGAACTATGTCTATGTACTTGGCCTGACTTAGGTCTAGAAGCCGATTGGATCTAACCCTGTAGATCCTGATGCCTAGGATCATCTCAGCTTCGCCTAAGTCCTTCATTGCGAAGCACTTACACAACCATTACAATTCCCTTGTAGTGTTGGTATGTCGCTTCCAATCAGAAGGATGCCATCCATATATAATACCAGGAAAGTTACTATGCTCCCACTAGACCTCTTATACACACGCTGAAAGGTATTGTCAGCCTATAGCTTATAGCACCACATGCAACCTATTACCTTAGCACCTTTAGGTGAATCAACTAGGTTCCAAACCTGATTATCGTACATAGATTACAACTCCACCACCATGGCAGATAGTGGGCTAGCTATAGCCTACTAGTAGGTTTTGAGCTCCTCTTCGTCCAAGACAAAAGGAGCGTCATCATTAGAAACAAAAACCGATGTTTCTCATGTTCCTGATGATCCCTACCAGACCTTTTAGGTCCTTGTGTGACCTGGGCTGGTGCTTCCCCTTTTGGAAGCTTCACCCTGGTCTCCGAGTTATCCTTTTTGGGAGTTTCTGAGCTGTGAACTTCCCTGAGTTCAATATCACTCTCTTAAAGCACACAAGAGATGGACGGCCAAAATGGTGAGTCTTTTATGAGATAGCCTTGAATTTCAAAGTCAAAAGCAATGACTCATCTCATATGACTCACCATCATATTAAATGAAAAGAATGACTCATCCTTTCATTAAATGAAAACACATGACTCATCATCTTTTCATTAATACAAAACCATGACTCATCATCTCTTTTGTCTCATGAATAAGTCACCATACTCATCCATATAAGACATAATTTCGGCCAACACAAAAATTGTCATCATTCTATTTCATTTAAGGAAGCAAAGTCCAACTTTGCTACCTCAACATCAAAGAATGACTCACTCTTTTCCTATTGGTCCCAAGGAATGTGTCATCATCATTTTGTCCAACAAAATGACTCACCATTCTTGCCCAAATTCCATGTAAATTTCGGCCAACATATCCCATTCAATGTTGACTTTATTCCTTTAAAAGTCCAAGCCTAATTTTAATCCCATTGATTTAATTAATTTCAAATGCAACTTTAATTTAACATGTATGCATATATATATTAAACCATATAATACATGACATACATTTAATTAAAATTCATTTGCCCTAGTAATTTAATCAATGGATTAAATTAGACATACATAAAATGAGATACATGTAAACCTATACATGTATAAGAATATTTCCACCTAGGAAATAATCCCATAAATTAATTCATTGAATTAATTATGAGAAGGCCAAAATAAATATTAATTATATAACTTTGATCAATCCAATTGATTCATATAATATAATTAATATATCTCTCTCTCTTCAACTGTGTATACTCCAAGTACACACTTAATCCGACTAGTTAAAGTCCAGACGTTCAATGTGTACGATCCGATGGGCCCGTCTTTATGTTGGCAGTGGGCCAAGGCCCACAGACTACAGGCGGGCTCTAGCAAGCCACTGTAGCCCCCAATGAAGACAGAGTAAGCAGTCCAACTGAAAACGTAACCCAGTAGTTTGAACTTGTACATCCCATGTCGCTGATATCGGTGTCAAACACAGAGGCATGGAAGTATCACCCTCTTTGTGTCTGGACCTTTAATTGATACCGAATGAACTGATGCTCACAAACAAGATCCAATCTTGTTTGGGTGCGGCCGCACACTTATCAGTAACATTCTTCAAGAGGCGATGATATCGTCTCAGTGAATCACTGAGTGACATTCCCTTCTGCATATCCATAGCACTGCCATGTTTACTAACACACCCGAACGTACCCATACTTGGCACCCTTTTACAGGCCCGTTAGGCGTACACCAAAGTGTGCCACTTCACATGCAGCACCATCATATGGTCCGGTCAAAGGACTTATACAAGTACTACACGAGAATCATTTGTGATACTATACCATGTAGATTCCCGTTAAGTGGATCAATCCAGTACCATGCCCTTTTTGCATGTACCCAGTAACCTGGTTGACATTCCATGTTCTATGACCGGTAAGACACCGCCATACAACCAGGCTAATGATAGTCTTTAGTTCCATTCATTCCCATGATTGGAACAGACTACGGATAACTTTATGGCCATATCGTTTTCCCTATCCACGGTCCTACTGCCAGGCGCCTCACACTTGACAACATGGATATGGATATGTCCATTGGATACTCTATTTAAAATATAGCACAAGACATATAATAAATAGATTAATGCCTTTATTTCCTTGACACAAATTTTATGATATATCAACTGTACATTAATGTACAAAATGTATCATACAAACACAAGGACCAATGCCTCGGGACTAGGGCATTTCCAATAGACCAACCACTCATACAGCCCTTCCCTAGTTTTAAACGCAATTTTCCACTCATCCCCCGGTCTTATACGAATATGATAATAACCACTCTTCAAATCTAGTTTAGTGAAAACAGAAACCCCACTAAGTTGGTCTAATAAATCATCCAAACGAGTGATAGGACATCGATACCTGATGGTTATTTTGTTGATGGCTCTGCTATCCACACACATCAGCCAACTGCCATCTTTCTTTGGAATTAAGAGGGCTAGAACCGCACAAGGACTCAAACTCTCCCGGATATAGCCCTTCTACAACAGCTCTTCACTTATCTCCTCAACTCCTCATGTTCCGCTAAGCTCATTCTGTAATGGGGATGATGTGGAAGGATTGCCCCAGGTTCCAAGTCAATCTGATGCTGGATGTTATGAAGGGGTGGTAAGCCAGCAGGAAGTTCATCCGGGAACAGATCTTCAAACTCAGTCAGAACGGGATTGATCTGCTCGGGAATCACAACCTCTTTCTCTGACGTTTTCCCAACCAGTGCATACACCACCTCATTCTCCTTTACTTCCTCCTCAAACTATGACAAGGTTAAGAACACAATGTTATCAGCTCCAGCATTATTCTTAACTCTGTCTTTCTTTGGGACAAGGGTGATTTTCACTCCTTTAAACACAAAGGTATGAGTGTTTGCCTTTCCTTGATAGGTCACATCTCTATCAAACTGCCAGGGTCTTCCCAACAATAGATGCGACATCACACTTTACTTCATCCTTATACTAAGACCCTATAGAAAAAGGTACTACTGCCCTCTTGGTGACCAACACCTCTCCCCCTTGTTTCAGCCACGCTAACTTGTAGGGCTTAGGATGCTTTTCGGTTACCAATCCCAATTTTCAAACAGCCTCAGTTGCCACAATATTCTCACAACACCCTCTATCAATTACTAGTTTGCACACCTTTCCTTTAATGGTACAAGTGGAATGGAAGATATTACTCCTTAGCCACTCATCATCAACAGCTGCTCGAGGTGTCAAACAAGAATGATGTACCACTAAAGCAGTGCCTGTGTCACCAGCCACAACCTTCTCATGAATCTCCTCTTCCTCATCAAAGGCTGGATTTTCAAACTCACCAGAATCCGCCTCTACACCTTCATCCACCTCTACAAACATGGCTCTCTTCCCGGCATTCTTGCAATTAGATTGCCTATGCCCCAACTCTTCATAACCAAAACACTTCATAGTACTGCTTTGGCCAGTCCTTCTAGGGGCAGTTTTAGGGGGTTTTACTAGAACCGCTTCTACAGTCTTCTTACGCCTCTACCACTAGAAAAGCCATAACTCGGGCGTTGCAACCTTTTCTCGAGCCTTAAGGCTCGTTGATGTGCATCAGATACATTTAATGGGTCAAAATCATTAACCGCCTCCCTAATATGTTCTCTTATTCCTCCAATATGCTGGGATTCGTCACGGGAAACCGACCGACAAAGTGCGGAAACACGCGTCGATTTCCTCGAATCCGGGTCCCGGGAGCTTAAGTAGTGAAAATCAAAAACAAAACACAAAGGAGGAGAATAAAGTCTTACCAAGATATCTCTTTAAGAGATAGAAGAAGACTGCAGAAATCAAGGATAGATTTCCTCCACCGATGCGTACACGAACGGCTATCGGACTGAAACCCGTGCTAGCAACTCGGAAATTCAAGAAGAGAGGGAGAGATGGCAGCCAAGAGCACTTGCTTAGAATGAAAATGGTTGAAGCCTTTTATCTAATATCTCTCACCAAGAGGCAAAAAATATCCCATAAAGCAAAGTCAACTATGACTCACCACCAAGTCAACAATGACTCACCACTTTCACTCATTACAATTTTTTTTGGCAAAGAATGAGTCACCTCCCTTGTCCAAAGACACAAGGATTCGGCCAAGAGGTGGGAAAAAGATGGGGAAGACACTTGTCTTTAGTCATAATGACCAACACATAATGACCAACAAATATCCAAGTTGGTAAAGTCCAACTTTACTAACCAAAAGTCTACCATGACTCACCCATTTGATCATTACCTTTTGTCCCACCATGACTCATTCTTCTCATCTTAAAATTCATCATTCTTGCCCTAAACCCACCATGAATTTCGGCCAACACATGATGAAGAAGTGGGCTTACCATTTCAAGCCCTAGCCCACATTAATTCTTTGGTTTCTCTTTGATTTCAAATAACATTGTAATTCAATATGTATGTAAGTATATTGTACCATATAATATGTTACATACATCTAAATTACAATTAATTTGACACATCAAATTCATCAAGGAATTAAATTAGACACATATAAGATGAGATACATGTAAACCTATACATGTATAAATATTTCCACCTAGGAAATAATCTCATAAATTAATTCATTGAATTAATTAAGAGAATGCCAAAAATAAATATTAATTATATTCTTTTGATCAATCTAATTGACCTAGAAGATAATTAATAAATCTCTCTCTCTTCAAACGTGTATACTCCAAGCACACACTTAATCCGACTAGTTAAAGTCCAGACGTTCAATGTGTACGATCCAATGGGCCCGTCTTTATGTTGGCAGTGGGCCAAGGCCCACAGACTACAGGCGGGCTCTAGCAAGCCACTGTAGCCCCCAATTAAGACGGAGATAGCAGTCAAACTGTCACCGTAACCCTGTAGTTGAACTTGTATGTCCCATGTCACTGATATCGGTGTCCAACACAGAGGCATGGTTGATCACCCTCTATATGTGTCCGGACATTACTTGATCCCAAATGAACTGATACTCACAAACAAGATCTCATCTTGTTTGGGTGTGGCCACACTCTAATCAGTAACATTCATCAAGAGGCCGGTGATATCGTCTCAGTAAAATACTGAGTGACATTCCCTTCTGCATATCCATAGTACTGCCATGCTCACTGACACACCCGAACGTACCCATACTTGGCACCCTTTTACAGGCCCGTTAGGCGTACACCGAAGTGTGCCACTTCACATGCAGCACCATCATATGGTCCGGTCAAAGGACTTATGCAAGTACTACGCGAGAATCAGTTGTGATACTATACCATGTAGATTCCCGTTAAGTGGATCAATCCAGTACCATGCACCCTTTTACATGTACCCATTAACCTGGTTGACATTCCATGTTCTATGACCGGTAAGACACCGCCATACAACCAGGCTAATGATAGTCTTTAGTTCCATTCATTCCCATGATTGGAACAGACTACGGATGACTTTATGGCCATATCGTTTTCCCTATCCATAGTCTTACTGCCAAGTGCCTCACACTTGACAACATGGATATGGATATGTCCATTGGATACTCTATTTAAAATATTGCACAAGACATATAGTAAATAGATTGTTGCCTTTATTTCTTAACACAACTTGTATAATACATGAAGTTCATATAAATGTACAAAAGTATGATACAAAGACAAGGACTAATGCCTCGGGACTAGGGCATTTCCAACACAATATACCTAGACACTAATTGTTCATCAGTCTCCATTATGTCACTCCACACAATTAATTGATAAAACTCAGTAGTGTATTCATCAACCAACCGGCTTCCTTGCTACAAATTCTGCAACCTTTGATACGTTAGTCGCTGGAAATTTAAAGGCAAGAAGGTGGCCCTCATCTGCTTCTTCATCTTCTCACAGGTTACGATCCGTGGCTTGCCCATCCGCAGCCTAGTCTGCTTCACCTGCATCCACCAAGCCATAGCCTGATCTCGCAGCCTTATGGCTACCAGGGACGTCTGCAAAGCAGAGCAACTTGCTTAACAAAACAAGAAAAAGGGCATAGGATTCAAAGGGTTCAGACGGCTGATTGATTGAGCAAAATGAGTGAGAGAGAATGGAATAAAAAAAGAAAAATCAGAAAGAGAAGAGGAGGCTTTTTCATCTCATGGAAATAAAAGAAAACAGAAAAAAAGAAAGAAGCAAAGAAAGAGAGAAAGAAACTAAGGAAAACAGCTCCCACAAACAATCTCCTAAAACCTAAAAATCAATCTCCCAATATTGTTAACAAACTCAATAATCTTCACTCATTAAATCGGGATCATTTTGGGGCTGTTTCGGATCGTTGTGGATTTCAGCTGGTGGAGTCTCCAGTGCATATTTCAAAGCTTTCAACCCGTTTCTGGATGCTCCAAGCATCCAAACAATATCAAGCTAATCTCTGAGAGGCCTTAAAACCTATTTGCATTGATTTTCTATGCGTTTTCTTTCATTTTACAAAAATCCAAAAATTGGGCTACCCACCATAGCCGTACGGCTGTGCTTCTGATGAACAGAGCCTGTCGGCTCTGACCCAGAGCTGGCCGACTCTGTTTCTCAGGGACAGATCCCCAATCTGTCCCGATTGGCCGAAACAGCCCGATTTCCATTTCAAATCTTCTGTTATGACCATTTCCGGCCGAGAACCATCCGTATGTATTTATATTTTGATTTTCTGACTACTATACATACGAGTATTAGTGTTTTCATATTTCTCGGGATTTTCTTTTCTGAGTTTTGGGGTAGTTTTATCCGAATCGGATCCCTGGTTCAGCATTAGCGGACCCCCAAACCTTATAAAACTCATGGAAAATATTGAAAACGAACAAACCATGCTTTTACAAAAAGTTTTTGGTGTGTTTATTGTATTTTGGGCCTTAGATGAAATGTGTATTTAGGAACCCACACGAACGGAACCCCGAGTCTCATGATAACCGACCCACAAAAATGGAAATTTGCATAAAACCGAGCCAAATGGTTTCCAAAAATTATTTCTTCGCACAAAAATTACAGGGTGTTTCAAAACCGTTTTCCAGGTCTAACAGGTCCGACCGGTCAGGTCGACCCGGTTACCCCCTTAATGCATGCTCCCAATTCTCAAATCCCAATTCTGTCCTGATTTGAGTCCTACTTGTGTTTATAATATAAATTGCGCTAACCAATCTGTTTTGCAGCATTTATTTTTATTTTTGCTGTATTTGATAGATTAATTCGTGTATTTAGGCGATTGTAAAAGTGAGAATGAGAGTTTTTATATTTTATTCGATTGGGTTGTATAAGTGGCCTTTATTATTCTTTTGTATAATTTGTATGTATGGTTTAATTTCCTACAATTTATTTTCTGCATTTCTGCCTTAGCATCAGACTAATAAAAATAAACAAATTGGGTTAAAGAAAGATAATAAATTGAATAAATATGGTTTTATAAATAATAAATCGAATACAAACTTAAGGTTAAGTAGGTAAGTTGCTCAAACCCTGAATCTCTGGATTAGGTACAGTAGTCTGCGCTCAGTAGGGAGCTATACCGGAATTTCCCAGATGAACTGATCTAGGTGGCGACTCTGTCACTGATTTCGAAATTGAGGTTTCAAGGTCTTTAAGTAATAAAACGGGAAAACGTTTTCTACAAAAGGAATTTCAAAACAAGTGAATGATTTTCCTTAAAACAAGATAAAAAAAACTTGCTTTTCCCAAAACATCACCCAAAATAGATTTTCTGCTTTTCCCAACAAACCCCCGGTTCGCTTCGCCGCGTCCAGCTTTTGAAACAGGTCATCCGCTCACAGTGGCGACTCTGCTGAGGATATAAAGTTTCTTAAAATGTTTTTCTTAAGCACTTAAGGAACTTAGGCAACTATTGAAATATAACCTCACTTGTATTTGTTTATCAATTTATAAATACCATATTTATTCATAACCTTGCATATCATGACATTTTCTTCTTCTCAACCCATCAAATACAATGTTTCACCCCGGTTTACCCAAGACTGTGGCCTACCTCTACCTTCAGGATTGGAGAAACCCGACGGGGTAAACCACTCATAGCCTCGCATGACCTTACATCGTGTTCTATGGTGGAGAAGTGTTTATTCACTATGGGAGCCTATACGACCCTTGGTTTGACTTTAGCCCACATATAATGGCTTCGTAACTTCCCCTACGATTACCAAACATAAATCTAAAATTGAACATTGAGTGTGCACCTTTGGTATCCCCCGTTGATACCAAAGAGACCTAACACCTAGGAAGAATGCAAGACTAATCGAACGGAGAAACAAGGTTGGAAGGGAGAGCATATTTTTGCTTGTGCTGACGTTTGTTCTATGGTGATTTTCTTTTTACCTTTTCATGATACATCAACACACATAACCATCTCTATGTCATTTTCTAATCATGCTTTCATGCAGCAATCTTCTGCATATATGTATATGTATGGAATTTGTACTGACCACATCTTCGTGTAGCCACGACATTTTACTCACATAACACATATATACATCTCGTATGCCAACATTCCTATAACATATACACAACATCATCTTGTATGTCACACATTTTAACCACACTTTTCTGCAGCCACCTGTATTTTGTGTGACACATCTATTCACACCATTTCATTTCATTACACCTAACAAAGGACATTCCAATGATACTCGTTATGATCATTTCATTTCATAATAGGTGTCCCAAAACCACCTATGTTTTGCCTGTGCCCTGGTGGGCATTTGGCCTTTCCTCTACACCATTACATTCATTAGGTGACCACAACGGTCCTAGATCTATTTTGGTGTGTGGATTCACATGGCAAACAATGCATTTTGTCTCATCCATTCACCATCGTATCATGGGGATACTGTAATTTCGATTGTATGTCACGATCCACATCGGATTGCTCATGACATTATTAAATCATCCAGGGTATTTCATGAATACCTAATTACTATACATATAGGGGTACGTCATGACATTACCAAATCATGCAAGGTGTTCCACGAACGCCAAATTTTTGTCCGTGTCTCGAGTTACACGTGACTTGTTTGTAACATCATTTCATGTGGGATGCATCAAAAGCATTAAAACTCTGTCTGTGTGTCGAAACACACACAACCATCCCACAACATTCATTATGCACCCTGAAAGTGTCAAAAACTTTGTCCATGTGCAGGTCACACGTGACCATTTCATGACACCCATTAGGTGCTCCTAAGGCACCGAAACTGCACCCGCGTGCCGGTTCACATGCGGTCTGTTTGTATTGCCTTTTGCATAACAGTGGGGCATCTGCGGAACGTCCAAAATACATTATAATGAAAATCATCCTCATTCATGTTTCCATCCATCTAACATCATTTGTCCGTATTAACCCATGACTGTGCATCTCATTCATACATAAACATAAGGCGCTCCTTAGCGTTGAAAACTTGGCTCACGTGCCAAGCACGTTATCTCATAGCATTTCATCCTATGAAAGCCTGAGGTGCTTCTCGAGCGCCAAAAAACCATCCGCATGCCAAGCACTCTGTTCTGTCTCACCTCATATCATGCTTCATAATCCAAGGAACTCCCTGAATACTGGAGATTATGTCAGGTATTCATGCGCATACAAGCCACCATAGCATTTAAATCCCTTGCAAGCAATGCCTTGCTTCGACTCGTGGACACCCTAGTGTGTCATTCTTCCCAGGGGCATAACTATGTACCTCATTTCAACTTCTCTTTGCAAGCAATGTCTTGCTTCGATCCGTGGACACTCTTGAGTGTCATTTTAGCCCTGTGGTGTATATCAATACACCATGTTTTATTTTAGCATGCATCATCCCCACCAACATCCATGGCATCTGTATTGATGGTCCCGAATAATATAGCATGACATGGCATTGCATAACATCACATGTGCAACTCACCATCCATACATGTACACGTCACGTCATGCATTCATGCATACATCATTCCCTGGCTGGTAGTCGCCACTAATAAATGTTCTCATCAGGGGAAAGGATCTTGAGAATGGCCAGCCCACAGAACGTCAATGCCATAATAGATGTGGTAGAAGATTATGTCGCTCCACCATAGTTCTGGAAGGCAGTTAGGGAGGAAGCGGCGGCAATGATGAGAGAAATGCTGGAGGATGATATTGACCGAGTAGAGAGGCTGACGGTGAGGTGCACTGAGTTAGAAGCCCAGGTGGTATAGCTCAAAAGAAAAATAAGGGGCATGGCAAGCACGAACTCCAATGACGACACTGATAAGAAGCAGAATGCTCAGATTGCTGATGATCCTTCTCGGTACCTCAGAAGGCCCTCTCACCACAACTTGGGCTTACTAAGGTTGACCAATGAAAGAGAACCGAAAGCGTCTCTTGGCACCAATGCCAACGCTAACCATGTTCTACATCATATCCGACGCTCATCTTCCAAAGATTAAGGGACAGTCGCATCCTTTGGGCCTCATTCAGTGACCAGACTATTTGCCATTTGTAGAAAGGTGGGCCTCCTACAGAGTGTCAGACCATATGTGGCGCCAACACCCAAACAAAAAGGTAACTACTACAGCTATCATGTGATGGCAGACCACCGGACTGATGAGTGTGTCGCTCTTGAAACAAGGTCCAGAAGCTGATCGACCAAGGAAAATTAAGGGTCCCACGTACCTCTGATAAGCAATTAATGGCAAACAAGGAGATTACCAAGGAAATTCCTCAAACTTCTCAGGGAGAGGAATATGACGAAGAGCTACAAAGTCTGATCTAATAAGAGTGGGCAGAAGCACTGAGGTAGTGACTAGTCGGGGAGCGATAAGATGCTAGGAAATCAGTACCCTTAGAGGCCTCCTTTTTGTAGGAAACTCATTTTCGTTTGTAAGGTGTATTGAAATCATTTTGAATGCAATGCATTTTGTTATCTTCTTACTTATGGGTCAATTGCATGTACATGGCATTATGCATGCATTTGATCATCTAAAATGACATATCAAGCACGCATAATATCAAAATGCATGACATCAATCTGAATACTGTAGGGAAATTAAAAGTGAACCTAGCCCTAACCAAACTCTCTCTTGAAAGGTGAGCTTATGAGATAAATAAATGTTACGATGGCACCACCTCCGCCGAGGCATTTGTTGATCCAACTCAACAATCCTTGCAAGATGCTACTAGCCCTATCCCAAGGTTTCAACTTGAATAACACCAATGATACCCAAACCGTTCCAAGCTAAAAGCCACTGTTGAAACCGAAAAGCAAACCCCAAAACAAAGCCCCGAGCCTAATTCTATATCCAAGAGGGTACCCCATGCCAAAACTCTAAAGCTAAAATTTTAAATTCACCAAAATCTCCAACCTGTGGGGAGTTCAAATGGCTTTCATCATCCTCATCACCCATCATGTGGTAAAATGTTGAAGTAGTTTTGGTTGTAGTGCATACATTATCTTGTGCATGTGACATTCATATGTACATGACGTTACACATGCATTGTTCATCCAAAAGACATATTAAACACGCATGATATGCATGAATTTGAATGCGGTAGGAAAACCAACTGGTGGCTATGGCTTGGATTTAGTTCCCTAAAAAAAAACAACAACAACAAAAAAACAAAAAACAACAAAGAAAGATCGGTGTAGATGGAAGAGTCTTTCTCTCTCATGCATAGCCGCCATATCTAACAATGGAGTGTCCCAACTTCCCATCATTATCAGATTCGGGCGCTCTTTATTTGAAAGAGTTGGACTTTCCTGTCTTCAAAACCAAAGCTCTTCCCCTTCTTCCCTCCCTACCTTTTTCCACACCTTCAACACCCTTTCTCTTCTGTTTACATGTAAGGCATAAACACCTGTTTGATGAATTGCCCCTTTCATCTTTACTCTTGAACTGATCTTGTAAAGCCTCATTTTCTACCATCAATGGATTCTAACAAGAAATTGATTCCCAATGCTGTTCCATATTGCATTATCCTATCACCAGAAAGGCAATGGAGCAGGTGATCACAACACTGCCTCAATCAGTCTTTGTTTATCATCAACTTACACCAGATTAGGGATTCTCTTTCCATCTTGTTACATCCCTCTTTAACCTAAACTCCAAAACCACCTATTTTGTAACCTCAGACTTCAGGAAGCGTTTGGCTTTCATGACAGAGAAAGGATTTGAGTATAAGCCTGCTTCAATTGAGCCGGAGTTTGCCAATTCACAAGCAATTATTGGTGGGATTCCTGGATGAGCATTGAATGAAAGAGAATGAGAATAATGATGAGAAATCAGTGTCAACCTTTGATTTCTTATGCCTTCCTCTTATTTCCAAAAGCCAGGTGAACAAAGGGTATGCATTTGTAAATTTCACAAACCCAAAAGCCGCATACCAATTCTAGTGAGCAGTTCACTATAAGAGATGGCCATTGTTCCTGTCCAGCAAAGTCTGCACTATAGCCTATGTTGAGCTCCAAGGAAAAGAGGAGCTGACGAAGCACTTTGAAAGGCCAATATTTGGGATGGTCACCCACCAGTAACATTCAACCTAGCAAGAGATGGTTCTATTGAGCAAAATGTGATAGGAAGAGGAGAAGACTGACATCTACCCCTGTGAACTTCACCAGCAATGTTGGAGCAACCAGATTTTACAAAGATTTCAACAATCATGTATGGAATGTTCCTGTCAATAGGAAAACTTGCAAAATCTGCTGTGCTAATATTCAAGGGAAAGTTACATTTACCGACCATTTCAAGAACTCAGTCTTTAGTTGCAATAGAAGTGACTACTTACCAGTGGTTCTTTCACTTCCTAGCCATGGTGTGCCTTGCTCTAAGGTTATTGTGCTTGACAGACGTAGGAAAACCATAATTAACTTAAGTCATTCTGAATCAGGCCATACCTTGAAGGATTAAAAGCTGTGTCCATCTTTGGGATACATGCATGAATTAGAATCTAGGGTGAATTGAAAGCATGAATACAGCCTCCTACTTTAGGAGAATCCAGTGGTTAATTGACCCCATCTCAGATTATCCACTCACAGTGGTGACTCTACTTAGGTTACATGGTCCGATCAAACTGGAGCCATAGGTTGGAATTTCCTAATGCATTCACATTCATCATGTCATAGATATTTTATATGTTGTTTTGATGTTCAATACGCATGTGTCATGCCATTGCATGTAAATGTCCATATTCAGGTTGCCGCACACAGCAAACCACATCTGGTGCAACATTTTACATCCAAACACAAACCTACAATACTAGGGGCAGGGAAAAGTTTATCCACGAAACATCATCAAGGACAATCCTGTCATGATCCTTGGTGGACTTGTCAAAGCACATTTTCCAATCCCAAGACGATCCAGTGCTGAGAAATGCACTCGGCTGGCGTGCTCTTGCAGACTTAGTCATCATTTCATTTTAAAAAAAACCCCCTAGCGAGGATTTCTGACATGGAAAGCCGAAAGGACATGTCGGTAACAAGAAGAGAGCGACATTCAGAGTCAGAGTCACTTTTGGTTTTCCTATCGCATTCATTCTGATGTCATCATAATGATATTAGACATGTTTGATTTTCTGCTTAGATGTTCATATTGCATACACGTGCCATTGCATGTAAACATCCATCAGTAGGACATTGCATCCAAACCCACGACAGCTTCAGTGCAATTGTTTTTACGAGTAGCAACTACCGACCCAGCTGTACCATCCCCAACAGAATTATCCCCGGTAGAATGGTCCCCAGCAGGATCATCCCCATAGAATCTCTAATAAAATCCCTAATAGGGTCGCATATAAGACATTTCCCATTGAATCAGAATCTTCAACAGATCCCCCAGTAGGTTTAAATGGATCAGGATACTCCCCAATGGGGTTCTCAGCTAAAACAATCCCCACTGAATTAACATCCTCAGCGAAAACATCTGATTGAAACAGTCCCCACAGGAGATCATTGGAAGTCAAGTTCATTCCCCAACATAGTGCAGATACTAAGCATAGTGTCAAAAACATCATGTTGTATATGTGCAAGCACGCAAATCATGGCATCATGCACACATTCAGGCATTAAACAATTCAACCGTATTTATTCTTGATCGAAGGGGCCAAAATTTTTGTTTCCAAAATTGTCGATCAAGGAATAAATAAGTGCCCATGCATCGAATTTCATTAAGACACTCACCACTGTCATTAGGTCATTCCAAATCAGGGACTCTCCTGGGATAGAAAAGATTTAATCCAGGGGCATCCTCAGAGTCATAGCGCGCAAATCAGAGCTCTGCAATTCAAAACCTCAGGAATGAAAAATTTCTACAATTACCAGAATTTTCATTCACACCAATACCACCCCTAGAATGGTACTTCTTACTTTTAATAGGTATTTGGAGGTGAAACAACTCTACATATTGTTTAACTTGTTTGTCACATGGGAAAGGGAAAATGCTCGTTTCAACCTTGTTGTTACAGGGGCAGGGAAGAAATGTTTGTTGAGAAATTCTTGTCTTTAACAGGTATCTGGAGGCAAAACAAAATCAAATCCAAAAAGCCCTCCTCTTGAGGCACCCAAACTGAAGAAAGCCCTCCTTGAGGCACCTGAATTGAAAAAGCCCTCCTTGAGGCAAACAAACCGAAAAAGCCCTCCTTGAGGAAATCAAACTAAAAAGCCCTCCTTGAGGCAATTAAACCAAAGAAGCCCTTCCAGAGGCAATCCAAATAGCTCAGGCAAGACCGCTGTTCCACACTTCGACAGGAGCAACCCCCCAATGCCGCAGAGGCCGACACAAGCGAAACCCACAGGTACGCTTTATTTTCCTTTACTCACCAGGCTCCCAATCGCGAGACCAAACTCGAATCAGACATAAGCTACCGATCTAGTCGACTTTGATCTCGCGAGGGGCAGCTTATAAGCACGAGTTTTTCCTGACCTCGGTGATGAGAGTTACTTAGTTACCTGTGGACTGGACGGACTCGAACGGGACTTGAAAGCAGCCGGAATATTACCCGGAGAATCTCAAACGTCCAAAAATCCAGGCTATTCATGATCTGAAGTCCCCAAAAAGGTCTTTCGAATCATTTCTAGGGTTTGGTCTGTGCATCCGACTTTCAAAATTTTGACTCAATTCTTGGTAGAACCAGGCGGTTCTCTAGCTAGAGCCGTACGGCTCTAGTGCAAACTAGAGTCGGCCGGCTCTGGTTTCGGCTCTAGTGGTCAAAACAAGAAAAAGGGCGCAGGATTCAGAGGGTTCAAATGGCTGGTTGATTGAGCGAAATGAGTGAGAGAGAGTGGAATAAAAAGAGAAAAATCAGAAAGAGAAGAGGAGGCTTTTTCATCTTAAGGAAATAAAAGAAAATAGAAAAAAAAAGCAGAGAAAGAGAGAAAGAAATTGAGGAAAACAGCTCCCACAAACAATCACCTAAAACCCTAAAATCAATCTCCCAATATTGTTAACAAACTCAATAATCTTCACTCATTAATTCGGGATCATTTCGGGTCGGTTTTGGATCATTTCGAATCATTGTGGATTTCGGCCGGTGGAGTCTCTAGTGCATATTTCAAAGCTTTCAACCCGCTTCTAGATGCTCCAAGCATCCAAACAACATCAAGGTAAACTCTGAAAGGCCTTAAAACCTGTTTGCATTGATTTTCTGTGCGTTTTCTTTCATTTTACAAAAATCCAAAAATTGGGCTGCCCACCATAGCCGTACGGCTGTGCTTCTGATGAACAGAGCTGGCCGGCTCTGACCCAGAGCCGACCGACTCTCTTTCTCAGGGACAGATCCACGATTTGTCTCGATCAGACGAAACAACCCGATTTCCATTTCAAATCTTTTGTTGTGACCATTTCCGGCCTAAAACCATCCGTATGTATTTATATTTTGATTTTCTGACTACTATATGTATGGGTATTAGTGTTTTTGTATTTCCTGGGATTTTATTTTTCGAGTTTTGGGGTAGTTTTATCCGAATCGGATCCCTGGTTCAGCATTAGCGGACCCCCGAACCCTGTAAAACTCCTGAAAAATATTGAAAATGAACAAACCGTGCTTTTACAAAAAGTTTTTGGTGTGTTTATTGTATTTTGGGCCCTAGATGAAATGTGTATGTAGGAACCCACGCGAATGGAATCTCGAGTCCCGTAATAACCAACCCACAGAAATGGAAATTTGCATAAAACCGAGCCAAATGGTTTCCAAAAATTATTTCTTAGCACAAAAATTACAGGGCGTTTCAAAACCGTTTTCCAGGACTCACCGGTCCGACCAGTTGGGTCGACCTGGTTACTCCCTAAATGCATGCTCCCAATTCTCAAATCCCAATTCTGTCCTGATTTGAGTCCTACTTGTGTTTATAATATAAATTGCGCTAACCAATCTGTTTTACAGCATTTATTTTTATTTTTGCTGTATTTGATAGATTAATTCTTGTATTTAGGCCGTTGTATTTCTAGATCCTCGTGTACTTAGGCGATTGTAAAAGTGAGCATGAGAGTTTTTATATTTTATTCGATTGGGTTGTATAAGTGACCTTTATTATTCTTTTGTATAATTTGTATGTATGGTTTAATTTCCTGCAATTTATTTTCTACATTTCTGCCTTAGCATCGGACTAATAAAAATAAACAAATTGGGTTAGAGAAAGATAATAAATTGAATAAATATGGTTTTATAAATAATAAATTGAATACAAGCTTGAGGTTAAGTAGGTAAGTTGACCGAACCCTTAATCTCTGGGTTAGGTTCAGTAGTCTGTGCTCGGTAGAGAGCTGTACCAGAATTTCCCGGATGAGTTGATCCGGGTGGCGACTCTGTCACTGATTTTGAAATTAAGGTTTCGAGGTCTTTAAGTAATAAAACGGGAAAACGTTTTCTACAAAAGGAATTTCAAAACGAACGAATGATTTTCCTTAAAACAAGATAAACAAAGCCTGCTTTTCCCAAAACCTCACCCAAAATAGATTTTCTGGTTTTCCCAATGAACCCTCGGTTCGCTTCGTTGCGTCCAGCTTTTGAAAAAGGTCGTCCGCTCACAACTGGCTTTCACAAAGTTCCCATGAAACTTCACGTGTTCCACTTCCTTTGAAATTTTAAAACCATACATTGTAAATTCAAAATTATTCATGAACATTTCCCATTATGGAAAATTTAAAACATTTCTCAAAAATCTCGTAAATAAAAACATTTTTCTAATGATATCCTTGTCATCTACATATATATATATTTGGAACTTACAACACTTGAGTCAGATGTAATAGACCAATGCATAATCGATGCAATATACATTATGACTCATAATATGTGATCTAATTTCATGGTGCATGTATGTATGCAATGACAGCATTATCTAATCTCAAGGTTAAAGTTCCAAAATATTCAAAAGAAATACTGTAAAACTCTTTTCAAAATTATTTATCATATATGTTATATCAATAATCATTATAAACTCAATCACGAATCATATTGATCAACTTCATAAAGCGAAACCATATAGGGATGACTAACCAGCGCTAGGAAGTAACTGAAGATACTAGCGTGAAATCTTTGCATTTCATGTCTTATCACATCTGAAATAAGCGCGTGGAAACCATGCATCCATGGCCTATCATATATAAAGTATGCGTGGAAACCTTGTGCATCCCCATCTTATCATATATAAAATATCTGTGTGGAAACCATGCATCCACATCTTAGCTTTATTAGCATCATCAGCAAAATACCCATCATCATGGGTATGATCAAATAGTCTCGTAATTGAGTGTATAATAACAATTGATCCAACATATATTATATTTAAAGAATATATATATATATATATATATATATATATATATATATATATATATAAAATAGAACACTTAATTTTTTTTTATTAAAACCACATATGCATTCTCAAGTCTGTATCCATCATTTTATCTTTTTATACTCGATTTCTAATCAACCACAACATATTCATCTTAATTAAACCTTATGTTCTAAACACAATATTTAATTCACCATTATCAACTATCATACACTCTCTCTCGGTCCGAGGAAATATAACCTAAGCTCTGATACCATTAAAGGTGACACCCAACTCCAAAATTTTATAACCTTTATACTCATTCTAATGTCTCTCGCATCACCCAACAATATCCTTAATATCCAGATAAATTCCTTGTTGACATCAATATAGAAATTCTATTATAGAATATTCTTATATTAATGCATCAATAAAATTGAATATAATCTATCTAATTTAATATACTTATTTGGCTTGGACTTGATAATTATTTATAATCGCGCTTCCTACGTACCCCAAATTTCGATTTGGGAATCAAAGCCACGTAGTTCTTCTAAACTTAAAATAAGGTAATTATTATTCCTCTATAACTTATTCCATATAACACATCACCCTATCACTATTCACTTATACGGTTAATATTCATACAAAGATACGAGTTACTGTTGGTTTTTGGTCCACCCATGACATTTTGGAATGGCAGGGACTAAACTATAATTATGTGTAAATTACAAGGACCAAATGTGTAATTTGGTCCGACCCTATATATAGATGGAAGTTGGTATTTTCACTATAAATAGAGAAGTTGTTTCTCAGATTCATTATGCGATAAGAACAAAAACACTCCTAGAGAGAAATCACGAAACACATATTTCTCAATTCATCGGAAGAATTCACAGATTAACTCCCGTACTCTGTGTAATCATACATACATAGGAAAGGCAACTAGAATGGTCCGGTTTTTCCTGTGTGGATCAGAATCTCACTGTAATCAATCTTCCGCTGCATAATAAACCATAAGTCTATTAATATATTCTGATTACAGATTCTATACATTCTTTGTATGATCAATACGTAATTATAACTTCATTGGTATCAGAGCTGAAAGGTTTATAGATTGATGTGTTCAAATCTAGTTTTCTGGAATTCCGTGAATTAGAATTAGTTTTATCCGTTTGAATGCATGTTTATTTGTTTAAGTACATGATTGTTCGTTTTGATACGAATTTATATTGATATCTGCGTCAAAATGATTCCGTAAATATTGAAATCTGATGTTCCATGCATAAGAATATGATTTTGTTCATTTTAAATACATTTTTATTCATTTTGATATGGATTTGCTTTGATATCCGTGTCAAACTAATACTGTATTTGATCCAACAATACAAAGTGTCAAAAATATTTTGCCGGCATTTCGAAAATCCAATCACAGCACTGAAATCATCACGAAAAACCAACGGAGCCCCGGAAGGCGGTGCATGGACCTCACGTGCCACCACTATGGCTGGTGTTGGTTGGGGATCAATTGAGAAGTTTACTGTGCGCATGACACGTGGCACGATGCGATTGTCTGATTCGTAACGGTTGAAAAGTAAACGGTCGAAATAGCCAATCATGTGTTGACATGTGTCACACCTTAATCAACGAAAACTGATCCCCTAGGACACGTGGCATAACACGATTGGATGATTTTGACGGTTGAAAATGTTGGGATTTTTCACCGGAAATCACCTGATAAAAGCGGAAGAACGTGATGATTTCCTCAAATCCGTGCTCAGGAGCAATTGAGATGGAAATTGGAAAAAAAAAATTTAATAGAAAGAGATAATTCTCTTACCCGGAATATCTCTTTCAGAGATGGATGTAGACTACAGGAATCAATATAGAATCCCTCCTCGTTCATGCACACGAACGCCTAACGAACACCACCCGTGCTAGCGTTGGAAAACACAAACTGTGGAGAGGAGGAAGAGACAAATTTCGGCTATGGTCTGTTGCAGTAGTGTTGGCCGAAATTCTCCTAGGGTTAAAACCCTAGGTTGGCTGAATTCCTTCAAGGAATTACGGCCCAGCTTGGCTCATTCATTTTGTATGGGCTTCCTTCTTTTAATTCAGACCCAAACTTATTTTAATTAATCTGGTTTAAATTAATTTCAAGCCCAACTTTAATATACCCATGTATTTAATATATTACACCAAGTAATATATTATTTACATTTAAATTAAAATTAGTTTGACCAATTAATTTAATCCATCAAATTAAAATTAGATCTTCACAAAATAAAATCATATGTAAACCTATACATATGAATATTTCCACCTAGGAAATAATCTCATAATTAATCCAATTAATTATGAAGAGCCAATTAAATATATTAATTTTATTATTAGGATCAATCCAATTGATCTTTATAATGAAATTAATATATATATACCTCTTTCTCCAGAGTGTATGCTCCAAGTATACATGTAATTCCTTAAGTCGGTGTTCAGTCACTCAATGTGTATGATCCCATGGGCCCATCTTCATGTTGGCAGTAGGCCTTCGGTCCACAGACTGCAGTTGGGCTCTAGCAAGCCACTGCAGCCCCCAATTAAGATGGAGATAACAGTCTAACTGATATCGTAACTGTAAGCGCCAGAATTTTCTATACTTAAAAAAAAAGAGTTTATGGTCGTATGACTATCCTTACAGTCGTGCGACTTTAATTTAAAAATTACAGTCGTATGACTGTAATGTCGGAAAAGTTACGAGAGCCCATACCTCTGCAGCAGAAAATGGAGGAGAGAGGGTGGTGCAATTAATGCGCCGGGATCAGCAGTAAGCAACCAGGAAGCAGAGATGAAAGGAAGAATAAGAGAGGGCAGAAGGGACATTAGATTTCTGGTGAAAAAAAAAACTTAGAGAGAGAAAGGAGAAAAGAGAAAAGGAAAAGGAAGAAGTAAAAAACCATAAAACTCATCTTTTCCTCTTCTATTTTCTTTTAATTCTCGGAATTAGGATTAAAACTTGTTAGAAATCCCTAGGTTAATCAATTAACTTCATAATCAAATCAAAAATCCAGACTTAAATCATCAGAATCCCTTACATTTTTGGATTTTTGGACATAAAGCCCTCAACCTCAATTTCAAAGGAAAAATGCGAATTTGTTAGGATTGGAGCGACGCTAGGGGTTAAAACGACTTGTATTAGCTTTTAAAAAGGTAGACACTTCTTCTCCTTACACTTCTTCTCGCTTTCTGGGTGTTTGAAGTGAGTTTTGTGCATTTTCTGCTGCATTTTCATCCTTCTGCTTATGGAAATTAAGAACAGTCACACGACTGTTCTTGGTTTTGTTGAACATTCGTACGACTGTATATACAGTCGTACGAGTGTTCTTAATTTCTAGATTGTTTTTCTTCCATTTTGATTCAGAATAAAATTTTGGCGAAATTTTGATTTTGAGCCGTTTACAGTCGCACGACTGTAACTCTCATTACAGAATCAGAATTTTAGCTTTTATCCCCGAAAATTTCCAAAATTCCATAAAAAATTCAGAAAAATCCGAAAATCACCAAAATGAATTTTGATGTGCGTATTCACTACCTTAGGTTTAATTTCCAGTAAAATTGCAGTTAGAACAATTCAACGACGGAGACCCATTTCTCCCGAAAACCGACCCACTTAATATATAAAATGCATGTAAACCAGTAAAACTGTTTTCAAAATGATTTTCCCACAAAACCAAAATATAGGGACGTTTCAAAATGTTTTCCAGGTTTAACCGAGCCGGCTAGCCGAGCCAACCCGGTTATCCCCTCTATGCATGTTCCCAATTCTGTCTATTTGAGTCCAACTTGTGGTGTGCCGTATAAATCGTGCTAGCCTTTGTTTTGCAGCTTTTATTTTATCTTAATTTTCATTTTATTTGTATTTTAATAGAATTAATCGTGTATTTAGGCGGTTGTAAATATTATTTTTAGATTCTCGTGTATCCTAGGCAATTGTATCAGTGAGGCGAGAGTTTTTATTTTTCCATTCGATTTGGTTGTAAGCCAATTAATATTTATTTTTCTTTATTTTTGTATTATATATTTGTATGCGCGCTGTATGCCTTTTATATTCAATAAAATTGACTTTAGATTTTGAAATACCATTTGAGAACATTGGCAATATTTATTCTAATTAGACACGGAATAAGGGACTTGTCCGGACCTGAATCTCTGTATAGTGTAGTGACCGTTCGTCCGATTCAGCTACCTTAAGAATATCCCGGTTGAGCTGAACCGGGTGGCGACTCTACAATATTCATCGAGACTTAGGTCTCGGTTCTTTTATGTATTAATTTCACATTTATTCTCTAAAAACCCATTTTCCATTCATAAACCCCACGCGAGGGAGGTGCCCGCCCGAGATCGAGGCACCCCTTCCGAAAGGGAGTCTCGCGTCCCGTCGAAAAAGGGTCGTCCGCTCACAGTGGTGACTCTGCTGGGGATTTCTTAAAAAGTTTTCTTAAAAACTTAAAAGAATTTGACAAGCCCTGAAAAGTGTCTAATTAAAATAAGGCGGATGATTCTCTTATGGTATTTTATTTGCATTTTAGTTAGCCATTTTCAGCATTAAGTTTAGGTATCCTTTTTTTTTAGCCCAGTGGATTGTTGAACTATCGCCTAAGTTCCTCTTGGTCTTAGGGGCACGGATACGAAACACTACTCATAGCCTCGTATGAACCCCTTCGCTAGAACCCTTGAGTGGGGAGAAGTGAGGAGTATATCTTGCTATGAGAGCCTTGATGTTATCCCGACTTTGACCGAACCCATATAGGCAACTCTAGTTGGATTCCCTTAGGATACCAAAATAATTATATGAATAATAATAATAAAATCGCGCCTTCATCACCCCCGGTTGGTGATCGAAGTGAACCTCGCCTAGGACTCGGTTAGAAATTTTTGAGACTGACCACGTTGGAGGAATAAGGTTGGAAGAATTGGTTTTGCTTGCTATGTGTTTCTCGCCATCTTGTGACACATCGCCTTTGCTACCTACGCGTGCATAACATACCATAATCACCATTTTCCATACATGTGACATACCATGCACACAACATTTTTGTGTGATACTAATCCAAGTTTTTATGCAGCCATTTGCATTTTATTTCATGTGTAAAACATTAATTCATTCGTTTGTCATTCATGCTAACCCTTTCTTTTTCATCCATAACATTATATTCGTGTGATTAGCATTTTTCACATAACATACATAACATCACCATGTGTGTCATACATCCTAACCCATGTTTTCGTTCAGCCATTTGCATATTGTGTGACATGTTCATTCACCACACTTCACTTAAATTAAATTAAGGGGCATTTCAAGGACGCCTATCACGACCATCCCATTCCATTTCATAATATATCGGGCATCTAAAATTAGCCGTGTTTTGCCGATGCACCGGATTGCATTCAGCCACTCCACCAAACTCATTTCATTCAATAAAAGCCACAACGGTCTTAGGACCATTTTCGTGTAACAATTTACACGATGCATTTCATGACATCACACCTATTTATCATAAACATCATATAACACTGTGGTCCGCATCTGACCACTTCATGACATTAATTCACCATTCAAGGTACTCCCCGAGTACATAATTACTATACATATAGGTCCATAACATCACCAAATCATAAAAAGGTGTTCCTCGAATGCCGAATCTTTGTCCGTGTCCCTGTTACACGTGACTTTCTCGTAACATCATTTCATATCATATGCTCAAAAGCATCAAAACCTTGTCCGTGGGCCCGACCCATGCGACCATTTCATATCATCTCATAGACCTACAAAGCGTCAAAACTCCATCCGTGTGCCAGTATACACGTGACCATTTCACGAATTCATTAGGTACCCCAAAGGCGCGAAGCTCTGTCCGTGTTACGGCCCACACGTGACATTTTTGCATGAGCATTGGGTGTTTTTGGAATGCTTCAAAAAGAAGAAAAATAATAAAAAGAAACCATTCATATCATCATTTCATACATAATTCCACTCCATTCATCTTAAGCATGTTCAATGTCTTAATTTTCATGTCACATCCCGTCATTCATTCACAACCCTAATACCTCCTGTCTACTCCCAAGTAGAATACACTGGAGCGACCTTGGACAAGATCCCAAGCTTCAAGGGTGGCAAGGAGACAGAGGGTAGTTGAGAGTGACAGTGATTCCAAGCTTGGGGAAGGAGTGAATATGGCAGAGCAGACACTAAGCATGGCCGATGTTTTGAGAGATTTCTTTAGATCCCAAGACTTCCGTGACATGTTGAAGGAAGAGATGCGGGCAGTCGTAAGGGAAGCTGGTGAGGCCGGTGGTAGTGGACCCGGGAAAGAAAAAGAGGCTGAGTCATCCCAACATGGTGGTGACGCTTCGGCTAGCCTTGAGAAGCTGCAGGAGATAGAAGCAGCTATGAAACAAAGGATGAAGGCAAAGTGTTCTAAACAATATGAAGTCATGACCCAGTTGAAGAACGGGGTCAGTATCAGTGCTGAATCGAAGAAGGGTGTAAATGTGGATGCCATGATCAGTAAGGGCATCGAGACATTCCCCATTGGCTTCCAAGTGCCGAAGATCCCTACTTACAAAGGAATGGGCTGGCCGGAGGCCCATGTGAATCTGTATGCCCGAGTTATGCTGACGGCGGGCGAAACGAAGCAGCATCTGATCAATTTATTCCCCGCCACATTAGAGGTAGGATGGTATAACTCACTATTAGAGGAGGAGCAATCTGATGGGGAAGTATTGTTGGCAGCCTTCGTCAAATACTACAGCTGCAACACCAAAATCCAGGTGAAGCTGTATGATTTGGAGAGGGTGAAGCAGAAATTCAACGAGCCCTTCGATGAATACTACCAGAGGTGGATGAACAAGATGATCCTCCTAAAGAACTGCCCTGATGAAGATGATCTTATACAGAAGGTCATTGACGGCAGCAAAGACATTTTCAAGAACAACATGATGTTTTATCCCTTTAAGGAGCTCACTGAGGTTTGCAGCATGGCTATGAAGATAGAGAGGGATGAAGAGGAGAAGTCGACTGGTCACAAGGGAGGAAGAAGCACAGGGTACATCTCGGGGTATAGATCAACCGCAGCAGCTGGGTCTGGTAGTGGTTCTGGTTTAGGTTCCGGTGGCAAACAAGGGCAATCATTAGAGGTGAAGCAGGTTGAAGTGGCTACTGTGAATCAGCAGCAAGGCAACCAGAATAGGGGTCCTGAAGGACAAGGCATATCGCCTTGGACTCTTACTTTAGCAACGATATTCGCCAAGTGTAGGAATGGCAGCCTGTTGCAGTCTTTAAGGCCATTTGAGAAGCCATCGGAAGCTGACAAAGATAACTTCTGCACTTATCATGTGGTGATAGGCCACTGAACCAACAACCGCTACAAGCTAAGGGATGCTATCCAGAAGCTCATCGACGAGGGAAAGCTGCAAGAGCCAGCCAAACCTAGCACTAAAACCAACCCACTGCCGACATTCAAAAAGTGGGTTAACATGGTCCAGTCAGGGTTACAGGCTAACTTCATATTTGCCTAAGTTCTGCAAGCGAACCCTATGATTTAAGCAGTGGCGGTAGGGGAACCTGAAGTGGAACCCGAATGTGACAAAAAAGAGGGATGTAAGGAGATCAAGCCCATAAGTCTGGATGATCTCGACTCCGAAGACAAGTACGAAGAATTTGATAGAAGAGAGGCAGTTAAACTCCCAACTGTTGAGAAGATGAAGATTCAGGAAGTGCAGCACGTGACCCGAAGTGGAAGGGTATATCAGCCGGTAGATCAGATGAAAGATAAACCACCGATGAATGGGTTGGGCGGTACTTCGGCGCCGGAAGGAGTTAAGAAGGAGGACCTAGTCATTTCCCAGCTAAAGAAAACTCCTGCCCAGGCTAGCTTGTGGCACTTGCTTCTGACCTCAAAGGAGCATAGGGCTGCTCTAGTGAAGAAATTGTCAAAGATTGAAGTCTCCCCTATAGCTTCACCAGAGGCTATATGCTATTTGTTAGACAAAGTTCATGTTGGGAGTCCTGATATTGTCTTCTCCGAGAAAGACCTGCCTGCTGAAGGGAAGGCCCACAACAAGGCTCTTTATGTCAAGGCCCATGTGATGGATAAGGTAATGCCTTACGTCATGGTGGATGATGGATCGGCATTGAATATCTGCCCACTAAAGATGTTGCCATTTCTGGGGCTGAACGAAGAAGTGTTAAAGAGATCCTCAACAGTCATCCGAGCATATGATGACTCTAAAAGAACGGTGATAGGGACATTTGAGGTAGAAGTAGAGGTTGGGCCAGTTAGGTCCACAGTTGCTTTTACAGTGATTGATATCCCAGTCACATTCTCCCTATTGCTTGGAAGGCCCTGGTTCCATCCTTTGGGAGGTGTTCCTTCCACATTGCATCAAAAGATCAAGTTCTCTATGAATGGCCAAATTGTGACTGTTGAGGTAGATGCCCAATCGATGGTAGCTGTAGTGAATGAAGATGTGGTTCCCTTTGGTGGATTTCAAGTCACTGTAATCGAAGAGGAAGAGACCATGGATGCCCCTATGGTCCTTTATGAGAATTACATGCCAAAAGTTAGATCAGCTCACTGAGCTGAAAACCCACATTGGGTAATTCAGGCAAAATTTAGAGCACTTCTAAATTCACCATCCCTAGGGGTAGAAAAGTGAAACCCTTCCACTATTCCCCAGTAGGAACCCTTCCACTATTCCCCAGCGGGAACCCTTCCATTATTCCCCAGTGGAACCATTGCAAAGTATGTCACCACCTTCTCCCCAGCAGTCATCAAACTTCCCCAATAGCCATTACATATCCCCAGCAGGGCCACATCACATAAAGAATATACTTTCCTAGCCAAAGTAAATTATAGGCGTGATGTACTTCCCCTAACCAGAGGCATGACACGGTCTCCCCAGCAAGAACATAGAATATCAAGATTAGACAAATAGCGGGGAATGCATCTCCTAGAGTTCATTCGCATATGCATACATTAAAACATTCACCTACAAGCATTCAAAACATACACATACGCATGTATACATGTCTCACGACCGATCCAGGAGCAGGTATCCAGGGGCAGGACAATCGAGTTGCATTTATTCTTGATCGAAGGGGCAAAAATTTATGTTCCAAAATTATCGATCAAGGAATAAATACGCAATGTCAATGCAACCGTAAAAACTCAGTAGATCTGCCACTGGTAATAGAAACCCGGTGTCAGGCCCAAATCGGCTCCTCCTCAGAAATTCAGCAGATCCACCTCGGGTAATATAAACCCAGTGTCAGGTTTAGATCGGCTCCTCCTTAGAAATTCAGCAGATCCGCTGCGTGTAATATAAACCCGGTGTCAGGCCCAGATCCGCTATTCCTCAGAAATTCAGCAGATCCACCACGGGTAATATAAAATAGGTGTCAGGCCTAGATCAGCTTCTTTTCAGAAATTTAGCAGATCCACCGCGGGTAATATAAACCCGGTGTCAGGCCCAGATCAGCTCCTCCTCAGAAATTCAGTAGATCTGCCGCGGGTAATATAGACCCGGTGTGAGGCCCAGATCGACTCCTCCTCAGAAATTCAGCATATTCACCGTGGGTAATATAAACCCGGTGTTAGGCCCAGATCGGCTTCTCCTCATAAATTCAGCAGATCCACCTTGGGTAACATAGACCCAGTGTCAGGTCCATATCGGCTTCCCCTCAGAAACACAGCAGATCCGCCGCGGGTAATATAAACCCGGTGTCAGGCCCAGATCAGCTTCTCCTCAGAAATTCAGTAGATCCACCTCGAGTAACATAGATCTGGTGTCAGGTCCAGGTCGACTTCCCCTCAGAAACACAGCAGATCCACCGTGGGTAATATAGACCCGGTGTCAGGCCCAGATCAGCTTCTCCTCAGAAATTCAGTAGATCCACCTTGGGTAACATAGATCCGGTGTCAGGTACAGGTCGGCTTCCCCTCAGAAACACAACAGATCTGCCCGGGTAATATAGACCCGGTGTCAAGCCCAGATCAGCTTCACCTCCGTCATTCGACTTCGCCTCGAGTAACATAGACCCGGTATCGGCTCCAATCAAACCATCACTACAACTCAAGTATGTTTTTCTTTCCTTCTTTTTATGGCACTTCATTCGCATTCTCAAATTCCCCTCAGGTAACCTAGACCTGGTATCAAGTATCGAATTTGGTCACGCGAGGGGCAGCTGTAAGCATCGGGTTTTCCCGACCTCTATGATGAGAATTCCTGTATTACCTATGGAGTAGACGGACACAAGCTGGAATTGGAAATGACCAGAATGTCACTTCGAGTATCTCTAACATCCCAAAAATCGAGCTATCCACAATCCAAAACCCCGAGAAGGTCCCCCAGATGATTTTTAGGGTTTAGGGTGAGCATCGGATTTTTACAAATTTTGGCTCGGCTCTTGCTAGAGCCGCACGGATGTAGTTTTTAAACTATAGCCATGTGATTGTAGTCTAGAGTCGTACGGCTCTAGCATAACTAGTGCCGTACTGCTCTAGTGGGTTCAACCAAGTTGCTCTGCTCTACTAAGCATAAGTGATTTAGGCCGAAATAAGCAGAAAAACTGGCAGCTTAAGTGAGGGAGGTATAAAAGAAAAAAAATAAAATCAAATCAGGAGAGGGAGAAGAAAAATCAAAGCTTAAGAAAAAAAATTTTTACAGAGAATAGAGAGTGAGAAGAGAGAAGGAGACCAAAGGCAAAAAACCATGCACAACATACCAAAACTTGACATTAAATAATTTCTAAACATCAATAGGAAGTTCCTTAATATTTGCACATTGATTCAGGATCGTTTCGGATTGTTTCGGATTCATTTTGGTTTTCGGCCGGTTGAGTATTCAAGGCGAATTTCAAGTTTTCAATCTGTTTCTGGATGTTAAACGCATCAAAACAACATCAAGGTAGACTCTGAGAGGCCTTAAACCTATGTGCATTGTTTTTTCCCTATGTTTTCTTATTTTTGCAACTTTCGAAAAAATGATTTTCCCGAATACAGCCGTACGGCTGTAATTGTTATGAACAGAGCTGACAGCTCTGGTACTCAAAGCTGGGCGGCTGTGTTCTATAGGGGTAGAATTCCAAAACTACCCCGATCGGCCGAAAATAGTCCATTTTCCATTTTATGCATTCTGTTGTGATATTTTTCGGCCCAAATGCATCCTTATGTCATAAAATTTTTGTTTTCAGATTTCTATACGTACGGGTGTTAGGTTTTTGATTTTTCTCGGGTTTTATTTTCTGAATTTTGGGGTTGTTTGATCCGAACCGGATCCGTAGTCCAGCAGTAGCAGACCCTCGAACCCTATAAATGCCTCAGGAAATGTCGAAAATGAGCAAAATAGCATTTTCAAGAAAACAAGAAAACCATTTTTCGGTTTCCAAGAATCATAGCAGCATGGTTCTAGTTACAGCCGCATGACTGTAATTATAGCCGTGCGGCTATAACTCCCAGAATAAAACAGAGTCGCGGAACGACCTGTACGGACGTCGTCGTGCGATGCTATTTTCGAATTCAAATCGTTTTTGGCTTGTTTACTGCTTTCTGGATCCTAGATGGATGTTGGATTTAGGAAACTCACACGAACGGAACCCCGAGTTTTGGGATAACTGACCCGCTAAACGGAAAAATTTGCATGAAATCGAGCCAAATAATTTTCTAAAACTATTTTCTAGCACAAAAATTACAGGGCGTTTCAAAACCGGTTTCCAGGTCTAACCGGGCCGGTTAGCCGAACCGGCCCGGTTACCCCCTAAATGCATGCTCCCCGTTCCTAAAAATCCCAATTCTGTCCAGTTTGAGTCCTACGTGTGTTGTGCTATAAATTGTGCTAACCGTCAATTTTGCAGCTTTTAATTTCTTTTATTTTCATTTTTAATGTAATTAATGGATTCTCGTGTAAATTTGGCGACTGTAATTTTCTAGATATCTGTGTATTTTAGGTGCTTGTAAAGTGAGGTCGAGAGTTTTCTTTTTTTATTTAATTTGGTTGTATAAGCGGCCTCTATTATTTTTTGTATCATTTGAATGTATTGTTTATTTATTCCGCAATTTATTCCTATCATTTGCTTGAGCATGGGTTGATAAATAAAAATAAATCAGATTAGAGAAAGATAACAAAGCAAATAAAATACGGTAATATAAACTGCAAAGTGAAAGCAAGCTTGAGGTTAAAGTAAGTCACTTGCTCGAACCCTAAATCTCTGGATCAGGTACAATAGTCTACCCTCGATAGGGAGCTATACCGGAATTTCCCGGATGAGCTGTTTTCTAAATCAGAACGAATCAAATCCATAATTTTCCTAGCTTAAGATAAACAAATCCTGTTTTCTAAATCAGAACGAATCAAAAATTTTTCCCCAGTTCGCTTCGCCATGTTCTACTTTCTTTTTAAAAGGTCATCCGCTCACAGATGTATATTAGGATAGATGAATGTTTAGCTTTTAATTTTTAGGAATTTTGTATATAGATAAAATTGTACCCCCAAATCCCTTTTTACATAATTTTATCCCTTAGGGGTAGTCATTTGATTGGTTTGTATATTTTAAATTTCCCAAATTTATTTACTACTTTTAGTATTGCATCTTGTATGTGAGCATTAACTTAATAAAATAAAGATAAAATCAACCGTAGAAATGTAAAAGGCATTGATAGAAATGTAAAAGGCATTGATATAAACTATTAAATGTATTTTAAATTAAGAAGAAATAAGTGAGTTGCCTGAACTTGAATCTCCGATTAAAGGTATAGTGAGTTGTAGCTTGTTTTGGCTGTAGCACAATTTTCCGATTGAGTAAGCCGGGTGATGACTCTAATCACTTGTTTAGTACGAGCATTTGAGTTTGTTTGTTTTCTCACTATAAAATATATTTATGACTATAAAAAATCCTAACCTGGTCATGAGGCCTGTCTCATTAAAGGATCATACGCTCACAGTGGTGAGTCCACTGGGGATTTTTTTTTTTGTTTTTCGAAATCAAAATTGATAAACATTGAAAATTTTCGATTCAAAATATTTTAGCACTTTATATCAATGCCTTTTATTTGCATATCACTTAGAAACACTTTGCACACACAATTCTGAAGTACCTTTTAAACCCCGATGTGATGTTGAAAGCGTCACCAAAGTTCCTTATGGTCTTAGGGGCATGGAAATGGTACATAACTCATAGCCTCGTATGAACCCCTTTATTTGTACCCTTGGCAGGGGAGAAGTGTGGAGTATATTCTGCTATGGGAGCCTTCACGTGAACCCAAGACTTTTGACTTGGCTCATATTAGGTAACTCTAGTAACTTTCCTTATGAAACCAAAACACAAATTGCATTAATCTGTTGATAGACAACCTTTATTGTCCCCTGTTGATGATAAAGAGAACCAATTCCTACGAAAGATTTTGACTACCAAATGTGGAGAAATAAGGTCAGAAGTGAGTCCATATTTATGCATGTTCTAATGTTTGTTCCATGTGTATCAATTTGCATATTATGCATTTTCATAAGCCATTTAGGTTCACATAGATTTGGACATTTACTTATTGCATTATTTTAATCCAGAAACCACCAAACCTCAAATCCCTAAATCCAAAAACCACCAAATCCAAAATCGCCAAATTTCAAACCCCCAAATCACAAATCCCCAATTTCCATAAATCCCCAGTTCCAAATCCTAAATCACCAAATCGCATACCCCCAAATTGCCAAATTTTATGAAATTGCCAAAATCCTTAAATCCGAAAATATGTCGAAGTGCTACCCATTTCCAATCAAATTCACAATTATCCAAAACTTGTATAAGGCCAGCTCTATACACCAAATTCCAAACCTTATACAAGACCAGCTCTGTACATTCCACATTGCTATACATTCCAAACCCAAAACCTATATGAGACGAGCTCTGTACATTCCACATTTCTATACACCCAATCCAAATACCGTATAAGACTAGCTTTATACATCAAATCCAAAACCCGTATAAGGCCAGCTCTATACATACAAATCCAAACTTGTATAAGACTAGCTGTATACATCCATATCTATAACATGTATAAGACTGGATCTATACACATAATCCAAAAATCCTAAACCGTATAAGACCATCTCTATACACCAACCTAAATACCGTATAAGACTAGCTCTATACGCACCTAAACCTAAACTCCGTATAAGACCAGCTCTATACGCACCTAAACCTAAACTCTGTATAAGACCAGCTCTATACACCAAATCCAAAACTTGTACAAGACCAGCTCTATACACTCATTTTCCAAACCTTGTATAAGACTAAAAATATACATCTATCCAAACCTCGTATAAGACCAGCTCTCTACACGTAATCCAAGACCCGTATAAGACCAGCTCTATACACCAAATCTAAAACCCTGTATAAGACCAGCTCTATACATCATACCTAAAACCCTCATGTATAAGATCCGCTCTATACATCTCATTCATCTAAAGCCCTGTACATGATACATATATACCATATGGTTTCAACCAAGTTTCATAACATGTCATTCCATCTTATGCATATGCACATTTATTGATTCATTTATTTATTTTTATTTGATTTTCCTCGTGACATCATTTCATTCATTCATCATGAACCACATACCTAATTTTTTGTTTGATTTGAAGCAGAATGTTCATGGAAAAGGAGTTTGGGAAAGAGGTGATAGAGAAAGAAACTTCAATTAGGGAGTCCATTGAGAAAGAAGTTAGATCAAAGTAGGAAGAAAGCTAAGACTGTAAGGGTTGAGAAAGAGGAAGTGATTATTGAGACAGAGAGTGAGTTAGAATCTGTTAAGGAAGTTGAATTGGCAAATTAGACACCAAACATTGCTGATATTTTAAAGGATTTCCTAAAGTCACAGGTTTTTCGAGATATCTTGAAAAAAGAGATGCGAGCTATTGTGAGAGAAGGTGGTGAAGACAGTGCCACTTGACTTGGGAAAGAAAAGATGACTGAATCATCCCAATCCGGGGGTGATATTTCTGCAAGTGTTGAGAAGTTGTAAGAAATTGAAGCAACAATGGAAAAGAAGTTAATGGCAAAATGCACAGAGCTTGATGAAGTAGTTTCTGAATTGAAGAAACGGGGTTAGTATCAGTACAAAGTCCAAGAGGGGTGTGAATGTAGATTCAATAATAAACAAAGGCATTGAAACTTTTCGTATTAGGTTTTAAGTGCCAAAGATTGCTTCTTACAAAGGTATAGGTTCACCGGTAGATCATGTGATCTTAATGCCCGAGTTATGTTGATAGTGGATGCTACAAAGCAATAATTGATCAATTTCTTTCTAACCACAATCGAAGAACGGGCATTATCTTGGTATAGTTCATTGTAGGAAGATGTACAGTCAGATTGGGAGCTTTATTAGCTACTTTTATCAAATATTACATTTTCAACTCCAAGATCTAGGTGACGCTGTATGACTTGGAAAGAATAAAGCAGAAACCAAGTGAATCCTTTGATGAGTACTATCAAAGGTGGATGAACAAGATGATCTTGCTAAAGAACCATCCAGATGAAGATGGGTTGATTCAGATTTTGATATACGGCAGCAGAGATGTATACAAAAATAGCATGATGTTTCACACCTTCAGTGAGTTAGTGAGGTGTATAATATGGCAATGAAAGTTGAGAGAGAAGAAGAGGAGAAAGTAGTAAGCCATAGAGGTGGTAGAAGTTTTAGGTATAATTCTGGGTACAGTTCTGGTTATTGATCAATGACTACAACTGGGTCAAGCAGTGGATCTGGTGTTGGGAATATTCACAGGAAAAATTAAACGCAAGGCAGAATATTGATTAAAATTTTCCTCGATTCCATAGCCTAAGATACATGTAGATTAATAGAATGAAGCAAGAAAAATGGAAAGAAACTTAAACTTTCTCACCTTAAATGTCTCCTCTAGAGACTGCTGTAGAAACCCAAATGCATTTCCTCCATAATTTGGTACACGAACGACTCTTGAACGCTACTCGTGTTAGTGAACGGATTGAACAATAACCAAGATCTTGCCAAGAGAGGGGATGGCTTCTATCTTAGGTGTGTAGGCTAAAATTCAAGTGGCTAGGGTTAATAAGAAATTAGGTTTAATGCTTCCTTATAGCTCCTTAGTATACTCTTTAGCCTATTAGGATTTTAATTAAAACTATAGGTTATTTAATATGATTAAATTAATTTAACCTGTACTATTAGAATTAAATAAAACCTTATTATAAAATTCCAATTGACACAATTAAATATAATTTTACCAAATTAATAGAACCCAAAGTTAAATTAAAACCAATCTTAATAAACACAAACTTTGTATTTAAATTTCCACCAAGGAAATTTAATTTAATTTAATTTAATTATTTACTACATGTAATTAATTAATCAAATAAAATTAATTTCTCCCTTATAATTGAATTAATTATGACATAAACTAATGTCAACAACTCAATTAATTTGATTTTCGTTCCAATTCCGATTAATAATTGTTCAGTCGTTTTATGTGTACGATCCTGTGGGTCCGTCTTTATCTTGGCAATGGGCCCAAGGCCCACAGACTGTAAGTGGGTTATAGCAAATTGTGATAGCCCTAATTAAGACAGAGACTTACAGTCTAATGATAAACATAACCCATTAGCGAGGTTGTATATCCCTTGCCAACTGACATCGATAGATAAGCATGAGGCATGGCCCTGTCATCCTCTTATATGCTTATTTATTTCTTAATACTGAGTGGACTGAACCTAATGAACAAGTATCCTAACTTATTCGGATATGGCCATACACTTGTTAGTCCCACTTATCAAGTGGCCAGTGATATAAGCTCAAGGGACGCCGAGTGGCAATTCTGTCAACTTCACTATCAACGTCAACATGTTTATTGGCCCACCCAACATACCCATACTTGGCACCCTGTTATGGGCCTGTCAGGCATATATCAAAGTGAATGAGATGCCATGTTATGTTACAGTGAATATCAGGTCTAAGGATAATAGCAAGACCTACCTGAGTAACACCTATGACGATCGAACCATGTGGTGTTCTCACGGCGGATCGATCCAGTACCATGCAACCCAACATATACCTATATCATTGATTGATATTCCATGTCCAATGGCCGGTGGGACACTGCCATCCAATAAAGGATATGCTGGTCTTTAGTTATATTCATTCCCATGATTAGAACAAACCAGGGATATCTTTATGATTATAACTTTAACTCTAATAAAACATAATCCAATGACCTATATTGGTTTACTTTAGTATAGTTATAATCATTAGATAATCTATTTATAAATAGCACAAGATATGAATAAATAGATTCATGCCTTTATTTCACCATAAAATGTATAACATAAAATATCCAAATATAAAGTATAATACAATACAAGAACCAATGCCATTTGGGCTATGGCAGAATAGCATCTGGTTCCAGTTCTACAAGTAAAAGTGGGCTATCATCATAAGAAAAGCAAGTTGAAGTTTTTGCCGTGTCTCAGTAGCAAGGTCGTCAAGATAGAAATCTGGGAAGTCATGACATCTCTCCTTGGACTTTATCTTTGTCTAAGTTCTTTACTAAATGTAGAAATGGAGGATTGTTGAATTCTCTAAACCCTTTAAAAAGCCAGCTGATGCAGATAAAGATAATTTCTGTACTTACCTTGTTTGTTGTTGCTCATAGAACTAATAACTATTATAAATTGAGAGATGATATTCAGAAGTTAATAGATGAAGGCAAATTGCAAGAACTAGTAAAACCAAGCAATAGGACTAATCCATTGTTGAAGTTTGAAAAGCACGTTAACATGATGCAGTCGGGGTTACCATATAATTTTGTTTTTTCTTAGATCTTGGAAGCAAACCCCAGTGTACAGTCTGTGATAGTCGGTGAAGCTAAAGTAGAGTTAGAAAGTGGGAAGTCAGCAGAACAGAGGAAGTTGTAAAGATAATTAGTTTGAATGATCTAGATTTAGATAATGAGTATGAGGAGTATTGTGGAAGTAAATCAGTTACGCCACCAATTGTTGAAAAGCTGAAAATTGCTGAAGTGAGGAATGTGACAAGAACTGGTAGGGTTCTGTTGGTGTGCCCTAGTTCTTAGGGCATTGGATTCTTGTATTTTGTATTATACATTAAGAGTCATGTATGAATACATTATTTGTGTCACATTAATAAAGGCAATTAATCTATTTCATTTATATCTTGTGCTATAATATGAGTAGAGTATCCATTGATTGATAATCATAAAACCTATCCTAGGTCTGTTTTAATCGTGGGAACGAATAGAACCACAGACTTGTATATTCGATGACTGTATGGTAGTTCTTAACTAGCCATAGTACTTGTATAGTCAATCATGAATATAGGTACATGTCATTGACATGGGACTCGATCGATTCGCATAAGAAAGCCACATGGTTGTCATGTCATAGGTCTTTCTTGAGTAGGTCTCTTTTGTCCTCAGACCAGATTTCATTATAATATCAATATGGAATCCGGTTCACTTTGACATACGCCTAACAGGTCTGTAAAAGGATGCTAAATACGGGTGTGATTGGGTGGACCGGTGAACATGTTGATATTGATGATGAAGTGATGGAATTGCCACTCGGGTGACACCGAGATGATATCATTGGCCACTTGATGAGTGGGACTGATAAGTGTATGGCCATACCCAAATAAGTTGGTTGCTTATTTGATTAATCAGTCAACTCAAGATCAAGAAATATAATAAACAACAGAAGAGGATGACAGACACCATGCGTCTTGTTTATTCATATCGATATCGTTAGGCAAAGGACACTATGAGATTACTACCGGGTGAGTGTCTTCTAAAGACTGCTGCATCTCTGTCTTAATTGGGGGCTATAATTGTTTGCTAGAACCCACTTACAATCTGTGGGCTTAGGCCTACTGCCAAGATAAAGACAGACCCATAGGATCGTGCACATAGATCAACTGAGCTGGAACTTATAGAAATTGTACATGTAATGTACATTGGAAGGAATGCGTTAATTAATTAGTTGACATTCGGTGTCAAGGTAATTAATTGACATTGGGTTGAATTTAATTCAATTAATAAGTTTACATAATGTAATTAATTAATTTATCAATTAATTGCATTACATAAAGTAAACAATTAATTAAATAATTTTCCTAAGTAGGAAAATTAAATACATGTATTGTATTAACTTAAGTGTGATTTAATTTTATTTAGGGGTAATTAAATTTAGCCAAATGGAATTAAATTACATAGTATATACTTTTTAATTAAAGTTTATTTATGTAATTATAATCCTAGTGGGCTTGGGTTTAATTAACCTAATTAAAACCCAACTAGACAAGGTGTCTATATAAGGGCACACTTAAGGAAGAAAAACCTAATTCAAATCTAATTAATTGCTGGAAATTTCAGCCGCCAATAGTAGCCCCAAAACAGCCGAAAATCCCAGCATTAAACCTTCATTCCTTTGCGTCTACGGCTAGCACCGGTTCCCGCTCAATAGTTGGTCGTGCACCGGACTTTGGAGATCGCAGTTTCAAGTAACGATTCTGCAGCAGTCTCTAGAGGAGGCAAATCCGGTGAGTTAATCTCTCTTGATTCTTAATTGTTTTATTCTAATCAATGGTAATTGGACACGATAGGTGGATTGTAGGAAATTTTAAACGGTGTATTTTCCACTGTGCCACGTTATTTTTCCAATGACGAATCCCAACAGGTTCATCAGCCAATTTCTCAGTAGAAAGATAAGGCTCCTAACCGGATCAAGCAGTGTATCACCTCTAAAAGAAGTTGAGAAAGAAGATTTAGTCATTTCACACGTAAAGAAAACTCCAGCCTAAGCTAGTTTATGGCATTTGTTGCTAGTTTTAAAAGAGCAAAGAGCAACATTGGTGAAGAAGTTATCCGAAATTGAAATTTCAAAGCAATGTCTTGTTTGTTAGACAAAGTCTGGGTCCCCTGACATTGTATTCTCTAAAAAAGATTTACCGAGTGGAGGAAAGGTCTATAACAAAGCTATTAATGTCAAAGCCAACATAATGGATAGAGTTATGCCATGTATAATGGTGGATGATGGGTTGGCTTTGAATATATGTCTATTGAAGATTCTGCCATTTCTGGGCTTAAGTGAAAAAGCTTTAAAGAAGTCCTTATCTGTGAGTAGGGCTCATGATGACATAAAGAGGACTATGATTGGGACATTTGAGGCTGATGTGGAAGCGGGACCAGTTAAGTCAATGGTCATTTTCACAGTAATTGATATTCCTGTTACTTTCTCCCTACTTTTGGGAAGACCTTTGTTTCATTCATTAGGAGATGTTCCTTCTACACTGCATCAGAAGATAAAGTTCCCTGTGGGTGATAGGGTTATGACAGTAGAAGCGGATTCCCAATCAATGATAGCTGCTGTGAATGAAGAAGTTCCACCATTTGGCAGATTCTATGTCACTGTAATTAATGAAGAAGTTATAGATGCTCCAATGGTTATATATGAGAATTATATACCAAAGTGGTTGTCCAATTACCTGTGTAAGTAGAAATTTACACCGAGGTTAGGACTTGGAGCCAATTTACAGGGTGTGCCAGAATTCAATATAGATTCGGATATGAAGCTAAAACGTCTAAAAAGAAGCATCAGAAGAGAGGAAAGAATGGTAAGTTCATGATGAAATCATTCATTAAAACAGGCGAAGAGCTATACAAGACGAAATCAGAGGCTGTGAAATTAAGCAATGTTGAATATCTAGGTTTCGAAATATTCTCTGATGTGGTGGATTTTGAAAAAAGTCAAGAAGAACTAGTTTCACCAGTGATAGAGGAAGAAATTGTTTACAAGCCTACTATGTACCAAAAGAAATCATCAGAGAAGTCAATTAATGTTGTGGAGATGAAGGAAAGTAAGCTATGCTGAGAAGGAAGTGTGTAAGGAAGATGCTGAGAAGAAAATCAGTGATGAAGTTGTGGAGGTTATTTCAAAAGCGTTGACTATCACCTTAAATAATGCCTTTGTAAAGACCAAGAAAGGGTATAAGGAGAAGCTACTGACCAAAGAAAGCATGGATTCTATAGTTTCTGAAATTGCAGAAATCATGATGAAAGCTCAAGCACGATTGGCTGAGGTTGAGAAGACCGCTCTTTCTGCGGAACAAGAGTCTGAAATAGCTACTAATCTGGACAACATCCTAAAGCTAAATAGGGAGGATGAAGAGGTTAAAGGCCCTCCACATGTAAAGGATGAAAATGATTTTGTTGCATTTTTTTCTTCCATTTTTGATGTAGACAATGTAATGTATAACAAGTTTAATGCAATGAAGTCACAGTTTGCTTACTTGAATCACCATCAAGCATATTTACCATTCATGACACTCCATTACAAAGTTTTCATAGCAAGGAATGCAGTCTTCTTGGAGAAGAAATTCTTGTCCAAGAGAGACAGTGGGAGTAATGTTGAACTTTCTAAAGTTCAAGACTATCAGACTCTTATAGCTACTGTTGAGGATGCTTTGCGAACTGATCTGGCTACTTAAGAAATTGAGCAAGCAAAACTGATTACATAGGACCTTAGAAGTGTTGGATATGCCCTAGTCCCCAAGGCATTGGACCTTGTATTTGTATTGTACATTTATTGGATTTATGTATTATACATTTTGTGTCATTAAATAAAGGCATCAATTTATTTATTATATATCTTGTGCTGTGTTTTAAAAAGAGTATCCAATGGACATATCCATATCCATGTTGACAAGTGTCATGCACTTGGCAATAAGACCATGGATAAGGAAAATGATATGACCATAAAGAGATCCGTAGTCTGTTCCAATCATGGGAATGAATGGAACAAAAGACTATCATTAGCTTGGTTGTATGGCGGTGTCTTACTGGTCATTGGACATGGGATGTCAACCAAGTTAATGGGTACATGCAAAAGGGGCATGGTGCTAGATAGATCCACTAAACAAGAAATCCACATGGTAAAGTGTCACAAGTGATTCTCGTGTAGTATTTGTATGGATCCTTTGACTTGACCATATGATGGTGTTGCATGTGAAGTGGTATATTTTGGTGTACACCTAAAGGGCCTGTAAAAGGGTGCCAAGTATGGGTAAGTTCGGCTATGTCACTGAGCATGGCAGTACTATGGATATGCATAGGGGAAATGTCACTTAGTAGTCAACTAAGAAGATATCACCGGCCTCTTAATGAATGCAACTGATAAGAGTGTGGCCATACCCAAACGATTTGGAACTTGTTTGTGAGCATCAGTTCATTCGGGATCAAGTAAATGTCCAGACATAAAAGAGGGTGATCAATCCATGCCTCTATGTTGGACACCGATATCAATGACATGGGATGTACAAGTTTAAACTACAGGGTTATGATTACAGTTGAACTGCTATCTTTGTCTTAATTAGGGACTGCAGTGGCTTGCTAGAGCCCGTATGCAGTCTGTGGACCATAAGCCCACTGCCAACATAAAGACGGGTCCACTGGATCATACACATTGAATGTCTGAACTCGAACTAAAGGGATCAACTGTATACTTGGAGTATACGCACCGGAGAGAGAGAATTGTCTTAATTATATTACATATATCAATTGGATTGATCAAAATAATAAAATTAGTATTTTTATTAGCCTTCTCATAATTAATTCAATGAATTAATTTACGAGATAATTTCCTAGGTGGAAATATTTTACATGTATAGGTTTACATGTATTTAGTTTTATGAAAGTCTAATTTAATTCCTCGGTTAAATTAATTGGTCAAATTAATTTTAATTTAAATGTATGTAATATATTATATGGTATAATATGCTAGCATACATCTTGAATTGAAATTAAATCGGACCGAAAGAATTAAATATGACTTGGGCTTAAAGAGGAGAAAAGCCCACATGAAACTAAAATTGGGCCTAAAATTCCCAAGGGAAATTTCAGCCATCTAAGTTAAATGACCTAGAGAAAATTTTCAGCCAATATAAGCACAATAGCCAAAAATTACAGCAGCAATATTCCTCTCTTCCGACAGATACCGACGTTAGCACGGGTTGAGTTACAAAGCCGTTCCTGTATGGGAACGTCGAGGAAATCTCCATTGATTTCTGCAGCCATCGCTAGAGGAGATATTCATGGTGAGAATTGATTCTCTTCTTTTTCAATTTCAATGTTTTTAATTTCCACTTCAATTGCTCTTGGGCACAGATTTGAGGAAATCACCGCGTTCTTCCACTTTTATCGGATGATTTCCAGTGAAAAATCCCAGCAGTGATATCAAAGCGGGCTTTTGTTCTGTGGAAATTATTAAACAGGATTGAATCCCTAGGTTTTGAAATGGATGATTTTATTCGGTATTCTTTGGATTGGGGTTTTTGTGATTTTCCCCTTGGATATTTGCAATTAATTAATGTGCATATTGGTTTATGTTGGATTTAATTTTCTGTTGTTGGATTATTTCTTGGTGATTTAATTTCATGGCTGTAATTTTTATTTTTTCGACAAAAATCATGGGCTATTTCCATGAATAAGGGGACTGCTGACGGCAGAATCGCCGTCGGCAGTCACCGTATCCGGCGGAAACAGTGGCAGTAGCCGCTGTCTGCTGCTTATGCAGCCACTGCCACTGAGTCCAGCAGCAGGCTGCCGCTAGGCGGCAGCACCACTGCTGTCCCTAGCAGTGGCGGTTACTGCTGCTAGGGCAACTCTGTTGCCCTAGTTGCAGCGAGCCGGGTCTAGTTTTGGATTTGGCTGGTTTCGGGCCCGGGGCCCAGTTTTGAAATTTTGATGGGTTTTTAAAATTTTGTGTGTTTAAATTTCTGTAATTTAAATACTTATTGTTTCTTGGATGAAATTTTATTTTATTCATGAGATATTAATGTTGGAAATTACTATGGTTTAATTGAAATTGGTTCGGGTTTTCTTGGCACGATTACCCGAGCGGCTGATATGGATTCATGGTTTCCCAATTCCAGTGGGAGCAGTTGTGAGTGGATGACCTTTCAGAACATGGCGAAGCAAACTGGGAAAAAGAAATGGAAATAGAAAAGGTTTTTAGGTTTGGAGTTTAAAAACGGGGTTTGATTATCTTATTTAGGAAAACCGTTGAGTTGTTTGGAAATCCCTTTTGTATAAAACCTTTTCCCAATTTATTGCTTAAAGACTTCTGATAAGGTCGGTTTTTGACCATATCTTTTAGGCAATTTCATGGTTTGAACGGAAATTTTTAGAGTCCTTTGTGTGAATGCTTGTTTGGTTTTTGCGTATTTTGTGATTTTTATGTTTTGGTTAGATTCTCATAACTTTTAGCATTTTTCGTGTTTTTTAGGGGTGTTTTTGTAATTTTGGTTAATGTGTCAATTTTGTGGTCCGTGGCTTTGGTGCGGTTATGTTTCTTTATGTTTGTTTTGGACAGGCATTATGACGTGGACCGAAAGTTGGAGCAATGGCGGCAAAGAAAAGTTTGAAGTGCTGAAAAGCAAGGTGGCACGGTGTGCCGCAATGAGGGCACGACGTGCCATTCCAGCGTGCCAAGGGATGGAATCCAGCGGATCGGCACGAAATCGTGCCACTCCCACCAGCACGGCGTGCCAACCCCAAATCTACACAGCACGGCGTGCCACCACCACCAGCACAGCGTGCCACCCATAAATCTGCACAACACGGCGTGCCACCTCCACCAGCACGGCGTGCCGAGCTACGGAATTCTGCTGTTGCCCTACTTTCATCTTTTCTGTTTCGTGGTTTTAACCTAGCCGTATAAATAGGTTATTTTCTAAGTATTTTGGATCTTTTCCCAGACTTTTAAAGTGTAAAGCATAAACTTGTAGCTAGGTTTAATTGCTTGAATTATTTGTTTCTTTGAGTTTTGAACCATCAATTGGTAGAAGTTTTACATTGAACCTTCCCTTTTTGCGACGTTCTTGGTTCCGGCTTGAGTTCGTCTATAGAGGTACACCCCAAGCATCTTCACACCGTCGGAATCCGGTTAATCGGACCAAAAGGGCATAAGTTCCTCTTCTTCTCTTTTGTAATTCAATTAAGTTAGTTTTTGATTCCACAATTGATTATGTTTGGTTGTAAACATTAAATTCTTATCATCTTTCTTGATTAATACAATTGATTGCAATTTAATTTCAATTTTTACACATTTTCTTTATGCAATTCCTTTAATGATAATCTAGTCTCATAAGATCTTAATTTATTAAGTTCATATTTGTGGCATTACCTAGATTGACGCCTAGGAAACCATTAGTATTGATGACACTATGGAATTTACGTGCCCCTATTTTCTGAGCTTTAGAATTAGACCGCCTCTAAACAAGGGAAACCGGCTAAGGACCTAAAAGATCTAGACACGCTAGGTTGAATTATCGAAAGAACATAATTAAGGGTTAATTGTTGAGTTAAATTCATCTATTGTAATTAATTGATAAAGCCATCACCACTAGCATTCATACGTCGGTAAACCGCCAATTGATAACACAAATTCAAGAGCAAAGTAAGCTGGGATAGATCAATTAGGAGTAGGATAATTTAGTTGTTAGTATAATCACACTCCAAAATTAAGTTCCGCATAGGACACGTAAGGAACCCGAGTAGTTTAGTGTTTGCAGAATATTTTTCTCTGTGGGATCGATACCTGGACCAACCAGAATTATTACTTGTCAACGATAGGTACACTGCCTTAGTTGTGCGATTCTAGGTTTAGTTTCACTACTTCGCCTAGGATCCACCAAGTTTTTGGCGCCATTGCCGGGGAAATTTATTTTCTTGCATCATTGAACCAAAGGTCTATTTGTTGATCTAGGTACTGTTTATGTGCATATAGTTATATAATTTTTCTTTTTTGTGGATATTTGTTGCAAATTTTTTTTTTATTTTTTCTTTCTGTGTGTGTGTGTGTGCTTTCTAGCTTATGCGAACTCGTTCTCAGCACCCTGAGCTTTTATTGAACATTTTTGTAGCAGGAACCGTAGGGCACAACAAGAGCGAATTGTCCAAATGGATCATCAGCAACATAAGGAATAGGAGAGACAGCTACGGGAAAGAGCTGAGCAAGAGCAACTCCGGCAAGAGCGGGAGGAGTTTGATAGAAGAAGGGGTGGTGATAGAGACAACATGGTCATGACTGACCTAATGGCTCCACATTGACCCCGGAACAGATCCGGAAAGGTTATCCCAGCCATCACTGCTAATCACTTTGAGTTGAAGTCCAGTATGATCAATTTGATCCAAGGGAACGGGCTATTCAGTGGCGGAATAAGTGACAACCCCAATGATCATTTAGACCGGTTTCTCATGGTGGCCGATACAGTTTGAATCTGTGGGGTGCCCCAAGATGCTATGCGGTTGAGGTTGTTTCCCTTCTCATTATGTAGGGGAGCGATGGAATGGTACAAGTCCTTGAGACCCGGGTCAGTGACTTCATGGGATCAATTGGAAGAACAATTCTTAGCATATTACTTCCCACCATCAAAGACGATTCAGTTAAGGAATGAGATTATGGGATACTGGCAATTTGGGACTGAGACTCTCAACGAAGCATGGCAAAGGTTGCAACGGTTGTTGCAGAACTGTCCCCACCATGACATGCCGCGATTCACTCAGGTAAGCACGTTTTATCATGGTTTGACACCAGCTAACCGTGCCATTATTGATTCTTCTGCAGGTGGAGACATTTTTAAGAAGACTGCTACACAAGCCGAAGAGTTTATCACGGAGCTGGCTAGGAAGAGTACCTTATGGCAGTCGGACACGCCAACAAGGAGTGAGGTTCGGGCTGCGGATTTGGGATGCCAAGATGCAGCCATAGACCATGTAACAAGAAGCTGAACCTATTGATGTCCCGCCTGAATTTAAATGGGCCACAATATCAGCAGGTGTTGTGTATATCATGTGGAGCGGAGCATCCCGGTCAAGAATGTGCATTGGGAGATCCATTTGCCCAACCATCCGAAAATGTAAGTTTTATGGGAGGAAACCAAAGGTACAATAATTCTAACTCTTACCCACAAAATTTCAATAATAATAACAATTACGGAAGAAGGTATCAACACCCGAACATGTCTTATGGTAATAACCAAAATGTGTTGAGACCTCCTTCCGAATTCCATTATGAGCACCGTAAGTAGGGGTTAGGTAAGGCCCCATTTATTCCTAATGATCAATCCTCACAGCAACCTCAACAGTCTAAGCAAGATGAGACGGTTTTGTCTTTGTTAAAAGACATCTCGTCTCGGCTTGCTGATAATGAGGCATACTTAGGGATTTGGGCACGCAGGTGGCTCAAATGAGTAGGGAATGGAAGGAAAGACCTCAAGGAGCACTCCCTAGTAAAACTGAACAAAACCCTAAAGGACATCAACGAGAGACAGCTCAAGCTATAACCCTGTGAAGTGGTAGGCAAGTGGAGGACCGAGTGCAAAACGCTGATATTCCATCCCAACCTACAGAGCTAAGTGAAGAGTCGGGAGAGGTAAGCAACCCCGACTCGATTTCTGAACCCGAACCTAGCACAAATGAAAAGGGGAAAATTCCTGACCCAGTGAGAGCCCATGTGCCTAAACTCCCTTATCCTCAAAGGGAGAAGAAAGATAAACTAGAGCAGAAATATTCCAAATTTCTGGAAATTTTTGAGATGTTAGAATTTAATATGCCCTTGATTGAGGCTCTCCAAGAGATGCCTTCTTATGCTAAATTCTTTAAAGAACTTCTTGGAGGGAAAAGAAAGCTAGGCGAGGACGAAGTGGTGGCTTTAATAGAGGAATGCTCGGCAATTATCACTAACAAACTTCCACCCAAACTCAAAGATAGGGGCAGTTTTACTATCCCATGCCGGATAGGAAATTTGGAGATTGCCAATGCCCTATGCGACTTGGGTGCAAGTATCAATTTGATGCCTCTGTCGTTTTTTAGGAGACTTGGACTGGGAAACCCAAAGCCGACCAACATGACCCTCCAATTGGCGGATAGATCTCTCACGAGGCCAAAGGGGGTGGTCGAGGACGTGTTAGTAAAAGTGGAAAAGTTTATCTTCCCCGCGGACTTCGTGGTAATGGATATGGAGGAAGATATCTCGGTGCCCCTTTTGCTTGGAAGGCCATTTCTTGCAACCGGTAGGACTTTGATAGATGTCCAGGAATGTAAGATTATTCTTAGGTTGCACAACAAGGAGGTAAGTTTCAACGTCTATAACTCAATGAAATATCCATTATATGTTGAAAACTGTAATTTTGTGGACTCCTTTTGTCCTATTGATGCTTGTGTGGTTGAGAATGTGTACAGTGAACTAGAGTGCATCATAGGAGAAGGCCTAATGGAAAGTGAATGAAGTGTTAATTGAAGAATGCTCATGGGTGAAGGGACAGTTCGACAAGCTGGAGCGTGAAGTCAAGCCGGCATCTAATGCTCATTAGAGGAACCTCCATCATTGGAGCTCAAAACCCTTCCCCCTAACCTTAAGTATGTTTTTCTGCATCCACCAAAGGACTTACCAGTTGTAATTTCTTCTTTGTTGACAGGAGAGGAGGAGGACAAGCTATTAGATGTGCTGAGAAAGCACAAGGGAGCGTTCGAGTGGACAATCCATGACATCAAGGGAATAAGTCTGACGTTTTGGCAAGAACCGAGGTGATAAAACTCCTCGACGCAGGTATCATCTTTCCTATTTCTGATAGTCAGTGGGTGAGTCTGGTTCAATGTGTGCCTAAAAAGGGAGGCACGACGGTAGTGATAAATGATAAAGGGGAACTAATCCCTACTAGAGCTGTCACGGGTTGGCGCATGTGTATTGATTATAGGAAGTTGAATGATTCCACCCGGAAAGATCCTTTTCCATTACTGTTTATTGATCAAATGTTAGAGAGGATGGCCGGGCATGAATATTTTTGTACATTAGATGGGCTATCCGGGTGTATGCAAATTCCAATGGACCCTCTCGATCAAGAGAAAACCACGTTTATGTGTCCATACGGGACATTTGCATATAGGCGGATGCCTTTTGGTTTGTGTAATGCCCCGGCCACCTTTCAAAGATGCATGCTAGCCATTTTTGTTGATATGATTGAGGATTTTATGGAAGTCTTTATGGACGATTTTTCTGTTGTTGGTCATACATTTGAGTCATGTCTGGGGAATTTGGACCAGGTGCTTCAGAGATGTGAAGACACCAATTTGGCACTTAGTTGGGAGAAGTGTCAATTCATGGTCCGGGATTGCATTGTCTTAGGGCACAAGGTGTCGGGAAAGGGGATAGAGGTCGATCCGGCCAAGATTGAGGTGATTGAGAAACTGCCTCCCCCAAGTTCGGTTAAGTTAGTTAGGAGTTTCTTAGGACATGTGGGCTTTTATAGGCGTTTTGTGAAAAGCTTTTCTAAGATTGCTAATCCGTTGACTGAGCTACTCCTAAAGGATGCCCCATTTAGTTTCAATGATTAGTGTATGTATGCTTTTAATTTGCTTAAGCAGAAATTGATTGAGGCACCGGTCATGGTGAGTATGAATTGGGAAATCCCCTTTGAACTTATGTGCAATACGAGTGACATAGCTGTTGGGGCTTGTTTAGGTCAGAGGGTGGACAAAATTTTCCACCCAATTTACTATGCTAGTAAGACATTGAACGGTGCTCAAATGAATTATACTGTGACTGAGAAAGAATTACTAGCTGTTGTGTTTGCTTTCGATAAGTTCAGGTCTTACTTGGTCTTATCAAAAGTAATTGTGTACACTGACCATGCTACTCTTAAGTATTTGTTGGCTAAACAGGATGCAAAGCCCAAGTTGATTCGATGGATTCTACTCCTCCAGGAGTTTGATGTGGAGATTAAGGACAAGAAGGGAGTAGAAAACGTAGTGGCCGACCATTTATCGAGACTACCAAGTGAAGGATCCGTATCCTCTCCAAAAGCGGATATTCGTGATACATTCCCCGAAGAACAGTTGTGTGGGGTAACCTCTATGCCATGGTTTGCGGACATCGCAAACTTCAAAGTCGGTAACATTCTTCCACCTAACCTCTCACATGCACAGAGACGTAAATTCTATCATGATGCTAAGGATTATTTTTGGGATGAGCCTTATCTTTTTAGATTATGTGCGGATAATGTGATTAGACTGTAAATCCAACATGACATCAAGTCAAATTGGATAGAAAATATATCAATGAAACTCCTAAACATCTCTAAAATCTATTTACATCAACTAAGTACAAAATCTCCACATACTTGTATATAAATTTTTAAATCCTAAAATTCAAAACTCTTCAAGAATCTACATGTTCCAGCCATTATCTCTTAAAATTAACCCCAAAAATGGACTCAGAAGGCTGGAAAACCATTGGGTGAAGTGGATCTCGAAGTTTTCACGGTGGTTTGGCTAGCGATCGGAGCTTCGTCGGAGAAAATGAATTTTTCTCCGATTAACAGCCTTTCCGGCTAAATTAGAGTGATTTAAAGGTATATTTGGGCTCCTCAGGTTGCAAGGATCGTGATGGCATGATCGGATTACTAGTAGGTTAATGATAATTGCTTTGAGAGTAGAACATGTGAAGTTTCATGGGAAATTTATGAAAACCAGTGAATTGAGGAAAAATGATTTATGCGAATGTGGAAAAGATGACGAGATGATTTTTGTGGAAGCATATTTTCTTATGGTGTTCCACATTGATTCATAATTTTGATAACTTGAAAGAGGATGTGTTCAAAACTGGATGATCAAAGAGACAAGCGTAGATTCAAAGTTATGCCATAAATATTTTAGCACCCAGAAATTGCTTGTTTTTGGATATGTTGTTTCCTTATGTGTCTAGTTTAAGGAGATAAAAGAATTTGCTTGATCCATATTGTATGGATAAAGTTGTACTGAAGTTACTAGGAGATGTTCAGCTAAAACAAGAATTTGTAGATTGATGTCAATAAGAAATTTATGGGGTTATTAAGGAAATTATTGAGTGGTTCGAGAGATGTTAGGAGGAGTATAAAGGTTAAAATATTTCGGAGTTGGGTGTCACATAGGCGGTGTGTTGCTTATGAGGAGGTTCCCTCCATTATTAGGATGTGTCATGATAGAGAAGCGGGTGGCCATTTTGGACCCGGTAGAACCGTAGGAAAGATTCTATCTAGTGGGTTTTATTGGCCAACCATGAAACAGGATGCCATTAGCTATATTCGGGCCTGTCATGCATGTCAAAGGATGGGAAATATCTCCCAAAAGAATGAAATGCTTCAACAAGGTATCTTAGTGTGTGAACCCTTTGATGTCTGGGGCATAGATTTCATGGGACCCTTCCCAATATCCCACAACAACCAATACATTCTTGTGGCGGTTGAATATGTGTCTAAATGGGTGGAAGCTATCGCCTTACCAACCAATGATGCAAGGGTCGTTGTCAAGTTTCTCAAGAAAAACATTCTTACTAGGTTTGGAACCCCACGGGCTATCATCAGTGATGGGGGCTCCCATTTTTGTAATAGACAATTTGACAATCTTTTGCACAAGTATGGGGTTAAGCATAATGTAGTAACTCCTTACCATCCTCAGATGAGTGGGCAAGTTGAGGTTTTGAATAGGGAACTTAAACGAATCTTAGAAAAGACGGTGGTTGCATCTAGGAAAGATTGGAGTCTAAGGTTAGACGATGCATTATGGGCATATAGGACTGCTTTTAAGACTCCTATAGGAATGTCCCCCTACCGCTTAGTCTTCGGTAAATCCTGTCATCTACCTATGGAACTAGAGCACAAGGCATATTGGGCTTTAAATTTTCTTAACTTTGATATGCAAGCTGCAGGTGAGCTTTTATTAAGGCAACTCGTAAAGTTAGATGAGCTTCGGTTGAGTTCATATTAGAATGCCAAAATCTACAAGTAGAGGACCAAGAAGTGGCACGACCGGCATGTGATAAAAAAGGGTTTCAATCAAGGGGTGTTGGTGCTCTTGTATAACTCCTGGTTGAAACTATTTTCGGGTAAATTGAGAAGTCGGTGGACGGGGCAGTTTATTGTGCATAAGGTCTATCCCTCCGGGATAGTGGAAATTGAAACCCCGGAGGGAATTCAACAAGTAAACGGGCATCGATTGAAGCCCTATGTCAGCGGAGGAGTGAAGGAGGAGAAGTAAGTCTTACTCCTTCGTGATGTGTAATGCGAAATCATGGACGTAGAAGTCGAGCTATTCCGACTATAAACATAGCAATGAGGTACGTGTACTTCCCTTGTACATTAATTTTTGTGTTAATATGTTTTTGTGTGTTTTTGTGTGTAGGAATAGGTCACTAAGCAAGTCAATCACAATCTCGATCAAAAGTGTGAAAAAACAAAAAAAAAAAGTAAAGGTTGGCAGGATTCAGGATGGCACGCCGTGCCACCATGGGCACATTGTGCGAAGGTGAGAATGGGGTAGCACGTGACGTGCTAGTGTGGCATGCAATCGTGCCAGGCCGCTGGAACAAATCGTGTGCAAGAGCCAAGCAGCACGCCATGCTGCAACTCCGTACGCCGTGCCAAAGTAAGGGTTTTCAAGGTGGCACGACGTGCCAATACAGCATGCCAACGTGCTATCGTGCTGTTCCGAAAGAGGATTGTACTAGAGCAAGCAGCACGCCGTGCCAAAATTTAGCACGCGGTGCCAAAGAAGGGATTCTCAAAGGAGCACGACGTGCCAAAACAGCACGTTGTCCTGCCGTCGCGCTATTTCTAAAGTGAATTGTTGCAAGAGCGATCCGTACGCCATGCTGTATTTTAGCACGCCGTGCCGATTATAGAGTTTTCAAGACAGCACGACGTGCCAAGCCAGCACGCCGTCGTGCCCTTACGCTGTTTCCAGGTAAGTTTATATGCTCTGCTCAGCACGCCGTGTTGTTTGTTTGGCACGGCGTGCCGAGCATTTAAATTTCGAATTTTTTAGGTCAAAAATCACCAGCCTATATAAACCCTTCTCTTCTATTTCCTTGTAACCGCCCATCTTATTCTTCTTCTTCTTCTTCTTCTTCTTCTTCTTCTTTTACTCCTTTCTCACTTTCTCTCTCTCTCTCTCCACTTTCTCTCTCTAGAACCAACCCTCACCTTCTCCCTCTCTACCCTTATTCTTCCTTCCCTTCTCATTTTTTTTCCTCTCAACTTCTCTTCAACTCTTCTTTTGACCTAATTTTTATTTTGCATCATTCTCCTTGTAACTAGGTATGAATTCATGCTTTGCTCTTCCTTTACTCCTTTTTTTATTGTTTGTTCTTTTTCTCAATTTGATTTTGGTTGATTTACTGCTTAATAGGGTGATTGTATTGCGTTCTTTTTCTTTATATGTTCATATTTAGTGGTTTGTATTTATGAAAGTAGGGTTTCCTTGGATTTGATTTATTTTGTTTTTGATTTTTGTTGTGTTTTTATGGTTGTGCAATAGTAAGATGAAGAAGAAGACTGTAGCTGATCGGAGACACGGCTCTTCACGACGGCCTATAGACCCATCACCGGAACCGGTGCCAAACGAAGAATTACCTCCCGAACAGCAGATGGCCCCTTTAACTAGCCTCTCCAGGAAGTATAAATGCCCTTTCCCTCTCCTCTCTGATGTTGAAGGTAAACGATACAAAACTCTGTTTCAATTAGAAAGTACCACCTTTCAAACCTTCGATTGGGAATTTTTATTTGTGCAAGATAGGTCAGAGGCTGTACGTGCTAAATTAACTAATCTAGGATGGTATGAGTTTGTGAAGTCTAATCCGCCTGTCTTTAGGGAGTTGAACTTAGAATTCTACTCCACTTTAAGCTTCAAAACTAACCCCGATACTGGCCTTAGGACCATGACCTTCCGCTTATTTGTTGATGAACACTCTTTAGATATTGAAGGCCTTAAGGCTTGCATAGGAATTGAGGGGAATGGTTACAAATGGCCGGAGAATATGGATGCCAAGAAATTTTGGCGTATGGTAGGTCAAGGGGTATACCAACATAGGTTTGCTAAAACTTCCCAACTACATGACCCAATCCTGCAATTAATACACACATTTGTGTGTTTTAATTTTTCAGGCAAAACTGAAAGCAACCGGGTCAATGCATTTGAACTTTTAATACTATGGCATGTGCATAATGATGTTAAGGTGCACATGGGCTTCTTCATCATGGAAGCCCTATACACCCACCATAACAGATCTAAGTCAGAACTAGGGTTAGGACATATTGTAACTTGTATTGCATGCTTCTTTCGTAGTAATACTTGTTATAAGAACCTTGATAGCATCCTTCCCAAGAAGCTTTCGAAGGGAATTTTGTCTTGCTCCCATGTCATGGCACCAGCAGGTACTTCAAGTGCGGGAGGTTCGAGTAGGGGTAAGGCCCATATGGACGTAGACGATGAGAAGGAGGGTGAGGAAGAAGAGGATAACGAGGAGGATGAGGAGAATGTTTCGGTGGGCCTGGATTTTATGGGGCGGATCGAAGGGCGGTTGGATGGTATATTTGAACAACTGGAAGGTTTAACCGTCCATCAGCTTGTGCTCGAGGAGCGGATAAACTCACGCCTTGATAGGCAAGCAGCTCAGCTCGCCAATGTCGAGGCGTTTGCCTCTTGTTTTTGTGCAGCCCAAGGGTGGCCATACCCGCCGCCACCACCACCAGCCCTCGATATGTGAGGTAACCCTTTGCCTTTCCAGCTTTATTTTGCTCCTTCTTCCATTGCACTTTTGGAAGTAAGTGCAATCTAAGTGTGGGGTGGGTAAAGGGATTTCTCCCTTTCTTTTGCTTCTTTCTACATTGCACTTTTTGGTTGTTTTATTTCGTATGTTTGTTTGTGTTTTTGCGCATTTGGATGTTTTGTGTTGGTTTTTGGATAGATTTAGGCTTTATCTTTTAATGCATGTGGAGTTGGTTTGGTTTGTTTTTGGTATGATAGTGTTTTTAGGTTGTTTATGTGTCAATTGCCGTTTGAATAACATTGCTTAATCTACCCTCAAAACTAAGTCTCTGTGCTTGGATTGGTAGCAATTGGCTAGGGACACTGGGAGTTAATTGCAAGTTATTAGCTTCTTTGTGCGTGATTTGTGATTCTTGATGGTAACCATTGGTTAGATTTGTCATTAAGGTTGCATTAGGGAATTAACCCTCTACCTCTACTTGCATGATCGAGCTAGGATTACTCCTTGGAACATTAGTTGAGTCACACGACCTGGCATACAACCCCTAGTACACTTGTGAGAATTTGAGCCTTTTGAACCATTTCACATCGGTTCTATTTCTTTGTGAGGGTAAAACAATCGTGGCACACTAGATCGTAGAACCCGGCGTCGTTTTGCACTTGGCATTGAGAGCTTAATATGTGGAGACCCTTAGGATTAACCCCTTGACTTAAATGAGCCTAACCTTAACTACTAATTGATCCCTTAACCTTCACCAAGCCAAATCTATCATCTTAACTTTTTACCATTAACTTTGATTTTCCTTTCTTACCCTCCTCACCTAAATCAAGTAATTGGCTAAGTTGTCCATTCATTTTGGGGTCAATCACCATTTGCATTTCAACTCTTTCACATCTAGTCCTATGGAAAAAAATTGTGTGTATGTTCCGTTTCTTTTCTTAAAAACCGGAGTTTGTAGAAGCATGTCTTGTTTGTCCGGTTCTCATCTTTAAGCCGGTGTATGTGTTCCATTTTCAGTTCATTTGTTTGAATAAAGGATTAGGGCGATCATCTAATTGCCTTGACCCGTGTCTTGTCATTTTTTTTTTCTTTTCCCGTTAGGTTGTGCTTTGGTCGTTGGTTGTGGATAAGGCCTTCTCATTGTTAGTTGAATTTCTTGTTATAAAAAAAAAAAAGAAAAAAAATATAGCAAAGCAAGCACTCTAAGGACTAGTTTGAATTGAAAATTGCATGACCCATCTTTAGTACTTAGTCAATTTGCATATATCACTTGATTTGTAGGAGTTGTATACCTAAAATTTCCCTTTTATCAAACCTACCCTAAGCCGTAACATTACAAGCCCCAGGTTCTCTGATTTTGCTCCTTGACGAATGACTTCACCGGGATTGCCATTAGTTCACTATGTGATGTTTGCCATTGTTTGTTTTTGTGTGCTCATCCGCCTCGCCTTGAACTTGAGCGTTAGAGTGACATCTTGTGTGGTGCTTTGTGGTCGTATAAACTCTGTTTGTTCCTCGCCCTTTGACTAGCTAAATTTTGTTGGGTTCGGGTATTGAGTGGTTTTGAACCTGGTGTGCCTAGTGTCATTTCAAAAGTGATGCTTTACCTTCTTGAGTTTATGAATTTCGTACGGTTAAAACCTTAGTTGGATTTGCAGGTAAAAGCGTGCAAGTTTACTCCTTTGTCTTTAGTTTATTTGCTTGAGGACAAGCAAGACTTTAAGTGTGGGGTGGTTGATAAGGTCGGTTTTTTACCTTATCTTTTAGGTAATTTCGTGGTTTGAAAGGCAATTTTTAGAGTCCTTTGTGTGAATGCTTGTTTGGTTTTTGCGTATTTTGTGATTTTTATGTTTGGTTAGATTCTCATAACTTTTAGCATTTTTCGTGTTTTTTAGGGGTGTTTTTGTAATTTTGGTTAATGTGTTAATTTTGTGGTCCGTGGCTTTGGTGCGGTTATGTTTCTTTATGTTTGTTTTGGACAGGCATTATGACCTGGACCGAAAGTTGGAGCAACGGCGACAAAGAAAAGTTTGAAGTGCTGAAAAGCAAGGTGGCACGGTGTGCCGCAATGAGGGCACGGCGTGCCATTCCAGCGTGCCAAGGGATGGAATCCAGTGGATCGGCATGAAATCGTGCCACCCCCACCAGCACGTGTGCCAACCCCAAATCTACACAGCAAGGCGTGCCACCACCACCAGCACGGCGTGCCACCCACAAATCTACACAGCACTGCATACCACCTCCACCAGCACGGTGTGCCGAGCTCCGGAATTCTGTTGTTGCCCTACTTTCATCTTTTCTGTTTCGTGGTTTTAACCTAGCCGTATAAATAGGTTATTTTCTAAGTTTTTTGGATCTTTTCCCAGACTTTTAAAGTGTAAAGCATAAACTTGTAGCTAGGTTTAATTGCTTGAACTATTTGTTTCTTTGAGTTTTGAACCATCAATTGGTAGAAGTTTTACATTGAACCTTCCCCTTTTGCGAAGTTCTTGGTTCCGGCTTGAGTTCATCTATAGAGGTACACCCCAAGCATCTTCACACTGTCGGAATCCGGTTAATCGGACCAAAAGGGCATAAGTTCCTCTTCTTCTATTTTGTAATTCGATTAAGTTAGTTTTTGATTCCGCAATTGATTATGTTTGGTTGTAAACATTGAATTCTTATCATCTTTCTCGATTAATACAATTGATTGCAATTTAATTTCAATTTTTACACCTTTTCTTTATGTAATTCCTGTAATGATAATCTAGTCTCATAAGATCTTAATTTATTAAGTTCATATTTGTGGCATTACCTAGATTGACGCCTAGGAAACCATTAGTATTGACGACACTGTGGAATTTACGTGCCCCTATTTTCTGAGCTTTAGTATTAGACCGCCTCTAAACAAGGGAAACTGGCTAAGGACCTAAAAGATCTAGACACGCTAGGTTGAATTATCGAAAGAACATAATTAAGGGTTAATTGTTGAGTTAAATTCATCTATTGTAATTAATTGATAAAGCCATCACCACTAGCATTCATACGTCGGTAAACCGCCAATTGATAACCCGAATTCAAGAGCAAAGTAAGCTAGGATAGATCAATTAGGAGTAGGATAATTTAGTTGTTAGTATAATCACACTCCAAAATTAAGTTCCGCCTAGGACACGCAAGGAACCCGAGTAGTTTAGTGTTTGCAGAATATTTTTCTCTGTGGGATCGATACCTGGACCAACTAGAATTATTACTTGTCAACGATAGGTACACTGCCTTAGTTGTGCGATTCTAGGTTTAGTTTCACTACTTCGCCTAGGATCCACCAACTTCAAAACTTAAATTTCAATATCAGTGATAGAGTCGCCACCCGGATCAGCTCATCCGGGAAATTCCAGTATAGCTCCCTACCGAGCATAGACTACTATACCTAATTCAGAGATTTAGGGTTCGGGCAACTTACCATTCAACCTCAAGCTTGTATTCATTTATAAGTACGTTGACAATATTTTATTCACTTATTATCTTTCTCTAGCCAATTTAATCCTTTACTATTAGCCCATGCTCATTCAGATGATAGGAATAAAGTGCATAAAATTAAAGTGCGGAAATATAAACCATACATCAAAACCGAAAGGAAAAGGAATAGAGGCCATATTACAACCCATAAAAAAGAAAAAAAAGCTCTATCCTCACCATTACAATTGCCTAGATACACGAGGATCTAAAAAGTACAACCATCTAGAATACACAATTAAACTATGAAATACATCCAAAATAAAAATAAAGAAAAGTAAAAGCTGTAAAACAAATGGTTAGCACAGATATATCCCAAACACACATAGGACTCATAGAGGATAGAACAGGGATTTTAGGAAGTGGGGACATACATTTAGGGGAAAACCTGAGAAGTCCAGCTACTTGCTTGGTTAGACCGAAATCTGTTTTAGAAATGCCCTGTAGATTTTTGGTGCTTGAAAACGGTTTGGCTCAATTACATGCAAATTTCTTCGTTTTAGTGGGTCAATTATCCTGGAACTCGGGTTTCGTTCATAGGGGTTCGTAATTCCAAACATCCACCTAAGATCTGAAAGCAGTAAACATGACAAAACAGATTTAATTCTGAAGACAGCAACACACGATGACATCCGTGCAGGTCGTCCCGTGATTCTACCTTCTGCCCAACACTACAGCCATGCGGCTGTATCACAGTCATGCGACTGTAATGATTATAGTTATATGATGCTAGTTAGAGTCACACGACTATAGAGTTATGGTTGTACGACTGTAGTGAACAGTGCCTAATAGTGGTTTTCTTGTTTTCTAAAATCATTATTTCAATCAATTTCGATGATTTCAAGAGTTTATGCGATTTTGAAACTGGACCGAGGATCTGGTTAAGGATCTAACAGTCGTGAATTCTGAGAATTGAAACCAACAAAAACCCTAAATCGCACATTCGTTTTATTTGAAATCCGAAAACCACAATTATATAGTATGCAGATGTGATTTGACCGAATTAAATCATGAAAAATCATTTAAAATTGAAAACCAACTGTATTCAGTCGTCTTTGGCCTTTCATGCTTCTTCCTAGAAGAATACATACAATCGCGCGGTTCTGTTCTAGGCGACTACAGTCGTACGACTGTAACTATAGTCGAGCGACTGTAATTACAGTCGTGCGGCTGTAGTTGTGCAGATAGTTTTCAGGATAAATTTTTAAACATAGAATCACAAACATAAACCAACATGAATTGAGTTTTAAGGCCTCTCAGAGTTTGCCTGTTTCGTGTTCTAGTATGTTTGATGACCGGAGTCGGATGTGGTGTCGGAATCCAGCTAGAATCTCCAAACGACCCGAAATTCTCGAACACGCGTCCCGAATTGATCCGAACGAACCCGAGAATGGTTTTGAATGAATAATATTAGATTGGGAATTCTCACACACTATGTTTCTCAGTATATATTCTCAATATCCTATGATTTTTGTTGATTTTTGTCTATATTTCTCACTTTCTCTCTCTAAGCTCTTTTCTTACACTTCAATGCTCTCTCTTTTTCTTCCAGTATTGATTCCCCCCCTTTCCTAATGTTTTCTACCCCTTTTTATGTTCTATTCTATTGCCCTAATTCCCGTAAATCATGCCCAAAATCTGAGCCAAAATAGAATTGTATCCTATTTAGGAACCTGCTGAGTCAAAGACTAGAGTCGTACGGCTCTAACTATAGTCGTGCGACTGTAGAATTACAGTCGTGTGACTGTAGTTATTACAGTCGTGTGACCATAAACTACAGTCATGTGATTGTAAAAAATAGTCATGTGACTGTAAACTACAGTCGTGCGACTTTAGTTGTTATAGCCTGCACGCGCACCTAAGCTTCCTAATCTCTCGATGGACTTCTCAGGGTTTCAGATCAAGGACTCTTCTGAATTTCGGGCTGTTTGAGAACATCCAGGCATTATTCCGCTCATTCTCAACTCTGATTCATGTTCATCTGTCACACAGGTAATGAACGGTTTTCATCATAGAGGTCGGGAAACACCCATGCTCACAACAGTATTTTGCCTGGGATGAAGGCCCAATGCCCGTTAAGGGCTAGAACCATGATGGGCCAAATTTGGCAATTTCAAAATAATGGCTATGGAAATAATTGAAATTGGCTTAAATTCATGCATTATAACATGTTTATAAATTGATGTTTTGGATGCATGGATGTATGATTAAATGTACATATGGATGCTATTAGGCCTTATTCGAGATGGGTTGTAATTTTTCTTTTTGGGTAAATACGGCCTGTGCGCCATTTTCTTTTTTTTTTATGTAATTTTACCTTATTTATTTATTATAAAATTTTTAAAGAAGAAGCCCAGTGGAGAGGTGAGCCTAGTGGAGAGGCGAGCCCAGAAGGAAGGAAAAGGAGGCCTACCTGATGTATTTTTAGTATAGGCAACTAGAATTATTTAATTATGCTTTATATTTATTTACATGTATGAATGTATGATCCAAACCCAGTTTCACCTGCCTATGCATTTAAGCTGTTGTTAAAATGAATCTAATAACCAAATGGAAATTACTAAGTCGTTTAACAGTGCTTCCCTCAGTCAAAACTGACTCGAAGTGGGGATAGGCTAGTTGTAGACCATGCCCTCGCTGGATGCACTGGAGTATCGTCATTTTGTATTGGGTTGGAGTATTAGTTACTCTAACACTTGGATGGAGGTTTTCACTTAGCGTGGGTAGTAGGATTCTCCTGGCCCTAAGCACAGATGGGTAAGTGCCAACAAGCCCATCAAACCGAGAGTTCCTAGGTTGGGATGGACGGCATTCCCACCTAAATAATTAGAGTATAGTTTTTCCAAGCCCTCGTCTGGCTATATCTTAATGAAATATGGATCTCGGCCCATGAGCCTAACAACTTGAGTTAATTAATAACCTGATTCATTATTAATTAAGTACAGGAAACATGTTAAAGCCCTTTATTAACACTCTTAAAATTTTTCTATGTAGTAATCTAATGGCAACAAACAACTCACTTTCACTGTGATCTATCCTGGAAAGGGATAAGCTTTCCGGCCCTAACTTCTTAGACTGGTCTAGGAACTTAAGAATAGTTCTAAGATAAGAGTCAAAGGAGTATGTGCTAGAAAGGCATGTGCCGGCTGTGCCTCAGGGACGTAATCAACCAGCTACCCAGCTGGAGGAATATGAGGTGCATGTGAAGGATAACAAGGATGTGACATGCCTTATGTTGGTGTGTATGGTCCCTAAGCTACAAAAGCAATTCATGGACCATCAGGCCTATGCTATGATAACAACTCTAAACAACTCTAAATGAGATGTTTCAAGAGCAAGCTCGTTAGAAAAGGTACCTAACCAATAAGGTATTCCACTCCTATAAGATGGGGGCTGGGATATCTATGAATGCACACTTGCTCATGATGAAGGGCTATCTAGATGCTTTAGCCCATCTCGGTGTTTCTATCTCACAACAGCTGGCGGTGGACATAATCCTGGCTTCCTTATCAGATTCTTATGATAAGTTCATCTTGAACTATAATACGCAAGGGATGAACCATACTATCAGTGAGTTGCATGGGATGCTTAAGCTCATTAAGTAGTTGATCAAGAAGACTCCGCCAGTATTGCTAGTTAACAAGAGGAACCCTCCTCTTGCGAAGGGCAAGGCAAAGGAAAAGGCTAAGGCCAAGGCTAAGAAAGCCAAGGCCAAGAGGCGTAAGGCCTAGGGTCCAACCCAAGGCCAGTCCTAAGGATGTCTGCTTTGGGTACAAGCAAGTAGGGTATTGGAAGAGATCGTGTCCCAAACTGTTGGGAGATCAGACGAAGACCTTGAGCACATCTTCATCAAGTATTTATGTCATAGACATTAACCTAACCGTTTCAACATCCTAGTTATTGGATACTGGATGTGGTTCTCACATTTGTTGTAATGTGTAGGGACTTATGAACAGGAGGTCACTAGGATCGGGGGAGGTGGAATTATGGGTCGGTAATGGAGCAAGGGTTGCTGCCATAGAGATCGGAGAATACCATGCCATGTGGATTGGTTTCAATATTGGAACATTTTTATTTTGTACCTACAATGTGCAAGAATATTATTTCTATTTCAGTATTGCATATTTATGGATTTCATTTTACTATTTCTAATGGTAGAATTAGTTTATCTACAGAGGGATTATTTTATGGAGAAGCTTTATTAAATAATGGCCTATATATCCTGGATTTAAATGAAACCAATCATGTCTATAACATAAATACTAAAAGGGTTAAGCCTAATGAACTTAATACTGTCTACCTTTGGCATTGTCGTTTAGGCCGCATAAACAAGAAGCGCATAACTAGGCTTCACAAAGATGGAATCCTAGGGTCATTTGACTTGGAGTCACATGACATATGCAAGTCTTGTTTATGAGATAAAATGACTAAAGCACCTTCTAGCAAGAAAGCTGAAAGGGCTACTGGCTTATTAGACCTAATACATTCAGACGCATGTGGGCCCATGAGCTCATCTACCAGAGGTGGACATCTGTACTTCATCACGTTCACGGACGATTTCAGCAAATATGGCTATGTCTATATGATGAAACATAAGTCTGAGACCTTTCATAGGTTCAAGGAATTTAGGAATGAAGTACAGAACCAGCTAGGTAGAAATATTAAAGCCCTTCATTCAGTCCGAGGAGGTGAGTATATGAGCCTAGAGTTTGACTCATATTTGAGAGAGCATGGAATCATTCCACAGCTCACTCCTCTAGGAACACCACAATAAAATGGGGGGTACGAGTGGAGGAATAGGACCCTGTTGAACATGGTCCTCTCAATGGTGTGTTATGCCTCTCTGCCAATAAGCTTTTGGGGATATGCTCTTGAGACAGTGTCTCTCATTTTGAATAATACTCCAACTAAGGTAGTGGAAAAGACCCCATATGAGATATGGACGGGGTAGGGTACCCATTGTGTCATTCTTGCGGATTTAGGGATATGAGGCACATGTCAAGAGATTGATTAGGGGTAAGCTAGAACCCAAAATCGACAAATTCTTATTTGTGGGCTACCCTAGGGAAACAAAAGGGTATTACTTCTACAACCCCGCTGAGAATAAGGTGTTTGTGGCACGGAAGGGGGTCTTTCTAAAAAAGGATTTCATTTCCAAGAAAGACAGTGGGAGTAATGTTGAACTCAAGGAAGTTTAAAGCTCACAAACTCTTGAAAAGGATAACTCGGAGACCAGGGTGGAGCTTCCACAGAAGGAAGCACCAACCTAGGTCATACAAAGACCTAGAAGGTCTGGTAGGGATCGTCGGGAACTAGAGAGGTATGGGTTTCTCATCATCGATGATCATGCTCTTCTTGTCTTCGATGAGGAAGAGCCCAAAACCTACCAGGAGGGTATGGCTAGCCCACAGTCTACAAATTGGTGTAAGGCCATAGAGGTGGAGATGCAATCTATGTACGATAATGCAAAAAAGACTGCATGCAAACCGCCACATGAGCATAGGTTCATCCCTTTTGGGGCACCTAATGAATTTTCATGAAATGGCCGCGTATGTATCGACACATGACAGAGTTCGACACTTTGTAGGTAGATGGCATGAAGTGAAATGGTCACATAGGGACCACCCCACAGATAGAGTTCTGATGCTTTTGAGGTGATGTGATATAAGATGACGTTGCAAAAGAGTCACGCGTACCCGAGGACACGGACAGAGGTTCGGTGTTCATGGAACACCTTGCATGATTTTGATAATGTTATGAAATGCCCCTATATGTGTTCTAATCTGATACTCGGGGAGCACCTCGAATGATTTCACAATGTCATGAAATGGTTCAATGTGAACCATAATACACAAACAGGATTCTACCGTCATTGGGACACTTATGATGGAGGCGATGTCATATGATGCATCGTGTTAACCGCCACACAAAAATAGACCTAGGACCATTGTGGCCTTATATTAAATGACGTGGTATTTGCGAAATGGCCGAGTGCAATCCGGTGCGCAGCGGAACATGGGTAGTTTGGGGTACCCAATATGTTATGGAATAAAATGATCATGAAGGGCATGTTTGAGACATCCTTTATTAGGTGAGATGATATGACATGAATGTGTATGTCACATGAGAATGCAAGTGGCTATAGAAATATGTGGTTAGGATATATGACATACAGGATGATGTCACGCGTGCAAGGAATGAATGCATATGTCACACAAATAAAACATCATGGCTACACAAAAATGTGGTTAGTCCATATGACACATGGGGTGATATTTTGTATGCTTCATGGAGATGTCAACACATAGTGTGCATATGACATGTGAATAAAATATCATGGCTGCACAGGGATGCGGTTAGTGTCAATGTCGTACAAATGTCGATGACTTGAAAATGATTGCATAAAGGCATGATTAGAATGACACATAGATGACTGCATGTATGTTTGATGCATTATTGATCAAAATAATAATGGGTGTGAGTTCTTATTCTGGACGTTCCAAGAGTGCCCGATGTCATACAAATGAAAATGCAAAGGAGCCGTCCATGAACAGACACATGGACAAAGGTTCGACGCTTTCAGGGCACCTAATGGATGTTATTGAATAGTCGCATATGTGCCGCCACGCGGATAGACAATCGATTCTTTTTAGGTCAAAATGAGATGGTATGAAATGGTCACGTGGAATTCGTTCCATGGACAGAGTTCTGATGCTTTTGGGGCATCCCACATGAAGTGATGTTGTAAATGGGTTGTGTGCAAATAAGGACACAGACAGAGGTTCGGGGTTCATGGAATGCCTTGAATAAATTCATAATGTCATGATATGTTCCTATGTGTGTAATAATTCAGTACTCATGGAGCACCTCGAATGAGTTATTAATGTCATGAAGCAAGTTTGATGTGGATTGCGACTCACAAGCAAGGTTTCAGCATCACCATGACACTGACAACGAATGGACATGAAATGGAGATGATGTAATGTTATGTTGTCATGCAACTTGCCACACAACCAGACCTAAGATCTTTGTGATCTTTTTAGTGAATGATGGGATGGCCAAGTGCTGACTGGCACATAGGCGGACAACGGGTAGTTTTGGGTACTCGATACGTCATGAAATGAAATGATGATAGGCATTGTTAGAACGTCCCTTATGGAATGAAATGAAATGGCATGAATGTGTATGTCACACAAAATGCAAATGGCTGCAGAAAGACGTGATTAGGATGCGTGACATGCAAAATGATGTTGTGTATGCTTTATTGAAATATCAGCACATGAGATGTATATAGCACACAAACATAATGTCGTGGCTACACTGAAATGTGATTAGTGTCACGCATATGTCGATGTTTGAAAATGGCTGCATAAAGATATGGTTAGAATGGCACATGAAAGCTATGCATGTTTGATGCTTCGTGAAAAGTCAGATAGAAAACACCACAGAACAAACGTTTGCACACGCAATAATATGCACTCCCTTCCAACCTTATTTCTCCTTTGATTGGTCTTGCATTCTCCATAGGTGTTGGGTCTCTTTGGCATCAATGGGGGATACCAAAGGTGCACACTTAATGTTCAATTTTGAATTTAAGTTGTGATAATCCTAGGAGAAGTTGCTAAGCCATTACATGTGAGCCAAAGTCAAAACCAAGGGTTGTACAGGTTCCCATAGCGAATATACACTTCCCCACCGTAGAACACAATGTAAGGTTATGCGGTGCTATGAGTGGTTTACCCCATCAGGTGTCTCCAATCCTGGGGGTAGAGGTAGGCCACCTTCTTGGGTAAACCGAGGCTAAACAATGTATTGGAGGATTGAGAAGAAGAAAATGTCAAGATATGCAAAGTGCAAATAAAAATGGTATTATGAATTAGGTAAAAGTGACTGCAAGTGAGATTTTATTCTGGTAGTTGCCTAAGTTCTTGAAGTCTTTATGAAAAACTTTTTAAGAACTGTATATCCCCAGTAGAGTTGCCACTGTGACTGGACAACCTTTTTAGAAAAGAAGGAACGCGGTGAAGTGGAGCAGGGAAAAGGAAAAAGATCGATTTTGAAAGATTTGGTTTTGCTTTGGTGAGATTTGAGAAAAGCAGGTTTTGTTTATCTTACAAAAATTGTAGATTTGATTTCGAAATCCCTTTTATAGAAAACCTTTTCCCATTTTTGACTTAAAGACCTCGAAACTTAAATTCTAAGATCAGTGACACAGTCGCCACCCGGATAAGCTCATCCGGGAAATTCCAGTACAGTTCCCTACCAAGGATAGACTACTATACCTAATCCAGAGATTTAGGGTTTGGGCAAGTGACTTACTTTAACCTCTAGCTTACTTTCACTTTACAATTCATATTACCATATTTAATTTGCTTTACTATCTTTTCTAATCCCAATCTGTGTTTATATTTATTTAGCTAATGCTAAAGCAAAATGTAGAAAATAAATTGCAGAAAAATAAAGCATACATCCAAAATATATAAGAAAATAGTAGAGGCCGATTATACAACCCGATCGAATAAAAGATAAAAACCCTTGTCCTCACATAATAATCGCCTAAGTACAGGAGGATCTAAAAATTACAACCGCCTAAAAATACACGAAATCTATCAGTTACATAAAAAATGAAAGTAAAGGAAAGATAAATGCTGCAAATAGACGGTTAGAAAAATTTATATTGCACACATAGATAGGACTCAAATAGGACAAAATTGGGAATTTAGGAAACGGTGGCATGCACTTAGGGGTAACCGGGTCGACCAGACTAGTCAGACCGGTTAGACCTGGAAAATGGTTTTGAAACGCCCTATAATTTTTGTGCTAAACAATCATTTTTTGGAAAACAATTGGCTCAGTTACATGCAAATTTCAGTTTTTTGTGGGTCTGTTGTGCAAGAATCCAGGGTTCCATTCGTGCAGGTTTCCTAATTCCAACATCCATCTAGGGTCTGAAAAGCAATAAACACACCAAAAAAACAATTTGAATCTAAAAGCAGCATCGCACAACAAATCCAATACGGGTCATTCTGCGACTCTATTTTCTCTTGGGAATTATAGCCGTGCGGCCGTGATTTGAGCCGTGTGGCTATAATTTCCACGACCCGAAAATGGTTTTCTCAATTTAAAAATATCGTTTTACTCATTTCCAGGATTTCCTAAAAATTTTCGTGGAAGCCGGGGGTCCGTAAATGCTGGACTACGGATCCTGGTGTGGATCGAACAACCCCGAATCTCAGAAGAACGAAAATTTAGCAAACCGCAAACCCTGTATCTGTGAGATTGGAAATCTGAAAACCAAACTTTTATAATACACAGACACATTTAGGTCGAGAATGGATCAAGATCAGAAGGAAAATGCAGAAAACGGGTCGATTTCGGCCAACGGGCAGTTTTCGGGAATCTGCCCTTAATGGACAGAGCCGCCCGGCTCTGTTCATGTTGAACATAGCAGTGCGGCTGTGTTCTTGAAGAACACAGCTATTCGGCTATGATGGGTTGAAGCCATTTTTTGGAAAATGAAAAGTAGAGAAAAATGCACAGAAAAGATAATGCAAACAGGTTTAAGGCCTCTCAGAGTTTACCTTGATGTTGTTTTGATGCTTTAAACGTCAAGAAACGGATTAAGAACTTAGGATTTGCCCTGGAAGCTCAACCAGCCAAAAACTGAAGCTATCCAAAACAATCCGAAATCAATCCGAAATGATCCCGAATTAATGAGCAAAGGTTGTAGAACTTGTAATTAGAGTTTAAGAATCGATTTTAAGTCTTAGCTTTGGTGTCTGGGTCTCTTCTTCTCCTTCCTATGTCTCGGTTTCCATTTCTCTCTTTCTCTACCTTCTTTTTCTGTTTTGGAAAATGGTTTTTTCTACCTAAAGATTACTAGCTCTCCTTTTTTTTTTATTTGATTTTAGCTTTTTATACTCTTCACTCACATATCCTTTCAAACAATAAATGGCCATCTGAATTCTCTGAGAATTTCGCCCAACAGTTCTTCTGCCGAGCCAAGTTGAATTTCGCACAACAACTCTTCTGCCGAGCCAAGTTGCTCTTCTTTGCAGAGCAACTTGGGTCACCCACTAGAGCTGCCCGGCATTAGTTATACTAGATCCATGCAGTTCAAGCAAAAGCCGGGGCAAAATTTTAAAAATCCGACGCACACCCTAAACCCAGAAATCACTCGGGAGACCTTTTTGGGGATTTTGGATCATGGATAGCTCAGTTTTCAGGACGTCTAAGATACTCTGGGCAACGTTCCGGTCGTTTCCAAGTCGAATTCAAATCCGTCCGTTCCACAGGTAATACAGGAATTCTCATCTTAGAGGTCGGGAAAACCCGGTGCTTACAGGCATAGATTTGAGAAAATCACCGCATTCTTCTCCTTTTATTGGGTGATTTCCGGTGTAAAATCCTAGCAAGAAGGTCTGGTACGACACGTATCAACCAGAGAGGTACAACTATCTCATGGCTGATGATAGGGACCTTTTGGTTGTTGACCAAGAGGAGCACAACACCTATAAGGAGGCCGTTAAAAGCCCATACTTAGATCAGTGATGCAAAGCGATGGAGGCTAAGATACAATCTATGTATGATAGCCAAGTATGGAACTTGGTGGATCCATGTCCAGGTGCTAAGATGATAGGTTGCAAGTGGTGTTTCAAGTTAAAAGTTGACAACATCTTCAAGGGGCGATTGGTGGTAAAAGGATTCAGGCAAATTCAAGGAATTGACTCTGATGAAACCTTTTCACTAGTAGCCATGCTCAAATCCATTAGGATACTACTTGCCATAGCTACATGGTATGATTATGAGATACAGTAGATGGACGTTAAGACCACTTTCCTTAATGGAAAGCTACTCGAGGATGTGTACATTGCATAACCTGAGGGTTTTATCGATCTAAAGTACCCTAACCGGGTAAGCAAACTTCAAAGATCCATTTATGGATTGAAGCAAGCATCGAGTGTTGGAAATGCCCTAGTCCCGAGGCATTGGTCCTTGTGTTTGTATAATACATTTGTACATTAATGTAATCTTTATGTATTATGCAATTTGTGTCAAGGAAATAAAGGCATTAATCTATTTATTATATGTCTTGTGCTATATTTTAAATAGAGTATCCAATGGACATATCCATATCCGTGTTGTCAAGTGTGAGGCACTTGGCAGTAAGACCGTGGATAGGGAAAACGATATGGCCATAAAGTTATCCGTAGTCTGTTCCAATCATGGGAATGAATGGAACTAAAGACTATCATTAGCCTGGTTGTATGGCGGTGTCTTACCGGTCATAGAACATGGAATATCAACCAGGTTACTGGGTACATGCAAAAAGGGCATGGTACTGGATTGATCCACTTAACGGGAATCTACATGGTATAGTATCACAAATGATTCTCGCGTAGTACTTGTATAAGTCCTTCGACCGGACCATATGATGGTGTTGCATGTGAAGTGGCACACTTTGGTGTACGCTTAACGGGCCTGTAAAAGGGTGCCAAGTATGGGTACGTTCGGGTGTGTTAGTAAACATGGCAGTGCTATGGATATGCAGAAGGGAATGTCACTCAGTGATTCACTGAGACGATATCATCGGCCTCTTGAAGAATGTTACTGATAAGTGTGCGGCCGCACCCAAACAAGATTGGATCTTGTTTGTGAGCATCAGTTCATTCGGTATCAAGTAAAGGTCCAGACACAAAGAGGGTGATACTTCCATGCCTCTGTGTTGGACACCGATATCAGCGACATGGGATTTACAAGTTCAAACTACTGGGTTACGTTTTCAGTTGGACTGCTTACTCCGTCTTCATTGGGGGCTACAGTGGCTTGCTAGAGCCCGCCTGTAGTCTGTGGGCCTTGGCCCACTGCCAACATAAAGACGGGCCCATCGGATCGTACACATTGAACGTCTGGACTTTAACTAGTCGGATTAAGTGTGTACTTGGAGTATACACGTTTGAAGAGAGAGAGATATATTAATTATATTATATGGATCAATTAGATTGATCAAACTAATATAATTAAATATTTATTTTGGCATTCTCTTAATTAATTCAATGAATTAATTTATGAGATTATTTCCTAGGTGGAAATATTATTTACATGTATAGGTTTACATGTAATATGTGTGTCCAATTTAATTCCTTGGTTAAAATTAATAGGTCAAATTAATTTTAATTTAAATGTATGTATTATACATTATGTGGTATTGTATATTTACACACATGTTGAATTAAAATTCTATTTGCAATTAATTTAAAACCATAGAATTAAATGGGCAACAAAGGCTTGAAATGTTAAGCCCACACATATTGAGTTGGCCGAAATTCATGGGTGGTGAATGGATGAGAATGGTGACTCATTCTTGGACAAAAATAAGATGGTGAGTCATGTTTTTCATTTAATGAAGAAATGATGAGTCTTTATGTTTGTCCAATGGTGATGGAGTGAGTCATGGTTTGACCTAGTTAGTTGCCAAGTTGGACTTTGCATGCTAGGTGGCATTGAAGATTTTTTTCTTGGTAAGAAGGTTGAGACATAAGGAAAAAATCAGCAGCTATTCTCATGTTTTTCTGCCGTCCTTTTCTTTTCATAAGAACAAAATGTTTTGCCCACTTTAGGAATGAATTTCTTAAGGAAAAGAAATTGGTGCCTATTTTAGGGATTGATTTCTTTTGGAAAGAAATTGAGAGCCCTAACTTAAGGTGATGGTATTTTTCTTTGGGAAAGAAAAATTACAGCCATCTATTCCTATTGTGAGCAGCCCTCTCTCCCTCTCTTCTTGTCATCCGAGTCGCTAGCACGGGTTTCGGTCCGAGAGCCGTTCGTGTACGTGACGTTGGAGGGAGTCTACTTTGGTTCCTGCAGTCCGCATCCGTCTCTTAGAGAGACTTTGTGGTAAGTTTTTGAAACCCTCTTTTTATGCTTTAAGTTTTTGATTTCCACATCTTAAGCTCCTGGGCCGGATTCGAGGAAATCGACGCGTATTTCCGCTTTTATCGGTCGGTTTCCCGTGATGAATCCCAACAGTGGTATCAGAGCGGGCTTTTGATCCGTGGAAATCTTTAAACTTGGCGGATCCCGTGTTTTAAAATTGGCGATTTTGTGGACGGGATTTATTTTTGGTTTGGGGTTTGGTGATTTTGCCCCTTGAATTTTACTTATGGAAAAGTATTTGCATATGGTTTATGCTTTATGTAATTTTCTATTTGTGAATTGTTTATGGGAAAATTATTTTTTGCATATAGGTTTATGCTAGATTTATTTTTCCGTTGCATGATTTTATGTCTTGGTGATTTAATTTCATGTTGCTATATTTGTTTCGGAAAAATCACGGACCGTTTCGGGTCGAAACGGGGGCAGCAGCCGCTGCCTGCGGCGCTAGGCGCCACAGGCAGCAGCTGCTGCTGGCTGCTGCTGGCTGCTGCTGGCCAGCAGCTGCTGCTGGGCAGCAGCTGCTGCACGCCAGCAGCAGGGCTGCTGCTGGCCAGCAGCAGGCTGCTGCTGGGCAGCAGCCGCTGCGCGGCAGCGGGGCTGCTGCTGGGCAGCAGCGCCGCGGCTGCCCCGCGCGGCGGGCCGGGCCCGTTTTTGGATTTGGCGGGATTTTTAGGGCCGGGCCGGATTTAAAATTTTAAAAATATGCGTGTTTAAATTTTGGTAATTTTTATGCGCGTGGGGTTTTAAAATTTTAATTGTTTTTAAACTTGTGCGTGTTTAATTTTGGAAATTTTATGCGCATGTTTTATGAATGAATTTATTTTTCGTTCATGCGATATTTATTTTGGAAATAAATACGGTTAGTTGAAATTGGTTCGGGTTTTCTTGGCACGATTACCCGGACGGCTAATTTTGGAATTCATGGTTTCCCAATTGGATTGGGAGCAATTTTGCCTGGGTTGGAGGCCCAAAGCCCGCACGGGTTTAGAACCATGATCGGCCAAAATTTGGCGATTTCAAAATAATGGCTATGGACATATTTGAAATGGGATTAATTCATGCATTTAACATGTTTATAAATTGTATGTATTGGATACGTGTATGTATGATTAAGTGCATGAATGGATGTTTTGGGCCTTATTTATTCGGGTTGTAATATTCTTTTGGTAAATACGGCCTACGCGCCGTTTTCTTTTTATGTAATTTTATTTTATTGTTTATTATGAAATTATGTAAAGAAGAAGCCGATTGGATTGGCGTGCTGGAAGGATGAGGATGCGGCCCACCTGATGTCGTTCTAGTATAGGTTTACTAGAATTATATTAGGATGTAAATTTTGGCCCATAGCATTTCATTTTTATTTAATTATGCTTTATTTATTTACATGTGAGAATGTATGTACAAACCCTATTTCACCCGCCTATGCATCTAAGCCGTTATTAATTGAATCTAATGACCAAAAGGTAATTACTAAGTCTCTTAAAAGTGCTTCCCTCATTCATAACCTACTCGAAGTGGGGATAGGCCAGCTGTAGACCAACCCTCGTTGGATGCACTGGAGTATCGTCATTTTGTATTGGGTTGGAGTATTGGTTACTCTAACACTTGGATGGAGGTTTTGACTTAGCGTGGGTAGTAGGATGTTCCTGGCCCTAAGCACAGATGGGTAAGTGCCAACAGACCCATCAAACCGAGAGTCCCTAGGTTGGGATTGGACGGCGTTCCTACCTAAAAATTGGGGTATAGTTGTTCCAGGCCCTCGTCTGGCTATATCTTGATATAATATGGATCTCGGCCCATGAGCCCAACAACTCGAGTTAATTAATAACACGATTCATTATTAATTATAATATGGGAAGAACATGTTAAGTCCTTTATTTACACTCGTAATTTTTTTCTGTGTAGAAACCAATGGCTACGAATGATACTTTATCACTGCGATCTTTCTTGGAATGGGACAAGCTTTCTAGCCCTAACTGTTGGGACTGGTCTATGAACTTAAGGAAAGTTCTAAGACAAGAGTCTAAAGAGTATGTGCTCAAAAAGCCTGTACCGGCTGTGCCAACGGGAAGTAATCCACCGGTTGCCCAGCTGGAGGAATACTTGGCACATGTAAAAGATAACCGGGATGTGACATGCCTGATGTTGGCTAGTATGGTTCCTGAATTGCAAAAGCAGTTCCTGGATCATCAGGCCTTTGCTATAATGACAACTCTTAACGAGATGTTTTATGAGCAAGCTTATCAGGAAAGGTACCTGATACACAAGGCATTCCGCAGCTGTAAGATGGGAGCCGGGACATCTGTGAGTACACACGTGCTCAAGATGAAGGGTTATCTGGATAATTTAGCCCGTCTCGGAACTCCTATCTCACGGGGGCTGGCGGTTAGTACGATCCTGGATTCTTTACCGGATTCTTATGATCAATTCATCCTAAACTTTTACAAGCAAGGGATGGACCGTACTGTTAGTGAGCTGCATTGGATGCTTGAACTCGCTGAACTGTCGATCAAGAAGAATCCGCCGGTACTTGAGGTTAACAAGGGGAAACCTCCTTTTGCTAAAGGCAAGGGCAAGGCAAAGGCCAAGGCCAAGGCTAAGGAAGCCAAGGCTAAAAAGGCTAAAGCCCAGCCCAAGGCCCGTTCCAAGGATGTCTGCTTCGGTTGCAAGCAGGCTGGACATTGGAAAAGATCGTGTCCCAAGCTTTTGGGAGAGAAAAGGAAGACGCAGGGCGTGTCTTCATCAGGTATATATGTCATAGACATTAACCTCTGTTTCAACATCTTATGTATTGGATACTAGATGTGGTTCTCACATTTGTTGAATGTGCAGGGACTTAAGAACAGGAGATCACTGGGATCGGGACAAGTGGACTTGCAGGTCAGAAATGGAGCAAGGGTTGCTGCCATAGAGATCAGCAGGACCAGCTTATGATGCCTAGTAGATTAGTTTTGTTACTGAAACTATGTTATTTTGTACCTGTTTTGTACAGGAATATTATTTCTGTTTCAGTTTTTGGATATTTCTGGATGTACATTTACTATTGGTAATAGTAAAAAGGGTTTATCTAGAAAAGAATTATTTTATGGAGTAGCTCTGTTAAATAATGTCTTTTATATCCTGGATCTAAATGAAACTAATCATGTCTATAATATACATACTGAATGGGTTAAGCCTAACGAACTTAATCCGATTTACCTTTGGCATTGTTATTTAGGCCACATAAACAAGAAGCGCATAGCTAGGCTTCACATAGCTTGAATCCTAGGATCATTTGACATGGAGTCACTTGATATATGCGAGTCTTGTTTATAAGGTAAAATGACTAAAGAACCTTTTAGCAAGGAGGCTAAAAGGGTCGCTAGCTTATTGGACCTAATGCATTGAGATGTATATGGACCGACAAGCATAGCAACCAAGGGTGAACATCTATACTTCGTCTCCTTCACAGACGATTTCATCCGAAATGGATATGCCTATGTAATGAAATATAAGTCTGAGACCCTTGATAGGTTCAAGGGTGTAAGGAACGAAGTACAGAACCAACTAGGCAGAAATATCAAAGCCTTTCGGTTGGACCGAGGTGGTGAGCATATAAGCCTATAGTTTGACTCATTTTGAGAGAGCATGGAATAGTTCCATAGCTCACTCCTCCAGGAACACCACAATGGAATGGGGTGTCCGAACGGAGGAATAGGACCCTGTTGGACATGGTCCGCTCAAAAGATGAGTCATGCATCTCTCCCAATAAGTTTTTAATGGATACGCTCTTAAGACAATGGCTCTTAATTTCAATTATACTCCGACTAAGGCTTTGGAAAAGACCCCATTTGGAATATGGACGGGCAGGGTGCCTAATGTGTCTTTCTTACGGATTTGGGGTTGTTATGCACAAGTCAAGAAATTGACTGTGAGCAAAACTAGCACCCAAAACCGACTAATGCCTGTTTGTGAGCTACCCTAGGGAAACCAAAGGGTATTGCTTCTACAACCCCGCTGACAACAAGGTGTTCATGGCGCGAAAGGGGGTCCTTCTTGAAAAGGGGTTTCTTTCCAAGAAAGACAGTGGGAGCGATGTTGAACTCAGGGAAGTTCAAAGCTCAGAAACTCCTGAAAAGGATAACTCGGAGACCAGGGTGAAGCTTCCAAAAGGGGAAGCACCAGCCCAGGTCACACAAGGACCTAAAAGGTCTGGTAGGGATCATCAGGAACATGAGAAACATCGGTTTTTGTTTCTAATGATTACGCTCCTTTTGTCTTGGATGAAGAGGAGCTCAAAACCTACTAGTAGGCTATAGCTAGCCCACTGTCTACCATGGTGGTGGATTTGCAATCTATGTACGATAATCAGGTTTGGAACCTGGTTGATTCACCTTCAGGTGTTAAGGTAATAGGTTGCAAATGGTGCTATAAGCTATAGGCCGACAATACCTTTAAGGGTGTGTATAAAAGGTTTAGTGGGAGCATAGTAACTTTCCTGGTATTATATATGGATGGCATCCTTCTAATTGGAAGCGACATACCAACACTACAAGGGAATTGTAATGGTTGTGTAAGTGCTTCGCACTGAAGGACTTAGGCGAAGCTGAGACGATCCTAGGGATCAGGATCTACAGGGTTAGATCCAATCGGCTTCTGGGCCTAAGTCAGGCCAAGTACATAGACATAGTTCTGAAAAGATTCAGCATGGACCAGGCTAAGAAAGGTTTCTTGCCAATGGGTCATGAGCTGAAACTTCTAGGAGAACATGAATTGGTTCTATAGGCTTCGGCTATAGGATCAATCATGTACTCCATGCTATGTACAAGACCTGATGTCGGCTTTGCACTAAGTATGATGAGCCGGATCCTGAATGGATCACAGGTAGGCTGTCAAAGCAATCCTGAAGTACCTTAACCGGACTAAGGATAGCTTCTTAGTGCATGAAAGTTAGGAAGAGCAGTCAGTTACTAGGTACACTGATGCGAGCTTCCAGACCGACCAGGATGAATATAAGTCGCAGTATAGGTATGTGTTCATGCTAAATGGTGATGCTATTGTTGGAGAGGCTCCAAGTAATCGACCATCACGATTTCTATCACAGGAACTGAGTACATTGCAACGTGTGACACAGCTAGGGAAGCTGTGTGGATAGAGAAGTTTATCACGGAACTGGGGATAGTATCTACTGTCCGGGAACCAGTTGATATCTTCTGTGACAACTAGGGGCTGTTGCACAAGCTATGTGCCCCGGTCACACATATACACGAAGCACAAACTCAGGGAGTTTCACCTATTGCGAGAAATCGCTGAGGGGGTGACATCTCATTACAAAGAGTGGACACCAAAGACAATGTCGCAGATCTTTTGACCAACATGCTTGGCTATGCCTCTGCACGAAGGTTATACTAGATCTATAGGGATTAGACCCATGCCTAGTAGGTACTAGTGCAAGTGGGAGATTGTTGGAAATGCCCTAGTCCCGAGGCATTGGTCCTTGTGTTTGTATAATACATTTGTACATTAATGTAATCTTTATGTATTATGCAATTTGTGTCAAGGAAATAAAGGCATTAATCTATTTATTATATGTCTTGTGCTATATTTTAAATAGAGTATCCAATGGACATATCCATATCCGTGTTGTCAAGTGTGAGGCACTTGGCAGTAAGACCGTGGATAGGGAAAACGATATGGCCATAAAGTTATCCGTAGTCTGTTCCAATCATGGGAATGAATGGAACTAAAGACTATCATTAGCCTGGTTGTATGGCGGTGTCTTACCGGTCATAGAACATGGAATATCAACCAGGTTACTGGGTACATGCAAAAAGGGCATGGTACTGGATTGATCCACTTAACGGGAATCTACATGGTATAGTATCACAAATGATTCTCGCGTAGTACTTGTATAAGTCCTTCGACCGGACCATATGATGGTGTTGCATGTGAAGTGGCACACTTTGGTGTACGCTTAACGGGCCTGTAAAAGGGTGCCAAGTATGGGTACGTTCGGGTGTGTTAGTAAACATGGCAGTGCTATGGATATGCAGAAGGGAATGTCACTCAGTGATTCACTGAGACGATATCATCGGCCTCTTGAAGAATGTTACTGATAAGTGTGCGGCCGCACCCAAACAAGATTGGATCTTGTTTGTGAGCATCAGTTCATTCGGTATCAAGTAAAGGTCCAGACACAAAGAGGGTGATACTTCCATGCCTCTGTGTTGGACACCGATATCAGCGACATGGGATTTACAAGTTCAAACTACTGGGTTACGTTTTCAGTTGGACTGCTTACTCCGTCTTCATTGGGGGCTACAGTGGCTTGCTAGAGCCCGCCTGTAGTCTGTGGGCCTTGGCCCACTGCCAACATAAAGACGGGCCCATCGGATCGTACACATTGAACGTCTGGACTTTAACTAGTCGGATTAAGTGTGTACTTGGAGTATACACGTTTGAAGAGAGAGAGATATATTAATTATATTATATGGATCAATTAGATTGATCAAACTAATATAATTAAATATTTATTTTGGCATTCTCTTAATTAATTCAATGAATTAATTTATGAGATTATTTCCTAGGTGGAAATATTATTTACATGTATAGGTTTACATGTAATATGTGTGTCCAATTTAATTCCTTGGTTAAAATTAATAGGTCAAATTAATTTTAATTTAAATGTATGTATTATACATTATGTGGTATTGTATATTTACACACATGTTGAATTAAAATTCTATTTGCAATTAATTTAAAACCATAGAATTAAATGGGCAACAAAGGCTTGAAATGTTAAGCCCACACATATTGAGTTGGCCGAAATTCATGGGTGGTGAATGGATGAGAATGGTGACTCATTCTTGGACAAAAATAAGATGGTGAGTCATGTTTTTCATTTAATGAAGAAATGATGAGTCTTTATGTTTGTCCAATGGTGATGGAGTGAGTCATGGTTTGACCTAGTTAGTTGCCAAGTTGGACTTTGCATGCTAGGTGGCATTGAAGATTTTTTTCTTGGTAAGAAGGTTGAGACATAAGGAAAAAATCAGCAGCTATTCTCATGTTTTTCTGCCGTCCTTTTCTTTTCATAAGAACAAAATGTTTTGCCCACTTTAGGAATGAATTTCTTAAGGAAAAGAAATTGGTGCCTATTTTAGGGATTGATTTCTTTTGGAAAGAAATTGAGAGCCCTAACTTAAGGTGATGGTATTTTTCTTTGGGAAAGAAAAATTACAGCCATCTATTCCTATTGTGAGCAGCCCTCTCTCCCTCTCTTCTTGTCATCCGAGTCGCTAGCACGGGTTTCGGTCTGAGAGCCGTTCGTGTACGTGACGTTGGAGGGAGTCTACTTTGGTTCCTGCAGTCCGCATCCGTCTCTTAGAGAGACTTTGTGGTAAGTTTTTGAAACCCTCTTTTTATGCTTTAAGTTTTTGATTTCCACATCTTAAGCTCCTGGGCCGGATTCGAGGAAATCGACGCGTATTTCCGCTTTTATCGGTCGGTTTCCCGTGATGAATCCCAACATCGAGATCATGGAATCAGAGATTCAATGAGGCCATTACAAAATATGGTTTCACACAGAATTCTAATGACCCTTGTGTGTATAAGAAGGTTAGTAGGAGCATTTCCTCCTTCTGAGTGCTATATGTCGACGACATCCTTATCATTAGAGGTGATATACCAATACTGCAAGGGGTTAGCCAGTGGTTGAGTAAGTGCTTCACAATGAAGGACTTAAGTGAAGATAAGATGATCTTAGGGATCGGGATCTATAAAGATAAATCCAATTGGCTTCCAAGCCTAAGTCAGGCCACATACATTGACAAGGTTCTGAAAATATTCAGCATGGATAAGGCAAAGAAAGGATTCTTGCCTATGAGCCATAGGTTGAAGTTGAGTAAGAAAGATGGTCCTAAAATAAAGACAGACTGAGAGAGCATGGAAAAGATCCCTTATACATCTGCTATAGGATCTATCATGTACTCCATGTTGTGTATGGGCCTGATGTCACGTTTGCACTAAGTATGGCTAGCCGATACCCGTCGGGTCCCAGTGAGGAACACTGGAAGAAAGTCAAGGCAATCCTAAAGTACCTTAACCGAACTAAGGATGCGTTCTTAGTCTATAGAGGACAAGATGAGCTAGTAGTGTTAGGTTACACTGATGCAAGATTTGAGTCACAATCTAGCTCTTTTTTTCTCCTAAATTGCGATGCCATTAGTTGGAGGTCCTCAAAGTAGGCCACAATTGCTCAGTCTACAACGAAAGCTGAGTACATAGCACATGCAAAGCTGCAAAGGAAGCCGTTTGGATTAAGTAGTTCATAACTGAGCTAGGAGCAGTACCCAATATCCTAGACCTAGTTGATAATTTTTGTGACAAAAATGGGGCCATCGTACAAGCTAAGGAGCCTTGGTCACACAAGAGATCCAAACACGTGCTCAGAAAGTTTCACCTCATTCGGGAGATCGTGAAGAGAGGTGACATATCATTGCAGAGGGTTGACACCAAGATTAATGTCACTGATCTGTTGACCAAGGCACTGCCACAGACACAGAACGATAATCATTCTAGGTCTATAGGAATTAGCGCAATGCCTGCTTGGAACTAGTGAAAGTGGGAGGTTGTTGGTGTGCTCTAGTTGTTAGGGCCTTGGATTCTTGTATTTCATATTATAGATTAAGATTTCTTGTACGCATACATCGTTTGTGTCACATTAATAAAGGCAATAATCTATTTCATTTATATCTTATGTTATAACATGAATAGAGTATCCATTGATTAATAATCATAAAACATATCCCAAGTCTATTCCAGTCATGGGAACGAATGGAATTACAAACTTGTATATTCGATGATTGTATGGTAGTTCTTAACTAGACATAGTACTTGTAAAGTCATTCGTGAATATAGGTACATGTCGTTGACATGGTGATGCGTGACACACACTAATAGAAGCAAGTGCACTTCATTGTTCAAGTAATATATAGTAAGTAGAGTATCGATCCCACGAGGACTAATTATGCTAACCCTAAATATAGCTGGATTTCTATTAATCTAGGCGGAGAGAATAATGTATCTTGATTTTGGATTGTGAATTAAAATTACTGCTAAAAAAATTACATTAAAATTAAGAATGTAATAAAATTGTATAAGAGAAATTCGATGAGGAATAACTAAGGCATCCGGTTTCACTTAGCATTAATCCAGCAATATTTTATACTATGCAATTAATTTGATTAAATTCCAAAATGGTGATTTCCATGGATAATTGTAAGCGCCGGGATTTTCTATAGTTAAAAAAAAAAAGAGTTATAGTCGTATGACTATAGTTACAGTCGTACGACTGTAATGTCGGACAGACTGTAGGAACCCATACCTCTGCAGCAGAAATGGAGGAGAGAGAGAGGGAGCATTAATTGCTCCCTTGTTGCAGCAAGCAAGGAAAAAAGGGCAGAGATAAAAAGAGGAAAAGGAAGAGAAAGGGGGAGATTGGAAAAAAATCTGGTGAAATCTAGAGAGAGAAGGAGAAAAGAGAGAGGAAAAAACCACCACAAAAAATTCATTCTTTTTTTTCTCTCCCATTTTCTTTAATTCTTGAAATTAAGCCTAAAACTTGTTAGAAATTTTTAGGTTAATCAGTTAACTTCTCAAACAAATCAAGAATTCGAACTTAAATCATCAGGATCCCTTGCAATTTGGATTTTGGACAAAAAGCTCTCAACTTCCATGCCAAGGGAAAAAAGCACGAATTTGTTGGAATCGGAGAGACGCCAGGGATCAAAGCGACTTGGAATAGCTTCTAAAAAGGTAGTCACTTCCTTTCCTTACACTTTTTCTCGCTTTCTGGGTGTTTGAAGTGAGTTTTGTGTGTTTTTTGCTGCATTTTCGTATTTCTGTTCCTGGAAATTAAGAACAGTCGTACGACTGTTCTTGGTTTTCATGAACAGTCGGACGACTGTATATACAGTCGTACGACTGTTCTTAATTTCCAGTTGATTTTCTTCAGTTTTTGATTCAGAATGAATTTTCGGTGAAATTCTGATCCGGAACTGATTACAGTCGCACGACTGTAAACTACAGTCGTACGACTGTAATCCTTGTTCCAGAATCAGAATTTCAGCTTTTATCCGTAAAAAATCCCAGAAAAAATTAGAATACCCCAAAAATTATCAAAATGAATTTTGTTGTGTGCATCACGACCATAGATTCAATTTTCTGGTAAATTTGCATTTAGATCAATTCAACGATGGAGACCCAGCTCTCCTGAAAACCGGCCCATTTAAAATATGAAAAATGCATGTAAGCCGGCTAAATTGTTTTCAAATGATTTTCCCACAAAATAAAAAATACAGGGACGTTTCAAAATGTTTTCCAGGCCTAACCGGGCTGGCTACTCGAGCCAACCCGGTTACCTCCTAAATGCATGCCCCCGATTCTTGATTTCCCAATTATGTCTATTTGAGTCCTAATTGTGGCGTGCTGTATAAATTGTGCTAACCCTCTATTTTGCGGGTTTTAATTTCTTTTTATTTTTATTTTTAATGTATTTTAATAGATTAAATCATGTATTTAGGCGGTTGTAATTATTTTTAGATTTTCGTGTATTCTAGGCGATTGTATAAGTGAAGTGAGAGTTTTTATTTTTCCATTCGATTTGGTTGTAGGCCAATTAATATTTATTTCTTTTCCTCATTTTTGTGTTAAATATTTTGTATGCGCGCTGTATGTCTTTTATATTCAATAAAATGGACTTTAGATTTTGAAATACCATTTGAGAACATTGGCAGTATTTATTTTAATTAGACACGAAATAAGGGACTTGTCCGAACCCAAATCTCTGGATAGTGTAGCGGCCGTTCGTCCGGTTCAGCTACATAAGAATTTCCCGGTTGAGCTGAGCCGGGTGGCGACTCCTACAATATTCATCGAGACTTAGGTCTCGGTTCTTTTATGTATTAATTCCATTTATTTTTCAAAATGAGGATTTCCATTATAAAAACCCCACGCGAGGGAGGGGCCCGCCCGAGATCATAGCGCCCCATTCCGAAAGGGAGTCCCGCGTCCCGTCGAAAACGCGTCGTCCGCTCACAGTGGCAACTCCGCTTGGGATTTCTTAAAAAAGTTTTCTTAAAAACTTAAAAGAATTTTGACAAGCCCTGAAAAGTGTCTAATTAAAATAAGGCGGATGATTCTCTTTTGGTATTTTATTTGCATTTTTTAGTTAGCCATTTCTTGCATTAGATTAGGTATCCTTTTATAGCCCGGTGGATCGTTGAAGTGTCGCCTAAGTTCCTCCTGGTCTTAGGGGCACGAATATGAAACACCACTCATAGCCTCGTACGAACCCCTTCGTTCGGACCCTTGAGTGGGGAGAAGTGAGGAGTATATTTTTCTACGGGAACCTTGATTTTTAACCCGACTTGGACCGAACCCATATAGGCAGCCCTAGTTGGATTCCCTTAGGATACCAAGATAATTGTGTGAATAATAATAAAATCGCGCCTTCATCACCCCCGGTTGGTGATTGAAGTGAACTCCACCTAGGACTCGGTTAGAAATTTTTGAGACCGACCACGTTGGAGGAATAAGGTTGGAAGAATTCGTTTTGCTTGCTATGTGTTCTTCACCGTTTCGTGACACATCGCCAACGCATGCATAACATACCATAATCACCATTTTCCATACACATGACATACCATACACAAACATCTTTGTGTGATACTAACCCACATTTTTATGCAGCCATTTTGCATTTTATTTCGTGTGCAAAACATTAATTCATTCGCTTGTCATCCATACCAACGATTTCTTTTTCAGCCATAACATTAAGCTTGTGTGATTAGCATTTTATTTTTGACATAGCATACATAACATCATTATGTAAGTCATGCATTCTAACCCACGTTTTTGTGCAGCCATTTGCATATTGTGTGACATGTTCATTCACTACATTTCACTTAAATTAAATTAAGGGGCATTTCAGGGACACCTATCATAACCATCCCATTCCATTTCATAACATATCGGGTACCCAAAATTACCCGTGTTTCGCCAATGTACCGGATTGCATTTGGCCATTCCACCAATATCATTTCTTTTAATAAAAGCCACAACGGCCTTAGGCCCATTTTCGTGTAATAATTTACACAATGCATTTCATGACATCACACCCATCTATCATAAACATCATATAACACTGTGGTCCACATCCGACCACTTCATGACATTAACTCACCATTCAAGGTACTCCTCGAGTGCCCGATTAGTATACATATAGGCCCATAACATCATCAAATCATGACAGGCATTCCACGAATGCCGAATCCTTGTCCGTGTCCATGTTACACGTGACTTTCTCATAACACCATATCATGTGCTCAAAAGCATCAAAACCTTGTCCACAGACCCGGCCCATGTGACCATTTCATATCATTTCATGGACCTATAAAGAGTTAAAACTCTGTCCGTGTGCCGGTATATACGCGACCATTTCACGAATTCATTAGGTGCCCCAAAGGCGCCGAAGTTCTGTCCGTGTGACGGCCCACACGTGACGTTTTTTGCATTAACATTGGGTGTTCTTGGGATGCCTAAAAAAAATAATAATAAAAGGAAACCATTCATATCATTATTCCATACATAATTCCACTCCATGCATCTCAAGCATACTCAATGCCTTAATTTTCATGTCATATCACGTCATTCATTCACGACCCTAATGTTGGGATTCGTCACGGGAAACCGACCGATAAAAGCGGAAAGACGCGTCGATTTCCTCGAATCCGGCCCAGGAGCTTAAGATGTGGAAATCTAAAACATGAAGGCATAAAAAGAGGGTTTCAAAACTAACCTCAAAGTCTCTCTAAGAGACAGAAGCAGACTGCAGAAACCAAGGGTAGGTTTCCTCCACCGATGCGTACACGAACGGCTCTCGGACCGAAACCCGTGCTAGCGACTCGGATAATTCAAGAAGAGAGGGAGAGAGGGGCGGCCTTGCTTCATTTAGTAGTTATGAAATCCCTAAATGATAAATCCCTAAATGAAGCATATAAGTGATGGTGAGAAGGAAGCAAGCAAAGTCCAACTTTGCTACCTCTTTTCCACCTACATGACTCACACCATGAGTCATCACTTTCATCATTATAAAAGATGACTCACCCTCTCATTTCAAGTGATGAATTCGGCCAAGGATGGTGAGTAATGTGAAGATATTTGTTTAAGGAATCAAAGTCCAACTTTGCTACCAAAAAGTCATACCATGACTCACCAAATTTAATCATCATCTTTTGTTTAAAGAATGACTCATCATTCTTAAAACAAAAGGCATGACTAAAACCCTAACCCCTAAATTTCGGCCAACTCTCCCCAACATAATGTTGGCAATTTCATTTTATGTGTTAAGCCCAATTTGACTTCCTTTGATTTAATTAATTTCAAATGCAATTCCAATTCAACATGTATGTATATATATTGCTATATAATACATTACATACATTGACATTAGAATTCATTTGATCTATTAACTTAATCAATGGATTAAATTAGACATACATAAAATGAAATACATGTAAACCTATACATGGAAGAATATTCATTTTAAGTCTTAAGCCTAATATTACTTCCTTTGATTTGATTAATTTCAAATGCAACTTTACTTTAACATGTATGCTTATATATTATACCATATAATATATTACATACATTTAAATTAAAATTCATTTGACCTATTAATTTAATCAAGGGATTAAAATAGGTATACATAAAATGAGATACATGTAAACCTATACATGTATAAACATATTTCCACCTAGGAAATATATCCATAAATTAATTCATTGAATTAACTATGGAGGCCAAAATAAATATTAATTATATAACTATGATCAATCCAATTGATCATATAATATAACTAATGAATCTCTCTCTCTTCAAATGTGTATACTCCAAGTACACACTAATCCGACTAGTTAAAGTCCAGACGTTCAATGTGTACGATCCAATGGGCCCGTCTTTATGTTGGCAGTGGGCCAAGACCCACAGACTGCAGGCGGGCTCTAGCAAGCCACTGCAGCCCCCAATCAAGACGGAGTAAGCAGTCAAACTGAAAACGTAACCCAGTAGTTTGAACTTGTAAATCCCATGTCACTGATATCGGTGTCCAACACTGAGGCATGGAAGTATCACCCTCCTTGTGTCTGGACCTTGACTTGATACCGAATGAACTGATGCTCACAAACAAGATCCAATCTTGTTTGGGTGCGGCCGCACACTTATCAGTAACATTCTTCAAGAGGCCGATGATATCGTCTCAGTGAATCACTGAGTGACATTCCCTTCTGCATATCCATAGTGCTGCCATGCTTACTGACACACCCGAACGTACCCGTACTTGGCACCCTTTTACAGGCCCGTTGGGCGTACACCAAAGTGTGCCACCTCGCATGCAGCACCATCATATGGTCCGGTCGAAGGACTTATACAAGTACTACACGAGAATCATTTGTGATACTATACCATGCAGATTCCCGTTAAGTGGATCAATCCAGTACCATGCCCTTTTGCATGTACCCATTAACCTAGTTGACATTCCATGTTCTATGACCGGTAAGACACCGCCATACAACCAGGCTAATGATAGTCTTTGGTTCCATTCATTCCCATGATTGGAACAGACTACGGATGACTTTATGGTCATATCGTTTTCACTATCCACAGTCTTACTGCCAAGTGCCTCACACTTGACAACATGGATATGGATATGTCCATTGGATACTCTATTTAAAATATAGCACAAGACATATAATAAATAGATTAATGCCTTTATCTCCTTGACACAAATTGTATAATACATAAAGTTTACATTAATGTACCAAATGTATCATACAAACACAAGGACCAATGCCTCGGGACTAGGGCATTTCCAACAATCTCCCACTTGCACTAGTACCTACTAGGCATGGGTCTAATCCCTATAGATCTAGTACAACCTTCGTGCATAGGCTTAGCCAAGCATGTTGGTCAACAGATCTGCGACATTGTCTTTGGTGTCCACTCTTTGCAATGAGATGTCACCCCCTCAGCGATTTCTCGCAATAGGTGAACCTCCCTGAGTTCGTGCTTCGTGTATATGTGTGACCGGGGCACATAGCTTGTGCAACAGCCCCGCGTTGTCACAGAAGATATCAACTGGTTCCCGGATAGTAGATACTATCCCCAGTTTTGTGATAAACTTCTTCATCCACACAGCTTCCCTAGCTGCTTCACACGTTGCAATGTACTCAGTTCCTGTGATAGAAACCGCGATGGTCTATTACTTGGAGCCTCTCCAACAATAGCACCACCATTTAGCATGAATATATACCTATACTGCGACTTATATTCATCCTGGCTGGTCTGAAAGCTTGCATCAGTGTACCTAGTAGCTGACTGCTCTTCCTGACCCACATGGGCGACATTAGGTCTTGTACATAGCATGGAGTACATGATTGATCCCATGGCTGAAGCTCATATAGGACCAATTCATGTTCTCCCTATCCTGCCTTGTCTTAGGACAGTACTTCTTGCTAAGTTTCAGCTTATGACCCATTGGCAAGAAACCTTTCTTAGCCTGGTCCATGCTGAATCTTTTCAGAACGAAGTCTATGTACTTGGCCTGACTTAGGCCCAGAAGCCGATTGGATCTAACCCTGTAGATACTGATCCCTAGGATCGTCTCAGCTTCGCCTAAGTCCTTCATTGCGAAGCACTTACACAACCATTACAATTCCCTTGTAGTGTTGGTATGTGGCTTCCAATCAGAAGGATGCCATCCATATTTCATACCAGGAAAGTTACTATGCTCCCACTAAACCTCTTATACACACCCTTAAAGGTATTGTCGGCCTATAGCTTATAGCACCACTTGCAACCTATTACCTTAGCACCTGGAGGTGAATTAACCAGGTTCCAAACCTGATAATCATACATAGATTGCAAATCCACCACCATGGCAGACAGTGGGCTAGCTATAGCCTACTAGTAGGTTTTGAGCTCCTCTTCGTCCAAGACAAAAAGAGCGTAATCATTAGAAACAAAAACCGATGTTTTCCATGTTCCTGATGATCCCTACCAGACCTTTTAGGTCCTTGTGTGACCTGGGCTGGTGCTTCCCCTTTTGGAAGCTTCACCCTGGTCTCCGAGTTATCCTTTTCAGGAGTTTCTGAGCTTTGAACTTCCCTGAGTTCAATATCGCTCCCACTGTCTTTCTTGAAAAGAAACCCCTTTTCAAGAAGGACCCCCTTTTGCGCCATGAACACCTTGTTCTCAGCGGGGTCGTAGAAGTAATACCCTTTGGTTTCCCTAGGGTAGCTCACAAACAGGCATTAGTCGGTTTTGGGTTCTAGTTTTGCTCACAGTCAATTTCTTGCCTTGTGCATAACAACCCCAAATCCGTAAGAAAGACACATTAGGCACCCTGCCCGTCCATATTCCAAATGGGGTCTTTTCCAAAGCCTTAGTCGGAGTATAATAGAAAATGAGAGCCATTGTCTCAAGAGCGTATCCATTAAAAAAAACTTATTGGGAGAAAGGAATGACTCATCGTTTGAGCGGACCATGTCCAACAGGGTCCTATTCCTCCGTTCGGACACCCCATTCCATTGTGGTGTTCCTGGAGGAGTGAGCTGTGGAACTATTCCATGCTCTCTCAAAATGAGTCAAACTATAGGCTTATATGCTCACCACCTCGGTCCAACCGAAAGGCTTTGATATTTCTGCCTAGTTCTGTACTTCGTTTCTTACTCCCTTGAACCTATCAAGGGTCTCAGACTTATATTTCATTAAATAGGCATGGCCATTTCTGATGAAATCGTCTGTGAAGGATACGAAGTATAGATGTTCACCCCTGGTTGCTATGCTTGTCGGTCCATATACATCTCAATGCATTAGGTTCAATAAGCTAGCAACCCTTTTAGCCTCCTTGCTAAAAGGTTCTTTAGTCATTTTACCTTATAAACCAGACTCGCATATATCAAGTGACTCCATGTCCAATGATCCTAGGATTCAAGCGATGTGAAGCCTAGCTATGCGCTTCTTGTTTATGTGGCCTAAATGACAATGCCAAAGGTAAACCGGATTAAGTTCGTTAGGCTTAACCCTTTAAGTATGTATATTATAGACATGATTAGTTTCATTTAGATCCAGGATATAAAAGACATTATTTAATAGAGCTACTCCATAAAATAATTCTTTTCTAGATAAACCCTTTTTACTATTATCAATAGTAAATGTACATCCAGAAATATCCAAAACTGAAACAGAAATAATATTCCTGTACATAACAGGTACAAAATAACATTGTTTCAGCAGTAACAAAACTAATCTACTAGGCATCATAAGCTGGTCCCGCTGATCTTTATGGCAGCAACCCTTGCTCCATTTCTGACCTGCAAGTCCACTTGTCCCGATCCCAGTGATCTCCTGTTCTTAAGTCCCTGCACATTCAACAAATGTGAGAACCACATCTAGTATCCAATACATAAGATGTTGAAACAGAGGTTAATGTCTATGACATATATACCTGATGAAGACACGCCCTGCGTCTTCCTTTTCTCTCCCAAAAGCTTGGGACACGATCTTTTCCAATGTCCAGCCTGCTTGCAACCGAAGCAGACATCCTTGGAACGGGCCTTGGGCTGGGCTTTAGCCTTTTTAGCCTTGGCTTCCTTAGCCTTGGCCTTGGCCTTTGCCTTGCCCTTGCCTTTAGCAAAAGGAGGTTTCCCCTTGTTAACCTCAAGTACCGGCGGATTCTTCTTGATCGACAGTTCAGCGAGCTCAAGCATCCAATGCAGCTCACTAACAGTACGGTCCATCCCTTGCTTGTAAAAGTTTAGGATGAATTGATCATAAGAATCCGGTAAAGAATCCAGGATCGTGCTAACCGCCAGCCCCCGTGAGATAGGAGTTCCGAGACGGGCTAAATTATCCAGATAGCCCTTCATCTTGAGCACGTGTGCACTCACAGATGTCCCGGCTCCCATCTTACAGCTGCGGAATGCCTTGTGGATCAGGTACCTTTCCTGATAAGCTTGCTCATAAAACATCTCATTAAGAGTTGTCATTATAGCAAAGGCCTGATGATCCAAGAACTGCTTTTGCAATTCAGGAACCATACTAGCCAACATCAGGCATGTCACATCCCGGTTCTCTTTTACATGTGCCAAGTATTCCTCCAGCTGGGCAGCCGGTGGATTACTTCCCGTTGGCACATCCGGTACAGGCTTTTGAGCACATACTCTTTAGACTCTTGTCTTAGAACTTTCCTTAAGTTCATAGACCAGTCCCAAAAGTTAGGGCCAGAAAGCTTGTCCCATTCCAAGAAAGATCGCAGTGATAAAGTATCATTCGTAGCCATTGGTTTCTACACAGAAAAATTACGAGTGTTAATAAAGGACTTAACATGTTCTTCCCATATTATAATTAATAATGAATCGTGTTATTAATTAACTCGAGTTGTTGGGCTCATGGGCCGAGATCCATATTATATCAAGATATAGCCAGACGAGGGCCTGGAACAACTATACCCCAATTTTTAGGTAGGAACGCCGTCCAATCCCAACCTAGGGACTCTCGGTTTGATGGGTCTGTTGGCACTTACCCATCTGTGCTTAGGGCCAGGAACATCCTACTACCCACGCTAAGTCAAAACCTCCATCCAAGTGTTAGAGTAACCAATACTCCAACCCAATACAAAATGACGATACTCCAGTGCATCCAACGAGGGTTGGTCTACAGCTGGCCTATCCCCACTTCGAGTAGGTTATGAATGAGGGAAGCACTTTTAAGAGACTTAGTAATTACCTTTTGGTTATTAGATTCAATTAATAACGGCTTAGATGCATAGGCGGGTGAAATAGGGTTTGTACATACATTCTCACATGTAAATAAATAAAGCATAATTAAATAAAAATGAAATGCTATGGGCCAAAATTTACATCCTAATATAATTCTAGTAAACCTATACTAGAACGACATCAGGTGGGCCGCATCCTCATCCTTCAAGCACGCCAATCCAATCGGCTTCTTCTTTACATAATTCCATAAAATAAAATAAAATTACATAAAAAGAAAACGGCGCGTAGGCCGTATTTACCAAAAGAATATTACAACCCAAATAAATAAGGCCCAAAACATCCATTCATGCATTTAATCATACATACACGTATCCAATACATACAATTTATAAACATGTTAAATGCATGAATTAATCCCATTTCAATATATGTCCATAGCCATTATTTTGAAATCGCCAAATTTTGGCCGATCATGGTTCTAAACCCGTGCGGGCTTTGGGCCTCCAACCCAGGCAAAATTGCTCCCAATCCAATTGGGAAACCATGAATTCCAAAATTAGCCGTCCGGGTAATCGTGCCAAGAAAACCCGAACCAATTTCAATTAACCGTATTTATTTCCAAAATAAATATCGCATGAACGAAAAATAAATCCATTCATAAAACATGCGCATAAAATTTCCAAAATTAAACACGCACAATTTTAAAACAATTAAAATTTTAAAATCCCACGCGTATAAAAATTACCAAAATTTAAACACGCATATTTTTAAAATTTTAAATCCGGCCCGGCCCAAAAAATCCCGCCAAATCCAAAAACGGGCCCGGCCTGCTGCGCGGAGCAGCCGCGGCGCTGCTGCCCAGCAGCAGCCCCGCTGCCGCGCAGCGGCTGCTGCCCAGCAGCAGCCTGCTGCTGGCGTGCAGCAGCTGCTGCCCAGCAGCAGCTGCTGGCGCGCAGCAGCCCTGCTGCTGGCGTGCAGCAGCTGCTGCCCAGCAGCAGCTGCTGGCCAGCAGCAGCTGCTGGCCAGCAGCAGCCCAGCTGCTGCCGAGGCAGCAGCCAGCAGCAGCTGCTGCCTGTGGCGCCTAGCGCCGCAGGCAGCGGCTGCTGCCCCCGTTTCGACCCGAAACGGTCCGTGATTTTTCCGAAACAAAACCAAGCAACATGAAATTAAATCACCAAGAAATAAAATCATGCATAGGAAATTAAATCTAGCATAAAACCTATATGCAAAATAAAATTTCCATAAACAAAACACAAATAGAAAAAATAAACAAAGCATAAACCAATATGCAAAACTTTTCCATTTGCAAAATTCAAGGGGCAAAATCACAAAAACCCCAAACCAAAAATAAATCCCGTCCACCAAAAATCGCCAATTTTAAAATACGGGATCCGCCAAGTAAAAGATTTCCACGGATCAAAAGCCCGCTCTGATACCACTGTTGGGATTCGTCACGGGAAACCGACCGATAAAAGCGGAAAGACGCGTCGATTTCCTCGAATCCGGCCCAGGAGCTTAAGATGTGGAAATCTAAAACATGAAGGCATAAAAAGAGGGTTTCAAAACTAACCTCAAAGTCTCTCTAAGAGACAGAAGCAGACTGCAGAAACCAAGGGTAGGTTTCCTCCACCGATGCGTACACGAACGGCTCTCGGACCGAAACCCGTGCTAGCGACTCGGATAATTCAAGAAGAGAGGGAGAGAGGGGCGGCCTTGCTTCATTTAGTAGTTATGAAATCCCTAAATGATAAATCCCTAAATGAAGCATATAAGTGATGGTGAGAAGGAAGCAAGCAAAGTCCAACTTTGCTACCTCTTTTCCACCTACATGACTCACACCATGAGTCATCACTTTCATCATTATAAAAGATGACTCACCCTCTCATTTCAAGTGATGAATTCGGCCAAGGATGGTGAGTAATGTGAAGATATTTGTTTAAGGAATCAAAGTCCAACTTTGCTACCAAAAAGTCATACCATGACTCACCAAATTTAATCATCATCTTTTGTTTAAAGAATGACTCATCATTCTTAAAACAAAAGGCATGACTAAAACCCTAACCCCTAAATTTCGGCCAACTCTCCCCAACATAATGTTGGCAATTTCATTTTATGTGTTAAGCCCAATTTGACTTCCTTTGATTTAATTAATTTCAAATGCAATTCCAATTCAACATGTATGTATATATATTGCTATATAATACATTACATACATTGACATTAGAATTCATTTGATCTATTAACTTAATCAATGGATTAAATTAGACATACATAAAATGAAATACATGTAAACCTATACATGGAAGAATATTCATTTTAAGTCTTAAGCCTAATATTACTTCCTTTGATTTGATTAATTTCAAATGCAACTTTACTTTAACATGTATGCTTATATATTATACCATATAATATATTACATACATTTAAATTAAAATTCATTTGACCTATTAATTTAATCAAGGGATTAAAATAGGTATACATAAAATGAGATACATGTAAACCTATACATGTATAAACATATTTCCACCTAGGAAATATATCCATAAATTAATTCATTGAATTAACTATGGAGGCCAAAATAAATATTAATTATATAACTATGATCAATCCAATTGATCATATAATATAACTAATGAATCTCTCTCTCTTCAAATGTGTATACTCCAAGTACACACTAATCCGACTAGTTAAAGTCCAGACGTTCAATGTGTACGATCCAATGGGCCCGTCTTTATGTTGGCAGTGGGCCAAGACCCACAGACTGCAGGCGGGCTCTAGCAAGCCACTGCAGCCCCCAATCAAGACGGAGTAAGCAGTCAAACTGAAAACGTAACCCAGTAGTTTGAACTTGTAAATCCCATGTCACTGATATCGGTGTCCAACACTGAGGCATGGAAGTATCACCCTCCTTGTGTCTGGACCTTGACTTGATACCGAATGAACTGATGCTCACAAACAAGATCCAATCTTGTTTGGGTGCGGCCGCACACTTATCAGTAACATTCTTCAAGAGGCCGATGATATCGTCTCAGTGAATCACTGAGTGACATTCCCTTCTGCATATCCATAGTGCTGCCATGCTTACTGACACACCCGAACGTACCCGTACTTGGCACCCTTTTACAGGCCCGTTGGGCGTACACCAAAGTGTGCCACCTCGCATGCAGCACCATCATATGGTCCGGTCGAAGGACTTATACAAGTACTACACGAGAATCATTTGTGATACTATACCATGCAGATTCCCGTTAAGTGGATCAATCCAGTACCATGCCCTTTTGCATGTACCCATTAACCTAGTTGACATTCCATGTTCTATGACCGGTAAGACACCGCCATACAACCAGGCTAATGATAGTCTTTGGTTCCATTCATTCCCATGATTGGAACAGACTACGGATGACTTTATGGTCATATCGTTTTCACTATCCACAGTCTTACTGCCAAGTGCCTCACACTTGACAACATGGATATGGATATGTCCATTGGATACTCTATTTAAAATATAGCACAAGACATATAATAAATAGATTAATGCCTTTATCTCCTTGACACAAATTGTATAATACATAAAGTTTACATTAATGTACCAAATGTATCATACAAACACAAGGACCAATGCCTCGGGACTAGGGCATTTCCAACACCTAATACCTCCTGTCTACCCCCAAGCAGAATACACTGGAGCGACCTTGGACAAGATCCCAAGCTTCAAGGGCGGCTAGGAGACAGAGGGTAGTTGAGAGTGACAGTGATTTTGAGCCTGGGGAAGGAGTGAATATGGCAGAACAGACACCGAGCATGGCTGATGTTCTGAGAGATTTCTTCAGGTCGCAGGATTTCCGCGACATGTTAAAGGAAGAGATGAGGGCAGTCGTTAGAGAAGCTGGTGAGACTGGTGGTAGTGGAGCCGGGAAGGAAAAAGAAGCTGAGTCATCCCAACATGGTGGTGACGCTTTGGCTAGCCTTGAAAAGCTGCAGGAGATAGAGGCAGCTATGGAACAGAGGATGAAAGGCAAGTGCTCTGAACTAGATGAGGTCATGGCCCAGTTGAAGAAGGGGGTCGGGATCAGTGCTGAATCCAAGAAGGGGGTGAACGTTGATGCCATGATCAGTAGGGGCATCGAGACATTTCCTATTGGCTTCCAAGTGCCGAAAGTCCCCACTTACAAAGGAATGGGCTCATCGGAGGCCCATGTGAATTTATATGCCCGGATTATGCTGACAGCAGGCGCTACAAAGCAACAATTGATTAATCTGTTCCCCACCACACTGGAGGGAGGTGCTCTGGGATGGTATAACTCACTGTCAGAGGAGGAGCAGTCTGATTGGGAAGTATTGTCAGCAGCCTTCATCAAATACTACAGCTTCAACACCAAAATCCAGGTGAAGCTGTATGATTTGGAGAGGGTGAAACAGAAATTCAATGAGCCCTTTGACGAATACTACCAGAGGTGGATGAACAAGATGATCCTCCTAAAGAACCGCCCTGATGAAGACGAGCTCATACAGAAGCTCATTGATGGTAGCAAAGATATTTTCAAGAACAACATGAAATTCCATCCCTTCAAGGAGCTTAGTGAGGTCTATAGCATGGCCATGAAGATAGAAAGGGATGAAGAGGAGAAGCCAGCTGGTCAGAAAGGGGGAAGAAGTACAGGGTATGGTTCAGGGTATAGATCAACCACAGCAGCTGGGTCTGGCAGTGGTTCTGGTTCAAGTTCCAGTGGCAAATAGGGGCAATCATCAGAGGTGAAGCAGGTCGAAGTGGCTACTGTGAATCAGCAGCAAGGCAACCAGAACAGGGGTTCTGGAGGACAAGGCATAATGCCCTGGACTCTTACCTTGGCAAAAATATTCGCCAAGTGTAGGAATGGTGGCTGATTGCAATCCCTAAGGCCATTTGAGAAGCCATCAGAAGCTGACAAAGATAACTTCTACACTTATCATGTGGTGACAGGCCACCGAACCAATAACTGCTACAAGCTAAGGGATGCCATCCAGAAGCTCATTGACGAGGGAAAACTGCAAGAGCCAGCCAAACCCAGCACTAAAACCAACCCACTGCCGGTATTCGAGAACCGGGTTAACATGGTCCAATCGGGGTTGCCGGCTAACTTTATATTTGCCCGAGTTCTGCAAGCGAACCCTACGATTCAGGCAGTGGCGGTAGGGGAACCCGAAGTGGAACCCGAGTGTGAAAAGGAGGGATGTAAGGAGATCAAGCCCATAAGTCTGGATGATCTCGACTCCGAAGATGAGTACGAGGAATTTGACAAAAGAGAAGTAGTCAAGCTCCCAGTTGTTGAAAAGCTGAAAATTCAAGAAGTGCAGCATGTGACTCGGAGTGGAAGGGTATATCAGCCGGTAGATCAGACGAAAGACAAAGCATCGATGAATGGGTCGGGCAGTACTTCGGCACCGGAAAGAGTCGAGAAAGAAGACTTGGTCATTTCCCAATTGAAGAAGACCCCTGCACAAGCCAGTTTGTGGCATCTGCTTATGACCTCCAAAGAGCATAGGGAGGCTTTAGTGAAGAAGCTATCAGAAATTGAAGTCTCCCCTATAGCTTCACTAGAGGCTATGTGCTGTTTGCTAGACAAAGTCCATGCTGGAGCTCCTAATATTGTTTTCTCTGAGAAAGACCTACCTACAGAAGGAAAGGCCCACAACAAGGCTCTTTACATTAGAGCCTATGTCATGGATAAGGTATGCCGTGCGTTATGGTGGATGACGGCTCAGCTCTGAACATATGCCCGCTGAAAATGTTACCGTTTCTAGGCATGAATGAAGCAGTGTTGAAAAGGTCCTCGACAGTCATTCGAGCGTATGATGATTCTAAAAGAACAGTGATAGGGACCTTCGAAACAGAAGTGGAGGTTGGGCCCATCAAGTCCATGGTTGTCTTCACAGTGATCGATATCTCGGTCACATTCTCCTTATTGCTTGGAAGGCCCTGGTTCCATCCTTTGGGAGGTGTTCCTTCCACATTGCACCAGAAGATTAAATTCTCTATGAATGACAGGATTGTGACTGTTGAGGCAGACGCCCAGTCGATGGTAGCTGCAGTGGATGAAGGAGTGGTTCCTTTTGGAGGATTCCAAATTGCTGTCATTAAGGAGGAAGAAACCATAGATGCCCCTATGGTCATTTTTGAGAACTACATGCCGGAGTGGCTATCCCGATATCTGTACAAGCTGAACTTTGTCCCGGGAATGGGACTCGGGATTAATTTGCAAGGTGTTCCAGAATTCAAGATCGACTCGCGAAAGTCAAAGCAATACAGCCTTGGTTATGTAGAGGGGTCATCGGAGCAGTAGAATCTGAAAAAGGACAAGAATGGCAAGGTCATGATGAAGCCATTTCTGAAGGTAGGAGAAAGCCTTTACAAGGGCCAAGCTGAACCGGTGCTGGTTGGAAATGTCGAGCACCCTGGCTTTGAGATCTTTGCAGATGTTGTGGATTTTGAGAAAAGCCAGGAAGAGCCAGTAGCCCCTGTAATGATGGAGGAAGCTATTGCTGAATCTTAAATTTTGAAAGGAGAGTCATCTGAGGTGACAGCAGAAACCATAGAGGTGGCCGAGGAAGAAGATGAAAAGAAGACCTGTGCCGAAGCTACAGAAGTGATCTCGGGAGCTTTGACTGCAGCATTAACCAAAGCTTTTGGGAAATCCAAGGAAGGATTTGGCGAAGAACTGATGGCCAAAGTGAACTTGGACTCTGTGGTTGCTGAAATCGCCAAGATTATGGAGAAAGCTAAGGCACAGATGGCCGAGAAAGCTACAGTCCCAGATGATGCTCTGGAAGGGAAGATGGAAGCTGATGAAGAATAAGGCCCTCCGCCTGTGGAGGATAAAAATGATTTTGTTGTATCTATTTCTTCCATTTTCAATGTAACTGATGTACTTTATGATAAGTTCAATGCAATGAAATCCCAGTTTGCTTACTTGTGTGATGTTTATCCTGATAATTCTGTGCATGCATTTAAATCACCATCAAGCATATTTAGCATACATGACACTACATTGCATGAAATCAATATAAGTACAGATGAAAACCCTAAAATGGTACTCATTTCACATGAGCTTAAATCCGAGGAAGAAAGAGAATTAATAAGAATACTCCAAAAATATGTTACAGCTTTCGCCTGGTCGTATGAAGACATGCCGGGTGTAGATACAGAAATAGCAGTGCACAAAATCCCGACAGACCCTAAGTTCAGAACGGTAAAGCAGAAGTTGAGGAGACTAAGACCGGAATGGGCTGCGCTGGTGAAAGAAGAAGTGGCCAAACAGATAGACGCCAAGTTTCTTGAAGTGGTGGAGTATACAGAATGGCTAGCCAACATTGTCCCTGTACCTAAAAAGGATGGAAGGGTCAGAGTATGCATCGACTATAGGGACTTGAGCAAGGCCTGCCCTAAGGAAAATTTCCCACTACCTCACATTGACGTATTGGTTGATAGTGCAGCAAAAGCAGCAATGTACTGATTCATGGATGGCTTCTCGGGGTACAATCAGATTCTGATGGATGTGATCGACAAGGTGAAAACATCGTTCATCACAGAATGGGGTACTTTCTGCTATAGAGTGATGCCTTTTGGATTAAAGAACGCCGGAGCCACTTATCAGAGGGCTGTCACAACTCTGTTGCACGATATGATCTATAAAGAAGTTGAAGTGTATGTCGATGATATGCTTGTTAAATCAACAACCCGGGAGGAACACCCTGTTATCCTGGATAGATTTCTAACACGCATTGGAGAGTACAACTTGCGGCTTAACCCCAAGAAGTGCATATTCGGGGTCACATCAGGGAAGTTGTTGGGCCATGTAGTTAGCCAGAGGGGGATAGAAATGGACCCAGATAAAATCAAAGCCATCCAAGATATGCCAGCTCCAAAGACTGAAAAGGAGGTCAGATCATTCTTGGGTTCCTTGCAATATGTCAGCCGCTTCATAGCCAAGCTAACTTCCACTTGTGAGCCAACCTTTAAGCTATTAAAGAAAGATCAGCCAATTGTGTGGGATGACAAGTGTCAGCTGGCATTCGAGAAGATCAAGGCTTACCTGGTAAAACCACCAGTGTTGAGTCCTCCAATTCCAGGGAAGCCTCTAATTTTGTACTTGGCAGTTGAAGAATCCTCTATAGGGGCAATGCTAGCACAGGAACAAGATGGCAAGAAGGAGTATCCCATCTACTACCTCAGCAAAAAGCTGTTGGAGTATGAAACCAAGTATACACTGGTGGAAAAGACATGTGTGGCGATTATTTGGTTGACCAAGAAGCTGCGCCACTATTTCCAATCCTACAAGATACAAGCTGTGGCTAAAGTGGATCCAATGAAGTATCTCTATGAAGCACCGGCGTTGGTTAGGAAGCTGTCTAGGTGGTTGTTACTTGTTTCTGAATTCGACATCGAGTACATCACGAAGAAAACCATTAAAGGGCGAGCCATGGCAGAGTTTCTGGCAAACCAACCCCTAGAATCAGATTACATAGAGAACCTGGAATTCCCTGATGAGTAGTTAGCCATGGTGGAAGTGAAAAGATGGGTCATGTGCTTCGATGGGGCAGTGAATAGAAAAGGCGCTGGAATCGGGGTACTTATAGCAACACCGGATAGTGAGGTCATTCCTTTATCCAAAAGGCTGATCTTTCCCGTAACCAACAATGGGGCGGAATATGAAGCATGCTTGTTTGGAATGGAGGCTCTATTAACCTTAGGAGCAAATGATGTCTTAATTGTCGGTGATTCACTTCTAGTGATCAGGCAAGCTCAGGGTGAGTGGGAACTAAAAGAAGAAGCCTTACGGCCTTATTTGGAATTGCTACAGTTCAGAAAGGGTTTATTCGGCCAGTGTGAATTCAGACATGTCCCCACGGATGAGAATAAGATGGCTGATGCGTTAGCTACTTTGTCCTCTATGTGGGAAAATCCAGAAAAGACACAAGCTCAACCACTGGTCATAGCCACTTCCAGGCATCCTTGCTTCTAAGTCCACGAAATAATGGAATTATCAGCCGAAGAAAAGCCATGGTTCTTTGACATTTACCGGTATGTTAAGGAGGGAAAGTACCCAGAAGAGGCCAGTGCTGCTGATAAGTTGACACTGAGAAAACTAGCTAGTCAATTCAGAATCTTAGAGGACAAGTTGTATAAAAGAACAGCATATGGAGTCCTTTTGAGGTGTCTAACTGAGCAAGAAGCAAAAGAAGTGATGCAGCAAGTACATGCAGGATCCTGTGGGCCACATATGAATGGACTTGCCATGGCTAGGAAGATCATGAGACAAGGCTACTTCTGGATGACGATGCAAGCAGATTGTATAAGAAAAGTGAAGAGATGTCATGAATGTCAGATCTATGCAGACATTAGTCATCTTCCTCCACTTGAACTTCAAAATCTAGCATCTCCTTGGCCGTTTTCAGCATGGGGGATAGACATGATTGGTGAAATTCATCCAGCTGCATCTAATGGGCATAGATTCATAGTTGTGGCAGTTGACTATTTCTCCAAATGGGTCGAAGCAGAATCCTTCACTAATGTTACAGCCAAGCATATGGTCAAGTTCATCCAGAAGAACATCTTCACTCGGTATGGGATTCCTCACCACATAGTAACTGATAATGGAGTATAGTTTCAAGGGGCGACAGCTGAGCTATTTGCAGAACATGGTATTGAACACCATAAGTCTTCCCCATACAGGCCTCAGGCTAATGGTGTAGTAGAAGCAGCTAACAAGGCAATAAAGAAGATCTTATCAAAGATGGTAACCACTTACAGGGATTGGGCTGATAAACTACCTTATGCTCTTTGGGGTTACAGGACTAGTGTCAGAACACCGACAGGGGAAACTCCTTATGCCTTGGCATATGGAATGGAAGCAGTGTTGCCAGTGGAGATAGAACTTAAGTCACTCAGAGTTGCCCTGGAAGCTCAATTATCAGAGACTGAATGGGTTCAAGCCAGGTATGAACAGTTGGCAGCATTAGATGAAAGGCGACTAAAAGCACTGGATCACCTGCAGATGTATCAGCGCAGAATGGCTAGAGCCTATAATCGAAATGTGAAGTACTCTAAGCGGCAGTTAAAAGCAGGAGACTTGGTTCTAAAGCAACTAAGGCCTTCAAATGTTGATGTTAGAGGCAAGTTCAGACCCAATTGGGAAGGACCATATGTGGTGAAGAAGGTGCTATCAAAAGGCGCTATCAAAAGGCGCTGTCAGCATCACAGACATGGATGGAAACGAGTTCACCAACCCGATCAACCAAGACAGGCTAAAGCTTTATCATGTATTAGGTCTACTAGGCTGAAAACTCGAAAAGAGCGGTCTAGGCAAAAGTTAAGACACAAGAGAAAATAATCAGTCGGAAAATCTGAAAAGGACGACTGGTGACAGATTCTGGCTCAGTGTGGAATCTGTACCATTTAGGAACCAACTTGTTTCAAATGTACTCATTTTGACTTCATCAATAAAGTGAAGTGTTTGTTTAAATATATTTGCATGGTTATGACAAATGCACAAACAAAGTTGTCTTGCATAAACACATATTCAAAGAAAGCACTTTGTATTCAACTGATCAGTATCATCATATTATTTGGCAAATGAAAATGTATTAAATACGTGCAATTTAAAATCTTTTATCGTCCTCTAAAGTCTAGTTCATCTTCCCAAACAAGCAATAAAGGGTCACAACACCATTTTAGTCTTAAAAAAAAAAAAAAAAAAAAGAGCTCGCTAAGGTGAAAACCAAAAAGGCACCTCAGGCAAAAATTAGAGCAGCCCGCTAAGCTGAAAACCCATATCAGGCAGTTTAGGCAAAAGTTAGGGCATATGAAAAGCTCGCTAAGGCGAAAACCGAAAAGGAGCCTTGGGCAAAAGTTAGAGCAGCTCGCTGGGCTGAAAACCTGATTTGGGCAACCCAGGCAAAAATTAGAGCACTTGCAAACTCATAACTTCCCACAAAAGCAGGAAAAGCATAACGTCCTCAGTATTCCCCACAGAATTCGTCACATCACTCCCCAGCAGAGTTTCCCCCACTATTCCCCAGCGGAATCTACATAAAGAACACCATCAATTATTTCCCCGTAAAGTCTCCATATTACTCCCCAGCGTAGTCTATGCAAAGAACACCACAATTATTTCCTCAATCGAGCTGTCACACTTTTCCCCAGTGGAATCTCTACAAGGAATACTATGATCATTTCCCTAGCAGTCACCTCACTCCTTCGATAATCACCAAACAATACCCCAAGAAAAGCAAAATCAACCAGGGGCACAACATATCTCCCCAGCGGAAGACAGAAACGTCCAATAACAGAAAATACATACATGTACATATACATCATCATGCATCCATACATTGCATATATCAATTACTTATCCCCGGCTAGTCTTCATTCTTAATCGAAGGGGCAAAAATTTTTTGTTTAAAAATCTCTCGATCAAGGAATAAAGACTTGCCATTTTAAGTGTAGGAATTCTTCCCCAGCTTAATATCCTCAGCAAGTCGGTAGATCCGCCTCGAGTAATGTAAACTTGGTATCGGCCCAGATCCGCTCCATTATCTCAAATTTCTCCAGCGAGTCCGCCTCAAGTAATGTAAGCTCGGTATCGGCCCAGATCCGCTACATCGTCCAAGTCCCCCAGCAGATTCACCTCGAGTAATGTAAACTCGGCATCGGCCCAGATCAGCTTCATCTATTTCCCCAGGAAAGTTCGCCTCGGGTAACCCAGACCCGGTATCGGCCAATTTCTTCATCAATTTCGCCTCGGATAACATAGACCCGGTATCGGCTAATCTCATCTACAGCATCGCCTCAGGTAACATAGACCCAGTATCGGCTAATTTCACCCATCATTTGCCTCAGATAACCTAGACCCGGTATCGGCTAAACCGCGATTCACCCACTCCTTCGCCTCGGGTAACCTAGACCTGATATCGGCTTATTTCCTCCCCAGCATTGCCTCGGGTAACCTAGACCCGGTATCGGCCTATCTCATCAGAAGATTCATTCCAGTGTTCGCTGCGCTTTAATTCACGCTCTCAAATTCATCATCACGGGTATTATAGGCCTGTAGCCAGATGTCGAATTTGATCACGCGAGGGGCAGCTGTAAGCGCCGGGATTTTCTATACTTAAAAAAAAAGAGTTATAGTCGTACGACTATAGTTACAGTCGTACGACTGTAATGTCGGACAGACTACAAGAACCCATACCTCTGCAGCAGAAATGGAGGAGAGAGAGAGGGAGCATTAATTGCTCCCTTGTTGCAGCAAGCAAGGAAAAAAGGGCAGAGATAAAAAGAGGAAAAGGAAGAGAAAGGGGGAGATTGGAAAAAAATCTGGTGAAATCTAGAGAGAGAAGGAGAAAAGAGAGAGGAAAAAACCACCATAAAAAATTCATTCTTTTTTTTCTCTCCCATTTTCTTTAATTCTCGAAATTAAGCCTAAAACTTGTTAGAAATTTTTAGGTTAATCAGTTAACTTCTTAAACAAATCAAGAATTCGAACTTAAATCATCAGGATCCCTTGCAATTTGGATTTTGGACAAAAAGCTCTCAACTTCCATTCCAAAGGAAAAAAGCGCGAATTTGTTGGAATCGGAGCGACGCCAGGGGTCAAAACGACTTGGAATAGCTTCTAAAAAGGTAGTCACTTCCTTTCCTTACACTTTTTCTCGCTTTCTGGGTGTTTGAAGTGAGTTTTGTGTGTTTTTTGCTGCATTTTCGTATTTCTGTTCCTGGAAATTAAGAACAGTCGTACGACTGTTCTTGGTTTTCATGAACAGTCTTACGACTGTATATACAGTCGTACGACTGTTCTTAATTTCCAGTTGATTTTCTTCAGTTTTTGATTTAGAATGAATTTTCGGTGAAATTCTAATACTGAACTGATTACAGTCGCACGACTGTAAACTACAATCGTACGACTGTAATCCTTGTTCCAGAATCAGAATTTCAGCTTTTATCCGTAAAAAATCCCAGAAAAAATTAGAAAACCCCAAAAATTATCAAAATGAATTTTGTTGTGTGCATCACGACCATAGATTCAATTTTCTGGTAAATTTGCATTTAGATCAATTCAACGATGGAGACCCAGCTCTCGTGAAAACCGGCCCATTTAAAATATGAAAAATGCATGTAAACCGGCTAAATTGTTTTCAAATGATTTTCCCACAAATCAAAAATACAGGGACGTTTCAAAATGTTTTCCAGGCCTAACCGGGCCGGTTAGTCGAGCCAACCCGGTTACCCCCTAAATGCATGCCCCCGATTCTTGATTTCCCAATTCTGTCGATTTGAGTCCTAATTGTGGCGTGCTGTATATATTGTGCTAACCCTCTGTTTCGCAGGTTTTAATTTCTTTTTATTTTTATTTTTAATGTATTTTAATAGATTAAATCGTGTATTTAGGCGGTTGTAATTATTTTTAGATTTTCGTGTATTCTATGCGATTGTATAAGTGAAGTGAGAGTTTTTATTTTTCCATTCGATTTGGTTGTAGGCCAATTAATATTTATTTCTTTTCCTTATTTTTGTGTTAAATATTTTTTATGCGCACTGTATGTCTTTTATATTCAATAAAATGGACTTTAGATTTTGAAATACCATTTGAGAACATTGACAGTATTTATTTTAATTAGACACGAAATAAGGGACTTGTCCGAACCCAAATCTCTGGATAGTGTAGCGGCCGTTCGTCCGGTTTAGCTACATAAGAATTTCCCGGTTGAGCTGAGCCGGGTGGCGACTCCTACAATATTCATCGAGACTTAGGTCTCGGTTCTTTTATGTATTAATTCCATTTATTTTTCAAAACGCGGATTTCCATTATAAAAACCCCACGCGAGGGAGGGGCCCGCCCAAGATCGTGGCGCCCCATTCCGAAAGGGAGTCCCGCGTCCCGTCGAAAACGCGTCGTCCGCTCACAATAATCAATACCGGTTAGAGCTATTAATTCTAATTCTTAACCTAAACACTTAAACCTCTCAGTTCTAAGTGTCAAGCAAGAAAGCATCAAGTCTAAGAAATCCTAGCACTAACTAGTGAGCCACTAGAGCAATGGTCATGCAAAAGTCGTGTTGTATGATTCCGTTAATCTAGTCCTTTGGTCAATTATAGATTAAATATGAACATTGGAATTGATGGTCACACATCCAAAGCATTAAACATACACAACACAATATTGGAAAATAATACGAATGAAAATTGCATTAAACATAAAATAATTACATGGAACAATTGCTAAGATCCACCATAGCCTTAGCTATGGTGGAATTAGTTCATCACTAAACTAATAACACAAAAATGGATTAAAGAAAACATGGTAAAGAGAAAGGTTTAGAGAAAACTAGAATCAAAGTGGTTGATGTACGGATCGTTGAGATGAAAAGATGACTGCTCCTCCAAACCCTAGCTCCCAAGAACACGTTCTCCCAATCCACTCTTCCAAGAGAGAAAGTAAGAATAAAATCTCAAAAACTAAACTCTAAAAACTTAAAACTAAAACTAAAAACTACAGCTGAATAATGAATAATAATCATTTTCTAACTCTCCCCTCCTAAAACAAAAATGGAAGAAGAATTCTAATAAGAGTCAAAAACCCTTCCTTCTTTTAAGGGATATACCAAAAAAAGAAAACATTCCTCCTTTGACACAGAGTCCATTAGCTACCAAGATTTCTCAGCCAAAAGACTTCTAGTTCTCTCCTCAATAAGACCAAACCCGCAGCTTTTCCTTGGCCCATCACGAACGTAGGCCCAAATCACCAAATCAGCTTTAAAACTCCAAAATCAGCACCTCCCAAAGTATGGTCATGCCTTAGGACTGCTCCTGGGCTGTTTTAAGTGAATTTTCCTCCTTTATCATGTACTTTTAGCTCCATTCTCTTCTTAGGGGTCCTAACAAGGAAAATAGATAAAAAGGAAGTAAAATATGCCTTAAATAAATAAAATCAACTCAATTAAAGCACAAAACAAAGGCAAAATAAGTATATAAAATACTCTTATCAACTTCCCCACCCTTAAAGTTTGCTTGTCCTCAAGCAAACAAAACATCTCCAACTCCCGAAAACAATTAAGGAAAATTATAGATCAAACAACCAATTTTCAAAACATCACAAACCACAACCTCACTTTCATCCACAAGTCAAGCATACTCAATCAATATGGCTGTCACAAAAGAATTTGGCATTTAACCCCAATCTTATGCACACAAAGCAACTCAATTAACTATCAGAATATGATTTGCATCACTAAAATAGTAAACTTCTAAGTTACTTCCCAATCAATCATATAGATAAAGATCAATAGGACTTTAGAATTCACACAATTTTCTTGTGGAAAATATCACGATACATTGATCGATTCCATTTAAGTAACTTTATAATTTTTGACCTTACTTGAGATGTTACTTAGTCTTTCTGAACAGATAACAAAGATGGAGCAAACACAATGCACCCGACTTACTCAACTAAGCACATTCAATCAAGCGGCTACTAGCACTGTTCATAACTTCACCATGCAAGCGAAGCCATTAGAATAAGTTTCCATTTTCCATTCTTGACTTTTTGTCAATTTTCATTAAGCACAAATAATAAATTCCCTTACCCCAAGATTAATTCAAAGTAAAGCACACAATTTGCCTATTTCATCTCTTTACTTATGCTCAATCAAAAAGAAGCTTCCTAGAAAGTCTATGTCTAAAAGTGATACATCTCAACTCCAAAGTCTACATCATTACAAAGGTGCCAATCAAATGGAGCCTCATGTTGCATTTAATGGAAACATCCCTATTAACAAGCATACTTAACCTAGAAAGATGTAAAATGAGAGTTTGTAAGCTTACTTTTTTTTTTTTTTTTGAAAAACAAAAACATTGCTTTAAGGAGTTGGAACATTAAGTTGCAAGTGACAAACATAGGACCACAGAGAATGAACTTAAAGCAGCTCAAAAGGATGGAATAAAAGCATTAAAAAGAAATTTATTTACAACTCAATATGCACAATTTCCCTTCCCCACACTTAAAATTTACATTGTCCCCAATGTAAATCAACCAATCAATAACCATAAATGAAAAAGAATTAGAACAAGAGAACTCCCCTGGTTATCGAAAGCCGAAGTCCGAGTGCTAATGCGGGGAAGGTGGAAAAGGATTATCACATCCTTGGATTCGAAAAAGTTCAGCAACATTGGCTTCAATTCGTGTGTTTTGGTGCACCACCTACTGCAGAAGACTAAACATAGCCTACAAATCAACAGAATCAGAAACAGAAGGTACAACAGGAGGCTCTGAGCTAGTGGATGCCTTGCTGCCCTTCTGTAGGGTGCGACCTCTAAATGAGCGATCCTTGTTTCTTATCCACCAAACCAGGAAATTTGTAACTCCTACCTCCACAATATGCATACTCTTAAGGCAAGCAATATCTAATGGTGGAACAGAATAAGCAATATGCAAGTTATTATTGGACAAGTCAATGATCTTTTCATTTTCAGCAATACAGGTTATAAGAGACCCTAAAATCAGAGGTCTACTAAAAGAAATAACCTATTGAAATTGACCAATTATCCAAAATCCCAAATTTACTTTAACTTTATGAACCATGCACCACAAGAAAAATAACTCAGCCTTATTACAAGTACTGGATCCTTCTTTCCTACCAGAAAAGACAAAAGCCAAAAATAGTTGGATATACTAGAGGACAGGTGTTTTTAACTCCTTGGATTTGGATTTCCTAGGGTCAAAAGTCGTATGATCAATAGAAAGATCTTTCCAAGCATCAAACATAGGCCACTTATCCAAATAATCCAAAGTAGAGGATCTATACTCATCGGGAGGTAAAGGAAACATGATCTATAAAACCACATGACACATTGAATTCTGTAATGGATTGCTTAAAATCCCTACCCCCTAACCGATACTCAACTATCTTGGGTGTGTCAATTGTAAAGTGGTCAAGTTTATTGAATTTAAAAGTGGAATAAAATTCCCGAACTAACTCAACATAACCAGGACATCTCAAATTTAAGAAAGATTGCTACCCAATGTTATCAATCAAACCATGAAATTCATCCACAAAATTAAATTCAATCAGTACATTCTCATCAATGCATTTACAATCTACTATTTCTCTATCCTTAATATCTTTATAAACTAATGATTTAGCCCTAGAAAAAGTCAAATTACCATGTAAATGTTTGTCAAGGATAGTGAGTTTCATACCTTTGGGTACTCAAGAACGAACTTGAGTTACCTGTGATGAAGGGTGATGTGGTGGTGGAGGGGGTGAAGCAGTTGGCTCTTCTACCTCAGAAGGGATCTCCTCTTGCTCAGGTGTTTCGATAATGGTTGTCCTCTTGTGCCGCTTGGGCTGTGGGGGAGGTTGAACACAGACTGTGGGTTGTTGGAGATTGTGCCCTAAGGCCAATATTGGATTATGTAATTTGACTTCTAAGATTAATCTAGTGTAGATTAATATTATCATTTATGTTTGTATGTTAGCATTTATGATAAGTATCCATGAATAAATCGTGTTATTCTAAATATCCCTAGTCGATTGTTATTATGGGAATAATAACAAACTAAGACTAGTGTGAGTGATAATGGATATTCATAAGATGAATATAGTGTATACAGATACAGATTATACTCACGGGTAATATGTTAGAGAACATGTTACTGGAGACCCACTATGAGATCAAGTTCATGGTCATGTGTCACAACTGATCTTGATTATAGTAGTGTCATTAGCTGATTCCTTTGACCTGAGGTCACCATTGATTCCGGGATGAACTCATGTTGTGCTTTGACGCAGTCAAACGCTGCTTGTAACAGAGTAGTTATAAAGGCTGTGATTGGGTACAATATGACTCATGCTTTGGGATGTGAGTGACAGATATGGGATTTTGTCCCTCTCTATCAAGAGAGCGATATCACTGGGCCCCTCGATAAGTAAGACTGTTAAATGCATGGCCGTGCTCAAATAATTGATAGAGTATCAATTGATTTGTCTAAACAGTTTACTTTGAGATCGAGAAAGCATATGATTAATTATATAAGATTGACAAGTGTACCATGTCTTATGATTAATCATGATATCAAAGAGACAAAAGGGAATATGACATTCTATAAATAGGTATTGGATCATTCCAATCATGTTAATTGGGTAGTCGTAATGGCTTGCTAGAGTCCGCTTGTGACCTATAAGGACATTATGGTAATTTCCTTATTGCCAATTAATATGAACCTATGGGGTCACACACAAAGAGCAAAATGAAGTTCATCTTTTCGGGTATAAATTATTATTGGATAATAATTTATGAATGAGAAAGAGAATAAATATATATATATAATGATATATATATTTATATATATATATGTATATATAAATATTAATATGATTAATATTGCATAAAGTATGCTACATATTATAATTTAATTATATAGAGATATAATTAATTATAATATCAATATACATATGTGTATGATGGAGAATGGAATTGATTTAATATTAATTGAGAATTAATATTAAGTTGTGTGGGTTAATTTATAATTATAACTAATAAGGGTATTAAGTTATAATTATAATTAAGTTTAATGGATATAAAAGGAAGTTTTATAACCTAAAATCTCTAACCCTAGCCTACACATAAGATGCAGTTTTTCTGCAGCCTCCATGGAGCCAGCCGACTTCACCCTTCTCCTTCACCCAAGGTTTTCGAAACTTTGGCTTTTCCATTCGAAGAAATCGTTCTTCAATCCCGGCGCTAGCACGCGGTGAATGAATTGCTCCGTGTGGATCAACCGTAGAGGGAAGCTACTTTGGTTCCTAATTGATTCAAAACCTACAAAGAATTAAGGTAATTCTTTAACCCTCCTTCCAATTCAATGCAATGTACATGGGTCCTTGGTGGGGATTAATCCTTTTATTTCCGCTGCGTATTGTTTTTGTGCGATTAAATCCCCAACATGGGTTTCCTCTTAGTAGTATGTGTAGTAGACTTTCGTTGGGTGGTTGCAGGACTTGCTAGAACCGGAGTTGGTACTACAGCCTGCATGACAATCGGACACTCGTCGGAGGAAGAGGATGGCTGGCGCGGTGGAATCGGTGGTGGCGAACAGCGGAGCATATCAGCCGCGATCTGCTGAATGCGGTGGTCTGGGGTTGGCGGCTGGTCGGCCTGCGGTGGAGATAGGGGCGGCTGGACGGAGGAACGCTACTTCGATGGAGGGTTTCACCCGGACAGAGTACTTTTGCAACCGATCAACGATCGTGGAGAAAATACAAGCAGCGGAGTGACGGTCGGTTGGACGGAGGAGCAAGAAAAGCAGGCGGCGACGAGGATGTTGTGGACAGCGGCACAAGGACGTGGGCGGCGTAAAGGTCAATTGAAAGTAGGATGGGTTTGTAATTGAAAAGTAAGAAAAGGAAAAGAAAAAGGTAGGTGGGAAAAAAGAAAGGGCAGATGGGTTTAATTTATCTGAAGAAATTTTTTTTTTTTTTTTATAAGATAGAAAGAATGAGGTGGGATTCAGAGGAGTGGCGTGGCCAAGGCATGGCCACGCCTTAGTCATGCCATTCCTCTGTTTCCCACCGAAAAAAAATATGTTAGTTTTAAATTATTATTATTTTATTTTTTTTTTAGAAAGGGGGTAGAGAAACAGAAGTAAGGCATGGCCAAGGCATTGCCATGCCTTAAGCATGCTATTCTTCTGTTTCTCACCCAAAAAAAAATAAATTTTTTTTTTTTTTTTTTGAAAAAATAAAATAGAAACAGAATTACACACAGACTAAGGTAAGGTCATGCCTAAGGATAAAAAAATCGATTTTTGATTGAAAAAGTTTTCTAAGACGCGGTCACGCCTTAGTTAATTTTTCACATTCCCTTTCAAAACAGAAGTAAGGAGTCCCTAGGGTATGGGTCACGCCTTAGTCCAAAACCTGCGACAAAAGCCAAAAATTAACATGGTCAAAACAAAATAAAAAATAAAATAGTAATAAGTTAAAATTAAAAAAAATAAAAAGAATTGGGTTGCCTCCCAAAAGCGCTATTTTAAAGTCAATTAGCTTGACTCCTTCCAACTCAATTTGGATCAGCGAGGAAAATGGTGACCGCATGAGCCTCATAATTGCCACCATCGTAGAGCTTGAGTCATTGGCCATTGACCTTAAATGGGAGTTCGTCACCTAGCTTAATTTCCACCGCCCCGGATGGAAAAACATCGGTTATTTTGAAAGGACCCGACCATCTACTCCTTAATTTTCCATGAAAAAGGCAAAGTCGAGAATTGAATAGCAACACTTTGTCCCTTACATTGAACACACGCCTAAGCCATTGTTTATCATGCCATTGCTTGGTTTTTTCCTTATAAACTTTTGCGTTCTCGTATGAACCAAGATCAAATTCGTCCAATTCATTGAGTTGCAACAGGCGCTTTCACCTATAACCTGCATATCAAAGTTTAAAAATTTAAGGGCCCAATATGTTTTTGTGCTCCAATTCAACAGGTAAATGACATGCTTTCCCGAAACTAAATGGTAAGGAGACATGGCAATTGGAGTATTTATTGCAGTATGATATGCCCATAAAGCGTCATTTAATTTAAGGGGCCAATCCTTCCTAGATGAACTGACCGTTTTCTCTAAAATGCTATTAAGTTCCCTGTTTGATATTTCTACTTGCCCACTCGTTTGTGGGTGATATGGTGTAGCTACTTTATGGGTAACACCATATTTTCTTAAAAACTGATCAAATTGTTTATTGCAAAAATGGGTTCCTCGATCACTAATAATTGCCCTAGGTGTTCCAAAACGAGTGAAAATATTCTTCTTAAGGAATTTAATCACTACCCTAGCATCATTTGTTGGCAAGGCTACAACTTCTACCCATTTAGACACATAGTCCACAGCTACAAGTATGTATTCATTGTTATAGGACTTAGGGAACAATCCCATGAAGTCGATACCCCAAACATAAAAAAGTTCACAAACTAAAATTCCATTATGAGGCGTCTCATGTCTACGAGAAATACTACCAGTTCGTTGACCTTCATCATAAGATTTAACAAAATTAAAAGCATCTCGAAATAAAGTCGGCCAATAAAAGACACATTGCATGACTTTAGCTGCAGTCCTTGTAAGACCTAAGCGACCACCAGGCTCCTTTGTGTGACAAAGAGTTAAGATAGGGGTTACCTCTTTGTCAGGCACACAACGGCAAATCATATTGTCTCTATAAATCTTAAATAAATATGGATCCTCCCACAAATAATGTCGCACATCCGAGAAAAACTTATGTTTTTGTTGGTAAGAAAGACCAGGGGGAATGATGTTACCTGTGAGGAAGTTAGAAAAATCCGCATACCATGGAGATGAGAAGACCACCATGAGCCTTTCATCAAGAAAAACTTCCTTGATCTCGTCGCTGGGAACACCCATTCTCGCCTCAAAATCCAGCCGAGAAAGATGATCTGCAACCACATTTTCGCTCCCCTTTTTATCCCTTATTTCGATGTCGAACTCTTCAAGAAGTAGGATCCATCGAATTAATCGTGGCTTTGCATCCTGCTTTGCTAGCAAATACTTAATAGTAGCATGATCAGTGTAAACAACAACCTTAGATAGGGACGAAATTTATTGAATGCAAAAACAACAACAGGTTATTCCTTCTCAGTCACAGTGTAATTCATTTGTGCCTCATTCAAAGTCCTACTAGCATAATAAATAGGCTGAAAAATTTTGTCTAATCTTTGACCTAAACATGCTCCTATAGCGACATCACTCGCATCACACATCAATTCAAAGGGCAATGTCCAATTTGGACTTATCATAATCGGTGCTTTCATCAATCTCTCTTTCAAATCGTTAAAAGCATACAAGCATTCGTCAGAAAAATTAAAAATAGCATCTTTCAATAGCAATTGGGATACAGGCTTAGCAATTTTTGAAAAATCTTTTATAAATCATCTATAAAAGCCTGCATGACCCAAGAAGCTACGCACCAATTTAACTGTGGTAGGTGGTGGCAACTTATCAATCACCTCTACCTTGGCCGGATCAACTTCTATACCCTTCTTAGACACCTTGTGTCCAAGGACTAAACATTCCTTTACCATAAATTGGCACTTTTCCCAGCTAAGTGCCAAATTAGTATCCTCACATCTTTGTAAGACAAGATTATGATTATACAAACAAATTTCAAATGAGGACCCAATAACAGAAAAGTCATCCATGAAAATTTCCATGATATCCTTAATCATATCCGAAAAGATAGCTGTCATACATCTTTGAAATGTAGCTAGTGCATTACACAACCCGAATGGCATATGCCTATATGCAAACGTACCATATGGACAAGTAAAAGTAGTATTCTCTTGCTCCAAGGGGTCCACTGGTATTTACATATAGCTAGACAAACCATCTAGACAACAATAAAACTCATGCCCTGCCATTAGTTCAAGCATTTGCTTAATAAATGGTAATGGGAAGTGGTCTTTTCTGGTGGTTGCATTCAACTTCCTATAATCTATGCATATTCGCCAACCAGTGACTTTTCTTACAGGAATCAACTCATGTTTATCATTTTCCATCACAGTGGTTCCACCCTTTTTAGGTACTACCTGGACCGGCTCACCCACGGACTATCAGAGATGGGATAGATAATACCTGCATCGAGTAGTTTGATCACCTCAGCTTTCACAACCTCTTTCATATTTGGGTTCAACCATCTTTGCGGTTTCACTATGGGCTTCACTTGATCCTCCATGAAAATCCGGTGTGTGCTCAACAAAGGGCTAATTCCCTTGATATCTGTGATTGACCACCCGAATGCCCCCTTATGATTTCTTAGTACTTCTACCAATCTGTTCTCCATGTCACCTGTCAAAGGAGAAGAAATTACTACAGGTAAAGAAGATGGGGGATTAAGAAACACATATTTGAGATGAGAGGGAAGAGGTTTCAGCTCTAAAACAGGAGCTTCTTCAAGTGAGGACTTTGCTCTTGGTGTATCCTTACGATCTAGACCCTCATAATGGTCTTTTGCCCATAAGCAATCTTCGATATTATTACTAAAGGAATCAAAGATTGCTTGTGCTTCTTGCTCAACCAGCCCCTCTTCATCGTCTGACCTTGCACGACAGAGGCTAATCATGGCTTTTCTCAATGGGTCAGAAAAATGCATCTCCTAAAAAAACCTTCAACACAATCATCAGTAGAATCAAGGAAATTAACACTCTCATGATCATTGCAAGGGTATGTAAGTGAATTATAAACATTAAAAACTACTTCTTCATCTTGCAATATGAGAATTAGCTTCCCTTGTTGAACATCAATCAATGTTCTACCAGTTGCTAGGAAGGGTCTACCCAATAAAATAGGGACCTTATCATCTTCTGCCATGTCAATAACCACAAAATCAGCCGGAAAGATAAATTTGTCCAATTTAACTAGTACGTCATCCCCTTGGATGAGCAATAGATCTATCGGCTAACTGAAGAGTCATGTTAGTTGGCTTTGGATCTCCTAGTCCCAATCTCCTGAAAACAGATAAAGGCATTAAATTAATACTGGCACCCAAATCATATAATGCCCTCTTAAAAGTGCAATTGCCAATGGTACAAGGGATAGAAAAACTCCCTGGATCCTTAAGCTTAGGAGGTAGCTTATTAAGGATAATAGCTAAACATTCTTAGGTCACAGCAACTATTTCGTTGTCCTCTATTTTCCTTTTCTTTGACAGTATATCTTTCAAAAATTTAGCATAAATAAGCATCTGTTCTAGAGCTTCAGCAAAAGGTATGTTAATGTGCAACTTCTTGAAAATCTCTAGGAATTTAGAGTATTGTTGATCCTGTTTTTCTTTCCTTAACCTTTGGGGAAAGGGTAATTTAGGCATATATGGTTTGACAACAGGATCAACAAATAATCTAGGAGGTACAACATTATCAGATTTATCATTAGAGTCACTTACCTCTTTTGGTTCCTTACCTTTTTGCAGAGATGGAGATGGTTGCTTAGGAGGTTGAGTTTCTACCTCTTTCCCGATCCTAAGAATGATAGCTTGAGCTTGTTCCCTCGGGTTTGCTTCAGTGGTACTAGGGAGAGCACGAGGAGGTCTTTCTGCTCTACCTTTATTCAGCTGAGGCACTTGAGTTCCCAAATCTCTGCAATACGCCTCATTGTTTGCCAGGCGAGTCTGGATGTCTTTTAGAATGGATAAAACTAGATCAACAGGTTGTGAATTCTGTCTTGGAGCCTGTTGCGCTTGTTGGTAGTGCTGACCTCTCTACTCATTCATATTGAACCCAGGTGGAGGTTTTAGCACATTCTGCTGATTTGAATAAGAAAAATTAGGATGACTTCTCCACCCCGGATTATATGTGTTGCTATAGGGGTCATTTTGGAATCTGCTCTGGTTAGTTCCCATATAGCTCACATTAGCAGTGTCCTCTTCAAACGGATTTCTGAACTGACATTCAAGACTATCTCCTCCACAATTCCACACACAAGGACTTGTGTAGGTTGCTTTAAACTCAGATGAGCCATCATCAAATCTATTTTGCGGCTAAGCTCGGTCATAATAGGATCACTTGCCCTGGTTTCTGTGGCAAAAACACCTTGCCTCCTTCCACTTGGCTTCTCTCCCTACCGCTGAGCACTTTTCTTGGCCAGTTCATTCACCAGCTCATACGCTTCCCCTTGTGTCTTTTTAAAAATGTTACCACCTGCAACTGAATCGATGGTGGCACAGTTGGTAGGGGTCAAACCATTATAGAAAGTACTCACTTGCTACCATTTAGGTAGGTCATGGTGAGCACAATTTTGCGAAAGTTTCAGGAATCTCTCCCAAGCTGTGAATAAAGTTTCCGATTCAAATTGCCTGAAGGAAGTGATCTCATTCCTCAATATTGCTGTCTTGGAAGGTGGAAAATAGTATGATAGAAATTCCTTTTCCAACTCTTCTCAGGTTTTAATTGACCCCGGCTCCAGAGATTTCAACCAATCCAGCTGTTGGTGTGCCCTAGTTCTTGGGCATTGGATTCTTGTATTTTGTATTATACATTAAGAGTCATGTATGAATACATTATTTGTGTCACATTAATAAAGGTAATTAATCTATTTCATTTATATCTTGTGCTATAATATGAGTAGAGTATCCATTGATTGATAATCATAAAACCTATCCCAGGTCTGTTCTAATCGTGGGAACGAATAGAACCACAGACTTGTATATTCGATGACTGTATGGTAGTTCTTAACTAGCCATAGTACTTGTATAGTCAGTCATGAATATAGGTACATGTCGTTGACATGGGACTGGATCGATCCGCACAAGAAAGCCACATGGTTGTCATGTCATAGATCTTTCTTGAGTAGGTCTCTTTTGTCCTCAGACCAGATTTCATTATAATATCAATATGGAATCCGGTTCACTTTGACATATGCCTAACAGGTCTGTAAAAGGATGCTAAATATGGGTATGATTGGGTGGACCGGTGAACATGTTGATATTGATGATGAAGTGATGGAATTGCCACTCGGGTGACACCGAGCTGATATCATTGGCCACTTGATGAGTGGGACTGATAAGTGTATGGCCATACCCAAATAAGTTGGTTGCTTATTTGATTAATCAGTCAACTCAAGATCAAGAAATATAATAAACAACAGAAGAGGATGACGGACACCATGCCTCTTGTTTATTCATATCGATATCGTTAGGCAAAGGACACTATGAGATTACTACCGGGTGAGTGTCTTCTAAAGACTGCTGCATCTCTGTCTTAATTGGGGGCTGTAATGGTTTGCTAGAACCCACTCACAGTCTGTGGGCCTTGGGCCTACTGCCAACATAAAGACAGACCCATAGGATCATGCACATAGATCAACTGAGCTGGAACTTATAGAAATTGTACATGTACTGTACATTGGAAGGAATGCGTTAATTAATTAGTTGACATTCGGTGTCAAGGTAATTAATTGACATTGGGTTGAATTTAATTTAATTAATAAGTTTACATAATGTAATTAATTAATTTATCAATTAATTGAATTACATATAGTAAACAATTAATTAAATAATTTTCCTAAGTAGGAAAATTAAATACATATATTGTATTAACTTAAGTGTGATTTAATTTTATTTAGGGGTAATTAAATTTAGCCAAATGGAGTTAAATTACATAGTATATACTTTTTAATTAAAGTTTATTTATGTAATTATAATCCTAGTGGGCTTGGGTTTAATTAACCTAATTAGAACCCAATTAGACAAGGTGTCTATAAAAGGGCACACTTAAGGAACAAAAACCTAATTCAACTATAATTAATTGCTGGAAATTTCAGCCACCAATTGCAGCCCCAAAACAGCCGAAAATCCCAGCATTAAACCTCCATTCCTTCGCGTCTTCGGCTAGCACCGGTTCCCGCTCAATAGTTGGTAGTGCACCGGACTTTGGAGATCGCAGTTTCAAGAAACGATTCTGCAGCAGTCTCTAGAGGAGACGAATCCGGTGAGTTAATCTCTCTTGATTCTTATTTGATTTTATCCTAATCAATGGTAATTGGACACGATAGGTGGATTCTAGGAAATTTTAAACGGTGTATTTTCCGCTGCGCCACGTTATTTTTCCAATGACGAATCCCAACAGTGGTATCAGAGCCTAGGTTTTGTCCATTATATTGATTGGAATTGGTTCTTGAAAGCGTTCTTGAAGAAAGAATGGGTTTCACGTTTGTTTTTTTTAGGGTTTTATTCAATTGGTTTTGATTTTGATAAACCCTAGATTTTTTGATTGGGGTTTTTGATTATTTTCCCCAGTTGGTTTCCATCTTAAAAATTATTGTTTTATTGATTATTTATTTTTGGATTTTATTTAATAATTAAAAAAAAAGGTTAAAATTGGGTGAGGGAATCGCAATTTTGCGATTCCCCCACTGCGGCAGCAGGCTGCTGGCCATCGCCAGCAGCTGCTGCTGCAGCGCCTGCAGCCCACTGGGCTGCTGCTGCCCCATCGGGACAGCAGCGCCGCGCTCGGGTTTCGGGTCCGGTTTTGGATTTTGCGGGTATTTTTTTATCCTAGACCCTAATGCAAATTAAATTAAATTTTTTTTAAATTAATTTGTGTTAGAATTATTTATTTTGTTGGCATGCATATTTAATTTAATTGTTTGCATATTAAATTGAATATGGACTTTGTGAAATTGGCCCAATAAACCATGACACCGGTTAAAATTGGGAGAGCTAAATTTTAAATTTGTGACAACCCAAATTCAAGTGGGAGCAAAAATTGTTAATTTTGCATTTATGGATATTATCCATAGGGCCTTTATGAGCCTTAGTCACATTTGTTAAAATTGGCGATTTCACCCTAAGTAACTCGGCTTAACATTTATATTTATAATTTGGAATGCCATGATCATGCATCATATTGGTATATATGTGCATCACAGGTACTTTGTTTGAAATGTTATGTTGAGTTCTATGGGCCCTAAATTATTATCGGTTGTAATTTAATTTTGGGAAATATGGCTTGCGTGCCATTTTTTTATTTTGATGTAATTTTAGAATAGATTTTATTTTACAAAATTATTGTAATTGCATCAAGTATGGAGGAAGGCCCAAACGGAGCAAGCCCATGGTGGGAGCCCAAGAAGGATTGCGGTACGGCCCATGAAGAATTAGATAGGATATCTAGTTTTTCATTAGGTTGTAATTAAAGGCCCATAGGATCTCATTTATTTTAAATTAAGTATGCTATTGCATTTCTCATATAATATGGATGTATGGATCACCAAATTATTACCCGTGTTTATGCATGCTAAGCCGTATCACTTAATTATAATCCGGAAATTAAAATATTGAGTCGCTTAAAAGTGCTTCCCACATTCACACCTCTTCCTCCCATTGATGCTGCAATGTGCGCCATGCCCTAGCTGGGTATATTGTAGTATTCGGCGGGCCGTCGAGGGTTAAGATACTTGGTATGGTTAACATGTGAATGGTGGTTTGACTCAACATGGGTAGCTTTAGCTCAGAGCGGGCCCTAAGCACAGATGGGTAAAGTGTCAATAAGCCCATCAAACCAAGAGTCCTTCGTGGAAGGATTGGATAGGTTGTCCTACCAAACGACTCAATGGTTGGTTAGCGAGCCCTAGTTCGGCCAGTCATTGATAAGTTGTGGATCTTGGTCAAGTCAGCCAATTAACAACACCAACAAACAAATTAAAATCGGATTATTAATTTGAATTGGCTTAAAAGTCCTTTATTTCTAACTCAAGCAATGATTTCTTCCATGTAGATAATCCCATTTCAGTTAAGCAATTTAAATGGCTGCAACAAACAACAACTCACTCTCACTTAGGTCACTCTTGGAGAAGGAGAAGCTTTCAGGGACTAATTTCCTGGACTGGGCTAGGAACTTACAAATAGTTCTTAGACAAGAGTCCAAGGAGTATGTACTGAATGCTCCTTTACCAGCCGGCCCTCCCGTAGGTCGAGGCATCACCACGGCGATGGTGGAGCAGTACGATCGGCATGTGAGGGATGACCGAGATGTCTCGTGCCTCATGCTGGGTACCATGGCTTCTGATCTTCAGAAGCAATTCATGGACGAGCATGCTTATGAGATGATGGATCAGCTTAAAAAGATGTTCCAAGATCAGGCTCGTCAGGAACGTTACCTGACAACTGAGGCACTTTGCACGACTGTGATGGCAGCTGGGACTTCTGTTAGCACTCATGTGCTAAAGTTGAAGGGGTATATTGATACACTTGCCCGCCTCAGCTCCCCAGTTCCACAGGACTTGGCAACAGACATTATTCTCAGGTCACTTCCTGAGTCTTACAACCAGTTTATCATGAATTACCATATGCAAGGGTTGGATAAATCGGTTGTTGAGCTGCATGGCATGCTCAAGCTTGCTGAGCAGTCTCTTAAGAAGACTCCTGAAGTATTGCTGGTGAACAAGGGCAATACGCCCATTGCTAAGGGAAAGGCCAAATCTAACGCCAAGGCTAAGGCCCAAAAGGCCAAGGCTAAGGGCAAAAAGGTGGTGGCCCAACCTAAAGCAAGGGTTGCTTCTCCTGACGATGTCTGCCATGAGTGTCATGAGAAGGGGCACTGGAAGAGCTCATGTCCAAAGCTAAGGGAGCAACTGAAGGGCAAAACTGCTGCTTCAGGTATTTATGTTATTGAGATTAATTTGGCTATTTCTACATCTTGGGTCTTGGACACTGGATGTGGATCTCACATTTGTTCAAATGTGCAGGGTCTAAGAAATAGGAGATTATTAGGATCTGGAGAAGTAGATCTTCGAGTCGGAAATGGTGCTCGGGTTCAGGCCATGGAGATCGGAGATTATTTCTTGGAGATACCTAGTGGACTTGTTTTGGAACTAAGAAACTGTTATTTTGTACCTGCGATGCGCAGGAATATTATTTCCGTTTCTTTGTTGGATATTTCTGGTTTTGTATTTAATATTGGACATGGTAGAATTTCTATGTAATGTGGCAATATTATTTATGGAACAACATTTCTTGAAAATGGCTTATATATCCTTGATCTAAAACGTGGAAGTTCAATCTATAACATAAATACTAAAAGGATTAAACAAAACGAAATTAATCCTACTTACATCTGGCATTGTCGACTTGGCCATATAAATGAGGAGCGCATAGCTATGCTTCACTCTAGTGGAGTGCTAGGGTCATTTGACATCCAGCCTTATGACACATGCGAATCTTGTTTGAGAGGCAAGATGACAAAGGCGCCTTTTAGCAAGACTGCTGAAAGGGCCTCAGAGCTATTGGAGCTAATACATTCCGATGTATGTGGCCCAATGAGCACTAGTGCTAGATCTGGTTTTCTGTACTTCGTCACCTTCACGGATGACTTCAGCAGATACGGTTACGTGTATCTGATGAAGCATAAGTCTGAGACTCTCCAAAGGTTCAAGGACTTTAAGAATGAAATAGAAAACCAACTTGGCAAGAAAATAAAAGCACTTCGGTCTGACCGAGGGGGTGAATATTTGAGCTAAGATTTTGACTCGTTTTTGAGAGAGTGTGGGATCATATCCCAACTCACTCCTCCTGGTACACCCCAGTGGAATGGAGTATCAGAAAGGAGGAATAGGACCTTACTTGACATGGTCCGCTCGATGATGAGTCATGCTACACTCCCTGTCTCCTTTTGGGGATATGCTTTAGAGATAGCTGCTTACATTCTTAATAATACACCAAGCAGGGCAGTTGAGGGAACACCATATGAACTATGGAAAGGCCGAAAGCCCAATGTTTCCTTCTTGAAGATTTGGGGCTGTGATGCACATGTTAAGAAATTGACAAGTGGCAAACTCGAGTCCAAATCTGTCAAGTGCCAGTTTGTGGGTTACCCTAAGGAAACTAAGGGTTATTACTTCTGCGATCCGGCCAAAAACAAAGTTTTCATAGCCAGAAATACAGTCTTCTTGGAGAAGGAATTCCTTTCCAAGAGAGACAGTGGGAGTAATGTTGAACTTTCAGAAGTTCAAGACTCACAAACTCCTGCAGCTACTGCTGAGGATGCTTTGGGAACCAATCTGACTACTCAAGAAATTGAGAAACCAGAAACGGTTGCACAGGACCTTAGAAGGTCTGGTAGGACATGTCATCAGCCAGAGAGGTACGGCTTTCTCGTGATTGATGATGGGGACCTTATGGTCGTTGACCAAGAGGAGCCCAAGACCTATCAGGAGGCTGTTGAAAGCCCACACTCAGATCAATGGCGCAAAGCCATGGAGGCTGAGATGCAATCTATGCATGATAACAAAGTATGGAACTTGGGGGATCCACCTCTGGGTGCTAAGGTGATAGGTTGCAAGTGGTGTTTCAAGTTAAAGGCCCTGTGTGTATAAGATGGTTAGTGGGAGCAGTTCCACCGTCTTAGTGCTGTATGTTGACGACATCCTTATCATTGGAAGTGACATACCAACACTGCAAGGGGTTAAGCAGTGCTTGAGTAGGTGCTTCGCAATGAAGGACTTAGGTGAAGCTGAGACGATCTTAGGGATCAGGATCTACAGAGATAGATCCAATCGGCTTCTAGGCCTAAGTCAGGCCACGTACATTGACAAGGTTCTAAAAGGATTCAGCATGGACAAGGCAAAGAAAGGATTCTTGCCTATGCGCCATGGGTTGAAGCTGAGTAAGAAAGATGGTCCTAAAACAAAGAAGGACCGGGAGAACATGGAAAAGATCCCTTATGCATCTGCTATTGGATCTATCATGTACTCCATGTTATGTACGAGGCCTGATGTCGTGTTTGCACTAAGTATGACTGGCCGGTGCCAGTCGGACCCCGGTGAGGAACACTAAAAGGCAGTCAAGGCAATCTTGAAGTACCTTAACCGGACTAAGGATGCTTTCTTAGTGTATAGAGGTCAAGATGAGCTGGTAGTGTCAGGTTACACTGATGCAAGTTTTGAGACCGATGAGGATGAGAACCAGTCACAGTCTGGATATGTTTTTCTCCTGAATGGCGGTGCCATTAGTTGGAGGTCCTCAAAGCAGGCCACCATTGCTGACTCTACAATGGAAGTTGAGTACATAGCTGTGTGCGAAGCTCAAAGGAAGCCGTTTGGATCAAGAAATTCATAACCGAGTTGGGAGTAGTACCTACTATCCTAGACCCAGTTGATGTTTTTTGTGACAACAACGGGGCCATCGCACAAGCTAAGGTGCCCCGGTCACACAAGAGATCCAAACATGTACTCAGAAAGTTTCACCTCATTCGGGAGATCGTGAACATAGGTGACATATCATTGCAGAGGGTTGACATCAAGAATAATGTCGCTGATCCATTGACCAAAGCGCTGTTGCAGACACAGCACGACAGTCATACCAGATCTATAGGAATTAGGGCAATGCCCACTTGGAACTAGTGCAAGTGGGAGATTGTTGGTGTGCCCTAGTTCTTAGGGTATTGGATTCTTGTATTTTGTATTATACATTAAGAGTCATGTATGAATACATTATTTGTGTCACATTAATAAAGGTAATTAATCTATTTCATTTATATCTTGTGCTATAATATGAGTAGAGTATCCATTGATTGATAATCATAAAACCTATCCCAGGTCTGTTCTAATCGTGGGAACGAATAGAACCACAGACTTGTATATTCGATGACTGTATGGTAGTTCTTAACTAGCCATAGTACTTGTATAGTCAGTCATGAATATAGGTACATGTCGTTGACATGGGACTGGATCGATCCGCACAAGAAAGCCACATGGTTGTCATGTCATAGGTCTTTCTTGAGTAGGTCTCTTTTGTCCTCAGACCAGATTTCATTATAATATCAATATGGAATCCGGTTCACTTTGACATACCCCTAACAGGTCTGTAAAAGGATGCTAAATATGGGTATGATTGGGTGGACCGGTGAACATGTTGATATTGATGATGAAGTGATGGAATTGCCACTCGGGTGACACCGAGCTGATATCATTGGCCACTTGATGAGTGGGACTGATAAGTGTATGGCCATACCCAAATAAGTTGGTTGCTTATTTGATTAATCAGTCAACTCAAGATCAAGAAATATAATAAACAACAGAAGAGGATGACGGACACCATGCCTCTTGTTTATTCATATCGATATCGTTAGGCAAAGGACACTATGAGATTACTACCGGGTGAGTGTCTTCTAAAGACTGCTGCATCTCTGTCTTAATTGGGGGCTATAATGGTTTGCTAGAACCCACTCACAGTCTGTGGGCCTTGGGCCTACTGCCAACATAAAGACAGACCCATAGGATCGTGCACATAGATCAACTGAGCTGGAACTTATAGAAATTGTACATGTAATGTACATTGGAAGGAATGCGTTAATTATTTAGTTGACATTCGGTGTCAAGGTAATTAATTGACATTGGGTTGAATTTAATTTAATTAATAAGTTTACATAATGTAATTAATTAATTTATCAATTAATTGAATTACATATAGTAAACAATTAATTAAATAATTTTCCTAAGTCGGAAAATTAAATACATATATTGTATTAACTTAAGTGTGATTTAATTTTATTTAGGGGTAATTAAATTTAGCCAAATGGAATTAAATTACATAGTATATACTTTTTAATTAAAGTTTATTTATGTAATTATAATCCTAGTGGGCTTGGGTTTAATTAACCTAATTAGAACCCAATTAGACAAGGTGTCTATAAAAGGGCACACTTAAGGAATAAAAACCTAATTCAACTCTAATTAATTGCTGGAAATTTCAGCCACCAATTGCAGCCCCAAAACAGCCGAAAATCCCAGCATTAAACCTCCATTCCTTCGCGTCTTCGGCTAGCACCGGTTCCCACTCAATAGTTGGTAGTGCACCGGACTTTGGAGGTCGTAGTTTCAAGAAACGATTCTGCAGCAGTCTCTAGAGGAGACGAATCCGGTGAGTTAATCTCTCTTGATTCTTATTTGATTTTATCCTAATCAATGGTAATTGGACACGATAGGTGGATTCTAGGAAATTTTAAACGGTGTATTTTCCGCTGCGCCACGTTATTTTTCCAATGACGAATCCCAACAGACCCTACCCTTCAGAGAAAATGGAAAGAGCTTCATCCGAATAGAATCCGTTGAGACACCTTCCTGTCTAAAAGTGTCTGCATGCATCAAAAATTTATCCAAATGATCATTGGGATTTTTGTCTGGCTCTCCTTCAAATTGGCCACAATGCTTGATCCATTGCAGCATCCCAGTTTTAATTTCAAAACTCGTCGCATTTATTGGTGGAGCAACGATGCTAGAGTTGTTCTGATGTCTATGCAGAGCCAAAAGTTCCATGATCGGTCGGTCATTCTGCTGTCTCGCTTCCTCGACCAACCGAGTTTGTCTTTGCTCATCAGTTTCCATGGCTTGCCTTCGTTCCTCACGCTTTTGTTTCCGGTTCCTGTGACAAGTTTTCTCAATCTCAGGGTCAATAGGTAAAAGAAGAACACCACTACTTCTTCTAAGCATGAACAATCAACAAAATAAAAGAAAAGAAAGAAAACCTAGATCAAAGAAATCTTTTAATTAGTATCGCATAAAAAAATAGTCCCCGGCAACGGCACCAAAAACTTGATGCGTGATAAATGCACACACTAATAGAAGCAAGTGCACTTTGTCGCTCAAGTAATATATAGTAAGTAGAGTATCGATCCCATGAGGACTAATTATGCTAACCCTAAATATAGTCGGATTTCTATTAATCTAGGCGGAGAGAATAATGTATCTTTGATTTTGGATTGTGAATTAAAATTACCGCTAAAAACAATTAAATTAAAATTAAGAATGTAATAAAATTGTATAAGAGAAATTCGATGAGGAAGCTAACTAAGGCGTCCGGTTTCACTTAGCATTAATCTAGCAATATTTTATACTATACAATTAATTCGATTAAATTCCAAAATGGTGATTTCTATAGATAATCAATACCGGTTAGAGCTATTAATTCTAATTCTTAACCTAAACACTTAAACCTCTCAGTTCTAAGCATCAAGCAAGAAAGCATCAAGTCTAAGAAATCCTAGCACTACCTAGTGAGCAACTAGAGCAATGGTCATGCAAAAGTCGTGTTGTATGATTCCGTTAATCTAGTCCTTTGGTCAATTATAGATTAACTATGAACATTGGAATTAATGGTCACACATCTAAAGCATTAAACATACACAACACAATATTGGAAAATAATACGAATGAAAATTGCATTAAACATAAAATAATTACATGGAACAATTGCTAAGATCCACCATAGCCTTAGCTATGGTGGAATTAGTTCATCACTAAACTAATAACACAAAAATGGATTAAAGAAAACATGGTAAAGAGAAAGGTTTAGAGAAAACTAGAATCAAAGTGGTTTATGTACGGATCGTTGAGATGAAAAGATGACTGCTCCTCCAAACCCTAGCTCCCAAGAACATGTTCTCCCAATCCACTATTCCAAGAGAGAAAGTAAGAATAAAATCTCAAAAATTAAACTTTAAAAACTTAAAACTAAAACTAAAAACTACAGCTGAATAATGAATAATAATCCTTTTCTAACTCTCCCCTCCTAAAACAAAAAGGGAAGAAGAATTCTAATAAGAGTAAAAAACCCTTCCTTCTTTTAAGGGAATTACTAAAAAAAGAAAACATTCCTCCTTTGACAAGGAGTCCATTAGTTATCAAGATTTCTCAGCCAAAAGACTTCTAGTTCTCTCCTCAATAAGACTAAACCCGCAGCTTTTCCTTGGCCCATCACGAACGTAGGCCCAAATCACCAAATCAGCTTTAAAACTCCAAAATCAGCACCTCCCAAAGTATGGTCATGCCTTTGGACTGCTCCTGGGCTGTTTTAAGTCAATTTTCCTCCTTTATCATGTACTTTTAGCTCCATTCTCTTCTTAGGGGTCCTAACATGGAAAATACATAAAAAGGAAGTAAAATATGCCTTAAATAAATAAAATCAACTCAATTAAAGCACAAAACAAAGGCAAAATAAGTATATAAAATACACTTATCACATGGGACTAGATCAATCCGCACAAGAAAGCTATATGGTTGTCATACCATTGGTCTTTCTTGAGTAGGTCTCTTTTGTCCTCACACCAAATTTCATTATAGTATAAATTTGGAATCTAGTTCACTTTGACATATGACTAACAAGTCTATAAAAGGATGCTAAAAATAGGTACGATTGGGTGGACAGGTGAACATATTCATACTGATAATGAAGTGATGGAATTGCCACTCGGGTAACACCGAGATGATGTCATTGGGCAATTGATTAGTGGGGCTGATAAGTGTATGGCAATACTATGAGCACGGGTTTTCCCGACCTCTATGATGAAAATCTTGTTGGATATGCCCTAGTACCGAGACATTGGTCCTTGTATTTGTATCATACATTTGTACTTTGATATGAGATTTATGTATTATACAATTTATGTCATTGAATAAAGCCATTATTTTATTTGTTATATATCTTATGCTATGTTTGAAATAGAGTATCCGATGGACATATCCATATCCATGTTGACAAGTGTCAGGCACTTAGCAGTAAGACCGTGGATAGGGAAAACGATATGACCATAAAGTCATCCGTTGTCTATTCAAGTAATAGGAATGAATGGAAGCAAAGACTACCATTAGCCTGGTTATATGGTGGTGTCTTACCGGCCATTAGACATGGGATGTCATGCAAAGGGGCAAGGTACTGGATAGATCCATTAAACGAGAAATCCACATGGTATAGTATCACAAGTGATTCACGTGTGGTACTTGTATGGATCCTTTGACCTGACCATATCTTCGTGCTGCATATGAAGTGGCATACTTTGGTGTATGCCTAAAGGGCCCATAACAGGGTGCCAAGTATAGGTACATTCGGGTATGTCAATGAACATGGCAATGCTATGGATATGCAAAAGGGAATGTCATTTAGTAGCCCACTAATAAGATATCATCGGTCTGTTGATGAATGCAACTGATAAGAGTGTGGCCACACCCAATCGAATTGGAACTTATTTATGAGCATCAGTTCATTCGGGATCAAGTAAATCCAGACACAAAAGAGGGTAATCAATCCATGCCTCTGCGTTGGACACCGATATCAATGACATGGGATATATGAGTGTAAACTACAGGATTTAGATTTCAGTCAGACTGCTATCTCTATCGTAATTGGGGGCTGTAGTGGCTTGCTAGAGCCTGCCTGCAGTCTATGGGCCATAAGCCCACTACCAACATAATAACGGGCCCAGAGGATCGTACACATTGAACGTCTAAACTTGAACTTAAAGGATCAACTGTATACTTGGAGTATGTTGACTGGAGAGAGGAGTTATTAACTGATTAAATTATAGATTAATTGGATTAATCAGAATAATATAATCAATTAAATTGGGTTTCTTCGAATTAATTAAATTAATTAATTCATGAGTTTATTTCCTGGTGGATTTGTTATATATATTTCTTCTAAGTTAGGTTGAAATTAATTCATAGGGTGAATTTAATTTAACTAATTAATTTTAACTTAAGTACAATGTATAATATTATATAGTTTAATATAATGACATGTACATAAAAATTAAAATTGAATTGAAATTAAATATTAACCTAAGGTAATTAATTTTAACTTAAAAGAAGCAGGAAACCCTAAAGCCACCTAAAGTCTTTGTGTTTAGGTGAAACTCTACCAATTAATAGTAGAATTTCAGCCAAACACTGTGATTTAGAGTGAGGCTGAAAATTAGACCAGTACATAGCAAGAAAGGCAAAAATTTTCAGCAATGTTTTTCTCTCTTCCAGAGGTCCTAATCGCTAGCACGGGTTCTAGTTCCATAGCCTTTCGTGTACGGGAACGTGGAGGAGATTGAATTCGGTTTCTGTAGCCATCTCTTGTAGAGATATTCCATGTGAGAAACTATTTCTTCTCCTTTAAATTTAATTGTTTCTTATTTCCATTTCAATTGCTCCTTGGAATGGATTTGAGAAAATCAATGCATTCTTTTGCTTTATCGGTTAATTTTTCTATGAAAATCCCTCCAAATCCTATGTTACCTGTTAAGACAAACAAACGTGAGTCAGATTTGAAAATGAGCGGAATGTTGCCTGGAATGTCTCAAACGCTCTGAAAACTGAATAGTAGGTCATTCGAGGGATTAGAAAGCTTAGATATGAGTGTCGGATTTAGAAAAAGCCTTGTTAGCTCTGGTTAGAGTCGCACGGCTGTAATCTTACAGCCACACGGCTCTAACAGGCGACCAAGTTACTTCCCAAATAACCAACCTTAATCTTTAACAAGGTGTAGATTCTAAAATTAAAGGGAATTAGGCTGGAAGACTTTAGGGTTAAGAGGAAAAAGAGGCAAAAAAAAAAAGAGAGAGAATAGAAAGAAAAAGAACAGTCTTTAGAGAAAAAGAGAGGTTTGGAGAGAAAAACAAAGAGAAAGAGTGAAAAGCCAAAAACAAAAAGAGAAATAGAGAGAAAAACACTCGAGAAACACAGAGGGTGAGAGAGTTTGGACATTCACCACTCATTCGGTTCATTCTTGGGTGTGTTCGGATAAATTCGAGGTTCATGTTTGAAGTTTCGAGACGTTCGCAGATTCTAAGCGTGCTACGACATTCAAATCCACTTCCAATCGTCAAATATGCTGGAATACAAAAAGGGTAAACTCTGAGAGGCCTTAAACTCATATTTGATTGCTTTGTGCCGTGTATTTTTTTGAGTTTTGTGAAATCTAGAAACTGGCTATTTGATTATAGTCATGCGGCTCTAAATAGAGCTAAGTGACTATAATCCCTTAGAACAGAGCCACACAGCTGTACCTCTAGAGTCGTTTGACTATAATCCAAAAACCTAAAATACCCTAAATCGACCGAATAAAGTCAATTTTGTTGGGATTCGTCACGGGAAACCGACCGATAAAAGCAGAAATACGCGTCGATTTCCTCGAATCCGGCCCACGAGCTTAAGATGTGGAAATCAAAAACTTAAAGCATAAAAGGAGGGTTTCAAAACTTACCACAAAGTCTCTCTAAGAGACGGATGCGGACTGCAGGAACCAAAGTAGACTCCCTCCAACGTCACGTACACGAACGGCTCTCGGACCGAAACCCGTGCTAGCGACTCGGATGACAAGAAGAGAGGAATAAAGAGAGAAGAAAAGGGGCAACCAAGCTTGGATATTATGGCTGCCCAAAATTTCTTTCCAAAAGAAATTAAATCCAATTTCTCTCTTTACTCACAATTGCTTTTTCTACCAAAGAAAAAACCAAAGTCCAAAAGTGGGCATAAATTCTTTTAAAAGAAAGAATGTATACGGCCAAGCATGGAAGAAAATCATGGCTCATCATTTCAATCCATTGAAAATGAGATGGATGAGAATAAAGCAACAAATATCAATTTTGTCACTAAGCATGAGTCACCACTTTCCCATTGGTCGAAAGATGCAAAGTCTCACTTTGCTTCCTTTTCCCTTTAGTCCAAATGGTGACTCACCCCTCTCATCCCTCCATATTCGGCCAACTAGAAGATTGGTGATCCCACCTTCATCATTTCCTTACCATAAAGGAAAAGCAAGATGCAAGGTGGCAAAGTCCAACTTTGCCCCATCATATGTCATACCAATGACTCACCATTCTTTAATTGGTCCATAAGAATATGTCATCATCATTTTTGTCCATAAAATGACTCATAATTCTTACACTAATTCCATGCAAATTTCGGCCAACATATCCCATTCAATGTTGACTTTATTCCTTTAAAAGTCCAAGCCTAATTTTAATCCCATTGATTTAATTAATTTCAAATGCAACTTTAATTTAACATGTATGCATATATATATTATACCATATAATACATGACATACATTTAATTAAAATTCATTTGCCCTAGTAATTTAATCAATGGATTAAATTAGACATACATAAAATGAGATACATGTAAACCTATACATGTATAAGAATATTTCCACCTAGGAAATAATCCCATAAATTAATTCATTGAATTAATTATGAGAAGGCCAAAATAAATATTAATTATATAACTTTGATCAATCCAATTGATGCATATAATATAATTAATATATCTCTCTCTCTTCAAATGTGTATACTCCAAGTACACACTTAATCCGACTAGTTAAAGTCCAGACGTTCAATGTGTACGATCCAATGGGCCCGTCTTTATGTTGGCAGTGGGCCAAGGCCCACAGACTACAGGCGGGCTCTAGCAAGCCACTGTAGCCCCCAATTAAGACGGAGTAAGCAGTCCAACTGAAAACGTAACCCAGTAGTTTGAACTTGTAAATCCCATGTCACTGATATCGGTGTCCAACACTGAGGCATGGAAGTATCACCCTCCTTGTGTCTGGACCTTGACTTGATACCGAATGAACTGATGCTCACAAACAAGATCCAATCTTGTTTGGGTGCGGCCGCACACTTATCAGTAACATTCTTCAAGAGGCCGATGATATCGTCTCAGTGAATCACTGAGTGACATTCCCTTCTGCATATCCATAGTGCTGCCATGCTCACTGACACACCCGAACGTACCCGTACTTGGCACCCTTTTACAGGCCCGTTGGGCGTACACCAAAGTGTGCCACTTCACATGCAACACCATCATATGGTCCGGTCGAAGGACTTATACAAGTACTACGCGAGAATCATTTGTGATACTATACCATGTAGATTCCCGTTAAGTGGATCAATCCTGTACCATGCCCTTTTTGCATGTACCCATTAACCTGGTTGACATTCCATGTTCTATGACCGGTAAGACACCGCCATACAACCAGGCTAATGATAGTCTTTAGTTCCATTCATTCCCATGATTGGAGCAGACTACGGATAACTTTATGGCCATATCGTTTTCCCTATCCATGGTCTTACTGCCAAGTGCCTCACACTTGACAACATGGATATGGATATGTCCATTGGATACTCTATTTAAAATATAGCACAAGACATATAATAAATAGATTAATGCCTTTATTTCCTTGACACAAATTGTATAATACATAAAGTTTACATTAATGTACAAATGTATTATACAAACACAAGGACCAATGCCTCGGGACTAGGGCATTTCCAACAAATTTCCCATCTTGTTTGTTTTGTTGTGAATGACTTTGGTAAAATCACATCCGTCATATTCAAAATTTTGGTTTTTGGATTTACACGAATGTTGATGTAGGTTTGGGTTTCGTTGATTTCGATTTTTGGAATTTGGGGTTGTTCGATCCAAATTGGATCCGCGGTTCAACTTTAACGAACCCCCAGATTCCATAAAATCTTTATTAATCATCAAAATGAGTTAAAACAGTGATTTACAAAAGCAAAAAAAAACCAATTTCGGGTTCTAGATGTATAGCCGTATGGCTATAGTTACAGAATGGAGGCAGAATCTCGGGAAGACTCCCACGGGTGTCATCACATGATGTTGTCTTTGGAATCAAATTGTTTTTGATATGTTTACTGCTTTGGGCCATACATGGATGTTTGAATTAGGAACACCCACGAACGGAACCCCGAGTTCCGGGATAGCCGACCCACTAAAAGGAAGCAATTTGCATGTAATCGATCCAAATGGTTTTCCAAAATTATTTTTAAGCACAAAAACCGACAGGGCATTTCTAAAACATTTTTCCAAGTCTATTCAAGTAAATCGTCCAGACTCTTCGGTTACCCCCTAAATGTATGCTTTCGTTTCCTGGAATCCCCCATTTTGTCCTGTTATAAGTCCTATGTGTGTTTGTGATATAATTGTGCTAATCGTCTGTTTTGCAGTTTTTTTTCTTTTTTATTTTATTTTGGATGTTTTTAATAGATCAAATTGTGTATTCTAGACCATTGTATTTTTTATAGATTTTCATGTATCTAGGCAGTTATAAGGTGAGGATGAGAGTTTTATCTTTTTGGGTTGTAATACGTGGCATCTATCTCTTTTTGTTGTTTGGATGTATGGTTTACTTTTTCCACCCTATATTTTTATGCTATTTATTTATGGCATTTGAATGAGCATGGGCTAAAAATAAAAGATAAAATAGGTAGAGAATAAGTGAGTATAATATTATAATATGAACTTATAAATGAAAGCAAGCTTGAGGTTGAATAGGTAAGTTGCCTAAACCCTAAATCTCTGGATTAGGTATGGCAGTCTATGCTCGGTAAGGAGCTATACCGGAATTTCTGGATGAGCTGATCCAGGGGGCGACTCTGTCATTGATCCCAAAATTTAGGTTTCGAGATCTTTAAGTAATAAAATGGGAATTTCTAAAATGAAAAGATAATTTTTTCCCAAAAATTCACATTCAAAGAAAAGGTTTTCTACAAAAGGATTTCCAAACAAATTAATGATTTTCCTAAGCAAGATCATTAAACTGTTTTCAATTCAAACTTCAAACCAGTTCTCTTTCCCCAGTTCACTTCACCGTGTTCCGATTTTAAGGTTGTCCTCTCATAATGGTGAATCTGCTAGGGAAGAAGTGTTTCTTGAAAAGCTTTTGCACTTAAGGAACTTAGGCAACTACTAAAATATAACCTCGCTTGCAGTCATTATTTAGTTCATCGTACCATATTTTACTTGCAACTACATAGAATGACATTTTCTTCTTCTCAACCCTTCGAACTCATTGATTAGCCCTAGTTTATTTTAGAAGGTGACCTACCTTTTCCTCCCAGATTGGGGCACTCGAAGGTGTAAACCACTAATAGCACCGCATGAACCTCACATGTTCTATGTTAAGCAGTGTATATTAATTTTGGGAATCTATATGACCCTTGGTTTGACTTTGGCCCGCATGTAATGACCTAGTAATTTCCCCTAAGGATTACCATAACATAAATATGAAATTGGACATTGAGAGTATGCATTTGGTATCCCTGGTTGGTACCAAAGAGACCCAACACCTAGGAAGAATTGCCTACCAATCAAAAGTAGGAATAAGGTTGGAAGGGTGACCATATTGTTGCGTGTGCTAATTTTTGTTCTTTGATGATTTTATTTGAACTTTGCACGAAACATCAAGCATGCATAATCATTCATGTGACATTCTAACCATGTTTCTGTGCAGCCATTTTTAAGATATGAACATATGTATGAAATTGATGCTAACCACATCTTTGTGTAGCCACGATATTTTATTTGTGTGCCACATACATTTACATCTCTTGTGTTGACATTTCCATGAAGCATACACGACATCATCTCGTGTGTCATGCATACTAACCACATCTTCGTGCAGCCATTTGCATCTCACGTGACATGAACATTCATATAATTTCATCTGATCCCATTTAATGTAAGACAATTTGAGAATGCCCATCACGGTCATTTCATTTCATATCAGATGTCCCAAAACTACTCGTGCTCTGCCCGTGAATCCAATTGCACTCAACCATTCCATTACAACATGTAATTCCTTAGAGGACTATGATGGTCTTAGGTCTATATTCATGTGGCAGGTCACATGATAACATCACATGACATCATGCTCATTAATCATTGGTGTCACAGTGATGCCATTGGTCTTGTTGGTGTGTCGCAATCCACATCAGATTGTTCCATGACATTATGGAATCATTTGAGGTGCTCCACGAGCACCAGATTACTACATGTATAAGGAAATTTCATGACATTACTAAATCACGTAAGGTGTTCCACGAATGTCGAATCCCTGTCCGTGTCTCTAGTTACACGTAACTTGTTTGTGACATCATTTCACATGTTGGATGCCCAAAAAGCGTAGAAACCATACCCACAGGATGGCCCCCATGTGACTATTTCATATCACTTCATTGACCTAAAAAGTGTCAAAACTCTATCCGTGTATCGGTACACATGTGACCCTTCCATGACATTCACTAGGTGGCCCAAAAGCGCTGAAACTCTGTCCGCGTGACGGCTCACACATGACCTTTTCGCATTATTTTTTACATGGCATTGGGTACTCTTAGGACATCAAGGATAAAGAAAATGAAAAAGGAAGTCATCCTCATTGTCATTGTCATCCATCTGAAATCATTCAACCATGATCTTTTCATGACCATACCATACACGTCACTTACTGCATCGTGTCTAGAATCATGACATCCATCCACGATACTAACCCTATGTTGATCAGCTAGTTCAGATTCAAACTTTGAAATAGTTAGTGCATGTTGAATCAGAGTTCAACCAGTTCAGTCAGAACCAGTAACCATGGAAGAAGTTATGGTCGGTTCAGATTCGGAATCATAGCAGGAATTTGGGGATCAGTTACCTTCTGTGCGAGTTGACAGTCAGTTTGTGTTGGAGGAAGTGAAAGGAACATACATGGCTTAAGACAGACTTGTGTAAGTGCCCACTTTTGACATGAATGCTTTTGTAGATGTATTATTGAACTCGGATCAGTTTATGGCTACTTTAAGAGAATAAACGCAAGCTGTAATGGCCACCAATGAGGGTCAGATTATCCAACCGACTTAGGCTCCGGTTGAGAATAGGGGTTCGAGACGGCTGCAAAAAAGCATCTCAAGGAGAAATTCTTTAACTTGGAGGCTTTGTTGCCAAAACTGAAGGAGATGGTGGACAACAATCCCATCACATGAGCTGACCCAGCTAGTTTGATAGCAAAAGGAGGGGAACCACTGCCGGTTGGTTTTCATATGCCATGTATCACCCCATACATAATGGAAGGTCTGCTAAAGGCTCATTTGGATAGTTATGTGCAGCTCATGTCTAGTATGGGGATTGGCAAGGTCCATCTCTTAAACCTATTCTCAACTACTCTAAGGGATGATGCTGTGAAGTAGTATTTGAAAATATCGATGCATACCCCTTCCATATGGGAAGATTTGTCTGAAGCATTTGTGAAGCAGTATGCTTATAACACCCAAGTGGAAACTACCCTGGAGGATTTGGAAAGGATTAGCTAGAAGCCGAATGAGTCGTTTTCATCTTACTATAAGAGTTGGACGGATGTCCAAGTGCTGGTAGACGGGGCTCCAAAGTTGGAATCCCTTGTTGTGAAGCTATTTGATGGAAGCTTGCCCCTTTATAAGGAGAAAATGAAGCTAAAAAGATTCTATGCTTTTATTGATGTTGTCAAGTGTGCTAAGCGTATCGAAAGGTCAAGGAGGAAGACCAAAGGAACAAACAGAATTCGGGTACTTATCAAGGTGGTCAAGAGTATTCACAGGGCTACATGAGTGGGAGTGCTACGACTACAACGGCTGGGTCTAGTTCAAAACCGGCTCAAACTACAATGTTAGGTCAGGTGATAGAAGTGAATGTGGTTGCAGTAAATCAGGGTAGGCAGGTAGTGGTTCCTCAGAGGATCAATAACCCATGGGCTCAATTCTTGCTAAATGTAGGAAGGCAGACAACGATAACTTTTGTGCTTATCATGTAATGGTGGGCCATCGCACTAATGATTACACTCAACTGGTAAAGGCCATTCGGCTATTGGTTACCGATAGGGAGATTATGGAACCAGCCTTGATGCCAAGTGTTTAAAATAACCCCTTAGCCAACTTTGGCGCTCCAAATCCACTGTTGTAGTGGATAATGCTGTAGTTAGAGAAGACACTTTGCATATGGAGGATGATAATCATTTTGATGTATCTATTGCTTCTATTCATAATGTGATCAATTCAGCCTATAGGGCATTTAATGCAATGAAATCTAATTTCGACTACTTGTGTGATTTTTTTTTTATGGAACCATGCATACATACAAACATTCATTTAATGATTTTAGCATACATGATGCACCATCGCATGAAATGAATCTAGGGACAGATGATGATCTAAAAAAGGTATCCATCTCGAAAGACCTCACGCCTGGTGACAGAAGAAAAATTGTAAAAGTACTGCAAAAGCACGTTAGAGCCTTTGCCCTCTCCTATGGTGATATGCCTTAGGTTGACAGGGAGATTGTAGAACATAGAATTTTGACAGATCCGGAAGTAAGACCTATCAAACAGAAGCTCAGAAGACTTAGACCAGAATGAGCAAAGAAGGTTCACGAAGAGGACCAATTGGGTGCAGCCTGATTGGTACATCTCTCAATCTGGAGTGGAAGATTCTGGGTTCAATACTAAATTCTTCAAAATCCAAATTTATAAAAAAAAGGACAAGTTCATAAAAAAAAAATATTTGCACCATATGGAATCTTGCATCATGTCATGACCGATAATGGAGTACAGTTGCAGGGGGTAATAGCACAATTATTGCAGTATAAAGGGGTTGAACATCATTGATCATCTCCGTATCGTCCGCAAGCAAATGGAGCAGTAGAAGTAGCCAATAAGTCTATCAAGAGGATTCTGTCAAAAATGGTAGTTACCTACAGAGATTGGGTTGACATGTTACCATTTGCCTTGTGGGGATACAGGACTAGTATCAGAACACCTACTAGAGAAACACTATACTCGTTTGTTTACGGGATGGAAGCCATTCTACCAGGGGAAACAGAGTTTAAGTCATTGAGGGTTGCCATGGAAACATAGTTGCTAAAATCAGAGTGGCCTCTGTCGAGATACGAACAGTTAGCCTTAATCGATAAGAAGCATCTTTAGGCATTAGATCACCTACAGATGTATCAGTAGTGAATGGCTAGGGCTTACAACAGTAGTGTTCGCTATCAGAAACAGCCGCTCAAGGCCAGGGATTTAGTGCTTAAACAGATAAGGCAGACCAATACAAACATACGGGGAAAGCTCAAACCTAATTGGGAAGGCCCATATGGAGTCAAAAAAGTGCTTTTCAAAGGGTGCTGTGAGGATCATGGATATGGATGGAAATGAATTCATCAACCCCATCAATCAAGATAGGCTCAGGCGATACCATGTGTAAAAGAAAAAAAAAGAGGAGTCTGAATGAATGAATGAATGCTTTGCTCTGTTCATTTAAATGTCCCGAGTTTGCTAGAAATTGATTTCATATTGTGTATATATAGCTATATACATTTTCTGTTTGCATGCATCTCACTTAAAAAAAAAACCCCGATAGATTGAAAACCTGAAAAGGAGATCTATGCAAAGGTTAGGACATAAATAAATGTCTGCTGAGTCAGAAACCCAAAAGGGTAGTTCAGACAAAAATTAAGATAGTTTGATGGGCCAAAAACTCGAGAGGGCGGTCTATGCAAAAGTTAGGATTGAAAATAAAACAAAAGTCACATAACAATAGGGTCAACGCCTCGTGCTCACAACTAGTGTACCAAAACAAAACAAATGTGTAGAAATGGGCCCACACACGAGTAATACAAGTAAAGTAGCAGAATGAGGCCATATACAGGCCGGATTATCAAAGAAGATAAAAGAAAGAATCTAGGACTGTGCGCTATCACCCTGATCATCCATCTGATTCTCATCCCCAATGTTCTCATATTAAGCAAGCCACTCCTTCGGTGGGTCCACACGTGTCTGAAAAGCCTGGTTCATGAGATTTAGATCCACAACTAGGCCGACTCGTAATGCTAAATGCAAAATGTGGACTACACCAAGACCAATAGCAGAAACATCATTTCACATACATGCATACACTCAAAACATACACACACACATGCATACATGCATCAATGCTAACTCAGGTACAGGTATTTACTATCAACATTGGCTTGTCCCGAATAGTGAGCACTCTGAAAGTGGAAATAGCCTGACAATGGGGCATCCTCTAAATCTTAGGTAAGAGAATTTTCTCAATTTTTGGAATTTCTGTTCACACTAATATAATCCTGGGAAGGGTATTTCTTACTTTTTGCAGGTATTTAAGGGTAAAACAATTGGTTTGTATTTATTCTTGATCAAAGGGACAAAAATTTTTGTTTCCAAAATTATCGATCAAAGAATAAATACACACTTTCAACACAACTCCAAAATCATTGCTCCACGAAGAGCCAACACAACTTCAGAATCAAAGTTCCCTGAGCTGACTTCAAACCAAAGCTGCATCAGCGGAGTTCAAATCAAAGCTCCCTCAACTGACTTTAAACCCAAGCTCCCTAAGCTGACTTCAAACCAAAGCTCCCTAAGCTGACTTCAAACAAATGCTCCCTGAGTTGACTTCAAACCAAAGCTCCCTGAGTGGACTTCAAATCAAAGCTCCCTGAGCCGACTTCAAACCCAAGCTCCCTAAGCTGACTTCAAACCAAAGCTCCTTAAGCTGACTTCAAACTAATGCTTCCTGAGCCGACTTCAAACCAAAGCTTTCTGAGCTGACTTCAAACTAATGCTCCCTGAGCCGACTTCAAACCAAAGCTCCCAGAGCTGACTTCAAACTAATGCTCCCTGAGCCGACTTCAAAGCAAAGCTCCCTGAGCTGACTTCAAACCAAAGCTCCATGAGTTGATCTTAAATCAAAGCTCCCTAAGTCGACTTCAAACCAAAGCTCCCTGAGCTGACTTCAAACCAAAGCTCCTAAAGCCGACTTCGTACCAAATCAACTCGGGCTAGACCGCTGCTTAGCATAAACATTAAGGCAAGTCCCAAAATCAACTCAACTAGGGCTAGACCGATGTTTCTCATAGACATCAAAATAAGTCCCTGAATCAACTCAACTTGGGCTAGACTGCTGCTTCGAACAGACACCGAGGCAAGTCCCTAAACTAACTCAACTCTGCTAGACCGCTGTTTCGCATAGACATCGAAACAAGTCCCTAAATCAATTCAACTCAGGCTAGACCACTGCTTCGTACAGACACCGAGGCAAGTCCCTGAATCAACTCAAATCAGGCTAGACTATTATTTCACATAGACATTGAAACAAGTCCCTGAAACTCAGGCTAGACCGTTACTTCACACAGACACCGAGGCAAGTCCTTGAGCCAACTAAACTCAGGCTAGAATGCTGCTTTGCATAGACACAAAGGAAAGTCCCCGAGTGTACTCAAATCAGGCTAGACCACTGTTTTGTGTAGACGTCCAAACAAGTCTTTGCAATCAACAAAATTCCATCAGTGACACAAGCACCATGGAGAACCAACACGATAATGAATCCATTTGTGTTTCCTTTTCCTTTTCTCTATCGCGAGACCAAACTTGAACCGAGCATAATAACCTAACCATGAATCAACTTTGATCCTGCAAGGGGTAGCCTATGAGCACGGGTGAGAGAGTCTAGACATTCACCACTCATCCGGTTTGTTCTCGGGTGTGTTTGGATTGATTTGAGGTTCGTGTTTAAAGTTTTGGGACATTCGTAGGATTCTAAGCACATTCTGACGTTTAAATCCACTTTCGGTCATCAAATACGCTGGAATACAAAAAGTGTAAACTTCGAGAGGCCTTAAGCTAATATTTGATTGCTTTGTGTTGTGTATTTTTCTGAGTTTTGTGAAATCCAGAAATTGTCTATTTGATTATAGCCGTGCGGCTCTAACTAGAGCCGAGCGACTATAATCCCTTAGAACAAAGCCATACGGCTATACCTTTACAGCCGCACGGCTGCATTCTTTAGGCCAGAAACCCAAAATGCCCTAAATCGACCGAACACAATAAGTTTCCCATCTTGTTTGTTCTGTTATGAATCAATTTGGTCAAATCACATCTGTCATGTTCAAAATTATGGTTTTTGACTTTACAAGAACATTGATATGAGGTTTGGGTTTTGTTGATTTTGATTTTTGGAATCCGAGGTTTTTCGTTCCAAATTGGATCCGTATTTCAGCTTTAGCGGACTCCTAGATTCCGTAAATTCCTTAGAAATCATCAAAATGGGTTAAAACAGTTATTTACAAAAGTAAAGAAAACCAATTTCAGGTTCTAGATGCTACAGCCGCACGGCTGTAGTGGCTATAGCTGCACGGTTCTAACTACTGCCGTATGGCTATAGTTACAGATTGGAGGCAGAATCTCGGCATGACTCCCACAGGCGTCATCGTGTGATGCTGTCTTCGGAATCAAATTATTTTTTTATGTGTTTATTTTTTTAGGCCATAGATGGATGTTTGAATTAGGAACACCCATGAACAGAACCCAAAGTTCCGGGATAGCCGACCCACTAAAAGGAAGTAATTTGCATGTAATCGAACCAAATGGTTTTCCAAAATTATTTTTAAGCATAAAAACCTATAGGGTGTTTCTAAAATGGTTTTCTAGGTCTAATCGAGTAAGTCATTCGGACTCTTCGGTTACCCCTAAATGTATGCTCCCGTTTCCTGGAATCGCCCATTTTGTCCTGTTATGAGTCCTACGTGTATTTATGATATAATTGTGCTAACCGTCTGTTTTGCAGTTTTATTCTTTTTTGTTTTATTTTGGATGTATTTACTAGATCAAATCATTTATTCTATACGATTGTACTTTTTATAGATTTTTGTGTATCTAGGCGGTTTTAAGGTGAGGATGAGATTTTTTATCATTTTGGGTTGTAATAAGTGGCCTCTATTTCTTTTTGTTTTTTGGATGTATGGTTCACTTTTTGTGCACTATATTTTATGCTATTTATTTATGTCATTTGAATGAGCATGAGCAAATAATAAAAGATAAAATGGGTAGAGAATAAGTGAGTATAATATTGTAATATGAACTTATAAATGAAAGCAAGCTTGAGGTTACCCTAAATCTCTGGATTAGGTACGGTAGTCTATGCTCGGTAGGGAGCTGTATCAGAATTTCTCGTATGACCTGATCTGGGTGACAACTCTGTCACTGATCCAAAAATTGAGGTTTCAAGAACTTTAAGTAATAAAAAGAGATTTTCTAAAACGAAAAAGACAATTTTTTCCCAAAAATTCATATTCAAAGAAAAGGTTTTTTACAAAAGGATTTCCAAACAAATCAATGATTTTCCTAAGGAAGATCATCAAACCCATTTTCAATTCAAACTTCAAACCAGTTGTCTTTCCTCGGTTCGCTTCGCCGCATTCCAATTTTAAGGCTGTCCACTCACATATACCCATATAAGTCGGTCACTTATTTGATTATCAGTCAACTCAATATCGAGAAATATAATAAACAGTAGAAGAGGATAACGGACACCGTGCCTCTTGTTTATTCATATCGATGCCATTTGGCAAAGGACACTATGAGATTACTACCGGGTGAGTGTCTTCTAAACATTGCTGCATCTTTGTCTTAATTGGGGGCTATAATGGTTTGCTAGAACCCACTTACAGTATGTGGGCCTTCAGACTACTGCCAACATAAAGACAGACCCATAGGATCATGCACATAGATAAACTGAGCTGGAACTTATAGAAATTGTATATGCAATGTACATTGGAAGGAATGGGTTAATTAATTAGTTGACATTCGGTGTCAACATAAATAATTACCATTGGGTTGTTTTAATTTAAATAACAAGTTTACATAATGTGATTAATTAATTTATTAATTAATTGAATTACATAAAGTAAATAATTAATTAAATAATTTTCCTAAGTAGGAAATTGAAATACATGTATTGCGTTTTCTTACGTGTGATTTAATTTTAATTTAGGGGTAATTAAATTCAGTCTAATGAGATTAAATTATATAGTATGAACTTTTAATTAGAGTTTATTTATATAATTGTAATCCTAGTGGGATCGTGTTTAATTAACCTAGTCAAAATCCAATTAGACAAGGAGTCTATAAAACGCGCAATTAAGAATAAAAAAAAATCAGCCCTAACCCTATTTTAATTGCTACAAATTTCGGTGACTAAGAAAAGCCCCAACTGCCAAAAAATTTCAGCAATTAATCCTCTATTCCTTCGCCTCTTCGGCTAGCACTGGTTCCCGTTTCATAGTTGATTATGCACCGGACTTTGGAGATCGCAGTTTCAAGAAATAATTCTGCAGCTATCTCTAGAAGAGACAAATGCGATGAGCTAATCTCTCTTGATTCAAATTGGTTTTCATTCCAATCAATGGTAATCAGACACGATAGGTGGATTCTAGGAAATTTTAAACAATGTATTTTCCACTGCGCTACATTTTTTTTTCCGATGACGAATCCCAACACTCATCACGTGGGGACCGACAATGGAGTTCAATTTCAATGGGCAACAGTTTAGTTATTTGTAGAAGATGGTATTGAACATCATAAATCTTCTCTATATAGACCATAAGCTAATGGTGTAGTGGAAGCAGTTAACAAGCCAATAAAGAAGATTCTGTCAAAAATGGTAACCACTTATAGAGATTGGGTTAAGAAGTTGTCGTATGCTCTTTAGGGCTATGGAACCAGTATCAGAACACCAACACGAGAAACACCATATTCTTTGGTGTATGGTATGGAAGCTGTCTTGACAGTTGAGATAGAACTCGGATCACTTAGAATAGCTTTGGAAGCTTAATTGCTAGAAATTGAATGGGTTCAAGCCAGATATGAATAGTTAGCAGTTGCAGATGAGAAGAAATTAAAGCACTAGATCATTTATAGATGTATCAACACAGAATGGCAAGAGCTTATAATCAGAGGGTGAAGTATCCTAAGAAATAGTTGAAAGTTGGGGATTTGGTCTGAAGTAGTTGAAACCCACAAATGTTGATGTTCAAGGAAAGTTTGTTGGGATTTTTCACCGGAAATCACCCGATAAAAGCGGAAGAACGCGATGATTTCCTCAAATCCAGTCCCAGGAGCAATTGCAGTGGAAATTGTAAAACGTAAAATTGAAATAGAAAGAGATTAAATTCTTACCCGAAATATCTCTTTCAAGAGATGGATGAAGACTGCAGAAATCAAATTCGATTCCCTCCTCGTTTTCGTACACGAACGCCTAACGAACACAACCCGTGCTAGCGTTGAAAAAAACAAAACAATGGTGAGAGAGGGCTAGGAAAATTTCGGCTAGGCTTTGGCTTAGTGTAGTAGTGGCCGAAATTTTTAACCCTAGGTTTATATACCTAGGGTGGCCGAATTCCCCTAAGGGAATTCAGGCCCAGCTTGGCTCCTTTCATTCTGTGCGGGCTTCCATCTTTCAATTTAGGCCCAATCTAATTTTAATTATTCTGGTTTAAATTAATTTTAAGCCCAATTTTAATATACCCATGTATTTAATATATTACACCAAGTAATATATTATTTACATTTAAATTAAAATTAGTTTGACCAATTAATTTAATTCATCAAATTAAAATTAAATCTTCACAGAATAAAATCATATGTAAACCTATACATATGAATATTTCCACCTAGGAAATAATCTCATAATTATGAAGAGCCAATTGAATATATTAATTTTATTATTAGGATCAATCCAATTGATCTTTATAATATAATTAATATATATACACCTCTCTCTCCATAGTGCATACTCCAAGTATACATGTGATTCCTTAAGTCTGTGTTCAGTCGTTCTATGTGTACGATCCCGTGGGCCCATCTTCATGTTGGCAACGGGCCTTTGGCCCGCAGACTGTAGTTGGGCTCTAGCAAGCCACTGCAGCCCCCAATTAAGATGGAGATGGTAGTCTAACTGTTATCATAACCCTGTAGTTTAAACTTGTACATCCCATGTCATTGATATCGGTGTCTAACATAGAGGTATGGATTGATCACCCTCTTTTGTGTCGGACATTAACTTGATCCCGAATGTACTGAAGCTCACAAACAAGTTCCCACCTGTTTGGGTGTGGTCACACTCTTATCAGTTACATTCATCAAGAGGCCGGTGATATCTTCCCAGTGGACTACTGAGTGACAAATCCCTTCTGCATATCTATAGCATTACCATGCTAAGTGACATACCCAAAAGTACCTATACTTGGCACCCTATTACAGGCCCTTTAGGCGTACCCTAAGTATGCGACCTCACATGTAACACCATCATATGGTCAGCTCAAAGGATCCATACAAGTACTACATGAGAATCACTTGTGATACTATACCATGTGTATTACTCGTTTAGTGGATCTATCCAGTACCATGCCCCCATGCATGTACCTATTAACTTGGTTGACATTCCATGTCTAATGACCGGTAAGACACCGCCATCCAACCAGGTTAATGATAGTCTCTTGTCCCATTCATTCCCATGACTGGAACAGACTACGGATCTATTTATGGTCATATCATTTACCCTATCCATGGTCTTACTGCCAAGTGCATGACACTTGTCATCGTGGATATAGATATGTCCATTGGATACTTCATTTAATATATTGCACAAGATAAATATAATAAATGAATTGATGCCTTTATTAATAACAAAAATGAGTATAATACATGAATCCAATAAATGTATAATACAAATACAAGGACCAATGCCTTGGGGACTAGGGCATTTCCAACAAAGTTTAAGCCGAAATGGGAAGGTCCATATGTTGTGAAAAAAGTGCGATCAAAAGGTTGTCAGAATCATAGATATGGATGGAAATGAATTCATGGATCTGGTCAACCAAGATCGATTAGAGCTTTATAATGTTTAAAAATGAAGGAAAGAAAAGAAATAAAAGAAAAATAACAGTCTACTAGGTTGAATACTCGAAAAGGGCGGCATACGTAAAAATTAAAACAGGAGAGAAAATGATCAGTCGAAAAATCTGAAAGGGATGACTAGTGACGGGTCTGGTTCTGTGTGGAATACATACCATTTTGGGCACAAATTCTTTCATATGTACTTATGTTGAATTCATCAATAAAGTGTGATGTTTTGTTTAAATGTGCTTATATGATTATGTCAAAATGAATAAATGAAGTTTTCTTGTTTGAACATTCATTGAAAGAAAGCACTTTGCATTCAGCTGGTTATAAAGTTCACACTGTTTAACAATGGAAATGTATTAAACATATACAATTTGAAATCATTTTTATCTTGTAAATTTGATTCATCTTTTCCTTAATGTGATTAAAGTTTTGATGCATATTTAAGCTTGAATGTTGTAAAGACTCAATGTAAATTTTGATTGGTATAAATGAAACACATGTGATTCATCATTCTATTTCCTTAAAATAATAATAAAGAAAGCTCACTGAGGTGAAAACCGAAAAGGCACCTCAGGCAAAAGTTAGAGCATTTTAGAATTTATTTCTTCTCCAATAGGGTAAGCCAAGCTATGTAAAAAGCAATGGAACATGTTGGTTATCATGTTGTCATTGAACTAGTTGAGCCAAATGGAAATGGAACCTAGCAGACAAGGTAGGAGTCCAATAACTATAGATATATTGAATGGACGTCAACTTTCAAGTATGACAACAAGAGAGATTTTCCTGAGTACTAAGTGGAAAAGAAATATAGAGTTTTAGAATATTCCTCACCAGCTGTTAACAAGGGGCAAATTATAAAGATTTTTCATTATTCCCCTACGGAGCCATAATTTTGCTCAACAGTTATCATATATCCTTAGTAGAAGTACAAGGATTTCACTGAATAAAGAATTTACTCCCCAGCTAAAGTTAATAAGGGACGTGGTGCATTTTCTCCCAGCAGAAGAAGAATCTCGAACCTGGATAATAATTGAAAGAGTATCCATTGATGTTTACTAGCATATGCATTATCATTCATACATGTACAACATGCATTAGACATCCATTCACAAGATATCCAAATCCTCTCCAGCTAGTGTTCATTCTTGATCAAAGCGGTAAAAATTTTGTTTTCAAAATCAGTCGATTAAGGAATGAAAACTCATTGCATCAAAGATAGAAATTCAACAATCCTTAGTGGAAAGAATTCCATCTCCAACAAATTACTCAATAAGGGATATACAAAGTTTCAAACAAAGTGACATATAGGGCAACAGAATATCATTCCCACCAAGCCAGTTGCTAATGAAGCTTGTTTTCCCCACAGAGTATGAAGGCCTTCATCAAATCTCCAGCAATTTAAATTGCTTAATTTCTAGTGGAGTCAATAGTTGAAGTATAACATCTATGACATTGGTTCCGCAGGCAGGTAAGTTCTTCTTTCCTTTATTCATGCTCTTTTTCACATTTACAAATAAACCTCAGGTATATTAGACCTGGTATCAATATCGAATTTATTCACACAAGGAGCAGCTGTGAGCACCAGGCTTCCCGACCTCAATGATGATAGAGTACCGAATGTCATTTATGCTTAGTGTTCATTATGAAAGTCGATTCGAGAAGTGAAGATTTGGATTTGATTGAAATTAAAACTTGAAACCGAGAAAATTTAAAGATTTTGGGTTGAACTGAAGACTATAGCTGTACGGCTACTGTTATAGCTGCATGGCTATTTATACTACAACCGTACGGCTATAAAACGACATATGCATGGCTGTTGATGAATCACCAGCACTTTGCATGAAAACGGAAAGCTGTTGAAAATGAAAGATTACACTTAATTTCCACTAATTTTTTTCTCATTACAATGGATTTGGATTGAAGTGAGCTCTATGGACCATTAACAACTAAGAACAGTAGAATTAACAAGAGAAGAAGAAGAAAAGAAAGTAAGACTTAGAAAAATTCCCAAACTCAAATTCAACAATAAAACCATAGTTCCTTAAAATCAATCACCAAAATCAATTCTGTTAACCTAAATCAAGCATTCAGAGATCATTTGGATTGCTAGAGTTGAGGAATTGTAGCTAAATTAGAGGTTTCAAGTCTTGGTTTCAAAAGTTTCAGTTTCAATTTCAAATCCGGATTGAAGCTTCAGGAATTGGATTTTCTTCAAATTGAACATTGGAGAAGCATCTAAAAGGTAATTCTGAGAGGCCTTAAACCTTTTTATAGCTTTCTAGGTTGAATTTTGGTGCATTGCATCGTTTCAAAATTGTGCTATGTTTTCTATTTTTAGGCAGACTACAGCTATACGACTATTACGAATAGCTGCATGGTTGTTACATTACAGCCGCACGGCCATAGTTTGTTTCAGATTTAGGGATTTCTAAAATTTAGCGATTTCTTTGTTGGTTTAGAACTAAAGTCGTATGGATGCTTTTTACAGCTACATGACTGTAGTACTATAGCCGTATGGTTGTAGTTTTAATTTCAAAATTGATTTTTTGTGATTTTGTAATTTTTATTATGTTTACATATTATTTTGACCTAGATTTTTATTCTGTATTTATTTAATTTCAGTATTAAATTTCTACATTATTTTTTTGTAAAACAGTGCAGCAATAGAAATGCAAGTTTCTTGAAAACTGGCTCATTTTTGCATGTGAAAATAATAAATTAGACAAATTAATTTTCAAACTAATTTCCAGTCCCATCAAAATGGTGCTTTAAAATGTTTTCTAGGTCAAATCAACTAATATATCAAATTTCCCAAATTTCCTTGTTTCACTTCTCGAGGTATCTAGAATCCCTCATTCTGAATCTGGGTGAGTCCTACGTGTTTATATATTTATACGTATTAACTTTGTTTTGTAGGTAGATGTATATTAGGATAGATGAATGTTTAGCTTTCTATTTTTAGGAGTTTTGTATATAGATAAAATTGTACCCCAAATCCCTTTTGATACAATTGTATCCCTTAAGGTAGTCATTTGATCAGTCTATATATTTTAAATTTCCCGAATTTATTTACTGCTTTTTGAATTTAAATTTTTATTATTCCTCATATGTGAGCATTGGCTTAACAAAATAAAGATAAAATGAACCGTAGAAATATAAAAGGCATTGACATAAATTGTTAAACATATTTTGAATCGAGAAGAAATAGGTGAATTGTCTAGACCCCGATCTCTAACTAAAAGGTACAGTGAGTTATAACTCGTTTTGGCTGTACAGCAATTTTTCAGTTGAGTTGAATCGGATGGCGACTCTTGTCACTTTTTAGTGAGAGAATTTAAGTTTGTTTATTTTCACTATAAAACCCGTTTTCAATTTATAAAAACCCTGCCCCGATCATGAGGCCCATCTCAGTTATTAGGATCGTCTGCTCAAAGGTAAATTCTTTAGTTTTGAGTCCACCAACCCTAGGAAAGCCTCGTATTCTATAGTTGGTAGTTGAAGATTCCTTAATAAGGGCATTCTAGCATAAGAGCAAGATGGAAGGAAGGAATACCTTATTTATTATCTTAGCAAGAAGTTATTAGATTACAAAATGAAGTATACACTGGTGAGATGACATGTGAAGCAATGGTTTGGCTGACAAAGGAGCTGAGGCATTATTTCTAGACGTACAAAGTACAAGCTATGGCTAAAGTTTATCCAATGATGTATTTGTACGAAGCATTAGTGTTGGTTGGAAAATTATCCAGATGGCTGCTACTCTTATAAGAATTTGATAATTGAGTATGTCACAAAAAAGGTCATCAAGGGAAGGGCTGTAGTAGAGTGTCTGGCAAAACAACCTTTGGAATCAGATTATGTAGTGAATCTGGAGTTCCTAATGAATAGTTGGCTATGGTAGAAGTTAAGAGGTGGATTATATTCTTTCACGATGCTGTAAACAGAAAAGGTGCTGGAATTGTAATAATTATAGCTACACTAGATGGTGAACTTATTCCACTGTGAAAGAGATTGGATTTTCCTATAACAAATAACGAAGCAGAATATGAAGCATGCTTGTTCGGAATGGAAGTCCTTTTATTACTAGGGGCAATTAATGCGTTAATTGTCAGAGATTCACTTTTGGTGATTAGACAATCTCAAGGTGAATGGGAAATGAAAGAAGAAGCCCTAAGGCCATACTTATAATCGCTACAGTACAGAAAAGAGGTTTTTTTCCAGTGTGAATTCAAACATGTTCCTAGAGAAGAAAATAAAGTAGTTGATGTGCTAGCAACATTGTCTTTTATATGGGAAAATCCAAAAAAAAACACAGATACAGCCTCTGGTTATAACAATTTCTAAACAACTGTGCTTTGATATTCAGGAAGTGATGGAATTGACAGTTGAAGAAAAGCCATGGTTCTTTGACATTCACCAATATGTGAAGGATGGAAAATATCCAAAAGGACCCAGTACTACTAAGAAAGTTTCATTGAGAAGATTAGCCAGCCAATTTAGAATTTTTGAAGATAAGTTATACAAGAGGAAAGTGAATGAAGTTCTTTTGAGGTGTTTAACAGAACAAGAAGCAGAGTAGTGATACAACCGATACATTCGGGATCATATGGACCTCATATGAATAGGATAGCTTTGGCAAAAATGATGATGAGACAAGGTTATTTCTATATGACGATGCAAACTGACTATATGAAGGAAGTGAGAAGATGTCATGAATGCCAGATCTATGCTGATATCAGTAATCTACCACCAATTGAACAACAAAATTTGACATCTCCTTAGCCGTTTTTAGCATGGGGAATAAATATAATTTGGGCGATTCATCCTGGAACATCTAATGGTCATAGATTCATAGTAGTTGCAGTTGATTACTTTTCAAAGTGAGTTGAAGCATAATCATTCATTGGTGTGACAGCTAAGAAGATGCCTAAGTTTATCCGGAAAAACATTTTTGCTCAATATGGAGTTCCTCATCATGTAGTGACTCACAATGGAGTACAATTTCAAGGGGCAACAGCTAAATTATTTGTAGAACACGGCATTAAACCTCAAAGATCTTCTCCATATAGACCACAAGCAAATGGTGTAGTGGATACAGCTACAAAGTCAATAAAGAAGATCCTGTCAAATATGGTAACCACCTATAGAGATTAGACTAAGAAGTTGCCGTATGCTCTTTGGGGTTAGAGAACCAATGTTAAAACACCAATAGGAGACATGCCATATTCTTTGGTGTATAGCTAGATATGAACAGTTAGCAGTAGTAAATGAAAAGAGATTGAAGGCACTTGATTGTTTACAGATGTATCAGCGTAGAATGGCCAAAGCTTATAATCAGAGGGCAAAGCATCCCAAGAAGTGGTTGAAAGCCGGGGACCTAGTCCTGAAGAAGTTAAGACCCACAAATGTTGATGTTTGAGGAAATTTTATGCCAAACTGGGAAGGTCCATATGTTGTGAAGAAAGTGCTATCAAAAGGTGGTGTAAGAATTATGGATATGGATGGAAATGAACTCATGGATCCTATCAACCAAGATCGATTGAAGCTTTATCTCGTGTAAAAAGAAAAGAAACAAATGAAAAAGAAAAGAATAGTTTGCTAGGTTGAAAACCCGAAAAGGGCAACCTAGGCAAAAATTAAGACATGACAGAAAATGATCAGTTGGAAAATTAGAAAGGGACGACTAGTGACAGTTCTAGTTCTGTGTGGAATATATACCAATTTGGGAACCAATTTTTTTTCAAATTTACTGAATTTAAATTCATCAATAAAGTGTAATGTTTTGTTTTAAATTTGCTTATACGGTTATATCAAAATTCATAAACGAAGTTATCTTGTTTGAACATTCATTGAAAGAAAGCACTTTGCATTTAGCTTATTATAAAGATCACATTGTTGAACAATGGAAACGAGTTAAACATATGCAATTTTAAATCATTTTTATCCTCTGAATTTGATTCATCTTTTCTTAATGTCTCTAAAAGACTCTGATGCAAATCCAAGATTAAATGTTGTAAGACTTAATGTAAATTTTGATATGTGTAAATGAAACACATTTGATCCATTTTTTTACTTCATTTAAAAAAAAAGAGCTTGCTAGGGTGAAAATCAAATAGGCTCCTCAGGTAAAAATTAGAGCACCTCGTTAAGCTAAAAACCCATATTGGGCATTTTTGGAAAAAATTAGAGCATTTTGAAAATTTTTTTCCCACCAGAGACACAAAGCAAGCCAAGCTAAGACAAAAGTAATAGAGCCTGTTGATTGCCATGTTGTCATTGAAGTAGTTAAGCCAAGTGGAAATAGAATCTGGCAGACAGCGAAGAGGTCCAATAATTACAGATATATTGAAAGGACTTCAACTTACAAGTATGACAACAAGAGAGATTTTTTTTTAGTACTAGGTGAAAGAGAGATACTAAGTTTTAGATTATTCCTTAGCAACAATTAACGAGGGGCAAATTATACTCCCCAGCGAAATCATAATAAAGAATATCACAATTTTCCTCAACATTTGTCATATATCCCCAACGGAAATACAAAGATTTCATTGAATAAAGAATGTATTCTCCAGTAAAAGTCAACAAGGGGCATAATACATTTTTCCCCAGCAGAAGAAAAGAATCTCAAACCTAGATAATAACTGAAAGTGTGTCCTTTGATGTTTACATGCATATACATTATCATTCATACATGTAAAAAATGCATTATACATCCATTCACAAGATATCTAAATCCTCTCCAGCTAGTCTTCATTCTTGACCGAAGGGGTAAATTTTTTTTTTTCAAATTCGGTCGATCAAGGAATGAAGACTTATTGCATTAAGACAGAAATTCAACAATTCTCAATGGAAAAAATTTCATCTCTTGTAAACTACTCAACAAAGAATTTACAAAGCTTCAAATAGAGTGACACATAGGGCAACAGAATATCATTGCCACCAAGCCAGTTGCTAATGAAGCTTGTTATTCCCACAGAGTATCAAAGCCTTCATCAAATTTCCAACAATTCAAATTACTTGTTCTCTAGTGGAGTCAATAGTCAAAGTATTCGATATACGACATTGATTCCCAAAGCAGGTGTAAGAACGGGGTTTTCCCGACCTCTGCGATGAGAACTCTTTGTTACCTTTGTTAAGCAGTCAGACCCGAAAAAGAACAGAACGTCGCCTTGAACGCCTCGAATTTTCTGAAAATCGGACAATCCTTGATCCAAAACCCTGAGAGAGGTCCCCCGGGTAGTTTTAGGGTTTTAGGGTGCACATTTGGTTTTTTACGATTTTTGCCCCTGGCTGTAGGTCTAGAGTCGCCCGGCTCTAGTGCAAACTAGAGACGGACAGCTCTAGTGGGTTGGGTAAGTTGCTATGCAAAGCAGAGCAACTTGCCTAAACCGAGCGAATTCGGCTGAAATTGAAAAAAATGAAGATGGCTTATTTAATTCGTGAAAATATTTCTTCGATTGTGAGATATAAAAAGAAAAGTAAAATCAATTGTGGAGGGTAGAGAGAATTCATTCGGCCAAGAGAAAAAGTGAAAGAAAAAAAAAGTTACAGAGTGAAAGTGAGAGTGAGGAAGAAGAAGAAGAGAGAAAGGGAGAAGGAAAAAGCTTGGATTTTCTAACCCGAACTCGTAGCTTAATCATTCAACAACTCGTCCCGATCATTCTTCTTTGGTCCGTATACATTTTTGGTATCGTTTCGGATTCGTTCAGATTCATTTTTGGGATTTCAGAATATTCAAAGATTCGAGTCATATTCTTGATTTTCAATCCATTTCTGCATCTCCAATACACTGGAACAGCATCAAGGTAAACTCTTAGAGGCCTTAAACTTGTGTTCATTGTATTTTCCATATGATTTTTCTCTGTTTTCTCAACTTTCGGAAAACCGGCTACCCGGATATAGCTATACGGCTCTGGAGAACAGAGCCGCACGGCTCTATCTCTCTAGAATAGAGCCACGCGGCTCTAACCCTAGTGCCGTGCGGCTCTGTTCCTCCCGGGCGAAAACCGGAAAATGCCCGATCGGCAAAAAATAGCTCGTTTTCCATTTTTATGCATTCTGTTGTGATATTTTTTGGCTCAAAAATATTCATACGATTATTAAGCCTCGGTTTTCGGATTTCTATGTGTACATATATTAGATTTTCAGTTTTTCCTAGATTTTATTTTTTTATTTCGGGGTCGTTCAATCCGAATCGGATCCGCAGCCCAGCATCAGCGGACCCCCGAACTCTATAAAATCTTCGAGAAACAATAAAAACGAGCAAAATAATGATCTTTCGAAAAATGAGAAAACCAATTTTAGGTCCGCGTATTATAGCCGCCCGGCTCTAACCAGAGCCGCCAGGCTCTAGTTATAGCCGCCCGGCTCTAACCAGAGCCGCCAGGCTCTAGTTATAGCCGCGTGGCTATAGTTCCCGAAAAAGACAGAATTGCGGAACGACCCATACGGACGTCATTGCGCGATGCTATTTTCCGATTCAGAACTTTTTAGCGTGTTTACTGCTTTTTGGACCCTAGATGTTTGTAAAAATTAGGAAATCCATACGAACGGAACCCCGAGTTCTGGAATAATAGACCCACCGAAATATGGAAATTTGCATGAAATTGAGCCAAATAATTTTCTAAAATCGTTTTTCAGCATAAAAATCTACAGGGCATTTCACAACCATTTTCTAAGTCTAACCGGTCCGACCGGTCGGGTCAACCCGGTTACCTCCTAAATGCATGCCCCCGATCCGAAAAATCCCAATTTTGTCATGATTTGAGTCCTATATGTGTTGTGCCGTAAACTGTGATAACCGTCTATTTTGCAGCATTTATTTTCCTTTTTATTATTTTTACAGTAATTAGTAGATTAATTCTTGTGTTTAGGCGTTTGTAATTTTTAGATCCTCGTGTATTTTAGGCAATTGTAAAAGTGAGGATGAGAGATTTTATTTTTATTCAATTTGGTTGTATAAGTGGCCTCTATTATTCTTTTGTGTAATTTGTGTGTATGGTTTATTTTTCTGCAATTCAATCCTGTCATTTGATTGGGCACGGGCTAATAAAATAAACAAATCGGGTAGAGAAAGATAATAAATTAAATAAATATTGTAATATAAATTATAAATGAATACAAGCTCAAGGTTGAATAGGTAAGTTGCCTGAACCCTGACTCTCTGGATTAGGTACAGTAGTCTACGCTCGGTAGGGAGCTGTACCGGAATTTCCCAGATGAGCTAATCCGAGTGGCGACTCTGTCACTGATCTCGAAATTTAGGTTTCGAGGTCTTTAAGTAATAAAACGGAAAAAGCATTTTCTACAAAATGAATTCTAAAACAAATAAACGACTTTTTGTAAAGCAAGATAAACAAAATCCGCTTTCCAAAAACACCACCAAAACACGTTTTTCTTCAAAAATTCCCCTGTTCAATTCGCTTTGTTCTTTCTTTCTAAAAAGGTCGTCCTCTCATAGTGGCAACTCCGTTGGGGACTTAAAGTTTTCTTAAAAGGTTTTGTAAAAACTTAAGGAACTTAGGTAACTACTAAAATATAACCTCACTTATATTCATTTATCGATTTATAATTTATTCATACCTTTGCATATCATGACATTTTTTTCTTTTCAACCCCTCAAATACATTAATCAGCCCAGTTTACCCACGAAGGTGGCCTACATCTACCGCCAGGATTTGAGACACTCGACGGGGTGAACCACTCATAGCCTCGCATGACCTTACATTGTGTTCTACGGTGAGGAGTGTATATTCGCTATGGGAACCTGCACGACCCTTGGTTTGACTTTGGCCCACATGTGATGGCTTAGTAATTTCCCCTAGGATTACCAAAACATAAAATTAAATTGAACAACTGAGTATGTACCTTTGGTATCCCCCGTTGATGCCAAAGAGACCCAACACCTAGGAAGAATGTGAGACCAATCGAAAGGAGATACATGGGTTAAAGGGAAAGCATATTTTTTGCGTGTGCTAACGTTTATCCCATGGTGATTTTCTTTTTACCTCTTCACGAGGCATAAAAATGCATAATCATTCGTGTGCCATTTCTAATCACGTTTTCATGTAGCCATCTTTTACATATGCATATGTATGGAATTTGTGCTAACCATATCTTCATGCAGCCATGACATTTTATTCGCGTGACATATATATACATCTCGTGTGCCGACATTTCCATAGAGCATACATGACATCATCCTGTGTGTCACGCATCCTAACCACATTTTTCTGCAGCCATTTGCATTTTGTGTAACATACACATTCATGCCATTTCATTCCATTCCATCTAATAAATGACGTTCTGAGAATGCCTGCCATGATCATTTCATTTCATACCATTATATCATATCATTCACTAGAAAATAACAAAGATTTTAGGTTTGGTTGTGTGGCAAGTCGCACGACAACATAACATTGTATCATCTCCATTTCATAATCATTTGTTGTTGGTTTCATGGTGATTCCGGATCCTTGCTTATGTGTCACAATCCACATCAGACTTGTTTCATGACATTGATAACTCATTCGAGGTATTCCATGAGTACCGAATTTTTACACACATAGGAACATTCCATAACATTACCAATACATGCAAGGTGTTCTATGAACACCGAACCTCTATCCATGTCCCTGCATACACATGACTTGTTTGCAACATCACTTCATAATAGATGCCCTAAAAGCATCAGATCTCTATCCGAGGAACGGTTTCCATGTGACCATTTCATGCCATTTCATTTTGACCTACAAAGCATCGAACCTCTGTCCATGTGTCAGTACATATATGACCATTCCATGATATACATTAGGTGCCCCAAAGGCACTGAACCTCTGTCCGTGTGATGGTTCGTATGCGATGATTCTTGCATTGTCTTTTGCATGTTTTTGGGCGTTCTTGGAATGTACGAAATAAAAACAAAGGAAGCCACATCCATTATCATTTTCATTCATGAAACATCATTCGATCATGATCATCCCATGATAATACCATACATGCCACTTAGTATGTTATGTCCAAGGTCATAACATTCATCCATGATGCTAACCCTATGCTGAATGTGCATTTTGGAGTCAAACTTCGAAACGACTAGTATGGGTCAGTTCAGGGTCTGGTCAATCAGTTTAGTCAGTTCAGACAGAATCAGTCACCATGGAAGAGGTTAGCGTTAGTTCAGAATCGGATTCAGAGCAAGAGTTTGGGGGACAGTTGCCTTCTTTACCAGTTGACAGTCAGTTTGTGTTGGAAGAAGCAAGAAGAACAAAAATGGCTCAAGGAGGAAATGGTGGAAGTCCACCCTTTAACATGAATGCATTCATTACTGCTTTTCTGAATTATGATTAGTTCAAAGCTACCATCAAGGAGCAGATGCAGACTGCAGTGACTGCCACTGTAGGCCAGACTAGCCAGTAAGCCCAAGCCCCAGTCGAGAATGAAGGCATTGTCATTCAAGGGGGCCCTAACTCAGGAAGGAATGTCCCTCACAGCAGCAGGGTGGTCATCCCACATTGGGAATTTGACCATCATTCTGAGGAGGACGAGGCCTTTGAAAGGGCTAGGGAGGCTTCAATTGAGACAACAGCTGAAAGGCGCCTTAAGGAGAAATTTTTTGACTTTGAAGCACTATTGCCGAAGCTAAAGGAGATGGTGCATTATCAGTCTATTAAGTGCGCAGATCAGTCTACTTTACTAGCAGAGGGGGGAGAGCCACTCCCAGTTGGGTTTTAGATGCCTTATTTGCCCCCGTACACTAGGGAAGGTCCGCCGAAAGCTCACTTGGACAGCTATGTCACAATTATTTCTAGCTTGGGGATTGGAAAGGTCCATTTGCTGAATCTGTTTCCAACTACTTTGCGGGGTGTAGCCACTAAGTGGTATTTGAAGACACCACTCCACACCCGTTCCACCTGGGAGGATCTGTTTGAGGCATTTGTGAAATAATATGCCCACAACACTCAAGTGGAAACTATGCTAGGAGATCTGGAGAGGATCCGACGAAGGCCTAATGAATCCTTCTCGGCATATTACAAGAGATGGATGGATGTACAAGTGTTGGTGGATGGGGCTCCTAAACTAGAGTCTATCATTGTGAAGCTTGTTGATGGTAGCTTACCGCCTTACAAGAAGAAAATGAAGCTGAAAAGATTTCATTCCTTTAATGACATTGTCGATTTGGCCAAGCACATTAAGAGCTATGCGGAAGAAGATCAGATGAACAGATAGGGTTCAGGTACTTACCGGGGCAGCCGAGGATATACTCAAGGGTACAAGGCCAGTAGTTCTACAACCATCCTGTCAGGGTCTAGTTTAAAACCGACCCAGATTGTGGTGACAGATCAAGTGCGAGAGGCAGATGTAGCAATAGTGCCCCAGGGCAGACAGCCGAGGGCCCCTCCAAGACTCACAAACCCGTGGGTCGACACCTTGGGCCGTATTTTTGCCAAATGCAGAAAGGCTGGTTTGTTACAGAGTGTAAAGCCGTATATTCCTCCTTCTGAAGTAGACAAAGACAATTACTGCACCTACCATGTGACAGCAGTCACCACACCAATGAATGTACAGGCCTGATAAGGGCTATTCAAGGCTGGTCACTGAGGGGAAAATTGTGGAACCCACATTGAAGCTGAATGTTTAGAAGAACCCTTTGCCAAATTTCAAGGGCCAGGTTAACATGGTTCAGTCTGGGATAGTAGCCAACAGTGTGTTTGCTCAGATAATTAAGACCAACCTGAGTGTTCAAGCAATTACAGCTGAAGTAGGGGAGGAAGAGCTAGAGGAAACTGAAGTGTAGACATCAGTGGCACAGAAAAAAATGTAAATAAAAAAATCATGTTATTGTTTCACAATGTGGGATAAAGGAAGCTAAAATATGGTTTTTATTTATTTATTTCTATGGATGTTTGATGGTGATTGTCTAATATGTATTGTTTTACATAGTGGTATTCATAAATATGTATATAGTAAGAGTATTTAATAAAAAAAAAGTAAAATAAAGTAAAAGTATGTGACATCAATGAAATACTTATGTCAGACCCCCGCATTGGCCGGGAAGTTATCAAGGTGGATACTTCTATTATTTGAATTCGACATTGAATATGTGACCAAGAAGACAATCAAAGGAAGGGCTGTGGCAGAATTTCTAGCCAACCAACCTCTGGAGTTAGATTATGTCAAGAATTTAGAATTTCGTGATGAACAATTGGCTATAATAGAGGCAGAACCGAGCAGATGGATAATGTACTTTGACGGGGTTGTAAACAAGCATGGGGTAGGACTGGGAGTGATCATTGGCACACCTGATGGAGAAATCATCCCCCTAGCTAAACGCTTTGAATTCCTTGTGACTAACAACAGGGCGAAGTATGAAGCTTGCCTATTTGGGATTGATGCTCTGATCACACTTGAGGCACATGAAGTACTAATAGTTGGAGATTCAGTGCTAGTAATTCGTCAGATCACTAGTGAATGGGAGGTAAAAGAAGGGTCACTCCGGCTATATCTCCAGTTGGTTTGGGACAAGATGGAAGCATTCGGGCTATGTGAGTTTAGGCACGTGCCGAGGGAGGAGAATCAGATGGTAGACTCTTTAGCCACACTCTCATCAATGTGGGAGGAACCCCGGAAACACCCTATGCAGCCAGTGGTAGTGGAGATCACACACAATCCTTGCTACTGATGGATCAGTGTTATAGCAATGACAAAGGACCATCCTTGGTATCATGATATTCTACAGTTTATTCAGAATGGGCAGTACCCTAAAGATGCTAGCGAGTCAGATAAGATCTCTCTCAGGAGGTTAGCAGTGCAGTTTAGATTGTTTAAGGGTCAGATCTTCAAGAGAACCACCTACGGCCTACTCCTGAAATGCTTAACAGACAAAGAAGCCAAAGAAGTCGTGAGGCAAATCCATACGCGGACTTATGGGCCATATATGAATGGATTAGCCTTGGCTAAGACAGTATTGAGACAAGGCTACTTTTGGCTTACGCTGCAAGCAGATTGTATTGAAGAAGTGAGAAGATGTCATGAATGTCAAGTGTACGAAGACCTCAGTCATCTCCCACCACTTGAACTTCAGGTATCATCAACTTCGTGGTCGTTCGTTGCTTGGGGGATAGATCTCATCAGAGAATTAAGGCCGCCTGCATCAAACAGACACTGATTTATAGTTGTGGCTATTGATTATTTCTCAAAGTGGGTGGAAGCAGAATCTTTTGCACATGTTACAGCCAAGAAAATGGCCAAGTTCATTGAGAAAAGTATCTTCACGAGGTACGGGATTCCGCATCATGTTGTCATAGATAATGGGGTACAGTTTTAAGGGGCTACGGCACAGTTGTTTCAGGATAAGGGGATTGAGCACCAGAAGTCATCTCCGTAATGCCCACAAGCTAATGGTGCGGTAGAAATAGCCAACAAATCCATCAAGAAGATTCTGTCAAAAATGATGGTCACCTACAGAGATTGGGCCGATATGTTGCCGTTTGCTTTGTGGGTTATAGAACTAGTATAAAAACCCCCACCCAAGAAACTCGATACTCCCTAGTCTACAGAATGGAAGCTGTCTTACCAGTAGAACCCGAAATTAGGTCACTAAGAGTGGTTATGGAAGCACAGTTGCCAGAATCAGAATAGGTTCAATCAAGATATGAATAGTTGTCACTGATTGATGAGAAGCCTCTCCGAGCGCTGGATCATTTACAAATGTATCAGCAGAGAATGGCTAGGGCTTACAACAGCAAAGTTCGCCATCAGAAACACCCACTCAAGGCCGGGGACTTGGTTCTAAAGCAGATGAAACATGTCAACATAGATGTAAGGGGAAAATTCAGGCCTAATTGGGAAGGTCCGTAAGTGGTAAAGAAAGTGCTTTCGAAGGGCACCATAAAGATTATGGATATGGATGGGAACGAGTTCATCAACCCCGTCAATTAAGACAAGCTCAGACGGTACTACGTGCGAAAAAAAAGTCTGATGGATCGAAAATTAAAAAGGCGGTCCATGCAAAAATTAAGAGAGTCTGATGGATCGAAAATCGAAAAGGCGGTCTATGCAAAAATCAGGACAAAGAGGTGAGCACCATCTGTGGGAAAATCTGCAAAGACCAGTTGGTGGTGGTCGCGGGTTCAGTCGAGACGGATACCATTGTTAACTCTGTTCTTAGCTTCATTTCATTATTGATACATGTTGTACTAAAACATTATTAATCAATAAATGAATGAATGCTTTTTCTATTCGCTTAAATGTCTTGAGTTTGCTCCAAATTGGATTTTTGTTATACATACATAGATATATATATATATATATATATATATATATATATATATATATATATATATATGATTGTGCATATTCCATGTTTTGCATACATCACATATTTAAAAAAAAAAATATTTCTGATGGATTGAAAACTGAAAGGCCATCCATACAAAATTTAGGATACAAATAAAAAGTCTGCTGGGTCGAAAACCCGAAAGGGCGGTCCAGGCAAAAGTTAAGACAATCCGATAGAATGAAAACCCGCAAGGGCAGTCTATGCAAAAATAAGGGCATAAAATAAAACAGTGAAATAAAAATCAAATAATTCCATACAACATGAAAGAAACCTACAAGCCGAGATATCTCAAGGTCAGGATCTCGTGCTTGCGTCTTGTAGGACACGTCACTAAGTCAGCTATCCAGGCTCTATAACGACCATCTATCTCCGTCGAAGCTACATTGCCATATCTCAAAACCTTAGAATGGATGAAGTTCATCCACTGCTGCTGCACATGTTGGGGCCATCGTTGTGTGAATTCCACGCATTCGGTCGTGCACAAGGAACGAGGCACCCCCTGTACTTGCCTGTATTGTCTGTATAACCATGCAGGAGAGTAAAAGGTTACTTTAGACAGTCCGAGGAGCTACACACCTCCTACCCAAGTGTCCATAGTCACAAGCAAAATGTCCCACCAGTGCTAATCCAATGGATGGATGCGTTCGTTCTTCCTCTTAGCCAACTGAGCCATCCCTCCGTACTCCGGGTGGTAAAATCTATAATTTCGACACGCAGGGCCCAAAAACAATTCGGGACGTATCTCAGCTGAGGTGCAGGAACACTCAGGAGACTCGGTTTCTCCAGTAGCCAAATCTACAAGAGAGACAGCTAATCAATGGGATGCAGGATTAATCAGAATGTCAAACATGGGTTGGGAACAAACCTGAAGTAGAATAGGACACCCGTTGGTCTCGATTGGGTGACTACAGTGGATAGAATCCAGATAAATCAGGGTCTCAGCCAAAATGACCCCTATGGGTGAAGCACCGTCGGCTATCTAGGCCACCAATGGGATTAACCAGAAGTCACAGGTCCCGTCTCTTGACTCACACAGATAAAGGGACATCAACAACAGACTCATTAGAAAAGCCCTACCAGGGGTAGAGGGGTCCAGGGCAGAACACAGGTCTATAATAGCGGATAGGTTGAATCTTTTAGGGGTAGCCTCACCAGGAAGCAAACGGTCTAAATATGCCGTGTCTGTCACGGTTAACCTCTGAAGTGTCTGTAGGCTGTCCGAATCAGGTTCAGGGACAGCTAACCTGACTCCACATGGACAGGGAGCATAAAGGATGGTGCTAAATTCCTACACCATGGGGCACAGCTCCTGCCCGGAAAATCAAAAGACATGATCCATCGGATCCCAAAAGTTGGCTACAGCCGCCAGAAAGGTCTGATTTAGAGTCAGATTCATATAAAACCTCATGGAATGTAGACTGTAGGGTGCCAATAAGGCCCAGCTGGAAGAGCGGGATATTCTCCAGTAATCTCTGAGGCGGTCACGGAGTTGATCCATTCAAAAAGGACATAGAAAGAAGAAGAAATGGCTGAAATGCAAAGAGGAATCCGGCGGCTCTGGTTTGGGTCGGACGGCTCTGGTCTGGATCGGGTGGCTCTATTCTAGGTTGGGCAGCTCTGGTCTGGGTCGGGCGGCTCTGGTCTGGATCGGGTGGCTCTAGTCTGAGTCAGGCTGCTCTAGTTTCGGTCGGCTTTGGTTTGGCTACAGCACACACTATATACTAGGGGTGGCAACGGTGCAGGTGCGGGTGCGGGGGTGCATTCCCCACTCCGCCCCCAATGATTGCGGGGGCGGTTTCGGTGATTCCCCATTTAACATTTCGGGGATTTTTTCACCCCCATCTCCGCCCCGCGCGGGTGCCTACCGGTTTCGGTGAATCCCCGCCCACCCATATCAAATAAATAAAATAAATTAATATTATTTTAATAACCATTTTAACATTCAATAACCAAAATACAAATTCTACCACATTACAAATGTGGTTTAACATTAAATATTCAAAGTACAAAATATATCCAATATTACAAATATTTAAGTTCCAAGTGAGCTTTCTTTGAACAACTTGACATTGAAGTCCAATCATTTAAGAGCTAGGACTTGGTTTTGTTGTTTTGTTGTGATTCGTATTTTCATCATCCTATAAGAATAAAAGCAAATATTAGATGCATAGAATAATAAATAAAAAAACTAAATATCAAAAGTTAAAAACTACCTAAAGAACATCCATACTTTGTTCATGTTCCACAATAATGAATCCATAACTGATTTAGAATCTAAAAACATAAGTATGCATTATATTAAAACATTTAATACATAACTTTGAAGTAAAGTAAATTAATAAGTAACCATTTATAAGAATAATACCTTTTACTTCAACTTCTAACCAACTTTGAGTGCACATCAATGCTTCTACCATATCAGAATTAAGACGAGACTCACTTATAACTCTACCACTTGTACTAAAAGCTGACTCTGAGCCACAGTTGACATGGGAATTGCAAAAATATCCCGAGCAATTAATCACAACATAGGGAACTTGAGGAAATTTTTCCACTAGCTAAGTAAATCAAATTCTTTTTTCCTTGGTAACAAACGCTCCTCCAAGTAATGATTAAGTTCAACCCCAACATTTTCAATAGATTGTTCAGAAGCAGCAACAAATTATTCAAAGCTGCATATTTCTCCATGTCTTTGAACTTGGTAAGTTGGCAATAATTCATTATTTTTTGGCGATAATTAGCTTGACCTAATTAGGAATTAATTAACCTTTATATATATATATATATATATATATATATATATGCGGGTTTTATACGGGGATTTATTCGGGAGCGGGGCGGGGATCCCCACAGTGCGGGGATATTACTCCCCGCGCCCATGCCCGTTTAAGTACTGGGGGTAAAAAAATCCCCACCCCCATCCCCGTGGGGGATAATATCGGTTATTCCCCACCCCCGCCGGTTCGGATCCCTACGGTTTTCGGGTAATCCTCGCCCCATTGCCACCCCTACTACATACTTTTATACATAATTTTGAATCTAGAGCCGTGCGGCTCTACTGCCTGGAATTGATATTCGGCCCGAAATCTGCCCCAGAATCGCGGAATAAAGTTTTGGGGAAGCATAAGTCATGTCAAACAGTGATAAAAATGAGCGAAAACAGATAAAATGCACTCAAAAAAGCAAGTCTAACAGGGGATAGTATGAGAACAGCAAAGTGGATAAAGAATTCCATAATATATCAACACAAATAGTACACCAGTTCCACCAATCACATAACAAAAAAAAAAGTTTAATAATAACATCAAATCCAAGCCCACAGACGGGCTGCATCAACACGAACTACAGAAAGCTACAAAAGAAGGGCTACGACTGTTATTAAATCATCATCCTCCTCCGTGCCCTCGGCTCCACTATCATTGCTGAAGACGTGCTGACCAGCTTCCTAGTCATCCAACTGAGTACGGAGAGTCCCGTTCATGAATGAGGTCTGCAACGGTCCTCTGCAGCTCCTCTATCTCCGTCCATATACGGGCCTCCTCACACCGATGAGCGCCGACTGTAGCCTGCATCAGAATCAAACAACATAGATATCATGTCATACATATACATGCATCTGAAACATACATACACGCATGTATACATATTGACACAAATACTTACCGCCATCACCCCGTTATCCCGAAGTGAGAGGGACCTGAGAGCAGAAGTCACCTGGCACAGAGCCATCCCCTGTGTCAATGAAATCTGCATAAAGAACAACACATAGGTCAGACCAGTGGCAACAGTAATGATCAAAAATAAGCAAGGGCAAGGATACTCACATGCGTCGCATCAGGAGGAATAGCAGCAGGAGGGGGGTGTGCCTTGATGTACAGATGAGCTCGGTAAAGTTCCCTAGCCTCATTATGCAGCATGACCCACGGCTCCACCAGATACTCTAGACGGCCTAGAATGAAGCCAGCAGGAGGGACCACCGGAGGCACTACCGGGGGAACAGGCTTAGTGTACCCCGCCTTGGTGTCAGCACCAATAACACCTGTATGAGCTGAGGAACCTCCATCTCCCCCAGCCGCCTCGGTCTGGAATGTCTGCCCGATGATGTGTGAGGGCGCTTAACCCTCTCAAACAACTGTAAAAAAAATAAAAAAAAGGGTCAGTCAGCAAGTAGCAAAATAGTCCAAATAAGCAAAAGATAAAGTAGGACAAAGACGTACCCCAGCTGGTGGATCCTCTATCGGTGCAGTCCCCGTGGGAGGAAGAAGGTGTGTCCTAATAAACTGGGGGTAATCATCATCGTCCCCTATAACTGCATATCCGGACAGATCCGCGTGGTCTTCCTCTAACAGCAGGTGCGGCTAGAATAGCCCAACTAGAGGTGCAGGCAGGATTCTGTGCTCCCTAGGGCCGACACGCTAGTCGGTGACTCTGTCTCCAAGGTACCACTCGAAGCTGACCGGGCTCTCCATCACAAACCACCTGGGCATCAGCCTGTGAGCATCCATCAGCTTCGGGGACCACACAGCGTTCCCCTATGGCTCGTTAACTACCTGGAAACAGAACGTAAAAAAAAAAAGTACCTGCTCAAAAGTCATATTCGCCAAGAGTTGGTGGCAGATCCAGGGGTCGGTGTCCATCTTGATCCAACCAAAGCATAGCCACCGTCGCAGCCAAGGGAAATCAGGAAGCACAGCATTGGCCGGTATGGCCAATTTTGGTTGAGGAACAAAGGCGTACTCATAAGCCCAAATCTACACAATGAAAAAGTCAATTAAAAAAAAAAAAAGACAACTCACGTGAAGAACTATCCATACACCCTTCAACTCTCGGTGCCTCCCGCGGGCGCAGATGTCGAGGCCGTAGTATAGCTGACCAAACCCGGCTGGTCCTTAGTTTAAGCTCCCCACGTCCTCCAGCTGTATCAGTGAAGGGAGCACTGCCAGGTTCAGATCGCTTTGACCCGTAGGGAACAATAGAGTACTCAAGGCGTACAACAGCAATGTCTGAGCATAACATCTCAAGTCCCTAGGAGAGAACGCGGAGCCCTCGGGGAGGCTGTTCTGCCTACCCAACCAGTAATCCCGCAGTGTACTCCCCTGCACCCGCTTGCCCAGAGGAGTTAGGCCGATCAACATGGCGATGAAATCTAGACTGAAGCCTCCTCGCTTGAGAGTCTAATTAAACTCTATGGTGTGCCCGCCAAAAGATAGCCCCATGATGGCCACGAAGTCCTCAGGCGTGATAGTAAACTCCCCGATCGATAAGTGGAAAGTGTGGGTGGAATCCATCCACTGCTCCAGAAGTGCCATCAGTAAACCCCTGCTCATCCGGGGCAGGACCTCACACATAGAGCAAATGAACCGGTCCGGCCCGATCGAGTTGACTAGCTCTCGCACCTCATCAGGAAGCCTCCAATACCAAACCAGTTCATCGGACACGGACCCAGGCCCCCGGTTATAGGGCCGCTTCTGCAAAACAATAAATAGGGAGTTTTGTGAGTTATTTATGTTGTGCATTGCTTGAATAAATCGACTAGAAGCATTTAGAATAAAATTAAAACATAAAAATTCCTATTCTATCGAACCAGAGCCGCTGGCTATGTTTTGGGAAGAACAGAGCCACACCAGAGCCGCCGGACGAAGAACAAAGCCGCCCGGCTATGACATTGAGTCGCACAGCTCTGTTTGGGAAACCGGCAGTTTTGGTTCCTAAACCTAGGTTTTGCAATTTTTCACCCTAAAATCAATTCTAATTAACTTTAAATCATCAATTAAGGTTCCTAGAGGCATAATCTACTCTAAACATGCATCAATTTCATGCAATTTTGCCTAATTTTGTCTATTTTGCAAAAATTCAAAAATGGACAAAAAGGAGGAAATTGGAAAAAACTAACCAAATCCTGAATGATATGCGTTGACGACTTCAGAGTCACGGGCATGGAATTGTTCCGCCTAACCCTGCAGTATGCAATCATCTCCGGTAATCCGTACACATCCACTGTAGATTCCATGGGTAGAAAAAATTCCCCTTCAGGTATAACATATCTCACTTGAGGAGAGGGTTGTGCGGGAGTATTTGGGAGAAGAGCCTTTTGCATTTCCCTCATCTTGGCAGAAAGGTTCTAGAGAGACTTTTCTAGAGCTAAAGTTGCAAAAAAGAGAAAAATGTTTGGGTGAAGAGGAGAATACACGCCGGCCCCTTTTTATATTTCCTTTCCTATCCACTAGAGCCGGGCAGCTCTAGCTTTGAGCTGGGCGGCTCTGTCTTGCCAAGGCAGAGCCGCGCAGCTCTCATTCTCCGGGTAGGCATTTTTTCTCATTTTTTCATAATTTCCGTTTATTCCAATTTAATCCCGAGAAGGGTATTTCTCGCTTTTGTAGATATCCAGGGGCAAAAATAACCAAGCTGTATTTATTCTTGATCAAAGGGGCAAAAATTTGTGTTTGCAAAATTGTCGATCAAGGAATAAATATGCGCTTTTGACTTAACTCCAACGGTCCACTCCACCACATGGGGAATCAAATTCAACAGGTATGCTCCACCACAGAGAGCCAATTTCAACAGCTATGTTTAACCTCATTGGTCCACTCCACCAGACGGAGAATCAAACTTATGGGTGCTCCACCACACGGAGAATCAACCTTCTGGGTACTCCACCATACGAAGGAAAAATGAAAAATTTTTTATTCACGTACTCCACCACACGGGGAACCGAACACCAGGGGCAACACTCCACCACAGTGAGTCGACACCAGGGGCAATACTTTACAATAACAAGTCAGTATCATGGGCACACTCCACCACAGCGAGTCGGCTCGAGACCAGTACTAGCACCCTTAACGAGGGGCATCAGGTGCGTCTTCTTATCCTTTCTCACTGCGCTCCTAATCGCGAGACCAAATTCGATTAGGCTTCACAGTTGAACATGAGTCAGCTTCCATGTCGCGAGGGGCATCCTGTGAGCACGGGTTTTCTTGACCTTTGTGATGAGAAATCTTTGTTACCTCTGTTAAGCAGTCGGACCCAGAAAAGAATGGAATGTCTCCTGGAACGCCTCGAATTTTCTGAAAACTAAACAATCCTTGATCCGAAAGCCTGAGAGAGGTCCCCCGTGTTGTTTTAGGGTTTTAGGGCACGTGTCTAGTTTTTTGCGATTTTTGCCCCCGGCTGTAAGTCTAGCGTCACCCAGCTCTAGTGGGTTGGGCAAGTTGCTCTGCAAAGTAGTGCAACTTGCCTGAACCGAGCGAATTAGACTGAAATTGAAAAAAACGAAGACAACACATTTAATTCTTGAAATGATTTCTTCGATTGTGAGATATAAAAAGAAAAATAAAATCAATTGTGGAGGGGAGAGAGAATTCATTCGGCCGAGAGAAAAAGCAAAAGAAAAAAAAAAGTTACAGAGTGAAAGTGAGAATGAGGAAGAAGAAAAAGAGAGAAAAGGAGAAGGAAAAAGCTTGGATTTTCTAACCCAAACTCGTAGCCCAATCGTTCAACAACTCGTCTCGATCATTCTTCTTTGGTCCGAATACATTTTTGGTTTCATTTCAGAATATTCAAAGATTCAAGTCACATTCTTGATTTTCAATCTGTTTCTGCATATCCAATACACTAGAACAGCATCAAGGTAAACTCTAAGAGGCCTTAAACTTGTGTTCATTGCATTTTCCATGTGATTTTTCTCTGTTTTCCTAATTTTCGACAAACCGGCTACCCGAATATAGCCGTACGGCTCTGTTCTCTAAGAACAGAGCTGCACAGCTCTGTCTCTCTTAAACAGAGCCACGCGGCTCTAACCCTAGAGCCGCGTGGCTCTGTTCCTCATGGGAGAAAACACGAAGATGCCTGATCGGCCGAGAATAGCCCGTTTTCCATTTTTATGCATTCTGTTGTGATATTTTTTGGCCCAAAAATATTCGTATGATTATTAAGCTTCGGTTTTCGGATTTCTATGCGTACGGATTTTAGATTTTTTATTTTTCCCTGATTTTATTTTTTGATTTCGGGGTTGTTCGATCTGAATCGGATCCGCAGTCTAGCATCAGCGGACCCCCGAACCCTATAAAATCATCAAGAAAAACTGAAAACGAGTAAAATGATGATTTTTCAAAAAACGAGAAAACTGGTTTCGTGTATGGGTATTATAGCCGCCCGGCTAGGTTGAGAGCTTCCCAACTCTAGTTACAGCCGTGCGGCTGTAGTTCCTAGAAAAGATAGAATCGCAGAACGATCCGTACAGAAGTCGTTGAACGATGCTGTTTTTTGATTCAGAACTTTTTTGGCGTGTGTACTGCTTTTTGGACCCTAGATGTTTGTAAAAATTAGGAAACCCGTACGAACGGAACCCCAAGTTCTGGAATAATAGACCCGCTAAAATATGGAAATTTGCATGAAATTGAGCCAAATAATTTTCTAAAATCGTTTTTAGCATAAAAATCTATAGGGCATTTCAAAACCGTTTTCCAGGTCCAACCGGTTTGACTGGTCGGGTCGACCCGGTTACCCCCTAAATGCATGCCCCCGATCCTAAAAATCCCAATTCTATCCTGATTTGAGTCCTATAGTGTGTTTGTGCTGTAAACGGTGCTAACCGTCTGTTTTGCATCATTTATTTTCCTTTTTATTATTTCTACTGTAATTAATAGATTAATTTGTGTATTTAGACGTTTGTAATTTTTAGATCCTCGTGTATTCTAGGCGCTTGTTAATGCGAGGACGAGAGTTTTTATTTTTATTCAATTTGGTTGTATAAGCAGCCTCTATTATTCTTTTGTATAATTTGTGTGTATGGTTTATTTTTCTACAATTCAATCCTGTCATTTGCTTGAGCACGGGCAAATAAAATAAACAAATCGGGTAGAGAAAGATAATAAATTGAATAAATATTGTAATATAGATTATAAATGAATACAAGCTTGAGGTTGAATAGGTAAGTTGCCCGAACCCTGAATCTCTGGATTAGGTACAGTAGTCTGTGCTCGGTTGGGAGCTGTACCACAATTTCCCGAATGAGCTGATCCGGGTGGCGACTCTGTCACTGATCTCAAAATTTAGGTTTCAAGGTCTTTAAGTAATACAACGGAAAAAGTGTTTTCTACAAAATGAATTCTAAAACAAATAAATGATTTTTCCTAAAGCAAGATAAACAAAACCTGTTATCCAAAAACACCACCAAAACACGTTTTTCTTCGAAAATTCCCCGATTTGGTTCACCGCGTTCTTTCTTTCTAAAAAGGTCGTCCGCTCACAGCAGGTAAGTTTTTCTTTCCTTCATTCACTGTGCTCTTTTCTGTGTTTACAAATTCGCCTCAAATATTTTATACTTGATATCAGTATCGAATTAGTTCTTACAAGGGGCAGCTGTGAGCATCGGGTTTTCCCAACCTCAATGATGATAGAATACCGAATGTCATATGTCTTTTTGGTTCATTTCGAGAGTCGATTAGAGAAGCAAAGATTAAGATTTGATTGAACTTGAAACTTGAAACCAAGAAGGATTTCGAAAAATTAGGATTTCTAAAGACAATAGCCACATAGCTATTGGAAGAGGAGCACAACTATTGTGTCAATAACCGTACGGTTGTTACATGACAGCCGCACAGCTGCTGATGAATCACCAGATTGTTGCATGGAAACTGATAGCTGTTGAAAATGAGGCTTCACACCTAAAACTCACCTAATTTCTGTTGGAAATGCCCTAGTCCCGAGGCATTGGTCCTTGTATTTGTACTGTGCATTTATTGGATTTATGTATTGTACTTATTTGTGTCATTAATAAAGGCATCAATTCATTTATTATATTTATCTTGTGCAGTATAGTAAATGAAGTATCCAATGGACATATCCATATCCATGACGACTAGTGTCATGCACTTAGCAGTAAGACCATGGATAGGGTTAACGATATGACCATGAATAGATCCGTAGTCTGTTCCAGTCATGGGAATGAATGGAACAACAGACTATCATTAACCTGGTTGTATGGCGGTGTCTTACCGGTCATTGGACATGGAATGTCAACCAAGTTAATGGGTACATGCCTGGGTGCATGGTACTGGATAGATCCACTGAACGAGTAATCCACATGGTATGGTATCACAATGGATTCTCGTGTAGTACTTGTATGGATCCTTTGACCTGACCATATGATGGTGTTACATGTGATGTCGCATACTTAGGGGTACGCCTAAAGGGCCTGTAATAGGGTGCCAAGTATGGGTGCTTTCGGGTATGTCACTGAACATGGTAATACTATGGATATGCAGAAGGGATTTGTCACTCAGTAACCAACTGAGAAGATATCACCGGCCTCTTGATGAATGTGACTGATAAGAGTGTGGCCACACCCAAACAAGTTGGTACTTGTTTGTGAGCATCAGTACATTCGGGATCAAGTTAATGTCTGAACACAAAAGAGGGTGATCAATCCATGCCTCTGTGTTGGACACCGATATCAATGACATGGGATGTACAAGTCTAACTACAGGGTTATGATATCAGTTGGACTGCCATCTCCATCTTAATTGGGGGCTGCAGTGGCTTGCTAGAGCCCAACTGCAGTCTGCGGGCCAAAGGCCCGCTGCCAACATAAAGATGGGCCCACAGGATCGTACACATAGAACGATAGAATGCAGACTTAAGGAATAGCATGTATACTTGGAGTATACACATTGGAGGGAGAGGTGTGTATATATTAATTATATTATAAAGATCAATTGGATTGGTCATAATAATAAAATTAATATATTCAATTGGCTCTTCATAATTAATTGGATTAATTATGAAATTATTTCCTAGGTGGAAATATTCATATGTATGGGTTTACATATGATTTTATTTTGTGCAGAGTTAATTTTAATTTGATGGATTAAATTAAATGTCAAACCAATTTTAATTTGGATGTAAATAATATATTACTTGGAGTAATATATTAAATACATGGGTATATTAAAATTGGGCTTGAATTAATTTGAACCAAATTAATTAAAATTAGACTGGGCCTAAATTAAAACATGGAAGCCCGCGCAGAATAAAGTGGAGCCAAGATGGGCCAGAATTCCTTATGGAATTCGGCCAACCCTAGGTATAAATACCTAGGGTTAGAAGAATTCGGCCAACCTAAGCTAAACCACTCATAGCCGAATTCTCTAGCCTCTCCTCTCCTTGGTTCTTGCTTTTCCATCGCTAGCACGGGTTGCATTTGCCAAGCGTTCGTGTACGTGAGAGCGGAGGAATTCTAAATTGAGTTCTGCAGTCATCATCCGTCTCTAAAAGAGATTTTTCTGGTATGAAATTTCAATCTCTTTCTATTCAATTTTATGTTTTTCAATTTCCGCTTCAATTGCTCCTGGGACCGGATTCGAGGAAATCACCGCATTCTTCCGCTTTTATCGGGTGATTTCCGGTGAAAAATCCCAACAATTTCTCTACTACGCTTTTTATTACAGTTTTAGATTGAAGGCAGCTTAAGGGAGTAGGACAACATTCAGAAACAAGAAGCAAGAACACAGAAATTAATCAACAGAGAAAGGAAGAAAGAAAAAACTTGGAAAAATCTCCCAAATTCTCAAGCTTAAATTCCAACAATCGAACCATAATTCATTCATTCAATTACCAAAATCATTTTCCAAACCAATCCCAAGCCTTCATAGAAACATGCTGGAATTGAAGAATTGGAGATTTCAAAGCTTGGTTATAAAGTTTCAATTTCAATCTCAAATTTGAATTCAAGCTTCAAGAACCGGATTTCTTTTAAATTGAATAGTGGAGAGGCGTCTGAAAGGTAATTCTGAGAGGCTTTAAACCTTTTTTATAGCTTTCTGGGTTGAATTTTGGTGCATTGCATCATTTTGAAATTTTACTATGTTTTCTATTTTCTAGTGAACCAAAGTCGTACAGCTATAGTGATAGCCGCACGGCTATTGCATTATAGCCGTACGTCTATTGTTCATTTCAGAATTCAGGGACTTCTAGATTTTTAGCAATTTGTCTGTTGTATTTAAAACTAGAGCTGTATAGATATTTCAATAGCTACACAGCTATTATCTTATATTCGCACGGCTCTAGTTTTATTTCTAGAATTAATTTTTATTAATTTTTTATTATTTTTGCATATCATTTTGACCTAGATTTAAATTTCCTATTTATTTAATTTCAGTATTAAATTTCTGTATCAATTTTCTGTAAACCAGTGCAACAATAGAAATGCAAGTTTCTTGAAAACTGGCCCACTTTTACATGCAGAAATAATAAACTGGACAAATTGATTTTCAAATGAATTTCCAGTCCCATCAAACCGTGTCTAAAAATGTTCTCCAAGGTCAAATCGAGTAATTTATCAAATTTTCTGATATTCCCCATTTCACATCCCGAGCTATCTGGAATACCCCATTCTGAGTCTGTGTGAGTCCTACGTGTTTATATATTTATCTGTGCTAACTTTGTTTTGCATGTTGATGTATGTTAGAATACATGAATGTTTAGCTTTCAATTTTTACAAATTTTGTATATAGATAAAATTGTACACCCAAATCCCTTTTTACACAATTGTATCCCTTAGGGTAGTCATTTGAGCGATTTATATTTTAAATTTCCCAAATTAATTTATTACTTTTAGTGTTATTTATTGCTTTCAGTATTACATCTTGTGTGTGAGCATTAACTTAATAAAATAAAGATAAAGTCAACTGTATAAATATAAAAGGCATTGATATAAATTGTTAAATGTATTTTGAATAAAGAAGAAATAGGTGAGTTGTCTAAACTCAAATTTTTGATTAAAAGGTACAATGTGTTGTAGCTCGTTTTGGCTGTACTGCAATTTGTAGGTTGAGCTGAGCCGGGTGGCAACTCCTGTCACTTTTTTAGTGAGAGAATTCGAGTTTGTTTGTTTTCTCACTATAAAACCAGTTTATGACTATCAAAAATCCTAGCCTGGTTGTGAGGCCCGTCTCATTAAAGGATCATCCGCTCATAGTGTAAGGATTCTTCATCGAAAATCAATCAAATGGTAGTGGAAGCCGATTAAAATTTTCTCGAATCCAAGCCCAGGTGCTTATGCAATAGAAATAAAAAAAAAATAAAAGAACAAGATAAGAAATCAATCTCACCTTATATGTCTCTTGTAGAGACGGCTGCAGAAACCAATATAGGCTCCCTCCACAATCCTGTACATGAACTGTTTTCTAGCAAGAACCCATACTATTGGAGGATTGAAGAATGAGAGAGAGAGCAAATGGGTGGCCGAAATTTTTCTCTAAGAAAAATCTCCTTGGCCAAAATTCTTAGCGTGTGTCAGTTAGGGTTTTATATTTTCAGTTAAGTGGGTATTTATAGCATTAAAATCCTAGGTCTAAATAAATAAGCATAGGTTAAAATTTAATTACAATTCAATTTTAATTTCATATGTATGTGATTATATTAAATCATTTAGTATAACACATAGCATTTAAATTAAAATTAATTTTCCTAATTAAATTAACCCAATAAATTAATTTAGATTTTACTTAAATGAAATACATATAAACCTATATATGTATAATATTTTCACCTGGAAATAAATTTATGAATTAATTTATTCAAATTAATTTGATGAAACCTAATTAAAATTGATTATATTATTTTGACCAGTGCAATTGATCTATAATTTAATCAATAAACTGCTTCTCTCTGGTCAAATTACTCCACGTATACATTCAAGCTCAGATGTTCAATGTGTACGATCCTATGGGCCTATCTTTATGTTGGTAGTGGGCCGATGGCCCACAGACTGTAAGTGGGCTTTAGCAAGCCATTACAACCCCTAATTAAGATGGAGACTATAGTCTAACGGAAGTCATAACCTTGTAGTTTAACTTATATATCCCGAATGAACTAATGCTCATAAACAAATTCAAAATTGCTTGGGTGTGGAGACACTCTTATCAGTTGCACTCATCAAGTAGCCAGTGATATCTTCTCAGTGGAATACTGAGTGACATTTCCTTCCACATATTCACAGCCTAGCCATGTTTAGTGGCACACCCGAACGCACCCATTCTTAGCACCCGGTTACTACCCCTTTAGGTGTACACCAAAGTGTACGAGTTCACATGCCAGACCATAATATGGTCCTGTCAAAGGATCCAATATAAGTACTACACGAGAATCACTTGTGATACTATACCATGTGGATTTCTTGTTTAGTGAATCTATCCAGCACCATGCCCTACTACATGTTCCCATAAGCTTGATTGACAATCCATGTTCTATAGCCAGTAAGACACCGCCATACAATAAAGGTTATGATAGTCTTTAGCTCCATTCATTCCCCTGACTGGAATAGACTATGGATGGCTTTATGGTTATATCGTTTCCCTATCCATGGTCTCACTGCCAAGTGTGTGACACTTATCAACATAGATATAGATATGACCATTGGATACTCTATTTATAATATTGCACAAGATATAAAAAAAATAGATTAATGCCTTTATTTGATAACATAGATGTATAAAACATCAATCTATCAAAAGATCCAAAATGTACAATATAATTCAAGGAATAATGTGTTGGGACTAGGGCATTCCCAAAACATAGCTGGACCGAACAAATTAGGGTTGCAAACAAATAACCATAACCGTACGGTTGTAGTATATGACTGTACGAATGTAGATTAGAAAACCGTATGAGTGTTTAATATCCATCCCACTTGCCTTTTAGATCAAATCTGAATCTCTGACTGGGATTTCATATAAATAGAAAATGATAAGGAGAGAGAAGAGGATGGTCATTTGTGAGTCTATAATCCATGATTAGGCTTTTTGAGAGTTAGAGAGAAAAGAGAAAGAAAAGGGAGGAGAAGGAAGAACTTTAGGCTTTGTCTTCATTTTTTTACTTGATTCTCTGTAATTAGGACATAAAACTTGTTAGAAATCATAGGAAAAAACATCATTAAGATTGATAATAGGTTTAGAGACTAAAAAGCAAACATGAAAGCCATAACTCTTCAGGACTTTTGGTGATTTTGGACTTGTGAAATGTTAACCAAAACTCAACAATTTAGAGCTCCTTTGAAGTGTTTTTGAACCCGTAAAGCAGTGGATTCATGCGTCAAAGTTATATTTCTGAGAAACCAATGATTTTCTTGCATGTTTTCATCATTTGAGAGTCATTCCGTGCAATTCTTCAAGTTGCTTTATTTTTGTGCATTTTTGTATTCTGCCCAGAAATAACATACGTATGGTCACCGACTTGTGGTGTGCCCTAGTCCAAAGGCATTGGTTCATGATTGTATTATACATTGTATTCGAATATTTTGTATTATACATTGTGTTAAATAAAGGTATTTATTCTATTTATTTATTTCTTGTGCAATTTAATAAATAGAGTGCCCATTGATTATAGCCATACTCATGTTAACTAATATAGGCCATTAGCTATTGAGACCGTGAGTAGCGTTAAAGCTATAATCATAAAGTTGTCTCAAGTCTGTTCTAATCATTAGAATGAATAGAGCTAAAGACCAGCACGCACTTGACTGGATGGTAGTGTCTCACTGACCATTGGATGTGGGATGTTAGTTAAGTATATGGGTTCATTTTAGGTTACATGGTATTGGACCAATCAGCCTCGAGAACACCTAAATCCTGAGAAAACTATTGATTTAATTTTGAAATCCGTTTTAGAAAACTTTTCCCTATTTTTGACTTAAAGACCTCAAAACCTAAATCCCGAGATCAGTGACAGAGTCGCCACCCGGATCAGCTCATCTGGGAAATTCCGGTATAGCTCCCTACCGAGCGCAGACCACTGTACCTAATCCAGAGATTCAGGGTTCGGGCAACTTACCTACTTAACCTCAAACTTGTATTCGTTTATTAATTTATAAACCATATTTATTCAATTTATTATCTTTTTCTAACTCCAATTTGTTTATTTTATTAATCTGATGCTAAGGCAAAAATGCATAAAATAAATTGCAGGAAATAAACCATCCACACAAATATACAAAAAGAAAAATAAAAGGCCAATTATATAACCAAATTGAATAAAGAATAAAATCTCTCGTCCTCACTTTACAAGCACCTAGGTACACGAGGATCTAAAAAAAATACAATAAAAACCAAAATAAAAGCTGCAAAACAAATTAGTTAGCACAGTTTATATTATAAGCACAAATAGGACTCACAACAAGACATAATAGGGATTTTAGAAAACGGGGGCATGCATTTAGGGGGTAACCGGTTCGACTCGACTGGTCGGACTGGTTAGACCTGGAAAACGGTTTTAAAACGCCCTGTAATTTTGTGCTAAAAAAATCAATTTATAAATCATTTAGCTCGGTTACATGCAAATATCCACTTTTGTGGGTCGGTTATCCCGGAACTCGGGGTTCCGTTCATATGGGTTTTCCTAATTTTCACAAACATCTAAAGTCCAAAAGCGATAAACACACCAAAAAAGATTTGAACCCGAAAACAGCATCTCACAACGACGGTCGTGCAAGGCATTCCGCGATTTTGTCTTTTTCCTGAGAGTTACAGCCATACAGCAAGAAGTAGAGCCAGCAGGCTCTGGTCCTTACTGGGCGGCTGTAATGCCCGAACCCGAGACTGGTTTTTTGATTTTTCGAAAAACTTTCATTTTAATTCATTTTCAGTATTTTCCTAGGATTTCATGGTGTTCGGGAGTTCGCTAATGCTGAACCGTGGATCCGTAATTGACTAAACAACCCCGAAACTGAAATATTAAACAAAAACCGAAACCAAATGTTTATACATCCATAAATATGAAAACCGGGACTAAAATGACGTATAAACTTTCGTAAACCATAATTTATCAAAACAGAAAAGCAAAAATGGAAAACAGACCCTTCTGGCCATCCGGGATAGATCAGGAATCTATCCCTGAAGAACAGGGTCAGGCGGCTGTGGGTTAGAGCCGGCCGGCTCTGTTCTTCAAGGTCATAACCGGCTGGCTGTGTTCATGAAAAACATAGCCGTACGGCTATGACGGGCTGATTCAGTTTTCCAGTAAAATTTCAAAAGATGAAAAACATGTAAAAAAACATAATGTACACGAGTTTAAGGCCTCTCAGAGTTACCTTGATTTCTTTCCAGCGTACTGGATAAGCAAGAAGGGATTGGAAAGCTTAGGATCGTCACCGGAGTCTCAACTGGTGAAATCTAAACAACCCGTGACAAATCCAAACAAACTCGGAATGGTTTTCCACGTAGTATGCAATGGTAGAGAACTTAGGTTTTATTACTTCTCTAGGTTTTCTTTCTCAAACCCAGACTTTCCTTCCTTTTCTTCTCTTCTCACCACCTTCTCCCTCTATTTTTCTCTGTTTTTTTTCTCTTTCTCTCTTTTCGATCCCTTTTTCTCTTTTTCAGAAAGTCAGAACCCCTCTCAAAGTCTCCCTCTCTCTATTTTTATATCTCTACCCTTATCATTTCCCATTCCTCATTAATGTCCAGAGTCAGCTTGCCCATACTCGCCCACACCTTCTGTAACAGGTAAACTGTTCTGCCCACTAGAGCCGTACAGCTCTAGTCTAGAGCTGGCTGGCTCTGGTTCATGAAACTAGAGCCGCCGGGTTCTAGTGCAGGCTGGAGCGGAGGGTGAAACTTTTGACATACACCCTAAACCCTAGAGACCTTTCGAGAGACCTTTCCGGGGGTTTTGGATCACGGGTAGCTTGACTTTCGGGACATTTGAGACTTTCCAGGTAATAATCTGGCTGCTTTCGAGTCTAATGCACATCCGTCTGCCTCAAAGGTATCACATAAATTCACATCACAGAGGTCAGGAAAACCCATGCTCACAGGCTGCCCCTCACGGGACCAAAGTCAGATCATCGTGGGCTATAGAACTTAGATCGAGTTTGGTCCCGTGATTGAGAGTGCGGTGAGGAAGGACAAAGAAATATACCTGATGCCCTACATAGGAATACCATATTGTCAACTCACTGTGGTGGAATATGCCCGTGATTTACTCGCTGTGGTGGAGTGCGCCCGTGATTGACTCGCTGTGGTGGAGTGCGCCCGTGATTGACTCGCTGTGGTGGAGTTCACCCATGATTGACTCGCTGTGGTAGAGTGTGCCCGTGATTGACTCCTTGCGGGGGAGTGTGCCCGTGATTGACTCGCTGTGGTGGAGTGTGCCCGTGATTGACTCGCTATGGGGGAGTGTGCCCGTGATTGACTCGCTGTGGTGGAGTGTGCCCGTGATTGACTCGCTGTGGTGGAGTGTGCCCGTGATTGTGGAATCAAAGATACGTATTTATTCCTTGATCGATAATTTTGGAAACAAAAATTGCCCCTTCGATCAAGAATAAATTTGGTTCAGGGACATCTGAGACCCAAATATCTGCAAAAATTGAATAAAACCCGTCCCGGGATCAAATTGGAACACGTGAAAATCATGAATAGTTAGAAAAATGTAACATTTGGTTGAACCAGAGCCGGGCTGCTCTGCCTTAGTGTGGCAGAGCCGGCGGCTCATCACTAGAGCCGCCCGGCTCAAGCTAGAGCTGGCCGGCTCTAGAGGGTCGAAAAGGTTGTATAAAGGCAAACTTCCCCTTCTTCATTTTTACTCTTCTTCTCTGCTTCTGTGTTTGCTTTCCTTTGAGACAAAAAATTCCTTACTTCTCTTCACTTTCTTCGTAACACAATGAGGAAGATGCGGAGAGCTGTCCTCCCAAACGCTTCTGCGCAACCATCCCCTCATGTGAGGTATTCTTTAGCAGAGGGAGAATTTTTCTTACCCACTGAGTCCACAGTAGACGTGTATGGCTTAAGAGAGTCAATTCCGTATTGTGGAGTTAGCCAAAACAACCCAGTACCTATGACCTTGAAACCATCCGCCCACATTATACAAAAATTGGTTAGTTTTATTTACTTTTTTCCATTTTGAATTTTTGCCAAATTGACTAAATTAGATGAAATTATATGGAATTGATGCATGCTTCTAGTAGATTTTGCCCCTAGGAAACTTAATTGATGACTTAGAACTGGTATTAATTGATTTTTAGATGAAAAAACGCAAAACCTAGGTTTTAGGAACGAAACCGCCGGTTTTCCGAACATAGTTGGTCGGCTGTGTTCATGAACCAATGGCTCTGGTTCAAGAACGGAGCTGCGCGAGACTGTTCCGGTTAGAACAGAGTCGGCCGGCTATGATTAGGGTCGCCCGACCATGACCATGGCCGGGCAGCTCTGGTTCAACCAAAACCAGAATTTAAAGCCTCTAATTTTATTTTAAATGTTGTATCTATGCAAAATAACGAATAAATAATTCATAAAACTTCCTGTGTATGACTTGCAGATGAGGCTGAATAATCGGGGGCCAGTTCTGTGATAGATGCACTATCCTGGTACCGACGACTTCCGGATGATGTGCGGGAACTGGTTGATTCAACCGGTTTAGACCGGTTTATTTGTTCCATGTGTGAGACCGTGCCTCGGATGAGTAGGGGCTTATTGATAGCGCTCTTGGAGTGGTGGATGGACTCCACACATACCTTCCACTTCCCGATTGGGGAGTTCACCATCACACCAGAGGATTTTGTGGCCATCACCGGTCTTTCTTTCGGCGGATGCATCATAGATTTCAACCAGTCACTGGAGCGTGGAGGCTTTAGGACAGATGTGATCGGGATGCTGATTGGCTTGACTCTCGCGGGTAAGCGTGTCCAGGGGAGCACCTTACGAGATTATTGGTTGAGGTGCCAGGATAGTTTACCTAAGGGTGCTTCGTACGCACTCAAGGATGTGAGGCATTATGCACGGGCATTTCTGTTATTTGCCCCAAGCACTTTGTTATTCCCCACAGGTCACAGTGACCTGAACCTCGCTGTGCTCCCATCATTGATTCAGTTAAAGGACGTTGGGAGTCTGAACTGGAGGCGAGCTAGACTAGCTCAGCCTTATTATGGCCTTGATGTCTATGCCCGCGGGAGGCAAAAGGAGCTGAAGGGTGCTTGGATAGTCCTTCTTGTGAGTAACTAACTTTTTTTTCAATTAATTAATTTGATTATTGTACAGATTTGGGCATATGAGTATGCCTTTGTTCCTCGGCCAAAAGTAGCCATGCCAGTCGGCACCGTGATTCCTGACTTCCCTCGACTACAGCGGTGGCTTGGCTTTGGCTGGAGTGAGGTTGATACTGACCCTTGGATTTGTCGCCAGCTTTTGGCGAACATGACATTTGAACAGGTTTTTTTTTTTTTTTACTAACACATGTTTATTCCTCAAGTGGTACAGGAGCCCTGGGCTAACGCCGTGTGGCCCGTAGAGCTTATAGATGCTCGGAGACTGAGTCCTCGTAGATTTTTTATGGAGAGTCTTATTAGTCTGGAATGGTATCTCGGGGAGAGGGTCACCGATTGGTGTGCTGGACCTCAATAGCACAGGATTCCACCAGCACCTCTAGTTGGACATTTCTGGCCACATCTCCTGTCGGAGGAAGAGCATCCATATTTATTGGGGTCCGATTACACATCTATGGGAGACGATGGTGACTATGAGCAATTCATCCGCACACAGCTTCTCCCTCCCATCGGTACTATACCACCCAAGGATGCGCCAACCGAGGTATTGCTCATTATTTCTTTATTTCCCTGCTTATTTTGGAACTAATTCATCACTTACCATTCCCTTTTTTTAGCCATATGATAGAGGTAAGCGTCTGCGTTCTTCATCTGGTAGGCATTCTAGCGGACAGGGCTCCGAGACCACTAGTGGTCGAGGAGACGATAGTTCCTTTGCTCGCACTGAGGCAGGGTATACTGAGCCTATCCCCTCTACGGTCCCTGCGATGGTCCCTCTGCTGGCTTCATCCCTAGACGTCTGGAGTACTTTGTAGAGCCTTGGGTGATGCTACAGAATGAAGCCAGGGAGTATTATTAGGCGAGTCTACATATCGAGTCATAAGCTCCTCCTGTAGCCATTCCTCCTAACACTACACATGTATGTATCTCTACCTCTTCCTCCTCTTGATTGCCATTTTGGTTGCCGATCCAATCTTGCATGGTGTTCTTTCTACAGATTTCGGTGACACAGGGGATGGCCCTATACTAGGCGACTTCTGCTCTCAGGAATCTCTGTCTTTGAGACAATGGAGTGTTTTCGGTAAGTACGTGTATTAATAAATGCATATACATGTAATAATGCTTCACATGCACATGTATGCATGACATGATGCTTTTATGATGCAGGTTGCACTCACTGCCCATCGACGTGAGGATGCCCTTTCGAGAGTGGTGGCTGAGGAGATGCAGAGGACCATCGCAGGCCTCACGCACATGAATGACACACTCTGCACTCAGTTAGGGGATTGGGAGTCTGGTCGGTGCATCTTCGGTGATGGCATCGGAGTCAAGGGTGAGGAGGACGACTCGACTAATGGGGAACAGTCTTAGACTCCCCTTTTTGTAGTTTTGTAGTTTGTTACTGATGTAGCCCACCTGTGGGTTACGATAGATTATTATGAAATGCATATACATTATCCTCATGTATCCATTGACTGATGTATCACTTTTATTTATATTTTATGAAAACTTCTTCCCTGTTCTTGTTGATATGTTATCACCGTGTTGCCAGGTCCTACCTTACTGATAGAATTTTTTTTCTTGTGCAGATAGAAGCGACAACTCAATTTCATCTTCCGCTCCCCTTCCGATGGATCAGTTTTGTAACTGCCTCATGGACTACTGGAGAACATGTCGTGCCTCCAATTGGGCCTTACTGACTCCCTTTAGCTTGCATTCCATGCGATTCTATATGAATGTGCCCCTGAACCAGGCCTTTCTAGCGACTGCAGCATGGTTCTGGGATCCCATGGACCACGTCTTTCGCTTCTCCATGCAAGAGCTATGCCCGATGATGGAGGAATTCAGAGCCATTCTCTTTGTTCCTTGTCCAAGTGGGGTCAAGTTAGCTGTGCCTGATCTTGATGCAAACAACTTACAAATATTGCGTGGACTGTTGAATACATCACAGTTGGACCATCTGCTCTCCGTTGAGATTGCCCTTAGGAGATTCAGCATGTCCGTTATTATGGACGTGTGCTTCGTCCTTGACCCCTCTGCCCCTGGTTGGGTTCTTCTAATGAGTATGCTATTAATGTCCCTTTATCTGTGCGAATAAAGAGATGGGGCCTATGATTTTTTATTACTCCTGGTGGTAGCCTAGATGGCCGAGGGTGCTTCACCTGTAGGGATCACCTTAGTCAAGACCCTGATTTATCTGGACTCTACTCACTCCGGTTACACGATGGAATCATATGGATGTCCTTTCCTACTTAAGGTTAATTTTCAACTTTTGAGTCTGTTATTCCGATTTACCGACTGACCTTTTTCTCCTGCAGATTTGGCTATTGGAGAAGCTGAATCTCCTAAGTGTTCCTCCCCTTCAGCTGAGGTACATTCCAAAATGTTTTTGGACTTGCCCCATAGCACTTGCAGACTTCGCCACACGGAGTGCAGATGAGTGGTTCAATTGGTTGAGACAAAAGGACATATACATCTATCCGCTGGGTGTGTCCCTGGTGGGAAATCTCGCAGGTAACTACAGAGACTTGGGCAGGAGGTGTACAGCTCCTCGGACTATCCAGAGTAACATTTTACTCTCCTGCACGATTATGTAGACAGTATGGACAGGCACAGGGGGTGCCTCATTCTTTATGCACAACAGAGTGTGGTGAGTTCACACAACCGTGGCCCAGGCATGTGCAGCAACAGTGGATGAATCCCACCTGCTTCAAGACTTTGAGATATGGTGAAACAGACTCAACAGAGACTAATGGCTGATACAAAGCTTGGTTAGCTGAGCTGGTGACTTGCCCCACAAGGCATGAGCGTAGGATCTTAACCATGAGATATCGCGGCTTGTAGATCTCTTTCATGCTATATGGAGTCATGGCTAGATAATATTTATCTTGACGCTTTATTTTTATGTCCTTATTTTTGCATAGACTGCCCTTACGGGTTTTCAGCCTATCGGACTATCTTAACTTTTGCCTGGATTGCCCTTTCGAGTTATCAACCCAGCAGACTTTTATTTGTATCTTAAATTTTGCGTGGACCACCTTTCGGTTTTCAACCCACCAGATTTTTTTTTTGCATGCATGCAAAGTATGGGAGGTGCATAATCACGAACATATAATAAAAATTTGACTTCGAAAGAACTTAAGACATTTAATCGGATAGAAAAAAAAAATTCATTCATTCATTCATTAATAATGTTTTGTACAATATGTATCAAAAATGAAATAAAGCTAGGAACAAAAGCAAAAATGGTATCCGTTCCAACTGAATCTGAGCATGTCACCGACTGATCGCTATGGCCTGTTTCCATTGATGGTGTCTACCTCCTGCCCCGGGTTCTAACACAGATTGCCTTTTCGGTTTTCGATCCATGTGCCACCCTTTTCACCCCTTTTCTTCTTTTTTTTTTAAACATAGTAGCGCCTGAGCTTGTCTTGATTAATGGGGTTCACAAACTCATTCCCATCCATATCCATGATCTTTACAGCCCCTTTTGAGAGTACTTTCTTCACCAAGTACAGACCTTCCCAGTTGGGCCCGAACTTTCCTCTCACGTCTGTATTAACTTGCTTTGCCTGTTTCAGTACCAAGTCTCCAACCTTAAGAGGATACTTATGGTGGCGGACTATGTTGTTGTAAGCTCTTGCCATCCTCTGTTGATACATCTGTAAATGATCTAGTGCCCGAAGACATCTTTCATCAATCAGTGCCAGCTACTCATGTCTTGATTGAATCCATTCTGATTCTGGTAACTGAGCTTCCATGACCACCCTTAATGATTTAATCTCTGTTTCCATTGGCAACACAGCTTCCATTCCATAGACCAGGGAGTATGGTATTTCTCCAGTGGGAGTTCTAATGCTGGCTGTCAGCACCGGAATTTTCCACGCTAAAAAAAAAGAAGAGTCGTACGACTGTAATATTGAAGTGGTTACAGGAGCCCATACCTCTACAACAGAAAAATGGAGGAGAGAGGTGGCGCAATTAATGCGCCAGGATGGGTAGGAAGCAACCAGAAAAGCAGAGATAAAAAGAAAAAAAGGAAGGGAGAGAGGCTAATTCTTGATTTCTGGTGGAAAATTTAGAGAGAGAATAGAAGGAAAGAGACAAGAAAAAGGGGAAGGGAACTTTGCTAAAAAATCCTCTTTTTCTCTTCTATTTCTTTCGGATTCTTTAGGATTAAAGCTAAAATTTGTTAGAAACCCTTAGGTTAATCAATTAACTTCACAATCAAATTAAAATCTCGGACTTAAATCATCAGAATCCCAATCGTTTTGGATTTTTGAACACAAAGCTCTCAACCTCAATTTCAAAGGAAAAGTGCGAATTTGTGTGCATTGGAGTGACGCCAGGGGTGAAATCGACTTGGATAAGCATCTAGAAAGGTTGAAACTTCTTTTCCTTTCACCTTTTCTTGCTTTCTGGGTGTTTGAAGTGAATTTTTGTGCATTTTTTCTGTGTTTTCGTGCTTCTGTTTCTGGAAATTAAGAGCAGTCGCATGACTGTTCTTGGATTTGATGAACAGTCGTACAATTGTATATACAGTAGTACGAGTGTTCTTAATTTCCAGGTTATTTTTCTTCCATCTTGATTCAAAATAAAATTTTGGCAAAATCTTGATTCTGGGTCGTTTACAGTCACACGACCATAATTTACAGTCGCACGACTGTAACCCTCGTTGCAGAATCAGAATTTCAGTTTTTATCCCCATAAGTTTTTGAAAATCCATAAAAATCTAGAAAACCCCAAAATCATCAAAATGAATTTTGTTGTGTGCATTCACGACCGTAGATTCAATTTTCAGTAAAATTGCATTTAAAACAATTCAACGACGGAGACCCGATTCTCCCGAAAACCAACCCACCTAAAATGTAAAAATGCATGTAAACTGGTAAAATCGTTTTTAAAATGAATTTCTCAGAAAACCAAAAATACAGGGACGTTTCAAAACGTTTTCCAGGTCTAACCAGGCCGGCTAGCCGAGCCAACCTGGTTATCCCCTTAATGCATGCCCCCAATTCTTGATTTTCCAATTCTGTCTATTTGAGTCCTAGTTGTGGGTGCCGTACAAATTGTGCTAACCCTCTGTTTTGCAGGTTTTAATTTCTTTTATTTTTGTTTTGGATGTATTTTAATAGAATTAATCGTGTATCTAGGCGATTGTAATTATTTTTAGATTCTCGTATATTCTAGGCGATTGTATAAGTGAGGCGAGAGTTTTATTTTTCCATTCGATTTGGTTGTAGGCCAATTAATATTTATTTCTTTTCTTTATTTTCGTATTATGTATTTGTATGCGCGCTGTGTGTCTATTTATTTCAATAAAATTGACTTTAGATTTTAAAATACCATTTCAAGAACATTGGCAATATTTAATTTAATTAGACACGAAATAAGGGACTTGTCCGGACCTGAATCTCTGGATAGTGTAGCGACCGTTCGTCCAGTTCAGCTACCTTAAGAATTCCCAGTTGAGCTGAGCTGGGTGGCGACTCTACAATATTCATCGAGACTTAGGTCTCGGTCCTTTTATGCATTAATTCCATTTATTTTCCAAAACCGCTTTTCCATTTATAAAAATCCCATGTGAGGGAGGGCCCTGCCCGAGGTCGAGGCGCCCCTTCCGAAAGGGAGTCACACGTTCCGTCGAAAACGTCGTCCGCTCACACTGGCAACTCTGCTGGGGATTTCTTAAAAAGTTTTCCTAAAAACTTAAAAGAATTTGATAAGCCCTGAAAGGTGTCTAATTAAAATAAGGCGGATGATTCTCTTTTGGTATTTTATTTGCATTTTAGTTAGCCATTTTTGCATTAGTTTAGGTATCCTTTTATAGCCCGGTGGATTGTTGAAGTGTCGCCTAAGTTCCTCTTGGTCTTGGGGGCATGGATACGAAACACCACTCATATCCTTGTATGAACCCCTTCACTAGAACCCTTGAGTGGGGAGAAGTGAGGAGTATATCTTGCTAAGGGAGCCTTGACGTTATCCCAACTTTGACCGAACTCATGTAAGCAACTTTAGTTGGATTCCCTTAGGATACCAAAATAATTGTGTGAATGATAATAAAATCGCGCCTTCATCACCCCCGGTTGGTGATCGAAGTGATCCCCACCTAGGACTCGGTTAGATTTTTTCCAAAATGACCACGTTAGAGGAATAAGGTTGGAAGAATTCGTTTTGCTTGCTATGTGTTGCTCGCCGTCTCGTGACACATCGCCATTGCTACCTACACGTGCATAACATACCATAATCACCATTTTCCATACATGTGACATACCATACACAAAACATTTTTATGTGATACTAACCCACACTTTTATACAGCCATTTGCATTTTATTTCGTGTGTAAAACATTAATTCATTCGTTTGACATTCATACTAACCATTTCTTTTTCAGCTATAACATTATATTTGTGTGATTATCATCTTATTTTCACATAACATACATGACATCATTATGTGTGTTATGCATCCTAACCCACGTTTTTATGCAGCCATTTGCATATTGTGTGACATGTTCATTCACCACATTTTACTTAAATTAAATTAAGGGGTATTTCAAGGATGCCTATCATGACCATCCCATTCCATTTCATAACATATCGGGTATCCAAAATTACCCGTGTTTTGCCAATGCACCGGATTTCATTCGGCCATTCCACCAAAATCATTTCATTCGATAAAGCCAGAATGGTCTTAGGCCCATTTTCGTGTAACAATTTACACGATGCATTTCACGACATCACACCCATTCATCATAAACATCATATAACACCGTGGTCCACATCCGACCACTTCATGACATTAATTTACCATTCAAGGTACTCCCCGAGTGCCCAATTAGTATACATATAGGTCCATAACATCACCAAATCATAGAAAGGTGTTCCCCGAATGCTGAATCTCTGTTTGTGCACCTGTTACACGTCACTTTCTCATAACATCACTTCATATCATATGCTCAAAAGCATCAAAACTTTATCTGTGGACCCGGCCTATGCGACCATTTCATATCATCCTATAGACCTGCCAAAGTGTCGAAACTTCGTTCATGCATCGATACACATGCGACCATTTCACGAATTCATTAGGTGCCCCAAAGGCACGGAAGCTCTATCCGTGTGACGGCCCACACGTGACATTTTTTGCATAAGCATTGGGTGTTCTTGGAATGCTCCAAAAAGAAGAAAAATAATAAAAGGGAACCATTCATACCATCATTTCATACATAATCACTCCATTCATTTCAAGCATTTTCAATGCCTTAATTTTCGTGCCACATCAGTCATTCATTCACAACCCTAATACCTCATGTCTACTCCCAAGCAGAATGCACTGGAGCGACCTTAGATAAGATCCCAAGCTTTAAGGGTAGCTAGGAGACAGAGGGTAGTTGAAAGTGACAGTGATTCTGAGTCTGGGGAAGGAATGAATATGGCAGATCAAACACCAAGCATGGCTGATGTTTTGAAGGATTTCTTCAGATCCCAAGACTTCCGCGACATGTTGAAGGAAGAGATGTGGGCAGTTTTAAGGGACGCTGGTGAGACCAGTGGCAGCCGGGAAAGAAAAAGAGGCCGAGTCATCCCAACATGGTGGTGATGCTTCGGCTAGCCTTGAGAAGCTACAGGAAATAGAATCAGCTATGGAACAGAGGATGAAGGCAAAATGTTCTGAGCTAGGCGAAGTTATGGCCCAGCTGAAGAAGGGGGTCAGTATCACTGCTGAATCGAAGAAGGGTGTAAATGTTGATGCCATGATCAGTAAGGGCATCGAGACATTTCCTATTGGCTTCCAAGTGCCGAAAATCCCTACTTACAAAGGAATGGGCTCACCGGAGGCCCATGTGAATCTATATGCCCGAGTTATGCTGACGGCGGGCGCCACAAAGTAGCAGCTGATCAATTTATTCCCCACCACACTGGAGGGAAGTGCTTTAGGATGGTATAACTCACTGTCAGAGGAGGAACAATCTGATTGGGAAGTATTGTCAGCAGCCTTCATTAAATACTACAGCTTTAACACCAAAATCTAAGTGAAGCTGTATGATTTGGAGAGGGTGAAGCAAAAATTCAACGAGCCCTTTGATGAATACTATCAGAGGTGGATGAACAAGATGATCCTCTTAAAGAACTGCCCTGATGAAGACGAGCTTATATAGAAGCTCATTGACGGCAGCAAAGATATTTTCAAGAACATGAAATTCCATCCCTTTAAGGAGCTCAGTGAGGTTTACATCATGGCCATGAAGATAGAAAGGGATGAAGAGGAGAAACCAGCCGGTCACAAGGGAGGAAGAAGCACAAGGTACAGCTCAGGATATAGATCAACCACAGTAGCTGGGTCTGGCAGTGGTTCTGGTTCAGGTTCCAGTGGCAAACAAGGGCAATCTTCAGAAGTCAAGCAGGTTGAAGTGGCTACTATAAATCAGCAGCAAGGCAACCAAAATAGGGGTTCTGAAGGACAAGGCATATCGCCTTGGACTCTTCCTTTAGTGAAGATATTCACCAAATGTAGGAATGGTGGCCTGCTACAGTCTTTGAGGCCGTTTGAGAAGCCATCTGAAGCTGACAAGGATAACTTCTGCACTTATCATGTAGTGACAGGCCATCAAACCAACAACTGCTATAAGCTAAAGGATGCTATCTGGAAGCTTATTGATGAGGGAAAGCTGCAGGAGCCAGCCAAACCTAGCACTAAAACCAACCCACTACCAGCATTCGAAAAGTGGGTTAACATGGTCTAGTCAGGGTTGTCGGCTAACTTCATATTTGCCTAAGTTCTTCAAGCGAACCCTACAATTCAGGCAGTGGCAGTAGGGGAACCCGAAGTGGAACCCGAATGTGAGAAAAGGGAGGAATGTAAAGAGATCAAACCCATAAGTTTGAATGATCTCGACTCTGAAGATGAGTATGAAGAATTTGACAGAGGAGAGGTAGTTAAACTCCCAGATGTTGAAAAAATGAAGATTCAAGAAGTGCAGCATGTGACCCGAAGTGGTAGGGTATATCAGCCGGCAGATCAGATGAAAGATAAAGCACCGATGAATGGGTCGGGCAGTACTTCGGCACTAGAAGGAGTTGAGAAGGAGGACCTAGTCATTTCCCAGCTGAAGAAGACTCCTGCCCAGGCTAGCTTATGGCACTTGCTTCTGACCTCCAAGGAGCACAGGGCTACTCTAGTAAAGAAATTTTCAGAAATTGAAGTCTCCCCTATAGCTTCACCAGAGGCTATGTGCTGTTTGTTAGATAAAGTCCGTGTTGGAAGCCCTGATATTGTCTTCTCCGAAAAAGACCTGCCTGCTGAAGGGAAGGCCCACAATAAGGTTCTTTATGTCAGGGCCTATGTGATGGATAAGGTAATGCCTTGCGTTATGGTGGATGATGGGTCGGCACTGAATATTTGTCCATTAAAGATGTTGCCATTTCTGGCACTGAATGAAGAAGTCCTAAAGAGATCCTCAACAGTCATTCGAGCATATGATGACTCTAAAAGAACGGTGATAGGGACGTTTGAGGAAGAAGTAGAGGTTGGGCCAGTTAGGTCCACAGTTGCTTTTACAGTGATTGATATCCCAGTCACTTTTTCCCTATTGCTTGGAAGGCCCTGGTTCCATCCTTTGGGAGGTGTCCCTTCCACATTGCATCAAAAGATCAAGTTCTCTATGAACGGTAGAATTGTGACTGTTGAGGCGGATGCCCAATCAATGGTAGCTGCAGTGAATGGAGAAGTGGTTCCCTTTGGTGGATTTCAAGTCGCTGTAACCAAAGAGGAAGAGACCACGGATGCCCCTATGGTCCTTTATGAGAATTATATGCCGGAATGGCTATCCTGATATCTGTATAAGCAGAACTTTGTCTCGGGGAATGGGACTCGGAATTAATTTGCAAGTGGTTCCAGAATTTAAAATTGACTCGTGAAAGTCGAAGCAGTGTGGCCTTGGCTATGTAAAAGGGGCATCTGAGCGGTAGAATCTGTGTAAGGGCAAGAATGGAAAGACTATGATGAAGCCATTTCTGAAGGCAGGAGAAGGCCTTTATAAGGGTCAAGCTGAACCGGTGATGGTGGGAGATGTCGAGTATCCTGGCTTTGAGATTTTTGCAGATGTAGTTGATTTTGACAAAAGCCAGGAGGAGCCAGTAGCCCCTGTAATGGTGGAAGAAACCTTTGTTGAATTGATGTGCTACAAAGCGAGCTACCTATAATGATGGAGAAAGCGGTAAAGGTGGCCGAAGAAGAAGGTGAAAAGAAGACCTGTGTTGAAACTACAGAAGTGATCTCGAGTGCTTTGACTGCTGCATTAAGCAAAGCTTTTGGGAAATCCAAGGAGGGGTTCGGCGAAGAATTAATGGCTAAAGTGAACTTAGACTCTGTGGTCGCTGAAATTGCCAAGATTATGGAAAAAGCTAAGATGCAAGTGACTGGAAAAGAAGCAGAGAAAGCTGCAGTCCCGGATGATGCTCTGAAAGGGGAGATGGAAGCTGAAGAGGAACAAGGCCCTCCACCTGTGGAGGATGAAAATGATTTTGTTGTATCTATTTCCTCCATTTTCAATGTAACTGATGTACTTTATGATAAGTTCAATGCAATGAAATCCCAATTTGCTTACTTGTGTGATGTTTATCCTGATAATTCTATGCATGCATTTAAATCACCAACAAGCATATTTAGCATACATGACACTGCATTGCATGAAATCAATATAAGTACAGATGAAAACCCTAAAATGGTACTCATTTCACACGAGCTAAAATCTGAGGAAGAGAAAGAATTAATAAAAATACTCCAAAAACATGTTAAAGCTTTCGCCTGGTCGTATGAAGACATGCCGGGTATGGACACATAAATAACAGTGCACAAAATCCCAACGAACCCCAAGTTCAGACCGGTAAAGCAAAAGTTGAGAAGACTAAGGCCAGAATGGGCTACACTGGTGAAGGAAGAAGTGGCTAAGCAGATAGACGCCAAGTTTCTCAAAGTGGTGGAGTATACAGAATGGCTAGCCAACATTGTCCCCGTGCCTAAAAAGGATGGAAGGGTCAGAGTATGCATCGACTACAGGGACCTGAATAAAGCATGCCCAAAAGATAACTTTCCACTGCCCCATATTGACATTCTGGTTGATAGCGCATCAAAAGCGGCAATGTACTCCTTCATGGATGGCTTTTCAGGGTACAACTAGATTCTGATGGATGTGATCGACAAGGTGAAAAGATCGTTCATCACAAAGTGGGGTATTTTCTGCTACAGAGTGATGCCCTTCGGATTAAAGAATGCCGGCACCACTTATCAGAGGGCTGTCACAACTCTGTTGCATGATATGATCCATAAAGAAGCCGAAGTGTATGTCAATGATATGCTTGTTAAATCAACGACCCGCGAGGAACTCTCTGTTATCCTAGATAGATTTCTAACATGCATTGGAGAGTACAACCTGTGACTTAACCCCAAGAAGTGCATATTCGGGGTCACATCAGGGAAGCTGTTGGGCCATGTAGTCAGCCAGAGGGGGATAGAAATGGACTTAGACAAAATCAAGGCCATCCAAGATATGCCAGCCCCAAAGACAGAAAAGGAAGTTAGGTCATTTATGGGTTCCTTGCAGTATGTCAGCCGCTTCATAGCACGGTTAACCTCCACTTGTGAACCAATCTTCAAGCTATTGAAGGAAGATTAGCCAATTGTGTGGGATGACAGGTGCCAGCTGACATTCGAGAAGATCAAGGCTTACCTAGTAAAGCCACCAGTATTGAGTCCTCCAGTCCCAGGGAAACCTCTGATTTTGTATTTGGCAGTTGAAGAATTCTCTATAGGGGCAATGCTGGCACAAGAACAAGATGGCAGGAGAGAATACCCTATCTACTACCTTAGCAAGAAATTGCTAGAGTACGAAACCAAGAACACTGGTGGAAAAGACATGTGTGGCGATGATTTGGCTGACCAAGAAGCTGCGCCACTATTTCCAATCCTATAAGATACAAGCCGTGGCTATGGTGGATCCAATGAAGTATCTCTATGAAGCACCTGTATTGGTTAGGAAGCTATCCAGGTGGCTGTTACTCTTATCTGAATTCGACATCGAGTACATCACGAAGAAAACCATCAAAGGGCGAGCCGTGGCGGAGTTTCTGGCAAACCAACCTCTAGAATTGGATTATACAGAGAATCTAGAATTCCATGATGAGCAACTAGCCATGGTGGAAGTGAAAAGATGGTTTATGTGCTTCGATGGGGCAATGAATAGAAAAGGCACTGGAATCGAGGTGCTTATAGATACACCAAATGGTGAGATTATTCCTTTATCCAAGAGGCTAATCTTTCCCGTAACTAATAATGGGGTGGAATACGAAGCATGCTTATTTGGAATGGAAGCTCTATTAACCTTAGGGGCAAATTGTGACGACCCCAACCTTTTATAGCGTGCAAAGGCGGAATTCGATGCACAAGGTCGGTAATCATCGAGCAACAACTACTTATTAATTATAAGTAAAGCCTTTAACTAGTTCTAATTAAATAATAAATAAATGATTAATAAATCTTTGCAACCCAATGTTTAAAATAAATCAATAATAAAATGGTAAGTCTACTAAGCCTGACATTCATCTAATCAAAATAAACTAAAGCCTAATAAGTCTCTCTTGCCCAAGTCCCGAATGCAGCAAGTCACGCACCATCAGAACCTGCAAAATCTGAAAAATTGTGCCACTGAGTGACGAGTAACTACGGTGTCCATATCTGAACACTTAAAACCGAACAGTCGATACAAGGCAAAAGCAGAAATAAATTTTGAGCGAGAAAGTTAATAAAATTTTCGAAACATTACAAATTAGGAGGATGGAAAACTTAACTTTAATAAAATAATCATTTAAAGAGAATCAATTGTGAATCATGCATACTTTATAAAACGAATTAAAATAAATCAATTGAAGAATTTAAAGACAATGCCAACCCAATACTTTAATCTAAAAAGATAGATCCAAAACCAATATCTCAATATCATCAAATCGCAAATAGGACGGACGCTTGGGGAAAAACCGCAGTCCCCGAATCCCATAGTGGAAAAACCGCAGTCCACTCAATCAATCAATCAAACATGTCTAAGCTTGGCCAAACTCTCTCACTATCAGAGGAAAAACCGCAGTCCTCTTCAAATGAGAACGACAAGACCACCTACGAGGAAAACCGCAGCCAAGTAGGCCCATCATCGGCAGAGGAAAAACCGCAGTCCCCTACGCGATGAAGAGGTCTGACCGCTCACGAGGAAAACCGCAGCCAAGTGAGTCCAGCATTGGCTGAAGCACAATGAAGAGGTCAAAAATAACAACAAGGGAAGACGCTGTCCATGTGCCAGAAAAACCGCAGTCCGGCAATTCCCATATGCAAACCAGTAATAAAGAGCAAAAATCAACTCACGATCATAATCGAATAAAATCATCATCAAAAGGGCGCCACTATGGACTTATCCCGAATATCAATTTCAGAATCCAATGGACCAATTGTCCATCAATTCATACTTAACTTATCAAAACCAACAATTTTATCATATGCCATTCACCAAAATCAATCTTAATATCATTCTCAAAATAGGACAGCCTCTCGGTCCAATTTTCAAACGAGTGAAACCAATAGTTATACATACTCAAAAATTCTAAAATTTCCCAGAAATCAATTCCCATTCATTAGAAACAAAATCAATTCGAATCATGTAATTTGATAAAGCGTACAAAAAGTTATCCGCAAAACCGTGCAGCTGTTTGTAAACAGGGCAGATTTCGGATCATGGAAAGATAATTCGAAATCAAATAGCAACACTCATTCAAAAATTATAACAATATCCAGAATTAAACTTCAATGTATAAAGGTCAAGTAGAAACCGAAATTTCGCAAATCCGAGTTTGGTAGAAAAAGTTCTAGTCGAGTAAACTCTGACTGTGAAAAATTCCAAAAACAACTGGACAGCCTACTGCCCGATTTTCCAACACCAATATCACCATGATAAAAACGTTTTCTGCCAAAACACTTCAAAACAACCTTAAAGCCTAATGTCTTAAGAAACTTTTTCAAGGGGTAGAACCAGAAAAGACATTATAGATTGAGAGAAAAGAATTTTTTTTTTTTTGAACATAAGTTGTTAAATCTGTAAACTAGCAGTGACAGATTTTCAAGGTCAACTTGAACGAATGTTTAGAGCATGAAAACAGGGAATTAAGCAAAACTTCCTTCTACAACATTAAACTTCAAGATGTTAACTACAACCAGTAAAAATTTCAGAATTTTCTGAGCACTAGAAGTGGCTGGAAACCAGGTCACAAAATAAACGTCCAGGCTGCCAATTCTGAACAGCAAACACAACAATTCCTAATGCATACCCTAATCACCAATTCGACTTTAAACACCAAAATAACCATTCCAACAGCCCAATTACATGCCAAATAATGATGCCAAAGTAAATTCCAACCATGCGAAAACATATTTAATAAGCAATCGTTCCAATTTCACAAGTTAAACATCAACACTCAAACCAATTTCATCTTAGCCCAAATCTACCATTCAATTTCATGTTGATTCAAACATGGAAAGAGTAGTTACCTTGAATAGCTAAGACCTAAGCCACAACTTCAAATTGAGAGGGGTAGAAGATGGAGCAACCCAAAAATTCCAATTCCTCTTCAAGCTTCAAGTCCTTAATGCTAGATGAAGAATTCACAATGGAGGAGAAAAGTGGATGGTTGGCCGAAAAAAAAATCAATGAAGGAAAGGGGAGGAGAGTTTTCTTTGAGTTGTTGAATTGGAATCAAAGTTGAATGGGATTTAGGGTTTTGTGTTATAATGTGGGAAGGATTTCTACCCAAAATTCTAATGACTCTAAACTTCTTATAATACTAGGTTTTAAATTGGCAAGAAACTAAATTTAATCCTATTATATATTAATGGCCGAAATATATATGTGTATATTCCTAAATTTTTTTTTTTTTTTAACCCCATGAATAACACACACATAATAAAAAGCAATTAACTTAAATTAAATAAAAAATTAGATTATTTTAAATGAAAAAAAATATTTATTAAATATTCGGGGTATTACAATCCTTCCCCCTTAGAAAAAGTTTCGTCCTCGAAACTTCAAGGACAACAGAGCACAGAAACCCAAATCAAATCAAACAGCACACAAATCAAAACAAGGCAACACAGCATCGATCACTCATCCCTAAACAACTCGGGGTATCTAGCACGCATAGCTTCTTTTGTCTCCCAAGTCGCTTCCTCGTACTTCTGACTGCGCCAAAGGACTTTCACCAAGGGCACTTCCTTTCTTCGGAGAACTCGTACTTGTCGATCCAAAATGCAAACGGGTTTCTCCTCGAAAGTCAGATTAGGTTCCACTTCTACGATCTCGATGGCGATGACATGCGAAGGATCACTGACATATCGGCGAAGTTGTGAAACATGGAAAACGTTGTGCACCTTCTCCATTTCAGGCGGTAAAGCCAAACAGTAGGCAACTTCACCGATCCTCTCCAATACCTCGTAAGGTCCTACGTACTTCGGGCTCAACTTGCCCTTCTTCCCAAACCGGAACACTCCTTTCATGGGCGAAACCTTCAGGAGAACTTTATCACCCACCTCGAACTCAACGGGCCTTCTTTTCAAATCAGTGTAAGATTTCTGACGATCCTGAGCCGCCATACACGAACCTTCTCAACAGTATCTTGTATCAGCTGGGGACCCAAAATCAGCGTGTCACCGATGTCGCTCCAACAAGTCGGACTACGACACTTCCGTCCATAAAGTGCCTCGTACGTTGCCATCTGGATGCTAGCATGGTAGCTATTATTGTAGGAGAACTCGATCAAGCTCAATGATTTAGCCCATGATTTCTGAAACTCCAACGCACAAGCGCGAAGCATATCCTCAAGTGTCTGAATGGTTCTCTCCGTCTGTCCATCAGTCGCGGCATGAAAAGCAGTGCTCAACTTCAGCTTCATACCAAAAGCTTCTTGTAGAGCAGTCCAAAAGTGGGATAGGAACCGCGGATCACGATCCGATAAAATCTCCTTAGGTATGCCGTGAAGCCGAATAATCTCACTGGTGTAGGCTTCGGCTAACTGCTCCATCGACCAGGTCTTCCTCATAGGAATGAATCTCGCCACCTTGGTCAAACGATCCACAATCACCCATACCGAGTCTAATCCTCCAACGGTCCTCGGAAGTCCCATAACGAAATCCATGGAAATGGAGTCGAACTTCCATGCAGGAATGGGCAAAGGCTGTAGCAAACCTCCAGGTCTCTGATGCTCTATCTTAACCTTCTGACACGTAAAACATCTCGCAACGAACTCTGCAACCTCTCTCTTCATCTTGGGCCACCAGAAGTGAGTCTTAAGGTCCTTGTACAACTTAGACCCACCGGGATGAACAGAGTATGGTGTGTTGTGAGCTTCATTGAGAATCTGATCCTTCAGGGCCGGATCATTAGGCACACACCATCTCCCTCTAAACTTCATACTTCCGTCCTCCAAAATCTCAAAGTCCACGGCACGACCTTCAGCTTTCGCAGCTCGAATCTTCATAAGTACCGGTTCATTCTTCTGCTTCTCTCTTATCTCGGCAAACAAAACGGGCTCAATGCTCATGGCATTCAACTGAGCTCGAACACTACCCTCAGGCACCAACTCAATCTCCAAACGGCTAAGCTCCTCACTCAAGTCATCAGCCAGAACCCTTAAGTAGTTCAACGTGTGAGCACTCTTCCTACTTAGGGCGTCGGCTACTCTATTGGCCTTTCCTTCTTTGTACTCCAAGGTTAGGTCATAATCCTTAATCAGCTCGAGCCATCTTCGCTGGCGCATGTTCAGCTCTTTTTATGTGAAAATGTACTTGAGGCTCTTGTGATCCGTGTAGATCTTACATGGAACCCCATACAGATAATGTCGCCAGATCTTCAATGCAAAAACAACAGCCGCTAGCTCAAGATCATGTGTCGGGTAGTTCTTCTCATGTACCCTCAACTGTCGAGAAGCATAAGCAATTACCTTCCCATCTTGCATCAACACGCAACCCAGACCATTCTTAGATGCATCGCTATACACCTCGAACTCAATCCCTTCTGTCGGCAAGGTAAGGACCGGAGCAGTAGTCAACTTCTCTCTCAACAACTGGAACGCCTTCTCACATTCCTCGATCCAACGGAACTTACTATTCTTCTTTAATAGCTTAGTCAACGGCTGAGCAATAAGGGAGAAATTATGCACAAATCGACGGTAGTAGCCGGCCAAACCCAGAAAACTTCGAACCTCCGTCACATTGGTCGGGCTAGACCATTCCTCAATTGCCTTAATCTTCGAGGGGTCCACCTTCACACCATCCTTACTGATTACATGCCCCAAAAAGACGACTTCTTTCAACCAGAAATCACACTTTGACAACTTAGCGTACCACTTTTGCTTCCTCAGAATATCCAACACCCTTTTAAGGTGCACAACATGCTCCTCTTCGTCCCTCGAGTAAACTAGGATGTCGTCTATGAAGACAACCACGCAGACATCTAGCAACTCATGAAAGGTTCTGTTCATCTGATCCATGAACACAGCGGGGGCATTAGTCAAGCCAAAAGGCATGACCTCGAACTCATAGTGCCCATATCGAGTCCGGAAAGCAGTCTTCGGAATATCTTCCTTTTTCACCGGTATTTGATGGTAACCGGATCGAAGGTCGATCTTAGAGAACAATCCAGCACCCTTCAGCTGATCAAACAAATCTTCAATCCGAGGCAAAGGATATTTATTCTTGATCGTAGCCTTATTCAACTCTCGGTAGTCGATGCACAGTCTCATACTACCATCCTTCTTCTTCATAAATAACACAGGAGCACCCCACGGTGAAGCACTAGGCCTTATAAAGCCCTTATCAATCAATTCTTGGAGTTGAGATTTCAGCTCCAACATTTCGGATGGAGCCATGCGGTACGGGGCCTTAGAAATTGGTGCAGTGCCCGGAACAAGGTCAATAGAAAATTCCACATCCCTTTCAGGTGGAATACCCGGTAACTCATCAGGGAACACATCAGGATAATCACAAACAACAGGGATATCCTCAAGCTTTTTCCCTTCAGCGGTGTCTGTGATACTACACAAGAATACTTCATTCCCCTTCTTAAAAAGCTTCTTCATTCTCAAAGCAGCAACAACCTTAACAGAGGGTTTCAACTTTACATTCGAGTAAGAGACTCTCTTCCCTTTGGAATCCCTCAATACCACCTTCTCATCTCTACAGTAAAAGATAGCACGGTGCTTTTTCAGCCAATCCATGCCCAAGATAACATCAAACTCTTCTAAGGGAAGTTCCTTCAAAGTTGCAGTCAAAACAATTCCCTCTATCACAATCGGAACATCTCGAAAGGCACGTCGACAAGAAAGGTTCTCTCCATTCGGGAGGGTAACCAAGGATTTAATAGGCACAGAAGATTGTAGTTTAGCCTTCTTAACAAAGGCAGTAGAGACACAAGATAGAGAAGCACCAGTATCGAAAAGTACAAAAGCAGGTAAAGAATTCACAAGTATAGTACCTGTCACCACGTTAGCGTCGACATCATCCTCAGCCTCATACTCAGTCTCTTCCATGTTGTAAACACGGTTCCACACAGGAGCTCCTTGTCTAGCAGGGGGTCTCACTTGAGTAGCATTAGGGTTCTTGGGACAAGCGAATGAGTGGTGTCCCTCACCATTACAGAAAAAGCACTTCACCACCGATCCGTCACAATTCTTGCCAGGGTGGTAGTCTTTCTGGCATTTAAAGCACTTCCTAGAATCAGTACCCGAAGCATTAACGACTCTTTTTGCAGGCGCAAACCTCGGCTTCTTAACAGCCGGAAGAGCAAAACCAGACTGCTGAGCCCTCTTCACAAGATTAGCACGTCGAGCGGCGTCTTCCTCTTGGACTTTCGCAGATACACTAAGAGCAACCTCATACGCTCTTTGAAAGGTAGAAGCTCCGGAGACTAGGACCAAATTACTGATGCGGGGGTCCAGTCCCTTAACATACATCTGTACCTTCTCCATCTCATCGGGCAGCAAAGTAGGAACAAAACGGGCCAATTCAGAAAATTTGTCGGTGTACTGCTGCACCGTCATAGTACCTTGAGTCAAACGGAGGAATTCAGTCCTCTTCTGCCATCTCAGCTCCTTTGGATAGAAGCGATCCTTCAATTTCTCTACAAACTGATCCCAGCCGAAGGCAGCATCGGCCAAACATTCATCTTGCACCAATCCCCACCAATTGTCAGCTTCCTTTCGGAGATAGTAAGTGGCAATGGCTACCTTCTCTTCAGCAGGGCAGCCAGTCGCTGCGAACAGCTTCTTCATCACTCGTACCCACTCCTCTAAGACCACGGGGTCAGGCTTCCCATCATAAATCGGGGGTCGGTGTCTATCGAAGCGATCGAAAACAGTTTGGTTATTAGCCGGAACCGCAGGTGGAGGCGGCGGCGGCGGAGGAAGGGGATTCTCCTGACGATTCGTAAGAGCTATGACAACCTCCTCCAAAGTCTGGAGTCGGTCAGGGTTCTGTCGCGGGGCTCTTCTCGGAGGCATACTGAAATTAATGATTCAAGTAAAGCACAAACATAAGCACACATGTAAGAACAGATAAGCAATTAGTACACAAAGCAGGTAACGTCCCGTTTCTACCTACCCAGCACTCTCGCTAAAGTTTTAAGTCTCTATCCTATTTTCCTAGTTCAGTTCCAAGTGACTTACGCTTTGTAAGCTTTGGAACCAAATTCGGCTCTGATACCAACTGTGACGACCCCAACCTTTTATAGCGTGCAAAGGCGGAATTCGATGCACAAGGTCGGTAATCATCGAGCAACAACTACTTATTAATTATAAGTAAAGCCTTTAACTAGTTCTAATTAAATAATAAATAAATGATTAATAAATCTTTGCAACCCAATGTTTAAAATAAATCAATAATAAAATGGTAAGTCTACTAAGCCTGACATTCATCTAATCAAAATAAACTAAAGCCTAATAAGTCTCTCTTGCCCAAGTCCCGAATGCAGCAAGTCACGCACCATCAGAACCTGCAAAATCTGAAAAATTGTGCCACTGAGTGACGAGTAACTATGGTGTCCATATCTGAACACTTAAAACCGAACAGTCGATACAAGGCAAAAGCGGAAATAAATTTTGAGCGAGAAAGTTAATAAAATTTTCGAAACATTACAAATTAGGAGGATGGAAAACTTAACTTTAATAAAATAATCATTTAAAGAGAATCAATTGTGAATCATGCATACTTTATAAAACGAATTAAAATAAATCAATTGAAGAATTTAAAGACAATGCCAACCCAATACTTTAATCTAAAAAGATAGATCCAAAACCAATAGCTCAATATCATCAAATCGCAAATAGGACGGACGCTTGGGGAAAAACCGCAGTCCCCGAATCCCATAGTGGAAAAACCGCAGTCCACTCAATCAATCAATCAAACATGTCTAAGCTTGGCCAAACTCTCTCACTATCAGAGGAAAAACCGCAGTCCTCTTCAAATGAGAACGACAAGACCACCTACGAGGAAAACCGCAGCCAAGTAGGCCCATCATCGGCAGAGGAAAAACCGCAGTCCCCTACGCGATGAAGAGGTCTGACCGCTCACGAGGAAAACCGCAGCCAAGTGAGTCCAGCATTGGCCGAAGCACAATGAAGAGGTCAAAAATAACAACAAGGGAAGACGCTGTCCATGTGCCAGAAAAACCGCAGTCCGGCAATTCCCATATGCAAACCAGTAATAAAGAGCAAAAATCAACTCACGATCATAATCGAATAAAATCATCATCAAAAGGGCGCCACTATGGACTTATCCCGAATATCAATTTCAGAATCCAATGGACCAATTGTCCATCAATTCATACTTAACTTATCAAAACCAACAATTTTATCATATGCCATTCACCAAAATCAATCTTAATATCATTCTCAAAATAGGACAGCCTCTCGGTCCAATTTTCAAACGAGTGAAACCAATAGTTATACATACTCAAAAATTCTAAAATTTCCCAGAAATCAATTCCCATTCATTAGAAACAAAATCAATTCGAATCATGTAATTTGATAAAGCGTACAAAAAGTTATCCGCAAAACCGTGCAGCTGTTTGTAAACAGGGCAGATTTCGGATCATGGAAAGATAATTCGAAATCAAATAGCAACACTCATTCAAAAATTATAACAATATCCAGAATTAAACTTCAATGTATAAAGGTCAAGTAGAAACCGAAATTTCGCAAATCCGAGTTTGGTAGAAAAAGTTCTAGTCGAGTAAACTCTGACTGTGAAAAATTCCAAAAACAACTGGACAGCCTACTGCCCGATTTTCCAACACCAATATCACCATGATAAAAACGTTTTCTGCCAAAACACTTCAAAACAACCTTAAAGCCTAATGTCTTAAGAAACTTTTTCAAGGGGTAGAACCAGAAAAGACATTATAGATTGAGAGAAAAGAATTTTTTTTTTTTTGAACATAAGTTGTTAAATCTGTAAACTAGCAGTGACAGATTTTCAAGGTCAACTTGAACGAATGTTTAGAGCATGAAAACAGGGAATTAAGCAAAACTTCCTTCTACAACATTAAACTTCAAGATGTTAACTACAACCAGTAAAAATTTCAGAATTTTCTGAGCACTAGAAGTGGCTGGAAACCAGGTCACAAAATAAACGTCCAGGCTGCCAATTCTGAACAGCAAACACAACAATTCCTAATGCATACCCTAATCACCAATTCGACTTTAAACACCAAAATAACCATTCCAACAGCCCAATTACATGCCAAATAATGATGCCAAAGTAAATTCCAACCATGCGAAAACATATTTAATAAGCAATCGTTCCAATTTCACAAGTTAAACATCAACACTCAAACCAATTTCATCTTAGCCCTAATCTACCATTCAATTTCATGTTGATTCAAACATGGAAAGAGTAGTTACCTTGAATAGCTAAGACCTAAGCCACAACTTCAAATTAAGAGGGGTAGAAGATGGAGCAACCCAAAAATTCCAATTCCTCTTCAAGCTTCAAGTCCTTAATGCTAGATGAAGAATTCACAATGGAGGAGAAAAGTGGATGGTTGGCCGAAAAAAAAATCAATGAAGGAAAGGGGAGGAGAGTTTTCTTTGAGTTGTTGAATTGGAATCAAAGTTGAATGGGATTTAGGGTTTTGTGTTATAATGTGGGAAGGATTTCTACCCAAAATTCTAATGACTCTAAACTTCTTATAATACTAGGTTTTAAATTGGCAAGAAACTAAATTTAATCCTATTATATATTAATGGCCGAAATATATATGTGTATATTCCTAAATTTTTTTTTTTTTTTAACCCCATGAATAACACACACATAATAAAAAGCAATTAACTTAAATTAAATAAAAAATTAGATTATTTTAAATGAAAAAAAATATTTATTAAATATTCGGGGTATTACACAAATGATGCCTTAATTGTCAGTGATTCACTTCTAGTGATCAGGCAAGCTCAGGGTGAGTGGGAGATGAAAGAAGAAGCCTTGCGGCCTTACTTGGAGCTTCTACAGTTCAAAAAAGGTTTATTCGGCCAATGTGAATTCAGACACGTCCCCAGGGATGAGAATAAGATGGCTGATGAATTAGTGACTTTGTCCTCCATGTGGGAAAATCCAGAGGAAACACAAGTACAACCACTGGTTATAGCCACTTTTAGACATCCTTGCTATGAGGTGCATGAAGTGATGGAGCTGATTGCTAAAGAGAAATCATGGTTCTTTAACATCTACCAGTATGTTAAGGAAGGTTGGTATCCCGAAGAGGCCAGTGCTACTGATAAGTTGACACTAAGAAAACTGGCTAGTCAATTCAGAATTTTCGAGGACAAGTTATACAAAAGAATAGCACATGGAGTCCTTTTGAGGTGTCTAAAAGAGCAAGAAGCAGAAGAAGTGATGCAGTAGGTACATGCAGGGTCCTGTGGGCCACATATGAATGGGCTTGCCATGGCCAGAAAGATAATGAGACAAGGCTACTTCTGGATGACGATGCAAGCAGATTGTATAAGAAAAGTGAAGAGATGTCATGAATGTCAGATATATGCAGATATCAGTCATCTTCCACCACTTGAACTTCAGAACCTAGCATCTCCTTAGCCGTTTTCAGTGTGGGGAATAAATATGATTGGTGAAATTCATCCAGCTACATCTAATGGGCACAGATTCATAGTTGTAGCAGTTGATTATTTCTCCAAATGGGTCGATGTAGAATCCTTCACTAATGTGACAGCCAAACAAATGGTCAAGTTCATCCAGAAGAACATCTTCACTCGGTATGGGATTCCTCACCACATAGTAACCAACAATGGAGTACAGTTTCAAGGGGCAACAGCTGAGCTACTTGCAGAGAATGGTATTGAACATCATAAGTCTTCTCCATACAGACCACAGGCTAATGGCGCAGTGGAAGCAGCTAACAAGGCAATAAAGAAGATCTTGTCAAAGATGGTAACCACTTACAGAGATTGGACTGATAAACTGCCTTATGCTCTTTGGGGTTACAGAACCAGTGTCAGAACGCCGACAGGAGAAACTCCTTATGCCTTGGTATATGGAATGGAAGCAGTATTGCCAGTGGAAATAGAACTTAAGTCACTTAGAGTCGCCCTGGAGGCTTAGCTGCCAGAGACTGAATGGGTTCAAGCCAGATATGAATAGTTGGCAACACTAGATGAAAGGCGACTGGGGGAACTGGATCATCTTCAGATGTACCAGCGCAGAATGGCCAGAGCCCATAATCGGAATGTGAAGTATTCCAAACGGTAGTTGAAAACAGGTGACTTGGTTCTAAAGCAACTAAGGCCTTCAAATGTTGATGTTAGGGGCAAGTTTAGACCCAACTGGGAAGGACCCTATGTGGTGAAGAAGATGCTATCAAAAGGCGCTGTCAGCATCATGGACATGGATGGAAAAGAGTTCACTAATCCTATCAACCAGGACAGGCTAAAGCTTTATCATGTATAAAAAAAAATCTGCTAGGCTGAAAACTCGAAAAGAATGGTGTAGGCAAAAGTTAAGACATGAGGGAAAATAATCAGTTGGAAAGCCTGAAAAGGATGACTGGTGACGTATTCTGGCCCAGTGTGGAATATGTACCATTTAGGAACTAACCCATTTCAAATGTACTCATTTTGACTTCATAAATAAAGTGAAGTGTTTGTTTAAATATGTTTGCATGGTTATGACAAATGCACAAGCAAAGTTGTCTTGCATAAACATACATTTAAAGAAAGCACTTTGCATTTAACTGATTAAATCATCGCATTATTTAACAATTGAAAATGCACTAAATACATGCAATTTGAAATCTTTTGTCAACCTCTAAAACTCAGTTCATCTTCCCAAAATAGCAATAAAATGGTTATGGAGACATCTCAATCATTTAAAAACAAAAAAAAGAGCTCGCTGAGGTGAAAACCGAGAAGGCGCCTCAGGCAAAAATTAGAGCAGGTCGTTGAGGCGAAAACCGAAAAGGCACCTCGGGCAAAAATTAGAGCGGCTTGCTGGGCTGAAAACCCGCATTGGGCAACCCAGGCAAAAATTAGAGCACTTACAAACTCATAATTTCCCCACAAAGCAGGAAAAGCAGAATATCCCCAGCATTCCCCACAGAAGTCATCACATCGACTCCCCATAGAGTCGTCACGTAATTTCCCAGCGGAATCTACATAAAGAACACCATAATTCTTTCCCCAATCGAGTTGCCACATTTTTCCCAGCGGAATCTCTATAAGGAATAATACGATTGTTTCCCCAGCAGTATCATGCACTCCCAACAGTCACCTCACTCCTTCGAAAATCACCAAGCAAAGCCTCGAAGAAAGCAAAATCAACTAGGGACACAACGTATCTCTCTCCAGCGGAAGGTGGAAACGTCAAATGACGAAAAATGCATACATGTACATATTCATCATTACGCACTCATACATTACATACATCGATCACTTATCCCCAGCTAGTCTTCATTCTTGATCGAAGGGGCAAAAATTTTTTGTTTAAAAAAATCTCTCGATCAAGGAATGAAGACATGCTATCTTAGTGTAGGAATTCATCATCCCTAGCTTCAATTCCTTGGCAGATCTGCCTCGAGTAATGTAAACTTGGTATCGGCCCAGATCAGCTTCATCTATTTCCCCAGTAAAGCTCACCTCGGGTAACCTAGACCCAGTATCGGCCAATTTCTTCATCAACTTCGCCTCGGGTAACCTAGACCCGGTATCGGCTTATTTCACTCTTTCTTTGCCTCGCGTAACCTGGACTCGGTATCGGCTAAACCGTAATTTTAGTCTTCCTTCGCCTCAGGTAACCTAGACCCGGTATTGGCTAATTTCACCCTTCATTTGCCTCGGGTAACCTAGACCCGGCATCGGCCAATCCGCAATCCATCTCTCTTCGCCTCGGGTAACCAAGACCCGGTATCGGCTAAACCGCAATTCACCCTTCATTTGCCTCGGGTAACCTAGACCCGGTATCGGCCTATCCACATCGACTTCGCCTCAGGTAACCTAGACCCAGTATTGGCTTATTTCCTCCCCATCATGGCCTCGGGTAACCTAGACCCGGTATCGGCTTATCTAATCAGAGGGTTCGTTCTAGTGTTCGCGGCGCTTTGATTCACGCTCTCAAATTCATCATCTCAGGTGTTATAAACCTGGATCTAGGTGTCAAATTTGATCACGCGAGGGGCAGTTGTAAGCGCCGGAATCTCCCATGCTAAAAAAAAAGAGTCGTACGACTTTCCTTACAGTCATGCGACTGTAATTTAAAAATTACAGTCGTATGACTGTAATATCGAAGTGGTTGCAGGAGCCCATACCTCTGCAACAGAAAAATGGACGAGAGAGGTGGTGCAACCAGAAAAGAAGAGATAAAAAGAAAAAAGGGAAGGGAGAGAGGCTAATTCTTGATTTCTGGTGGAAAATTTAGAGAGAGAAGAGAAGGAAAGAGACAAGAAAAAGGGGAAGGGAACTTTGCTCAAAAATCCTCTTTTTCTCTTCTATTTCTTTCGGATTCTTTAGGATTAAAGCTAAAATTTGTTAGAAACCCTTAGGTTAATCAATTAACTTCACAATCAAATTAAAATCTCAGACTTAAATCATCAGAATCCCAAGCGTTTTGGATTTTTGGACACAAAGCTCTCAACCTCAATTTCAAAGGAAAAGTGCGAATTCGTGTGGATTGGAGAAACGCCAGGGGTCAAATCGACTTGGATAAGCTTATAGAAAGGTAGACACTTCTTTTCCTTCCACCTTTTCTTGCTTTCTGGGTATTTGAAGTGAATTTTTGTGCATTTTTGCTATGTTTTCATGCTTCTGTTTCTGGAAATTAAGAGCAGTCGCACGACTGTTCTTGGATTTGATGAACAGCCGTACGACTGTATATACAGTGGTACGAGTGTTCTTAAATTTCCAGGTTGTTTTTCTTCCATCTTGATTCAAAATAAAATTTTGGTGAAATCTTGATTTTGGGCCGTTTACAGTCGCACGACTGTAACCTTCGTTCCAGAATCAAAATTTCAGTTTTTATCCCCAAAAATTTCCAAAAATCCATAAAAATCAAGAAAACCCCAAAATCATCAAAATGAATTTTGTTGTGTGCATTCACGACCATAGATTCAATTTTCAGTAAAATTGCATTTAGAACAATTCAACGACGGAGACCCGATTCTCCCGAAAACCCACCCACCTAAAATGTAAAAATGCATGTAAACTGGTAAAATCGTTTTTAAAATGAATTTCTCACAAAACCAAAAGTACAGGGATGTTTCAAAACTTTTTCCAAGTCTAACCAGGCCGGCTAGCCGAGCCAACCCGGTTATCCCCTTAATGCATGCCCCCAATTCTTGATTTTCCAATTCTGTCTATTTGAGTCCTAGTTGTGGGTGCCGTACAAATTGTGCTAACCCTCTGTTTTGCAGGTTTTAATTTCTTTTATTTTTGTTTTGGATGTATTTTAATAGAATTAATCGTGTATCTAGGCGACTGTAATTATTTTTAGATTCTCGTGTATTCTAGGCGATTGTATAAGTGAGGCGAGAGTTTTTATTTTTCCATTCGATTTGGTTGTAGGCCAATTATTATTTATTTCTTTTCTTTATTTTTGTATTATGTATTTGTATGCGAGCTGTATGTCTATTTATTTCAATAAAATTGACTTTAGATTTTAAAATACCATTTCGAGAACATTGGCAATATTTAATTTAATTAGACACGAAATAAGGGACTTGTCCGGACCCGAATCTCTGGATAGTGTAGTGACCGTTCGTCCGATTCAGCTACCTTAAGAATTTGTCGGTTGAGCTGAGTCGGGTGGCGACTCTACAATATTCATCAAGACTTAGGTCTCGGTCCTTTTATGCATTAATTCCATTTATTTTCCAAAACCGCTTTTCCGTTTATAAAACCCCATGCGAGGGAGGGCCCCACCAGAGGCTGAGGCGCCCCTTCCGAAAGGGAGTCACGTGTTCCGTCGAAAACGTTGTCAGCTCACACTAGTTCTATAACCCCATAAAGCGAATGGTAACATGTGACAACCCTGACCTCGGTAAGCGTGCAAAGGCGGAATTCAATGCACGAGATCGGTAATCATCGAGCAAACCAACTATCTAACTATATAAATTGAGCCTTAAAAATGCTAAGTAATGAATAAATAAATAAATAAATATCCTTACAAACCATTGTTAAGCAATAAATGAATAAATGAAATAAAGTCTAGTAATATGCCCAACTATAGTAGCTAATGCCTAAAAAGAATCCGTCCACTCGCCCAAGTCCCATCACGACACAACAATCACACGTCAAGCATCGGCATCGGTACCTACAAAATCTGAAAAAAAATGGTCGCCACTTAGTGACGAGTAACTACAGTGTCCATATTCGAACACTTAAAACCGAATAGCTTGAAAATAAGGCAAAAACAAATTGAAATAAAGCTGAGCGAGTAAAACAGTTTAAATAATAAAACAAGAATAAAGTAAAGCGAAGAAAAAGAGTTTAAACTAATTAAATTAAGAAACATGATACGAAATCAAACCAACATTTGTATAAAAATCTCATGATAAAAAAAAAATCAGTCTCGGATATAAAGCTCATCAGTCAATTTCTCAATCCAAAATCGCCAACGAATAGCAAATAGGTCGGACGCTCGGGAAAAACGCAGTCCCCTAATCCCACAATCAATCAAAAAGTCTAAGCTGGCCAACTCTCCCATTTACGAGGGAAAAACCGCAGTCCACTCGCCTAATGAGAACGACTAGACCGCCTACTCGAAAAACCGCAGTCAAGCAGGTCCATCATTGGACAAATACCAACAAAGAGGTCTATGACCACTCAATCGAAAAAACCGCAGTCGAAAGAGTCCATCATTGGACAAATACCAATGAAGAGGTCGGACCACTCACAAGAAAAACCGCAGTCAAGTGAGTCCATCATGGGCCAAGTGCACCATGAAGAGGTCAAAAATATCACAAGGGAAACACTGTCCATATGCCAGAAAAACTGCAGTCCGGCAACTCCCATATGCAATCGTGTATCAAAAACCAATTTTCAAACCAATCTCATCAAATCAACATTAGGGTGCCACTTTAGGCTTAACCCAAAATCAACATGAAATCCAAGGACCAATTGTCCAAAACATGCCATTATAGGCTATTCTTCCTCAATATAAAACCAAAAGACCAAGTGTCCACATAAACCAATTCAGTTCATCAAAAATCCACCAAGTGTGGTATAAAAACATCCTTAATCCAAAACACCAAATATGGCAGATCCACTGCCTGAATTTCAAAACAGTATAAACCATATGAAAACTCTTCCAAAAATCCTCAAAATTTTAAGGAACCAAGTTCAATTTAATATACACAAAATGCAATTCGTTTCGTGTCATTCGGATAAGTGTACAAAAAAAAATATAGGCCAAACAGTGAGGCTGTCCCGAAAACAGGGCAGGCAGCAGGTCAGGAAAACAAAATTCAGAATAAAATAGTTGCACTTGTCCAAAAAATCATGAAATAATTCAGGGAGCAATATAGCATTATAATCTTCAAATACCAACTGGAATTTCATGCATTCATTAACCAGAGCAAAAGTTAAAAACGTCCAAAGATTACTGATCACAGATTCCTGGAAACAGAGCACCAAATTTTACACTATCTTAAAATCAGTATAACCCCAGTTTACCATCAGAATTAGAAGAGAAAATATAAAGCACTTTTGTAGCTCATAATCTTAGAAAAATTTTGCAAGTGGTTTCATGTAAAAATTCAAAGTACACAAAAAGATATGAATTTTCAAACATTATAGGTCAGTGCTGAAAACAATCAGGGGCAGTTTCAAGCAACAGTTTTGGGTGAATTTTTAGGACATGAAAACCAATGAATTTTGACATGGTTTCTTCTAGAATTTTCAGTTTAACATGTTATCTAAAACATATAAAAATTTCAGAAGTTTCTGAGAACCATAACCTATTTAAAACGAATTTAGAAAAATGTTGTGCAGGCTGTCCAGCAAGGGTATTCTATCAAACACCTTATGTGCAAGTTTTTAAATCATCATACCAGCCCTATAATTCGAATTCTATCAACCCAATTGACCAAAATCAGTAAACAAATCATGCCAATTCAAATTCTAGCAATACCAATCAAGTTATTACAATTAATTTAATCAATTCCAACATAAAAAAAAACATAAAAGCCCTAATTTCTACCATTCAACCCTAAGTGTAGGAGTATGGATAGAGTAGTTACCTTTGATTGCTAAGTCCTATTGCTCAAATTGATGATCCAAGGGAAGAATTAAAGGTGTTGATGGCCAAATCCAAGGAGCAAATCAAACCCAAAACCAACTTCCTAACAATTGTTGAACAAAAAGTTTAAACCCTAAATTCTTTGTCATGGTCGAAACTTTTAACAAGGAAAAGGGAGGGGAATACCTTGAATTGAGCTTCTAAACCTCAAGTATGCAATGAGAACAATCAATGAAGGGGTGTGGTAGAGGTAGGAGGTCGAAAATTTGAGAGAGGGGAAGGTGGGATGCTTGGCCGAATTGCACACACAAGGGAGAGGGGGAGATGAGCTTTAGTGTAGTTAGGACTTTATGTTGTAGAATGAGTGTGAATTAGGTTAAGGAGGGATTAAATAGAGAGGGATTATGATAAATACAAGTTGGCCGAAATGTCTAAATATATTAGTCCTAAAATATATAATTTTCCTAACCCCAAAATATTCACAAAATTTAATCATGTTTAAAGATGCATTTAAATATAATAAGCTTAAGGTATTAAATTAAATTAATTAATTAAGCCTAAAAATATTAAATGCCATAAAATTAAAGTAATGAGAATAATTTATTTAATAAAAATAATGATGAAAAATATTATTAAAATATTCGGGGTATTACAATCATTCCCCCTTAGAAAAGTTTCGTCCTCGAAACTTCAAGGACCACAGAAAACCAGAAAGCATCACAGTCACATAGCGAACAATCAAACAAAACAAAACACAATCACAGCATCGGAAGCTAATCCCTAAATAACTCGGGGTATCTAGCGCGCATCGCTTCTTCCGTCTCCCAAGTCGCTTCTTCGTACTTCTGACTGCGCCACAGAACTTTCACTAAAGGCACTTCCTTTCTTCGGAGAACTCGAACTTGACGGTCCAAAATGCGAACGGGCTTCTCCTCGAAAGTCAAATTGGGCTCAACCTCTACGGCATCGATGGGTATAACTTGAGTCGGGTCGCTGATGAATCGTCGAAGCTGAGAAACATGGAACACGTCGTGCACTTTATCCATTCCGGGCGGTAGGGCCAAACGGTAAGCCACTTCGCCGATCCTCTCCAATACCTCGTAAGGTCCAATATACTTCGGTGTCAACTTACCCTTCTTCCCAAACCGGTACACTCCCTTCATAGGCGAGACCTTCAAAAGAACCTTGTCGCCCACAGCGAACTCAATCGGTCTCCTCTTCAAGTCGGCATAAGATTTCTGACGATCCTGGGCCGCCTTCATCTTAGCTTGAATCACTCGGACCTTCTCAACTGTATCATGAATCAACTGAGGACCCAAAACCAAAGCATTGCTGGTGTCGCTCCAACACATCGGGCTACGACACTTCCGACCATAAAGTGCCTCGTATGGTGCCATCTGAATGCTCGCATGGTAGCTATTGTTGTAGGAGAACTCAACTAAGCTCAATGACTTAACCCATGATTTCTGAAACTCCAATGCACAAGCGCGGAGCATGTCCTCAAGTGTCTGAATGGTCCTCTCAGTCTGACCATCGGTAGCAGCATGAAAAGCAGTGCTCAACTTAAGCTTCGTACCAAAAGCTTCTTGAAGAGCAGTCCAAATTGCGATAGAAAACGTGGATCACGGTCGGAAATGATCTCCCTCGGTATGCCATGAAGTCGAATGATCTCGTTAGTGTAGGCTTCGGCTAGCTGTTCCATAGACCAGGTCTTCTTCATGGGAACAAATCTAGCACCCTTAGTCAACCGATCCACAATCACCCAAACCGAATCTAAACCTCCAACAGTCCTCGGAAGTCCCATCACGAAATCCATGGATATAGAGTCGAACTTCCAAGCAGGGATAGGCAATGGCTGTAGCAAGCCACCAGGTCTCTGATGCTCTATCTTTACCTTCTGACATATCAAACACTTTGCAACAAACTCGGCAACTTCCTTCTTCATCTTAGGCCACCAAAAGTGAGTCTTAAGGTCCTTGTACAACTTAGACCCACCAGGATGAACAGAATACGGTGTGTTATGAGCTTCCTTAAGAATTTGATCCTTCAAAGCTGAATCATTAGGCACACACCATCTCCCTTTAAACTTCAAACTGTCGTCACCCAAAATCTCAAAATCCTCGGCACGGCCCGCAGCTTTCGCAGCTCGAATTTTCTGAAGTACTAGATCAGCTTTCTGCTTTTCTCGTATCTCGGTAAACAAAGTGGGCTCAATGCTCATGGCACTCAACTGAGCTTGAGCACAACCCTCGGGCACAAATTCAATCTCCAATCGTCGAAACTCATTGCACAAATCATCCGCCAAAACCCTTAAGTAGTTCGATGTGTGAGCACTCTTCCTACTGAGGGCATCGGCAACTTTATTCACTTTTCCTTCCTTGTACTCCAAAGTCAGGTCATAGTCTTTAATCAACTCAAGCCATCTCCTCTGGCGCATATTAAGCTCTTTCTGAGTGAAAATGTACTTGAGGCTCTTGTGATCTGTGTAGATCTTACATGGAACCCCATACAGATAATGTCGCCAGATCTTCAATGCAAAAACAACAGCCGCTAGCTCAAGATCATGTGTCGGGTAGTTCTTCTCATGTACCCTCAACTGTCGAGAAGCATAAGCAATCACCTTACCATCTTGCATCAACACGCAACCCAGACCATTCTTAGATGCATCGCTATACACCTCGAACCCAATCCCTTCTGTCGGTAAGGTAAGGACCGGAGCAGTAGTCAACTTCTCTTTCAACAACTGGAACGCCTTCTCACATTCCTCGGTCCAACGGAACTTACTATTCTTCTTTAATAGCTTAGTCAACGGCTGAGCAATAAGGGAGAAATTATGCACAAATCGACGGTAGTAGCCGGCCAAACCCAGAAAACTTCGAACCTCCGTCACATTGGTCGGGCTAGACCATTCCACAATTGCCTTAATCTTCGAGGGGTCCACCTTCACACCATCCTTACTGATTACATGCCCCAAAAAGATGACTTCTTTCAACCAGAAATCACACTTTGACAACTTAGCGTACCACTTTTGCTTCCTCAGAATATCCAACACCCTTTTAAGGCGCACAACATGCTCCTCTTCGTCCCTCGAGTAAACTAGGATGTCGTCAATGAAGACAACCACGCAGACATCTAGCAACTCATGAAAGGTTCTGTTCATCTGATCCATGAACACAGCGGGGGCATTAGTCAAGCCAAAAGGCATGACCTCGAACTCATAGTGCCCATATCGAGTCCGGAAAGCAGTCTTCGGAATATCTTCCTTTTTCACCGGTATTTGATGGTAACCGGATCGAAGGTCGATCTTAGAGAACACTCCAGCACCCTTCAGCTGATCAAACAAATCTTCAATCCGAGGCAAAGGATATTTATTCTTGATCGTAGCCTTATTCAACTCTCGGTAGTCGATGCACAGTCTCATACTACCATCCTTCTTCTTCACAAATAACACAGGAGCACCCCACGGTGAAGCACTAGGCCTTATAAAGCCCTTATCAATCAATTCTTGGAGTTGAGATTTCAGCTCCAACATTTCGGACGGAGCCATGCGGTACGGGGCTTTAGAAATTGGTGCAGTGCCCGGAACAAGGTCAATAGAAAATTCCACATCCCTTTCAGGTGGAATACCCGGTAACTCATCAGGGAACACATCAGGATAATCACAAACAACAGGGATATCCTTAAGCTTTTTCCCTTCAGCGGTGTCTGTGATACTACACAAGAATACTTCATTCCCCTTCTTAAAAAGCTTCTTCATTCTCAAAGCCGCAACAACCTTAACAGAGGGTTTCAACTTTACATTCGAGTAAGAGACTCTCTTCCCTTTGGAATCCCTCAATACCACCTTCTCATCTCTACAGTAAAGGATAGCACGGTGCTTTTTCAGCCAATCCATGCCCAAGATAACATCAAACTCTTCTAAGGGAAGTTCCTTCAAAGTTGCAGTCAAAACAATTCCCTCTATCACAATCGGAACATCTCGAAAGGCACGTCGACAAGAAAGGTTCTCTCCATTCGGGAGGGTAACCAAGGATTTAATAGGCACAGAAGATTGCAGTTTAGCCTTCTTAACAAAGGTAGTAGAGACACAAGATAGAGAAGCACCAGTATCGAAAAGTACAAAAGCAGGTAAAGAATTCACAAGTATAGTACCTGTCACCACGTTAGCGTCGACATCATCCTCATCCTCATACTCAGTCTCTTCCATGTTGTACACACGGTTCCGCACAGGAGCTCCTTGTCTAGCAGGGGGTCTCACTTGAGTAGCATTAGGGTTCTTGGGACAAGCGAATGAGCGGTGTCCCTCACCATTACAGAAAAAGCACTTCACCACCGATCCGTCACAATTCTTGCCAGGGTGGTAGTCTTTCTGGCATTTAAAGCACTTCCTAGAATCAGTACCCGAAGCATTAACGACTCTTTTTGCAGGCGCAAACCTCGGCTTCTTGACCGCCGAAAGAGCAAAACCAGACTGCTGAGTCCTCTTCACAAGATTAGCACGTCGAGCGGCGTCTTCCTCTTGGACTTTCGCAGATACACTAAGAGCAACCTCATACGCTCTTTGAAAGGTAGAAGCTCCGGAAACTAGGACCAAATTACTGATGCGGGGGTCCAGTCCCTTAACATACATCTGTACCTTCTCCATCTCATCGGGCAGCAAAGTAGGAACAAAACGGGCCAATTCAGAAAATTTGTCGGTGTACTGCTGCACCGTCATAGTACCTTGAGTCAAATGGAGGAATTCAGTCCTCTTCTGCCATCTCAGCTCCTTTGGATAGAAGCGATCCTTCAATTTCTCTACAAACTGATCCCAGCCGAAGGCAGCATCGGCCAAACATTCATCTTGCACCAATCCCCACCAATTGTCAGCTTCCTTTCGGAGATAGTAAGTGGCAATGGCTACCTTCTCTTCAGCAGGGCAGCCAGTCGCTGCGAACAGCTTCTTCATCACTCGTACCCACTCCTCTAAGACCACGGGGTCAGGCTTCCCATCATAAATCGGGGGTCGGTGTCTATCGAAGCGATCGAAAACAGTTTGGTTATTAGCCGGAACCGCAGGTGGAGGCGGCGGCGGCGGAGGAAGGGGATTCTCCTGACGATTCGCAAGAGCTATGACAACCTCCTCCAAAGTCTGGAGTCGGTCAGGGTTCTGTCGCGGGGCTCTTCTCGGAGGCATACTGAAATTAATGATTCAAGTAAAGCACAAACATAAGCACACATGTAAGAACAGATAAGCAATTAGTACACAAAGCAGGTAACGTCCCGTTTCTACCTACCCAGCACTCTCGCTAAAGTTTTAAGTCTCTATCCTATTTTCCTAGTTCAGTTCCAAGTGACTTACGCTTTGTAAGCTTTGGAACCAAATTCGGCTCTGATACCAACTGTGACAACCCCGACCTCGGTAAGCGTGCAAAGGCGGAATTCAATGCACGAGATCGGTAATCATTGAGCAAACCAACTATCTAACTATATAAATTGAGCCTTAAAAATGCTAAGTAATGAATAAATAAATAAATAAATATCCTTACAAACCATTGTTAAGCAATAAATGAATAAATGAAATAAAGTCTAGTAATATGCCCAACTATAGTAGCTAATGCCTAAAAAGAATCCGTCCACTCGCCCAAGTCCCATCACGACACAACAATCACACGTCAAGCATCGGCATCGGTACCTACAAAATCTGAAAAAAAATGGTCGCCACTTAGTGACGAGTAACTACAGTGTCCATATTCGAACACTTAAAACCGAATAGCTTGAAAATAAGGCAAAAACAAATTGAAATAAAGCTGAGCGAGTAAAACAGTTTAAATAATAAAACAAGAATAAAGTAAAGCGAAGAAAAAGAGTTTAAACTAATTAAATTAAGAAACATGATACGAAATCAAACCAACATTTGTATAAAAATCTCATGATAAAAAAAAAATCAGTCTCGGATATAAAACTCATCAGTCAATTTCTCAATCCAAAATCGCCAACGAATAGCAAATAGGTCGGACGCTCGGGAAAAACGCAGTCCCCTAATCCCACAATCAATCAAAAAGTCTAAGCTGGCCAACTCTCCCATTTACGAGGGAAAAACCGCAGTCCACTCGCCTAATGAGAACGACTAGACCGCCTACTCGAAAAACCGCAGTCAAGCAGGTCCATCATTGGACAAATACCAACAAAGAGGTCTATGACCACTCAATCGAAAAAACCGCAGTCGAAAGAGTCCATCATTGGACAAATACCAATGAAGAGGTCGGACCACTCACAAGAAAAACCGCAGTCAAGTGAGTCCATCATGGGCCAAGTGCACCATGAAGAGGTCAAAAATATCACAAGGGAAACACTGTCCATATGCCAGAAAAACCGCAGTCCGGCAACTCCCATATGCAATCGTGTATCAAAAACCAATTTTCAAACCAATCTCATCAAATCAACATTAGGGTGCCACTTTAGGCTTAACCCAAAATCAACATCAAATCCAAGGACCAATTGTCCAAAACATGCCATTATAGGCTATTCTTCCTCAATATAAAACCAAAAGACCAAGTGTCCACATAAACCAATTCAGTTCATCAAAAATCCACCAAGTGTGGTATAAAAACATCCTTAATCCAAAACACCAAATATGGCAGATCCACTGCCTGAATTTCAAAACAGTATAAACCATACGAAAACTCTTCCAAAAATCCTCAAAATTTTAAGGAACCAAGTTCAATTTAATATACACAAAATGCAATTCGTTTCGTGTCATTCGGATAAGTGTACAAAAAAAAATATAGGCCAAACAGTGAGGCTGTCCCGAAAACAGGGCAGGCAGCAGGTCAGGAAAACAAAATTCAGAATAAAATAGTTGCACTTGTCCAAAAAATCATGAAATAATTCAGGGAGCAACATAGCATTATAATCTTCAAATACCAACTGGAATTTCATGCATTCATTAACCAGAGCAAAAGTTAAAAACGTCCAAAGATTACTGATCACAGATTCCTGGAAACAGAGCACCAAATTTTACACTATCTTAAAATCAGTATAACCCCAGTTTACCATCAGAATTAGAAGAGAAAATATAAAGCACTTTTGTAGTTCATAATCTTAGAAAAATTTTACAAGTGGTTTCATGTAAAAATTCGAAGTACACAAAAAGATATGAATTTTCAAACATTATAGGTCAGTGCTGAAAACAATCAGGGGCAGTTTCAAGCAACAGTTTTGGGTGAATTTTTAGGACATGAAAACCAATGAATTTTGACATGGTTTCTTCTACGAATTTTCAGTTTAACATGTTATCTAAAACATATAAAAATTTCAGAAGTTTCTGAGAACCATAACCTATTTAAAACGAATTTAGAAAAATGTTGTGCAGGCTGTCCAGCAAGGGTATTCTATCAAACACCTTATGTGAAAGTTTTTAAATCATCATACCAGCCCTATAATTCGAATTCTATCAACCCAATTGACCAAAATCAGTAAACAAATCATGCCAATTCAAATTCTAGCAATACCAATCAAGTTATTACAATTAATTTAATCAATTCCAACATAAAAAAAAACATAAAAGCCCTAATTTCTACCATTCAACCCTAAGTGTAGGAGTATGGATAGAGTAGTTACCTTTGATTGCTAAGTCCTATTGCTCAAATTGATGATCCAAGGGAAGAATTAAAGGTGTTGATGGCCAAATCCAAGGAGCAAATCAAACCCAAAACCAACTTCCTAACAATTGTTGAACAAAAAGTTTAAACCCTAAATTCTTTGTCATGGTCGAAACTTTTAACAAGGAAAAGGGAGGGGAATACCTTGAATTGAGCTTCTAAACCTCAAGTATGCAATGAGAACAATCAATGAAGGGGTGTGGTAGAGGTAGGAGGTCGAAAATTTGAGAGAGGGGAAGGTGGGATGCTTGGCCGAATTGCACACACAAGGGAGAGGGGGAGATGAGCTTTAGTGTAGTTAGGACTTTATGTTGTAGAATGAGTGTGAATTAGGTTAAGGAGGGATTAAATAGAGAGGGATTATGATAAATACAAGTTGGTCGAAATGTCTAAATATATTAGTCCTAAAATATATAATTTTCCTAACCCCAAAATATTCACAAAATTTAATCATGTTTAAAGATGCATTTAAATATAATAAGCTTAAGGTATTAAATTAAATTAATTAATTAAGCCTAAAAATATTAAATGCCATAAAATTAAAGTAATGAGAATAATTTATTTAATAAAAATAATGATGAAAAATATTATTAAAATATTCGGGGTATTACATAACATGTCAGCCCAATCCCGATAAGTAACCACCATTTTTGAAAGAATCTTCTTGAAGGATTTATTGGCAGCTTCCACAGCTCGGTTAGCTTGTGGGCAATATGGAGACGACTTATGATGCTCTACTCCTTTATCCTGAAATAGCTATGCAGTAGCCCCTTGGAATTGTACCCTGTTGTCTGTGATGACATGATGCGGAATCCTGTATCTGGTGAAGATGCTTTGTTCGATGAATCTGGCCATTTTCTTTGCTGCGACATGCACAAACGACTCCACTTCTACCCACTTCGAGAAATAGTCCACAGCCACAACAATAAATCGGTGTCTGTTAGACGCAGGTGGCCTTATTTCTTCAATAAGGTCTATTCCCCAAGTAGCAAACGGCCATGGAGTTGCTGACATTTGAAGTTCGAGTGGGGGAAGATGACTAACATCTCCATATATCTGACATTCATGGCACCTTTTAACCTCTTCGACGCAGTCCGCTTATAGCGTGAGCCAGAAATAGCCTTGTGTGAGCGGACGACCTTAAACGGAACGCGGCGAAGCGAACCAGGGAAAAGGAAAAAGAAAAAGAAATGAAATTGTTTGAGATTTGTGAATTTTATGGAAAACGTGTTTTGTTTGCGTTAAGTTTGGAAAACTATTGATTAAATTTGGAAATCCTTTTGTAGAAAACATTTTCTCGTTTTTAACTTAAAGACCTCGAAACTTAAATCCCGAGATCAGTGACAGAGTCGCCACCCGGATCAGCTCATCTGAGAATTCTGGTACAGCTCCCTACTGAGGACAGGCTGCTGTACCTAATCCAGAGATTTAGGGTTCAGGCAAATAACTTACTTAATCTCTAGCTTGCTTTCACTTTACAGTTTATATTACCATATTTAATTTGCTTTATTATCTTTCTCTAACCCCAATTAGTTTATTTTAATTATCCGATGCTAAAGCAAAATGCAAGAAATAAATTGCGAGAAATAAAATCATACATTCAAAATATACAAAAGAATAATAGAAGCCTATTATACAACCCAATCGAATAAAAATGGAAAACTCTCGCCTCACTTTTACAAGCGCCTTGAATACACGATTTATCTAGAAAAATACAATCGCCTAGGATACACGATTAATTCTATTAAATACATCAAAAATAAAAATAAAAGAAATTAAAAGCTGCAAAACAAAGGGTTAGCAAAAAAAACGGCATGCCATAAGTCGGACTCAAACATGACAGAATGGGAAATCAAGAATTGGGGGCATGCATTTAGGGGATAACCGGGTTGGCTCGGCTAGCCGGCTCGATTAGACCTGGAAAATATTTTGAAACATCCCAGTATTTTTTATTTTGTGGGAAAATCATTTTGAAAACAATTTTACTGCTTTGCATGCATTTTTTTACATGACAGGTGGGTCGGTTTTCGAGAGAACTGGGTCTCCATCGTGGCATTGTTCTAAATGCAATTTTACTGGAAATTGAATCTAGGGTCGTGAATGCACACAAAAAAATTCATTTTGATGATTTTTGGGATTTTCTGAATTTTTATGGATTTTTGGAAATTTTATGGATTAAAAGGAGAATTCTGGTTCTAGAAACATGCTACAGTTGTGCGACTGTAAGCTGTCCAGAATCAAAATTTTGCCAAAATTTTATTCGAAATAAATTGAAAGAAAACCAACTAGAACTCAATAACACTCGTACGACTGCAAATACAGTCGTATGACTGTTCGTCAAACTCAAGAATAGTCGTACGACTGTTCTTGATTTCCAGGAGCAGAAACGCGAAAACTAAAGAAAAAACACACGAAAAAGAGAAGGGAAAAGAAGTTCCTGCCTCTTAAAAGCTAATCCAACATCGAATTGACCCCTGGCGTCACTCCAATCCTCTAAAATTTGCTCCTCTTCCTTGAGATTGAGGTTTGAAGAACTTGTCCAAGATAATCCCAAATGTCACGGATTTTGATGGTTCAAGTCCAAGATTTTGATGTGTTTGTGAAGTCAAGTTATTAACCTAGGGGTTTCTAACAGATTTTGAGTCTAAACTATGAGAATCAAAGAAAATAGAAGAGGAAAAGAAAGCGGTGAATTGGGTTTTTTCTCCCTTTCTTTCTCTAATTTTCCCCAAAAAATCCCAAGCTAAACCAAATCTTCTTCCTTTTCTCCTTTCTATCTCAACAAATCTCTCTTTCCATCACTAGAAATCCGGGCAATTAATGCCCAATATTTCCCCTCCTCTTTCTTATGTCACAGGCATGGTCTGTTGCACCTGCCCCGATATAATAGTCGTACGACTGTAATTTCTACATTACAGTCGTACGATGCTAAGGACAGTCGCACGACTGTAAATTATAGTTGTGTGACACCTACTTCTCTTTTTTTTGCTTTTTTTTAGCCCAAAAAATTCTGGCGCTTACAGCTACCCCTCGCGTGATCAAATTCAACACCGGATCTTGGTCTGAAATCGTTGAGGTGATGAATTTGAGAGCACAAATCAAAGTGCCACAGACACAGGAAATAAAACATGCAACTGAGTTGCTGAAGCTCCACTGCCGTGGTGACGTGTTGAGTTGATTGGATGGAATAAGCCAATATTGGGCCTATGTTACCCGAGGCAGAGTTGATGATGAAATAAGCCGATACCGGGTCTAGGTTACCCGAGGCAAGGAAAATAGAGTGTGGGATTTGAAATGGCTTCAAAGATTTTGGATCTTGCTTGAATCGATCTTCAAGAATCCGAAATCTAACTTGGGCAATTTTCAAGGATTAAGATTCACGCTTGAAGAAGTTCAAGGATTTGAAATCTAGCTTGGAGAGGTGTTTATCAAGGATTGGGAATCATGCTTGAAGAAGTTCAAGGATTCGAAATCTGGCTTGGAGAAGTGTTTATCAAGGATTGGGAATCATGCTTGATGAAGTTCAAGGATTCAAAATCTGGCTCGGAGAAGTGTTTATCAAGGATTAGGAATCATGCTTGAAGAAGTTCAAGGATTCGAAATCTAGCTTGGATGAAATAAGGGGTTTGATGTAGAACTAAGCCGATACTGGGTCTAGGTTACCCAAGGCAAATCTGTAGAAATTTTGAGGATTTGAAATCTTACTGAAATTGGATGGGCTCGAAATAATGAAATAAGAGGTTCAAGGATTTGAAACCATGCTTGAACGAAGTTTATGGAGTTCAAGGGTTCAAAATCTGGCTTAAATGAAGAAAGGGGTTCAAGGATTTGCAACCATGCTTGAACGGAATGGAGTTCAAGGGTTTGAAATCTGGCTTGAATGAATAAAGGGGTTCAAGGATTTGCAACCATGCTTGAACGTAATGGAGTTGAAGGGTTTGAAATCAGCTTGAATGAAGAAAGGGGTTCAAGGATTTGCGACCATGCTTGAATGTAATGGAGTTCAAGGGTTTGAAATTTGGCTTGAATGAAGAAAGGGGTTCAAGGATTTGCAACCATACTTGAATGTAATGGAGTTCAAGGGCTCAAATCTGGCTTGAATGAAATAAGGAGGTAGCTTTAGGAATGATAATTTTGATATTGGCTCGAGGATGAGTATTTATCCCTTGATCGATAATTTTGGAAACAAAAATTTTTGCCCCTTCGATCAAGGATAAATACGGCTTGATTGTTCTGCCCCTTGGAGATTTGGTGTTTTGAGATTTGGATTTGTGTGGATCCTTCTCATATTTTAAGGCCCAACAAATATCCCGGCGTTGTGCCATCTCTGCTTTGAGAGCGATCCTGGTTCGGAATAGCCCGATGATAATGATGGATACCTGCGCTTGGGTTGGTTGTGATATATGTATGCATGTATGCATATATGTTTTGAATGCATGCATATGTATCAATGTGTGCATTTGCAAATGTACTTTAGAAAATGCATTTCGCGCCATTCGCTCAATCTTGACACTCCATGTTCCTACTAGGGGAGATATGTTGCGTGATTCATCGTCCATAGTTGGAGAAGCAACATTTTGGGTGTAATGTAATTCTTGTGATCCTGCCAGGGATATATGATGGCTAATAAGGAAGTACGATGACTGTGGCAGAGAAAGTGATGATATTCTTGGTAACGATGTCGTCGAGAAACAATGCAGAGGATCTTGTTGGGGATTACTGAAATGTTCATGCTGGGGGAATGACGGAGAGGTCTTGCCTTCTCTGCCCCTGGGCTTCATGAATTTGGAAGTGCTCTAAATTTTTCCTGAACCGCCCAAAGTGGGTTTTCAACTCAGTGAGCTACTCTAACTTTTGCCTAAGGTGCCTGTTCGGTTTTCACCTTGGTGAGCTTTTCATATGCCCTAACTTTTGCCTAAACTGCCCAATATGGGTTTCCAGCTTAGCGGGCTGCTCTAATTTTTACTTGAGGTACCTTTTCGGTTTTCACCTCAGCGAGCTATCCTCTTTTTTTTTTCTTTTTTTTTCTAGGATGTCGTGGAATTAGAAGAAGACTTCCAATTTAGTCAGGTCGACGATGACTGGAGATTAATTGAAGCGGTGCCATGTCCACTTGCTTTGATGTCCCTCTGATGATGAGGTGATCCTGGAAAGTCTTATAGGACTTGATTACTCCCCCGCTGTTGCTGAAGCCTACAAGCGTATAGCCATATATGATGCACGATGTGTATTCAACTGCAAACAAAACTTGGAATATTTAAATGAACAGGGCAAGGCATTCATTCATTCATTCATTGATAATGTTTTAGCATAATGCACATTATATATGAAATGAAATTAAGGACAAGATGAGTATGATATCTGTCTCGACCGAACCCACAACTGCCACCAACTGGTCCCTGCAGATTTTCCTACCGATGGTGCTCACCACACCGTCCTAACTTTTGCATGGATTGCTTTCTTGATTTTCAAACCATTGGACATCTCTCTCTCTTTTTTTTTTTTGGAAACCTGGGCCTGTCTCGATTGAGGGGACTGACGACTTAGTCTCTATCTTTCTCGATAGGTCTGCTTTGATCTTGCAGGTTGATGGCTATGCTTTTTGATATGCTGTTGGAAATGCCCTAGTCCCGAGGCATTGGTCCTTGTGTTTGTATGATACATTTGGTACATTAATGTAAACTTTATGTATTATACAATTTGTGTCAAGGAGATAAAGGCATTAATCTATTTATTATATGTCTTGTGCTATATTTTAAATAGAGTATCCAATGGACATATCCATATCCATGTTGTCAAGTGTGAGGCACTTGGCAGTAAGACTGTGGATAGTGAAAACGATATGACCATAAAGTCATCCGTAGTCTGTTCCAATCATGGGAATGAATGGAACAAAAGACTATCATTAGCCTGGTTGTATGGCGGTGTCTTACCGGTCATAGAACATGGAATGTCAACTAGGTTAATGGGTACATGCAAAAGGGCATGGTACTGGATTGATCCACTTAACGGGAATCTGCATGGTATAGTATCACAAATGATTCTCGTGTAGTACTTGTATAAGTCCTTCGACCGGACCATATGATGGTGCTGCATGCGAGGTGGCACACTTTGGTGTACGCCCAACGGGCCTGTAAAAGGGTGCCAAGTACGGGTACGTTCGGGTGTGTCAGTAAGCATGGCAGCACTATGGATATGCAGAAGGGAATGTCACTCAGTGATTCACTGAGACGATATCATCGGCCTCTTGAAGAATGTTACTGATAAGTGTGCGGCCGCACCCAAACAAGATTGGATCTTGTTTGTGAGCATCAGTTCATTCGGTATCAAGTCAAGGTCCAGACACAAGGAGGGTGATACTTCCATGCCTCAGTGTTGGACACCGATATCAGTGACATGGGATTTACAAGTTCAAACTACTGGGTTACGTTTTCAGTTTGACTGCTTACTCCGTCTTAATTGGGGGCTACAGTGGCTTGCTAGAGCCCACCTGCAGTCTGTGGGCCTTGGCCTACTGCCAACATAAAGACGGGCCCATTGGATCGTACACATTGAACGTCTGGACTTTAACTAGTCGGATTAAGTGTGTACTTGGAGTATACACATTTGAAGAGAGAGAGATTCATTAATTATATTATATGAATCAATTGGATTGATCATAGTTATATAATTAATATGTATTTTGGCCTCCATAATTAATTCAATGAATTAATTTATGGAAATATTTCCTAGGTGGAAATATTATTATACATGTATAGGTTTACATGTATCTCATTTTATGTATGCCTAATTTAATCCCTTGATTAAATTAATAGGTCAAATGAATTTTAATTTAAATGTATGTAATATATTATAAGGTATAATATATAAGCATACATATTAAAGTAAAGTTGCATTTGAAATTAATTAAATCAAAGGAGTTAATATTGGGCTTAAGACATAAAATGATTTTTGCCCACATTGTGTGGGATGTGTTGGCCGAAATTCATAGCATCTTTGGGCAAGAATGGTGAGTCATTGTTGATGAGAATGGTGACTCATTGTTGGACAAAAGAGGATGAAGAGAAATGATGAGTCATGGATGACTTTAGGTGACAAAGTTGGACTTTGCATCATGAGATATTTTTGGTCATTATTGTGGTATCATTAATGAGGAAAAAATATCCATCATTTCTTTCCTCTCTTGGCCGAATTGTAGGATGAAGAAGACAAGGTGATGGTGAGTCATTAGGTGAGTCACCATGGTGAGTCATTGGTTTGACTCCTTAGTAGCAAAGTTGGACTTTGCTCCTTCACACATCTTCTTTGTCCTTCACTCCATGGTTTGGCCGTAGGTTTTCTTCTTCTTTTAAGAGAAAGGCTTTGCCCATTTTTAAATAATTCTTTGGGAGAACTAGTTTTGCCCACTTGAGGAATTGATTTCTTAAGGTAAAGAAAGTGGTGCCTATGTTAAGGATAGATTTCTTTTGGAAAGAAATCTAGAGCCCTAACTTAGGGTTATTGTATTTTTCTTTCGGAAAGAAAATTACAGCCATATATTCCTATTGTGAGCAGCCTCTCTCTCCCTCTCTTTAAATCATCCGAGCCGCTAGCACGGGTTTCGGTCCGAGAGCCGTTCGTGTACGCATCGGTGGAGGAAACCTGCACTTGGTTTCTGCAGTCTGCATCCGTCTCTTAGAGAGACTTTGAGGTTAGTTTTTGAAACCCTCTTTTCTGCCTTTATGTTTTTGATTTCCACATCTTAAGCTCCTGGGCCGGATTCGAGGAAATCGACGCGTCTTTCCGCTTTTATCGGTCGGTTTCCCGTGACGAATCCCAACAGTGGTATCAGAGCGGGCTTTTGATCCGTGGAAATCTTTAAACTTGGCGGATCCCGTGTTTTTAAAATTGGAGATTTTTGTGGACGGGATTCTTTTGGTTTCGGGTTTGTGATTTTGCCCCTTGAATTTTGCAAATGGAAAATTTTTGCATATTGGTTTATGCTTTGTTTATTTTTCCTTTTGTGTTTTGATTATGGAAATTTATTTTTGCATATAGGTTTATGCTAGATTTATTTTTCCATTGCATGATTTTATTTCTTGGTGATTTAATTTCATGTTGTTTTTATGCGAAAAAAAAATCACGGACTGTTTCGGGTCGAAACGGGGGCAGCAGCCGCTGCCTGCGGCGCTAGGCGCCACAGGCAGCAGCTGCTGCTGGCTGCTGCTGGCTGCTGCCTCGGCAGCAGCTGGGCTGCTGCTGGCCAGCAGCTGCTGCTGGGCAGCAGCTGCTGCACGCCAGCAGCAGGGCTGCTGCGTGCCAGCAGGCTGCTGTTGGGCAGCAGCCGCTGCGCGGCAGCGGGGCTGCTGCTGGGCAGCAGCGCCGTGGCTGCCCCGCGTGGCGGGCCGGGCCCGTTTTTGTATTTGGCGGGAATTTTGGGCCGGGCCGGATTTAAAATTTTTAAAAAAAATATGCGTGTTTAAATTTTGGTAATTTTTATACGCGTGGGATTTTAAAATTTTAATTGTTTTAAAATTGTGCGTGTTTAATTTTGGAAATTTTATGCGCATGTTTTATGAATGGATTTATTTTTCGTTCATGCGATATTTATTTTGGAAATAAATACGGTTAATTGAAATTGGTTCGGGTTTTCTTGGCACGATTACCCGGACGGCTAATTTTGGAATTCATGGTTTCCCAATTGGATTGGGAGCAATTTTGCCTGGGTTGGAGGCCCAAAGCCCGCACGGGTTTAGAACCATGATCTGCCAAAATTTGGCGATTTCAAAATAATGGCTATGGACATATTTGAAATGGGATTAATTCATGCATTTAACATGTTTATAAATTGTATGTATTGGATACGTGTATGTATGATTAAATGCATGAATGGATGTTTTGGGCCTTATTTATTCGGGTTGTAATATTCTTTTGGTAAATACGGCCTACGCGCCGTTTTCTTTTTATGTAATTTTATTTTATGTGATTATTATGGAATTATGTAAAGAAGAAGAAGCCGATTGGATTGGCGTGCTAGAAGGATGAGGATGCAGCCCACCTGATGTCGTTCTAGTATAGGTTTACTAGAATTATATTAGGATGTAAATTTTGGCCCATAGCATTTCATTTTTATTTAATTATGCTTTATTTATTTACATGTGAGAATGTATGTACAAACCCTATTTCACCCGCCTATGCATCTAAGCCGTTATTAATTGAATCTAATAACCAAAAGGTAATTACTAAGTCTCTTAAAAGTGCTTCCCTCATTCATAACCTACTCGAAGTGGGGATAGGCCAGCTGTAGACCAACCCTCGTTGGATGCACTGGAGTATCGTCATTTTGTATTGGGTTGGAGTATTGGTTACTCTAACACTTGGATGGAGGTTTTGACTTAGCGTGGGTAGTAGGATGTTCCTGGCCCTAAGCACAGATGGGTAAGTGCCAACAGACCCATCAAACCGAGAGTCCCTAGGTTGGGATTGGACGGCGTTCCTACCTAAAAATTGGGGTATAGTTGTTCCAGGCCCTCGTCTGGCTATATCTTGATATAATATGGATCTCGGCCCATGAGCCCAACAACTCGAGTTAATTAATAACACGATTCATTATTAATTATAATATGGGAAGAACATGTTAAGTCCTTTATTTACACTCGTAATTTTTCTGTGTAGAAACCAATGGCTACGAATGATACTTTATCACTGCGATCTTTCTTGGAATGGGACAAGCTTTCTGGCCCTAACTTTTGGGACTGGTCTATGAACTTACGGAAAGTTCTAAGACAAGAGTCTAAAGAGTATGTGCTCGAAAAGCCTGTACCGGTTGTGCCAACGGGAAGTAATCCACCGGCTGCCCAGCTGGAGGAATACTTGGCACATGTAAAAGATAACCGGGATGTGACATGCCTGATGTTGGCTAGTATGGTTCCTGAATTGCAAAAGCAGTTCCTGGATCATCAGGCCTTTGCTATAATGATAACTCTTAATGAGATGTATTATGAGCAAGCTTATCAGGAAAGGTACCTGATCCACAAGGCATTCCGCAGCTGTAAGATGGGAGCCGGGACATCTGTGAGTGCACACGTGCTCAAGATGAAGGGCTATCTGGATAATTTAGCCCGTCTCGGAACTCCTATCTCACGGGGGCTGGCGGTTAGCACGATCCTGGATTCTTTACCGGATTCTTATGATCAATTCATCCTAAACTTTTACAAGCAAGGGATGGACCGTACTGTTAGTGAGCTGCATTGGATGCTTGAGCTCGCTGAACTGTCGATCAAGAAGACTCCGCCGGTACTTGAGGTTAACAAGGGGAAACCTCCTTTTGCTAAAGGCAAGGCAAAGGCCAAGGCCAAGGCTAAGGAAGCCAAGGCTAAAAAGGCTAAAGCCCAGCCCAAGGCCCGTTCCAAGGATGTCTGCTTCGGTTGCAAGCAGGCTGGACATTGGAAAAGATCGTGTCCCAAGCTTTTGGGAGAGAAAAGGAAGACGCAGGGCGTGTCTTCATCAGGTATAAATGTCATAGACATTAACCTCTGTTTCAACATCTTATGTATTGGATACTAGATGTGGTTCTCACATTTATTGCAATGTGCAGGGACTTAAGAACAGGAGATCACTGGGATCGGGACAAGTGGACTTGCGGGTCAGAAATGGAGCAAGAGTTGCTGCCATAGAGATCAGCGGGACCAGCTTATGATGCCTAGTAGATTAGTTTTGTTACTGAAACTATGTTATTTTGTACCTGTTTTGTACAGGAATATTATTTCTGTTTCAGTTTTTGGATATTTCTGGATGTACATTTACTATTGGTAATAGTAAAAAGGGTTTATCTAGAAAAGAATTATTTTATGGAGTAGCTCTGTTAAATAATATCTTTTATATCCTGGATCTAAATGAAACTAATCATGTCTATAATATACATACTTAAAGGGTTAAGCTTAACGAACTTAATCCGGTTTACCTTTGGCATTGTCATTTAGACCACATAAACAAGAAGCGCATAGCTAGGCTTCACATAGCATGAATCCTAGGATCATTTGACATGGAGTCACTTGATATATGCGAGTCTTGTTTATAAGGTAAAATGACTAAAGAACCTTTCAGCAAGGAGGCTAAAAGGGTCGCTAGCTTATTGGACCTAATGCATTGAGATGTATATGGACCGACAAGCATAGCAACCAGGGGTGAACATCTATACTTCGTATCCTTCACAGACGATTTCATCAGAAATGGCTATGCCTATGTAATGAAATATAAGTCTGAGACCCTTGATAGGTTCAAGGGAGTGAGGAACGAAGTACAGAACCAACTAGGCAGAAATATCAAAGCTTATCGGTTGGACCGAGGTGGTGAGCATATAAGCCTATAGTTTGACTCATTTTGAGAGAGCATGGAATAGTTCCACAGCTCACTCCTCCAGGAACACCACAATGGAATGGGGTGTCCGAACGGAGGAATAGGACCCTGTTGGACATGGTCCGCTCAAACGATGAGTCATGCATCTCTCCCAATAAGTTTTTTTTTAATGGATACGCTCTTGAGACAATGGCTCTCATTTTCTATTATACTCCGACTAAGGCTTTGGAAAAGACCCCATTTGGAAAATGGACGGGCAGGGTGCCTAATATGTCTTTCTTACGGATTTGGGGTTGTTATGCACAAGTCAAGAAATTGACTGTGAGCAAAACTAGAACCCAAAACCGACTAATGCCTGTTTGTGAGCTACCCTAGGGAAACCAAAGGGTATTACTTCTACGACCCCGCTGAGAACAAGGTGTTCATGGCGCAAAAGGGGGTCCTTCTTGAAAAGGGGTTTCTTTCCAAGAAAGACAGTGGGAGCGATATTGAACTCAGGGAAGTTCAAAGCTCAGAAACTCTTGAAAAAGGATAACTCGGAGACCAGGGTGAAGCTTCCAAAAGGGGAAGCACCAGCCCAGGTCACACAAGGACCTAAAAGGTTTGGTAGGGATCATCAGGAACATGAGAAACATCGGTTTTGTTTCTAATGATTACGCTCCTTTTGTCTTGGACGAAGAGGAGCTCAAAACCTACTAGTATGCTATAGCTAGCCCACTGTCTGCCATGGTGGTGGATTTGCAATCTATGTACGATAATCAGGTTTGGAACCTGGTTGATTCACCTCCAGGTGCTAAGGTAATAGGTTGCAAGTGGTGCTATAAGCTATAGGCCGACGATACCTTTAAGGGTGTGTATAAGAGGTTTAGTGGGAGCATAGTAACTTTCCTGGTATGAAATATGGATGGCATCCTTCTGATTGGAAGCCACATACCAACACTACAAGGGAATTGTAATGGTTGTGTAAGTGCTTCGCAATGAAGGACTTAGGCGAAGCTGAGACGATCCTAGGGATCAGTATCTACAGGGTTAGATCCAATCGGCTTCTGGGCCTAAGTCAGGCCAAGTACATAGACTTCGTTCTGAAAGGATTCAGCATGGACCAGGCTAAGAAAGGTTTCTTGCCAATGCGTCATAAGCTGAAACTTAGCAAGAAGTACTGTCCTAAGACAAGGCAGGATAGGGAGAACATGAATTGGTCCTATATGCGCTTCAGCCATGGGATCAATCATGTACTCCATGCTATGTACAAGACCTAATGTCGCCCATGTGGGTCAGGAAGAGCAGTCAGCTACTAGGTACACTGATGCAAGCTTCCAGACCAGCCAGGATGAATATAAGTCGCAGTATAGGTATATATTCATGCTAAATGGTGGTGCTATTGTTGGAGAGGCTCCAAGTAATAGACCATCGCGGTTTCTATCACAGGAACTGAGTACATTGCAACGTGTGAAGCAGCTAGGGAAGCTGTGTGGATGAAGAAGTTTATCACAAAACTGGGGATAGTATCTACTATCCGGGAACCAGTTGATATCTTCTGTGACAACGCGGGGCTGTTGCACAAGCTATGTGCCCCGGTCACACATATACACGAAGCACGAACTCAGGGAGGTTCACCTATTGCGAGAAATCGCTGAGGGGGTGACATCTCATTGCAAAGAGTGGACACCAAAGACAATGTCGCAGATCTGTTGACCAACATGCTTGGCTAAGCCTATGCACGAAGGTTGTACTAGATCTATAGGGATTAGACCCATGCCTAGTAGGTACTAGTGCAAGTGGGAGATTGTTGGAAATGCCCTAGTCCCGAGGCATTGGTCCTTGTGTTTATATGATACATTTGGTACATTAATGTAAACTTTATGTATTATACAATTTGTGTCAAGGAGATAAAGGCATTAATCTATTTATTATATGTCTTGTGCTATATTTTAAATAGAGTATCCAATGGACATATCCATATCCATGTTGTCAAGTGTGAGGCACTTGGCAGTAAGACTGTGGATAGTGAAAACGATATGACCATAAAGTCATCCGTAGTCTGTTCCAATCATGGGAATGAATGGAACAAAAGACTATCATTAGCCTGGTTGTATGGCGGTGTCTTACCGGTCATAGAACATGGAATGTCAACTAGGTTAATGGGTACATGCAAAAGGGCATGGTACTGGATTGATCCACTTAACGGGAATCTGCATGGTATAGTATCACAAATGATTCTCGTGTAGTACTTGTATAAGTCCTTCGACCGGACCATATGATGGTGCTGCATGCGAGGTGGCACACTTTGGTGTACGCCCAACGGGCCTGTAAAAGGGTGCCAAGTACGGGTACGTTCGGGTGTGTCAGTAAGCATGGCAGCACTATGGATATGCAGAAGGGAATGTCACTCAGTGATTCAATGAGACGATATCATCGGCCTCTTGAAGAATGTTACTGATAAGTGTGCGGCCGCACCCAAACAAGATTGGATCTTGTTTGTGAGCATCAGTTCATTCGGTATCAAGTCAAGGTCCAGACACAAGGAGGGTGATACTTCCATGCCTCAGTGTTGGACACCGATATCAGTGACATGGGATTTACAAGTTCAAACTACTGGGTTACGTTTTCAGTTTGACTGCTTACTCCGTCTTAATTGGGGGCTACAGTGGCTTGCTAGAGCCCACCTGCAGTCTGTGGGCCTTGGCCTACTGCCAACATAAAGACGGGCCCATTGGATCGTACACATTGAACGTCTGGACTTTAACTAGTCGGATTAAGTGTGTACTTGGAGTATACACATTTGAAGAGAGAGAGATTCATTAATTATATTATATGAATCAATTGGATTGATCATAGTTATATAATTAATATGTATTTTGGCCTCCATAATTAATTCAATGAATTAATTTATGGAAATATTTCCTAGGTGGAAATATTATTATACATGTATAGGTTTACATGTATCTCATTTTATGTATGCCTAATTTAATCCCTTGATTAAATTAATAGGTCAAATGAATTTTAATTTAAATGTATGTAATATATTATAAGGTATAATATATAAGCATACATATTAAAGTAAAGTTGCATTTGAAATTAATTAAATCAAAGGAGTTAATATTGGGCTTAAGACATAAAATGATTTTTGCCCACATTGTGTGGGATGTGTTGGCCGAAATTCATAGCATCTTTGGGCAAGAATGGTGAGTCATTGTTGATGAGAATGGTGACTCATTGTTGGACAAAAGAGGATGAAGAGAAATGATGAGTCATGGATGACTTTAGGTGACAAAGTTGGACTTTGCATCATGAGATATTTTTGGTCATTATTGTGGTATCATTAATGAGGAAAAAATATCCATCATTTCTTTCCTCTCTTGGCCGAATTGTAGGATGAAGAAGACAAGGTGATGGTGAGTCATTAGGTGAGTCACCATGGTGAGTCATTGGTTTGACTCCTTAGTAGCAAAGTTGGACTTTGCTCCTTCACACATCTTCTTTGTCCTTCACTCCATGGTTTGGCCGTAGGTTTTCTTCTTCTTTTAAGAGAAAGGCTTTGCCCATTTTTAAATAATTCTTTGGGAGAACTAGTTTTGCCCACTTGAGGAATTGATTTCTTAAGGTAAAGAAAGTGGTGCCTATGTTAAGGATAGATTTCTTTTGGAAAGAAATCTAGAGCCCTAACTTAGGGTTATTGTATTTTTCTTTCGGAAAGAAAATTACAGCCATATATTCCTATTGTGAGCAGCCTCTCTCTCCCTCTCTTTAAATCATCCGAGCCGCTAGCACGGGTTTCGGTCCGAGAGCCGTTCGTGTACGCATCGGTGGAGGAAACCTGCACTTGGTTTCTGCAGTCTGCATCCGTCTCTTAGAGAGACTTTGAGGTTAGTTTTTGAAACCCTCTTTTCTGCCTTTATGTTTTTGATTTCCACATCTTAAGCTCCTGGGCCGGATTCGAGGAAATCGACGCGTCTTTCCGCTTTTATCGGTCGGTTTCCCGTGACGAATCCCAACATATGCTTGTTAGTTGCTTGTACTATCCTGTTGGCTTATGGGTGATATGGAGGCGATGCATGATGCCTCTCTCCTTTATTCTGGAATAGTTGCACTGTTGCCCTAGAACTTGCGTTATATTATCGGGGATGATATGGTGTGAAACAAATGTATTCTTATTTTAGAACTTGAAAACTTTTTCTTTTTTTTTTTTGTCGATGGAACTTCCGCTTGGTTGGACTTGTCTTTCGGATTCTTTGTAATTCTGCATCCTGCAATTCTATATCGATCTCCAGACGTGCCGTCATAGGGCTAGGCAAAGGTCTTCACATGCTTTTAGACACTTTACAAATTTTTCTTTTCTTTCTCTTATCAGTCGTGAGGTCTTTTAGGACAGATATCATTTTGGATGCTCATCTATCCTTAGGTTCATTTGACGTAATGATGTGTCATGTATGCTAAAGACATTAAATGAATGTTTGTATGCATGTATAGTGTTCCATCCACGAAAACATCACACAAATAATTGAAATCAAATTACATTACATTAAATGCCTTATAGGCTGCATTGTTCACAAAACTAGATAGAAGATAAAGACAGATGCGTCAAAGTAATTAACGTCCTCCACATATGGACGGTCTTCTTTTGCTGCTGCATCGCCCACTTCAATTGGACTAGTCAAAGCTGGGCAAAGGGTTGCTCTGGACATTGGGCTTTAAGGTTGGCTCCATTTTTCCCTTCAGTGATCAACTGCCGAATAGCCCTCAGTAGTTGCTTGTAGTCATTGGTGTGGTGCCCCACTGTCACATCATAGGAACAGAATTTGCCTTTGTCTGTCTCAGCCGGTTTCTCGAATGGTTTTAGAGAACTCAAGAGGCCACCATTCCTACATTTCGCAAAAATCTTGGCCAAAGAAAGGGTCCACAGGGATAGGCCTCGATTCTGCGAATCTCCAGCTTGATCTCCTTGTTGTTGAGACACCACAGCAACTTCAATCAGCTTATCCTTTTGAGAATGGTAACTTCTGTTTGTAAAGCTGAAACCGGATCCACTGCTTGATCCAATGACAGTTGACGATTGATACCCCAGACCATGCTTGAAGCTTCTGCCACCCTTTTGACTAGCCACTTTTTCTTCCTCGTCCCTCTCAACCTTCATGGCCATGCTTTAGACCTCGCTGAGTTCATTGAAGGCATGGAATTTCATATTGTCCCTGTAGACATCCCTGCTTCCCTTAATCAGTTTCTGAATCAGCTCGTCTTCATCGGGGCGATTCTTTAACAGGATCATCTTGTTCATCCACCTTTGATAATACCCATCAAAGGGTTCATTGAGCTTTTGCTTAATCCTTTCCAAATCATACAGGTTCACATGGATTTTAGTGTTGAAGCTATAGTATTTGATGAAGGCCGTTGACACCGTTCCCCAATCTGACTGTACTTCCTCCGTTAAGGAGTTGTACCAGTTCAAAGTTCCTTCTTCTAGTGTTGTTGGGAAGAAGTTGACCATCTACTGTTTGGTAGCACCCGCGGTTAGCATTATACGGGCATAGAGGTTGATGTGAGCTTCTGGTGATCCGAGCCCTTTGTAAGAAGGAATTTTGGGGACTTGGAACCCCACAGGGAATGTCTCAATACCCTTGTTTATCATAGCATCCATATTAACGCCATGCTTGGAACCCAAACTGATGTTGGCTCCCTTTTTCAGCTCAGCTAGCATCTCATCTAGCTCAGAGTATTTGGCCTTCATTTTCTGTTCCATAGCTACCTTGATTTCCTGCAGCTTTTCTATATTGGCCGAAACATCAGCCCCATGTTGAGAGGTCTCCCCTTCTTTTTCTTTCCCGGTTCCACCATTAGCAGTTTCATTACTTTCCCTAACAATAGCCATCAGTTCTTCCTTTAGCATATCCCGAAAGTCTTGGGATCGGAAGAAATCCTTCAGAACACTAGCAATGTTCGACGTTTGATCTGCCATTGCTACTTCTTCTCCAGACTCTGTTGCGCTGCTTGATTCAATTGATCTTTTGCTCTCACGTGCTCTTGCAGCCTGGGATCTTGTTCTAGGATGCCCCAGCTTATTCTGCTTTAATGCACATAAAGACTGTTAGGGCTAAAAAGTGCATGGTTGCATGGTATGGATGATAATGCTTGGATGATGCTTCATGAATGTGGATGATAATGAATGTGACCTTTTTTATTCATTTCTTTTTTTTTTTTTTTTTTTTTATTTTGGACATTCCAAGTGCACCCAGTGTTATGCAAAAGAACACAGGCGGACCACCACACGGGTAAAAGTTCAGTTCTTTTGGGGCACCTAATGAATTTCGTGAAATGGTCTCGTGTGTACCGACACACGGACGGAGTTCGGCGCTTTAAAGGTCTATGAGATGATATGAAATTGTCACATGGGACCGGCGCATGGACAAAGTTCTGATGCTTTTGAGCATATGAAATGAAATGATGTTATAGAAAGTCACGCGTGGCAGGGACGCGGAGAGAGGTTCAGCATCTGGGGAACACCTTTCATGATTTGGGATGTTATGAAATGCCCCTACATATGAACTAACCCGGCCCTCGGGGAGCACCTTGAATGATATATTAATGTCATGAAATGGTCCGATGTGGATCACAATATTATATGATGTTGATGGCGAATGGATATGATGTCATGAAATACTTCGTGTGGATTGTCACACGGGAATATAGCAAGGACCATTGTGGTCTCTATTGAATGAAATGATTTGGTGGAATGGTCGAATGCAATCTGGTGCATTGGCAGAATACGGGCATTTTGGGATACCCGATATAGGATGGAATGATCATGGTGGGTGTCCTTGGAATGCTGCTAATTTAATTTAGGTGATATGTCGTGAATGCTTATGACACACGAAATGCAAATGGCTGTATAAAAACGTGGTTAGGATGCATGACATACATAATGATGTTATGTATGTTATGTGAAAAATGCTAATCACACAAATTTAATGTCATGGCTGAAAGAGAAAGGATTAGTATGAATGGCAAACGGATGATTTAATGTCTTCACACGAAAGTAAAAATGCAAATGGCTGTATGAAAATGTGGGTTAATATGGCACACGAAAACTATGCATGTTTGATGCTTTGTGAAAAGTCAAAAAAAAAAAAAAAAAAAAAGAAAACAACATGGGGCAAATGTCAACACACACAAAATATGCGCTCCCTTCCAACCTTATTTCTCCTTTTGATTGGTCTCGTAATTCTTCCTAGGTGTTGGGTCTCTTTGGCATCAGCGGGGGATACCAAAGGTGCACACTCAATGTTCATTTTCAAGTTAAGTTTTGGTAGTCCTGAGGGAAATTGCTAAGCCATTACATGTGGGCCAAAGTCAAAACCAAGGGTCGTACAGTTTCCCATAGCAAATAAACACTTCCCCACCGTAGAACACGATGTAAGGTCATGCGGGGCTATGAGTGCTTTACCCCGTCAGGTGTCTCCAATCGTGGCGGTACAGGTAAGCCACCTTCTTGGGTAAACCGGGCTAGAAAACAGTGTATTTGAGGGGTTAAGAAGAAGAAAATGTCATGATATGCAATGTGCAAATAAATATGGTAATATGAACTAGTGAAGTGACTACAAGCGAGGTCTTATTTCGGTAGTTGCCTAAGCTCCTTAAGTTTTTTAAAAAAATATTTTTTAGAAACTTTTAATTCCCCAGCAGAGTTGCCACTGTGAGCGGACGACCTTAAATGGAACATGGCAAAGCGAACCGGGGAAAAGGAAAAAGAAAAAGAAATGAAATTGATTGAGATTTGTGAATTTTGTGGAAAACAGGTTTTGTTTGTGTTGAGTTGGGAAAACTATTGATTTAATTTGGAAATCCTTTTGTAGAAAACATTTTCTCGTTTTTAACTTAAAGACCTCGAAACTTAAATCCCGATATCAGTGACAGAGTCGCCACCCAGATCAGCTCATTCGGGAATTCCGGTACAGCTCCCTACCGAGGATAGGATGCTGTACCTAATCCAGAGATTTAGAGTTCGGGCAAATAACTTACTTAACCTCTAGCTTGCTTTCACTTTACAGTTTATATTATCATAGTTAATTTGCTTTATTATCTTTCTCTAACCCCAATTAGTTTATTTTAATTATCCAATGCTAATGCAAAATGCAAGAAATAAATTGCCATAAATAAAATCATACATTCAAAATATACAAAAGAATAATATAGGCCTATTATACAACCCAATCGAATAAAAATGGAAAACTCTCGCCTCACTTTTACAAGCACCTAGAATACACGATTTATCTAGAAAAATACAATCACCTAGGATACACGATTAATTCTATTAAATACATCAAAAATAAAAATAAAAGAAATTAAAAGCTGCAAAACAAAGGGTTAGCACAAAATACGGCACGCCATAAGTCGGACTCAGACATGACAGAATGGGAAATCAAGAATTGGGGGCATGCATTTAGGGGATAACCGGGTCGGCTCGGCTAGTCGGCCCGATTAGACCTGGAAAACATTTTGTAACATCCCTGTATTTTTGATTTTGTGGGAAAATCATTTTGAAAACAATTTTACCGGTTTGCATGCATTTTTTTACATATGAGGTGGGTCGGTTTTCGGGATAACTGGGTCTCCGTCGTGGCATTGTTCTAAATGCAATTTTATTGGAAATTGAATCTAGGGTCATGAATGCACACAACAAAATTCATTTTGATGATTTTTGGGATTTTCTGAATTTTTATGGATTTTTGGAAATTTTATGGATTAAAAGGAGAATTCTGGTTCTGGAAACATGCTACAGTCGTGCGACTGTAAGCTGTCAAGAATCAAAATTTTGCCAAAATTTTATTTGAAATTAATTGAAAGAAAACAAACTGGGAATCAAGAACACTTGTCCGATTGTAAATATAGTCGTACGATTGTTCATCAAACTCAAGAACAGTCGCATGACTGTTCTTGATTTCCAGGAGTAGAAACACGAAAACTAAAGCAAAAACACACGAAAATCACACCAATCACCCAAAAAGCAGGGAAAAGAGAAGGGAAAAGAAGTTCCTGCCTCCTAGAAGCTAATCCAACATCGAATTGATCCCTGGCATCGCTCCAATCCTCTGAAATTTGCTCCTCTTCCTTGAGATTGAGGTTTGAAGAACTTGTCCAAGATAATCCCAAATGTCATGGATTCTGATGGTTTAAGTCCAAGATTTTGATGTGTTTGTGAAGTCAAGTTATTAACCTAGGGATTTCTAACAGATTTTGAGTTTAAACTATGAGAATCAAAGAAAATAGAAGAGGAGAAGAAAGCCTTGAATTGGGTTAAAGCCTTGAATTGGGTTTTTTCTCCCTTTCTTTCTCTAATTTTTCCCCAAAAATCCCAAGCTAAACCAAATCTTCTTCCTTTTCTCTTTTTTATCTCAACAAATCTCTCCTTCCATCACCAAAAATCCGGGCAATTAATGCCTAAGATTTCCCCTCCTCTCTCTTATGTCACAGGCATGGTCTGTTGCACCTGTCCCGATATTACAGTCGTCCGACTGTAATTTCTACATTACATTCGTACGACGCTAAGGACAGTTGCACGACTGTAAATTACAGTCGTGTGACACCTGCTTCTTTTTTTTTTTTAGAGCGGAAGATTCCGGCGTTTACACCTTACCGTAGTACTTTATTGGCTAAAGCTAGGCTGTTCATGTGTGGCCCGCAAGTCCCTGCATGAATTTGTCTCATGACTTCCTTAGCCTCCTGTTCTGTTAAGCATTTTAGTAGCAAGCCACCAGTGGTTCTTTTAAAGATCTGACCCTCGAATAATCGGAACTGTGTTGCTAACCTCCTGAGAGTGATTCTATTTGATTCACTGGCATCATCAGGATACTGTCTGTTTTGAATAAACTGCAAGATTTCATGATACCAGGGGCATTCTTCGATCGTTGCCACAACACTGACTGGCAGGTGATTGGGATTCTATGCAATTTCTACCACTACTGGCCGCACAGAATGCCTTTGAGGTTCTTCCCACATTGACGAGAGTGTGGCTAAAGAGTCTGCCATTTGATTATCTTTTCTTGGCACATGTCTGAATTCACAAAGCCGGAAAGCTTCTACCTTGTCCCAAACCATCTGTAGATATGGCCAAAGTGATTCTTCTTTTACCTCCCATTCTCCTGCAATCTGATGAATTAGTAGTGCCGAGTCTCCGATTACTAATACTTCTGTTGCCCCCAATGCAATCAAAGATTCAATCCCGAACAAGCAGGCTTCATACTCTGTCGCATTGTTAGTCACTTGGAATTCTAGGCGTTTAGCTAGAGGAGTTATTTCCCCATCAGGCGTGCCGATGATTACTCCCAATCCAGCCCCATGCTTATTCACAGCTCCATCAAAATACATCACCCACCTGTCAGGTTCTGCTTTTACTACAGCTAACTGCTCATAAGGGAATTCCAGATTCTCAACATAATCTGACTCCAACAGCTGGTTAGCTAGGAATTCTGCCACTGTCCATCCCTTGATCGCCTTTTTAGTCACATACTCAATATTGAACTCACACAGTAAAAGCAACCATCTTGACAGTTTTCTAGTCAATGTAGGAGTTTGACATAAGTATTTCATTGGGTCAACTTTTGCCACCGCCTGAACTCTGTATGATTGGAAATAATGCCTCAGCTTCCTAGTTAGCCATACCACAGTAGTGCAAGTCTTTTCTACTATAGTATATTTGGCCTCGTAGTCAAGCAACTTCTTGCTTAGGTAGTAGATCGCATGCTCTCTTCCATCCTCCTACTCTTGAACCAACATTGCTCCTACTAAAGTGTCTTCAATAGCCAAATACAGAATCAATGACTTGTTCGGCATTGGAGGCTTTAGAACCGGTGGATTTACCAAATAAGTCTTGATCTTGTTAAAGGCCAACTGACATTGATCATTCCATTCTTTCGGTTGATTTTTCTTTAGGAGCCTGAAGATAGGTTCGCATATTGTAGTTAACCTTGCAATGAACCTGCTGACATATTGAAGCGACCCCAAAAATGATATGATTTCTTTCTCTGTTCTTGGTGCAGGCATCTCACTTATCACCTTGATCTTATTGAGAACCATCTCAATTCCTCTATGGCTTACCACATGACCAATAAGCTTTCCTAAGGTGACTCCGAACACGCACTTCTTCGGATTGAGGCGGAGGTTGTACTTTTCAACCCTAGTCAAAAATCTATCCAAGATAGCAGGGTGCTCTTCTCGGGTCATAGATTTGACTAACATGTCATCCACGTAAACCTCAACCTCTTTATGAATCATGTCATGCAACAATGTCGTGACAGCTCTCTGATAAGTGGCTCCGATATTGTTTAACCCAAACGGCATAACCCTATAACAGTACACTCCCACTCTGTGATGAAAGCTGTTTTCACCCTGTCGACTATATTCATGAGAATCTGATTGTACCCTCAAAAGCCATCCATGAATGAGTACATTGTGTCTCTAGCTGCACTATCAATTAACACATCAATATGTAGGAGTGGAAAGTCATCCTTGGGAGATGCTTTATTCAAATCTCTATAATCGATGCAAACCCTAACTCTGCCATCCTTTTTAGCGACCGACACTATGTTTGCCATCCATTCTGGGTACTCCACAACTTCCAAAAATTTCGCCCTTATCTGCTTGGCCACTTCTTCCTTGATCTTCTCTGCCCATTCTGGCCTCAGTCTTCTAAGCTTTTGCTTAACTGGCTTCATCTTTGGATCTGTTGGGATTCGGTGCTCTGTCATTTCCCTATCGACCCCGGGCATATCATCATAAGACCAGGCAAAGGCCTTTACATGTTTCATAAGCACATTCACCAATTCCCTTTTTTCCTGCGGTGTGAGGTCTTTTGAGACGGATACCATTTTTGGGTCATTATCTGTTCCTAAATTCATTTCATGTAATGATGCATCATGTTTGCTAAAAACATTAAATGAATGTTTATATGTATGCACTGTTCCGTTCAGGAAAACATCACACAAGTAAGCAAAATAAAATTTCATTGCATTAAAGGCCTTATAGGCACAATTGTTTACATCAAACACAGAAAAAAAAGATACATTAAAGTGATTTTCCCCTTCCATATGCGGAGGGTCTTCGCTTGCAGCAGCTTCTTCCACTTCCTCGAACAAAGCTCCCAAGTCACCTTCCAGAGACTGTTCCTGGTCAACAATCGGCCTTTCTTCAATCATCTTTGCTTTCCCAACCATCAACATCTTAGCCAATTCTTTCACAGCCTGACTCACCAATTCCTCCTGAGTTTTAGGCACAACCCCCTGTTCTAACTCAGACCCTATAGTTGTTTTCATAAGAGCAGCCAATGCCTTAGTAACAGCTGCAATTGACTCTCCCTCGATCATATACCCAGACTCAGCTCGGTTGACCGCTATCTCTTCTGCCTTCACAGACTTTCTCTTATCATTTGTGGCCTCAGCTCGGAGCTGTTGGAAATGCCCTAGTCCCGAGGCATTGGTCCTTGTGTTTGTATAATACATTTGTACATTTATGTAATCTTTATGTATTATACAATTTGTGTCAAGGAAATAAAGGCATTAATCTATTTATTATATGTCTTGTGCTATATTTTAAATAGAGTATCCAATGGACATATCCATATCCGTGTTGTCAAGTGTGAGGCACTTGGCAGTAAGACCGTGGATAGGGAAAACGATATGGCCATAAAGTTATCCGTAGTCTGCTCCAATCATGGGAATGAATGGAACTAAAGACTATCATTAGCCTGGTTGTATGGCAGTGTCTTACCGGTCATAGAACATGGAATGTCAACCAGGTTAATGGGTACATGCAAAAAGGGCATGGTACTGGATTGATCCACTTAACAGGAATCTATATGGTATAGTATCACAAATGATTCTCGCGTAGTACTTGTATAAGTCCTTCAACCGGACCATATGATGGTGTTGCATGTGAAGTGGCACACTTTGGTGTACGCCCAACGGGCCTGTAAAAGGGTGCCAAGTACGGGTATGTTCGGGTGTGTCAGTGAGCATGGCAGCACTATGGATATGCAGAAGGGAATGTCACTCAGTGATTCACTGAGACGATATCATCGGCCTCTTGAAGAATGTTACTGATAAGTGTGCGGCCGCACCCAAACAAGATTGGATCTTGTTTGTGAGCATCAGTTCATTCGGTATCAAGTAAAGGTCCAGACACAAAGAGGGTGATACTGCCATGCCTCTGTGTTAGACACTGATATCAGCGACATGGGATTTACAAGTTCAAACTACAGGGTTACGTTTTCAGTTTGACTGCTTACTCCGTCTTAATTAGGGGCTGCAGTGGCTTGCTAGAGCCCGCCTGCAGTCTGTGGGCCTTCGCCCACTGCCAACATAAAGACGGGCCCATTGGATCGTACACATTGAACGTCTGGACTTTAACTAGTCGGATTAAGTGTGTACTTGGAGTATACACGTTTGAAGAGAGAGAGACTTATTAATTATAGTATATAAGTCAATTGGATTGATCAATATATTATAATTAATATTTATTTTGGCCTTCTCTTAATTAATTCAATGAATTAATTTCTGAGATTTTTTTCCTAGGTGGAAATAATAATACATGTATAGGTTTACATGTATTTCATTATATGCATGCCTAATTTTACTTCTTGGTTAAATTAATAGGACAAATTAATTTTAATTTACTTGTACGTAATATATTATATAGTGTAATATATTTGCATACGTGTTAAATTAAAGTTGCGTTTGCATTTAAGTAAAACTAAGGAGTGAAAATTGGGCTTGGGCTTTAAATGAATTAAAGCCCACCTTGTAATGTTTTGGTGGCCGAAATTTTGGGTTCATTTGGCTTTATGATGAGTCATTGGTGATTAGGTTGATGACTCATTTTTGGACAAAATTGTGATGATGAAAAAGGATGAGTCATGGCTTGCTTTTATGGTGGAAAAGTTAGACTTTTCTTCCTATGAGAAATATCTTCTATGTCAACTCATTTTTCATCCATCAACTTTGTCTTGGCCGAATATACATGAAGCTTTGGGAGAGATGAGTCATTCTTTAATGATGAGAATGGTGGGTTACCATTTGGACCAAAAGGCAAAGTTAGACTTTGCTTTTATTTGGACCAATGGAAAAATGGTGACTCACACTTTACATCTTGATGACTTCTCTTGGCCGTATATATTATTTCTTGGAAAGAAATAATTGGACCAATTTTTTTGGTATTCATTCTTTTGGCTAGAATGAGTTGATGCCCACTTAAAAAAGAAATTGGTTTTATTTTTCTTTTGGAAGGAAAAATTGGACAGCCATATATTTCTTCTTGTGGCCGCCTATCACTTGGTGAATTATTTCTTTTGGAAAGAAAATTTCAGCTCTCTCTTTCTCTTGCAATAAGATCCGGGTCGCTAGCATGGGTTGGGTCTGAGAGCCGTTCGTGTACGTGACGTTGGAGGAAATCTACACTTGATTTCTGCAGTCCGCATCCGTCTCTTAGAGAGACTGTGTGGTAAGTTTTTGAAACTCTCCTTTTATGCTTTAAGTTTTTGATTTCCACATCTTAAGCTCCTGGGCCGGATTCGAGGAAATCGACGCGTATTTCCGCTTTATCGGTCGGTTTCCCGTGACGAATCCCAACAGGAGCATACTAACAATTGGCTCTTCCCTGTACTTTTCGAAGTCAACAACATCCGAAAAAATCTCAAATCTAGGGAATAGCTCTCCTTCTATTTCCACCAACTCCAAGGTCCCATCATAGGCCTTTTCAGATGAGCGGACAAAAGTGTCCACCAAATTCACATATTTCTTGCTTGGTTCGCCTGCTTTCTTATGATAGCCCAGCCCAAATTGACGATACTTCTCGGTGCTATGTCAAACTTGGGGACACCTTGTAGTCTTACTTCTAAGCCCTTGCCAGGCTGAAACTTCTGCTTGGCAAAATATTTATATATCCAGTCTGGGAACTTTGGCTCCTCACGCCCTTCTTTCTACACCACAGCCACTTGAAACCTCGTTATTGGCTGTTCCTCGGCTCTTAGGGCAGCTACCACTGATGGCTCATCCACCTCTACCATCACCATTTTCCCTCCTATCAAGAATTTAATCTTCTGATGAAGGGTAGAAGGCACACCTCCTAGGGCGTGGAACCATGGCCTTCCTAGAAGAAGAGAAAATGTGACAGGTATATCGATAACCGTGAATAGCACATTCGACTTAACCTCCCCACACTGACCTCGGCTTCAAAGGTGCCAATCACTAATCTTCTACTATCATTATATGCCCTAATCACTCTGCCAGAGCTACCGAGGGTTTCAACTTCAATGGCCAAATAAGGTAAAACTTTTAAAGGACAAATATTGAGAGCTGAGCCATCATCAACCATCACACTTGACATGGTCTTATCCATAATCTACACTCTCAAATATAGGGCCCTATTGTGATTCACACCTTTCGGCGATAGATTAGATACTCCAAAGCTAATTATTTGGACCTTGTTGGACCTCAGATCGACTCCCCTTATCATTGCACAAACTTCATCTGGCGACATCATAGGAGTCGCCGCCATCTCCATCAACTGCTTCACTACCGCCTCGTGGTGTCTCTTAGATTCCATGAGGAGGTGCCAGATGCTAGCCCGAGCAGGCATTCTTTTCAGTTTTTCAACTACTAGGTCATCTTCTTTACCCTTCGACCCCTGGGCCTCTGCACTTGATTCTCCTGTAGAAATATTCCTTCTGGGTACCATCAGGGGAGACATATTGATGGGTTGATAAACCCTACTGCTTCTTGTGATATGCATGATAGGGCCATCTTGTGTGATCATCGTGCCCCGCTTTGTCTCTACTGGATACACAAGCTTGGGCTCCTCGAACCCAAAGTCCTCATCCTCACCTTCTAAATCGATATCATCCAGATCAATAGGAACCCGCTCCTTCAACACCAAAAAAGTTTGGACTTTAGGCTTTTTAGGTTCTTTACCTTCCAATTTGGCCGCTACCATGTGAACACCCAGATTAGCTTCAATTATCTGTGCAAATATACAATTGGTTGGAATACCGGACTGAACCATATTAACCTAGCCACCAAAATTAGGCAAGGGATTCCTTTCCACATTTGGCTTCAATACAGGCTCAACGATCTTCCCTTCAGCAATTAGCCTTTGGATGGCCCTTATCAAACTGGTACAGTCATTCATACGGTGTCCTACCATCACATGATAGGCACAAAAATTCTTCTTATTAGCTTCCGCAGGGGGAACATAAGGTTTCATACCCTGCAATAGGCCAGCCTTCCTACATTTGGCAAATATACGGGCCAAGGATTCAGCCCATGGATTAGTCGGTCTCTGAGGCATTCTTGTTTGGCCTCCTTGGGTCACTGTTGCCACATCAGTCTCTTTTGCTTGGTCCACTACTGCCATAGTTAGGGTTGGCTTAGAGCTAGTCCCTGCTGGAAAAGACGTAGAACCACTGGCCTTATATCCCTGAGTGTATCCCCAACTTCCTAGGTAAGTACTCACATTCTACTTGCTTTGCTGCTCTTCTTCGTCATATCTCTCGATCCATTTTGTGAAATCCACCACCTCATTGAAGGAATGAAACCTCTTTAACTTCATTTTCTCTTTATAGGTTGGCAAACTACAATCCACAAGCTTCATAATGAGGGATTCCAACTTAGGAGCTCCATCCACCGACACCTGAACATCCATCCACCTCTTGTAGTAGGCCAAAAAGGATTTGTTGGGCCTTTGGTGGATTCTTTCTAAGTCTTCCAATGTGGTCTCAACCTGGGTATTATAAGCGTACTGCTTTACAAATGCCTCCGACAGATCCTCCCAAGTGGACCTAGTATGGAGTGGCGTCTTCAAATACCACTTAGCAGCTGCACCCCATAGTGTAGTTGGGAACAAATTCAAGAGATAGACCTTCCCGATCCCCAGGCTAGACATAATCCTGACATAACTGTCCAAATGAGCTTCTGGAGGGCCTTCCCCAGTATATGGGGGTAAATAGGGCATCTGAAATCCAACCGGGAGCGGCTCTCCTCCCTCAGCAAATAAGGTGGATGGATCTGCACATTTGACAGGCTGATAATGCACCATCTCTTTCAACTTTGGCAATAATGCTTCAAAATCAGAAAATTATTCCTTAAGACGTTTTAAAGCAGCAGTCTCAATTGAGGCCTCCCTTGCCCTTTCAAAAGCTTCATCTTCCTCGGAGTGATGATCAATCTCCCTAGGTGGGATGATCACTCTACTACTTCCTAGCGCATTCTCCTCAGATTCAGGACTCCTTGAACAGTATTTCCTTCATTCTCAACAGGAACTTGGGCTCTCTGACTGGTTGCACCCCCCGCAGCAGACATTGCGGATTGTACCTGCTCCCTGATGGTGGTTTTAAACTAATCAGAATTCAGAAAGGCTCTCATGAATGCATTCATATCAAAAGGAGGAGTCCCTCCATTTCCACCTTAGGCCATTTCAGCTCTATTGACTTCTTCTAGCACAAATGGACTATCAACCAGTAATGCTGGCAACTGACCTGCAAACTCTTGCTCCAAGTCTGAATCTGAACTAACTCTAACCCCCTCCACTGTAGCTGATTCGATGAAGACTGACTGAATTGATTGTCTGGTCCCTGAGCTAACACATTTGAGGCATTTAGAAGTTCGTCGCCAAACTGCACATTCAGCATAGGGTTAGCATTTACAGATGGATGTCGTGGCCCTAGATGTATAGTTCTATATGATATGGATGGTGTGATCATGGAATGATTATGATCAAATGATGATTGATGAATGAAAATAGAAAGGAATGTAATTTCTTTTGTTTTTATTCTTGAACGTCCCAAGAATGTCCCGAAATTATGCATGAGACAATGCAAACAACCATCATGTGTTGGCCATCACACGGACAGAAGATCGGCACCTTTGGGGTACCTAATAGATGTTGTGAAATGCTCACTTACATACCAACATATGGACAAAGGTTCGATATGAAATGGAATGAAATGGTGGCATGAAAGTCATTTCACGGATGAGATCTGATGCTTTTGGAGCATCAAAGATGCTATGATGTTATAAATAAATTCCGTGTGCGTAAGAACACGGACAGCATTTTGACGTTTGTGGAACACCTTGCATGAATTAAGAATGTCATGGAGTACCTATATGAAAAAGATCTGGCACTCGAGGAGCACCTTGAATGATTGGTCTATGTTATGAAACAAACCCAATGTGGGTGGCGACACATAAACAAAGTGTTGGTGTCACCGCGATATCAACAACAAGAGACACTTGACATGGATAATGAAATGCCTATGTTGTGGTACTGGTTACCATATAACCCAATCTAAAATCTTCAAGATTTTCTAGAGAATGATGCAATATAATGAATTGACCATGTGCAAACCGGAGCATAGGTGGATTGCAGGTAGTTTCGGGTACCCGATATGGCATGATATGAAATGACAGGCATTCTCAGAACATCCTTTATTGAATGTAATGAAATGATATGGATGTGAATATCATACAGAAATGCAAATGGCTGCACAAAAACGTGGTTAGGATGCATGACATACACAATGATGTTATGCTTATGCTATAAAATGGGGACATACAAAAATGCATAAATGACACATGAAGAAAATGTTATAGCTACAAGGAAATATGGTTAACATGGATGTCATACATATAGGTGCTTAAAAATGGCATGCGTATGATTGTGTATATTGGATGTTCCAAGGAAAATTAAAAAAAAAAACTCATCACAAAACAAACATTAGCATGCAAAAACATGCGCTCCCTTCCAACCTTATTTCTCCTTTCAATTGGTCTTATATTCTTCCTAGATGTTCGGTCTCTTTGGTATCAACAGGGGATACCAAAGGTGTACGCTCGATGTTCAACTTTACTTTTATGTTATGGTAATCCTAGGGGATGTTACTAAGCCATTACATGTGGGCCAAAGTCAAAACCAAGGGTCATACAGTTTCCCATAGCAAATAAACACTTCCCCATCGTAAAACATGATGTAAGGTCATGCGGGCTATGAGTGGTTTACCCCGTCGGGTGTCTCCAATCCTGGCGGTAGAGGTAGGCCACCTTCTTGGGTAAACCGGGGTGAAATCAGTGTATTTGAGGGGTTGAGAAGAAGAAAATGTCATGATATGCAAAGGTATGAATAAATATGATGTTTATAAATTAATGAACGAATACAAGCGAGCTCATATTTCAATAGTTGCCTAAGTTCCTTAAGTTTTTAAGAAAAACATTTTTAAGAAACTTTGATCCCCAGCAGAGTCGCCACTGTGAGTAGACGACCTTTTCGAAATAAAATCAATTAAGCGCGGCGAAGCGGGTCGGGGTTTTTAGAAAACCGAAGAAAGAAAAATTAGTTTGAATATGCTGTTTTGGAAAAACATGTTTTATTTATCTTGTTCTGGGAAAACTATTGATTTAATTTTGAAATTCGTTTGTAGAAAACTTTTTCCCATTTTTGACTTAAAGACCATGAAACCTAAATCTTGAGATCAGTGACAGAGTCGCCACCCGGATCAGCTCATCCGGGAAATTTTGGTACAGCTCCCTACCGAGCGCATACCGCTGTACCTAATCCAGAGATTCAGGGTTCGGGCAACTTACCTACTTAACCTCGAACTTGTATTCGTTTATTAATTTATAAACCATATTTATTCAATTTATTATCTTTTTCTAACTCCACTTTGTTTATGTTATTATATCGATGCTAAGGCAAAAATGCATAAAATAAATTGCAGGAAATAAACCATCCACACAAATATACAAAAAGAAAAATAAAAGGCTAATTATACAACCAAATTGTATAAAGAATAAAATCTCTCGTCCTCAATTTACAAGCGCCTAGGTACACGAGGATCTAAAAAAAATACAATCGCCTAATTACACGATTTAATATATTAAAATACAATAAAAACCAAAATAAAAGCTGCAAAACAAATTAGTTAGCAGAGTTTATATTATAAGCGCAAATAGGACTCAAACAAGACAAAATAGGGATTTTAGAAAATGGGAGCATGCATTTAGGGGGTAACCAGTTCGACCTGACCGGTCGGACTGGTTAGACCTGGAAAATAGTTTTAAAACACCCTGTAATTTTGTGCTAAAAAAAATCAATTTATAAATCATTTAGCTCGGTTACATGCAAATATCCACTTTTGTGGGTCGGTAATCTCAGAACTCGGGGTTCCGTTCATGTGGGTTTTCCTAATTTACAAACATCTAAAGTCCAAAAGCGATAAACACACCAAAAATGATTTGAACCCAAAAACAGCATCGTACAACGACGCTCATGCAGGGCGTTCCGCGATTCTATCTTTTTCCCGGGAGTTACAGCCATACAGCAAGAAGTAGAGATGGAAGGCTCTGGTTAGAGCCGGTCGGCTCTGGTCCTTGCTGGGCGGCTCTAATGCCTAGACCAGAGAACGGTTTTTTGATTTTTTGAAAAACTTTCATTTTAATTCGTTTTCAGTATTTTCCTAGGATTTCATGGTGTTCGGGAGTCCGGTAATGCTGAACCATGGATCTGTAATGGACTAAACAACCCTGAAACCGAAATATTAAACCCGAAAAAAACTAAAAACCAATGTTTATACATCCATAAATATGAAAACCAGGACTAAAATGACGTATAAACATCCGTAGGCCAGAATATATCAAAATAGAAAATCAAAAATGGAAAACGGACCCTTCTGGTCATCAGGGACAGATCCGGAATCTGTCCCTGAAGAACAGGGTTGGGCGGCTCTGGGTTAGAGCCGGCTGGCTCTGTTCTTCAAGGTCATAGCCGGCCGGCTCTGTTCATGAAAAACACAGCCGTACGGCTATAATGGGCTGAGTCAGTTTCCCGGAAAAATTTCAAAAGATGAAAAACATGCAAAAAAACACAATGTACACGAGTTTAAGACCTCTCAGAGTTACCTTGATTTCTTTCCAGCGTATTGGATAAGCAAGAACATATTGGAAAGCTTAGGATTGTCACCGGAGTCTCAACTGGTGAAATCCAAACAACCCGTGACAAATCCAAACAGACCCGGAATTGTTTTCCACATAGTATGCAATGGTAAAGAACTTAGGTTTTATTACTTCTCTAGGTTTTCTTTCTCAAACCCAGACTTTCCTTCCTTTTCTTCTCTTCTCACCACCTTTTCCCTCTGTTTTTCTCTGTTTTCTTCTCTTTCTCTCTTTTCGATCCCTTTTCCTCTTTTTCAGAAAGTCAGAACCCCTCTCAAAGTATCCCTCTCTCTATTTTTATATCTCTGCCCCTATCATTTCCCATTCCTCATTAATGTCCAGAGTCAGCTCGCTCATACTTGCCCATACCTTCTGTAACAAGTGAACTGTTCTGCCCACTAGAGCCATACGGCTCTAGTCTAGAGATGGTCGGCTCTGGTTCAAGAAACCAAAGCCGCCTGGTTCTAGTGAAGGCTGGAGCGGAGGGCGAAACTTCTGACATTCACCCTAAACCCTAGAGACCTCTCGGGAGACCTTTCCGGGGGTTTCGGATCGCGGGTAGCTTGACTTTCAGGACATTTGAGACTTTCCAGGAAACAATCCAGCCGCTTTCAAGTCTAATGCACATCCGTCTACCTCAAAGGTATCACATAAGTTCACATCACGGAGGTCGGGAAAACTCGTGCTCACAACCTCATGGTCTGATCATTATAGGTGTTTCTAAAGTAGTTCTTGATATTTTCCTTAGACCTGATTTCATTATAACATAACATGAGATCTCTTACACTTTGATATATGCCTAACAAGCCCTAACAGAGTGCCAAGTATGGGTATGTTAGGTGGGCCGGTGAATATGTTGATGTTGATAGTGAGTTGATAGAATTGCCACTCGGCGTCCTTTGAGACAGCATCACTAGCCACTTGATAAGTGGGACTGATTAGTGTATGGCCATACCCAAATAAGTTAGGATACTTATTCACAATCATCAATCTACTCAAAATCAAGGAACGAATAAGCATAGAAGAGGTTACTGGAACCATGCCTCTTGCTTATACATCGATGTCAGATGACAAGGGATATACAAGAATACTATCGGGTTATGTTTCACATGAGACTAGTAGTCTCCATCTTAATTGGGGGCTGTAATGGTTTTCCGAAACCCACTTACGGCCTGCGGGTCCTGGGCCCACTACTAACATAACGATGGACCCACATGATCATACACATGGAACAACTGAACTTGTGACATATTAGAAATGTGCACATTAGGTGTACTTGGAATGGAAACTCAATTAATTTAATTAATGACAATAGGTTTTAGCAAAATTATTTCAATTAATATAAAAGAGTAATTGATTATATTTGATTAATTAATTATAGTATGTAAATAATTAATAAAATATATTTTCCTTGGTGGAAAATTAAATACACAGGTTGTATTGGTCTAAGATCGGATTAAATTAAATGTGGATTAAATAAATTTAATGAATTGGATTTAATTAAATCAATAGGAATTTTATTATATGGTTTAAGTTAATTCCAATTACATAAATTAAATTAACTAATTGAATTAAAATTTAACCTAAAGTTAATTTAAAACGTAATTATACAAGGAGTATAAAAGGGGAACCTTAAGTCTATTTCTCTAACCCTACCAACCATATAGAATTTGGCCATCATACTGAGAGAGGAAGCTAAAATTCCCCTTGATGCAATACGAATACCGTTCGTCTCCGTTCGCTAGCACGAGTCTGGGTCCTGAGCTATTCATGTACAAGAGGAGATGTTTAAGGTGAGAATTTAATTATTCTCTTCTTTCTCTGATTCTATCAACATCATGGGTCTTGAAATCATCGAATTGAGGGAAAATTTTATTCGCTATTTTCTGCTGCACGTGTTTTTCCCAGTGAAAATTCCTTACAGTGGTATCAGAGCGATCATGATCTTTGATAGAATTGGGATTTTAGGGTTCTTGTTTAATTTGTTTTAATTGTGGTTCAACCCTAGAATTTGTTGGATTGGGGCTTTTGATTATTTTTCCCAAATTGGTTTTCAATGTAAAATTGGTTTAAATGGATTGATTATTTATTTTTTTCCTTGTCTGTGTTCGTTTGTTTTGCTTATAGGATTTAAAAAAAAACACAAATAGTAATTGATTTGGGCAAAAGATGGAATCGCAATTGCGATTCCATTAAGGTGCAGCAACAGCAGTCCACTAGGATAGCAGTACCGACGTGTTGGGCTCGGGTTTGTTTTGGATTTTGCAAGTATGGGCTTGGCTTTGAGTCCTTAATGCTTGGGTTTAAAAATTTTAAAATCTGTGTGTTTAAATTTTGCAAATTCGATCCGTGTGGTTTCTTGAATGATTATTAAAATTATCATTCATCGGATTTTAATTTTATTTGGTATGAAATTAAAATTGGTAATTGAAATTGGCCTAATTGGCCATTGGCACAGGTTAAGAATTGGACGACCAATTCAGGTTTGTGACATCCCAAATTTGAGTGGGAGCAAAATTTAATTTTGCATCATTGGGCTGGAAGCCTAATAGGCCTATAAATAGGCTTCAGTCATAAATGCCAAAATCGGTGATTTCATTAAACGGCTTGACATAATTAAGAATGAAATATTAATTTATGGATTTTATTATATGTGTATATATATGTCAATTTGCATAATTTGAATATATGCTATACATGGTGTATGGAATTGAGTGCTAATGGGCCTTATATCGAGATGGGTTGTAAACTTTTAATTTGGGAAATATGGCTTGCGTGACTTTTTGGTTTATTTTGATGTAATTTTATTTTATTTATTTTCTGTAAATCAAATTTGTAATTGCATCAAGCCTTGGAGAAGAAGCCTAATGGATCCAAGCCCAGCCCGGTGGTCTCTAGTATAGGTTTACTATATTTTTCACGAGGCTGTATCATAGGGCCCATAGCATCTCATTTTGTTTATTTTATGCTTTATTGAATATGTATATATATGAGATGTAATATCCATACAATCCATATTCGACGCACACCCGCATTTTGTATGGTAAGCCATGTCAGTTAAAAGTGCTTTCCACATTCGAACCATGTCGGTTCTTGAACAATGCAATGTGGGCTAAGCCTTCGCTGGGTGCATTGTGGTAATCATCTACTGTATTAGGTTAAGGTACTGCGTATGCTTAATACTCGAATGGTGGTGTAACTCAATGTGGGTAGTAGGATCAGCTCTTAGCCCTAAGCACAGATGGGTAACTGTCAATAAATCCTTCAAACCAAGAGTCCCTAGGTTGGGATTGGAGGGAGTTCCTACTTAAATAGTTAAGGGTTAGTTGACAAGCCTCTGCTTGGCTAACTCTGAATGAAATATGGATCTTGGTCATCCTTAACCATAAATCACCTGCAAATTAATTAAAATTGGATCATTAATTAATATGGTTAAATCACTAAAGACCTTTATTAATACTATCTGCAATTTTTCTATGTAGATAACTAGATGGCTGCAAACTCATTTTGAATGCAATCAATCCTTGAAAAGGAGAAGCTATCAAGACTTAACGTTTTAGACTAGGCTTGGAACTTAAGAATAGTTGTGAGACAAGGGTCTAAAGAATATGTGCAAAACATGTTGGGATTCGTCATCGGAAAAATAACATGGCAAAGTGGAAATTACACCGTTAAAATTTCCATAGAATCCACCTATCGTATCCGATTACCATTGATTAGAATAAAATCAATTTTAATCAAGAGAAATTCACACACCAAATCCATCTCTTCTATAGACTATTGTAGAATTGAATCTTTAAGCGGAAACGATCTCCACAATTCGGTGCAAGAACAACTATTGAGTGGGAATCGGTGCTAGCCGAAGAAGTGGAAGGAATGGAGAACTATTGCTATAAATTGTGGCTGTTTTGGGGCTGAAATTTCCAGCAAATAAAATAGGGTTAGGGTTAGGTTTTCTACCTTAAGTTTGCCCTCAATATAAACTCCTTGTCTAATTGGGTTTAAATTAGGTTAATTAAACCCAAGCCCACTAGGATTATAATTACAAAAATAAACTTCAATTAAAAAGTATATACTATGTAATTTAATTTAATTTTGCTAAATTTAATTACCCCTAAAAAAAATTAAATCACACTTAAGTAAATACAATACATGTATTTAATTTTCCTACTTAGGAAAATTATTTAATTAATTTTTTACTTTATGTAATTCAATTAATTGATAATTAATTAATTACATTATGTAAACTTATTAATTAAATTAAATGAACCCAATTTTAATTAATTACCTTGACACCGAATGTCAACTAATTAATTAACGCATTCCTTCCAATGTACATTACATGTACAATTTCTATAAGTTCCAGCTCAGTTGACCTATGTGCAAATCCTATGGGTCTGTCTTTATGTTGGCAATAGGCCCAAGGCCCACAGACTGTTAGTGGGTTCTAGCAAACTGTTACAGTCCCCAATTAAGACAAAGTTGTAGCAGTCTGTTCAAGACACTGACCTAGTAGTAATCTCACAGTGTCCTTTGCCAAACGATATCGATATGAATAAACTAGCAGCATGGTGTCAGTCATCCTCTTCTGCTGTTTATTATATTTCTTAATCTTAGGTAGACTGATTAATCAAATAAGCAACCGACTTACTTGGCTATGGCCATACACTTATCAGTCCCACTGATCAAGTGGTCAGTGATATGATCTCGGTGTTACCCGAGTGGCAATTCCATCACTTCATCATCAATATCAATATGTTCACCGGTCCACCCAATCATACTCGTATTTAGCATCCTTTTACAGACCTGTTAGGTGTATGTCAAAGTGAACCGGATTCCATATTAATGCTATAATGAAATCTGGTCTGAGGACAAAAGAGACCTAGTCAAGAAAGACCTATGATGCGACAACCATATGGCTTTCTTATGCGGATCGATCTAGTCCTATGTCAACAACATGTACCTATATCCATGACTAACTATACAAGTACTATGGCTAGTTGAGAACTAGCATAAAATCATCGAATATACAAGTTTGTGGTTCTATTCATTCCCGTGATTAGAACGGACCTGGGATAGGTTTTATGATTATCAATCAATGGAAACTCTACTCATATTATAGCACAAGATATAAATGAAATAGATTAATTACCTTTATTAATGTGACACAAATAATGTATTCATACTATGAGTCTTAATGTATAATACAAAATACAAGAATCAAATGCCCTAAGAACTAGGGCACACCAACAATCTCCCACTTGTACTAGTTCCAACTGGGCATTGCCCTAATTCTTATAGATCTGGTATAACCATCATGTTGTGTCTGTGGCAGCGCTTTGGTCAATGGATCAGTGACATTATTCTTGGTGTCAAGCCTCTGCAATGATATGTCACCTCTATCTCTAAATGAGGTGAAACTTTCGGAGCACATATTTGGATCTCTTGTGTGACTGGTGCTCCTTAGCTATTGCGATGGCCCTGTTGTTGACATAGAAAACATCAAATGGGTCTAGGATAGTGGGTACTACTCCCAACTTGGTTATGAACTTGTTGATTCAAACGGCTTCCTTTGCAGCTCCGTATGCAGCTACGTACTCAGCTTCCATTGTAGAGTTAGCAATGGTGGCCTACTTTGAGGACCTCTAACTAATGGCACTGCCATTCAGGAGAAAAACATAACCAGACTGTGACTGTTTCTCATCCTCATTGGTCTCAAAGCTTGCATTAGTGTAACTTGACACTACCAGCTCATCTTGACCTCCATTCACTAAGAAAGCATCCTTAGTCTGATTAAGGTACTTCAGGATTGCCTTGATAGCCTTTTAGTGTTCCTCGCTGGGGTCTAACTTGTACCGGCTAGTTATACTTAGTGCAAACACAACATAAGGCCTTGTACATAACATGGAGTACATGATAAATCCAATAGCAGATGCATAAGGGATCTTTTCCATGTTCTCCCGGTCCTTCTTTGTTTTCGGACCATCTTTCTTACTCAACTTCAAGCCATGGAGCATAAGAAAGAACCTTTCTTTGCCTTGTCCATGCAGAATCTTTTCAGAACCTTCTCAATGCACATGGCCTAACTTAGGCCTAGAAACCGACTAGATCTATCTCTGTAGATCTTGACCCCTGAGATAGTCTCAGCATCACCTAAGTCCTTCATTGCGAAGCACCTACTCAACCAGTGCTTTACCCTATACAGTGTTGGTATGTTGCCTCCAATGATAAAGATGTCATCAACATACAGCACTAGGAAGGTGGAAATGCTCCCACTAACCATCTTATACACACAGGGCTCATCAGAATTCTGTGTGAAGCCATATTCCATAATGGCCTCGTTGAATCTCTGATTCTAAGACCTAGATGCCTGCTTCAATCCATAAATGGATCTTTGAAGCTTGCATACCCAGCTATGATACTTCGGATCGATAAAATCCTAAGGTTTTGCCATGTACACATCCTCAAGTAGCTTTCCATTAAGGAAAGCATTCTTAACATCCATCTACCATATCTCATAATCATCCCATGTAGCTATGGCTAGTAGTATCCTAATGGATTTGAGCATAGCAACTGGTGAAAAGGTTTCATCATAGTCAATTCCTTGAACTTGCTTGAATCCTTTTGCCACCAAACACCACTTGCAACTTATCACCCTAGCACCCATAAGTGGATCCACCAAGTTCCATACTTGGTTATCATGCAAAAATTGCATCTCAACCTCCACGGCTTTGCACCATTGATCTGAGTATGGGCTTTCAATAGCCTCTTGATAGGTCTTGGGCTCCTCTTAGTTAACGACCATAAGGTCCCCATATCAGTCACGAGAAAGCCATACCTCTCCAGCTGATGAAGTGTCCTACCATACCTTCTATGGTCTTATGTAACCGGTTCTAGTTCCTCAATTTCTTGAGTAGTCAGATCGGTTCCTGAAGCATCCCCAACAGTAGCTATAGGAGTTTGTGAGTCTTGAACTTCTGAAAGTTCAACGTTACTCCTATTGTTTCTCTTGGAAAGGAATTCCTTCTCCAAGAAGACTGCATTTCTGGCTATGAAAACTTTGTTTTCTGCCGGATCATAAAAGTAATAACCCATAGTTTCCTTAGGGTAATATTGGGATTCATCATGGGAAACCAACTGATAAAAGCAGAAATGCGCTTTGATTTCCTCGAATCCAGTCCCAGGAGCTTAAGATGTGGAAATCAAAAACTTAAAGCACAAAGGAGAGAGTTTCAAAACCTTACCACAAAGTCTCTCTAAGAGACAAATGCAGACTGCAGGAACCAAAGTAGACTCCCTCCAACGTCACATACACAAACGGCTCTTGGACCCAACCCATGCTAGCGACATTGAATTATACAAGAAGAAAGGGAGAGAGGGGCGGCACACAAGAAGAAATATGGCTGTCCAATTTTTCTTTCCAAAAGAAAAATAAAACCATATCTTTCAAGTGGGCAAAACTCATTCTTACCAAAAGAATTAATTCAAAAAGTGGGCAAAACATTTAATCCCAAATCCATAAATATGGGTGGCCAAAAGATGGATAAGTGGAAAAGAAAAACAAAGTCCAATTTTGCTCCAAAGTCAACCACGTGACCCAGCACATTACCACCTTTTAATGGCATGATTCACAATCACTTTTGTCCCAATATCCCACCATATTTTCGGCTAAAAGGATAAGTAAATGGAGAAAGCAAAGTCCAACTTTGCCATCCTTAAGCCAAAAGTCAAAAGCCATAATTCCTTACTTATGACTCACCATATATGACTCATCACTTCTCATCATCCTCTTTTATCCGACAATGAGTCACCATTCTCATCAACAATGACTCACCATTAAGCCAAAAATCAGCCCCGAATTTCGACCAAGAAATCCCACTTCATGTGAGCAATTTCATTTTAAGACTAAGCCCAATTTTACATCCTTTGATTTAATTAATTTCAAATGCAACTGTAATATACCATGTATGCTTATATGTTATACCATAATATATTACATACATTTAATTAAAATTCATTTGACCTATTCATCTAAACAATGGATTAAATTAGACATACATAAAATGAAATACATGTAAGCCTATACATGTAATAATATTTCCACCCAGGAAATAATTCCATAAATTAATTCATTGAATTAATTATGAGATGGCCAAAACAAATATTAATTATAATATATTGATCAATCCAATTGACCTATATAATATAATTAATAAGTCTCTCTCTCTTCAAATGTGTATACTCCAAGTACACACTTAATCCGAATAGTTAAAGTCCAGAAGTTTAATGTGTACGATCCGATGGGCCCATTTTTATGTTGGCAGTGGGCCAAGGTCCATAGACTACAGGCACGCTCTAGCAATCCACTGCAGCCCCCAATTAAGATGGAGTAAGCAGTCCAATTGAAAACATTACTCGGTAGTTTAAACTTGTAAATCCCATGTCGTTGATATCGGCGTCAAACACAGAGACATGGAAGTATCACCCTCTATTGTGTCTGGACATTTACTTGATACCGAATGAACTGATGCTCACAAACAAGATCCAATTTTGTTTGGGTGCGGCCGCACACTTATCAGTAACATTCTTCAAGAGGCTAGTGATATCGACTCAGTGAATCTTTGAGTGACATTCCCTTCTGCATATCCACAGCACTGCCATGTTCATTGACACACTCGAACGTACCCATACTTGGCACCCTTTTACAGGCCCGTTAGGTGGACACCAAAGTGTGCCACTTCACATGCAGCACCATCATATGGTCTGGTTGAAGGACTTATACAATTACTACACAAGAATCATTTGTGATACTATACCATGTAAATTCCCGTTAAGTGGATCGATCCAGTACCATGCCCTTTTTGCATGTACCCATTAACCTGGTTGACATCCCATGTTTTATGACCGGTAAGACACCGCCATACAACCCGGCTAATGATAGTCTTTAGTTCCATTCATTCCCATGATTGGATCAGACTACGGATGACTTTATGGCCACATCATTTTCCCTCTGTATAGTCTTACTGCCAAGTGCATGACACTTGACAATATGGATATGGATATGTCCATTGGATACTCTATTTAAAATGCAGCACAAGACATATAATAAATAGATTAATGCCTTTATCTCTTGACACAAATTGTATAATACATAAAGTTCACATTAATGTACACATGTATTATACAAACACAAGGACCAATGCCTCGGAACTAGGGCATTTCCAACAATCTCCCACTTGCCCTAGTACCCACTAGCCATGGGTCTAATCCCTAAAGATCTAGTATAACCTTCATGCATAGGCATAGCCAAGCGTGCTGGTCAAAAGATATGCGACATTGTCTTTGGTGTCCACTCTGTGTAATGAAATGTCACCTCTCTCAACGATTTCTCGTATTAGGTGAAACTTCCTGAGTTCATGCTTCGTGTATATGTGTGACCGGGGCACATAGCTTGTGCAATAGCCCCTTGTTGTCACAGAAGATATTAACTGGTTCTCGGATAGAAGATACTATCCCAGTTTTGTGATAAACTTCTTTATCCATACAGCTTCCCTAGTTGCTTCACACGCTGCAATATACTCAATTCCTGTGATAGAAACCGTGATGGTCTATTGCTTGGAGTCTCTCCAACAATAGCACCACCATTTAGCATGAATACACACCTATATTGTGACTGCTATTAATTTTGGTCAGTTTGGAAGCTTGTATCAGTGTACCCAGTAAATGACGGCTCTTCCTAACCTGCATGGGCGATATCAGGTCTTGTACATAGCATGGAGTACATGATTGATCCTATAGCCGAAGCATATAGAACCAACTTCATGTTCTCCCTGTCCTGCCTTGGCTTAGGATAGTACTTCTTACTAAGTTTCAACCCATGATTCATTGGCAAGAAACCTTTCTTGGCATGGTCCATGTAAATCTTTTCAGAACTATGTCTATGTACTTGGCCTGACTTAGGCCTAGAAGCCGATTGGGTCTATCCTTGTAGATCCTAATCCCTAGGATCAACTCAGCTTCACCTAAGTCCTTTATTGTGAAGCACTTACACAACCACGGCTTTACCCTTGTAGTGTTGGTATGTCACTTCCAATCAGAAGGATGCCATCCCTATATACCAGGAAATTTACTATGCTCGCACTAAACCTCTTATACACACCTTTAAAGGTATTATCGGTCTATAGCTTATAGCACCACTTGCAACCTATTACCTTAGCACCAGGAGGTGGATCAACCAGGTTCCAAACCTGATTATCATACATAGATTGCATATCCGCCTCCATGGCAGACAGTGGGCTAGCTATAGGCTACTGGTAGGTTTTGGGCTCCTCTTTGTCCAAGACAAAATGAGCGTAATCATCAGAAATGAGAAACCCATATTTCTCATGTTCCCGACGATCCCTACCAGACCTTCTAGGTTCTTGTGTGACCTAGGCTGGTGCTTCCACTTGTGGAAGCTCCACCCTGGTCTCCGAGTTATCCTTTTCAAGAGTTTGTGAGCTTTGAACTTCCCTAAGTTCAACATCGCTCCCACTATCTTTCATGGAAAGAAAGACTTTTTCCAGAAGGACTCCCTTTCCTGCCATGAACACCTTGTTCTCAGCGGGGTTGTAAAAGTAAGACCCTTTGGTTTCCCTTAGGTAGCTCACAAACAAGCATTAGTCGGTTTCGGGTTCTAGTTTTGCTCATAGTCAATTTCTTGACTTGTGCACAATAACTCCAAATCCGTAGGAAAGACATATTGGGCACCCTGTTCATCCATATTCCGAAACGAGGCCTTTTCCAAAGCCTTAGTTGGAGTATAATTGAAAATGAGAGCCATTATCTCAAGAGCGTATCCTTAAAAACTTATTGGGAAAGAGTCATGACTCATCATTTGAGCGGACCATGTCCAACAGGGCCCTATTTCTCCATTCAGACATCCCATTCCATTGTGGTGTTCCTGGAGGAGTGAGCTATGGAACTATTCCATGCCCTCTCAAATATGAGTCAAACTCTCAGCTTATATACTCGCCACTTTGGTCCGACCGAAGGGCTTTGATCTTTCTGCCTAGTTGGCTCTGTACTTCACTCCTAAATCCCTTGAACCTACGAAGGGTCTCAGAGTTATATTTCATCAAATAGGCATAGCCATATCTGATGAAATCGTCTATAAAGGAGACAAAGTATAGATGTTCACCCCTAGTTGCTTTGCTCATAGGTCTATATACACCTGAATGTACTAGGTCCAGTAAGCTAGTGGCCCTTTCAGTCTCTTTGCTAAAATGAACTTTAATCATTTTACCTCGTAAATGAGACTCGCATATATCAAGTGACTCCATGTCAAATGATCCTAGGATTCAAACTTTGCGAAGCCTAGCTATGCACTTCTTGATTATGTGTCCTAAACAACAATGCCAAAGGTAAACAGGATTAAGTTTGTTGGGCTTAACCCATTAAGTATGTATATTATAGACATGATTAGTTTCATTTAGATTCAGGATATAAAAGACATTATTTAATGTAGCTACTCCAAAAATAATTCTTTTCTAGATAAATCCTTTTTACTATTACAAATAGCAAATGTATATCTAGAAATATCCAAAACTGAAACATAAATAATATTCCTGTACATAACAGGTACAAAAGAACATAGTTTCAGTAGCAAAACTAATCTACTAGGCATCATAAGCTGGTCCTTGCCAATCTCTATGGCAGCAACCATTGCTCCACTTCTGACCTACAAGTCCACTTGTCCCGATCCCAGTGATCTCTTGTTCTTAAGTTCCTGTACATTACAACAAATGTGAGAACCACATCCAGTATCCAATGCATAAGATGTTGAAATAGAGGTTAATGTCTATGACATATATACCTAACAAAGACACGCCCTGGGTCTTCCTTTTCTCTCCCAAAAGCTTGGGACACGATCTTTTCCAATGTCCAGTCTGCGTACACTTGAAGCAGACATCCTTGGAAAGGGCCTTGGGCTGGGCTTTCGCCTTTTTAACCTTGGCTTCCTTACCTTGGCATTGGCCTTTGTATTGGGATTCGTCAACGGAAAAATAATGTGGTGCAGTGGAAAATACACTATTAAAAATTTCCTAGAATCCACCTATCATGTCCAATTACCATTGATTAGAATAAAAACAATATGAATCAAGAGAGATTAACTCACTGGATTTGTCTCCTCTAGAGACTGCTGCAGAATCGTTTCTTGAAACTGCGATCTCGAAAGTCTAGTGCACGACCAACTATTGAGCGGGAACCGGTGCTAGCCGAAGACGCAAAGGAATGGAGGTTTAATGCTGGGATCTTTGGCTGTTTTGGGGCTGCTCTTGGTGGCTGAAATTTTCAACAATTAATTAGGGTTTTATTCCTTAAGTGTGCCCTTATACAGACACCTTGTCTAACTGGGTTTTAATTAGGTTAATTAAATCCAAGCCCACTAGGATTATAATTACATAAATAAACTTTAATTAAAAATTATATACTATGTAATTTAATTCCATTTAGCTAAATTTAATTACTCCTAAATAAAATTAAATCACACTTAAGTAAATACAATACATGTATTTAATTTTCCTACTTAGGAAAATTATTTAATTAATTGTTTACTTTATGTAATTCAATTAATTGATAAATTAATTAATTACATTCTGTAAACTTATTAATTAAATTAAATTAAATTCAACCCAATGTTAATTAATTATCTTGACATCGAATGTCAACTAGTTAATTAACGCATTCCTTCCAATGTACATTACATGTACAATTTCTATAAGTTCCGGCTCAGTTGATTTATGTGCACGATCCTATGGGTCTATCTTTATGTTGGCAGTAGGCCCAAGGCCCACAGACTGTAAGTGGGTTCTAGCAAACCATTATAGCCCCCAATTAAGGCAGAGATGCAGCAGTCTTTCGAAGACACTCACCCGGTAGGAATCTCATAGTGTCATTTGCCTAACGATATCAATATGAATAAACAAGAGGCATGGTGTCCGTCATCCTCTTATGTTGTTTATTATATTTCCTGATCTTGAGTTGACTGATTAATCAAATAAGCACCGACTTACTTAGGTATGGCCATACACTTATCAGTCACACTCATCAAGTGGCCAATGATATCATCTCGGTGTTACCCGAGTGGCAATTCCATCACTCCATCATCAATATCAACATGTTCACCAGTCCACCTAAGCATACCCATATTTAGCATCCTTTTACAGACCTGTTAGGCATATGTCAAAGTGAACTGGATTCCATATTGATATTATAATGAAATCTAGTCTGAGGACAAAAGAGACCTACTCAAGAAAGACCTATGATGCGACAACCATATGGCTTTCTTATGCGGATCGATCTAGTCCCATGTCAACAACATGTACCTATATCCATGACTAACTATACAAGTATTATGGCTAGTTGAGAACTACCATACAGTCATCAAATATACAAGTCTGTGGTTCTATTCATTCCCACGATTAGAACAGACATAGGATAAGTTTCATGATTATCAATCAATGGATACTCTACTCATATTATAGCACAAGATATAAATGAAATAGATTAATTGTCTTTATTGATGTGACACAAATAATGTATTTATACAATGAGTCTTAATGTATAATACAAAATACAAGAATCCAATGCCCTAAGAACTAGGACACACCAACAATCTCCCACTTGCATTAGTTCTAAGTGGGCATTGCCCTAATTCCTATAGATCTGGTATGACCATCGTGCTGTGTCTGCGGTAGCACTTTAGTCAATGGACCAGTGACATTATTCTTGGTGTCAACCCTTTGTAATGATATGTCACATCTGCTCACGATCTCCCAAATAAGGTGAAACTTTTTTAGCACATGTTTGGATCTCTTATGTGACCGGGGCTCTTTAGCTTGTGCGATGGCCCCGTTGTTGTCACAAAAAATATCAACTGGGTCTAGGATAGTGGGTACTACTCCCAACTTGGTTATGAATTTCTTGATCCAAATAGCTTCCTTTGCAGCTTCGCATGCATCTATGTGCTCAACTTCAGTTGTAGAGTCAGCAATGATGGCCAGCTTTACGGACCTCCAACTAATGGCACCACCATTCAAGAGAAAAACATAACCAGACTGTGACTGGTTCTCATCCTCATCGGTCTTAAAGCTTGCATCAGTGTAACCGGACACTACCAGCTCATCTTGACCTCCATACACTAAGAAAGCATCCTTAGGATTGCCTTGACAGCCTTCCAGTGTTCCTCCCCAGGGTCCGACTGGTACCAGCTAGCCATACTTAGTGCAAACGCGACATCAGGCCTCGTACATAACATGGAATACATGATAGATCCAATTGCAGATGCATAAGAGATCTTTTCTATGTTCTCCCGGTCCTTCTTTATTTTAGGACCATCATTCTTACTCAGCTTCAACCCATGGCGCATAGGTGTGAGCGGACGACGTGTTTTCGACGGGACGCGGGACTCCCTCTCGGAAGGGCTGCCACGATCTCGGGTGGGCCCCTCCCTCGCGTGGGGTTTTTAGAATGGAAATTCGCATTTGAAAAATAAATGGAATTAATGCATAAAAGAACCAAGACCTATGTCTTGATGAATATTGTAGAGTCGCCACCCGGCTCAGCTCAACCAGAAAATTCTTAAGGTAGCTGAGCAGGACGAGCGGTCGCTACACTATCCAGAGATTTGGGTCCGGACAAGTCCCTTATTTCGTGTCTAATTAAAGTAAATATTGCCAATGTTCTCAAATGGTATTTCAAAATCTAAAGTCAATTTTATTGAATATAAAAGGCATACAGCATGCATACAAATATTCATTACAAAAGTAAGGAAAAGAAATAAATATTAATTGGCTTACAACCAAATCGAATGGAAAAATAAAAACTCTCGCCTCACTTGTACAATCGCCTATAATACACGAGAATCTAAAAATAATTACAACCGCCTAAATACACGATTAATTCTATTAAAATACAAGTAAAATGAAAATTAAGATAAAATAAAAGCTGCAAAACAAAGGTCAGCACAATTTATACAGCACGCCATAAGTTGGACTCAAGCATGACAAAACGGGAAAATCAAGAATTGGGGGCATGCATTTAGGGGATAACCGGGTTGGCTCGGCTAGCCAGCCCAGTTAGACCTGGAAAACATTTTGAAACGTCCCTGTATTTTTGGTCTTGTGGGAAAATAATTTTGGAAACAATTTTTCCGGTTTACATGCATTTTTATATATTAAGTGGGTCGGTTTTTAGGAGAACTGGGTCTCCGTCGTTGAATTGTTCTACATGCAATTTTATTGGAAATTAAACCTAAGGTAGTGAATGCACTTATCAAAATTCATTTTGATGATTTTCGGATTTTTCTGAGTGTTTATGGGTTTTTAGAAATTTTTTGGGGATAAAAGCTGAAATTCTGATTCTAGAACGACGGTTACAGTCGTGCAACTGTAAATGGTTCAGGATCAAGATTTCGCCAAAATTTATTTTGAATCAAAAATGGAAGAAAAACAATCTGGAAATTAAGAACACTCGTACGACTGTATATACAGCCGTACGACTGTTCATCAAAACCAAGAATAGTCGTGTGACTGTTCTTAATTTCTAGGAGCAGAAGCGCGAAAACACAACAGAAAATGCATAAAACTCACTTCAAACACCCAGAAAGCAAGAAAAAGTGTAATGAAAAGTAGTGTCTACCTTTTTAGAAGCTAATCCAAGTCGATTTGACCCCTGGCGTCGCTCCAATCCTAACAAATTCGCGCTTTTCCTTTGAAATTGAAGTTGAGGGCTTTATGTCCAAAAATCCAAAAATGTTAGGGATTCTGATGATTTAAGTCCAGAATTTTGATTTGATTGTGAAGTTAATTGATTAGCCTAAGGATTTCTATCAAGTTTTAGCTTTAATCCTAACGAATTCGAAAGAAATAGAAGAGAAAAAGAGGATTCTTGAGCAAAGTTTTTCTTTCCCCTTTTTCTCGTCTCTTTCCTTCTCTTCCCTCTCTAATTTTCCACCAGAAATTCCATTGTTTTTCCTCTCCTCTCTTTTCCTTCCTTTTATCCTGCTTTCCCTGGTTACTTCCTATCCATCCCTGCGCATTAATTAAGCCACCCACTCTCCTCCATTTTCTGCTGCAAAGGTATGGGCTCCTGTAACTTTTCCGATATTACAGTCGTACGACTGTAATTTTTAAATTATAGTCACACGACTGCAAGGACAGTCGTACGACCATAAGCTTTTTTTTTTAAGTATAGAAAATTCCGGCGCTTACAGCTGCCCCTCGCGTGATCAAATTTGACACCTTGCTCCAAGTTTACAACACCTGAGATGATGAATTTGAGAGCGTGAATCAAAGCACCACGAACATTGGAATGAACCTTCTGATGAGATTGGCCGATACCGAGTCTAGGTTACCCGAGGTGATGCTGGGGAGGAAATAAACTGATATCAGGTCTAGGTTACCTGAGGCAAGAAAAGATGGAATGCGGTTAAGCCGATATCGGGTCTAGGTTACCGAGGCAAAGGAAAATGGATTACGAATTAGCCGATATTGGGTCTATGTTACCCGAGGTGAAGGGAGAGTGAAATTACGGTTAAGCCGATATTGGGTCTATGTTACCCGAGGCAAAGGAATGGTGAAATAATCCGATACTGGGTCTAGGTTACCCGAGGTGAAATTGATGAAGAGATTAGCCGATACCGTGTCTGGGTTACCCGAGGCGAAAATGATGAAAAGATTGGCCGATACCGGGACTGGGTTACCCGAGGCAAAATTGATGAAGAGATTGGCCGATACCGGGTCTGGGTTACCTGAGGCAAGCTTTACTGGGGAAATAGATGAAGTTGATCTGGGCTGATACTGAGTTCACATTGCTCGAGGTGGATCTATTGGGGAAATGGATGATGAAGCTGATCTGGTTCGATACCGAGTTTGCATTACTCGAGATGGATCTGCTGAGGAATTGAAGTTGGAGATGATGAATTCCTGCACTCCAGATAGCAAGTTTTCATTCCTTGATCGAGAGATTTTTAAACAAAAATTTTTTCCCCTTTGATCAAGCATGAAGACTAGCTGGGGATGAGTGATCGATGTATGTAATGTATGAATGCATGATGATGCATGTGTACGTGTATGCATTTTCCATCATTTGACGTTTTCGCCTTCCACCGGAGAAAGATATGTGGTGCCCCTGGTTGATTTTACTTTCTTCGGGGCTTTGCTTGGTGATTTTCAAAGGAATAAGGTGACTATTAGAATGTGTGATACTGCTAGGGAGATAATCATAGTGCTCCTTACAGAGATTCCGCTGGGGAAGAGTGTGGTAACTCGATTGGGAAAACAATTATGGCTTTCTTTATGTAGATTCTGCTAGGGAATTGTGTGATGACCCTATGGGAAGTTGATGTGATGACTTCTGTGGGGAATGTTGGGGACATTCTGCTTTTCATGCTTTGTGGGGAAATTATGAGTTTGTAAGTGCTCTAATTTTTGCTTGGGTTGCCCAATACGGGTTTTCAGCCCAGCGAGCTGCTCTGATTTTTGCTTAAGGCGCCTTTTCGGTTTTCGCCTTAGCAAGCTTTTCATATGCCCTAACTTTTGCCTAAACTACCTAATATGGGTTTTCAGCTTAGCGGGCTACTCTAATTTTTACCTGAGGTGCCTTTTCGGTTTTCACCTCAGCGAGCTCCTTTTTCTCTCTCTTTTTTTTTCATGATGATTGAGATGTCACCATGACCATTTTATTGCTTTTCTAGGAAGATGAACTGGATCTTAGAGGTCGACAAAAGATTTCAAATTGAATGTATTTAGTACATTTTCACTTGTTAAATAATGTGACTATTTCAATTAGTTGAATGCAAAGTGCTTTCTTTAAATATGTGTTTATGCAAGACAACTTTGTTTGTGCATTTGTCATAACCATGCAAATATATTTAAACAAACACTTCACTTTATTGATGAAGTCAAAATGAGTACATTTGAAACAAGTTGGTTCCTAAATGGTACAGATTCCACACTGAGCCAGAACCAGTCACCAGTCGTCCTTTTCAGGTTTTCCGACTGATTATTTTCTCTCGTGTCTTAACTTTTGCCTAGACCGCTCTTTTCGAGTTTTCAGCCTAGCAGACCCCCTTCTTTTTTTTACATGATAAAGCTTTAGCCTCTCCTGGTTGATAGGATTAGTGAACTCATTTTCATCCATGTCCAAGATGCTTACAGCACCTCTTGATAGCACCTTCTTCACCACATAGGGCCCTTCCCAGTTGGGTCTGAACTTGCCCCTAACATCGACATTTGAAGGCCTTAGCTGCTTTAAAACCAAGTCACCTGTTTTCAACTGCTGTTTGGAATACTTCACATTCTGATTATAGGCTCTGGCCATTCTGTGCTGGTACATCTGAAGATGATCCAGTGCCCTTAATCACCTTTCATCTAGTGCCGCCAATTGCTCATACCTAGCTTGAACCCATTCAGTCTCTGGCAGCTGAGCCTCCAGGGCAACTCTGAGTGATTTGAGTACTATTTCCACTGGCAACACTGCTTCCATTCCATATACCAAGGCATAAGGAGTTTCTCCTATCGACGTTCTGACACTGGTTTTGTAACCCCGAAGAGCATAAGGCAGTTTATCGGCCTAATCTTTGTAAGTGGTTACCATCTTTGATAAGTTCTTCTTTATTGCCTTGTTCGCTTCTTCTACTGCGCCATTAGCTTGAGGCCTGTATGGAGAAGACTTATGATGTTCAATACCATGTTCTATAAGTAGCTCAGCTGTTGCCCCTGGAAACTATACCCATTATCAGTTACTATATGGTGAGGAATCCCACACCGAGTGAAGATGTTCTTCTGGATGAATTTGACCATCTGCTTGGCTGTCACAGTGGTGAAGGATTCTGCTTCGACCCATTTGGAGAAATAATCAACTGCTACAACTATGAATCTGTGCCCATTAGATGTAGCTAGATGAATTTCACCAATCATATCTATCCCCCATGCTGAAAACGGCCAAGGAGATGCTAGATTCTAAAGTTCGAGTGGAGGAAGGTGACTAATGTCTGCATAGATCTGACATTCATGACATCTCTTCACTTTTCTTATATAATCTGCTTGCATCGTCATCCATAAGTAGCCTTGTCTCATGATCTTTTTGGCCATGGCAAGTCCATTCATATGTGGCCCACAGGACCCTGCATGTACCTGCTGCATCACTTCTTCTGATTCTTGCTCTGTCAAACACCTTAAAAGGACTCCATGTGCGGGTCTTTTGTACAGCTTATCCTCGAAGATTCTGAATTGACTAGCCATCTTTCTTAGTGTCAACTTATCAATAGCACTAGCCCCTTTAGGATACCTACCCTCCTTAACATACCTGCAGATGTCAAAGAACCATGGCTTTTCTTCAGCTGATAATTCCATCACTTTGTGCACCTCGAAGCAAGGATGTCTAGCAGTGGCTATGACCAGTGGTTGTACTTGTGTTTCCTCTGGATTTTCCCACATTGAGGACAAAGTAGCTAATGCATCACCCATCTTATTCTCATCCCTGGGGACGTGTCTGAATTCACACTGGCCGAATAAACCTTTTCTGAATTGTAGCAGCTCCAAATAAGGTCATAAGGCTTTTTCTTTCAGCTCCCACTCGCCCTGAGCTTGCCTGATCACTAGAAGTGAATCACTGACAATTAAGACATCATTTGCCCTTAAGGTTAATAGAGCTTCCATTCCAAATAAGCATGCTTCATATTCCGCCCCATTATTGGTTACAAGAAAGATCAGCCTCTTGGATAAAGGAATAATCTCACCATCCGGTGTTGCTATAAGTACCCTGATTCCAGTGCCTTTTCTATTCACTACCCCATCGAAGCACATGACCCATCTTTTTACTTCCACCATGGCTAGTTGCTCATCAGGGAATTCCAGATTCTTCGTATAGTCTGATTCTAGAGGTTGGTTTGCCAGAAACTCTGCTACGGCTCGCCCTTTAATGGTTTTCTTCATGATGTACTCGATGTCGAATTCAGACAAAAGTAACAACCACCTAGACAGTTTCCCAACCAATGCTGGTGCTTCATAGAGATACTTCATTGGATCCACCTTAGCCATGGCTTGTATCTTATAGGATTGGAAATAGTGGCGCAGCTTCTTGGTTAGCCAAATCATTGCCACACATGTCTTCTCCACTAGTGTGTACCTGGTTTCATACTCCAGCAATTTCTTGCTAAGGTAGTGGATAGGGTATTCCTTCCTCTCGTCTTGTTCTTGTGTAAGCATTGCCCCTATAGAGGATTCTTCAACTGCCAAATACAAAATCAGAGGTTTCCCTGGAACTGGTGGACTTAATACTGGTGGCTTCACCAGGTAAGCCTTGATCTTCTCGAATGCCAGCTGACACCTGTCATCCCACACAACTGGCTGATCTTTCCTTAATAGCTTGAAAATTGGTTCACAAGTGGAAGTCAACCGTGCTATGAAGCGGCTGACATACTGTAAGGAACCCAGGAATGATCTGACCTCCTTTTCTATCTTTTGGGAAGGCATATTTTGGATGGCCTTGATTTTATCTGGGTCCATTTCTATCCCCCTCTAGCTTACTACATGACCCAACAGCTTCCATGATGTGACCCTGAATATGCACTTCTTGGGGTTAAGTCACAAGTTATACTCTCCAATGTGTGTTAGAAATCTATACAGGATAACAGGATGTTCCTCCCGGGTTGTTGATTTAACAAACATATCATCGACATACACTTCGACTTCTTTATGGATCATATCATGCAACAGAGTTGTGACAGCCCTTTGATAAGTGGCTCCAGTGTTCTTTAACCCGAAGGGCATCACTCTGTAACAAAAAGTACCCCATTCAGCAATGAATGATGTTTTCACCTTGTCGATCACATCCATCAGAATCTGGTTGTACCCTGAAAAGCCATCCATGAAGGAGTACATCGGCGCTTTTGTTGTGCTATCAACTAGGACGTCGATATAGGGCAGTGGAAAGTTATCTTTTGGGCATGCTTTATTTAGGTCCCTGTAGTCGACGCATACTCTGACCCTTCCATCCGTTTTAGGCACAGGGACAATATTGGCTAGCCATTCTGTATACTCCACCACTTAGAGAAACCTGGCATCTATCTGTTTGGCCCCTTATTCTTTCACCAGCGTAGCCCATTCCGGCCTTAGCCTTCTCAACTTTTGCTTTACCGGTCTACACTTGGGGTCCGTTGGGATTTTGTGCACTGCTATTTCTGTGTCCACACTGGGCATGTCTTTATACGACCAGGCGAAAGCTTTAACATGTTTTTGGAGTATTTTTATTAATTCTTTCTCTTCCTCAGAGTTTAGCTCATGTGAAATGAGTACCATTTTAGGGTTTTCATCTGTACTTATATTGATTTCATGCAATGAAGTTTCATGTATGCTAAATATGCTTGATGGTGATTTAAATGCATGCACAGAATTATCAGGATAAACATCACACAAGTAAGCAAATTGGGATTTCATTGCATTGAACTTATCATAAAGTACATCAGTTACATTGAAAATGGAAGAAATAGATACAACAAAATCATTTTCATCCTCCACAGGCGGAGGTCCTTATTCTTCATCTACTTCCACCTTCCCTTCCAGAGCATCATCCGGAGTCGCATCTTTCTCTGCTTCTTTTCCGGTCACTTGCATCTTAGCTCTTTCCATAATCTTGGCGATTTCAGTGACCATAGAGTCTAAGTTCACTTTGGCCATTAATTCTTCACCGAATCCCTCCTTGGATTTCCCAAAAGCTTTGTTTAATGCAGCAGTCAAAGTTCCCGAGATCACCTCTGTAGTTTCAGCATAGGTCTTCTTTTCATCCTCTTCCTCGGCCACCTCTATGGCTTCTGCTACCACCTCAGATGATTCTCCTTCCAAAATTTTAGATTTAGCAGTTGCTTTTTCTGCTATTACAGGGGCTACTGGCTCTTCCTGGCTTTTGTCAAAATCAACCACATCTGCAAAGATCTCAAAGCCAGGATATTCGACACCTCCTACCATCATCGGTTCAGCATGACCCTTATAAAGGCCTTCTCCCGCCTTTAGAAATGGCTTCATCATAATCTTTCCATTCTTGCCCTTCCTTAGATTCTTCCGCTCAGATGCTCCTTCTTCATAACCAAGGCCACACTACTTCGAATTGCCAGAGTCGATCTTAAATTCTGGAACCCCTTGCAAGTTGATTTCGAGTTCCAGTCCCGGGACAAAGTTCTGCTTATACAGATACCAGGATAGCCACTCCAGCATGTAATTCTCGTAAAGGACCATAGGGGCATCCGTGTTCTCTTCTTCTTTGATTACAGTGACTTGAAACCCACCAAAAGGAACCACTTCTTCATTCACTGCAGCTACCATCGACTAGGCATCTGCCTCAACCGTCGCAATTCTGCCATTCATAGAGAACTTGATCATTTGATGCAATGTGGAAGGGACACCTCCCAAAGGATGGAACCATGGCCTTCCAAGCAACAGGGAGAATGTGACTGGGATATCAATCACTGTAAAAGCAACTGTGGACCTAACTGGCCCAATCTCTACTTCTGCCTCAAACGTCCCTATCACCATTTTTTAGAGTCATCATATGCTCGTATGACTGTTGATGATCTCTTTAACACTTCTTCACTCAGCCCCAGAAATGGCAACATCTTTAGTGGGTAGATATTCAGTGCTGACCCATCATCCACCATGATGCAAGGCATGACCTTATCCATCACATGGGCCCTTACATAAAGAGCCTTGTTGTGGGCCTTCCCTTCAACAGGTAGGTCTTTCTCGGAGAAGACAATATCAGGACTCCCAACATGAACTTTGTCTAACAAGCAGCACACAGCCTCTGGTGAAGCTATAGGGGAGACTTCAATCTCTGACAATTTCTATTCCAAAGCAGCCCTGTGATCCTTGGAGGTCAGAAGCAAGTGCCACAAGCTAGCTTGGGTAGGAGTTTTCTTTAGTTGGGAAATGACAAGATCTTCTTTCTCAACTCCTTCTGGCACCGAAGTACTGCCCGACCCATTCATCGGTACTTTATCTTTCAGCTGATATACCGGCTGATATACCCTTCCACTTCGGGTCACGTGCTGCACTTCTTGAATCTTCAGCTTTTCAACAGCTGGGAGTTTGACTGCTTCTCCTTTGTCAAATTCTTCATACTCATCTTCGGAGTCGAGATCATCCAGACTTATGGGCTTGATCTCCTTACATCCCTTCTTTTTCTCACATTCGGGTTCCACTTCAGGTTCCCCTATCGCCACTGCCTGAATCATAGGGTTCGCTTGCAAAACTTGGGCAAATATAAAGTTAGCCGGTAACCCTGACTAGACCATGTTAACCCGCTTTTCTAATGCCGGCAGTGGGTTGGTTTCAGTGCAAGGTTTGGCTGGCTCTTGTAGCTTTCCCTCGTCGATGAGCTTCTGGATAGCATCCCTTAGATTGTAGCAGTTGTTGGTTCGGTGGCCTGTCACCACATGATAAGTGCAGAAGTTATCTTTGTCAGCTTCCGATGGCTTCTTAAATGGCCTTAAAGACTGCAGCAGGCCACCATTCCTACACTTGGTGAATATCTTTGCTAAAGTAAGAGTCCAAGGTGATATGACTGGTCCTCCAGGACCCCTATTCTGGTTGCCTTGCTACTGATTCACAGCAGCCACTTCAACTTGCTTCACCTCTGATGATTACCCCTGCTTGCCACTGGAACCTAAACCAGAACCACTGCCAGACCCAGCTGCTGTGGTTGATCTATACCCTGAGGTGTACCCTGTGCTTCTTCCTCCCTTGTGACCGGTTAGCTTCTCCTCTTCATCCCTTTCTATCTTCATAGCCATGCTGTAAACCTCACTGAGCTCCTTAAAGGGATGGAATTTCATGTTGTTCTTGAAAATGTCTTTACTGCCATCAATGAGCTTCTGTATAAGCTTGTCTTTGTCAGGGCAGTTCTTTAGGAGGATCATCTTGTTCATCCACCTCTGGTAGTATTCATCAAAGGGCTCGTTGAACTTCTGCTTTATCCTTTCCAAATCATACAGCTTCACCTGGATTTTAGTGTTAAAGCTGTAGTATTTGATGAAAGCCACAGATAAGATCTCCCAATCAGATTGTTCCTCCTCCGTCAGTGAGTTGTACCATCCTAGCGCTCCTTCCTACAGTTTGGTAGGGAATAGATTAATCAATTACTGCTTTATGGCACCCGCCGTTATCATAACTCGGGCATACAGGTTCACATGGGCCTCCGGAGAGCCCATTCCTTTGTAAGTAGCGATCTTCGGCACCTAGAAGCCAATGGGGAATGTCTTGATGCCCTTACTGATCATGGCATCCACATTTACTCCCTTCTTCTATTCAGCACTAATACTGACCCCCTTCTTCAACTGGGCCATGACTTCGTCTAGTTCAGAACACTTTGCCTTCATCCTTTGTTCCATAACTGCTTCTATCTCCTGCAGCTTCTCAAGGCTAGCCGAAGCGTCACCGCCATGTTAGGATGACTTAGCCTCTTTCTCTTTCTCGGCTCCACTACTACCAGCCTCACCAGCTTCCCTTACAACTGCCCGCATCTCTTCCTTCAACATGTCGCGGAAGTCTTGGGATTTGAAGAAATCTCTCAAAACATCAGCCATGCTTGGTGTCTATTCTGCCATATTCACTCCTTCCCCAGGCTCAGAATCACTGTCACTCTTAACTACCTTCTATCTCCTAGCTGCCCTTGAAGCTTGGGATCTTGTCCAAGGTCACTCCAGTGTATTCCGCTTAGGAGTAGACAGGAGGTATTAGGGTCGTGAATGAATAACGTGATGTGACATGAAAATTAAGACATTGAACATGCTTGAGATGAATGGAGTGAAATTATGTATGGAATGATGGTATGAATGTTTTCTTCTTATTATTTTTCTTCTTTTGAGGGCATTCCAAAAGCACCCAATGCTTATGCAAGAATGTCACGTGTGGGCCGGCACACGGGCAGAGCTTCGGTGCCTTGGGGCACTTAATGAATTCGTGAAATGGTCGCGTGTATACCGGCACACAGACGGAGTTTTGACGCTTTGTAGGTCTATGAGATGATATGAAATGGTCGCTTTGTAGGTTTCGATGCTTTTGAGCATATGATATGAAATGATGTTATGAGAAAGTCACGTGTAATAGGGACACGGACAAAGATTCGGCATTCGAGGAACGCCTTTTTATGATTTGGTGATGTTATGGACCTATATGTATACTAATTAGGTACTCAGGGAGTATCTTGAATGGTGAATTAATGTCATGAAGTGGTCGGATGTGGACCATGGTGTTATATGATGTTTATGATAAATGGGTGTGATGTCATGAAATGCGTCGTGTAAATTGTTACACGAAAATGGGCCTAAGACTGTTGTGGCTTTTATTGAATGAAATGATTTTGGTGGAATGGCCAAATGCAATCCGGTGCATCGGTAAAACAGGGGTAATTTTGGGTACCCGATATGTTATGAAATCTAATGGGATGGTCATGATAGGCGTCCTTGAAATGCCCCTTAATTTAATTTAAGTGAAATGTGGTGAATGAACATGTCACACAATATGCAAATGGCTGCACGAAAACGTGGGTTAGGATGCATGACACACTTAATGATGTTATGTATGTTATGTGAAAAAAATGCCAATCACACAAGTTTAATGTTATGGCTGAAAAAGAAACCATTAATGTGAATGACAAACAATGAATTAATGTTTTACACACGAAATAAAATGCAAATGGCTTCATAAAAATATGGGTTAGTATCACACAAAAATGTTTGTGTATGGTATGTCACGTGTATGGAAAGTGGTGATTATGGCATGTTATGCATGCATAGGTAGCAATGGGAATGTATCACGAGATGGTGAAGAGCACATAGCAAGCAAAACGAATTCTTCCAACCTTATTCCTCCAACGTGGTCAGTCTCGAAAATTTCTAACCGAGTCCTAGGCGGGGTTCACTTCGATCACCAACCAGGGGTGATGAAGGCGCGATTTTATTATTATTCACACAATTATTTTGGTATCCTAAGGGAATCCAACTAGGGCTGCCTATAAGGGTTCAATCAAAGTCAGGATAACATCAAGGTTCTCATAGCAAGATATACTCCTCACTTCTCCCCACTCAAGGGTTCTAGCGAAGGGGTTTGTACGAGGCTATGAGTGGTGTTTCATATTCATGCCCCTAAGACCAAGAGGAACTTAGGCGACACCTTAACAATCCACCGGGCTATAAAAGGATACCTAAACTAATGCAACAATGGCTAACTAAAATGCAAATAAAATACCAAAAGAGAATCATCCACCTTATTTTAAATAGACACGTTTCAGGGCTTGTCAAATTCTTTTAAGTTTTTAAGGAAACTTTTCAAGAAATCCCCAGCGAAGTCGCTACTGTGAGCGGACGACATGTTTTCGATGAGACACGGGACTCCCTCTAAGAAGGGGCGCCACGATCTCGGGCGGGCCCCTTCCTCGGGTGGGGTTTTTAGAATGGAAATTCACGTTTGAAAAATAAATGGAATTAATGAATTAAAGAACCGAGACCTAAGTCTCGATGAATATTGTAGAGTTGCCACCCGGCTCAGCTCAACAGGGAAATTCTTAAGGTAGCTGAACCGGACGAGCAGTCGCTACACTATCCAGAGATTTGGTTCCGGACAAGTCCTTTATTTCGTGTCTAATTAAAGTAAATATTGCCAATGTTCTCAAATGGTATTTCAAAATCTAAAGTCAATTTTATTGAATATGAAAGGCATTCAGCGCGCATACAAATATTCAATACAAAAGTAAGGAAAAGAAATAAATATTAATTGGCTTACAACCAAATCGAATGGAAAAATAAAAACTCTCGCCTCACTTGTACAATCGCCTAGAATACACAAGAATCTAAAAATAATTACAACCGCCTAAATGCATGATTAATTCTATTAAAATACAAGTAAAATGAAAATTAAGATAATTTAAAAGCTGCAAAACAAAGGTCAGCACAATTTATACGGCACGCCACAAGTTGGACTCAAGCATGACAGAACGGGAAATCAAGAATTGGGGGCATGCATTTAGGGGATAACCGGGTTGGCTCGGCTAGCCGGCCCGATTAGATCTGGAAAACATTTTGAAATGTCCTTGTATTTTTGGTCTTGTGGGAAAATAATTTTGAAAATAATTTTTCCAGTTTACATGCATTTTTATATATTAAGTGGGTCGGTTTTCGGGAGAACTGGGTCTCTGTCGTTGAATTGTTCTAAATGCAATTTTACTGGAAATTAAACCTAAGGTAGTGAATGCACGTATCAAAATTCATTTTGATGATTTTCGGATTTTTCTGATTTTTTATGGATTTTTAGAAATTCTGATTCTGGAACGAGGGTTACAGTCGTGCGACTGCAACTACAGTCGTACGACTGTAGTTTACAGTGGTGCGACTGTAAACGGTTCATGATAAAGATTTTGCCAAAATTTATTTTGAATCAAAAATGGAAGAAAAACAATCTGGAAATTAAGAACACTAGTACGACTGTATATACAGTCGTACGACTGTTCATCAAAACCAAGAACAGTCGTGCGACTGTTCTTAATTTGCTGGAGCAGAAGCACGAAAACACAGTAGAAAATGCGCAAAACTCACTTCAAACACCCAGAAAGCAAGAAAAAGTGTAAGGAAAAGAAGTGTCTACCTTTTTAGAAGCTAATCCAAGTCGATTTGACCCCTAGCGTCGCTCCAATCCTAACAAATTCGCACTTTTACTTTGAAATTGAAGTTGAGGGCTTTATCTCCAAAAATCCAAAAATGTTAGGGATTCTGATGATTTAAGTCCAGAATTTTGATTTGATTGTGAAGTTAATTGATTAGCCTAAGGATTTCTATGAAGTTTTAGCTTTAATCCTAACGAATTCGAAAGAAATAGAAGAGAAAAAGAGGATTCTTGAGCAAAGTTTTTCTTTCCCCTTTTTCTTATCTCTTTCCTTATCTTCTCTCTCTAATTTTCCACCAGAAATCCCATTGTTTTTGCTCTCCTCTCTTTTCCTTCTTTTTATCCTATTGTCCCTGGTTGCTTCCTGTCCATCCCGGCGCATTAATTGCGCCACCCTCTCTCCTCCATTTTCTGCTGCAGAGGTATGGGCTCCTGTAACTTTTCTGATATTACAGTCGTACGACTGTAATAAGCTTTTTTTTTAAGTATAGAAAATTCTGGTGCTTACAATAGGCAAGAATCCTTTCTTTGCCTTTTCCATGCTGAACTTTTTAGAACCTTGTCTATGTACATGGTCTGACTTAGGCCTAGAAGCCGATTGGATCTATCTCTGTAGATCCTGATCCCTAAGATCGTCTTAGCTTCACCTAAGTCCTTCATTGTGAAGCACCTACTCAACCACTCTTGACCCCTTGCAGTGTTGGTATGTCGCCTCCAATGATAAGGATGTCGTCAACATACAGCACTAGGAAGGTGGAAATGCTCCCACTAGCCATCTTATATACACAGGGCTCATCAAAATTCTATGTGAAGCCATATTCTGTAATGGCCTCATTGAATCTCTGATTCCATGACCTCGATGCTTGCTTCAAATTGCATACCCGTCATGGATACTTTGGATCGATAAAACCCTTAGGTTGTGCCATATGCACATCCTAGAGTAGCTTTCCATTAAGGAAAGCGGTCTTAACATCCATCTGCCATATCTCATAATGGTACCATGCAGCTATGGCTAGTAGTATCCTAATGGATTTGAGCATAGCAACTGGTGAAAATGTTTCATCATAGTCAATTCCTTGAACTTGATTGAATCCTTTTGCCACCAATCACCCCTTGAAGGTGTTGCTAGCCTTTAAGTTGAAACACCACTTGCAACCAGTCACCTTAGCACCCGGAGGTGGATCCACCAAGTTCCATACTTGGTTATCGTGCATAGATTGCATCTCAAACTCCATGGCTTTGTGCCATCGATCTGAGTGTGGGCTTTCAATAGCCTCCTGATAGGTCTTGGGCTCCTCTTGGTCAACGACCATAAGGTCCCCATCATCAGTCACGAGAAAGCCGTACCTCTCTGGCTGATGACATGTCCTACCAGACCTTCTATGGTCCTGTGCAACCGGTTCTGGTTCCTCAATTTCTTGAGTAGTCAAATCGGTTCCCGAAGCATCCTCAGCAGTAGCTGCAGGAGTTTTTGAGTCTTTAACTTCTAAAAGTTCAACATTATTCCCACTATCTCTCTTGGAAAGGAATTCCCTCTCCAAGAAGACTGCATTTCTGGCTATGAAAACTTTGTTTTCCGCCGGATTGTAGAAGTAATAACCCTTAGTTTCCTTAGGGTAACCCATAAATTGGCACTTGATAGATTTGGACTCGAGTTTGCCACTTGTCAATTTCTTAACATGTGCATCACAGCGCCAAATCTTAAAGAAGGAAACATTGGGCTTTCGGCCCTTCCATAGTTCATATGCTGTTCCCTCAACTGCCTTTCTTAGTGTATTATTAAGAATGCAAGCAGCTGTCTCTAAAGCATAGCCCCAAAAGGTGACTGGGAGTGTAGCTTGACTCATCATCGAGCGAACCATGTCTAGCAAGGTCCTATTCCTCCTTTCTGACACTCCATTCCACTGGGGTGTACTAGGAGGAGTGAGTTGGGATACAATCCCACACTCTCTCAAAAATGAGTCAAACTCTTAGCTCAAATATTCACCCCCTCGATCAGATCGAAGTGCTTTTCTTTTCTTGCAAAGTTGCTTTTCTACTTCATTCTTAAAGTCCTTGAACCTTTAGAGAGTCTTAGACTTATGCTTCATCAGATACACATTCCCGTATCTGCTGAAGTCATCCGTGAAGGTGACGAAGTATAGAAAAACCAGATCTAGCACTAGTGCTCATTGGGCCGCATACATCGCAATGTATTAGCTCCAATAGTTTTGAGGCCCTTTCAGTAGTCTTACTAAAAGGCTCCTTTGTCATCTTGCCTCTCAAACAAGATTCGCATGTGTCATAAGACTGGATGTCAAATGACCCTAGCACTCCACTAGAGTGAAGCCTAGCTATGCGCTTCTCATTTATATGGCCAAGTCAACAATGCCAGATGTAAGTAGGATTAATTTCATTTTTTTTAATCCTTTTAGTATTTATGTTAGAGATTGAACTTTCACGTTTTAGATCAAGGATATATAAGCCATTTTCAAGAAATGCTATTCCATAAATAATATTGCCACATTGCATAGAAATTCTACCATGTCCAATATTAAATATGAAACTAGAAATATCCAACAAAGAAACAAAAATAATATTCTTGCGCATCGCAGGTAAAAAATAATAGTTTCTTAGTTCCAAAACAAATCCACTAGGCATCTCCAAGAAATAATCTCTGATCTCCATGGCCTGAACCCGAGCACCATTTTTGACTCGAAGATCTACTTCTCTAGATCATAATAATCTCCTATTTCTTAGACCCTGCACATTTGAGCAAATGTAAGATCCACATCCAGTGTCCAAGACCCAAGATGTAGAAATAGCCAGATTAATCTCAACAACACAAATACCTGAAACCTTAGCTTTGGACATGAGCTCTTCCAGTGCCCCTTCCCATGACACTCTTGGGCCACCACCTTTTTGCCCTTAGCCTTGGCCTTTTGGGCCTTAGCCTTGGCCTTTGATTTGGCCTTTCCCTTAGCAATGGACGTATTGCCCTTGTTCACCAGCAATACTTCAGGAGTCTTCTTAAGAGATTGCACAGCAAGCTTGAGCATGCCATGCAGCTCAACAACCGATTTATCCAACCCTTGCATATGGTAATTCATGATAAACTGGTTGTAAGACTCAGGAAGTGACCTAAGAATAATGTTTGCTGCGAAGTCTTGTGGAACTGGCAAGCAAAGGTAGGAAAGTGTATCAATATACCCCTTCAACTTTAGCACATGAGTGCTAACAGAAGTCCCAGCTACCATCACAGTCGTGCAAAGTGCCTTAGTTTTCAGGTAACGTTCCTGACGAGCCTGATCTTGGAACATCTTTTTAAGTTGATCCATCATCCCATAAGCATGCTCATCCATGAACTGCTTCTGAAGATCAGAAGCCATGGTACCCAGCATGAGGCACGAGACATCTCGGTCATCCCTCAGGTACTGGTCATACTGCTCCACCATCACCGTGGTGACGCCTCGACCTACGGGAGGGCCAACTGATAAAGGAGCATTCAGTACATACTCCTTAGACTCTTATCTAAGAACTATTTGTAAGTTCCTAGCCCAGTCCTGGAATTTAGTCCCCAAAAGTTTCTCCTTCTCTAAGAGTGACCTAAGTGAAACTGAGTTGTTGTTTGTTACAGCCTTTTAAATTGCTTAAGTGAAATGGGATTATCTACATGGAAGAAATCATTGCTTGACTTAGAAATTTTTAAGCCAATTCAAATTAATAATCTGATTTTAATTTGTTTATTGGTGATATTAATTGGATGACTTGACCAAGATCCACAACTTATCAATGACTGGCCGAACTAGGGCTCACTAACCAACCATTGATTTGTTTGTTTGGACAACCTATCCAATCCTTCCATGACGGACTCTTGGTTTGATGGGCTTATTGACACTTTATCCATCTGTGCTTAGGGCCCGCTCTGAGCTAATGCTACCCATGTTGAGTCAAACCACCATTCACATGTTAACCATACCAAGTGTCCTAACCCTCGACGACCAACCAAATACTACAATGTACCCAGCTACGGCATGGCGCACATTGCAGCATCAATGGGAGGAAGAGGTGTGAATGTGGGATGCACTTTTAAACGACTCAATATTTTAATTTCTGGATTATAATTAAGTTATACGACTTAGCATGCATAAACGCGGGTAATAATTTGGTGATCCATACATCCATATTATATGACAAATGCAATAGCATACTTAATTTAAAATAAATGAGATCCTATGGGCCTTTAATTACAACCTAATGAAAAACTAGATATCCTATCTAATTCTTCAAGGGCCGGACTACAATCCTTCTTGGGCTCCCACCATGGGCTTGCTCCATCTGGGCCTTCCTCCATACTTGATGCAATTAGAACAATTTTGTAAAATAAAATCTATTCTAAAATGACATCAGAATAAAAAAAATGGCACGCAGGCCATATTTCCCAAAATTAAATTACAACCGATAACAATTTAGGGCCCATAGAACTCAACATGACATTTCAAACAAAGTAACTGTCGTGCACATACATACCAATATGATACATGATCATGGCATTCCAAATTATAAATATAAATGTTAAGCCGAGTTACTTAGGGTGAAATCGCCAATTTTAACAAATGTGATTAAGGCCCATAAAGGCCCAATGGATAACATCCATAAATGCATAATTAACAATTTTGCTCCCACTTGAATTTGGGTTGTCACAAATTTAAAATTTAGCTCTCCCAATTTTAACCAGTGTCACGGTTTATTGGGCCAATTTCACAAAGTCCATATTCAATTTAATATGCAAACAATTAAATTAAATATGCATGCCAACAAAATAAACAATTTAAATACAAATTAATTAAAAAATAATAATTTAATTTGCATTAGGGTCCGGGATAAAAAAGATACCCGCAAAATAAAAAATCGGACCCGAAACCCGCGCGCGGCGTTGCTGTCTCAAAGGGGCAGCAGTGCCGCTGCGCGTTAGCCTGCCACTGCAGCAGGCTGTGGCCAGCAGCTGCTGCACAAGGAAGGGGAATCCCAATTTGCGATTCCCTTTGCCAAACCTTTTTTTTTAATTAAATCATAAAAAAAATAATCCATCAAAAATTAAATTATCAATAAGACAATAATTTTAGATGGAAACCAATTGGGGAAAAAAAATCAAAAACCTCAAACAAGAATTCTAGGGTTAAAAGAAAAATAAAACCAATTAAGAAAGAATCCTAAAATCACAAACTTGAAACCCATTCTTTCTTCAAGAACGCTTTCAAGAACCAATTCTAATCAATCTAATGGACAAAACCTAGGCTCTGATATAACTGTTGGGATTCGTCATCGGAAAAATAACCTGGCGCAGCAGAAAATACACAGTTTAAAATTTCATAGAATCCACCTATCGTGTCCAATTACCATTGAATAGAATAAAAACAATATGAATCAAGAGAGATTAAATCACCAGATTCGTCTCCTTTAGAGACTACTGCAGAATCGTTTCTTGAAACTGCGATCTCCAAAGTCTGTTGCACAACCAACTATTGAGTGGGAGGAGCCCGTACTAGCCGAAGACGCAAAGGAATGGAGGTTTAATGCTAGGATTTTCGGCTGTTTTTGGGGCTACTCTTGGTGGATGAAATTTCCAGTAATTAATTAGGGTTGAATTAGGGTTTTATTCCTTAAGTGTGCCCTTATATAGACACCTTGTCCAATTGGGTTTTAATTAGGTTAATTAAACCCAAGCCCACTAGGATTATAATTACATAAATAAACTTTAATTAAAAAGTATATACTATGTAATTTAATTCCATTTGGCTAAATTTAATTACCCCTAAATAAAATTAAATCACACTTAAGTAAATACAATACATGTATTTAATTTTCCTACTTAGGAAAACTATTTAATTAATTGTTTACTTTATGTAATTCAATTAATTGATAAATTAATTAATTACATTATGTAAACTTATTAATTAAATTAAATTCAACCCAATGTTAATTAATTACATTGACACTGAATGTCAACTAATTAATTAATACATTCCTTCCAATGTACATTACATTTACAATTTCTATAAGTTCCGGCTCAGTTGATCTATGTGCACGATCCTATGGGTCTCTCATTATGTTGGCAGTAGGCCCAAAGCCTACAAACTATAAGTGGATTTTAGCAAACCATTACAGCCCCCAATTAAGATAGAGATGCAGCAATCTTTCAAAGACACTCGTCCGGTAGGAATCTCATAGTGTCCTTTGCCTAACGATATCGATATGAATAAACAAGAGGCATGGTGTCCATCATCCTCTTATGTTGTTTATTATATTTCTTGATCTTGAGTTGACTGATTAATCAAATAAGCAACCAACTTATTTGGGTATGGCCATACACTTATCAGTCCCACTCATCAAATGGCCAATGATATCATCTTGGTGTTACCCGAGTGGCAATTTCATCACTTCATCGTCAATATCAACATGTTCACCAGTCCACCCAATCATACCCGTATTTAGCATTCTTTTACAGACCTGTTAGGCGTATGTCAAAGTGAACCGTATTCGATGTTGATATTATAATGAAATCTGGTCTAAGGACAAAAGAGACCTACTGAAGAAAGACTTATGACGCGACAACCATGTGGCTTTCTTGTGCCGATCGATCCAGTCCCATGTCAACGACATGTACCTATATTAATGACTGACTATACAAGTACCATGGCTAGTTGAGAACTACCATACAGTCATCGAATATACAAGTCTTTGGTTCTCTTCGTTCCCACGATTAGAACATACCTGGGATAGGTTTTATGATTATCAATCAATGGATACTCAACTCATATTATAGCACAAGATATAAATGAAATAGATTAATTACCTTCATTAATGTGACACAAATAAAGTATTCATATAATGAGTCTTAATGTATAATACAAAATACAAGAATCCAATGCCCTAAGAACTAAGGAACACCAACACTTTGCTTTGCCTTTAGCAAGAGGAGGTTTCCCCTTGTTGACCATAAGTACCAGCGGAGTCTTCTTGATCGGCAGTTCAGTGAGCTGAAGCATCCAATGCAGCTCACTGACAGTACGGTCCATCCCTTGCTTGTAAAAGCTCAAGATGAATTGATCATAAGAATCCGGTAAGGAAGCTAGGATCGTGTTAACCGCCAGCCCTCGTGAGATAGGCATTCCAAGATGGGCTAAATTATCCAGATAGCCCTTCATCTTAAGCATGTGTACACTCACAGATGTCCCAGCCCCCATCTTACAGCTGTGGAATGCCTTGTTGATTTGGTACCTTTCCTGATAAGCTTGCTCATAAAACATCTTGTTAAGAGCTGTCATCAAAGCAAAGGCCTGATGATCCATGAACTATTTTTGCAATTCAGGAACCATACACGCCAACATCAAGCATGTCATGCCCCAGTTATCCTTTATATGCGCCAAGTATTCCTCCAGTTGGGCAGCCAGTGGATTACTTCCCGTTAGCAAAGCCGGTACAGGATTTTCTAGCAGATACTCTTTAGACTCTTGTATTAGAACTTTCCTTAAGTTCATAAACCAGTCCCAAAAGGTAGGGCCAGCTTGTCCCATTCCAGGAAAGATAGTAGTGATAAAATATTATTCGTAGCCATTGCTTACTACACAGAAAAATTTACAAGTGTAAATAAAGGGCTTAACTTGTTTTTCCCATATTTTAATTAATAATGAATCATGTTATTAATTAACTCGAGTTGATGGGCTCATGGGCCGAAATCCATATTATATCAAGATATAGCAAGACGAGGGCCTAGAACAACTATACGCCAATTTTTAGGTAGGAATGTCGTCCAATCCCAACCTAGGGACTCTCGGTTTGATGGGTGTGTCGGCACTTACCCATCTGTGCTTAGGGCCAGGAACATCCTACTACCCACGCTAAGTCAAAACCTCCATCCAAGTGTTAGAGTAACCAATACTCCAACCCAATACAAAATGACGATACTCCAGTGCATCCAATGGGGGTTGGTCTACAGCTGGCCCATCCCCACTTCGAGTAGGTTATGAATGAGGGAATCACTTTTAAGAGACTTAGTAATTATCATTTGGTTATTAGATTCAATTAATAACGGCTTAGATGCATAGGCGGGTGATATTGGGTTGGATCATACAATCTTACATGTAAATAAATAAAGCATAATTAAATAAAAATGAAATGCTATGGGCTAAAATGTACATCCTAATATAATTCTAGTAAACCTATACTAGAACGACATCAGGTGGGCAGCATCCTCATCCTTCTAGCATGCTAATCCAATCGGCTTCTTCTTTACATAATATCATAATAAACAAATAAAATAAAATTACATAAAAAAAGAAAACAGCACGCAGGCCGTATTTACCAAAAGAATATTACAACCCAAATAAATAAGGACCTATACATTCCATTCATGCATTTAATCAAACATCCATGTAAACCAATACATACAATTTATAAACATCTTAAATGCACGAATTAATCCCATTTCATATATGTCCATAGCCATTATATTGAAATCGCCAAAATTTGTCCATTCATGGTTATAAGCCCTTATGGGCCTTGGGAGTCCAGCCTAGGCAGAACACTACTTCCATTCCAATTAGGAAACCATGAATTCCAAATTAGCCATCCGGGTAATTGTGCTAAGAAAACCCGAACCAATTATAATAAACCATATTAATTTCCAAAATTAATATCACATGAACGAAAATTAAAACCAGAAATACACGTAGATTTCCTTGAATCCAGTCCCATGAGCTTAAGATGTGGAAATCAAAAACTTAAAGCACAAAGGAGAGAGTTTCAAAACCTTACCACAAAGTCTCTCTAAGAGACGGATGCGGACTGTAGGAACCAAAGTAGACTCTCTCCAACGTCACGTACACGAATGGCTCTCGGACCCAACCCATGCTAGCGACACAAATTATACAAGAAGAAAGGGAGAGAGGGGCGGCACACAAGAAGAAATATGACTTATCACTTCTCATCATCCTCTTTTATCCAAAAATGAGTCACCATTCTCATCAACGACTCACCATTAAGCCAAAAATCAGCCCCTAATTTCAGCCAAGAAATCCCACTTCATGTGGGCAATTTCATTTTAAGACTAAGCCCAATTTTACATCCTTTGATTTAATTAATTTCAAATGCAACTTTAATATACCATGTATTCTTATACATTATACCATAATATATTACATACATTTAAATTAAAATTCATTTGACCTATTCATTTAATCAATGTATTAAATTAGACATACATAAAATGAAATACATGTAAACCTATACATGTAATAATATTTCCACCTAGGAAATAATTCCATAAATTAATTCATTGAATTAATTATGAGAAGGCCAAAATAAATATCAATTATAATATATTGATCAATCCAATTGACCTATATAATATAATAAATAAGTCTCTCTCTCTTCAAACGTGTATACTCCAAGTACACACTTAATCCGAATAGTTAAAGTCCAGACGTTCAATGTGTGTGATCCGATGGGCCCGTCTTTATGTTGGCAGTGGGCCAAGGCCCACAGACTGCAAGCAGGCTCTAGCAATCCAATGCAGCCCCCAATTAAGACGGAGTAAGCAGTCCAACTGAAAATGTTACCCTGTAGTTTGAACTTGTAAATCCCATGTCACTGATATCGGCATCCAACATAAAGGCATGGAAGTATCACCCTCTGATATCGCTGATATCCCTTGTTTGGGTGCGGCCGCACACTTATCAGTAACATTCTTCAAAAGGCCAGTGATGTCGACTCAGTGAATCACTGAGTGACATTCCCATCTGCATATCTATAGCACTGCCATGTTCACTGACACACCCGAACGTACCCATACTTGGCACCCTTTTATAGGCCTATTAGGTGTACACCAAAGTCTGCCACTTCACATGCAACACCATCATATGGTCCGGTCCAACGACTTATACAAGTACTACATGAGAATCATTTATGATACTATACGATGTAAATTCCCGTTAAGTGGATCGATCCAGTACCATGCCCTTTTTGCATGTACCCATTAACCTGGTTGACATCCCATGTTTTATGACTGGTAAGACACCGTCATACAACCCGGCTAATGATAGTCTTTAGTTCCATTCATTCCCATGATTGGAACAGACTACGGATGACTTTATGGCCATATCTTTTTCCCTATCCACAGTCTTACTGCCAAGTGCATGACACTTGACAATATGGATATGGATATGTCCATTGGATACTCTATTTAAAATACAGCACAAGACATATAATAAATAGATTAATGCCTTTATCTCTTGACACAAATTGTATCATACATAAAGTTCACATTAATGTACACATGTATTATACAAACACAAGGACCAATGCCTCGGGACTAAGGCATTTCCAACAATCTCCCACTTGCCCTAGTACCTACTAGGCATGGGTCTAATCCCTAAAGATCTAGTATAACCTTCATGCATAGGCATAGCCAAGCGTGCTGGTCAAAAGATATGCGACATTGTCTTTGGTGTCCACTCTGTGTAATGAAATGTCACCTCTCTCAATGATTTCTCGTATTAAGTGAAACTTCCTGGGTTCATGCTTCGTGTATATTTGTGACCGGGGCACAAAGCTTGTGCAACAGTCCCTCGTTGTCACAGAAGATATCAACTAGTTCCCGGATAGTAGATATTATCCCCAGTTCTGTGATAAACTTCTTTCTCCATACAGGTTCCTTAGCTGCTTCACATGCTGTAATATACTCAGTTACTGTGATTGAAACCGCGATGGTCGGTTGCTTGGAGCCTCTCCAACAATAGCACCACCATTTAGCATGAATACACACCTATACTGTGACTGCTATTAATCCTGGTCGGTCTGGAAGCTTGTATCAGTGTATCCAGTAACTGACAGCTCTTCTTAACCTGCATGGGCGACATCAGGTCTTGTACATAGCGTGGAGTACATGATTGATCCTATAGCCAAAGCATATAGAACCAACTTCATGTTCTCCCTGTCCTGCCTTACCTTAGGACAGTACTTCTTACTAAGTTTCAGCCCATGACTCATTGGCAAGAAACCTTTCTTGGCATGGTCCATGCTGAATCTTTTCAGAACTATGTCTATGTACTTGGCCTGACTTAGGCCTAGAAGCCGATTAGGTCTATCCCTGTAGATCCTGATCCCTAGGATCAACTCAGCTTTACCTAAGTCCTTCATTGCAAAGCACTTACACAACCACGGCTTTACCCTTGTAGTGTTGGTATGTCGCTTCCAATCAGAAGGATGCCTTCCCTATATAATACAAGGAAATTTACTATGCTCCCACTAAACCTCTTATACACACCCTTAAAGGTATTATCGGCCTATAGCTTATAGTACCACTTACAACCTATTACCTTTGCACATGGAGGTGGATCAACCATGTTCCAGACCTGATTATCGTACATAGATTGCATATTTGCCTCCATGGCAGACACTGGGCTAGTTGTAGCCTACTGGTAGGTTTTGGGCTCCCCTTTGTCCAAGACAAAATGAGCGTAATCATCAGAAACGAGAAACCCATATTTCTCATGTTCCCGACGATCCCTACCAGACCTTCTAGGTTCTTGTGTGACCTAGGCTGGTGCTTCCACTTGTGGAAGCTCCACCATGGTCTCCAAGTTATCCTTTTCAGGAGTTTGTGAGCTTTGAACTTCCCTAAGTTCAACATCGCTCCCACTGTCTTTCTTGGAAAGAAATCCCTTTTCAAGAAGGACCCCTTTTGTGCTATGAACACCTTGTTCTCAATGGGGTTGTGGAAGTAAGACCCTTTGGTTTCCCTTAGGTAGCTCACAAACAGGCATTAGTCAGTTTTGGGTTCTAGTTTTGCTCACAATCAATTTCTTGACTTGTGCACAACAACCCCAAATCCGTAGGAAAGACACATTGGGCACCCTGCCCGTCCATATTCCAAAATAGGGTCTTTTCCAAAGCCTTAGTCAGAGTATAATTGAAAATGAGAGCCATTGTCTCAATAGCGTATCCTTAAAAACTTATTGGGAGGGAGTCATAACTCATCACTTGAGCAGACCATGTCCGACAGGTTCCTATTTCTCCGTTTGGACACCCCATTCCATTGTGGTGTTCCTCGAGGAGTGAGCTATGGAACTATTCCATGCCCTCTCAAATATGAGTCAAACTCTATGCTTATATACTCACCACTTCGGTCCAACCGAAGGGCTTTGATCTTTCTGCCTAGTTGGTTCCGTACTTCGCTCCTAAATCCCTCCAACCTATGAATGGTCTTAGAGTTATATTTCATTAAATAGGCATATCTGATGAAATCATCTGTAAAGGAGACAAAGTATAGATGTTCACCCCTGGTTTCTTTGCTCATAGGTCCATATATACCTGAATGTATTAGGTCCAGTAAGCTAGTGGCCCTTTCAGCCTCTTTGCTAAAAGGAGCTTTAGTCATTTTACCTCGTAAACGAGACTCGCATATATCAAATGACTTCATGTCAAATGATCCTAGGATTCAAACTTTACGAAGCCTAGCTATGCACTTCTCGTTTATGTGGCTTAAACAACAATGCCAAAGGTAAACAGGATTAATTTTGTTTGGCTTAACCTATTAAGTATGTATATTATAGACATGATTAGTTTCATTTAGATTCAGGATATAAAGGACATTATTTAACGTAGCTACTCCAAAAATAATTCTTTTCTAGATAAATCCTTTTTACTATTACAAATAGTAAATGTATATCCAGAAATATCCAAAACTGAAACAGAAGTAATATTTCTGTACATAACAGGTACAAAATAATACAGTTTCAGTAACAAAACTAATCTTCTAGGCATTATAAGCTGGTCATCGCCGATCTCTATGGTAGCAACCATTGCTCCACTTCTGACCTGTAAGTCCACTTGTCCCGATCCAGTGATGCCCTATTCTTAAGTTCCTGTACATTACAACAAATGTGAGAACCACAACCAGTATCCAATACATAAGATGTTGAAACAGAGGTTAACGTTTATGACATATATACCTGACGAAAACACACCCTGGGTCTTCCTTTTCTCCCAAAAGCTTGGGACACGATCTTTTCCAATGTTCAGTCTGCTTAAACTCAAAGCAGACATTCTTGGAACGGGCCTTCGGCTAGGCTTTAGCCTTTTTAACATTGGCTTCCTTAGCCTTGGCATTGGCCTTTGCTTTGCCTTTAACAAGAGGAGGTTTCCCCTTGTTGACCATAAGTACCGACAGAGTCTTCTTGATCAACAGTTCAGCGAGCTGAAGCATCCAATGCAGCTCACTGACAGCACGGTCCATCCCTTGCTTTTTAAAGGTTAAGGATGAATTGATCATAAGAATTCAGTAAGGAAGCTAGGATCTTGTTAACCGCCAGCCCCCGTGAGATATGTGTTCCAAAATAGGCTAAATTATCCATATAGCCCTTCATCTTGAGCACGTGTGCACTCACAGATGTCCCAGCCCCCATCTTACAGCTACGGAATGCCTTGTTGATCAGGTACCTTTCCTGATAAGCTTGCTCATAAAACATCTCATTAAGAGTTGTCATCATAGCAAAGGTCTGATGATCCACGAATTATTTTTGCAATTCAGGAACCATACACGCCAACATTAGGCATGTCATGTCCCGGTTATCCTTTATATGTGCCAAGTATTCCTCCAACTGGGTAGCCGGTGGATTACTTCCCATTGGCACAGCGGGTACAGGCTTTTCTAGCACATACTCTTTAGACTCTTGTATTAGAACTTTCTTTAAGTTCATGGACCAGTCCCAAAAGTTAGGGCCAGAAAGCTTGTCCCATTCCAGGAAAGATCGCAATGATAAAGTATTATAAGTAGCCATTGGTTACTACACAGAAACATTAACGAGTGTAAATAAAGGGTTTAACTTGTTTTTCCCATAATATAATTAATAATGAATCATGTTATTAATTAACTCGAGTTGTTGGGCTCATGGGCTGAAATCCATATTATATCAAGATACAACAAGACGAGGGCCTGGAACAACTATACCCCAATTTTTCGGTAGGAATGCCATCCAATCCCAACCTAGGGACTCTCGGTTTGATGGGTGTGTCGGCACTTACCCATCTGTGCTTAGGGCCAGGAACATCCTACTACCCACACTAAGTCAAAACCTCCATCCAAGTGTTAGAGTAACCAATATTCCAACCCAATACAAAATGACGATACTCCAGTGCATCCAGCGAAGGTTGGGATACAGCTGGCCTATCCCCACTTCGAGTAGGTTCTGAATGAGGGAAGCACTTTTAAGAGACTTAAAAATTATCATTTGGTTATTAGATTCAATTAATAACTGCTTAGATGCATAGGCGGGTGAAATTGGGTTGGATCATACATTCTTACATGTAAATAAATAAAGCATAATTAAATAAAAATGAAATGCTATGGGCCAAAATTTACATCCTAATATAATTCTAGTAAACCTATACTAGAACGATATTAGGTGGGCTTCATCCTCATCCTTCTAGCATGCCAATCCAATCGGCTTTTTCTTTACATAATATCATAATAAACAAATAAAATACAATTACATAAAAAAAGAAAATGGCAGGCAGACCATATTTACCAAAAGAATATTACAACCCAAATGAATAAGGCCCTATAACATCCATTCATGCATTTAATCACACTTCCATGTAAACCAATACATACAATTTATAAACATCTTAAATGCATGAATTAATCCCATTTCATATATGTCCATAGCCATTATATTGAAATCGCCAAATTTTGGCCATTCATGGTTCTAAGCCCGTATGGGCCTTGGGCCTTCAGCCCAGGCAGAACACTGCTTCCAATCCAATTGGGAAACCATGAATTCCAAATTAGCCGTCCGGGTAATTGTGCTAAGAAAACCCGAACCAATTATAATAAACCGTATTAATTTCCAAAATCAATATCGCATGAACGAAAATTAAAAGCGGAAATACACATCGATTTCCTTGAATCCAGTCCCAGGAGCTTAAGATGTGGAAATCAAAAACTTAAAGCACAAAGGAGAGAGTTTCAAAACCTTACCACAAAGTCTCTCTAAGAGATGGATGCGGACTACTAGAACCAAAGTAGACTCCCTCCAACATCACGTACACGAATGGCTCTCGGACCCAACCTGTGCTAGCGACACGGATTATACAAGAAGAAAGGGAGAGGGGGGTGGCACACAAGAAGAAATATGGTTGTCCAATTTTTCTTTCCAAAAGAAAAATAAAACCACATCTTTCAAGTAGGCAAAACTCATTCTTACCAAAAGAATTAATTCAAAAAGTGGGCAAACCATTTAATCCCAAATCCATAAATATGGGTAGCCAAAAGATGGATAAGTGGAAAAGAAAAACAAAGTCCAACTTTGCTTGCCAAATTCAACCACATGACCCACCACATTACCACCTTTTAATGGCATGATTCACAATAACTTTTGTCCCAATATCCCACCATATTTTCGGCCAAAAGGATGAGTAAATGGAGAAATCAAAGTCCAACTTTGCCATTCTTAAGTCAAAAGCCAAAAGACATGATTCCTTATATGACTCATCACTTCTCATCATCCTCTTTTATCCAACAATGAGTCACCATTCTCATCAACAATGACTCACCATTAAGCCAAAAATCATCCCCTAATTTTGGCCAAGAAATCCCACTTCATGAGGGCAATTTCATTCTAAGACTAAGCCCAATTTTACATCGTTTGATTTACTTAATTTCAAATGCAATTTTAATATACCATGTAAGCTTATATGTTATACCATAATATATTACATACATTTAAATTAAAATTCATTTGACCTATTCATTTAATCAATGGATTAAATTAGACATACATAAAATGAAATACATGTAAACCTATACATGTAATAATATTTCCACCTAGGAAATAATTCCCTAAATTAATTCATTGAATTAATTATGAGAAGGCCAAAATAAATATTAATTATAATATATTGACCAATCCAATTAACCTATATAATATAATTAATAAGTCATTCTTTCTTCAAATGTCTATACTCCAAGTACACACTTAATACGAATAGTTAAAGTCCAGACGTTCAATGTGTATGATCCGATGGGCCTGTCTTTATGTTGGCAGTGGGCCAAGGCCCACAGACTATAGGCGGGCTCTAGCAAGCCACTGCAGCCCCTAATTAAGATGGAGTAAGCAGTCCAACTGAAAACGTTACCCTATAGTTTGAACTTGTAAATCCCATGTTGCTGATATCGCCGTCCAACACAAAGGCATGGAAGTATCACCCTCTATTATGTATGGACATTTACTTGATACCAAATGAACTAATGCTCATAAAAAAGATCCAATCTTGTTTGGGTGCAACCGCACACTTATCAGTAACATTCTTCAAGAGGCCAGTGATATCGACTTAATGAATCACTGAGTGACATTCCCTTCTACATATCGATAGCACTGCCATGTTCACTGACACACCCCGAACGCACCCATACTTGGCACCCTTTTACAAGCCCATTAGGTGTACACCAAAGTGTACCACTTCACATGCAGCACCATCATATGGTCCGTTCGAAGGACTTATACAAATACTACACGAGAATCATTTGTGATACTATACCATGTAGATTCCCGTTAAGTGGATCGATCCAATACCATGCCCTTTTTGCATGTACCCATTAACCTGGTTAACATCCCATGTTCTATGACTGGTAAGACACCGCCATACAACCTAGCTAATGATAGTGTTTAGTTCCATTCATTCCCATGATTGGAACAGACTACGGATGACTTTATGGCCATATCGTTTTCCCTATCCACAGTCTTACTACCAAGTGCATGACACTTGGCAACATGGATATGGATATGTCCATTGGATACTCTATTTAAAATACAGCACAAAACATATAATAAATAAATTAATGCCTTTATCTCTTGACACAAATTGTATAATACATAAAGTTCACATTAATGTACACATGTATTATACAAACACAAGGACCAATGCCTCGGGGACTAGGGCATTTCCAACAGGTAACCCACAAACTGGCACTTGACAGATTTGGACTCGAGTTTGCCACTTGTCAATTTCTTAACATGTGCATCACAACCCCAAATCTTCAAGAAGGAAACATTAGAATTTTTCCCGTTCCATAATTCATATGGTGTTCCCTCAGCTGCCTTGCTTGGTGTAATATTAAGAATATAAGTGGCTGTCTCTAAACCATATCTCGAAAAGGAGACAGGGAGTGTAGCATGACTCATCATCAAACGAACCATGTCTAGCAAGGTTCTATTCCTCCTTTCTGACACTCCATTCCACTGGGGTGTACAAAGAGGAGTGAGTTGGGATACAATCCCACACTCTCTAAAAAATGAGTCAAACTCTTGGCTCAAATATTCACCCCCTCGGTCATACCGAAGTGCTTTTCTTTTCTTACAAAGTTGGTTTTCTACTTCATTCTTAAAGTCCTTGAACCTTTGGAAAGTCTTAGACTTATGCTACATCAGATACACGTAACCGTATCTGCTGAAGGTATCCGTGAAGGTGACAAAGTATAGAAAACCAGATCTAGCAATAGTGCTCATTAGGCCGCATACATCATAATGTATCAGCTCCAATAGCTTTGAGGCCCTTTCAGCAGTCTTGCTAAAAGGCACCTTTGTCATCTTGCCTCTCAAACAATATTTGCAAGTGTCATAAGACTGGATGTCAAATGACCCTAGCACTCCACTAGAGTGAAGCCTAGCTATGCGCTTCTCATTTATGTGGCCAAGTCAATAGTGCCAGATGTATGTAGGATTAATTTTATTCTATTTAATTCTATTTGTATTTATGTTATAGATTGAACTTTCACGTTTTAGATCTAGGATATACAAGCCATTTTAAAGAAATGCTGTTCCATAAATAATATTGCCACATTGCATAGAAATTCTACCACGTCCAATATTAAATTCAAAACCAGAAATATCCAATAAAGAAATAGAAATAATATTCTTGCACATCACAGTTACAAAATAACAATTTCTTAGTTCCAAAACAAGTCCACTAGGCATCTCTAAGAAATAGTCTCTGATCTCCATGGCCTGAACTCGAGCACCATTTCCGACTCAAAGATCTACTTCTCCAAATCCTAGTAATCTCCTATTTCTTAGACCCCTACATATTTGAACAAATGTGAGATCCACATCCATTGTTTAAGACCCAAGGTGTAGAAATAGCCAGATTAATCTCAACAATAAAAATACCTAAAGCAGCATTTTTTCCCTTCAGTTGCTCCCTCAGCTTTGGACACGAGCTCTTTCAGTGCCCCTTCTTATGACACTCATGGCAGACATCATCAGGAGAAGCAACCCCAGCTTTAGGTTGGGCCACAAACTTTTTGCCCTTAGCCTTGGCCTTTTGGGGTTTAGCCGTAGCCTTAGTTTTGGCCTTTCCTCTAGCGATGGGTGTATTGCCCTTGTTCACCAGCAATACATCAGGAGTCTTCTTAAGAGACTAGTCAGTAAGCTTGAGAATGCAATGCAACTCAACAACCGATTTATCCAGCCCTTGCATATGGTAATTCATGATAAACTGGTTGTAAGACTCATGAAGTGACCCGAGAATAATGTCTGCTACCAAGTCCTGAGGAATTAGTGAGCCGAGGTGGGAAAGTGTATCAATATACCCCTTCAACTTTAGAACATAAGTGCTAACAAAAGTCCCAGCTGCCATTGTAGTCATGCAAAGTGCCTTAGTTGTCAGGTAACGTTCCTGATGAGCCTAATCTTGGAACATCTTTTTAAGCTGATCCATCATCTCATATGCATGCTTGTCCATGAACTGCTTTTAAAGATCAGAAGCCATGGTACCCAGCATGAGGCATGAGACATCTCGGTTATCCCTCATGTGTTGGTTGTACTGCTCCACCATTGCCATAGTGACACCTTAACCTAGGGGAGGGCTAGCTGGTAAAGGAGCATTCAGTACATACTCCTTGGACTCTTGTCTAAGAACTATTTATAAGTTCCTAGCCAGTCCAGGAAGTTAGTCCCCCAAAGCTTCTCCTTCTCCAAGAGTGACCTAAGTGAGAGTGAGTTGTTGCTTGTTGCAGCCTTTTTAAATTGCTAATGTGAAATGGGATTATCTACATGTAAGAAATCATTGCTTGAGTTAGAAATAAAGGACTTTTGCAAATTCAAATTAATAATCTGATTTTAATTTATTCATTAGTGATGTTAATTGGCTGACTTAACCAAGATCCACAACTTATTAATGACTAGCCAAACTAGGGCTCACTAACCAACCATTGATTCGTTTGGTAGGACAACCTATCCAATCTTTCCATGAAGGACTCTTAGTTTTTTGGGCTTATTGACACTTTGCCCATCTGTGTTTAGGACGTGCTCTGAGCTAATGCTATCCATGTTGAGTCTAACCACCATTCACATGTTAACCATACCAAGTATCTTAACCATCGACATCCCAGCAAATACTACAACATACCCAGCTAGGGCATCGCGCACATTGCAGCATCAATGGGAAGAGAGGAGTGAATGTGGGAAGCACTTTTAAATGACTCAATATTTTAATTTTCGGATAAAAATTAAGTGATACGGCTTAGCATGCATATATGCGGGTTATAATCTGGTGATCCTACATCCTTATCATATGTCAAAATAGCATACTTAATTAAAAATAAATGAGATCCTATGGGCCTTTAATTACAACCTAATGAAAAACTAGATATCCTATCTAATTCTTTATAGGCCAGACTGCAATCCTTCTTAGGCTCCCACCATGGGCTTTCTCCATTTGGGCCTTCCTCCATACTCGATGCAATTGCAACAATTTAATTTTAAATAAAATCTATTCTAAAATTACATTAAAATCTATTCTAAAATTACATTAAAATAAAAGAAATGGTACGCAGGGCATATTTCCCAAAATCAAATTACAACCGATGATAATTTAGGGCCCATAGAAGTCAAAATCACATTTCAAACAAAGTACCTGCCCTGCACATACATACCAATATGATGCATGATCATGGCATTCCAAATCATAAATATGAATGTTAAGCCGAGTTACTTAGGGTAAAATTGCCAATTTCAACAAATGTGACTAAGGCCCATAAAGGCCCAATGGATAACATCTAGTAATGTAAAATTGATAATTTTTGCTCCCACTGGAATTTAGGTTGTCACAAATTTAAAATTTATCTCTCCCAATTTTAACCGGTGTCATGGTTTATTGGGCCGATTTCACAAAGTCCAATTCAATTTAATATGCAAAACAATTAAATTAAATATGCATGCCAACATAATAAACAATTTAAATACAAATTAATTTAAAAAAAATTAATTTAATTTGCACTATGGGCCTAGGATAAAAAATACCCGCAAAATCCAAAACTAGTCCCGAACCTCAAGCGTAGCACTGCTGTCCCAATGGGGCAGTAGCCTACTACTGTATGGCATGCTGCAATCTTTAGAAGAGACAGATTTGATGAGTGTATCTCTCTTGACTCAAATTGATTTTATTCCAATCAAAGGTAATCGGACACGATAGGTGGATTCTAGGAAAATTTTAATGGTGTAATTTTCGTTGTGCCATGTTATTTTTCCAACGACAAATCCCAACAAAACAAACATTAGTATATGAATAATCACATTTTGGACTCAAACACGGCAGAATAGGATAATAAATGAGTCAAGGTCATGCATTTAGGGGGGCAGCTGGGGAAACTCAACAATTCTCACTGACTAGACTTGGAAAACATTTCGAAACATCCTTGCGTTGATTTTTGAGAAAATAATTTTGAAAATGATTTTACCGGTTGATTATTTAGCATGATAAGTGAGTCGGTTTTCAAGAAACTAGGTTTCTATTGTTGTACTATTCTACTACATGCTTTTGGAATATAAATCCGAGGTCCAAATGTCATGAAATATATGAATATCAATTTCAGTAACCTGTCCCAAGGTGATACCATGCGGGTGTGGAGGCAAGAATCGTGCGGCTGTTGTCATACCATTACGAGTGTTGCTTCTTTATTTGGTTCAAGTGTTGAAACACACAATTTTAAGGTTTTTGGGAAAATTTAAGGATAACACCCGTGCGGGTGTTGTGTCAACATCTATGCGGCTGTTGTGACACTCGTGTAGATATTACAACCAGAACACTTTAAAAATCAAAGTTTCAAATGAAATGATGCACAAAATACAAACAAAGAGTCTATGCTTTCAATTTCTCAGGAGTATTACTTTTGATGAGTGAATCCACCACTTGAGAGGTTGAAAATCGATTCAAAGAGGCTCTGATTGAATACCCAAACTTCAAATTTTGAAAATGGTTTCGGTATCCGAATTAGTCTCTTATCCTATTAAAAACCTTAGTGAAGTGTTTTCCTAATATTTCCAACCTCTTTTAAGCCTAATAATAGAGATTGAAGATGAAAATTGAAGAAAACATTTACTTTTCTTTTCATCTTTTCTTCCCTTTTCTTCCTCTTTCTCTCTTAGTCAAAATTGCCAACCCTTTTTTCTATATTTGGTGAAGCAAAAAGAGCCTTATTTCTTGTTAAGCATGCCCCCTAAAATCCAACTTCAGAATTCGAAGAAGAAATGATAGTTTTTTGCCTTTGTATATGACACCCATGCGAGTGTTAACTCTACATTCGTGCGGGTGTTGCTACAATACCCACACAGGTGTTGTGACACTCATGCTAGTGTTGTAACACTCATGCAGATATTAGTCTGGGTTTAGCGGTCTTGCGACTAGTAAACAATCTGAGGCTTGAAATTCGATTGACCAGAGCCTCAAACTTGAATCGACTTTGACCCTTGCACATATGGGAAGCTATAGAAGCAAATAAATGATTTACTCATCATTGAAACCAAGAATGAAAATCTCACGGTCACACCCCACATTGATGTTCTGATCGATAGTGCAGTTAAAACAACGATGTATTCATCTGTGGATGGGTTTTCAAGGTATAATCAAATCCTGATAGATATAATTCATAAAGTGAAAACATCATTCATCACAAAATGGGGTACTTTCTGCTGTCAAGTAATGCCATTTGGATTGAAGAACACTAGAGCTACCTATCAGAGAGCTATCACAACTTTGTTGCACTATATGATTCATAAAAAAGTGGAGGTTTCATTGATGATAGCTTGTTAAATCAATGACCTGAGAAGAGCACCTTGCTATCCTCGACAGATTTCTAACACACATTGAAAAGTATAATCTCAGACTTAATCCCAAAAAATGCATATTTGGGGTCACATCAAGAAAATTGCTCAGTCATGTGGTTGGCCGGAGGGGAATTGAAATGGATCCAAATAAAATTAAGGCTATTCGGGATTTGCCAGCTCTTAAAGCAAAGAAAGAAGTTTAGTCATTTCTGGGTTCTTTGTAGTATGCCGGTAGATTCATAGCACTGTTGACTTCAGTTTGTGAGCCAATTTTCGAGTTGTTGAAGAAAGACCAGCTGATTGTATGGTATGATAGATGTCAATTGGCATTTGAAAAGATTAAGGCTTATTTGGTAAATCCTCTAGTTTTGAGTCCACCAACTCGAGGAAAGCCTCTAATTTTATATTTGGCAGTCGAAGATTCCTCAATAAGGGTAATGCTAGCATAAGAGCGAGATGGAAAGCAGGACTATCATATCTATTATCTTAGCAAAAAGCTATTAGATTATGAAACAAAGTATACACTGAAAGAGTAGACATGTGTAGCAATGGTTTGGCTGACGAAGAAACTGAGGCATTACTTTCAATTGTATAAAGTATAAGTTGTGGCTAAAGTTGATCCAATGAAGTATTTATATGAAGCACAGTTGTTTGTTGGAAAATTATCTAGATGGTTGTTACTCTTATCAGAATTTGATATTGAGTATGTCACCAAAAAGGTCATCAAAGGACGAGCTCTAACAGAATTTCTGGCACATTAACCATTGGAATCAGATTATGTAGAGAATCTAAAGTTCCCTGATGAATAACTAGCTATGGTAGAAGTGAAAAGATAGATTATATGCTTTGACGGTGCTATAAATAGAAAAGGTGCTGGAATTGGTATAATTGTAGCAACACCAGATGGTGAGGTTATTCAATTATCAAAGAGATTGGATTTGCCTATAACAAATAATGGGGTAGAGTATGAAGCATGCTTATTTGGAATGCAAGCTCTTTTGTCACTAGGGGCAAATGATATACTGATTGTTGGAGATTCACTTCTGGTGATTAGGCAAACTTAGGGTGAATAAGAGGTGAAAGAAAACGCCCTAAGACCTTACTTAGAAATACATTACAAAAAAGAATTATTTGCCAATATGAATTCAGACATGGTACCAGGGAAGAGAATTCAATGGCTGATGCACTAGGAACATTATCTTCTATGTGGGAGAATCCAGAGCGAACACAAATACAACCTCTGATTATAGCAATTTCTAGACAACCGTGTTTTGATGTTAAAGAAGTGATGGAGTTGATAGCTGAAGAAAAACCATTGTTCTTTCATATTTACCAGTATTTGATGGAGGGAAAGTATCTAAAAGAAGCTAGTACTGCTGATAAATTTCAATAAGAAGGATAGCCAGCCAGTTCAAAATCTTCAAAGATAGGCTATGCGAATAATGAATGGTGTTCTTCTGAGGTATTGAACAGAACAAGAAGCAGAAGCAATGATTTAGCAAGTACACTAGAGATCATATGGACCTTATATGAATGGCTAGCTTTGGACAGAAAGATAATGAGATAAGGTTATTTCTAGATGACAATGCAAACTTAATGTGTGAAGGAAGTGAGAAGATGTCATGAATGTTAAATCTATGCAGACATCAGTCATCTACCACCACTTGAATTGCAGAATTTCACCTGTCAGTGGCCTTTTTCAACTTAAGGGATAGATTTAATTAGGAAGATGTTGGGTTATGCCCTAGTCCCTATATGATGTACTTTGCTATTTTGTTTATGTGAATACATTTGCTTTATATTAATAAAAGACATAATCATAATTATTAAATTATTTGTGCAATTAATAAATATTGAGATTCCATAAACTGTTGTTCACTCATGTTTGTTTGTAGCGTGTATTGAACGAGTAAGACCATGAGTTTTAAGGGCACAGTTTTAAACTTATCCTTAGTCTATTATAATCATGAGAATGAATGTAACTAAAGCCTAGTATGTTCCCTATGGGATGGGTGGTGTCTTACCGACCATAGGACTTGGAAATTCTATCAAGGATGCAGGTACATGTTAGTGAATAGTGTAGTGGATCAATCTGCTTGTGAGAACACTACATGGTCAAGTGTCATAAGTATTTTACACTTAATGCTTTTACTGGATCCTGAGACCCAATATTACTACACTCCTAGACGTGACCTTGTATACTTTGAGGTGCCTCTAATAGACCTGTAACTGGGTGCCAAGTATGGGTACATTGGGTATATCGGGAACCATGCTAGGACTAGGAGTAATGTGAAAGAATTGCCTATCTCTTCACCAAAGAGATGATATCACCGTCCTCTTGATGAGTGAGACTGAATAGTGTATGGCCATACCTAAATAGAATGATTATTGGATGTCAAGTAAATGTCCTAGCACTTAGAAGGATGATAGTGCCATGCCTTGTGTAGGACACCGATATCAGATGTGCAAAGCATCATATAAGAATACTACAGGTGTATGTCATTTTGATTTTAACATCTCCATCCCAATTGGGGAGCCCACTTACAACTTATAGGCCGAATGTCATTTCAGGCCCATGGCCAACATATGGATGGGCCTACACGCTAAAGAGTTTAGACGGGCTTTATAATGGACCAATTGATATGTATTGGATACATATTAATTATTGGATTATTTATTTTATAGGATCAATTGTTGAGTCCAAATAAAATAAAATAACCCATGATGAGAATTTGGTTTTATGGTTTTTCAAAGTTACCATGTGGTGACTTTGGTTAAATCACAATATATGTAAAGTATAATGGATATTTTACATTAAGGTTATTGTGGGTATCTTGGTATATGTTTCATACATAAAAGGAAAAGAATAAACCCTAAGACCCTGAGGTTAATAATCTAGCCTCCATCTTATTTTCCTCCTTGTGGAAAAAGGGCGTTGGAGCAAGGAAGAAACCATTGTCCAAGAGCTAGCACTCAATCCTTGTTAACTAGAATCCGCAAATGGAAATATAGAGGGGTGACACGTGAAGCCCTTGGTCAAATCAATCTAGTGCAGGGATGGCTTAGGTGAGAAATCCAATTTCTCCCTCTTTGTTTTTGTTGAATCCATAACCTAGCTTTGGGATTTTGGGCACGAAACTTAGCTTGGAGACATGTATTCCGTAATTAATTTTTGTTTTGAAGCCCAGAAAGGTTCCTACAGTGGTATCATAGCTTCCTTAGCTTTGGTTATGGATTTTGTTGAGTTAACTTTTATCTTTGATTTGAATTGGATTTGACTCTTTTGGTTTTTGGGAACCCTAGCTTTGATTGGAATCGATTTTTGGGTTTTAAGTTTGCTTTCCCCTATTTTCCATTCTGCTTTCGATGTGTTTTGGTGGAGAAATGGATTGGTTTTTGCTGGAGCTTTTTATTTTTTTATTTTTTGTAGAATTGTGCTTGAAAATCATAGCTACATGGGTGTAACGAACACCCACCCGAGTGACACAACAGCCAAACGGTTGTTGGGTAGTGAGCCGCACTACTATGGTTTCTATGGTGATTTTGTTTTTTCTGCTTTTCCACGAACTATAGCCTCAAGAACATCGATATAGCGGCACGGCTATCTTGTGGTGAGCCGCACGACTGTATTGTATTGATTGACAGGGTGTTTTTTCGATCAACAGTGCTAGGGTAGCTAAGTGTCACACAGCTCTAGGCAACTGCCGTACGACTGTTGTCTTCAGCCACACAGTTATCTTTTTTTTGTACAGCCGTGTGGCTGATGATCTAGGGCCAGATTTTTAGCATTTTTCTTCTCAGCCCTTTGTTTTTTTGGTTTTACGGGTTTATGTGTGGCTTGGGATGGTGAATTTTAAAGCCAGTTTTAAACTTCACATGTTTATTTATGGCATTGGATGCACATGGTTGTTGCGTAGTGAGTTGCACTGCTATGGTTTTTATGGCGATTTTGTTTTTTTGCTTTTCCATGAACTATAGCCTCATGAACATCGATACAGCAGCACAGCTATCGTGTGGTGAGCCGCACAACTGTATTGTATTGATTGGTAGGGTGTTTTTCCGATCAACAGTGCTAGGGTAGCCAAGTGTCGCAGTTGTCTTCAGCCACACAGTTATCTTTTGTTTTGTACAGCCGTGTGGCTGATGATCTGGGGCCAGATTTTTAGCATTTTTCTTCTCAGCCCTTTGCTTTTTGGTTTTACGGGTATTTGTGTGGTTTCACATGTTTATTTATGGCATTGGATGCACATGGTTTATTGGTTGAGATTTTATCACATTGGATATTTTGAAATTGGAAAAGGAAATTGATTAGAGAGATTCTGGCACGAATCTTTGAATGGTTAACTTAGGTTTCTTGGTCTCCCATTCTAGTGGGAGACAATGAGATTGATTATGGGCCTAGGCCTAAGCCTGTCATAAGGCTTAGACCAAGAATCCCAAAATTGGCAATTTCCATAATGGCTATGGTAAATAAAATTGGTTAACATAATCATGCATCCTTTACTCCAATAAATGTGATTTGATTGGATGGTGTGATGTATGTTGTAATTTGATTCGCTTTACTTATCATGGGCTCTTCTGAAGATGGATTATAAGTTTGGATTTTGGTTATCGTGGCCTGCGAGCCATTGTATTTATTGTAATTTTTTCTTTTATTTAGAATAGCTAGAAAAATTGTATTAGGCCAAATTCTTTTGTAATTTGCAAGTCCAAGCCCAAAAGGTGAAGGAGCATGGAGATGGTGTCCGTGCTCGGCCTGTTGGAGGATGCAGTTAGTATAGGATACTAGTTGTTCTAATAGGTTGTATTGGGGGCCTATAATCTATCACATTTACATATATCTTTATCTATGTTATACATGTTATCCAGATGACACGCGTTTGCATGTAAGCCCATTTAAATTGTATTCATTCCATTAAAATATTAAGTCACTTAAAAGTGCCTTCCATAATCAAACCTCGTTAAAGTGTTTATCGTCTAAATGTGGGTCGTGCCAAAGCCGAGTGCATTTGGGCTATCTTCATATGGATTGGATGATGTCCTACCTAAATAACCAAGGCTTAGGTGTACAAGCTCAGCTTGACTAAGTCATGGTGAAATATGGATCTTGGTCCACTTAAAGCATAACCAACATGAATAAGTAAAATTGAAATATTATTCATTACGTGGAAAAATCAAAAGTCCATTTATTAATCAAAACCTTAACATTTTCTGTGTAGATTAATGCTAAACCATGTAATATCCCAAAATTCAATAAGTATTAATATTTATAAGTGATATTATAATTTGATGATTTTTGTGGAATAGATTTTCAGCGATAAAATAGTATAGTTTTGAGAATATATTTGTGGGGTGAAATATTGAGGAAATATAAAAACAGAAAATTCTGGGGATGAAAATTATATGCACAGTAAGGATATAATCAAAAGGAATTAAAAGTTATGTGGAGAAATTTAGAAATTTAAAATAAAATTATTTAAGGAGAAAATGGTCATTTAATGGGAAATATATTTTTTAGCCAAATAAAAAGGAAAGAGAGGAGAAGGAAAAGAGGGCTCTGGACGTTATATATATATATATATATATGGAAGAAAAAGGAATAATGGGATGTTTTGTCATCCGATCGTAATGAAATTACAGGTACGTGATCAGAACTAAGTGAATTTCATTATGTATGGTTAAGATTTTATTAAGAGGACTATATGATAGTGTATTTGGAAATATAATTTTGGAGTAATTTTGTAAATTAATTCTAAATATGAAGTGGTATCAGAATAAAATTGGTATATTTGGATTCCTAGCAGTGCGATGAATCTAGTGGTGTTCTCCGTCCAAATTATAAGTACTATTCCGGTGATCGGAATATTTTCCAACGAGGTTCTGTTGGTTTAATATTTTTATATTGATCTATGAATTATTCAGAGTAATATTAATTTTTGGAGTTTTTGATATTTTGAGTAGATTAATTTATATGAATTATTGAAGTATTTGGAGTTAAAATTAATTATCTTATTTGTTGGAAAATTAGTTTACGTGGGATTTATATGTGAAGAAAATATGAAAATTATAAGAAATGTATTTAGAGGAATATATGATGTATAGGGTGGTTTTTAATAATTTGATGAATAGTGATATATCGTATTTGTGAATAGTAACCATATATATGAATAGTGACCGTATATGTGAATAGTGACAGGATGATGTATGATATGGAATAAGTTGTATGAAAATGATCTTAATTTATTTTAAGATTAGGATAACTATGTGGCTTTGATTCCCAAGCTGGAATTTACTGGGATACGTAGGAAGCTTGATATTAAGTTAATATCAAGTCCAAGCCAAATAGATAGATATGATTAGATAGTGTTTATTAATAAGAGTTTACCTGATAATAGAATTGGTGGTAAGTTATTAAAGAAGAACTTATTTGAGAATATTTTATAAAATGGTATAGGTTATGGACACAAATATGATTGGTATGAATTATATGTGATTATTCAATGATGTGGGCTATGCGATTCGTTTAGATAAATCTATATGAATTATATATATGTTATATGAGAAATTGTATATGATTATATTTGAGCATTTATCAATTACATGTCATATGATTTATGGTGCATATAGAATTGATATATATGAATATATGTTATCTACTTGACATGAATTATAAGATATATGCATGACATGGATTATATGATATATGGAATTGTACATGATTATAAGAAACATAAAGGGACGTTATGACATACCTGCCCGGACACTACAATTATATGGAATATCTTTTATCTGGACCTACATGGTCACCCACATGGATTATATGACACATGGACCGCGAGGTCAACCACTTGTTATCTGGACCAAAAGGTCAAACACATGTTATATGAGCTGGCCAGTGAAATCATCTATTATATGTTACATGATCTGGGAGCAGTCATTTGGTTGGTTATGCCACAACAAATAAAAGAAATAGCTCATTCATTTACATGTGCATAACTGTATGCTGATATGTGTACATGTAACTGCTTATGATTGTTATAGTAGTTAATGATTTATATTCACTATGTTGTGATTTTTCAATTTATTAACATTTTATACTTTATGTGTAGCAACTCGTTAGGTCTACAGTTGCTTTTCAGACAAATGACACAAGCTGATAAGGATTAGAATTATGATGTTCTTCAATGGAAAGTGTTAGTTAAATACTTGTATATAGCAAAAGTATAAAGGTGTTACATTTTGGTATCAGAGCAAGGATATAACCTTAAGGGACATATACGTCTATAGACTATGTGGTTCTAAATGCCAAGTGTTAGAAACAATTTTTTGCATACTATAGGGAAAAACATGAAGTGATTGATTGAGGGTTATTCGGAAGACATATAATGGTAAATGAATATTTGAGAATGCATATGTGGTTTTTTTTTAAAAAAAAAAGGGTTAATTTTGTATTTGTATATATATTTATAAATATATATAAATGAAAATAAGTATTGATATTATGTATATATTAGACGTTTGTACAAAAAAAAAAATTCAAAAGGCTTTTGAATATTTTGGGACTGTAACCTTAAGATCAGATGGTATGGTCTGGACATGCATACATCTGGAAGTCAAGTCACACATCATGAGTCTCATCATCTACTGCATAAGTTTTACATTTGTCAGTTACATGTGACTCAAGGGTTACAAGTTCCAAAAGCAAATATATCTTAAAAAAATATATTATCAAAAAGTATTTTCGATGAACTATGAGATTTTGATACGTGATTTAAGTTTTCTAAAGATGTTCAATAATTATTGTAAATTTACATTGATTTATTTTGAAATTTCATATTATGTTGAAATTTTGTGAAAATTAGTATAGTGGGAAAAGATATTGATGTGCAAATGATGACAAAGTAATTTGAGTAAAAGTATTTGATTATGATTTTATTTACAGTGTTCCAAGTGGAATTATTCTCTAAGTATATATAACATGTACATTGTGTAAAATGATGATATGATGTTTATCCAAAGAAAACTATTTATTAAATAAATATTATGACAAGTCAAGATAAAACCAAATGCATTCTCAAGTTAATGATTAAGTGAGGAAGGTGAATCAATAGTTATATAAGGAGTTGAACAAGTAATAATGAGTTTTATGATTTCAATAAGTGAGATGTGAAAAAAAAAGTTAGAAAAGTAAGCATATAACTGAGAAAAGGGAGAAGGATATATATACTATCAAAGAATAGTTATGAAGTTATTACAGAATATATATATGGTTATGGATATGAGTATAAGAGAATAGTTCATAAGTTATAAGGAATGCAGTTGAAGAAAGATACAAGAGACACATGAAGGTATTTGGATCTTATACTTTCATGAGTGATTAATGATGAAATTTCTGGAAGAGATAAATTTTGATGATATCGAAATAAATGTTAGGTGATAACTATAATAAAACATATGCATGTAAGTATTATTATGAGTTGATATGACTAAAGTCAATGGTGATAAATGCAGACATTATAGGATATAAAAGTTTTGATGTCGATCATATATGAAATAATTTGAGGATAAGTTGAATATATACCCTAAGTTATGAAGTGAAGTCCTTTTAATGATACTTTTGTAAGTTATTTGTGGCATACATATGGTTAGTAAGAATATAATATTTCATTTGAATATGAGGGATGTAATGGAGAAATATACGAGTGAAATTGATGTATATAGATTTTATCCAGAGATATGAAACGATGACGCTCTCATTGAAAATAAACTATGTGATGTGTATTGGAGAGATTGTATTGAAGAGATTATATTGGTAGACGTTAATGATATGGAAATAATGTTTGAGTGATAATCAGAGTACATAAATATGAATCAAAGTATTATTACGAATTGATATGGATAAATGTCAATGATAATAAATGATTAAGGTGAGTTTAAGGTTTAAAAGAATTACAGTATACATGTCATTCAAAAGTTTGTGACGGTTCGAATATGATTTTTGAAATAAATATTGATTGATGAGGATAATAATATAGCCATATGTATATAGAGTTAGAGAGTTTGATCATGTACCAAATATTTTGAGGTTAAAATTGAATATATGTTATAAGTCATGGAGTGATCAATGAGGTCCTTGAAATGCAATATTTGTTATGGTGACAATTATATGCAGTAAATTGATATCATGGAAGAATGGTAGAAATATAAGGTGACGCAACTTCTAGTGGATCAAGTTATCCATTGGTGTTTGTTTGATCATAGTTTAAGGATATAGAAATCAAATTGAAGTATGTATTGGAGTTTATTTGGAGTTAATGTTTTCTAGATTAAAAGAGGATAATAACAAGAAATCACTAGCAACACGTTCTCAAGTTTTGTTATTTGAATTTCATTATTTAGAATCTCAATGTTAGCAACATAGAAGATTTTATATATTTAGTGAGAAATACTATGAGATATGATATCTAGAAGAGTATATGTATTTATCTTATACATGTAAGCTTACAAGGTAGTTTTAATTTTACTGTGAAAGATAAGAGAATCGTGGTTTGTGGATAGTTTATAAATTATTATCCGCAGAGTTGTAGTGATATTTGAGAATATACAAAGATTTGATCTGTGATAAAGAATAATAATAGGAAATTTCGAGGACGAAGTTTTTTTTTTAGAGGGGGAGAATTGTAATATCCCAAAATTCAATAAGTATTAATATTTATAAGTGATATTATAATTTGATGATTTTTGTGGAATAGCTTTGTGTGAGCGGACGATAAATTTTCGACGGAACGCGAGACTCCCTTTTGGAAGGGGCGCCTCGATCTCGGGCGGGCCCCTCCCTCGCGTGGGGTTTTTATAAATGGAAAATCGGTTTTGGAAAATCAATGGAATTAATTCTTAAAAGAACCAAGACCTAAGTCTCGATGAATGTTGTAGAGTCGCCACCTGGCTCAGCTCAACTGGGAAAATTATAATGCAGCTGAACCGGATGAACGGCAGCTACACTCTCCAGAGATTCGGGTCCGGACAAGTCCCTCATTTCGTGTCTAATTAAAATAAAATTGGTTAATGTTCTTGAATGGTATTTCAAACTCTAAAAGTCAATTTTATTGAAAAAAATAGACATGCAGCGCGCATACAGGTTAAGGCAAAATAGTAAATAATTAAATTATTACAACCTGATCGAATAAAAGATAAAAACTCTCAGCCTCACTTTTACAAGCACCTAGAATACACGATTTATCTAAAAATATTGCAATCGCCTAGGATACACGATTAATTCTGTTAAATACATCAAAAATAAAAATAAAAATAAACTGCTGGAAAACAAAAAGTTAGCACAATATATAGCACGCCACAAATAGGACTCAAACAGACAGAATTGGGAAATTAAGAATTGGGGGCATGCATTTAGGGGATAACCGGTCGGCTCGGCTAGCCAGCCCGGTTAGACTTAGAAAACGTTTCGAAACGTCCCTCTATTTTTTGTTTTGTGGGAAAATCATTTTGAAAACAATTTTTCCGATTTACATGCTTTTTTATACATGTGAGGTGGGTCGGTTTTCGGGAGAACTGGGTCTCCGCCGTGGCATTGTTTTAAATGCAATTTTACTAGAAATTGAATCTATGGTCGTGGATGCACATAATAAAATTCATTTTGATGATTTTTGGGGTTTTCTGAATATTTAGGGATTTTTATAAATTTTTGGGGTTAAAAAGGAAATTCTGGTTCTGGAAAGGGCGTTACAGTCGTGCGACTGTAACTAAACTCGTACGATTGTAAATTTCAGTCGTGCGACTATAAGCGACCCAGACTTAGGATTTCGCCAGAAATTTATTTGAAGAAAGCTGGAAAGAAAATCACCTGGAAATCAAGAACACTCGTACGACTATAACTACAGTCGTGCGACTGTTCATCAAACTCAAGAACAGTCGCACGACTGTTCTTGATGTCCAGAAGCAGAAACGCAAAAAAATGAACAAAAGTGGCACAAAAGCACACCAATCACCCAGAAAGCTTGTAAAAGAGAGGGGAAAAAGAGTGTTTACCTCTTTGGCATGCGTTCGCCATAGGATTGACCCCTAGCGTCGCTCCAATCCACTAAAATCCGCACTTTTCTCCTTGATTTAGGGTTTGAGAGCTTTTGGGATCAACATCTCCAAATGTAAGGGTTTCTAATGATGAGTTCTTTCTTCTTCTTTCTGATTTTCTCTTCTCCTCTCTTTTATTTCTTTTTCTTTTTCTTTCTCTTCTCTCTTTTTTCTTTCTTTTTTTTCTGTCTCTGTTCGGCCCCCTTCTCTCTTTGCTTTCTTTGCTTTTGGGGTATGGGTTGGCTCACCTGCCACGATCTACAGTCATACGACTGTAGTTTAATTACCGTCGTATGACTATAGTTTAAAGTCGTACGACTATGCTTTTTTTTTGTTGAGGAAGTAAAATTCCGGTGCTTACAGCTGCCCCTCGTGTGATCAAATTCACCACCCGATCTTAATCTGGGATAGTTGATGTGAATTTGAGAAACGCAACTCAAAGCGCCGTAGACACAGGAAAGAACCCGCCATTGAAATAAGCCGATATCAGGTCTAGGTTACCCGAGGCAAAGCTGGGGAAGAAATAATCCGATATCCGGTCTAGGTTACCCGAGGAAAAACTGAGGAAGAAATAAGCCGATATCGAGTCTAGGTTACCCGAGGCAAAACTAAGGAAGAAATAAGATGATATCGGGTCTAGGTTACCCGAGGCAAAACTGAGGAAGAAATAAGCCGATATCGGGTCTAGGTTACCCGAGGCAAAACTGAGGAAGAAATAAGCCGATATCAGGTCTAGGTTACTCAAGTCAAAAAAGGTGGAATGCGGTTAAGCTGATATCGGGTCTAGGTTACTCGAGGCAAATGAAGATGGATTGATGGATTGGCCGATACTGGGTCTATGTTACCCGAGGCAAAGGAAGATGAAATTTGGACGATTTGAAATCTCACTAGAATTGGATGGACTTGAAATAATAAGAGGTTCAAGGATCTGAAACCATGCTTAAACATAATGGAGTTCAAGGATTCAAGATCTGGCTCGAATGAAGAAAGGGGTTTAAAGATTTGTAACCATGCTTGAACATACTGGAGTTCAAGGGCTTGAAATGTGGCTTGAATGAAGAAGATGGTTCAAGGATTTACAACCATGCTTGAACATAATGGAGTTCAAGGGTTTGGAATCTGGCTTGAATGAACAAGATGGTTCAAGGATTTACAACCATGGTTGAACATAATGGAGTTCAAGGGTTTGGAATCTGGCTTGAATGAAGAAGATGGTTCAAGGATTTGTAACCATGCTTGAACGTAATGGAGTTCAAGGGTTTGAAATATGGCTTGGAAAGGTGTTTATCAAGGGTTGGGAATCATGCTTGAAGAAGTCCAAGGATTCGAAATCTGGCTTGAATGAAGAAAAGGATATAGCTTTAGGAATGATAATTTTGATGTTGGCTGGGGAATGAGTATTTATCCCTTGATCGATAATTTTGGAAACAAAAATTTTTGCCCCTTCGATCAAGGATAAATACGGCTTAATTGTTCTGCCCCTTGGAGATTTGATATATTGAGATTTGGGTTTGCACTGATGCTTAAGGCCCAATAGATGCCCCGGCATTATGCCACCTCTGCTTTGAGAGCGAACCTGGTTTGGAGGGACCTGGTGATGGCAGTGGGTACCTACACTTGGATCAGTTGTTATGCACATGCATATGAATTGTGTGTGTTTACTTTAAGCGTATGCATGTACGTACGGATGCATGTATAGTTCTAAATGCATGTATGCATGCAACATGTGGCGTATGCTTTGTTCTTGGTATCCGCGGGGGCCCGGAGATGGAATTCACGGCTTGTGACTGGCCCCAATGGTAACCCAGGTGACCTAGTCCGATTGTTCCGACGTGTCTTCTGGCTGAATGACTATTATGCTGATCTAGGTATTAAAGGAGTTGGCCGTCTTGAGTGACTTCCACTTTACCCTCTACACATTATGAAGCGTTGTCAGGCTCAGTGGATCGAGGTAGTAGGCTACCCCGACAGATGGTCCATTTGGTTGAGCAAAAAGATGAGAGTGAGGCCTTGCATTTTCGTACCGCATAACAGGAGTTTTTGTGATATTGCCATGGGCTTGGATGCAATGTCCTACTGATGGATGTTTATATGTAATAGCATGGTGTATGCAAGATGAACATCTGATTGGAAATCCAAACATACACAATATTGCAATGATGAAATTAGAATGAGTATAATAGGGAATGTGACATTGACTCTGACTTTGTATATCACCCCTCTCCTGTTGTCAACACGTCCTTTCGGTTTTCTGTGTCAACAAATTTTTTTTTTAGAAAGATTCTGGGATGGGCATTTTGTCTGCGTTGATCCCTTTTGTGACGGTTTGTCTATCAGATTCGATGATACCCAGTGGTTTGGTTTGTTACTTGCCTTTGATATCATAGGTTTGTGTTTAGGGAGCAAAGCACTTTTATAGACAAGGTTCGCTGCGCGATGTAACCTGTAAGTGAACATTGACATACAATGACACAACAAATGCATATTGAACACCAAAGTTGAATACAAAACATTCATGACATAATGAATACGGATGCATTAGGAAAATCTAAAATGTGGCTCTAGTTTTAATTGATGCCCTTTCAGTTTACCAATGCGTCCTTTTGGTTTTCCGCATTGGAGTTTTTTTTTTTTAAGCTCGATCATTGGATAGAGTTGCTATTGTGGATGGACAACCTAAAATGAATTCAATTAACCACTGGATTCTCCTGTGGTCTGATGCCATATTCATGTTTCCAATTCACCCCAGATTCCAGTTCAGGCACGGTTCCCGAAGACTAAATCCTTGAAATGGTTGGTAAATGCAACTCTCCCTTTAAATATGAGCACAATAGACTTTGTAAGCCTTCCTGTTGATGGTATCGTCCCCTTCATGATTATTGAAAGCTTTGTAAAACCAAGTTGCTCCAACACTGTTAGTGAAGTTCACAAATGCATAACCCACATTTCCTCCAGTCTTGAAATCCATAGGGAAATAGGGGAGAACCATAAGCAGACCTCCCGTTGGACCTACTCTTGACCAGAACTTGTGGCAGATTGGAACTGGCCTGACAGATTTCTGATCATCAGGCTTTTTTCTCACAGAGACTGGCGTTGGTCTCCCTCTTATTTGACTTGATCTCTTCAATAGTTAGGTTTTTGGGTAACCATTGTTGAGCTCATTTGAAGTAGACTCATATTCAAATCCTCTTTCTGCTCTGTCGCCCTTCTGGTGATGAGATGATGCAGAAAAATGCGATATGGAGCAGCATTGGGGTTCAATCTCTTGTTGGAAGCCATTGATGGTAGAAATTAAGGCTTTACAGAGTCGGTTCAAGGGAGATGATGAAAATGTTGTGCTTTACCATTTAATGCCATGGGACACTCTAGACTTAATTATGGCCGCAGCGTATGAGATAGATAAAGACACTGATCTTCTTTGCCACCGCGCGAAGTTAACTTTTTAGAACAGGCAAAAATGTACTTATCTCCATTGTCTCAACTCACTGACCCCGGCATTCCATGCAATAGATGGGCCACCCCCAGATTCATGAAGCACTCGATAGAGTTTGACTCAATGATTGAAGAGAGTGCAACTTTAAGCTAGGAGCAGCAATCCCACTATAAGGGAGAGCTAAGGTCTTCCATCGGTGCTAGGGTTTTTTTTTTTTTTTTTTTGAAGAGGTTAAATCAAAACCATAGCCACCTATTGATTTTCCCGCTGCATTCAAATCCATGTATGTCATGCGTGTTTGATATGTCTTTTTGGATGAACAATGCATGTGTAATGTCATATGCACATGAATGCCACACAAACAAGACTATATATGCACTAAAACAATGTTTGATTCAGAGTTTTACAGCATGGTGGGTGGCAAAGGGCATTTGGAATTTTTAGGGCTTAGTGCTTTTGATGAGCTTGGGTTTTTTATGTAAGAAGCTTTTTCGGGCATGAATTAGGCTCAAAGCTTCATTTTGGGGATCGGTTCTGGCAATGGCCTCTGGTTTGGAATGATTTGGATGTATTATGAGCTGTCCAAGTTGAAACTTTTAGGGCAAGACCAACAATGTTTTGGATCGTGGTTTGTAGGGATCACTGATCTAGGTTGGCAATTGATTTGACGAAAATGGTGCCATCCCATTACTTGCTTGGCAGACTTTTTTTTTTTTTTTTTGTTGAAGAAAGGGGGTTAACCGAAGTCAGGTTCACTTTTAAATTCCCTGCAAGACTCAGATTGATGTCATGCACCTTAATATTATGCGTGATGGACATGTCGTTTCAGATGATCAAATGCATGCTTAATCCCATAAACATGTAATCACTGCACAAGAAAACAACAAGATGCATTGCATTCAAAATGAGTTCAATACACTTTACAAACAAAATGAGCTCCCTACGGGAAGGAGCCTCTAAGGGGGCGTTTGGTTTAAACTTGGGAATCGGAATTGGAATCGGAAAGGGAATGATACGAAATAGGAATCGGAATCACCATTTATCAATTTTGTTTGGTTAGTTTAGAATCGGAATCGGAATCAAATTTGCTGCATTTTTTTTTCTTTAGTAACAACCAAAATAGTAATAACTTTTTCAACATTTTTATTAAAAAATAAGCTTAAAATATAAAGTATTATTAAATTATATGATAATAATAATACTAGATAATTGTTATAGTATTTTTTTTATAAATTATATTAAACTATATTATATAATATTACGCATTATTTATGATTACAGTAATTAATAAACAATTATATATGTATATATATTGGAAACGAGAGGTCTTACATTCCATTGAAGAATTTCGATTGAAAGAAAAAATATTTGTGGGTGTTAATGAAATCTAAATTGTATAAGTTGATGGTTGGAAAAAAAACACAAAAAACATATAAAAAGTGAGGAAATTAAACAAAGAACAATAGATAGTGGTGGAATGAAGATGATTGATATGGGATAGTGGGGGAATGGTTGATTCCCACAAATGGGGGAATCTCATTCCCATTACTTAGTGAAATTTATCTAAACAAACAATAAGAAAAGGAAATAACTATTTCCATTTCCATTCCATAGCATGCTTTTAGTATACCAAACACCCCCTAAAGGTATTGATCCCACAGCGTCCGACTATTCCTTATCCGGTCACTGCCCTACTCTCATCAGATCAGGCTTTGGAGCTCTTCATCATATTTCTCTGCCCGGGAGGTTTGAGGAATTTCCTTGCCAGTCTCCCTACTAGCCCCCAGTCGCTCATTAGTAGCAGATGGCACCTTTAACCTTCCCTCATCAACCAACTTCTAGATCTCCTTCCTTAAAACATAGCAGACATTGGTTCGATGACCTGTCACTGCATGATAGGTGCAGAAGTTATTCTTTTGATCCGATGCCGGCTCCACATACGGCTTGACGCTCTGCAGTAGCCCCTATTTTCTACATTTGGCAAATAATTGGCTCAGTGAAATAGGCCACGGGGATATGCCTTTTCCGTCACCCTTGGGGAGTGAACTCCTGGTTGGTCATCGAACAAAGTTAGTGTTGGCTTTGAGGGGGGCCTTTCGATTCTGCTTCACCTGTCAACCCTCTTATTGTCCCCTCAAGCTCAATCACACGTGCCTCCAATTCAGAGCACCTTGTTGTCAGCTTTTCAATCTTGTCTAGGTCACCTCCTAGCATTTCCTTCAACATAGTTGCTGCCTTTTCCCTAACCATCTTTCGGAATCATGATGAGGCAACATAATCATCCACGACATCTGTTACAGTGTTGAAGTTCATTGGGTCAGCCATTCTCAGGACTCCTTCCCTTTCTCCCCTGATAAGAACGTTTGTTAGCACTGACTGGGGCATGCGTATAGAGGATACCAAGTCAAGAGATGATGTGGGCATGAGTGCGTGATGTGATGCATGCATGCATTAATGATGATGTCATGTGATGTCATGTCATGTTATGAAATTCTAATCTAGTCAAGTGCACACAAAGTCAAAAATGGAGACGTGCAAGATGCAATGAATGTTGTTGATGAAGCCATGTGCTGAAGTATAGCGTGGCGTATAAATATACACCACATTGATAAAATGACACACAGGGTGTCCACGGATCGAAGCAAGGTGATATTTGCGAAGAGCTTACGTGTAGAGCATATCTTACACGGGAGGAGAGTTAATATTTGAAGCGGTACGTGTAGAGCGGATCTTACACGGGGAGGAGGTGTAGAATTTGATGCGGTACGTACAGAGCTTGTCTTGCACGGGAAGATTTGAAGCGATACATGTAGAGCTTGTCTTACACAAGGAGGAAGTGTGCAGAGCTTATCTTGCACGGAAAGATATTTTGGAGCCGTACGTGTAGAGCTGGTCTTACACGGGGAGGATGGGTAGAGTTTGATGCGGTACGTGCAGAGCTGATCTTGCACGGGGAGATTTGGAGCGATACGTGTAGAGCTTGTCTTACACGGGGAGGAAGTGTGCAGAGCTTATCTTACACAAAAAGATATTTTGGAGCGGTACGTGTAGAGCTGGTCTTACACGGGGAGGATGGGTAGAGTTTGATGCGATACGTGTAGAGCTGGTCTTGCACGGGAAGATTTGGAGCGGTACGTGTAGAGCTTGTCTTACACGGGGATGATACGTGTAGAGCTTGTCTTGCACAGGAAGGGATTTGGAGCTTATGTGCGCGGGACATAAGGATAAAGTTTTTAATGATTATGGAAGACCTAAGGGGCTTGATGAAGTTTCTGGCTCTTTTCGAACGCCTAAATGACTCGGTGCATGTTGTAAAGTACTTGGTGCTTATGGAGTGCTTGAACATTGTGGAGTGCTTGAATGTTTGACGGATGAATGAGATGTACATCATGGGATAATAAGGATGATTCCCTTGTTTTTATTCTTTTCCTTTTTTTTTTTTTTTGACTTTGGACATCCCAAGAACACCCAATGCTATGCAAAAATGTCAAGTGTGGACAGCCACACGGGTAAAAGTTCAGTGCTTTTGGGGCACCTAATGAATTTTGTGAAATGGTCGTGTGTGTACCGACACACGGACGGTGTTCGACGCTTTGTTGGTCTATGAAATGATATGAAATGGTCACATGGGACCGGCCCATGGACAAAATTCTGATGCTTTTGAGCATATGAAATGAAATGATGTTGTAAGATAATCATGTGCCATTGGAGACACAGATAGAAACTTGGCGCTTTGGGAACACCTTTTATGAGTTAGGATGTTTTGAAATGCCCCAACATGTGTACTAACCCAGCACTCGGGGAGCGCCTTGAATGATATAGTAATGTCATGAAGTAACCCGATATGGATCACAGTGCTATATAATATTTATGATGAATGGATATGATGTCATGAAATGCATCGTGTGGATTGTCACATGGAAATATACCTAGGACCATTGTGGTCTCTATTGAATGAGATGATTTGGTGGAATGGCCGAATGCAATCCGGTGCATTGGCAAAACACGGGTATTTTGGGATACCCGATATATGATGGAATGATATGATCATGGTGGGCATCCTTGGAATGCCCCGAATTTAATTTAAATGATATGTCACGAATGCTTTTAACACACAAAATGCAAATGGCTGCACAAAACGTGGTTATGATGCATGACATACGTAATGATGTTATGTATGCTATGTGAAAAAATGCTAATCAGACAAATTTAATGTCATGGCTGAAAAAGAAATGGTTAGTATGAATGACAAGTGGGTGATTTAATCTTTTCATACGAAAATGAAACGCAAATGGCTGCATAAAAATGTGGGTTAGTATCACACAAAAATGTTTTATGTATGGAAAATGTCATATGTATGATAAATATGAATTATGGTATGGAGTGAAATGTCGAAAGGCATGTAACACGTAGCACATGAAGCGAATTCTTCCAACCTTATTTCTCCAAGCGTGGTTAGTCTCAAAAATTTCTAACCGAGTCCTAGGTGGGGTTCTCTTCGATCACCAACCGGGGGTGACGAAGGCGCGATTTTATTTTTATTCTATTCACACAACCTAAGGGAATCCAACTAGGGCTGCCTATATGAGTTTGGTCCAAGTCGGGTTGAAAATCAAGGTTCCCATAGCAAAATATACTCCTCACTTCTCCCTACTCAAGGGTCTGAACGAAGGGGTTCGTACTAGGCTATGGGTGGTGTTTTGTATCTGTGCCCCTGAGACCATGAGTAACAAAGGCGACACTTCAACAATCCACCGGGCTAAAAATGGATACTAAATCTAATGCAAGCATGTCTGGCTAAAAATGCAAAATAAAATACCAATCGAGAATCATCCACCTTATTTTAATTAGACACTTTTCAGGGCTTGTCAAATTCTTTTAAGTTTTTAAGAAAACTTTTTAAGAAATCCCCAGCGGAGTCGCCACTGTGAGCGGACGACTCGTTTTCGACGGAACACGAGACTCCCTTTCGGAAGGGGCACCTCGATCTCGGGCGGGCCCCTCCTTCGCATGGGGTTTTTATAAATGGAAAATCGGTTTTGGAAAACAAATGGAATTAATACTTAAAAGAACCGAGACCTAAGTCTCGATGAATATTGTAGAGTCGCCACCCGGCTCAGCTCAACCGGGAAATTTATAATGCAACTGAACCGGACGAACGGCAGCTACACTATCCAGAGATTTGGGTCCGGACAAGTTCCTTATTTCGTGTCTAATTAAAATAAAATTGGTCAATGTTCTTGAATGGTATTTCAAACTCTAAAAGTCAATTTTATTGAAATAAATAGACATGCAGCGTGCATACAGGTTAAGGTAAAATAGTAAATAATTAAATTATTACAACCCAATCGAATAAAAGATAAAAACTCTCAGCCTCACTTTTACAAGCGCCTAGAATACACGATTTATCTAAAAATATTACAATCGCCTAGGATACACGATTAATTCTATTAAACACATCAAAAATAAAAATAAAAAATAAAATGCTGTAAAACAGAAAGTTAGCACAATATATAGCACGCCACAAATAGGACTCAAACAGACAGAATTGGGAAATTAAGAATTGGGGGCATGCATTTAGGGGATAACCAGGTCGGCTCGGCTAGCTGGCCCGGTTAGACCTAGAAAACGTTTCAAAACGTCCCTGCATTTTTGGTTTTGTGGAAAATCATTTTGAAAACAATTTTTCCGGTTTACATGCATTTTTGTACATGTGAGGTGGGTCGGTTTTCGGGAGAACTGGATCTCCGTCGTGGCATTGTTCTAAATGTAATTTTACTGGAAATTGAATCTATGGTCGTGGATGCACACAACAAAATTCATTTTGATGATTTTTAGGGTTTTCTGAATTTTTAGGGATTTTTATAAATTTTTAGGGTTAAAAGGAAATTCTGGTTCTGGAAAGGGTGTTACAGTCGTGTGATTATAACTACAGTCGTACGACTGTAAATTATAGTCGTACGACTGTAAATTACTGCCGTACGACTATAAATTACTGTCGTACGACTGTAAATTACTGTCGTGCGACTGTAAGTGACCCAGACACAGGATTTCGCCAGAAATTTATTTGAAGAAAGCTGGAAAGAAAATCACCTGGAAATCAAGAACACTCGTATGACTGTAACGACTGTTCATTTCTAGAAGCAGAAATGCAAAAAAATGAACGAAAGTGGTACAAAACCACACCAATCACCCAGAAAGCTTGTAAAAGAGAGGGGGAAAGGAGTGTTTACCTCTTTGGCGTGCATCCACCGTAGGATTGACCCCTGGCATCGCTCCAATCCACTAAAATCCGCACTTTTCTCCTTGAGTTAGGGTTTGAGAGCTTTTGGGATCAAAATATCCAAATGCAAGGGTCTCTGATGATGAGTTCTTTCTTCTTCTTTCTGATTTTCTCTTCTCCTCTCTTTTCTTTCTTTTTCTTTTTCTTTCTCTTCTCCCTTTTTTCTTTCTTTTTTTCTGTCGCTATTCGGCCCCCTACTCTCTTTGCTTTTTCTGCTTTTGGGGTATGGGTTGGCTCACCTGCCATGATCTACAGTCGTACGACTGTAGTTTAATTACAGTCGTACGACTGTAGTTAAAGTCGTACGACTATGCTTTTTTTTTTTTTGAGGAAGTAAAATTCTGGCGTTTACACTTTGCAGCGATAAAATATATATAGTTTTGAGAATATATTTATAGGGTGAAATATTGAAGAAATATAAAAATAGAAAGTTCTGGGGGTGAAAATTATATGCACAGTAAGGATATAATCGAAAGGAATTAAAAGTTATGTGGAGGAATTTAGAAATTTAAAATAAAATTATTTAAGGTTAAAATGGTCATTTAATGAGAAAGATATTGTTTAGCCAAATAAAAAGAAAAGAGGGGAGAAGGAAAAAAGGGCTCTGGATGTTGCGTCCAGAGCACATACGTATATATATATATATATATACACGTATGGAAGAAAAAGGAAGAATGGGATGTTTTGCCGTCCGATCGTAATAAAATTACAGGTACGTGATCAGAACTAAGTGAATTTCATTATGTACGGTGAAGATTTTATTTAGAGGTCTATATGATAGTGTATTTGGAAATATAATTTTAGAGTAATTTTTTAAATTAATTCTAAATATGAAGTGATATTAGAATAAAATTGGTATATTTGGATTCCTAGCAGTGCGGTGAATCTAGTGGTGTTCTCCATCCAAATCATAGGTACTATTCCAGTGATCGGAATATTTTCCTGTGAGTTTTTGTTGGTTTAATATTTTTATATTGATCTATGAATTATTCGGAGTAATATTAATTCTTGGAGTTTTTGATGATTTTGAGTAGATTAATTTATATGAATTATTGAAGTATTTGGAGTTAAAATTAATTATCTTATTTGTTGGAAAATTAGTTTACGTGGGATTTATATGTGAAGAAAATATGAAAATTATAAGAAATGCATTTAGAGGAATATATGATGTATAGGGTGGTTTTTAATAATTTGATGAATAGTGATATATGGTATTTGTGAATAGTAACCATATATATGAATAGTGACCGTTTATGGGAATAGTGGCAGGATGATGTATGATATGGAATAAGTTGTATGAAAATGATCTTAAGTTATTTTAAGATTAGGATAACTACGTGGTTTTGATTCCCAAACTGGAATTTACTGGGATACATAGGAAGCTTGATATTAAGTTAATATCAAGTCCAATCCAAATAGATAGATATGATTAGATAGTGTTTATTAATAAGAGTTTAACTGAGAATAGAATTGGTGACAAGTTGTTAAAGAAGAACTTATTTGAAGATATTTTATAAAATGGTATAGGTTATGGACACAAATATGATTGGTATGAATTATATGTGATTATTCAATGATGTGGGCTATGTGATTTGTTTAGATAAATCTATATGAATTATATATATGTTATATGAGAAATTGTATATGATTATATTTGAGCATTTATCAATTACATGTCATATGATATATGGTATATATAGAATTCATATATATGAATATGTGTTATCTACTTGACATGAATTATAAGATATATGCATGACATGGATTATATGATATATGGAATTGTACATGATTATGAAACATAAAGGGACGTTGTGACATACACGTCCGGACACTGCAATTATATGGAATATCTTTTATATGGACCTACATGGTCACCCACTGCAATTATACGGATTATATAATACATGGACCGCAAGGTCAACCACTTGTTATCTGGACCAAATGGTCAAAGACATGTTATATGAGCTGGCCAGCGAAATCATCTGTTATATGTTACATGATCCGAGGGCAGTCATTTGGTTGGTTATGTCACAACAAATAAAAGAAATGGCTCATTCATTTACATGTGCATGACTGTATGCTGATATGTGTACATGTGACTGCTTGTGATTGTTACAGTAGTTAATGATTTATATTCACTATGTTGTGATTTTTCAATTTGTTAATGTTTTATATTTTATGTGTAGCAACTCTTTAGGTCTACAGTTGCTTTTCAGACAAATGACACAAGCTGATAAGGATTAGAATTATGATGTTCTTATATGGAAAGTGTTAGTTAAATACTTGTATATAGCAAAAGTATAAGGGTGTTACAACCCATACACTTTTTCAGTGTGATTTGACCTTCAGAAGGACAAGTTATCTATGCCTAACTTCATGGACTAGTAGAGGAATCTTTGAATAGTCCTACGACAGGAAGTCAAGGAGTATGTCCTAGATAGGGTCTTACCTAGAGCATTGCCAACGAATGCCTCAGTTGAGGCTATGGCTCAGTTTGAGGACCACAAGAAGGACTCTCAAGATGTCACCTATTTGATGCTAGCCACCATGACTTTTGAGTTGCAACAGTAGTTCATAGACATGGATGCGTATGCTATTATGGAGAATCTCAAGGAGATGTTCCAAGTACAAGCCCGTCAAGAAAGATTCTTGACAGCTAGGGCTTTGTACACCTATAAGACGGCATCAGGCTCATTTGTTAGTGCTCATGTGCTAAAGATTAAAGTGCATATTGGTATGCTTTCTAGGCTTGGGACTCCCATCCCGCAGAACTTGGCTATTGACATTGTTTTGTCATCTCAACTGGAGTCTTATGACCAATTCATCCTTCATTACAACATGGAAGGGATGAGTGAGATTTTTTCAGAGTTGCATAGGATGTTTAAGACTGCTGAACAATCGATCAAGAAGACTAACCTGGTGCTCTTGGTGAACAAAGGGAATGTCCCAATTGCTAAGGGCAAGCAAAAGGCCAAGGTTGATCCTAAAGGCAAGAAGGGTTCCGTGCCTAAAGGAAAACAACCCAAGACTACTGCAAAGCCCAAGGCTAAGGCCCATGCTGAGGAGCCCTGCTACCATGGCCAGTAACCAGGGCATTGGAATAAGCAATGTCCTCTGTACCTAGAAGAGCTAAGGAAGAGCAAGGGTGCTAGTTCCAACATAGGTATCTATGTTATTAAGGTGAACCTTTTTATTTCAACATCATAGGTATTGGATACCAGATGTGGTACTCACATTTGTTCAAATTGTTGGTGTGCCCTAGTTCTTAGGGCATTGGATTCTTGTATTTTGTATTATACATTAAGAGTCATGTATGAATACATCATTTGTGTCACATTAATAAAGGCAATTAATCTATTTCATTTATATCTTGTGCTACAATATGAGTAGAGTATCCATTGATTGATAATCATAAAACCTATCCCAGGTCTGTTCTAATCGTGGGAACGAATAGAACCACAGACTTGTATATTCGATGACTGTATCGTAGTTCTTAACTAGTCATAGTACTTGTATAGTCAGTCATGAATATAGGTACATGTCATTGACATGGGACTGGATCGATCCGCACAAGAAAGTCACATGGTTGTCACGTCAAAGGTCTTTCTTGAGTAGGTCTCTTTTGTCCTCAGACCAGATTTCATCATAATATCAATATGGAATCCGGTTCACTTTGACATACGCCTAACAGGTCTGTAAAAGGATTTTAAATACGGGTATGATTGGGTGGACCGGTGAACATGTTGATATTGATGATGAAGTGATGGAATTGCCACTCGGGTAACACCGAGATGATATCATTGGCCACTTGATGAGTGGGACTGATAAGTGTATGGCCATACCCAAATAAGTTGGTTGCTTATTTGATTAATCAGTCAACTCAAGATCAAGAAATATAATAAACAACAGAAGAGGATGGCAGACACCATGCCTCTTGTTTATTCATATCGATATCGTTAGGCAAAGGACAGTATGAGATTACTACCGGGTGAGTGTCTTCTAAAGACTGCTGCATCTCTGTCTTAATTGGGGGCTGTAATGGTTTGCTAGAACCCACTTACAGTCTGTGGGCTTTGGGCCTACTGCCAACATAAAGACAGACCCATAGGATCGTGCACATAGATCAACTGAGCTGGAACTTATAGAAATTGTACATGTAATGTACATTGGAAGGAATGCGTTAATTAATTAGTTGACATTCGGTGTCAAGGTAATTAATTGACATTGGGTTGAATTTAATTTAATTAATAAGTTTACATAATGTAATTAATTAATTTATCAATTAATTGAATTACATAAAGTAAACAATTAATTAAATAATTTTCCTAAGTAGGAGAATTAAATACATGTATTGTATTAACTTAAGTGTGATTTAATTTTATTTAGGGGTAATTAAATTTAGCCAAATGGAATTAAATTACATAGTATATACTTTTTAATTAAAGTTTATTTATGTAATTATAATCCTAGTGGGCTTGGGTTTAATTGACCTAATTAAAACCTAATTAGACAAGGTGTCTATATAAGGGCACACTTAAGGAAGAAAAACCTAATTCAACTCTAATTAATTGCTGGAAATTTCAGCCACCAATTGCAGCCCCAAAACAGCCGAAAATCCCAGCATTAAACCTCCATTCCTTCGCGTCTTCGGCTAGCACCGGTTCCTGCTCAATAGTTGGTCGTGCACCGGACTTTGGAGATCACAGTTTCAAGAAACGATTCTACAGCAGTCTCTAGAGGAGACGAATCCGGTGAGTTAATCTCTCTTGATTCTTATTTGATTTTATTCTAATCAATGGTAATTGGACACGATAGGTGGATTCTAGGAAATTTTAAACGGTGTATTTTCCGCTGCGCCACGTTATTTTCCAATGGCGAATCCCAACAGTGGTATCAGAGCCTAGGTTTTGTCCATTAGATTGATTGGAATTGGTTCTTGAAAGCGTTCTTGAAGAAAGAATGGGTTTCAAGTTTGTTATTTTAGGGTTTTTATTCAATTGGTTTTGGTTTTGATAAACCCTAGAATTTTTCGATTGGGGTTTTTGATTTTTTTTCCCAATTGGTTTCCATCTTAAAAATTATTGTTTTATTGGTTATTTAATTTTTGATGGATTGTTTTTTTTTATGATTTAATAAAAAGAAAGGGTTTTTGGGCTGGATGGAATCGCAAATTGCGATTCCATCCAGCGGCAGCAGCTGCTGCTGCCGCAGCAGCTGCCGCACAGCGGCACTGCTGCCCTGCCGGGACAGCGGCGCCGCACGTGGGTTTTGCGTCCGGTTTTGGATTTTGCGGGTATTTTTTTTATCCCGGACCCTAAAGCAAATTAAATTAAATTTTTTTAAATTAATTTGTGTTTAAATTATTTATTTTGTTGGCATGCATATTTAATTTAATTGTTTGCATATTAAATTGAATATGGACTTTGTGAAATTGGCCCAATAAACCATGACACCGGTTAAAATTGGGAGAGCTAAATTTTAAATTTGTGACAACCCAATTTCAAGTGGGAGCAAAATTGTTAATTTTGCATTTATGGATGTTATCCATTGGGCCTTTATGGGCCTTAGTCACATTTGTTAAAATTGGCGATTTCACCCTAAGTAACTCGGCTTAAAATTTATATTTATAATTTGGAATGCCATGATCATGCATCATATTGGTATGTATGTGCACGACAGGTAGTTTGTTTGAAATGTTATGTTGAGTTCTATGGGCCCTAAATTATTATCGGTTGTAATTTAATTTTGGGAAATATGGCCTGCATGCCATTTTTTTATTTTGATGTAATTTTAGAATAGATTTTATTTTACAAAATTATTGTAATTGCATCAAGTATGGAAGAAGGCCCAAATGGAGCAAGCCCATGGTGGGAGCCCAAGAAGGATTGCAGTCCGGCCCATGAAGAATTAGATAGGATATCTAGTTTTTCATTAGGTTGTAATTAAAGGCCCATAGGATCTCATTTATTTTAAATTAAGTATGCTATTGCATTTGTCATATAAAATGGATGTATGGATCACCAAATTATTATCCGCGTTTATGAATGCTAAGCCGTATCACTTAATTATAATCCGGGAATTAAAATATTGAGTCGCTTAAAAGTGCTTCCCACATTCACACCTCTTCCTCCCATTGATCCTGCAATGTGCGCCATGCCCTAGCTGGGTATATTGTAGTATTCGGTGGGCCATCGAGGGTTAAGATATTTGGTATGGTTAACATGTGAATGGTGGTTTGACTCAACATGGGTAGCATTAGCTCAGAGCGGGCCCTAAGCACAGATGGGTAAAGTGTCAATAAGCCCATCAAACCAAGAGTCCTTCGTGGAAGGATTAGATAGGTTGTCCTACCAAACGACTCAATGGTTGGTTAGCGAGCCCTAGTTCGGCCAGTCATTGATAAGTTGTGGATCTTGGTCAAGTTAGCCAATTAACAACACCAACAAACAAATTAAAATCGGATTATTAATTTGAATTGGCTTAAAAGTCTTTTATTTCTAACTCAAGCAATGATTTCTTCCATGTAGATAATTCCATTTCAGTTAAGCAATTTAAATGGCTGCAACAAACAACAACTCACTCTCACTTAGGTCACTCTTGGAGAAGGAGAAGCTTTCGGGGACTAACTTACCGGACTGGGCTAGGAACTTACAAATAGTTTTTAGACAAGAGTCTAAGGAGTATGTACTGAATGCTCCTTTACCGGCTGGCCCTCCTGCAGGTCGAGGCATCACCACGGCGATGGTGGAGCAGTACGATCGGCATGTGAGGGATGACCGAGATGTCTCATGCCTCATGCTGGGTACCATGGCTTCTGATCTTCAGAAGCAATTCATGGACGAGCATGCTTATGAGATGATGGATCAGCTTAAAAAGATGTTCCAAGATCAGGCTCGTCAGGAACGTTACCTGACAACTAAGGCACTTTGCACAACTGTGATGGCAGCTGGGACTTCTGTTAGCACTCATGTGCTAAAGTTGAGGGGGTATATTGATACACTTGCCCGCCTCGGCTCGCCAGTTCCGCAGGACTTGGCAACAGACATTATTCTCGGGTCATTTCCTGAGTCTTACAACCAGTTTATCATGAATTACCATATGCAAGGGTTGGATAAATCAGTTGTTAAGCTGCATGGCATGCTCAAGCTTGCTGAGCAGTCTCTTGAGAAGACTCCTGAAGTATTGCAGGTGAACAAGGGCAATACGCCCATTGCTAAGGGAAAGGCCAAATCTAAGGCCAAGGCTAAGGCCCAAAAGGCCAAGGCTAAGGGCAAAAAGGTGGTGGCCCAACCTAAAGCAAGGGTTGCCTCTCCTGACGATGTTTGCCATGAGTGTCATTTGAAGGGGCACTGGAAGAGCTCATGTCCAAAGCTAAGGGAGCAACTGAAGGGCAAAACTGCTACTTCAGGTATTTATGTTGTTGAGATTAATCTGGCTATTTCTACATCTTGGGTCTTGGACACTGGATGTGGATCTCACATTTGTTCAAATGTGCAGGGTCTAAGAAATAGGAGATTATTAGGATCTGGAGAAGTAGATCTTCGAGTCGGAAATGGTGCTCGGGTTCAGGCCATGGAGATCGGAGATTATTTCTTGGAGATGCCTAGTGGACTTGTTTGGGAACTAAGAAACTGTTATTTTGTACCTGCGATGTGCAGGAATATTATTTCCGTTTCTTTGTTGGATATTTCTGGTTTTGTATTTAATATTGGACATGGTAGAATTTCTATGCAATGTGGCAATATTATTTATGGAACAGCATTTCTTGAAAATGGCTTATATATCCTTGATCTAAAACGTGAAAGTTCAATCTATAACATAAATACTAAAAGGATTAAACAAAATGAAATTAATCCTACTTACATCTGGCATTGTCGACTTGGCCATATAAATGAGAAGCGCATAGCTAGGCTTCACCCTAGTGGAGTGCTAGGGTCATTTGACATCCAGCCTTATGACACATGCGAATCTTGTTTGAGAGGCAAGATGACAAAGGCGCCTTTTAGCAAGACTGCTGAAAGGGCCTCAGAGCTATTAGAGCTAATACATTCCGATGTATGTGGCCCAATGAGCACTAGTGCTAGATCTGGTTTTCTATACTTCGTCACCTTCACGGATGACTTCAGCAGATACGGTTACATGTATCTGATGAAGCATAAGTCTAAGACTCTCCAAAGGTTCAAGGACTTTAAGAATGAAGTAGAAAACCAACTTGGCAAGAAAATAAAAGCACTTCGGTCTGACCGAGGGGGTGAATATTTGAGCCAAGAATTTGACTCGTTTTTGAGAGAGTGTGGGATTATATCCCAACTCACTCCCCCTGGTACACCCCAGTGGAATGGAGTGTCAGAAAGGAGGAATAGGACCTTAATTGACATGGTCCGCTCGATGATGAGTCACGCTACACTCCTTGTCTCCTTTTGGGGATATGCTTTAGAGACAGCTGCTTACATTCTTAACAATACACCAAGCAAGGCAATTGAGGGAACACCATATGAACTATGGAAAGGCCGAAAGCCCAATGTTTCCTTCTTGAAGATTTGGGGCTGTGATGCACATGTTAAGAAATTGACAAGTGGCAAACTCGAGTCCAAATCTGTCAAGTGCCAGTTTGTGGGTTACCCTTAGGAAACTAAGGGTTATTACTTCTATGATCCGGCCGAAAACAAAGTTTCCATAGCCAGAAATGCAGTCTTCTTGGAGAAGGAATTCCTTTCCAAGAGAGACAGTGAGATTAATGTTGAGCTTTCAGAAGTTCAAGACTCACAAACTCCTGCAGCTACTGCTGAGGATGCTTCGGGAACCGATCTGACTACTCAAGAAATTGAGGAACCAGAAACGGTTGCACAGGACCTTAGAAGGTCTGGTAGGACATGTCATCAGCCAGAGAGGTATGGCTTTCTCGTGACTGATGATGGGGACCATATGGTCGTTGACCAAGAGGAGCCCAAGACCTATCAGGAGGCTGTTGAAAGCCCACACTCAGATCAATGGCGCAAAGCCATGGAGGCTGAGATGCAATCTATGCATGATAACCAAGTATGGAACTTGGTGGATCCACCTCTGGGTGCTAAGGTGATAGGTTGCAAGTGGTGTTTCAAGTTAAAGGCCCTGTGTGTATAAGATGGTTAGTGGGAGCGTTTCCACCATCCTAGTGCTGTATGTTGACGACATCCTTATCATTGGAAGTGACATACCAACACTGCAAGGGGTTAAGCAGTGGTTGAGTAGGTGCTTCGCAATGAAGGACTTAGGCGAAGCTGAGACGATCTTAGGGATCAGGATCTATAGAGATAGATCCAATCAGCTTCTAGGCCTAAGTCAGGCCACGTACATTGACAAGGTTCTAAAAAGATTCAGCATGGACAAGGCAAAGAAAGGATTCTTGCCTATGCGCCATGGGTTGAAGCTGAGTAAGAAAGATGGTCCTAAAACAAAGAAGGACTGGGAGAACATGGAAAAGATCCCTTATGCATCTGCTATTGGAACTATCATGTACTCCATGTTATGTACGAGGCCTGATGTCATGTTTGCACTAAGTATGACTAGCCGGTACCAGTCGGACCCCGGTGAGAAACACTGGAAGGCAGTCAGGGCAATCTTGAAGTACCTTAATCGGACTAAGGATGCTTTCTTAGTGCATAAAGGTCAAGATGAGCTGGTAGTGTCAGGTTACACTGATGCAAGCTTTGAGACTGATGAGGATGAGAACCAGTCACAGTCTGGTTATGTTTTTCTCCTGAATGGCAGTGCCATTAGTTGGAGGTCCTCAAAGCAGGCCACCATTGCTGACTCTACCATAGAAGCTGAGTACAAAGCTGCGTGCGAAGCTCAAAGGAAGCTGTTTGGATCAAGAAAGTCATAACTGAGTTGGGAATAGTGCCCACTATCCTAGACCCAGTTGATGCTTTTGTGACAACAACGGGGCCATCGCACAAGCTAAGGTGCCCCGGTCACACAAGAGATCCAAACATGTACTTAGAAAGTTTCACCTCATTCGGGAGATCGTGAACATAGTTGACATATCATTGCAGAGGGTTGACACCAAGAATAATGTCGCTGATCCATTGACCAAAGCACTGTTGCAGACACAGCACGACGGTCATACCAGATCTATAGGAATTAGGGCAATGCCCACTTGGAACTAGTGCAAGTGGGAGATTGTTGGTGTGCCCTAGTTCTTAGGGCATTGGATTCTTGTATTTTGTATTATACATTAAGAGTCATGTATGAATACATTATTTGTGTCATATTAATAAAGGCAATTAATCTATTTCATTTATATCTTGTGCTATAATATGAGTAGAGTATCCATTGATTGATAATCATAAAACCTATCCCAGGTCTGTTCTAATCGTGGGAACGAATAGAACCACAGACTTGTATATTCGATGACTGTATGGCAGTTCTTAACTAGTCATAGTACTTGTATAGTCAGTCATGAATATAGGTACATGTCGTTGACATGGGACTGGATCGATCCGCACAAGAAAGTCACATGGTTGTCGCATCATAGGTCTTTCTTGAGTAGGTCTCTTTTGTCCTCAGACCAGATTTCATCATAATATCAATATGGAATCCGGTTCACTTTGACATACGCCTAACAGGTCTGTAAAAGGATGCTAAATACGGGTATGATTGGGTGGACCGGTGAACATGTTGATATTGATGATGAAGTGATGGAATTGCCACTCGGGTAACACCGAGATGATATCATTGGCCACTTGATGAGTGGGACTGATAAGTGTATGGCCATACCCAAATAAGTTGGTTGCTTATTTGATTAATCAGTCAACTCAAGATCAAGAAATATAATAAACAACAGAAGAGGATGATGGACACCATGCCTCTTGTTTATTCATATCGATATCGTTAGGCAAAGGACAGTATGAGATTACTACCGGGTGAGTGTCTTCTAAAGACTGCTGCATCTCTGTCTTAATTGGGGGCTATAATGGTTTGCTAGAACCCACTTACAGTCTGTGCACATAGATCAACTGAGCTGGAACTTATAGAAATTGTACATGTAATGTACATTGGAAGGAATGCGTTAATTAATTAGTTGACATTCGGTGTCAAGGTAATTAATTGACATTGGGTTGAATTTAATTTAATTAATAAGTTTACATAATGTAATTAATTAATTTATCAATTAATTGAATTACATAAAGTAAACAATTAATTAAATAATTTTCCTAAGTAGGAAAATTAAATACATGTATTGTATTAACTTAAGTGTGATTTAATTTTATTTAGGGGTAATTAAATTTAGCCAAATGGAATTAAATTACATAGTATATACTTTTTAATTAAAGTTTATTTATGTAATTATAATCCTAGTGGGCTTGGGTTTAATTGACCTAATTAAAACCTAATTAGACAAGGTGTCTATATAAGGGCACACTTAAGGAAGAAAAACCTAATTCAACTCTAATTAATTGCTGGAAATTTCAGCCACCAATTGCAGCCCCAAAACAGCCGAAAATCCCAGCATTAAACCTCCATTCCTTCGCGTCTTCGGCTAGCACCAGTTCCTGCTCAATAGTTGGTCGTGCACCGGACTTTGGAGATCGCAGTTTCGAGAAACAATTCTGCAGCAGTCTCTAGAGGAGACAAATCCGGTGAGTTAATCTCTTTTGATTCTTATTTGATTTTATTCTAATCAATGGTAATTGGACGCGATAGGTGGATTCTAGGAAATTTTAAACGGTGTATTTTCCGCTGCGCCACGTTATTTTCCAATGACAAATCCCAACACAAATGTGCAGGGGCTCAGAAGTAGAAGGGCACTAGCATTCGGAGAGGTTGATCTTAGAGTCGAAAACAGCGCAAAGGTTGTGGCTGTGGAAGTTAGAGAGTTCCACTTGGAGATGCCGACTGGATTGGTTTTAGTTTTGAGAAACTGTTATTATGTACCTGCCATGAGCAAGATATTATATATTTTTCTACTTTGGACTGTGAAGGATTTCGTTTTGTTATTTCTAACAGTGTTATGAAAGTCTTTCATGGAGACATTTTTTATTATCATGAACAGTAAAATAATGGTCACTATATTCTTGGAACTAAATGCATCTAATCTTGCTTATAACATAAATACTAAAAGGGTTAAACCAAATGAATTGAACCCTTCATACTTGTGCACTGTCGTTTAGGCCATAAAAATGAGAAACGCATAACTAGGCTTCATAAGGTTGGAGTGCTAGGTTCATTTGACTTCGGGTCATATGAAACATGTAAATCTTGTCTACGTGGCAAAATAACCAAAAGGCCATTCAATAAGAAAGGTGAAAGGGCATTAGTTATTAGACCTAATACACTCGGACATATGTACTAGTGTTAGAGGTGGTTTTCAGTACTTTGTGACTTTCATAGATGACTTTAGCAAGTATGGCTATGTCTACCTAATGAAGCACAAATCTGAAACTCTTGAAAAGTTCAAAGAGTTTAGAAATGAAGTACAAAACCAGTTAGGAGAAGTATCAAGGCCATTCAATCACATCGGGGTGGCGAATAGCTTAGCCTCGAGTTTGACTCATTCCTTAGAGAGTGTGGGATAGTCTCACAGCTCACTCCACCCAGGATTCCCGAGTGGAGTGGAGTGCATAAAAGGAGGAATCGGACCCTATTGGACATGGTCAGGTCTATAATGAGTCATGCAACTCTTCTAGTATCATTCTAAGGCTATACCCTAGAGACAGCTGCGTTCCCGCTGAACTGTACTCCAACTAAAGCAATTGAAAAGACACTGTATGAGATATGGATGGGCAAAGTGCCCAATATGTCTTTCTTGCGGAGTTAGGGATGTGAGTGCCACATCAAGAAGTTGAGCATGGACAAGCTATCTTCCAAAAACGACAAGTGCTTGTTTGTGGGGTATCCTAAGGAAACAAAAGGGTACTATTTTTACAACCGTGACGAGACCAAAGTGTTTGTGTCTTGGATAGCTGTTTTTCTTGAGAAGGAGTTTATCTCCAAGAAAGATAGTGGGAGTAGAATTGAACTCAGTGAAGTTCAACAACCACAAGGTCCTAATTAGGACAATTTGGAGATTGAGCAAGATTCTCAAAGGGTTGAGGAATCTGTGCCAATCACATAAGACCTAAGAAGGTTTGGTAGGGTTCATCACCAGCTAGAGAGATACAAATTTCTCGTGACTGATGTTAACACTCATCTGATATATGATGAAGAAGAGCCGATCAGCTACTAAGAGGCCATGGCAAGCCCCAACTCAGATAATGGCTTGGAGCCATACAAGCTGAGATGCAATAAATGTATGATAACCAAGTTGTTGGAAATGCCCTAGTTCCGAGGCATTGGTCCTTGTGTTTGTATAATACATTTGTACATTAATGTGAACTTTATGTATTATACAATTTGTGTTGGAGTATACACGTTTGAAGAGAGAGAGATATATTAATTATATTATATGTATCAATTGGATTGATCAAAGTTATATAATTAATATTTATTTTGGCCTTCTCATAATTAATTCAATGAAATAATTTATGGGATTATTTCCTAGGTGGAAATATTTTTATACATGTATAGGTTTACATGTATCTCATTTTATGTATGTCTAATTTAATCCCTTGATGAACTTAATAGGTCAAATGAATTTTATTTTAAATGTATGTAATATATTATATGGTATAATATATAAGCATACATGTTAAAGTAAAGTTGCATTTGAAATGAAAAATGAAAAATGAAAAATGAAAAATGCCCACATTAAGTGGGATGTGTTGGCCGAAATTTTGGGCAAAGTGGGAGTAAAGAATTGTGAGTCATCTTAAGACAAAAGAAGATGGTGGAAACGATGAGTCATGGATGACTTTAGGTGGCAAAGTTGGACTTTGCTTCATGAGATATTTTTTGGTCATTATTATGGTATGATGATGAGAAAAATATCCATCCCTTTTTCTTTCCTCTCTTGGCCGTATTGTGGGAGTCAAGATGATGAGTCATGGTTTTTGTATTAATGAAAAGATGATGAGTCATGTTTGTTCATTGCATGAAAGGATGAGTCATTCTTTTCATTTAATATGATGGTGAGTCATATGAGATGAGTCATTGCTTTTGACTTTGAAATACAAGGTTGGACTTGGCTATCTCATAAGAGACTCACCAATTTGGCCGTCCATCATGTGTGCTTTAAGAGAAATTGGTTTTCTTTTAAAGTATGAAGATTGCCCACTTTATGTTTGATTAATTCTTTTGGTAAGAATTAGGTGCCATACTTTGTGAATGTTGGTTCTATCTTTTGGAAAGATAGATATTTCTTTTGGAAAGAAATAGGTACAGCCATAATTCTAAAAGTTAGCCGCCCCTCTCTCCCTCTCTTCTGGTCATCCGAGTCGCTAGCACGGGTTTCGGTCCGAGAGCCGTTCGTGTACGCATCGGTGGAGGAAATCTACACTTGATTTCTGCAGTCCGCATCCGTCTCTTAGAGAGACTTTGTGGTAAGTTTTTGAAACCCTCCTTTTATGCTTTAAGTTTTTGATTTCCACATCTTAAGCTCCTGGGCCGGATTCGAGGAAATCGACACGTATTTCCGCTTTTATCGGTCGGTTTCCCGTGACGAATCCCAACACAAGTTTGGAATTTTGTTGATCCACCTCTGGGTGCTAAGGTCATTGGTTGTAAGTGGTGCTTCAAGTTCTTCAAGGGGGATTGGTAGTAAAGGGTTTCAGACAAGTCCATGGAATAGACTATGATGAAACCTTCTCTCCAGTTGCAATGCTTAAGTCCATGAAGCAATTAAGGATTTTGGCTTCAGCAAGAATGAAGATGAGCCTCGTGTGTACAAGAAGGCTAGAAGGAGCATAGTTGTATTTCTAGTCTTATATGTGGATGACATCCTGCTCATTGGAAATGATGTTCCAACACTTTTAAGTGTAAAGGAATGGTTAGGAAAAAGTTTTGCAATGAATGACTTAGGTGAAGCGGAGACTATACTGGGTATAAGGATCTAAAGGGATAGATCTCTTCGACTTCTAGGCCTGAGTCAGGAAAGGTTCAACATGACAAATGTGAAGAAAGGTTTCTTGCCATTTCTTCATGTTCTTACTTTAAGTAAGAAAGACTATCCCTGCACGAGGGACCAGAGGGAATACATGAATAGGATTCCATATGCTTCGACAATTGGATCCATTATATATGCTATGTTATGTACCCGACTGTGAGCGGACGTCGCGTTTTCGACGGGACGCGGGACTCCCTTTCGGAATGGAGCGCCACGATCTCGGGCGAGCCCCTCCCTTGCGTGGGGTTTTTATAAATGGAAATCCGCGTTTTGGAAAACAAATAGAATTAATGCATACAAGAACCGAGACATAAGTCTCGATGGATGTTGTAGAGTCGCCACCCGGCTCAGCTCAACCGGGAAATTCTTATGGTAGCTGAACCGGACAAACGGTCGCTACACTATCCAGAGATTCGGGTCCGGACAAGTCCCTTATTTCGTGTCTAATTAAAATAAATATTGCCAATGTCCTCGAATGGTATTTCAAAGTCTAAAGTCCATTTTATTGAATATAAAAAGCATACAGCGCGCATACAAAATATTCAATACAAAAATAAGGAAAAGAAATAAATATTAATTGGCTTACAACCAAATCGAATGGAGAAAATAAAAACTCTCACCTCACTTATACAATCGCCTAGAATACACGAAAATCTAAAAATAATCACAACCGCCTAAATACACGATTTAATCTATTAAAATACATCAAAAATAAAAATAAAAGAAATTAAAACCTGCAAAACAAAAGGTTAGCACAATATATACAGCATGCCACAATTAGGACTCAAATAGACAGAATTGGGAAATCAAGAATTGGGGGCATGCAGTTAGGGGATAACCTGGTTGGCCCGGCTAGCCGGTCCGGTTAGACCTGGAAAATATTTTGAAACGTCCCTGTATTTTTGGTTTTTGTGGAAAAAATCATTTTGAAAACAATTTTTCCGGTTCACATGCACTTTATATATTTAAGTGGGTCGGTTTTCAGGAGAATTGGGTCTCCGTCGTTGAATTGTTCTAAATGCAATTTTTACTAAAAATTGAATCTATGGTCGTGATGCACACAACAAAATTCGTTTTGATGATTTTTGAGGTTTTCTAATTTTTTTGGGATTTTTACGGATAAAAGCTGAAATTCTGATTCTGGAACAAGGATTACAGTCTGAAATTCTGATTCTGGAACAAGGATTACAGTCGTACGACTGTAGTTTACAGTCGTGCGACTGTAATCAGTTCAGGGTCAGAATTTCACCAAAAATCAATTTAAATTAAAATCTGAAGAAAATAAATCTGGAAATTAAGAACAGTCGTACGACTGTATACACAGTCGTACGACTGTTCATGAAAACCAAGAACAGTCATACGACTGTTCTTAATTTCCAGGAACAGAAATACGAAAATGCAGCAAAAATACACAAAATTCACTTCAAACACCCAGAAAGCGAGAAAAAGTGTAAGGAAAGGAAGTGACTACCTTTTTAGAAGCTATTCCAAGTCGTTTTGACCCCTGGCGTCACTCCGATCCCAACAAATTCGCACTTTTTCCTTTGGAATGGAAGTTGAGAACTTTTTGTCCAAAATCCGAATTGCAAGGGTTTCTGATGGTTTAAGTCCGAGTTCTTGATTTGGTTATGTAATTAAGTGATCAACCTAGAGATTTCTAACAAGTTTTAGGCTTAATTTCGAGAATTGAAGAAAATCAAAGAGGAAGAAGATGAGTTTTTTTTTTTGTGTGTGGTTTTCTTTCTCTTCTCTTTCTCTCTCTCAATTTCTTCTCTCACCAGAAAAATATCTCTCTTCTCCTCCTTCTTTTTCCTTCTTTTCTACCCCCTTTTTTCGCTTGCTTGCTGCCAAACCCGAGCAATTAATGCTCATCCTCTCTTTCTTCCATTTCTGCTGCAGAGGTATGGGCCTCTGCAGATTTTTCGATATTACAGTCGTACGACTGTAATTTTTAAATTACAGTCGTACGACTGTAACAATAGTCGTACGACTATAGATTTTTTTTTTTTTTTTAAGTATAGAAAATTCCGGCGCTTACAGCTGCCCCTCGCGTGATCAAATTCGACATCTAGCTCCAGGTCCATAATACCTGTGATGATGAATTTGAGAGCGTGAATCAAAGCGCCGCGAACGCTAGAACGAATCTTCTGATGAGATAGGCCGATAACGGGTTGAAGTTACCCGAGGCGTTACTGGGGATGAAATAAGCCGATACCAGGTCTATGTTACCCGAAGCGAGTTGATGAAGAGATTGGCCTATATCGGGTCTAGGTTACCCGAGGCGAAATTGATGAAGAGATTGGCCGGTATCGGGTCTATGTTACCCGAGGCGAGTTGATGAAGAAATTAGCCGATATCAGGTCTATGTTACCCGAGGCGAGTTGATGAAGAAATTGGCCGATATCAGGTCTATGTTACCCGAGGCGAGTTGATGAAGAAATTGGCCGATATCAGGTCTATGTTACCCGAGGCGAAATTGATGAAGAAATCGGCCGGTATCGGGTCTAGGTTACCCGAGGCGATGCTGGAGATGAGATTAGCCGATACCGGGTCTAGGTTACCAGAGGCGAACTTTACTGGGAAGATAGATGAAGCTGATCTGGGCCGATACCGAGTTTACATTACTCGAGGCGGATCTGCTAGGGAACTTGGATGATGGAGCGGATCTGGGCCGATGTCGAGCCTATATTACTCGAGGCGGACTCGCTGGAGAAAATTGAGATATTGGAGCGAACCTGGGCTGATACCGAGTTTACATTACTCGAGGCGGATCTGCTAGGGAACTTGGATGATGGAGCGGATCTGGGCCGATGTCGAGCCTATATTACTCGAGGCGGACTCGTTGGAGAAAATTGAGATATTGGAGGGAACCTGGGCCGATACCGAGTTTACATTACTCGAGGCGGATCCGCTGACTTGCTGAGGATATTGAGCTGGGGATGAATTCCTGCACTTAAAATGGCAAGTCTTCATTCCTTGATCGAGAGATTTTTAAACAAAAATTTTTGCCCCTTCGATCAAGAATGAAGACTAGCCGGGGATAAGTAATTGATATATGCAATGTATGGATGCATGTTGATGTATATGTATATGTATGTATTTTCTGTTATTGGACATTTCTGTCTTCCGCTGGGGAGATATGTTGTGCACCTGGTTGATTTTGCTTTTCTTAGGGCATTGTTTGGTGATTATTGAAGGAACGAGGTGACTGTTGGGGAAATGATCGTAATATTCCTTGTAGAGATTCCACTGGGGAAGAGTGTGACAGCTTGACTGGGGAAACAATTGTGGTGTTCTTTGTGTAGACTATACTGAGGGGTAACATGGCGACTTTGCGGAGAAGCAATTGATGGTGTTCTTTATGTAGACCCCGCTGGGGAATAGTATGGGAAACTCTGCTGGGGAGCAATGTGACGAATTCTGCGGGGAATACTAAGGATGTTCTGTTTTTCCTGCTCCGTGGGAGGGTTATACGTTTTTTTTTTTTTTGTGCTCTAATTTTTGCCTGGGTTGCCCAAATCAGGTTTTCAGCCCAGCGAGCCGCTCTAACTTTGCCTAAACTGCCCGATATGGGTTTTCAGCTTAGCAGGCCGCTCTAATTTTTGCCTGAGGTGCCTTTTCGGTTTTCACCTCAGCGAGCATTTTTTTTTTTTTTTTTATAGATTTGACTAAAATGGTGTTGTGACCCTTTATTGCTCGTCTGGGAAGATGAACTGGACTTTAGAGGACGAAAAGAGATTTTAAATTGGATGTATTTTATACATTTTCATTTGTCAAATAATGTGATGATATTGATCAGTTGAATGCAAAGTGCTTTCTTTGAATGTGTGTTTATGCAAGACAACTTCGTTTGTGCATTTGCCATAACCATGCAAATATATTTAAACAAACACTCCACTTGATGAAGTCAAAATGAGTACATTTGAAACAAGTTGGTTCCTAAATGATACACATTTCACACTGAACCAGAATCCGTCACCAGTCGTCCTTTTCAGATTTTCCGACTGATTGTTTCCTCTCGTGTCTTAACTTTTGCCTAGACCGCTCTTTTCGAGTTTTCAGCCTAGCAGACCTTTCTCTCTCTTCTTCTTTTTTTTTTTTTTTTTTAAAACATGATAAAGCTTTAGCCTGTCTTGGTTGATCGGGTTGGTGAACTCGTTCCCATCCATGTCCATGATGCTGACAGCGCCCTTTGATAACACCTTCTTCACCACATAGGGTCCTTCCCAGTTAGGTCTGAACTTGCCCCTAACATCAACATTTGAAGGCCTTAGTTGCTTTAAAACCAAATCTCCCGCTTTCAACTGCCGCTTGGAGTATTTCACATTTCGATTATAGGCTCTAGCCATTCTGCGCTGATACATCTGCAGGTGATCCAGTGCCCTTAGTCGCCTTTCATCTAGTGCAGCCAGCTGCTCATATCTAGCTTGAATCCATTCGGTCTCTGGTAATTGAGCTTCCAGGGCAACTCTGAGTGACTTGAGTTCTATCTCCACTGGCAACACTACTTCCATTCCATATACCAAGGCATAAGGAGTTTCTCCTGTCGGCGTTCTGACACTGGTCCTGTAACCCCAAAGAGCATAAGGTAGTTTATCAGCCCAATCTCTGTAAGTGGTTACCATCTTTGATAAGATCTTCTTTATTGCCTTGTTAGCCGCTTCTACTGCACCATTAGCCTGTGGTCTATATGGAGAGGACTTATGATGTTCAATTCTATGCTCTGCAAATAGCTCAGCTGTTGCCCCTTGAAACTGTACTCCATTATCAGTTACTATGTGGTGAGGAATCCCATACCGAGTGAAGATGTTCTTCCGGATGAACTTGACCATGTGCTTGGCTGTCACATTAGTGAAGGATTCTGCTTCGACCCATTTGGAGAAATAATCAACTGCCACAACTATGAATCTATGCCCATTAGATGCAGCTAGATGAATTTCACCAATCATGTCTATCCCCCATGCTGAAAACGGCCAAGGAGATGCTAGATTCTGAAGTTCGAGTGGAGGAAGATGACTAATGTCTGCATAGATCTGACATTCATGACATCTCTTCACTTTTCTTATATAATCTGCTTGCATCGTCATCCAGAAGTAGCCTTGTCTCATGATCTTCCTAGCCATGGCAAGTCCATTCATATGTGGCCCACAAGATCCTGCATGTACCTGCTGCATCACATCTTCTGCTTCTTGTTCTGTTAGACACCTTAAAAGAACCCCATGTGCTGTTCTTTTGTATAACTTGTCCTCGAAGATTCTGAATTGACTGGCCAGCTTTCTTAAGGTCAACTTGTCAGCAACACTGGCCTCTTTTGGGTACTTTCCCTCCTTAACATACCGGTAAATGTCAAAGAACCATGGCCTTTCTTCAGCTGATAATTCCATCACTTCGTGCACTTCGAAGCAAGGATGCCTGGAAGTGGCTATGACCAGTGGTTGAGCTTGTGTCTCTTCTGGATTTTCCCACATGGAGGACAAAGTTGCTAATGCATCAGCCATCTTATTCTCATCTCTGGGGACATGTCTGAATTCACACCGGCCGAATAAACCCTTTCTGAACTGTAGCAGCTCCAAATATGGCCGTAAGGCTTCTTCTTTTAGTTCCCTCTCACCCTGAGCTTGCCTGATCACTAGAAGTGAATCACCGACAATTAAGACATCATTTGCTCCTAAGGTTAATAAAGTCTCCATTCCAAACAAGCATGCTTCGTATTCCGCCCCATTGTTGGTTACAGGAAAGATCAGCCTTTTGGATAAAGGAATGACCTCACCATCCGGTGTTGCTATAAGTACTCCAATTCCTGTGCCTTTTCTATTCACTTCCCCATCAAAACACATGACCCATCTTTTCACTTCCACCATGGCCAACTGCTCATCAGGGAATTCCAGGTTCTCTGTGTAATCTGATTCTAGGGGCTGGTTTGCCAGAAACTCTGCCACGGCTCGCCCTTTAATAGTTTTCTTCGTGATGTACTCGATGTCAAATTCAGACAAAAGTAACAACCACCTGGACAGCTTCCCAACCAATGCAGGTGCTTCATAGAGGTACTTCATTGGATCCACTTTAGCCACAGCTTGTATCTTGTAGGATTGGAAATAGTGGCGCAGCTTCTTGGTCAACCAAATCATCGCCACACATGTCTTCTCCTGAGTCAGGAAAGGTTCAACATGACAAATGTGAAGAAAGGTTTCTTGCCATTTCTTCATGTTCTTACTTTAAGTAAGAAAGACTATCCCTGCACGAGGGACCAGAGGGAATACATGAATAGGATTCCATATGCTTCGACAATTGGATCCATTATATATGCTATGTTATGTACCCGACTGTGAGCGGACGTCGCGTTTTCGACAGGACGCGGGACTCCCTTTCGGAATGGAGCGCCACGATCTCGGGCGAGCCCCTCCCTCGCGTGGGGGTTTTATAAATGGAAATCCGCGTTTTGGAAAACAAATAGAATTAATGCATACAAGAACCGAGACCTAAGTCTCAATGGATGTTGTAGAGTCGCCACCCGGCTCAGCTCAACCGGGAAATTCTTATGGTAGCTGAACCGGACAAACGGTCGCTACACTATCCAGAGATTCGGGTCCGGACAAGTCCCTTATTTCGTGTCTAATTAAAATAAATATTGCCAATGTCCTCGAATGGTATTTCAAAGTCTAAAGTCCATTTTATTGAATATAAAAAGCATACAGCGCGCATACAAAATATTCAATACAAAAATAAGGAAAAGAAATAAATATTAATTGGCTTACAACCAAATCGAATGGAGAAAATAAAAACTCTCACCTCACTTATACAATCGCCTAGAATACACGAAAATCTAAAAATAATCACAACCGCCTAAATACACGATTTAATCTATTAAAATACATCAAAAATAAAAATAAAAGAAATTAAAACCTGCAAAACAAAAGGTTAGCACAATATATACAGCATGCCACAATTAGGACTCAAATAGACAGAATTGGGAAATCAAGAATTGGGGGTATGCAGTTAGGGGATAACCGGGTTGGCCCGGTTAGCCGGTCCGGTTAGACCTGGAAAATATTTTGAAACGTCCCTGTATTTTTGGTTTTTGTGGAAAAAATCATTTTGAAAACAATTTTTCCTGTTCACATGCACTTTATATATTTAAGTGGGTCGGTTTTCAGGAGAATTGGGTCTCCGTCGTTGAATTATTCTAAATGCAATTTTTACTAAAAATTGAATCTATGGTCGTGATGCACACAACAAAATTCGTTTTGATGATTTTTGAGGTTTTCTAATTTTTTGGGATTTTTCCGGATAAAAGCTGAAATTCTGATTCTGGAACAAGGAATACAGTCGTGCGACTGTAATCAGTTCAGGGTCAGAATTTCACCAAAAATCAATTTAAATTAAAATCTGAAGAAAATAAATCTGGAAATTAAGAACAATCGTACGACTGTATATACAGTCGTACGACTGTTCATGAAAACCAAGAACAGTCGTACGACTGTTCTTAATTTCCAGGAACAGAAATACGAAAATGCAGCAAAAATACACAAAATTCACTTCAAACACCCAGAAAGCGAGAAAAAGTGTAAGGAAAGGAAGTGACTACCTTTTTAGAAGCTATTCCAAGTCGTTTTGACCCCTGGCGTTGCTCCGATCCCAACAAATTCGCACTTTTTCCTTTGGAATGGAAGTTGAGAACTTTTTGTCCAAAATCCGAATTGCAAGGGTTTCTGATGGTTTAAGTCCGAGTTCTTGATTTGGTTATGTAATTAAGTGATCAACCTAGAGATTTCTAACAAGTTTTAGGCTTAATTTCGAGAATTGAAGAAAATCAAAGAGGAAGAAGATGAGTTTTTTTTTTTTTTGTGGTTTTCTTTCTCTTCTCTTTCTCTCTCTCAATTTCTTCTCTCACCAGAAAAATCTCTCTCTTCTCCTACTTCTTTTTCCTTCTTTTCTACCCCCTTTTTTCGTTCGCTTGCTGCCAAACCCGAGCAATTAATGCTCATCCTCTCTTTCTTCCATTTCTGCTGCAGAGGTATGGGCCTCTGCAGATTTTCTGATATTACAGTCGTACGACTGTAATTTTTAAATTACAGTCGTACGACTGTAACAATAGTCGTACGACTATAGATTTTTTTTTTTTTTTTTTTAAGTATAGAAAATTCCGGCGCTTACACTGACCTAATGTCACACATGCACTGAGTTTGACTAGTCGATGCTAAGAGGACCCGGGTGCGGCCCATTGGACGGCGGTCAAAGCCATCCTAAAGTACCTTAAAAGGACTAAGGGTAGCTTCTTGGTGTTTGGTGGTCAGGAAGAGCTAAATATAAGTGGTTACACTAATGCTAGCTTCCAGATAGATGCTGATGACTTTAGATCGCAATATGGCTATGTGTTTATCCTGAATGGGGGTATTATAAGCTAGAAAAGCTTAAAGAAAAACACTATTGCTGATTCTACCATAAAAGCTGATTATATTACTGCATCAGATTCTACAAAGGAGACTGTTTGGATTAGGAAGTTTGTCATTGAGTTAGGAGTTGTTCCCTCAATTCTAGACCCAGTTGACCTCTTTTATGACGACAACAGGGCTATAGCACAAGCAAAGGAGCCACAGTCACATTAGAGATCCAAACACATACTCAAGAGACTCCATCTCATTCAGGAGATAATTGACCGAGGGAATGTGAAAATTTATGGGGTTGCTTCAGAGGATAACATCGCTGATCCTTTAACCAAGGCGTTGGCATAGTCCAATCATGATGGTCATATTAGATCTATGGGGATTAGGCCCCTGCATAGTAGTGACTAGTGCAAGTGGGAGATTGTTGGGTTATGCCCTATAGGTATGATGTACTCTGTTAATTTGTGTATAAGAATACATTTTCTCTATATTAATAAAAGACATAATCATATTTATTGAATTACATGTGCAATTAATAAATATTGAGAATCCATAAACTGCTGTTCACTCATGTTTGTTAGTAGCATGTACTGAATATGTAAGACCATGAGCTTTAAGGACACATTTTTAAACTATCCTTAGTCTGTTATAATTATGGGAATGAATATAACTAAAGACTAGTATGTTCCTTGTGGGATGGGTGGTGTCTTACCAACCATAGGACTTGGAAAGTCTATCAAGGATGTAGGTACATGTTAGTGAATAGTATACTGGATCGAACTATTTGTGAGAAAACTATATGGTCAAGTGTCATAAGTGTTTCAGACGTATTGCTTATACTAGATCTTTAGACGTGATATTACTACACTCTTAGATGTGACCTTGTATACTTTGATGTGTGCCCAACAGGCCTGTAACTGGGTGCTAGGTATGGGTACATTGGGTATATCGGGAACCATGATAGGACTAGGAGTAATGTGAAGGAATTGCCTATCTCTTCACCAAAGAGACGATATCACCGACCTCTTGACGAGTGAGACTGAGTAGTGTACGGCTATACCCAAATAGAATGATTATTGGATAATCATTTATTTGATCTTATCAGTCTACTTGGATGTCAAGCAAATGTCCTAGCACTTAGAAGGATGACAGTGCCATGCCTTGTGTAGGACACCTATATCATATGTGCAAAGAATCATATAAGAATTATACAAGCGTATGTCATTTTGTTTTGACATCTCCATCTCAATTGGGGGTTGTAACGGCTTGCCAGTGCCCACTTACAACTTATGGACCGAATGTATGTCATTTCGGGCCCATGGCCAACATACGGATGGTCCTACACGCTAAGGAGTTTAGACGGGCTTTGTGATGGACCAATTGATATGTATTGGATACATATTAATTATTCGATTATTTATTTTATAAGATCAATTGTTGAGTCCAAATAAAATAAAGTAACCCATGATGAGGATTTGGTTTTATGGTTTTTCAAAGTTACGATGTGGTGACTCATAATATATGTAAAGTATAATGGATATTTTACATTAAGGGTATGGGTATCTTGATTTATGTTTCATACATAAAAGGAAAAGAATAAACCCTAAGACCCTAAGGTTAATAACCTAGCCTCCATCTCATCTTCCTCCTTGTACAAAAGGGGTTTTGGTGCAAGGAAGCAAGCTAGCACTCAATCCCTGTTGACAAGATTCCGAGTGTGGGAATGTACAGGGGCGACATGTGAAGCCCTTAGTCAAATCAATCTACTGCAGGGACGACTTAGGTGAGAAATTCAATTTCTCCCTCTTTGTTTTTGTTGAATCCATAACCTAGCTTTGTGATTTTGGGCATGAACCTTAGCTTGGGGACATGTATTCTGCAATTAATTTTTGCTTTCAAGCCGGGATAGGTTCCAATAGGAGATTCATCCTGCAACATCTAATGCGCAAAGATTCATAGTAGTTGTAGTTGATTACTTTTCAAAGTGGGTGGAAGCAGAATCATTCACTAATTTTACAGCTTAGAAAATGGATAAGTTTGTTTAGAACATCTTTGATTGATATGGAAATCCTCATCATATAGTGACTGACACTGGAGTACAATTTCAAGGGGCAACAATTGAATTATTTGCAGAATATGGCATTGAACATCATAGATCTTCTCCATACCGACCATAAGATAATGGTGTAATGGAAGCGGGTAACAAGTCGATAAAGAAGATTCTATAAAAAATGGTAACCACTTATAGAGATGGGCAGAGAAGTTGTCATATGCTCTTTGGGGTTATAGAACCAGTGTCAAAACACCAATAGGAGAAACGCCATGTTCTTTGGTGTATGGTATGGAAGAAATATTACCAGTAGAAGTAGAGCCCAAGTCACTCAGAATAGCTTTGGAAGCTGAATTACTGGAAACTGAATGGATTCAAGCTAGATACGAGCAGTTAGTAGCGGTATATGAGAAAAGATTGAAAGCACTTGATCATTTGTAGATGTATCTATGTAGAACGGCTAAAACTTATAATCAAAAAGTGAAGTATCCTAAGAAACAGTTGAAAGCTAGGGATCTGGTTTTGAAGTAGTTGGGACGTATGAATGTTGATGTTCGAGGAAAGTTTAAGCCAAATTAGGAAGGTCCATATGTTATGAAGAAAGTGCTATCAAAAGGTGGTATCAGAATCATGGATATAGATGGAAATGAGTTCATGGATTCGCTCAACCAAGATCACTTAAAGCTTTATCATGTGTAAAAATAAAATAATGAAACAAAAAATGAAAAAGAGAACAAAAGTCTGCTAGGTTGAAAACCAGAAAAGGGTGGCCTAGGCAAAAATTAAGACATGAGTGAAAATTATTAGTTGGGAAATCCGAAAGGGACGAATGGTGACGGTTCTGGTTCTGTGTGGAATATATACCATTTTGGGAACTAATTCTATCAAATGTACTCATGTTGAATTCATCAATAAAGTGTGATGTTTTTTTTTAATGTGCTTATATGCTTATATTAGAATGCATAAACAAAGTTATCTTGTGTGAACATTCATTGAAAGAAAGCACTTTGCATTTAGCTGGTTATAAAGATCACAATGTTTAACAATGCAAGTATATTAAACATATGCAATTGAAATCACTTCTATCCTCTAAATCTGATCTATCTCTCTTGGTGTGAATTTTGACTTATATAAATAAATCAAGTTTGCATTCATCAGAAAATAAAAGCGCTCGCTGAGGTGAAATTCGAAAAGGTGCCTCAGGTAAAAATTAGAGTAGCTCGCTAAGCTGAAAACCCACATTGGGTAGTTTAGGTAAAATTTAGTGCATTTTCAAATTCATTTCTCCCCAGTAGCAGTTAACGAGGGGCAAGTTGTAAAAATTTTTCATTTTTCCCCAGTGAAACCGCAATAAAGAACATTACAATTTTCCTCAAATTAACCACATATCTCCAGCAGATTTCTCAAAGTGTATTCTTTAATAAAGATTTCAATGAATAAAGAATGTACTCCCCAACTAAAGTTAACTAGGAGCATTATGCAATTTTCCCCAACAGAAGAAAAGAATTAGAAGCTTGGACAATGGTTGAAAATGTATCCTTTGATGTTTACATGTATATGTATTATCATTTGTACATGCATTAAACATTCATTTATAGGGAATTCAAATCCTCTCTAGCTAGCCTTCATTGTTAATCAAAAGGGAAAAAATTTTTGTTTCAAAATCTGTCGATCAAAGAATGAAGACTCACTAAATCAAAGATAGAAATTCAGCAATCCTCAAATGAAAGAATTTCATCTCCAACAAACTAGTCAACAAAGGATTTACTAAGTTTCAAATAGAGTGACACACTAGGCAGTGAAACATCATTCCCATTATGCCTGTTGCTAATGAAACTTGTTTTCCCCATAGAGTATCAAAAGCCTTATTATCAAAGCCCTCATTATCTAAGCCCTTATTATCAAAACCCTAGCAAGTCTAACTGCTAAATGTTGGATATGCCCTAGTCCCGAGGCATTAGTCCTTGTTTGTATTGTACATTTATTGGATTTATGTATTATACAATTTGTGTCATTAAATATAATCTATTTATTAAATATCTTGTGCTATGTTTTAAATAGAGTATCCATGGACATATCCATATCCATATTGACAAGTGTCATGCACTTAGTAGTAAGACCAAGGATAGGGAAAACAATATGACCCTAAAGTCATCCGTAGTCTATTCTAGTCATGGGAATGAATGTAACTAGAGACTATCTTTAAGTTGGTTGTATGGCGGTGTCTTACCGGCCATTGGACATGAGATGTCAACCAAGTTAATGGGTACAAGCAAAAGGGCATGGTACTGGATAAATCGACTAACCGAGAAATCCACATGGTATACTATCACAAGTGATTCTCATGTAGTACTTGTATGGATCCTTTGACCTGACCATATGAGGGTGCTGCATGTAAAGTGGCATACATTGATGTACGCCTAAAGGGCCTGTAACAGGGTGCCAAGTATGGGTACGTTCGGGTATGTCAGTGAACATAGCAATGCTATGGATATGCAGAAGGGAATGTCACTCAGTTGTCCACTGAGAAGATATCACTGGCCTCTTGATGAATGCAACTGATAAGAGTGTGGCCACACCCAAACGAGTTGGAACTTGTTTGTGAGCATCTGGTCATTCAGGATCAAGTAAATGTCTGGACATAAAGAGGGTGATCAATCCATGCCTCCCTGTTAGACACCAATATCAATGACATGGGATATACAAGTTTAAACTACAAGGTTATGATTACATTTGGACTGCTATCTCCGTCTTAATTGTGGGCTACAGTGGCTTGCTAGAGCCCGCCTGGAATTTACGGGCCATAGGGCCACTGCCAACATAAAGACAGGCCCATAGGATCGTAAACATTGAATGTCTGAACTCGAACATGGTACTGGATAGATCCACTAAACGAGAAATCCATATGGTAAAGTATCACAAGTGATTCTCGTGTAGTACTTGTATGGATCCTCTGACCTGACCATATAATGGTGCTGCATGCAAGGTTGCATACATAGGGGTACACCTAAAGGGCCTGTAATAGGGTGCCAAGTATGGGTAGTTTCGGGTATGTCACTAAGCATGGCAGTGCTATGGATATGCAGAAGGGATTTGTCACTCAGTAGTACACTGAGAAGATATCACCAACCTCTTGATGAATGCGACCGATAAGAGTGTGGCCACACCCAAACAAGTTGGAACTTGTTTGTGAGCATCAGTACATTCGAGATCAAGTAAATGTTTGGACACAAAAGAGGGTGATCAATCCATGCCTCTGTGTTGGACACTTATATCAATGACATGGGATATACAAGTTCAAACTACAGGGTTATGATTTCAGTTGGACTGCCATCTCCATCTTAATTAGGGGTTGTAGTGGCTTGCTAGAGCCCGCCTGTAGTCTATGGGCCATAGGCCCACTGCCAACATAAAGATCGGCCCACGGGATCGTACACATTGAACTTCTGAACACAGACTTAAGGAATCACCTGTATACTTGGAGTATACACACATCGGAGAGAGAGGATTATATCAATTAGATTATAAAGATTAATTGGATTGATCATAATAATAAAATTAGTATTTGCATTGGCCTTCTCATAATTAATTAAATTAATTTATGAGATTATTTCCCAGGTGGAAATATTTCACATGTATAGGTTTACATGTATCTTAATATTACGTTTGTCAAATTTAATTCATGGTGAAATTAATTGATCAAATTAATTTTGATTTAAATGTATAGAACATATTATATGGTATAATATGTTAGGATACATGTTAAATAAAATTAAGGTTGATAATCAATTGGACCAAAAGAATTAAAGTTGAACTGGGCTTGAAAAAGGAGAAAAGCCAGCGTAGAATTGAGAATGGATGGGCCGAAATTTTTACACAAAATTTCAGCCAACTAGGTCAAGTTATGACCTAGGGAATTCGGCCATGGGAAGAGTGACACACCATGGCCTAAAATTACAGCCCCACCTCTCTCAAAGTTCTTCAATTCCAACGCTAGCACGGGTCATGTTCCACAGCCATTCGTGTAAGTGAATGCGGAGGGAATGTACTTTGATTTCTGCAGCCATCTCTGAAAGAGATACTCCTGGTAAGAGTTGATTCTCTTCTTGTTAAATTTGTGATTTTACAATTTTCATCTCAATTGCTCCTGGGCATGGATTTGAGGAAATAGTCGCGATCTTCTGCATTTATTCGGGTGACTTTCGGTGAAAATCCCAATAGGGGTATCAGAGCGGGCTTTTGATCCGTGAAAATTGTTTAATTGGATTGAATCCCTTGGTTTTGAAATTGGAGATTTTGTTTGGGATTCATGGATTGGGGTTTGTGATTTTCCCCTTTGATTTTTGCAATTGGAAATTGAATTTACTTATTGGTTTATGTTTATTTAATTTTTGTTGGATGAATGTTTTTCTTGGTGAAATTCATGTTGTTTTGGCTGCAATTTTATTTTGGATTAAAATCACGTGCTGTTTCCGTGCATTCGGGGACTGCCGGCAGCGGAATCGCCGACAGCAGTCGCCGCGTACGGTGGAAACAGTGGCAGCAACGGCTGCCTACGGCGCTAGGCGCCACAGGCAGCAGCCGCTGCCTCTGGTTCCAACAGTGGCTGCCGGGCGGCAGCGCCGTTGCTGCTAGGGTTACTCTGTAGCAATAGTTGTAGCAGGCCAAGCACAGTATTTTGGATTTGGCAGGTTTCGGGCCCAGGACCCAGTTTTAAAATTTTAATTGGTTTAAAAATTTAATGTATTTAAATTTTTGTAATTTAAATGTGCATGGTTTCTTGAATGAAATTTTAATTTATTCACGGGATATTGGTTCGGATATTTTTGGCACAATTACTCGGACGGCTGATATGGACTCATGGTTTCCCAATTTCAGTGGGAGCAGTTAACTGCGTGGGCTGGAGGCCCAAAGCCCGTTAAGGGCTAGAACCATGATGGGCCAGAATTGGCGATTTCAAAGTAATGGCTTGGATATAATTGAAATGGGATTAATTAATGCATTATAACATGCTTATGAATTGATGTATTGGATGCATATGGTGTGATTAAATGTATGTATGGTTGGATGCTATTGGGCCTTATTTCAAGATAGGTTGTATTTTTCTTTTTGGGTAAATACAGCCTGCGCGCCGTTTTTCTCTTTTTTTAATGTAATTTTATTTTATTCATTTATTATAAAATTTATAAAAGAAGAAGAAGCCCAATGGAGTGGTGACCCCAAGTGGAGGTGCAAGCCCAACAGGAAGGAAATGGAGGCCCACCTGATATTTGTTTCTAATATAGGTTTACTAGAATAATATTAGGATGTAATATAGGCCCATAGCAGTCCATTTTACTTATTTGATTATGCTTTATATTTATTTGCATGTGTGTATCTATGATCCAAAAGCCAATTTCACCCGCCTTATGCATGTAAGCCGTTATTAAATGAATCTAATAACCTAATGGAAATTACTAAGTCGCTTAAAAGTGCTTCCCTCATCAAAACCGACTAGAAGTGGGGATAGGCCAGTTGTAGACCATGCCCTCACTGGATGCATTGGAGTATCGTCATTTTGTATTGGGTTAGAGTATGGGATACTCTAACACTTGGATGGAGGTTTTGACTTAGCGTAGGTAGTAGGATTCTCCTAGCCCTAAGCACAGATGGGTAAGTGCCAACAAGCCCATCAAACCGAGAGTCCCTAGGTTGGGATTGGACGGTATTCTTACGTAAATAATTGGGGTATAGTTTTTCCAAGCCCTGGTCTGGCTATATCTTAATGAAATATGGATCTCGGCCCATAAGCCCAACAACTCGGATTAATTAATAACTTAATTCTTATTAATTATAAATGGGAAACAAAATAAAGTCCTTTATTAACACTCTTAAATTTTTCTATGTAGAAATTCTAAATGGCAAATAACAACTCACTTTCACTACGATCTATCTTAGAGAGGGAAAAGCTTTGCGGTCCCAACTTCTTAGATTGTTCTAGAAACTTAAGGATAGTTCTAAGACAAGAGCCTAAGGAGTATGTACTGGAAAGGCCTGTGCTGGCTGCGCCTCAGGGACGTAATCCACCAGCTGCCCAGCTAGAGGAATACGAGGTGCATGTTAAGGATAAAAGGGATGTGACGTGCCTTATGTTGGTGTGCATGGTCCCTAAGCTACAAAAGCAGTTCATGGATCATCAAGCCTATGCTATGATAACAACTCTTAATGAGATGTTTCAAGAGCAAGCTCGACAGGAAAGGTACCTGATAAATAAGGCATTCCACTCCTGTAAGTGTTGGGATTTGTCACCGGAAATCACCCGATAAAAGCGGAAGAACGCGGTGATTCCCTCAAATCCAGTCCCAGAAGCAATTGAAGTGGAAATTGAAAAACTTAAAATTAAATAGAAAGGGATTAAATTTCTTACCAGAAAAATCTCTTTCTAGAGATGGATGATGACTGCAGAATTCAATGTAGAATCCCTCCACTCTCACGTACACGAACGCTTAACGAATGCAACCCGTGCTAGCGTTGGAAAAACAAAACAATGGAGAGCAAAAGGCTAGAAAATTTCGGCTAGGAGGCTCAACACTTGTGTTGGACGAAATTTCTAACCCTAGGTATTTATACCTAGGGTTGGCCGAATTCCTTAGGGGAATTCAGGCCCATCTTGGCTCCCGTCTATTCTGTGCGGGCTTCCATGTTTTAATTTAGGCCCAGTCTAATTTAATTATTCTGGTTTAAATTAATTTGAAGCCCAATTTTAATATACCCATGTATTTAATATATTACTCCAAGTAATATATTATTTACATCTAAATTAAAATTAGTTTGACAATTAATTTAATCCATCAAATTAAAATTAAATCTACACAAAATAAAATCATATGTTAACCCATACATATGAATATTTCCACCTAGGAAATAATTTCATAATTAATCCAATTAATTATGAAGAGCCAATTGAATATATTAATTTTATTATTATGACCAATCCAATTGATCTTTATAATATAATTAATATATACACACTTCTCCCTCCATTGTATATACTCCAAGTATACATGTGATTCCTTAAGTCTGCATTCTATTGTTCTATGTGTACGATCCGGTGGGCCTATCTTTATGTTGGCAACGGGCCTTTGTCCCGCAAACTGCAGTTGGGCTCTAGCAAGCCACTGCAGCCCCCAATTAAGATGGAGATGGCAGTCTAACTGATATCATAACCCTGTAGTTTAAACTTGTACATCCCATGTCATTGATATCGGTGTCCAACACAGAGGCATGGATTGATCACCCTCTTTTGTGTCCGGACATTAACTTGATCCCGAATGTACTGATGCTCACAAACAAGTTCCAACTAGTTTGGGTGTGGCCACACTCTTATCAGTCACATTCATCAAGTGGCCGGTGATATCTTCTCAGTTGGCTACTGAGTGACAAATCCCTTCTGCATATCCATAGTATTACCATGTTCAGTGACATACCCGAAAGCACCCATACTTGGCACCCTATTACAGGCCCTTTAGGCGTACCCCTAAGTATGCGACTTCACATGTAACACCATCATATGGTCAGGTCAAAGGATCCATACAAGTACTACACGAGAATCCATTGTGATACCATACCATGTGGATTACTCGTTTAGTGGATCTATCCAGTACCATGCTTCCAGGCATGTACCCATTAACTCGATTGACATTCCATGTCCAATGACCGGTAAGACACCACCATGCAACCAGGTTAATGATAGTCTGTCGTTCCATTCATTCCCATGACTGGAACAGACTACGGATCTATTTATGGTCATATCGTTTACCTTATCCATGGTCTTACTGCTAAGTGCATGACACTTGTCGTCATGGATATAGATATGTCCATTGGATACTTCATTTAATATATTGCACAAGATAAATATAATAAATGAATTGATGCCTTTATTAATAACACAAATGAGTACAATACATAAATCCAATAAATGCATAGTACAAATACAAGGACCAATGCCTCGGGACTAGGGCATTTCCAACAATCTCCCACTTGCACTAGTTCCAACTAGGCATGGGCCTAATCCCTATAGATCTAGTATGACCCTCGTGCTTGGGCTGGGCCAGCGCCTTGGTCAATGGATCTGCGACATTATCCTCGGTGTCCACTCTGTACAATGCAATGTCACCTCTCTCCGCGATTTCTCGTATGAGGTGAAACTTTCTGAGCACGTGCTTTGTGTTCTTGTGTGACCGGGGCTCCTTAGCTTGTACGACGGCCCCATTGTTGTCACAGAAGATATCAACTAGGTCCTGGATAGTTGGCACTACTCCCAACTCAGTGATAAACTTCTTCATCCACACAGCTTCCTTAGCTGCATCACACGCAGCGATGTACTCAGCTTCTGTTGTAGAGTCCGCTATGGTTGGCTGCTTTGAGCTCCTCCAGCTTATAGCACCACCATTCAGCCAGAATACATACCCTGACTATGATTGGTACTCATCTTGGTCTGTCTGGAAGCTCGCATCCGTATACCCAGTAACTGATAGCACTTCCTGACCACCATACACCAAGAAGCTATCCTTAGTCCGGTTAAGGTACTTGAGGATCGCCTTGACAGCTTTCCAGTGATCCTCCCCGGGATCCTGCTGGTATCGGCTTGTCATACTTAGTGCAAAGGCAACATCAGGTCTCGTACATAACATGGAGTACATGATTGATCCAATAGCCGAAGCATATGGAACCAATTTCATGTTCTCCCTGTCCTCCCTTGTTTTAGGACAATTTTTCTTACTAAGTTTCAGCCCATGGCCCATTGGCAAGAAACCTTTCTTGGCCCGGTCCATGCTGAATCTTTTCAAAACTTTGTCAATGTACGAAGCCTGACTTAGGCCCAGAAGTCGATTTGATCTATCCCTATAGATCCTGATCCCTAGGATCATCTCAGCTTCGCCTGAGTCCTTCATTGCGAAGCACTTACTCAGCCACTGCTTTACCCCTTGCAGTGTAGGTATGTCGCTTCCAATAAGTAGGATGTCGTCTACATAAAGTACCAAAAATGTGACAATGCTCCTACTAGTCCTCTTATACACACAAGGCTCATCTAGATTCTGTATGAAGCCATATTCCTTTATAGCCTCATTGAATCTTAGATTCCAACTACGGGATGCTTGCTTCAGTCCATAAATGGACCTTTGAAGTTTGCATACCCTTCCCGGATACTTAGGATCGACAAAACCCTCAGGTTGTGTCATGTACACATCCTCGAGTAGCTTCCCATTAAGGAAAGCGGTTTTGACATCCATCTGCCATACCTTATAGTCATACCATGCGGCTATGGCCAGCAGTATCCTGATGGATTTGAGCATGGCTACTGGCGAGAAACTTTCATCATAGTCTATTCCATGGACTTGTCTGAAACCTTTCGCAACCAGACGCCCCTTGAAGGTATTATCAGCTTTTAGCTTATAGCACCACTTGCAACCTATTACCTTAGCACCCGGAGGTGGATCGACCAAGTTCCAAACTTGATTATCGTACATAGATTGCATTTCTGCCTCCATGGCTTTACGCCAATTTACAGACTGCGGGCTAGCCATAGCCTCCTGGTAGGTTTTGGGTTCTTCCTCATCCCAGATGAGAAGAGTTTGATCATCGGTGACGAGGAAACCATACCTCTCCGGTTCCCGACGATCCCTACTAGACCTTCTAGGTTCTTGTGTGGCCTGGGTCGGTGCTTCCACTTGTGGAAGCTCCACCTGGGCCTCCGAGTTATCCTCTTCAGGAGCTTGTGGACCTTGAACTTCCCTGAGTTCAACGTTGCTCCCACTATCTTTCTTGGAAAGGAACTCCTTTTCCAGAAAGACCCCCTTCCTTGCCACGAACACCTTGTTCTCGGCGGGGTTGTAGAAGTAATACCCTTTGGTTTCCCTAGGGTAGCCCACAAATAGGCATTTGTCAGTTTTGGGCTCCAGCTTCCCACTAGTCAATTTCTTGACATGTGCTTCGCATCCCCAAATCCTTAGGAAAGACACAATGGGCTCCTTGCCCGTCCATATCTGATATGGGGTCTTTTCCACTGCCTTAGTCGGAGTATTGTTTAAGATGAGAGCTGCTGTCTCGAGGGCGTGTCCCCAGAAACTAATTGGGAGAGATGCTTGACTCATCATTGAGCGGACCATGTCCAACAAGGTCCTATTCCTCCGTTCGGACACCCCATTCCATTGTGGTGTTCCAGGAGGAGTGAGCTGTGGAACTATTCCATGCTCTCTCAAGTATGAGTCAAACTCTAGGCTCATATACTCACCGCCTCGGTCCGACCGAAGGGCTTTGATATTCCTGCCTAGCTGGTTCTGTACCTCGTTCCTAAATTCCTTGAACCTATCAAGGGTCTCGGACTTGTGTTTCATCAGATAGACATAGCCATATCTGCTGAAATCATCCGTGAACGTGACGAAGTACAGATGCCCACCTCTGGTCGCTGCGCTCATAGGTCCACATACATCTGAATGTATTAGGTCCAATAAGCCAGTGGCCCTTTCAGCCCTTTTGCCAAAAGGCGCCTTTGTCATCTTACCTCTTAAACATGATTCACATGTATCAATTGACTCCAAGTCAAATGACCCTAGGACCCCAGCTTTGTGAAGCCTAGCAATGGGCTTCTCGTTTATATGTCCAAGACGACAATGCCATAGGTAGACAGGATTAAGTTCGTTGGGCTTAACCCTTTTCGTGTTTATGTTATAGATATGATTGGTTTCATTTAAGTCCAGGATATATAGGCCATTATTTAATAGAGCATCTCCATAAAATAATCCCTCTCTAGATATAGAAATTCGACCATTTAAAATAGTGAAATTAAATCCAGAAATATCCAACATTGATACAGAGATAATATTCCTGCACATAGCAGGTACAAAGTAACAATGTTCTAAAATTAAAACCAATCCACTGGGCATCATAAGGTGGTATTCGCCGATCTCTATGGCAGCAACCCTTGCTCCATTCCCGACCTGCAAGTCCACCTCTCCCCGACCCCAGCAACCTTCTGTTCTTAAGTCCCTGCACATTGCAACAAATGTGAGAACCACATCCAGTATCCAATACCCAGGATGTTGAAACAGTAAGGTTAATATCTATAACATAAATACCTGAAGAGGACGCACCTTGGCCCCTTCGTTGCTCTCCCATCAGCCTGGGACACGATCTCTTCCAATGACCCGCCTGTCTACACCCGAAACAGACATCATCAGGACCTGCCTTCTGCTGGGCCTTAGGTTGGGCCTTGGCCTTCTTGGCTTTGGCCTTTTGCAAGAGGAGGGTTCCCCTTGTTAACCAGCAGCACCGGCGGAGTCTTCTTGATCGACTACTCAGTAAGCTTAAGCATCCCATGCAGCTCACTGACAGTGCGGTTCATCCCTTGCATGTTATAGTTAAGGATGAACTGATCATAAGAATCCGGCAAAGACGCGAGGATTGTGTCCACCGCCAACTCTTGAGAGATAGGCGATCCGAGACGGGCTAAAGTATCCAAATAGCCCTTCATCTTGAGCACGTGTGCACTCACAGATGTCCCGGCCCCCATCTTACAAGAGTGGAATGCCTTATTGGTCAGGTACCTTTCCTGACGAGCTTGCTCTTGAAACATCTCATTAAGAGTTGTTATCATAGCATAGGCTTGGTGGTCCATAAACTGCTTTTGCAGTCCGGGGACCATGCAAGCCAACATAAGGCATGTCACATCCTGGTTGTCCTTGACGTGCGCCTCGTATTCCTCCAGCTGGGCAGCCGGTGGATTACGTCCCTGAGGCGCAGCCGGCACAGGCTTTTCCAGCACATACTCTTTTGACTCTTATCTTAGAACTATCCTCAAGTTCCTAGACCAGTCTAAAAAGTTAGGACCGGAAAGCTTGTCCTTTTCAAGAATGGATCGCAGTGATAAGGTATTTGTGTTTGCCATTTGGGTGTTTCTACACAGAAAAACATTAAGAGTGTTAATAAAGGGCTTTGCTTTGTTCTTCCCATATAAAATTAAGAATGAATCAAGTTATTAATTTAAACCGAGTTGTTGGGCTCAAGGGCCGAGATCCATATTTCATTAAGATATAGGCAAACGAGGGTTTGGTACAACTACACCTTAATTATTTAGGTAGGAACGCCGTCCAATCCCAACCTAGGGACTCTCGGTTTGATGGGCTTGTTGGCACTTACCCATCTGTGCTTAGGGCCAGGAGAATCCTACTACCCACGCTAAGTTAAAACCTCCATCCAAGTGTTAGAGTATCCCATACTCTAACCCAATACAAAGTGACAATACTCCAGTGCATCCTGCGAGGGCATGGTCTACAACTGGCCTATTCCCAGTTCGATTCGGTTTTGAATGAGGGAAGCACTTTTAAGCGACTTAGTAATTCCGTTTGGTTATTAGATTCAATTATAACGGCTTACATACATAAAGCGGGTGAATGAGCTATTGGAACATACATTCATACATGCAAATGAATATAAAACATGATTAAATAAAATTAAAATGGACTGCTATGGGCCTATGTTACATCCTAATATTATTCTAGTAAACCTATACTAGAAACAGATATTAGGCGGGCCTCCATCTTCTCCTTCTGGGCTTGCACCTCCAATTTGGGCTTGCACTCCATGGGCTTCTTCTTTTACAAATTTTATAATATTTAATTTAAATAAAATAAAATTACATTAAAAGGAAAAAACGACACGCAGGCCGTATTTACCCAAAAAGAAAAATACAACCCATCTCGTAAAAGGCCCAATAGCATCCAATCATACATTCATTCAACCATTCATATGCATCCAATACATACAATTCAAAAGCATGTCATAATGCATGATTTAAGCCCATTTAAATTATGTCTAAGCCATTATTAGGAAATCGCCAATTTTGGCCCACCATGGTTCTAACCCTTAACGGGCTTTGGGCCTCCAGCCCAGGCAGTCCAACTGCTCCCACTGGAATTGGGAAACCATGGGTCCAATTTAGCCGTCCAAGTAATTGTGCCAAAATTACCCGAACCAATTTCCATTAACCACATTAATTTCCAAAATTAATCTCACATGAACGAAATTAAAATTCATCCAAGAAACCATGCGCATTTAAATTACATAAATTTAAACACACGAATTTTAAAACCAATTAAAATTTCAAAACTGGACCCCGGACTCAAAAACCCGCAAAATCCAAAATACTGGGCCCGGCCCGCAGCAGCTAGGGCAACGGAGTTGCCCTAGCAGCAGCAGCGGCGCAGCCGCCTAGCGGCTGCCCGCTACTGCCGCTGCGCAGTGGCCGCCCAGCGGCCACTGCCCAGCCGCAGCCCGCTGCTGCGACAGCAGCTACCGCAGCGGCTGCTGCCTGTGGCGCCCAGCGCCAGGGGCAGCGGCTACCGCCGCGCCTCCCGCCGCGTGCTGCAGCCGCCGGCGGCGATTCCGCCGCCAGCAGCCCCGCACCCCGGGAGGCACATTTTTTTTTTTTTTAAACAGAATAATAAAAAAAATATCATCCATCAAAACCAAAGCAATTCTCCAAGAATTCCTATAATACAACAAAATTAAAATAACATAAACCAATATGTAATATTCATTTTCATTGTATAAAACATATGGGAAAAATCATAAAATCCATACCAAGAATCCCAATTAAAAAAATCCAATTTCAAAATAGGGATTCAACCAAATTAATCAATTTCCATGGATCAAAAGCCCGCTCTGATACCACTGTTGGGATTTGTCACCGGAAATCACCCGATAAAAGCGGAAAAACGCGGTGATTCCCTCAAATCTAGTCCCAGGAGCAATTGAAGTGGAAATTGAAAAACTTAAAATTAAATTGAAAGGGATTAAATTTCTTACCAGAAAAATCTCTTTCTAGAGATGGATGATGACTGCAAAATTCAATGTAGAATCCCTCCACTCTCACGTACACGAACGCTTAACGAATGCAACCCGTGCTAGCGTCGGAAAAACAAAACAATGGAGAGCAAAAGGCTAGAAAATTTCGGCTAGGAGGCTCAACACTTGTGTTGGCCGAAATTTCTAACCCTAGGTATTTATACCTAGGGTTGGCCGAATTTCTTAGGGGAATTCAGGCCCATCTTGGCTCCTATCTATTCTGTGCGGGCTTCCATGTTTTAATTTAGGCCCAGTCTAATTTAATTATTCTGCTTTAAATTAATTTCAAGCCCAATTTTAATATACCCATGTATTTAATATATTACTCCAAGTAATATATTATTTACATCTAAATTAAAATTAGTTTGACAATTAATTTAATCCATCAAATTAAAATTAAATCTACACAAAATAAAATCATATGTTAACCCATACATATGAATATTTCCACCTAGGAAATAATTTCATAATTAATCCAATTAATTATGAAGAGCCAATTGAATATATTAATTTTATTATTATGACCAATCCAATTGATCTTTATAATATAATTAATATATACACACTTCTCCCTCCATTGTGTATACTCCAAGTATACATGTGATTCCTTAAGTCTGCATTCTATCATTCTATGTGTACGATCCCGTGGGCCCATCTTTATGTTGGCAGCGGGCCTTTGGCCCGCAGACTGCAGTTGGGCTCTAGCAAGCCACTGCAGCCCCCAATTAAGATGGAGATGGCAGTCTAACTGATATCATAACCCTGTAGTTTAAACTTGTACATCCCATGTCATTGATATCGGTGTCCAACACAGAGGCATGGATTGATCACCCTCTTTTGTGTCCGGATATTAACTTGATCCCGAATGTACTGATGCTCACAAACAAGTTCCAACTCGTTTGGGTGTGGCCACACTCTTATCAGTCACATTCATCAAGTGGCCGGTGATATCTTCTCAGTTGGTTACTGAGTGACAAATCCCTTCTGCATATCCATAGTATTACCATGTTCAGTGACATACCCGAAAGCACCCATACTTGGCACCCTATTACAGGCCCTTTAGGCGTACCCCTAAGTATGCGACTTCACATGTAACACCATCATATGGTCAGGTCAAAGGATCCATACAAGTACTACACGAGAATCCATTGTGATACCATACCATGTGGATTACTCGTTTAGTGGATCTATCCAGTACCATGCTTCCAGGCATGTACCCATTAACTCGGTTGACATTCCATATCCAATGACCGGTAAGACACCGCCATGCAACCAGGTTAATGATAGTCCGTCGTTCCGTTCATTCCATGACTGGAACAGACTACGGATCTATTTATGGTCATATCGTTTACCTTATCCATGGTCTTACTGCTAAGTGCATGACACTTGTCGTCGTGGATATAGATATGTCCATTGGATACTTCATTTAATATATTGCACAAGATAAATATAATAAATGAATTGATGCCTTTATTAATAACACAAATGAGTACAATACATAAATCCAATAAATGCATAGTACAAATACAAGGACCAATGCCTCGGGACTAGGGCGTTTCCAACAGTAAGATGGGGGCTGGGACATCTGTGAGTGCACACGTGCTCAAGATGAAGGGCTATCTGGATACTTTAGCCCGTCTCGGATCATCCATCTCACAAGAGCTGGCGGTGGGCACAATCCTTGCATCCTTACCGGATTCTTACAAGCAGTTCATCCTTAACTATAATATGCAGGGGATGAGCCGTACTATTAGTGAGCTGTATGGGATGCTTAAGCTTACGGAATAGTCGATCAAAAAGACTCCACCGGTGCTACTGGTCAACAAGGGGAACCCTACTCCTGCGAAAGGCAAGGGCAAGGCCAAGAAAGCCAAGACCAAGAAGCCTGCGGCCCAGCCCAAGGTCCAGCATAAGGCAAATCCCCGAGGATGTCTGCTTCGGGTGCAAGCAGGCAGGGCATTGGAAGAGATCGTGTCCCAAGCTTATGCGAGAGTAGAGGAAGACCTAGGGTGCGTCTTCGTTAGGTATTTATGTCATAGACATTAACCTTACTATGTCAACATCCGAGCTATTAGATACTGGATGTGGTTCTCACATTTGTTGCAATGTGCAGGGACTTAAGAACAAAAGGTCACTGGGATCGGGGGAGGTGGACTTATGGGTCGGTAATGGAGCAAGGGTTACTACCATAGAAATCGGCGAATATCACCTCATGATGCCTAGTGGATTGGTTTTAATTTTGGAATAATGTTGTTTTGTACCTGCTATGTGCAAGAATATTATTTCTGTTTCAATGTTGGATATTTTGGATTTAATTTTACTACTTCTAATGGTAGAATTTGTTTATCTAGAAAGGGATTATTTTATGGAGAAGCTCTATTAAATAATGTCTTATATATCCTGGATTTAAAAGAAACAAATCATGTCTATAACATAAACACTAAAAGGGTTAAGCCCAATGAACTTAATCCTGTCTACCTATGGCATTGTCGTTTGGGCTATATAAACGAGAAGTGCATAGCTAGGCTTCACAAAACTGGAATCCTAGGGTCATTTGACTTGGAGTCAATTGATATATACGAGTCATGTTTATGAGGTAAAATGACTAAAGCACTTTTTAGCAAAAAAGCTGAAAGGGCTACTAGCTTATTGGACCTAATACATTCAGACGTATGTGGGCCCATGAGTGCAACGACCAGAGGTGGACATTTGTACTTCGTCACGTTCACGGATGATTTCAACAGATATGGCTAAGTCTATCTAATGAAGCATAAGTCTAAGACCCTTGATAGGTTCAAGGAATTTAGGAACGAAGTACAGAACTAGCTAGGCAGAAATATCAAAACCCTTCGGTCAGACCAAGGAGGTGAGTATATAAGCCTAGAGTTTGACTCATATTTGAGAGAGCATGGAATAGTTCCATAGCTCACTGCTCCAGGAACACCACAGTGGAATGGGGTGTCCGAACGGAGGAATAGGACCCTGTTGGATATGGTCCGCTCAATGATGAGTCATGCCTCTCTCCCAATAAGCTTCTGAGGACATGCCCTTGAGACATCTGCTCTTCTTTTAAATAATACTCCGACTAAGGCAGTGGAAAAGACCCCATATCAGATATGGACGGGCAGGGAGCCCAATGTGTCTTTCCTAAGGATTTGGGGATGCGAAGCACTTTTCAAGAGATTGACTGGTGGCAAGCTGGAACCCAAAACTGATAAATGCCTATTTGTGGGCTACCCTAGGAAAACCAAAGGGTATTACTTCTACAACCCCGTCGAGAACCAGGTGTTCGTGGCAAGGAATGGGGTCTTTCTAGAAAAGGATTTCCTTTCCAAGAAAGACAGTAGGAGCAATGTTGAACTCAGGGAAGTTCAAAGCCCACAAGCTCCTAAAGAGGATAACTCGAAGGCCCAGGTGGAGCTTCCACAAGGGGAACCACCGACACAGGCCACACAAGGACCTAGAAGGTCTCGTAGGGATCATCGGGAACCAAAGAGGTATGGTTTCCTCGTCACCGATGATCAAACTCTTCTTATCTTAGATAAGGAAGAACCCAAAACCTACCAAGAGGCTATGGCAAGCCCACAGTCTGCAAATTGGGTAAAGCCATGGAGGCAGAGATGTAATCTATGTACGATAACCAGGTTTGGAACTTTGTTGATCCACCTTCAGGTGCTAAGGTAATTGGTTGCAAGTGGTGCTACAAGCTAAAAGCTGATAATACATTCAAGGGGCATTTGGTTGCAAAAGTTTTCAGGCAAGCCCATGGAATAGACTATGATGAAACTTTCTCTCCAGTTGCTATGCTCAAATCCATCAGGATCTTGCTAGCCATAGCCACTTGGTATGACAATGAGGTCTGGCAAATGGATGTCAAAACCTCTTTCCTTAACTAAAAGCTACTCGAGGATGTGTACATGACACAACTTGAGGGTTTTGTCGATCCAGAGTATCCTGAGAGGGTATGCAAACTTCAAAGCTCCATTTATGGACTGAAGCAAGAATCCCGAAGTTGGAATCTTAGATTCAATGAAGCTATAAAGGAATATGGCTTCATACAGAATCAAGATGAGCCTTGTGTGTATAAGAGGATTAGTGGGAGCATTGTCACATTCCCGGTACTATATGTAGATGACATCCTACTCATTCTAGAGATGGATGAAGAACGCGATGATTTCCTCAAATCCAGTCCCAGGAGCAATTGAAGTGGAAATTGTAAAACTTAAAATTTTAATAGAAAGAGATTAAATTCTTACCAAGAATATCTCTTTCTAGACATGGATGAAGACTGCAGAAATCAAACTAGATTCCCTCCTCGTTTTCGTACACGAACGCCTAACGAATACGACCCATGCTAGCGTTGGAAACACAAAAAACCTTTTGGTGAGAGGGGCTAGGAATTTCGGCTATCTCTAGTTGTGTTAGCGGTGGCCAAAATTTCTAACCCTAGGTATTTATGTTGCGATTTGTCATCGGAAATCACCCGATAAAAGCAGAAGAACGCGGTGATTTCCTCAAATCCAGTCCCAGGAGCAATTGAGATGGAAATTGAAAAACTTAAAATTAAATAGAAAGGGATTAAATTTCTTACCAGAAAAATCTCTTTCTAGAGATGGATGATGACTGCAGAATTCAAAATAGAATTCCTCCACTCTCACATACACGAACGCTTGGCGAATGCAACCCGTGCTAGCGTCGGAAAAACGGAACAATGGAAGGGAGGACCTAGAGAATTCGGCTAGGAGGCTCTAAGCATTAGCTTGGCCGAAATTTCTAACCCTAGGTATTTATACCTAGGGTTGGCCGAATTCCCTTAGGGGAATTCAGGCCCATCTTGGCTCCTGTCTATTCTGTGCGGGCTTCCATGTTTTAATTTAGGCCCAGTCTAATTTTAATTATTCTGGTTTAAATTAATTTCAAGCCCAATTTTAATATATCCATGTATTTAATATATTACTCCAACTAATATATTATTTACATCTAAATTAAAATTAGTTTGACAATTAATTTAATCCACCAAATTAAAATTAAATCTACAGAAAATAAAATCATATGTAAACCCATACATATGAATATTTCCACCTAGGAAATAATTTCATAATTAATCCAATTAATTATGAAGAGCCAATTGAATATATTAATTTTATTATTATGACCAATCCAATTGATCTTTATAATATAATTAATATATACATGCTTCTCCCTCCATTGTGTATACTCCAAGTATACATGTGATTCCTTAAGTCTGCATTCTATCGTTCTATGTGTACGATCCTGTGGGCCCATCTTTACGTTGGCAGCGGGCCTTTGGCCCGCAGACTGCAGTTGGGCTCTAGCAAGCCACTGCAGCCCCCAATTAAGATGGAGATGGCACTCTAACTGATATCATAACCCTGTAGTTTAAACTTGTACATCCCATGTCATTGATATCGGTGTCCAACACAGAGGCATGGATTGATCACCCTCTTTTGTGTCCGGACATTAACTTGATCCCGAATGTACTGATGCTCACAAACAAGTTCCAACTCGTTTGGGTGTGGCCACACTCTTATCAGTCACATTCATCAAGTGGCCGGTGATATCTTCTCAGTTGGTTACTGAGTGACAAATCCCTTCTGCATATCCATAGTATTACCATGTTCAGTGACATACCCGAAAGCACCCATACTTGGTACCCTATTACAGGCCCTTTAGGCGTACCCCTAAGTATGCGACTTCACATGTAACACCATCATATGGTCAGGTCAAAGGATCCATACAAGTACCACACGAGAATCCATTGTGATACCATACCATGTGGATTACTCGTTAAGTGGATCTATCGAGTACCATGCTTCCAGGCATGTACCCATTAACTTGGTTGACATTCCATGTCCAATGACCGGTAAGACACCGCCATACAACCAGGTTAATGATAGTCTGTTGTTCCATTCATTCCCATGACTGGAATAGACTACGGATCTATTTATGGTCATATCGTTAACCCTATCCATGGTCTTACTGCTAAGTGCATGACACTAGTCGTCATGGATATAGATATGTCCATTGGATACTTCATTTAATATATTGCACAAGATAGATATAATAAATGAATTGATGCCTTTATTAATCACACAAATGAGTACAACACATAAATCCAATAAATATATAGTACAAATACAAGGACCAATGCCTCGGGACTAGGGCATTTCCAACAATCTCCCACTTGCACTAGTTCCAGCTAGGCATGGGCCTAATCCCTATAGATCTAGTATGACCCTCGTGCTTGGGCTGGGCCAGCGCCTTGGTCAATGGATCTGCGACATTATCCTCGGTGTCCACTCTGTGCAATGCAATGTCACCTCTCTGCGCGATTTCTCGTATGAGGTGAAACTTTCTGAGCACGTGCTTTCTGTTCTTGTGTGACCGGGGCTCCTTAGCTTGTGTGACGGCCCCATTGTTGTCACAGAAGATATCGACTGGGTCCTGAATAGTTGGCACTACTCCCAACTCATTGATAAACTTCTTTATCCACACAGCTTCCTTAGCTGCATCACACACAGCGATGTACTCAGCTTCTGTTGTAGAGTCCGCTATGGTTGGCTGCTTTGAGCTCCTCCAGCTTACAGCACCACCATTTAGCAAGAATACATACCCTGACTGTGATTGGTACTCATCTTGGTCTGTCTGGAAGCTTGCATCAGTATACCCAGTAATTGATAGCACTTCCTGACCACCATACACCAAGAAGCTATCCTTAGTCCGGTTAAGGTACTTGAGGATTGCCTTGATAGCTTTCCAGTGATCCTCCCCGGGATCCTGCTGGTATCGGCTCGTCATACTCAGTGCAAAGGCGACATCAGGTCTCGTACATAACATGGAGTGCATGATTGATCCAATAGCCGAAGCATATGGAACCAATTTCATGTTCTCCCTGTCCTCCCTTGTTTTAGGACAGTTCTTCTTACTAAGTTTCAGCCCATGGCCCATTGGCAAGAAACCTTTCTTGGCCCGGTCCATGCTGAATCTTTTCAGAACTTTGTCAATGTACGAAGCCTGACTTAGGCCCAGAAGCCGATTTGGTCTATCCCTATAGATCCTGATCCCTAGGATCATCTCAGCTTCGCCTAAGTCCTTCATTGCGAAGCACTTACTCTGCCACTGCTTTACCCCTTGCAGTGTAGGTATGTCGCTTCCAATGAGTAGGATGTCGTCTACATAAAGTACCAAAAATGTGACAATGCTCCCACTAGTCCTCTTATGCACACAAGGCTTATCCAGATTCTGTATGAAGCCATATTCCTTTGTAGCCTCATTGAATCTTAGATTCCAACTACGGGATGCTTGCTTCAGTCCATAAATGGACCTTTGAAGTTTGCATACCCTTCCCGGATACTTAGGATCGACAAAACCCTTAGGTTGTGTCATGTACACATCCTCGAGTAGCTTCCCATTAAGGAAAGCAGTTTTGACATCCATCTGCCATACCTCATAGTCATACCATGCGGCTATGGCCAGCAGTATCCTGATGGACTTGAGCATGGCTACTGGTGAGAAAGTTTCATCATAGTCTATCCCATGGACTTGTCTGAAACCTTTCACAACCAGACGCCCCTTGAAGGTATTATTAGCTTTTAGCTTATAGCACCACTTGCAACCTATTACCTTAGCACCCGGAGGTGGATCAACCAAGTTCAAAACTTGATTATCGTACATAGATTGCATTTCTGCCTCCATGGCTTTACGCCAATTTGCAGACTGTGGGCTAGCCATAGCCTCCTGGTAGGTTTTAGGTTCTTCTTCATCCCAGATGAGAAGAGTTTGATCATCGGTGACGAGGAAACCATACCTCTCCGGTTCCCGACGATCCCTACCAGACCTTCTAGGTTCTTGTGTGGCCTGGGTCGGTGCTTCCACTTGTGGAAGCTCCACCTGGGCCTCCGAGTTATCCTCTTCAGGAGCTTGTGGACCTTGAACTTCCCTGAGTTCAACATTGCTCCCACTATCTTTCTTGGAAAGGAACTCCTTTTCTAGAAAGACCCCCTTTCTTGCCACGAACACCTTGTTCTCAGCGGGGTTGTAGAAGTAATACCCTTTGGTTTCCCTAGGGTAGCCCACAAACAGGCATTTGTCGGTTTTGGGCTCCAGCTTGCCACTAGTCAATTTCTTGACATGTGCTTCGCATCCCCAAATCCTTAGGAAAGACACATTGGGCTCCTTGCCTGTCCATATCTGATATGGGGTCTTTTCCACTGCCTTAGTCGGAGTATTGTTTAATATGAGAGCTGCTGTCTCGAGGGCGTGTCCCCAGAAGCTAATTGGGAGAGATGCTTGACTCATCATTGAGCGGACCATGTCTAACAAAGTCCTATTCCTCCGTTCGGACACCCCATTCCATTGTGGTGTTCCAGGAGGAGTGAGTTGTGGAACTATTCCATGCTCTCTCAAGTATGAGTCAAACTCTAGGCTCATATACTCACCTCCTCGGTCCGACCGAAGGGCTTTGATATTCCTGCCTAGCTGGTTCTGTACCTCGTTCCTAAATTCCTTGAACCTATCAAGGGTCTCGGACTTGTGTTTCATCAGATAGACATAGCCATATCTGCTGAAATCAACCATGAACCTAACGAAGTACAGATGCCCACCTCTAGTCGTTGCGCTCATAGGTCCACATACATCTGAATGTATTAGGTCCAACAAGCCAGTGGCCCTTTCAGCCTTTTTGCTAAAAGGCGCCTTTGTCATCTTGCCTCTTAAACATGATTCGCATGTATCGATTGACTCCAAGTCAAATGACCCTAGGACTCCAGCTTTGTGAAGCCTAGCTATGCGCTTCTCGTTTATATGGCCAAGATGACAATGCCATAGGTAGACTGGATTAAGTTCGTTAGGCTTAACCCTTTTCGTGTTTATGTTATAGATATGATTGGTTTCATTTAAGTCCAGGACATACAGGCCATTATTTAATAGAGCATCTCCATAAAATAACCCCTCTCTGGATATAGAAATTCGACCATTTTTAATAGTAAAATCAAATCCAGAAATATCCAACATTGATACAGAGATAATATTCCTGCACATAGCAGGTACAAAGTAACAATGTTCTAAAATTAAAACCAATCCGCTGGGCATCATTAGGTGGTATTCGCCGATCTCTATGGCAGCAACCCTTGCTCCATTCCCGACCTGCAAGTCCACCTCTCCCCGACCCCAGCAACCTTCTGTTCTTAAGTCCCTGCACATTGCAACAAATGTGAGAACCACATCCAGTATCCAATACCCAGGATGTTGAAATAGTAAGGTTAATATCTCTAACATAAATACCTGAAGAGGACGCACCTTGGCCCCTTCTTTGCTCTCCCATCAGCTTGGGACACGATCTCTTCCAATGGCCCGCCTGTCTGCACCCGAAACAGACGTCCTCAGGACCTGCCTTTTGCTGGGCCTTGGGTTGGGCCTTGGCCTTCTTGGCTTTGGCCTTCTTGGCCTTAGCCTTGGCCTTTTCCTTGGCCTTACCCTTAGCAAGAGGAGCGTTCCCCTTGTTAACCAGCAGCACCGGCGGAGTCTTCTTGATCGACTGCTCAGTTAGCTTAAGCATCCCATGCAGCTCACTGACAGTGCGGTTCATCCCTTGCATGTTGTAGTTAAGGATGAACTGATCATAAGAACCCGGCAAGGACGCGAGGTTGTGTCCACCGCCAACTCTTGAGAGATAGGCGATCCGAGACGAGCCAAAGTATCCAAATAGCCCTTCATCTTGAGCACGTGTGCACTCACAGATGTCCCGGCCCCCATCTTACAAGAGTGGAATGCCTTATTGGTCAGGTACCTTTCCTGACGAGCTTGCTCTTGAAACATCTCATTAAGAGTTGTTATCATAGCATAGGCTTGATGGTCCATAAACTATTTTTGCAGTTCGGGGACCATGCAAGCCAACATAAGGCATGTCACATCCCGGTTGTCCTTGACGTGCGCCTTGTATTCCTCCAGCTGGGCAGCCGGTGGATTACATCCCTGAGGCGCAGCCGGCACAGGCCTTTCCAGCACATACTCTTTCGACTCTTGTCTTAGAACTATCCTCAAGTTCCTAGACCAGTCTAAAAAGTTAGGACCGGAAAGCTTGTCCTTTTCAAGAATTGATCGCAGTGATAAGGTATTTGTGTTTGCCATTTGGGTGTTTCTACACAGAAAAACTTTGAGAGTGTTAATAAAGGGCTTTGCTTTGTTGTTCCCATATAAAATTAATAATGAATCAAGTTATTAATTTAAACCGAGTTGTTGGACTCATGGGCCGAGATCCATATTTCATTAAGATATAGCCAAACGAGGGTTTGGTACAACTACACCTTAATTATTTAGGTAGGAACGCCGTCCAATCCCAACCTAGGGACTCTCGGTTTGATGGGCTTGTTGGCACTTACCCATCTGTGCTTAGGGCCAGGAGAATCCTACTACCCACGCTAAGTCAAAACCTCCATCCAAGTGTTAGAGTATCCCATACTCTAACCCAATACAAAGTGACAATACTCCAGTGCATCCTGCGAGGGCATGGTCTACAACTGGCCTATTCCTACTTCGATTCGGTTTTGAATGACGGAAGCACTTTTAAGCGACTTAGTAATTTCTATTTGGTTATTAGATTCAATTATAACGGCTTACATACATAGAGCGGGTGAATGAGCTATTGGAACATACATACATACATGCAAATGAATATAAAACATGATTAAATAAAATTAAAATGGACTGCTATGGGCCTATGTTACATCCTAATATTATTCTAGTAAACCTATACTAGAAACATATATTAGGCGGGCCTCCATCTTCTCCTTCTGGGCTTGCACCTCCAATTTGGGCTTGCACCTCCATTTGGGCTCACCCCTCCATAGGCTTCTTCTTTTACAAATTTTATAATATTTAATTTAAATAAAATAAAATTACATTAAAAGAAAAACAACACGCAGGCCGTATTTACCCAAAAGAAAAATACAACCCATCTCGTAAAAAGGCCCAATAGCATCCAATCATACATTCATTCAACCATTCATATGCATCCAATACATACAATTCAAAAGCATGTCATAATGCATGATTTAAGCCCATTAAAATTATGTCAAAGCCATTATTAGGAAATCGCCAATTTTGGCCCACCATGGTTCTAACCCTTAACGGGCTTTGGGCCTCCAGCCCAGGCAGTCCAACTGCTCCCACTGGAATTGGGAAACCATGGGTCCAATTTAGCCGTCAGAGTAATTGTGCCAAAATTACCCGACCAATTTCCATTAACCATATTAATTTCCAAAACTAATATCACATGAACGAAATAAAATTCATCCAAGAAACCATGGGCATTTAAATTACATAAATTTAAACACACGAATTTTAAAACCAATTAAAATTTCAAAACTGGGCCCCGGACCCAAAACCCGCAAAATCCAAAACAACTGGGCCCGGCCCGCTGCAGCTAGGGCAACAAAGTTGCCCTGCAGCGGCACTGCCGCTGTGCAGTGGCCGTCCAGCAGCGGCTGCTGCTGCTGGTGCTGCAGCAAGCAGCGGCTGCTGCCGCGCCTCCCGCCGGCGGCGATTCCGCCGCCGGCAGCCCCGCACCCCGGGAGGCTGATTTTTTTTTTTTTTTTTAAAACAGAATTAAATAAAAAAATTCACCATTCATCATCCAAAGCAATTCACCAAGAATTCCAATAATATACAATAAAATTAAACTAACATAAACCTATATGCAAATTTAATTTTCATTGCATAAAACATATGGGAAAAATCATAAAACCCATACCAAGAATCCCAATCAAAAACATCCAATTTCAAAATAGGGATTCAACCAAATTTATCAATTTCCACGGATCAAAAGCCCGCTCTGATACCACTGTTGGGATTTGTCACCGGAAATCACCCGATAAAAGCGGAAGAACGCGGTGATTTCCTCAAATCCAGTCCCAGGCGCAGTTGAGATGGAAATTGAAAAACTTAAAATTAAATAGAAAGGGATTAAATTTCTTACTAGAAAAATCTCTTTCTAGAGATGGATGATGACTGCAGAATTCAAAATAGAATTCCTCCACTCTCACGTACACGAACGCTTGGCGAATGCAACCCGTGCTAGCGTCGGAAAAACGGAACAATGGAAGGGAGGACCTAGAGAATTCGGCTAGGAGGCTCTAAGCATTGGCTTGGCCGAAATTTCTAACCCTAGGTATTTATACCTAGGGTTGGCCGAATTCCCTTAGGGGAATTCAGGCCCATCTTGGCTCCTGTCTATTCTGTGCGGGCTTCCATGTTTTAATTTAGGCCCAGTCTAATTTTAATTATTCTGGTTTAAATTAATTTCAAGCCCAATTTTAATATACCCATGTATTTAATATATTACTCCAAGTAATATATTATTTACATCTAAATTAAAATTAGTTTGACAATTAATTTAATCCACCAAATTAAAATTAAATCTACACAAAATAAAATCATATGTAAACCCATACATATGAATATTTCCACCTAGGAAATAATTTCATAATTATTCCAATTAATTATGAAGAGCCAATTGAATATATTAATTTTATTATTATGACCAATCCAATTGATCTTTATAATATAATTAATATATACATGCTTCTCCCTCCATTGTGTATACTCCAACTATACATGTGATTCCTTAAGTCTGCATTCTATCGTTCTATATGTACGATCCTGTGGGCCCATCTTTATGTTGGCAGCGGGCCTTTGGCCCGCAGACTGCAGTTGGGCTCTAGCAAGCCACTGCAGCCCCCAATTAAGATGGAGATGGCAGTCTAACTGATATCATAACCCTGTAGTTTAAACTTGTACATCCCATGTCATTGATATCAGTGTCCAACACAGAGGCATGGATTGATCACCCTCTTTTGTGTCCGGACATTAACTTGATCCCGAATGTACTGATGCTCACAAACAAGTTCCAACTCGTTTGGGTGTGGCCACACTCTTATCAGTCACATTCATCAAGTGGCCGGTGATATCTTCTCAGTTGGTTACTGAGTGACAAATCCCTTCTGCATATCCATAGTATTACCATGTTCAGTGACATACCCGAAAGCACCCATACTTGGCACCCTATTACAGGCCCTTTAGGCGTACCACTAAGTATGCGACTTCACATGTAACACCATCATATGGTCAGGTCAAAGGATCCATACAAGTACTACACGAGAATCCATTGTGATACCATACCATGTGGATTACTCGTTAAGTGGATCTATCCAGTACCATGCTTCCAGGCATGTACCCATTAACTTGGTTGACATTCCATGTCCAATGACCGGTAAGACACCGCCATACAACCAGGTTAATGATAGTCTGTTGTTCCATTCATTCCCATGACTGGAACAGACTACGGACCTATTTATGGTCATATCGTTAACCCTATCCATGGTCTTACTGCTAAGTGCATGACACTAGTCGTCATGGATATAGATATGTCCATTGGATACTTCATTTAATATATTGCACAAGATAGATATAATAAATGAATTGATGCCTTTATTAATCACACAAATGAGTACAACACATAAATCCAATAAATGTATAGTACAAATACAAGGACCAATGCCTCGGGACTAGGGCATTTCCAACAATTTATACCTAGGGTGGCCGAATTCCCTTAGGGGAATTCAGGCCCAGCTTGGCTCATTTTCATTCTGTGCGGGCTTCCATGTTTTAATTTAGGCCCAGCCTAATTTTAATTATTCTGGTTTAAATTAATTTCAAGCCCAATTTTAATATACCCATGTATTTAATATATTACACCAAGTTATATATTATTTACATTTAAATTAAAATTAGTTTGACCAATTAATTTAATCCATCAAATTAAAATTAAATCTTCACAAAATAAAATCATATGTAAACCTATACATATGAATATTTCCACCTAGGAAATAATCTCATAATTAATCCAATTAATTATGAAGAGCCAATTGAATATATAATTTTATTATTGAGATCAATCCAATTGATCTTTATAATATAATTAACATATATACACCTCTCTCTCCATAGTGCATACTCCAAGTATACATGTGATTCCTTAAGTCTGTGTTTAGTCGTTCTATGTGTACGATCCCGTGGGCCCATCTTTATGTTGGCAGCGGGCCTTTGCCCCGCAGACTGCAGTTGGGCTCTAGCAAGCCACTGCAGCCCCCAATTAAGATGAAGATGGCAGTCTAACTGTTATCATAACCCTGTAGTTTAAACTTGTACATCCCATGTCATTGATATCGGTGTCTAACACAGAGGCATGGATGGATCACCCTCTTTTATGTCGGACATTAACTTGATCCCCGAATGCACTGAAGCTCACAAACAAGTTCCCACCTGTTTGGGTGTGGCCACACTCTTATCAGTTACATTCATCAAGAGGCCGGTGATATCTTCCCAGTGGACTACTGAGTGACAATTCCCTTCTGCACATCCATAGTATTACCATGCTAAGTGACATACCCGAAAGTACCCATACTTGGCACCCTATTACCCGAAAGTACCCATGTAACACCATCATATGGTCAAGTCAAAGGATCCATACAAGTACTACACGAGAATCACTTGTGATACTATACCATGTGGATTACTCGTTTAGTGGATCTATCTAGTACCATGCCCCCATACATGTACCCATTAACTTGGTTGACATTCCATGTCCAATGACTGGTAAGACACCGCCATACAACCAGGTTAATGATAGTCTCTTGTTCCATTCATTCCCATGACTGGAATAGACTACGGATCTATTTATGGTCATATCGTTTACCCAATCCATGGTCTTACTGCCAAGTGCATGACACTTGTCATCATGGATATAGATATGTCCATTGGATACTCCATTTAATATATTGCACAAGATAAATACAATAAATGAATTGATGCCTTTATTAATAACACAAATAGTACAATACATAAATCCAATAAATGTATAATACAAATACAAAGACCAATGCCTCGGGACTAGGGCATTTCCAACACAAAACACCATGCCCATAACATAAGAAAGAAAAGGGGAAAGATTGGGCAATTAATGCCCGAGATTTGGTGAGGAAAAAGAGCAATCAGAGAGATAAAAAAGAGGAAAAAGAGAGAAGAGGGAGAATAACTCTGGATTCTAAAGAAAAAATTAGAGAGAGAAAAGAGAGAAAGAGACAAGGAAAAGAAAGAAAGAAAAAAAACTAACTCACAACTTCTTTTCCTCTTCTATTTCTTTCAATTCTCAAAGTTAGGATTAAAAACTTGTTAGAAATCAATAGGTTAACAATCTAACATCTCAAATTCAATTAAATCCGGACTAGAAACTCTAAGAAACCGTGACATTTTGGAATTTTCGGACCAAACTTCAAACCTTGACTCAAGAGGAGAAAAGAGCAAATTTGAGTGGATTGGAGTGACGCCAGGGGTCAATCCTATGGTGTATAAGCTCCCAAATAGGTAAACACTCCTTTTCCTCTCTTTTTTTTCATGCTTTCTGGGTGATTGGTGTATTTTTGTGCATCTTTGCTTTAATTCTGTGTTTTCTGTTTCTGGAAATCAAGAACAGTTGTGTGACTGTTCTTGAGCTTGATGAACAGTCGTATGACTATAGTCGTACGAGTGTTCTTAGTTTCTAGATTGATTTTCTTCCAGTTTTATTTCAAATAAAATTTTGGCGAAATGCTGATTTTGAATGATATACAGTCGCACGACTGTAATTAAAGTCGTACGACCGTAGTTACAGTCGCACGACTGTAATGGCTGTTCAGAATCATAATTTCTATTTTAATCCATAAAAATTTCTAAAAATCCATAAAAATTCAGAAAATTAGAAAATCATTAAAAATGAATTTTGTTGTGTGCATTCATGACCCTAGATTCAAGTTTCAATAAAATTGCATTTAGAACAATACAACAAAGGAGACCCGATTCTCCCAAAAATTGACCCACCTCACATGTAAAAAATGCATGTAAACCGACAAAATTGTTTTCAAAATGATTTTCTCACAAAACCAAAAATACAGGTAGCAGAAGCTTCAAGCACGGTCTGGGGTATCGATCGACAACTGCCCCCAGATCAAGCAGTGGATCTAGTTCCGGCTTTACAAACAAAAATGACCAATCTCTAGAGGATAAACCAGCTGAAGTTGCTATAGTGTCTCAACAACAAGGTGATCAAGATGGAAATTCGGAGAATCGAGGCCTATCCCCGTGGACCCTTGCTTTGGCCAAGATTTTTACGAAATGTAGGAACGGTGGTCTCTTGAGTTCTCTTAAGCCATTCGAGAAGCCGGCTGAGACAGACAAAGGCAAATTTTGTTCCTATCACGTGACAGTGGGGCACCACACAAATGACTGCAAGCAATTACTGAGGGCTATTCGACAACTGATCACTGATGGGAAAATCATGGAGCCACCTTTGAAGCCCAGTGTTCAGAACAATCCTTTACCCAGCTTTGACTAATCTATGTGCATGAAGCTATCGAAGTTGATAATGCAGCAGCAAAAGAAGACCCTCCGTATATGGAGGACGTTAATTATTTTGATGTATCTGTTTTTATCTTCCATCTTGTTTTGTGAACAATGCAGCCCACAGGGCGTTTAATGTTATGTAATTTGACTTCAATTATTTGTGTGATATTTTCCTGGATGGAACACTGTGCATGCATACAAGCATTCATCTAATGTCTTTAGCATACATGACACATCATTACATGAAATGAACCTAAGGACAGATGAGCATCCAAAATGATATCTGTCCTAAAAGACCTCACAACTGATAAGAGAAAGAAAAGAAAAATTGCAAAATACCTAAAAGCATGTGAAGATCTTTGCCTAGTCCCATGACGGCATGTCTGGAGATCGACAAAGAATTGCAGGATGTAGAATTACAAAGAATCCGAAGGACAAGTCTAGCCAAGCGAAAAAAAAAACAAACATGGTTTCAAGTTCTGAAATAAGAATGCATCTGTATCGTATGATGTTTCGCACCATATCATCCCCGATAATGGAACGCAAGTTCTGGGGCAACAGTACAATCATTCCAGAATAAAGGAGAGAGGCATCATGCATCGCCTCCGTACCACCCATAAGCTAGCAGGATAGTACAAGCAGCTAACAAGCACATCAAAAAGGTGTTGTCAAATATGGCGTCTATCTACAAAGACTAAGTTAGCATGTTACCATTTGTCTCGTAAATACACTGAACTAATGCAAGAGTAACATTAGGGAAACAGCGCAGCCATCAACCTGCAGGATCAAAACGGTCCTACCAAGAAAGATAGAGACCAAGTTGTCCACCTCTTCAATCGGGACAGGCTCAGGTTTCCACAAAAAAAAAAGTCCGATGGATTGAAAATAACGAAAGCAATCCATGCAAAAGTTAGGATGGTGAGGTGAGCACCACCGGTAGGAAAATCCACAGGGACCAGTTGGTGGCAGTCGTGGGTTCGGTCAAGACGGATACCACACTCATCTTGTCCTTAATTTCATTTCATATATAATGTGCATTATGCTAAAACATTATAAATGAATGGATGAATGAATGCCTTGCTTTGTTCATTTAAATATCCCAAGTTTTGCTTGAAATTGAATTCACATCATGCATCATATATGGCTATATGCTTGTGAGCTTCAACGACAGCGAGGGAGCAACCAAGTCCTACAAAACTTTCCACAATCATCTCATCATCAAAGGGACAGCAGAGCAAGTGGACATGGCACCGCTTCAATTAATTCCCAGTTATCGTTGACCTGTACTGAATTGGAAGTCTTCTTCTAATTCTATGACACCTTTTTTTTTAAAAAAAAAAGAAGAGCTCGCTGAGGTGAAAACCGAAAAGGCATCTCAATCAAAAAGTAAAGCAGCTCGCTAAGCTGAAAACCCATATTGGGCAGTTTAGGCAAAAGTTGAGGCATATGAAAAGCTCGCTAAGGTGAAAACTGAAAAGGCACCTTAGGCAAAAGTTAGAGCAGCTCGCTGAGTTGAAACCCACTTTGGGCGGCTCAGGCAAAATTTAGAGCACTTCCAAATTCATGAAGCCTAGGGGCAGAAAAAGCAAAACCTCTCCGTCGTTCCCCCAGCAAGAACATTTCATTAATCCCCAACAAGATCCTTTGCATTATTTCTTAATGACATTGTTACCAAGAACATCATCATTTTCTCTCCAACAGTCATCGTACTTCCTCATTAGCCATCATATATCCCTAGCAGGAACGCAAGAATTACATTGCACCCAAAATTTTGCTTCTCCAACTACGGACAATCAATCACACAACATATCTTCCCCAGTAAGAACCTGGAATGTCAAGATTGAACAAATGGCACAAAATGAGTTTTCTAAAGTTCATTTGCACATGCACACATTGAAACATATACATGCATTCAAAACATACATATACATGCATATATATATCATAACCAACCCAAGCACAGGTATCCACCATTATATCGGGCTATTACAAACCAGGATCGCTCTCAAAGCAGAGATGGCACAACGCCGGGGCATCTATTAGGCCTTAAAATATGAGAAGGATCCGCGCAAACCCAAATCTCAACATATCAAGTCTCCAAAGGGTAGAATAATCAAGCCATATTTATCCTTGATCGAAGGGGCAAAAATTATTGTTTCCAAAATTATCGATCAAAGGATAAATACTCAACTTCGAGTCAACATCAAAATTATCATTCCTGAAGCTATCTCCTTATTTCATTCAAGCAAGATTTAGAACCCTTGAACTCCATTACGTTCAAGCATGGTTGCAAATCCTTGAACCCTTTTCTTCATTTAAGCTAGATTTCGAACCCTTGAACCCCATTACGTTCAAGCATGGTTGCAAATCCTTGAACCCTTTTTCTTCATTCAAGCCAGATTTCAAACCCTTGAACTTCCTTACGTTCAAGCATGGTTACAAATCCTTGAACCCTTTTCTTCATTCAAGCCAGATTTTGAACCCTTGAACCCCATTATGTTCAAGCATGGTTGCAAATCCTTGAACCCTTTTTTCTTCATTCAAGCCAGATTTCGAACCCTTAAACTCCATTACGTTAAAGCATGGTTTCAAATCCTTGAACCTCTTATTTCATTATTTTGAGTCCATCCAATTCCAGCAAGATTTTGAATCCTCAAAATTTCAGCAGTTTTGCCTCGGGTAATCTAGACCAGGTATCGGCTTAGTTCTACATCAAACCCCTTATTTCATTCAAGCCAGATTTCGAGCCCTTGAACTCCATTACATTCAAGCATGGTTTCCAATCCTTGAATCCTTTGTTTCACTCCAAGCTAGATTTTGAATCCTTGAACTTCTTTAAGCATGATTCCTAATCCTCGCAAACTTTCCTCAAGCGTGATTTTGGATCCTTGAACTCATTCAAGCCTGATTCATAATCCTTGACAAACCTCCTCAAGCATCGTTTTGAATCCTTGAACTTCTTCAAGCATGATTCCCAATCCTTGCAAACCTCCTCAAGCGTGATTTTGAATCCTTGAACTTCTTCAAGCATGATTCCCAATCCTTGCAAACCTCCTCAAGCATGATTTTGGATCCTTGAACTCCTTCAAGCCTGATTCATGATCCTTAAGAAACTTCCTCAAGCGTGATTTTGGGTCCTTGAAACCTCTTCAAGCATGATATTTAATCCTTGAAAATCGCCCAAGTCAGATTTTGAATTCTTGAAGATCGATTCAAGCAAGATCCTAGATCTTTGAAGCCAATTCAAATCCCGCACTCCATTTTCCTTGACTCGGGTAACCAAGACCTGGTATCTGCTTATTTCATCATCAATTTTGCCTCCGATAACCTAGACCCGGTATCGGCTTGTTTCATCATCAATTCTACCTCGGGTAACATAGACCCGGTATCGGCTTATTCCATCCAATCAACTCACGCATCACCACGGCAGTAAGGCTTCAGCAACTCAGTTGCATGTTTTATTTCCTATGTCTGCGGTGCTTTGATTCGCGCTCTCAAATTCATCACCTCAATAATTTTAGACTAAGATCAGGTGTTGAATTTGATCATGCAAGGGGCAGCTGTAAGCGCCGGAATTTTACTCCGTTAAAAAAAAACGCAGGTGTCACATGACTGTAATTTACAGTCGTGCTGCTGTAATTGAAAAATTATAGTCGTACGGTTGTACGATCGAAGCAAGTGCAGAACACCATGCCATGACATAAGAAAGAAGCGGGGAAAGATTAGGCAATTAATGCCTGGGATTTGGTGAGGAAAAAGAGCAATCAGAGAGATAAAAAAAGAGGAAAAAGAGAGAAGAGGGAGATTAACTCTGGATTCTGAAGAAAAAATTAGAGAGGGAAAAGAGAGAAAGAGACAACGAAAAGAAAGAAAGAAAAAAAACCAACTCACAACTTCTTTTCCTCTTCTATTTCTTTTAATTCTCAAAGTTAGGATTGAAAACTTGTTAGAAATCAATAGGTTAACAATCTAACATCTCAAATTCAATTAAATCCGGACTAGAAACTCTAAGAAACCGTGACATTTTGGAATTTTCGGACCAAACTTCAAACCTTGACTCAAGAGGAGCAAAGAGCAAATTTGAGTGGATTAGAGCTATGCCAGGGGTCAATCCTACGGTGGATAAGCTCCCAAATAGGTAAACACTCCTTTTCCCCTTTATTTTTCATGCTTTCTGGGTGATTGGTGCATTTTTGTGCATCTTTGCTTTATTTCTGCATTTTTTGTTTCTGGAAATCAAGAACAGTTGTGCGACTATTCTTGATCTTCATGAATAGTCATAGGACTGTATTTATAGTCGTATGAGTATTCTTGGTTTCTAGATTGATTTTCTTCCAGTTTTATTTCAAATAAAATTTTGGCAAAATGCTGAGTTTGAATGGTATACAGTCGTGCGACGGTAATTACAGTCGTACAACCGTAGTTACAGTCGCACGACTGTAATGGCCGTTCAGAATCAAAATTTCCATTTTAATCCATAAAAATTTCTAAAAAAATCTATAAAAATTCAAAAAATTAGAAAATCATCAAAAATGAATTTTGTTGTGTGCATTCACGACCCTAGATTCAAGTTTCAGTAAAACTACATTTAGAACAATACAACGAAGGAGACTTGATTCTCCCGAAAACCGACCCACCTCATATGTAAAAAATGCATGTAAATCGACAAAATTGTTTTCAAAATGATTTTCTCACAAAACCAAAAATACAGGGACGTTTCAAAATGTTTTTCCAGGTCTAATCGGGCAGGCTAGCCGAGCCAACCCGGTTATCCCCCTAAATGTATGTTCCCAATTTCCAATTTCCCATTCTGTCCTGTTTGAGTCCTATTTGTGGTGTGTCGTAAACTGTGCTAACCCTCTGTTTTGCAGATTTTTATTTTTATTTTTGATGTATTTAATAGAATTACTCGTGTATTTTAGGCGATTGTAATTTTTAGCTAAATCATGTATTTTAGGCGGTTGTAAAGGTGAGAACGAGAGTTTTTTTTTATTTTTATTCGATCGGGTTGTAATAATTTAATCATTTACTATTTTACTTTATCTATATACGCGCTGTATGTTTAACTTCATGCAATAAAATTGACTTTAAAATTTGAAATAGTGTCTATGAACGTTGGCCATATTTATTTTAATTAGACATGAAATAAGGGACTTGTCCGGACCTAGATCTCTGGATAGTGTAGCGGCCGTTCGTCCTGTTCAGCTACATTATAAATTTTCCGGTTGAGCTGAGCCGGGTGGTGACTCCTACAATATTCATTGAGACTTACATCTCAGTTCTTTTATGAAATAGCCTAGTTTTCTAAAAACGAAATTCCACTCTAAAAACCCCACGCAAGGGAGCAGTCAGCCCGAGATCTTGGCGCCCCTTCCCAAAAGGGAGTCCGCATTCTGTTGAAAACATCGTCCGCTCATAGCTGTGTAAGTCCTTTGTAATGAAGGACTTAGGAGAAGCTGAGACGATCCTAGGGATCAGGATCTACAGGGATAGATCCAATCGGCTTCTGGGCCTAAGTTAGGCCTCAAACATAGATAAAGTTCTAAAAAGGTTCAGCATGGATCGGGCTAAGAAAGGTTTCTTGCCAATGGCTTAAACTTAGTAAGAAGAACTGTCCTAAGTCAAGGGAGGACAGGGAGAACATGAAATTGGTTCCATATGCTTCGGCTATAGGATCAATTATGTACTCCATGCTATGTACGAGACCTGATGTTGCCTTTGCACTAAGTATGACGAGTCGGTACTAGCAGGATCTCGGGGTGGATCATTGGAAGGCTGTCAAAGCAATCCTCAAGTACCTTAACTGGACTAAGGATAGCTTCTTAGTGTATGGAGGTCAGGAAGAGCTGTCAGTTACTGGGTACACTAATGCGAGCTTCCAAACCGACCAGGATGAGTACCAGTCGCAGTCTGGGTATGTGTTTTTGCTAAATGGTGGTGCTGTAAGCTAGAGGAGCTCAACGCAACCGACCATCATGACTATAAAACAAAAGCTAAGTATATCACAGTGTGTGATGCAGCTAAGGAAGCTGTGTGGATAAAGAAGTTTATCACTAAGTTGGGAGTAGTGCCAAATATCCAAGACCCAGTTGATATCTTCTGTGACAACAATAGGGCCGTTGCACAAGCTAAGAAGTCCCAGTCACACAAGAACACAAAGCACGTGCTCAGGAAGTTTCATGCCATACGAGAAATCACTGAGAGAGGTGACATTTCATTACATAGAGTGGACACCAAGGATAATGTCACAGATCCTTTGACCAAGGCATTGGCTCAGCGCAAGCACGAGGGTCATACTAGATCTATAGGGTTAGTTGGACCTAGTGCAAGTGGGAGACTATTGGATATGCCCTAGTCCCGAGGCATTGGACCTTGTATTTGTACTGTACATTTATTGGATTCAGGTATTATACAAATATTTTATGTCGTTAATAAAGGCATTAATTCATTTATTATATATATCTTGTGCAGTATTTTAAATGAAGTATCCAATGGATATATCCATATCCATGTTGACAAGTGTCATGCACTTGGCAATAAGACCATGGATAGGGAAAACGATATGACCATAAAGAGATCCGTAGTCTGTTCCAGTCATGGGAATGAATGGAGCTAGAGACTATCATTAACCTAGTTGTATGGCGGTGTCTTACCGGTCATTGGACATGCGATGTCAACCAAGTTAATGGGTACATACAAAAAGGGCATAGTACTGGATAGATCCATTAAACGAGAAATCCATATTGTAAAGTATCACAAGTGATACTCGTGTAGTACTTGTATAGATCCTTTGACCTAACCATACGATGGTGCTACATGCAAGGTCGCATACTTAGGGGTACGCCTAAAGGGCCTGTAATAGGGTGCCAAGTATGGGTACTTTCAGGTATGTCACTAAGCATGGCAGTGCTATGGATATGCAAAAGGGATTTGTCACTCAGTAGTCCACTGAGAAGATATCACCAACCTCTTGATGAATGCAACTGATAAGAGTGTGGCCATACCCAAACAAGTTGGAACTTATTTGTGAGCATCAGTACATTCGAGATGAAATAAATGTTTGGACACAAAAGAGGGTGATCAATCCATGCCTCTGTGTTGGACACCGATATCAATGACATGGGATATACAAGTTCAAACTACAGGGTTATGATTTCAGTTGGACTGCCATCTCCATCTTAATTAGGGGTTGCAGTGGCTTACTAGAGCTCCCCTGCAGTCTGTGGGCCATAGGCCCACTGCCAACATAAAGATGGGCCCAAGGGATACACACATCGGAGAGAAAGGATTATATTAATTATATTATAATTAATATCTGAACACGAACTTAAAGATGGGCCCAAGGGATACACACATTGAATATCTAAACACGAACTTAAGGAATCACCTGTATACATAGAGTATACACACATCGGAGAGAAAGGATTATATTAATTATATTACAAAGATCAATTAGATTGATCATAATAATAAAATTAATATTTGCATTGGCCTTCTCATAATTAATTAAATTAATTTATGAGATTATTTCCTAGGTGGAAATATTTCACATGTATAAGTTTACATGTATCTTAATTTTACGTTTGTCAAATTTAATTCCATGGTGAAATTAATTGATCAAAATAATTTTGATTTAAATGTATAGAACATATTATATGGTATAATATGTTAGGACACATATTAAATAAAATTAAGTTTGATAATCAATTGGACCAAAAGAATTAAAGTTGAACTGGGCTTGAAAAATGAGAAAAGCCCGCGTAGAATTGAGAAAGGATGGGCCGAAATTTTTACACAAAATTTTAGCCCACTAGGTCAAGTTATGACCTAGGGAATTCGGCCAAGGGAAGAGTGACAAACCATAGCCGAATTGCAGCCGCTCCTCTTTCAAAGTTCTTCGATTCCAACGCTGGCACCGGTCATGTTTCACAGCCGTTTGTGTACGTGAACTCGGAGGGAATCTACTTTGATTTCTAAAACCATGTCTAGAAGAGATACTCCTGGTAAGAGTTGATTCTCTTCTTGTTAAATTTGTGATTTTACAATTTTCATCTCAATTGCTCCTGGGCATGGATTTGAGGAAATCGTCGTGATCTTTCGCATTTATTCGGGTGATTTCCAGTGAAAATCCCAACAATAGGTTCATCGGAAATTGTGAGGACACTGCTGCTGATAACACCCAATGGTTCGGCCTTTTAACTGCCTATAGTATTAGAGATTTGTGTTTCTGGTTTAAAATACTTCAACAGATATGGTTTGCTACGTGATGTAGCCCATATGTGAGCATTGACATGTAATGACATGACCAATGCATATTGAACGCCAAAATTGAATACAGAACATTTATGACATAATGAATGTGGATGCATTAGGAAAATCCAAAGTGTGGCTCTGGTTTTGATTGATGACCCTTCAAATTACCAATATGTCCTTTCGGTTTTACACATTGGAGGTTTTTTTTTAGAGTATATAGCGGAATACTGAGCAGAGTTGCACTATGAGAGGACAACCTGAGATGGAGTTAATTAACTATTGGATTCTCCTAAAGTCTAAGGTTGTATTCATGTTTTCAATTCGCCCCAGATTCCAGTTCATGCAAAGTCCCCAAAGATGGACACAGCTTTCAGTCGTTCAAAGTGTGGCCTGATTCAGAGTGATTTGAGTTAATTGTGGTTTCCCTATGTCTGCCAACCACAATAGCCTTGTGAAAGAAACACTGGTAAGTAGTCACTTTTGATGCAGCTGAAGACTGAGTTCTTGAAATGGTTGGTAAATGCAACTTTTCCTTGAATATTGGCACAATAGGCTTTGCAAGTCTTCTTGTTGATGGTGTCATCCCATTCGCGATTGTTGAAAGCTTTGTAAAACCTAGTTGCTCCAACACTATTGGTGAAGTTCACAAATGCATAAGTGAAATTTCCTCCAGTCTTGAGATCCATAAGCAAATAGAGGAAATCAAAAGCAGACTTCCCTTTTGGCCTTATTCTTGTTTCCCTCCAGACAACGCTTGTCCAGAATTTGCAACAGATTATGCCTTTGAAACTGATTTGGTAGATTTCTGATCATCAGGCTTGTTTTCCCACTAAGGTTAACGTCGATCTCTTTCTTATTCAGCTTAGGCTCTTCAATAGTTTGGTTTTTGGGCAACCACGGTTGCTCCTTTTCACCTAAAGAAACTATTTTCTTCTTACTTCGGAATCTTGGAGCTATATATTTCATTTTTCCCCTTTTTCAGCATTGTTGAGCTCATTTGAAGCAAACTCATATTCAAATCCTTTCTCTATCATGAAATCAAAACCTTTCCCACAGTCTGAGGGTATAAAATAATTAGTCTGCCAGTGTAGATTGAAGAGAAATGGTGCGGGATTAAAAGGAGATCCCAACAGATTGATGCTAAATAAAGACGGATTGAAGGGGCACCATAGCCACCTACCTCATTGTTAGAGATTGTGCCCTAAGCCAATGTTGGATTATGTAAACAATCTTCTTAAGTCATTAATAAAGACTTATTTTATCATATATATTTGTATGTTAGTATTTATGATAATGTATCCATGAATTAATTGTGTAATTCTAAATTTCCCTAGTCGATTGTTATTATGGGAATAATAACAAACTAAGACTAGTGTGAGTGATAATGGATATTCATGAGATGAATATAGTGTATACAGATACAGATTATACTCACGGGCAATGTGTTAGAGAACATGTTGCTGGAGACCCACTATAAGATCAAGTTCATGGTCACGTGTCACAACTGATCTTGATTATAGTAGTGTCATCAGCTGATTCCTTTGACCTGAGGTCACCATGGATTCCGGGATGAACTCATGTTGTGCTTTGACGCAGTCAAACGCTGCTTGTAACAGAGTAGTTATAAAGGCTGTTGTTGGGTGCAATGTGACTCATGCTTAGGGATGTGAGTGACAGATATGGGATTTTGTCCCTCTCTAACAAGAGAGCGATATCACTGGGCCCCTCGATAAGTAAGACTGTTAAATGCATGGCCGTGCTCAAATAATTGATAAGAGTATCAATTGATTTGTCTGAACAGTTTACTTTGAGATCGAGAAAGCATATGATTAATTATATAAGATTGACAAGTGTACCATGTCTTATAATTAATCTTGATATCAAAGAGACAAAAGGGAATATGACATTCTATAAATAGGTATTGGATCATTCCAATCATATTAATTGGGTAGTCGTAATGGCTTGCTAGAGTCCGCTTGTGACCTATAAGGACATTATGGTAATTTCCTTATTGCCAATTAATATGATCCTATGGGGTCACACACAAGAGCAAAATGAAGTTCATCTTATCGGGTATAAATTATTATTGGATAATAATTTATGAATGAGAAAGAGAATAAATATATATAGTGATATATATTTATGTATGTATATATAAATATTAATGTGATTAATATTACATAAAGTATGCTACATATTATAATTAAATTATATGGAGATATAATTAATTATAATATTATATATACATATATGTATTATGGAGAATTGATTTGATTTAATGTTAATTGAGAATTAATATTAAATTGTGTGGGTTAATATATAATTATAACTAATAGGTGTATTAGGTTATAATTATAATTAACCATTTAGGTTAATTATTTAAGGAAATAACTGACCTAAACCTAACACAACTCTACACACATAATACTTGAAGATTTCGGCCACCACAAGAAAAGGAGGAGGCAGCCGAAACTCTCTTCCAAAAAAAAAAAGCCAATAGAAAATTTTGATTTTCTGTCTCTCTCTCTCGTTCGAAGAATCGTTCTTCAATCCCGGCGCTAGCACGCGGTGAATCAATTGCTCCGTGTGGATCAACCGTAGAGGGAAGCTAATTTGGTTCCTTTGATTCAAATCCTATAAGAACTAAGAGGTAATTCTTTAACCCTTCCTTCCAATTCAATGCAATATACATGGATCCATGGCGGGGATTAATCCGTTTTCTTTCCGCTGCGCATTTTGTTTTGGTGATTAATTCCCTGCAGTGGTATCAGAGCCACTTGTGCATTGATTGAATTGGATTTGTTATTTTGATTAGATCAAAATTGCATGTTAGGGTTATATGTTCTTGTTTTAGGATTCTTTGTTATTGTGAATAACGTTTGGAGTTGAATTTGGGAATTGTTGTTTTGAACAAATTATCGCAGACTGTGTTTTTCAGCCTAGAACACGTCGGCGTGCAAGCTCTGCACGCCGTGCAAATGTGTGTTGCACGCCGTGTACTGGTCTTGCACGGCGTGCAACCGGAAATTGTTTCCGTCCGTGCTGAGTAACAGAAAGGAACATGGCGGCGTGCAAGTGCTGCACGCCGTGCAAACTGGTTTTGCACGCCGTGTTCCCTTGGTGCTGCTATGTAGAAATTGTTTCTATACATTTACTTTTCAAATCAATTTCTTTTAAATGCAATGAGATTGTGTTTAGCTTTTGAACCCTAAATCTAGTACATGTAAAATTATTGTGATAATTTTATGCATGGTGTTGTGGTATGGTTTTGGACCCCATGGATGATTATTTGTTTTCTCTTGTTTTGGTGGATGTAAAGTTTTATAAATACGGCCTGCGAGTCGTTTGTATTTATGTAACCTTATTTTCTAGATAAATTGTATAGGATGCAATTTATTGCTTGTAAATTTCATTTTACTAGAAAATTGTATAGGATGCAATTTTGTAAAATGTGTAAACCCATGAGATGGTGCCAAGGAACAAAGACGTGAAGACGGATCCAAGGGGTGCGGGAGTGATGTGACCATGCGATGGTTGCAACCACCTAGGAAATGACCTGTTGATTTTCATATTGGCCTATGAAAATCAATGTAGATAAAACCATACCATAACACGGTTTTTCGAGTCTATTGCATGTTTTATTTTTGATGCCATATGATGCCATGCTTAGTATGAAATATGCATGCTAGATGAATGTATGACATTGGATGCCATGCTAGGATTAATGTTAACTAGGAAAGTTTAATATTAATGCCATGTTTTGTATATGATAAAATTCTAATCACGGGATTTATAAACCCTAAATAAACTTATGAAGTTTATATTTTTGCCACCCAATTACGTATAACACTTGTCAAGTACTATGTTCGCATCATGGTATACCGCCAGGGCGGGTACGCATGTTGTGACCTTAGCGAAGCAATAATATGAGAAAAGGTGATTCTCATTGTGTTGTAATTGGTTTAACTAAAGGGTTAATCAAAAAGGTGTTTGAGCCCGAGGCAAGGATGAGATGAGTAACATACAAATTAAATATGATATATGATATCATGCATCTCATAAATTAAAAGAGTTACATAATGATGTAATTGACATGGTGATGTCTACCAAAATTATATTTAATCATAGGGACATGCCAAAGCAGTGCTATGGTTAAGTATGGATTTTGGGTCTTTTACCCACTTAAATATTTTAAAGGGTTTTATAATTTTAGTGGGAGCTATATTCTCTTATGTAATTAACTTTGCATATATATTTTCTGTTGTAGATAAATGGCCAACACAAGCAATCCCGGTTCTATTCGATCTATCCTTGAGAAGGATAAACTGAATGGAACAAATTACCTAGACTGGTATCGCAACTTGAGAATTGTTCTCAAGCAAGAGCGAAAGCTATATGTTCTGGATGGGCCTTTGCCCGCTAACCCTCCACCCACCACAGCTTCAAGAGCTGAAAGGGATGCTTTCCACAAGCATCAAAATGATCAGATTGATGTACAGTGCCTGATGCTCGCATCAATGATTCCGGAACTTCAGAAGGATCTGGAAACATTTGAGGCATATGAGATGTCTCAAGAGCTTAAGGAAATGTTCCAAAAGCAAGCGAGAAGGGAAAGGTATGAGACCTTGAGATCTTTGGTTGGGTGCAAGATGACCGAAGGGAGTTCGGTTAGTGCCCATGTTCTGAAGATGAAAGGGTACATTGATCAGTTGGAGAGGCTTGGTTCGCCACTCAGACCTGAGTTGGCAACGGATTTGATCCTTAATTCACTTCCCGAGAGTTACTCCCATTTTGTCATGAATTATCACATGAATGATATGGACAAAACGGTCAGCGAACTGCATGGGATGCTGAAAAACGCTGAAGTAACTATAAAAGAGAAGCCAAGCTCCAAAGGGATCCATATGGTGCAAAAGGGTAGGATCCAGAAGAAGAGGGGTAAAGCAAACAAACCCAAAGAGTTTGGGAAGGATGCAAAGAAGCCCAAAGCTGTTACCAAGGCAAAGCCTCCAAAGGAAGGCGCATGCCATTTCTGCAATCAGCCTGGTCATTGGCGCAGAAATTGCAAGCTTTATTTGGAGGACTTGAGGAAGAAGAGAGGCGGTGAGACCGCTAATCAAGGTATTCATGTTATTGAAATACTTCATTCTACTTCTGTTTCTACTTCGTGGGTATTAGATACCGGTTGTGGTTCTCACATTTGTATGAATGTGCAGGGGCTTAGAGGAAGTAGAAAGCTCAAGAAGGGCGAGGTAGAATTCCATGTGGCGAATGGAGCTAGAGTTGCTGCTTATGAAGTCGGTCGCTACGAGCTCAAGTTGCCAAGTGGACTTGTTCTCCTTTTGAATAATTGTTATTTTGTTCCTAATTTGTCTAGGAACATCATTTCTATTTCATGTTTGGACAAGGAAGGATTTAAATGTGTTATTGAGAATAATCACTTATTGCTTTTCAATAAAGACTTGTTTTATGCAAATGCGGATTTACATGATGGTCTTTATTTGTTAAACCTTAGTGAAGGTTATGATGAGCATGTATATAACATAAATACCAAAAGGATAAGAACAAATATTGTGAATCCTACTTATCTCTGGCACTGTCGTCTAGGACACATTAATGAGAAACGCATTTCAAAACTCCATAAAGATGGAATTTTGGGTCTAGATGGTTTTGAAACATATGACACTTGCGAGTCTTGTTTAATGGGTAAGATGACCAAGAGTCCTTTTACTGGTCACAGTGAAAGGGCTAGTGACTTATTAGAACTCATACATACAGATGTATGTGGGCCTACGAGCACAACTGCTAGAGGTGGTTTTCAATACTTCGTTACGTTCACTGATGACTTCAGTAGATATGGTTATCTATATCTAATGAAGCATAAGTCGGAATCCTTTGAAATGTTCAAAGCCTTCCAAAATGAAGTACAAAACCAACTTGGCAAGACAATTAAAGCACTTAGATCTGATCGAGGTGGTGAATATTTGAGCCAAGAGTTCGACGATCATCTTAGAAATTGTGGGATTGTCTCACAATTAACTCCTCCTGGTACACCACAGTGGAATGGTGTGTCTGAGAGGAGGAACCGAACTTTATTGGATATGGTTCGGTCTATGATGAGTCAAACAAATCTTCCTCTATCCTTTTGGGGATATGCACTTGAAACAGCGGCATTCACACTGAACCGAGTTCCATCAAAAGCAGTTGAAAAGACACCATATGAGATATGGATTGGTAAGAAACCAAATTTGTCTTTTCTCAAGATTTGGGGATGCGAAGCCTATGTGAAATATTTGATTTCAGACAAGTTATCACCAAAATCTGTGAAATGCAATTTTGTTGGTTATCCAAAAGAAACTAAAGGTTATTTCTTTTACAATCCTAGTGAAAACAAAGTGTTTGTTGCTAAGGGTGGTACATTCCTGGAAAAAGAGTTTATTTCCAAAGGAATCAGTGGGAGTAAAGTACACCTACAAGAAAATATGGATAACCAAGTTGAAAGTGAGTTTCAGATGGAACAACCTGATTCACAAGAAGTTGTTGAGTCAGAACCAGTAACACAAGTCCAACGTAGATCAAGTAGAGTTCGTCATGAGCCCGAGAGATATGGATTTCTCGTCACGAATGAAAATGATCTGATTCTGTTAGAAGAGAATGAACCTTCCACGTATATGGAAGCTGTCTCTAATTCAGAATCTGAAAAATGGCTTGATGCTATGAAGTCAGAAATTCAATCCATGGACGACAACAAAGTATGGACTTTGGTTGATCTCCCAAAGGGTGCTAGAGCAATAGGGCACAAATGGGTTTTCAAGTTGAAAACGGACATGGATGGGAATATTCAGACTTATAAAGCAAGGTTAGTGGCAAAGGGTTACCGACAAGTTCATGGTATAGACTATGACGAAACCTTTTCGCCAGTAGCTATGATCAAGTCCATCAGAATTCTTGTTGCCATAGCAGCATATTATGACTATGAAATATGGCAAATGGATGTCAAAACAGCTTTCCTAAATGGAAACCTTGTTGAGGATGTGTACATGACACAGCCTGAAGGTTTTGTCGATCCAAAGAATCCTGATAAAGTATGCAAGCTTCAAAAGGCCATTTATGGTTTGAAGCAAGCATCAAGAAGTTGGAATCATTGTTTTGATGAATCAGTCAAAAAGTTTGGCTTCATCAAAAACGATGATGAGCCTTGTGTGTACAAGAAGTTCAGTGGGAGTAATATAGTTTTCCTAGTCCTATATGTCGATGACATATTGTTAATAGGAAATCACATTCCTACCTTGCAAGAAGTAAAATCTTGGCTAAGAAAGTGTTTTTCTATGAAAGACTTGGGTGAGGCAGCCTACATTCTTGGAATAAAGATCTATAGAGATAGATCTAAGAGATTGATAGGCTTGAGCCAGAGTATATACATTGACAAAATACTGAAAAGGTTCAGTATGGATCAATCAAAGAAAGGAAATGTTCCTATTGGGCAAGGGATAAAGCTTAGTCGTAAGCAATGTCCTGTGACAGTTGAAGAACGTCAACGCATGGATAAGATTCCTTATGCGTCAGCTATAGGATCTATCATGTATGCCATGATATGTACTCGGCCAGATGTCTCTTTTGCTTTGAGCATGACAAGTAGATATCAGTCTGATCCAGGTGATAGTCACTGGACTGCTGTCAAGAGTATTCTTAAGTACTTGAGAAGAACTAAAGATACGTTCTTGATATATGGAGGCTCGGACGAAGATCTTGTTGTAAATGGTTACACGGATGCAAGTTTCCAAACTGATCAAGATCAGATGCAGTCACAGTCTGGGTATGTGTTCATTTTGAATGGAGGTGCGATAAGTTGGAAGAGTTCTAAGCAAAGCACGATAGCTGCATCTACAACAGAAGCCGAGTATATTGCTGCATCAGATGCAGCCCAAGAGGCAGTTTGGATCAAGAAGTTCATTGAAGAACTTGGTGTCGTTCCTAGCATAGTGAATCCTGTGAGCCTCTTGTGTGATAACAATGGGGCAATATCACTTGCTAAGGAACCTAGCGTGTCACAGAAATCCAAACATATACTTCGGCGTTTTCACTACATAAGAGAAGTCATCTCAAGAGGAGATGTGAAGATATGCAAAGTTGCGTCTGAAGACAATGTTGCTGATCCACTAACAAAAGCTCTTTCACAAGCTGTACATGATGGTCATACTAGGTCCATGGGTATTAGATACATTTGAAGATTGGACTTAGGGCAAGTGGGAGATTGTTAGAGATTGTGCCCTAAGCCAATGTTGGATTATGTAAACAATCTTCTTAAGTCATTAATAAAGACTTATTTTATCATATATATTTGTATGTTAGTATTTATGATAATGTATCCATGAATTAATTGTGTAATTCTAAATTTCCCTAGTCGATTGTTATTATGGGAATAATAACAAACTAAGACTAGTGTGAGTGATAATGGATATTCATGAGATGAATATAGTGTATACAGATACAGATTATACTCACGGGCAATGTGTTAGAGAACATGTTGCTGGAGACCCACTATAAGATCAAGTTCATGGTCACGTGTCACAACTGATCTTGATTATAGTAGTGTCATCAGCTGATTCCTTTGACCTGAGGTCACCATGGATTCCGGGATGAACTCATGTTGTGCTTTGACGCAGTCAAACGCTGCTTGTAACAGAGTAGTTATAAAGGCTGTTGTTGGGTGCAATGTGACTCATGCTTAGGGATGTGAGTGACAGATATGGGATTTTGTCCCTCTCTAACAAGAGAGCGATATCACTGGGCCCCTCGATAAGTAAGACTGTTAAATGCATGGCCGTGCTCAAATAATTGATAAGAGTATCAATTGATTTGTCTGAACAGTTTACTTTGAGATCGAGAAAGCATATGATTAATTATATAAGATTGACAAGTGTACCATGTCTTATAATTAATCTTGATATCAAAGAGACAAAAGGGAATATGACATTCTATAAATAGGTATTGGATCATTCCAATCATATTAATTGGGTAGTCGTAATGGCTTGCTAGAGTCCGCTTGTGACCTATAAGGACATTATGGTAATTTCCTTATTGCCAATTAATATGATCCTATGGGGTCACACACAAGAGCAAAATGAAGTTCATCTTATCGGGTATAAATTATTATTGGATAATAATTTATGAATGAGAAAGAGAATAAATATATATAGTGATATATATTTATGTATGTATATATAAATATTAATGTGATTAATATTACATAAAGTATGCTACATATTATAATTAAATTATATGGAGATATAATTAATTATAATATTATATATACATATATGTATTATGGAGAATTGATTTGATTTAATGTTAATTGAGAATTAATATTAAATTGTGTGGGTTAATATATAATTATAACTAATAGGTGTATTAGGTTATAATTATAATTAACCATTTAGGTTAATTATTTAAGGAAATAACTGACCTAAACCTAACACAACTCTACACACATAATACTTGAAGATTTCGGCCACCACAAGAAAAGGAGGAGGCAGCCGAAACTCTCTTCCAAAAAAAAAAAGCCAATAGAAAATTTTGATTTTCTGTCTCTCTCTCTCGTTCGAAGAATCGTTCTTCAATCCCGGCGCTAGCACGCGGTGAATCAATTGCTCCGTGTGGATCAACCGTAGAGGGAAGCTAATTTGGTTCCTTTGATTCAAATCCTATAAGAACTAAGAGGTAATTCTTTAACCCTTCCTTCCAATTCAATGCAATATACATGGATCCATGGCGGGGATTAATCCGTTTTCTTTCCGCAGCGCATTTTGTTTTGGTGATTAATTCCCTGCACTCATCGCCATTCTGGTGATGAGATGATGTGGAAAAAGGTGATATAGAGCAGCATTGGGGTTCAATTTCTTGTTAGAAGCCAATGATGGTAGAAACTAAGGTTTCACAGAACCAGTTCAAGAGAGAAGATGAAAGGGGCAATAAACAAAAGAGAAAGGGTGATGAAGGGAAGGAGGAAGGTAGAGAGGAGTGTGGAAAAAGGGAAGTGCTTTGGGTTTGAAGCCAGGGAAGTGCATTATACCTTACCATTTAATGCTATGAGACACTCCAATGTCAGCTATAGCGGCCATGTATGAGAGAAACTCTACTGTCTACACTGATCTTTCTTTGCTCTCCCTTTTTTTTTTTGAAGAAACTGAATCCAAGTCATAGCCACCTGTTGGTTTTCCAGCTGCATTCAAATTCATGCACGTCATATGTGTTTAATATGCTTTTTGGATGAACGATGCATGTGTAATGTCATGTGCATATGAATGTCATATAAATAAGATTATACATGCACTACAACCAATAACTACTTCAGAGTTTTACTACATGGTGGGTGGTGAAGGTCATTTAAATTTCTTAGGGGTTGGTGCTTTTGACGAGTTTAGGTTCTTGGATGCAGGGTTTTAGTACGGGGTACTTTCTTGGGCATGGAATTAGGCTTGAAGCTTCATTTTGGGGATCGGCTCTGAATTTTAGCAATAGTCTTTGATTCGAAATGATTTGGGTATTATACAGGATGCTCAAGTTGAAACTTTACAGTAGGACCAATAGCATTTTGGATTGTGATTTGTAAGGATGGCGGAAGTGGCGCCATTTCATTACTTATTTATCTCGCAAACTTACTTATCAAGAGAGGGTTCAATCAGAGTTAGATTCACTTTTAGATTCCCTACAACACTCAGATTGATGTTATGCATTTTAATATTACGTGTGTTGGATATGTTGTTTCAGATGATCAAATGCATGCATAATTCCATGTACATGCAATCACCACATAAGTAAGAAAAAAACAAGATGCATTGCATTCAAAACGAGTTCAATACACTTTACAAACAAAATGAGTTCCCTACGAGAAGGGAACCTCTAAGGGTATTGATTTCATAGCTTCTAACCATTCCCCGTCAAATCACTGCCTCAGCTTCAGTGTCATTGGCCCGCTCTCATGAAACTAGACCTTGTAGTTTTTCATCATATTCTTCTCTCTGAGAAGTCTAAGAAATTTCCTTGGCAGTCTCTTTGATTACCCCCAGTCACTTATTAGTAGTAGATGGGATTCTTAACCTCCCTTCATCAACTAGCTTCTGGATCTCCTTTCTTAAAGCAGAGCAGATGTTGGTCCGGTGACCCCTCATCACATGATAGCTGCAGAAATTGTTCTTTTGATCCGGTGTCGGCTCTACATACTGCCTGACGCTCTGTAGTAGTCTTTTCTTTCTACATTTGGAAAATAATCTGCACAACAAAATAGGCCACAAAGATATGCCTTTTCCATCACCCTTAGGAAGTGGATTCCTGGTGTGTCACTGAACAAGGTCAGTATTGGCCTTGAAGGGCACCTTCAATTCCACTTCATCGGTCAGCCCTCTTATTTTTTCTTCAAGTACGGTCACACGTGCCTCCAATTCAGTGCAACTTGCCGTCAGTTTTTCTACCCTGTCGAGATCACCTCCTAGCATTTCCTTCAACATTGTCGCTGCCTCTTCCCTGACCGCCTTTCGAAACCATGATGAAGCGAAATAATCATCCACGACATCTGTTATAGTGTTGAAGCTCATCGGGCCAGCCATCCTCGAGACTCTTTCCCTTTCTCCCCTGATAGAAACACCTGTTAGCATTGACCAGGGCATACGCACGGAGAATACCAAATCAGTGCATGATATGAATTTTCTTAGTGCTTGTGGAGCATCCAAATGTTTGATAGATGTACATTATGAGACAATGAGGATGACTTCCTTTGTTTTTATTCTTTTGATTTTAGATGTCCCAATAATACCCATTGCTATGCAAAAATAATGCAAATAAGATCGCGTGTGGACCACCACATGGGAAGAGATTTGGCGCTTTCGAGGCACCTAATGAATTGTCATGAAATGGCCGCGTGTGTACTGATACACAAGCAGAGTTTCAACGCTTTGTAGGTCGATGTCATGAAGTGAAATGGTCGCATGATGCCCACCCCACAGACAGAGTTCTGATGCTTTTGAGGCAATGTGATATGAGACGATGTTACAAGAAGAGTCACGTGTAACAGGGGACACAGAAAGAGGTTCAGGGTTTGTGGAACACCTTGAATGAATTGATAATGTTATGAAATGCCCCATATATGTGTTCTAATCTGGTACTCGGGGAGCTTCTCGAATGATTTCACAATGTCATGAAATGGTTCAATGTGAACCATAATGCACAAACAGAATTCTAGCATCACTGAGACATTTATGATGAAGGCGTATCATGTCATATGATGACATTGGATGAACCACCACATGAAAATAGACCTAGGACCATTGTGGCCTTATATTGAATGACATGGTATTTGTGAAATGGCCGAGTGCAATCCGGTGCATAAGCAGAACACGGGTAGTTTGGGTTACCCGATATGTTATGGAATGAAATGATCATGAAGGGCATATTTGAGACATCCTTTATTAGGTGAGATGATATGACATGAATGTGTATGTCACGTAAAAATGCATGTGGCTGCAGAAAAATGTGGTTAGGATATATGACATACAGGATGATGTCATGCGTGCAAGGAACGAATGCATATGTCACGAAAATAAAACATCGTGGCTACACAAAGACGTGGTTAGCACATATGACACACGAGGTGATGTTTTGTATGCTTCGTGGAAATATCAACACACAATGTGCGTATGGCACATGAATAAAATATCATGGCTACACAAGGATGTGGTTAGTGTCAATGCCGTACAAATGTCGATGACTTGAAAATGATTGCATAAAGGCGTGATTAGAATGACACATAGACGACTGCGTGTATGTTTGATGCTTCATGAATGAAAACAATAATGGGTGTGATTTGTTATTCTGGACGTTCCAAGAGTGCCCGATGTCATGCAAATGAAAATGCAAAGGAGCTGTGCATGAGTCGACACACGGGCGGAGGTTCTACGCTTTTGGGGTGCCTAACGGATGTTATGAAATAGTCGCATGTGTGCCGACACACGGATAGAATTTCGATGCTTTTTAGGTCAAAATGAGATGGTATGAAATGGTCACTTGGAATTCATTCCTCAGATAGAGTCTTGATGCTTTTGGGGCATCCAACATGGAGTGATGTTGTAAACGGGTCATGTGCAAATAGGGACACAAACAGAGGTTCGGCGTTCGTGGAACACCTTAAATGAATTGATAATGTCATGATATGTTCCTATGTGCGTGTGAGCGGACGACGCATTTTCGATGGGACACGGGACTCCCTTTCTAAAAGGGGCGCCACGATCTCGGGCAGGCCCCTCGCTCGCGTGGGGTTTTTATAAATGGAAAATCGCGTTTTGGAAAATAAATGGAATTAATGCATAAAAGAACCGAGACCTAAGTCTCGATGAATATTGTAGAGTCGCCACCCGGCTCAGCTCAACCGGGAAATTTATAATTCAGCTGAACCGGACGAACGGTCGCTACACTATCCAGAGATTCGGGTCCGAACAGGTTCCTTATTTTGTGTCTAATTAAAATAAATATTGGTCAATGTTCAAAGATGGTATTTCAAATTCTACAGTCAATTTTATTGAATTAAATAGACATACAGCGCGCATACAAGTTAAGATAAAATAGTAAAAGATTAAATTATTACAACTCAATAGAATAAAAGATAAAAGACTCTCGCCTCACTTTTACAAGCGCCTAGAATACACGAAAATCTAGGAAAATACAATTGCCTAGGATACACGTATTAATTCTATTAAAATACAAATAAAAATAAAAATAAACAAAAGCTGCAAAACAAAGGTTAGCACAATTTATACGGCACACTACAATTAGGACTCAAATAGACAGAATTGGGAATGTTAAGAATTGGGGGTATGCATTTAGAGAATAACCAGGTTGGCTCAGCTAGCCGGCCCGGTTAGACCTGGAAAACATTTTGAAACGTCCCTGTATTTTGGTTTTTGTGGGAAAATCATTTTGAAAACAATTTTTCCGGTTTACATGCATTTTTTACATGTGAGGTGGGTCGGTTTTCGGGAGAACTGGGTCTCCGTCGTGGCATTGTTCTAAATGCAATTTTACTAAAAATTGAATCTATGTTCGTGAATGCACACAACAAAATTTATTTTGATGATTTTTGGGGTTTTCTGAATTTCTATGGATTTTTGGAAATTTTTGGGAATTAAAACAGAAATTCTGATTCTGGAAAATACGTTACAGTCGTGCGACTGTAAACGACCCAAAGTCAGAATTTCGCTAGAAATTTATTTGAAGCAAACTGGAAAGAAAATCACCTGGAAATCAAGAATACTCGTACGACTGTAACTACAGTCGTATGACTGTTCATCAAACTCAAGAACAGTGACTGTTCTTGATTTCCAGAACAGAAACGTGGAAAAATGGATAGAAATGCAGAAAAAGCATACCAATCACCCAGAAAGCTTGTAAAAGAGAAGGGAAAAGGAGTATTTACCTCCTTAGCGTGCGTCCACCGTAGGATTGACCCCTGCCGTCGTTCCAATCCACTAAAATCCGGACTTTTCTCCTTGAGTTAGGGTTTGAGAGCTTTTGGGTCCAAAATCTCCAAATGCAAAGGTTTCTGATGCTCAGTTCTTCCCTTCCTCTTCTTTGTTTCTTTTCTTCTTTCTCTTTTCTCTCTTTTCTCCCTTTTTCTTTTTTTCTTTTTGTATGTCCGGCCTCCTCTATTTTGTGAGCCTCTTCCTCCCTTTTTCTTCTGTTTTTTTAGCTTTTAGGGCGTGGGTTGGCTGACCTGCCGTGATCTACAGTCATACAACTGTAGTTTAATTACAGTCGTATGACTGTAGTGAAAGTCGTACGACTATACTCTTTTTTTTTTAGAGGAGAAAAATTCCGGCGCTTACAGCTGCCCCTCGCGTGATCAAATTCACCACCCGATCTTAGTCTGGGATAGTTGATGTGAATTTGAGAAACGCGACTCAAAGCGCCACAGACACAGGAAAGAATCCGCTGTTGAAATAAGCCGATGTCAGGTCTAGGTTACCCGAGGCAAAGCTGGGGAAGAAATAAGCCGATATCGGGTCTAAGTTACCCAAGGCAAAGCTGAGGAAGAAATAAGCCGATATCGGGTCTACGTTACCCGAGGCAAAGCTGAGGAAGAAATAAGCCGATATTGGGTCTTTGTTACCCGAGGCAAAGTTGAGGAAGAAATAAGCCGATATCGGGTCTAGGTTACCCGAGACAAAGCTGAGGAAGAAATAAGCCGATATCGGGTCTAGGTTACCCGAGGAAAAGCTGAGGAAGAAATAAGCTGATATCGGGTCTATGTTACCCGAGGCAAAGGAAGGTGGATTAATGGATTGGCCGATACCGGGTCTATGTTACTCGAGGCGATGCTGGGGAGGAAATAAGCCGATATCGGGTCTAGGTTACCCGAGGCAAAGCTGAGGAAGAAATAAGCCGATATCGGGTCTATGTTACCAGAGGCAAGCAAAGATGGAATGCGGTTAAGCCGATATCGAGTCTATGTTACCCGAGGCAAAGGAAGGTGGATTATGGATTGGCCGATACCGGGTCTATGTTACCCGAGGCAAAGGAGGATGGATTGATGGATTGGCCGATACCGATTCTATGTTACCCGAGGCGAAGGAAGGTGGAATGATGGATAAGCTGATACCGGGTCTAGGTTACCCGAGGCAAAGGAAGATGGATTGATGGATTGGCCGATACCAGGTCTATGTTACCCGAGGCGAAGGAGGATGGATTGATGGATTGGCCGATATCGGGTCTATGTTACCCAAGTCAAAGGAAGATGGAATTTTGACGATTTGAAATCTTACTAGAATTGGGTGGACCTAAAATAATAAGAGGTTCAAGGATCTAAAACCATGCTTGAATATAATGGAGTTCAAGGGTTCAAAATCTGGCTTGAATGGAGAAAAGGGGTTCAAGGATTTGTAACCATGCTTGAACGTACTGGAGTTCAAGGGTTCGAAATATGGCTTGAATGAAGGAATGGGTTCAAGTATTTGTAACCATGCTTGAACCTAATGGAGTTCAAGGGTTTGAAATCTGGCTTGAACGAAATAAGGAGATAGGTTTAGGAATGATAATTTTGATGTTGGCTGGAGGATGAGTATTTATCCCTTGATCGATGATTTTGGAAACAAAAATTTTTGCCCCTTCGACCAAGGATAAATATAGCTTGATTACTCTGACCCTTAGAGACTTGATATGTTGAGATTTGGGTTTGTGCTGATGCTTAAGGCCCAATAGATGCCCCAACATTGTGCCGTCTCTGCTTTGAGGGCGAACCTGGTTCGGAGAGACCTATTGATGGCAGCGGGTACCTGCACTTGGAGCAGCTGTGATGCATATGCATATGAATTGTGCGTGTTTACTTTGAACGTATGCATGTATATACAGGTGCATGCATGATTCTAAATGTATGTATGCATGCAACATGTGGCTTATGCTTTGTTCTTGGTATCCGTGCGAGCCCGAAGACAGAATTCACGGCTTGTGGCTGACTCCGATGGTAGCCCAGGTGACCTAGCCCGATTGTCCCGATGTGTCCTCTGACCGACTGACTATTATGCTGATCTAGGTATTAGAGGAGTTGGCCGTCTTGAGTGACTTTCCACTTTACCCTCTGCATACTCTAAAGTGTTGTCAGTGCTCAGTGGATCAGGATAGTAGACCGTGCTGGCGAATGGTTCGTTTGGTAGAGCAAGAAGATGAGAGTGAGACTTTGTATTTCCGTATCGCATAACAGGAGTTTCTGCGATATTATCACGGGCTTGGATGCAATGTGCTACTGATGGATGTTTATATGTAGTGGCATGGTGCATGCAAGATGAACATCTGATCGGAAATCTAAACATGCACAATATTGCAATGGTGACATCAGAATGAGTATAACAGGGAATATGACAGTGACTCTGACTTTGTATATCACCCCTCTCCTATTGCCGACACGTCCTTTTGGTTTTCCGTGTCAACAAATTTTTTTTTTTTTGAGAAAGATTCTGTGATGGGCATTTTGTCTACATTGATCCCTTTCGCGACGGTTTGTCTTAGGATGGGAAAGATATATCTTGATATGTTCATTGCGACCCGCGAAGATACTGCTGTCGATGATTCCCAATGGTTCAGTTTTTTACTTGCCCCTGATATTATAGGTTAGTGTTTGGGGAGTAAAGCACTTCTACAGACAGGGTTCGCAGCGCGATGTAGCCCGTAGATGAACATTGACATGCAATGACACAACAAATGCATATTGAACACCAAAATTGAACACAAAACATTTATGAGATAATGAATGCGGATGCATCAAGAAAATCTAAAATATGGCTCTGGTTTTAATTCATGCCCCTTCAAATTACCAATGTGCCCTTTTGGTTTTGTACATTGGATTTTTTTTAAGCCCGATCACTGGATAGAGTTGCTATTGTGGACAGACAACCTGAGATGAATTCAAGTAACCACTGGATTCTCCTGTGGTCTGATTCTGTATTCATGTTTCTAATTCACCCCAGATTCCAGTTCAGGCACGGCTCCCGAAGACTGAATACTTGAAATGGTTGGTAAATGCAACTTTCCCTTTTGAATACGAGCACAACAAACTTTGTAAGCTTTCCTGTTGATGGTATCGTCCCCTTCATGACTGTTGAAAGCTCTGTAAAATCAAGTTGCTCCAACACAGTTGGTGAAGTTCACAAATGCATAGCCAAAATTTCCTCCAGTCTTGAAATCCATAGGCAAATAGAGGAGATCATAAGCAGACTTCCCTTTGGACTTATTCTTGTTTTCCTCCAGACAATGCTTGCCCAGAATTTGCAGCAGATTATGTCTTGGAAGATGATTTGGTAGATTTCTGATCATCAGGCTTGTTTTTCCACCAAGATTAACTTCAATCTCTTTTTATTCAGCTTGGTCTCTTCAATAGTCAATTTCTTGGGCAACCACTGTTACTCCTTTTCACCTACAGCAACTATTTTCTTCTTACTCTGGAATCTCGGAGCTATATATTTCATTTTCCCCTTTTTCAGCATCGTTGAACTCATTTGAAGCAGACTCATATCCAAATCCTCTATCTATCATCAAATCAAAACCCTTCCCACTATCTGAGGGTACAAAATAATTAGTCTGGGAGTTTAGATTAAAGAGAAATGGTGTGGGATTAAAAGGGTATCCCCAATTCTGTACAGGTTGATGATAAACGAAGACGGATTGAAACGGCGCCATAACCACCTACTCCGACGCCCTTCTGCTGATGAGATGATGCGGAAAAATACAATATGGAGCAGCATTGGGGTTCAACTTCTTGTTAGAAGCCATTGAAGGTAGGAAATATGGAATCACAGAATCGGTTCAAGTTCCAGAGAGAAGATGAAAGATAAAAGATGAAAGTAAAGGAAAGACAATAAAGGGAAGACAAAGGTGTTGAAGGCAAAGGGAGAAGGCAGAGAGGAGAATGAAAAGGGAACTGCTTTGGGTAAAGACACCGATCTTTCTGTCACCGCGTGAAGTTAACTTTTCAGAACAGGCAAAAATGTACTTATCTCCATTGTCCCAACTCACTGACCCCGGCATTTTATGCAATAATTGGGTCGCCCCCGGATTCATCAAGCAATCGACAGAGTTTGACTCTATGATTGAAGGGAGTACAACTTTAGACCAGGAGCAGAACTTTGACTGTAAGGGAGAGCTAAGGTCTTCCATCGGTGCTGGTTTTTTTTTTTTTTTTTTGAAGAAGTTAAATCCAAACCACAGCCACCTATTGATTTTCCTGCTGCATTCAAATCCATGTATGTCATGCGTGTTTGATATGTCTTTTTGGATGAATAATGCATGTGTAATGTCATATGCATATGAATGCCACACAAACAAGACTATACATGCACTAAAACTAATGTCTGCTTCAGAGTTTTACAGCATGGTGGGTGGCAAAGGTCATTTGGATTTTTAGGGCTTGGTGCTTTTTGATGGATTTGGTTTTTGATGTGAGATGCTTTTTCGAGCATGAATTAAGCTCAAAGCTTCGTCTTGGGGATTAGCTCTGAAATTTGGCGATGGTCCTTAGTTTGGAATGATTTGGGTGTATTGTGGGCTGTTCAAGTTGAAACTTTTAGGGCAAGACCAACAGTGTTTTTGGATCGTGGTTTGTAGGGATCATTGATCTAGGTTGGCAATTGATTCGAAGAAAATGGTGCCATCCCATTATTTGCTTGGCAGACTTCTTCTCTTTCTCTTTCTTTTTTTTTTTTTTTTTTTTTTGAAGAAAAGGGCTTAACCGAAGTCAGGTTCACTTGTAAATTCCCTTTAAGACTCAGATTGATGTCATGCATCTTAATATTATGCGTCATAGACATGTCGTTTCAGATGATCAAATGCATGCTTAATGCCATATACATGTAATCACCACATAAGTAAGAAAATAACAAGATGCATTGCATTCAAAATGAGTTCAATACACTTTACAAACAAAATGAGTTCCCTATGGGAAGGAGCCTCTAAAGGTATTGATCTCACAGCGCCCGACTATTCCTTATCCGGTCACCGCCCCACTCTCATCAGATCAGGCTTTGGAGCCCTTCATCATATTCCTCTCCCCGGGAGGTTTGAGGAATTTCCTTGCCAGTCTCCCTACTAGCCCCCAGTCGCTCATTAGTAGTAGATGGCACCTTTAATCTTCCCTCATTAACTAACTTCTGGATCTCCTTCCTTGAAACATAGCAGGCATTGGTTCGGTGACCTGTCGCTACATGATAGGTGCAGAAGTTGTTCTTTTGATCCGGTGCCGGCTCCACATACGGCTTGATGCTCTGTAGTACCCCTCTTTTCTACATTTGGCAAATAATCGGCTCAGTGAGAAAGGCCATGGGGATATGCCCTTTCTGTCACCCTTGGGTAATGGACTCCTGGTTGGTCGCGGAACAAGGTTAGTGTTGCCTTTGAGGGGGGCCTTCGATTCTGCTTCACCAGTCAGCCCTCTTATTACTCCCTCAAGCTCAATCACATGTGCTTCCAGTTCAGAGCACCTAGTAGTCAGCTTTTCCACCTTGTCCAGGTCACCTACTAGCATTTCCTTCAACATTGTCGTTGCCTGTTCCCTAACCATCTTTCGGAATCGTGATGAGGCAACATAATCATCCACAACATCTGTTACGGTGTTGAAGTTCATTGGGCCAGCCATTCTCAGGACTCCTTCCCTTTCTCCCCTGATAAGAACATTTGTTAGCACTGACTGGGGCATGCGCACAGAGGATACCAAGTCAAGGGATGATGTGGGCAAGAGTGCGTTATGTGATGCATGCATGCATGAATGATGATGTCATGTCACGTTATGCAATTCTAACTAGTCAAGTGCACACAAAGCCAAGAATGGAGACGTGCAAGATGCAATGAATGTTGTTGATGAAGCTATGTGTTGAAGTATAGTGTGGTGTATAGATATACACCACATGGATAAAATGACACACAGGGTGTCCACGGATCGAAGCAAGGTGATTCTTGCGAAGAGCTTTCGTGTAGAGCGTATCTTACATAGGAGGAGAGTTAATATTTGAAGCGGTACGTGTAGAACGGATCTTACACGAGGAGAAGGTGTAAAGTTTGATGCGGTACGTGCAGAGCTTGTCTTGCACGGGAAGATTTGGAGCGATACGTGTAGAGCTTATCTTACACAGGGAAGAAGTGTGCAGAGCTTGTCTTGCACGGAAAGATATCTGGAACGATACGTGTAGAGCTTGTCTTACACGGGGAGGAAGGGTAGAGTTTGATGCGGTACGTACAGAGCTTGTCCTGCACCGGAAGATTTGGAACGATACGTGTAGAGCTTGTCTTACACAGGGAAGAAGTGTGCAGAGCTTGTCTTGCACGGAAAGATATCTGGAACGATACGTGTAGAGCTTGTCTTACACAGGGAAGAAGGGTAGAGTTTGATGCGGTACGTGCAGAGCTTGTCCTGCACGGGAAGATTTGGAGCGATACATGTAGAGCTTGTTTTACACGGGGAAGAAGTGTGCAGAGCTTGTCTTGCACGGAAAGATATCTGGAATGATACGTGTAGAGCTTGTCTTACACGGGGAGGAAGGGTAGAGTTTGATGCGGTACGTGCAGAGCTTGTCTTGCACGAGAAGATTTGGAGCGATACGTGTAGAGCTTGTCTTACACGGGGAGGAAGTGTGCAGAGCTTGTCTTGCATGAGAAGATATTTTGGAACGATACGTGTAGAGCTTGTCTTACACGGAGAGGAAGTGTGCAGAGCTTGTCTTGCACAGAAAGATATTTGGTACGATACGTGTAGAGCTTAGTCTTACACGGGGAGGAAATGTGCAGAGCTTGTCTTGCACAAAAAGATATTTTGGAACGATATGTGTAGAGCTTGGTCTTACACGGGGAGGAAGTGTGCAGTTTGATGCGGTACGTGCAGAGCTTGTCTTGCACGAGAAGAGACTTGGAGCGATACGTGTAGAGCTTGTCTTACACAGGGAAGATGTGTGCAGAGCTTGTCTTGCACGGAAGGATATCTGGAACGATACATGTAGAGCTTGTCTTACACAGGGAGGAAGGGTAGAGTTTGATGAGGTACGTGCAGAGCTTGTCCTGCACGGGAAGATTTGGAGCGATACGTGCAGAGCTTGTCTTACACGAGGAAGAAGTGTGCAGAGCTTGTCTTGCACGGAAAGATATCTGGAATGATACGTGTAGAGCTTGTCTTACACAGGGAAGAAGGGTAGAGTTTGATGCGGTACGTGCAGAGCTTGTCTTGCACGGGAAGATTTGGAGCGATACGTGTAGAGCTTGTCTTACACGGGGAGGAAGTGTGCAGAGCTGGTCTTGCACGGGAAGGGATTTGGAGCTTATGTGCGTGGGACATAAGGATAAAGTTTTTAATGATTATGGATGACCTAAGGGACTTGATGAAGTTTGTGGCTCTTTTGGAACGCCTAAATGACTTGGTGCATGCTATAAAGTCCTTGGTGCTTATGGAATGCTTGAACATTTGACGGATGAATGAGATGTACATCATGAGATAATGAAGATGATTCCCTTGTTTCCCTTGCTTTTATTTATTTTTTTTTTTTTGACTTTGGTCATTCCAAGAACACCCAATGCTATGCGAAAAATGTCACATGTGGACCGCCACATGGATAAAAGCTCGGTGCTTTTGGGGCACCTAATGAATTTTTTGAAATGGTCGCGTGTGTACTGACACATGGATGGGGTTCGATGCTTTATAGGTATATGAGATGATATGAAATGGTCATATGGGACCGGCCCATGGATAGAGTTCTGATACTTTTGAGCATATGAAATGAAATGATGTTGTAAGAAAGTCATGTGCCATAGGAGACACGTACAGAAACTCGGTGTTCGGAGAACACCTTATGATTTGGGGCATGAAATGCCCCTAAATGCATACTAATCCAGCACTCGGGGAGTGCCTTGAATGATATAGTAATGTCATGAAGTAACCCGATGTGGATCACAGTGTTGTATGACATTTATGATGGATGGATATGATGTCATGAAATGTATCATGTGGATCGTCACACGGAAATATACCTAGGACCATTGTGGTCTCTATTGAATGAAACGATTTGGTGGAATGGCCAAATGCAATCCGGTGCATTAGCAGAACATGGGTATTTTGGGATACCCGATATATGATGGAATGATATGATCGTGGTGGGCGTCCTTGGAATGCCCCTAATTTAATTTAGGTGATATGTCGTGAATGCTTATGACACACAAAATGCAAATGGCTGCATAAAAATGTGGTTAGGATGCATGACATACATAATGATGTTATGTATGCTATGTGAAAAATGCTAATCACACAAATATAATGTTATGGCTGAACAAGAAATGGTTAGTATGAATGGCAAACGGATGATTTAATGTTTTCACATGAAAATAAAATGCACGTGGCTACATGAAAATGTGGGTTAGTATCACACAAAAATGTTTTGTGCATGGTATGTCATATGTATGGAAAATGGTGATTATGGTATGTCGTGAAATGTCGAGAAGCGTGTGACATGTAGCACACGAAGCGAATTCTTCCAACCTTATTTCTCCAAGTATGGTCGGTCTCAAAAAAATTCTAACCGAGTCCTAGGCGGGGTTCTCTTCAATAACCAACCGGGGATGATGAAGGCGCGATATTAATTTATTATTCACACAATTTATTCTGGTATCCTAAGGGAACCTAACTAGGGCTGCCTATATAAGTTCGGTCCAAGTCAGGTTAAGAAACAAGGTTCCCATAGCTAAATATACTCCAAACTTCTCCCCACTCAAGGGTCTGAATGAAGGGGTTCGTACGAGGCTATGAGTGGTGTTTTGTATCCATGCCCCTAAGACCATGAGGAACAAAGGCGACACTTCAATAATCCACCGGGCTATAAATGGATACTAAATCTAATGCAAGCATGTCTATCTAAAGTTGCAAAATGAAATACCAATCGAGAATCATCCACCTTATTTTAATTAGACACATTTCAGGGCTTGTCAAATTCTTTTAAGTTTTTGAGAAAAATTTTTAAGACATCCCCAGCGGAGTCGCCACTGTGAGCGGACGACGCGTTTTCGACGGGATGCGGGACTCCCTTTCGGAAGGGGCCCCACGATCTCGGGCGGGCCCCTCCCTCGCGTGGGGTTTTTATAAATGGAAAATCGCGTTTTAGAAAATAAATGGAATTAATGCATAAAAGAACCGAGACCTAAGTCTCGATGAATATTGTAGAGTCGCCACCCGGCTCAGCTCAACCGAGAAATTTATAATGCAGCAGAACCGGACGAACGGCCGCTACACTATCCAGAGATTCGGGTCCGGACAAGTCCCTTATTTCGTGTCTAATTAAAATAAATATTGGTCAATGTTCAAAGATGGTATTTCAAATTCTAAAGTCAATTTTATTGAATTAAATAGACATACAGCGCGCATACAAGTTAAGATAAAATAGTAAAAGATTAAATTATTACGACCCGATCGAATAAAAGATAAAAGACTCTCGCCTCACTTTTACAAGTGCCTAGAATACACGAAAATCTAGGAAAATACAATCGCCTAGGATACATGTATTAATTCTATTAAAATACAAATAAAAATAAAAATAAATAAAAGCTGCAAAACAAAGGTTAGCACAATTTATATGGCACGCCACAATTAGGACTCAAATAGATAGAATTCGGAATGTTAAGAATTGGGGGCATGCATTTAGGGGATAACCAGGTTGGCTCGGTTAGCCGGCCGGTTAGACCTAGAAAACATTTTGAAATGTCCCTATATTTTGGCTTTTGTGGGAAAATCATTTTGAAAATAATTTTTCCGGTTTACATGCATTTTTTACATGTGAGGTGGGTCGGTTTTCGGGAGAACTGGGTCTTCGTCATGGCATTGTTCTAAATGCAATTTTACTGAAAATTGAATCTATAGTCGTGAATGCACACAACAAAATTCATTTTGATGATTTTTGGGGTTTTCTGAATTTTTATGGATTTTTGGAAATTTTTGGGAATTAAAACGGAAATTCTGATTCTGGAAAATACGTTACAGTCGTGTGACTGTAACTACAGTCGTACGATTGTAAATTACAGTCATGCGACTGTAAACGACCTAAAATGAGAATTTCACCAGAAATTTATTTGAAGCAAACTGAAAAGAAAATCACCTGGAAATCAAGAACAGTCGTACAGTCATACGACTGTTCATCAAACTCAAGAACAGTCGCACGACTGTTCTTGATTTCCAGAACAGAAACGCAGAAAAATGGATAGAAATGCAGAAAAAGCACACCAATCACCCAGAAAGCTTGTAAAAGAGAGGGGAAAAGGAGTATTTACCTCTTTGGCGTTCATCCACCGTAGGATTGACCCCTGACATCGCTCCAATCCACTAAAATCCGGACTTTTCTCCTTGAGTTAGGGTTTGAGAGCTTTTGGGTCCAAAATCTCCAAATGCAAGGGTTTCTGACGCTCAGTTCTTCCCTTCCTCTTCTTTGTTTCTTTTCTTCTTTCTCTTTTCTCTCTTTTCTCCCTTTGTCTCTCTTTCTTTTTGTCTGTCCGGTCTCCTCTGTTTCGTGCCTCTTCCTCCCTCTTTCTTCTGTTTTTTCAGCTTTTAGGGTGTGGGTTGGCTCACCTGCCGCGATCTACAGTCGTACGATTGTAGTTTAATTACAGTCGTACGACTGTAGTGAAAGTCATACGACTATACTCTTTTTTTTTAGAAAGGAGAAAAATTCCGACGCTTACAGTGCATAATAATTCAGTACTCGTGGAGCACCTCGAATGAGTTATTAATGTCATGAAACAAGTCCGATGTGGATTGCTACTCACAAGCAAGGTTTCGGCATCACCGTGACACTGACAACGAATGGACATGAAATGGAGATGATGTAATGTTATGTTGTCATGCAACTTGCCACATAACCAGACCTAATAGCTTTGCTATCTTTTAATGAATGATGGGATGGCCGAGTGCGAACCGGCGCACAGGCGGACTATGGGTAGTTTTAGGTACCCGTTGTGGTACGAAATGAAATGATCGTGGTAGGTATTCTCAGAACATCCCTTATTGAGATGGAATGAAATGGTATGACAAAAATGAAATGAAATGAAATGATCGTGGTAGGTATTCTCAGAACATCCCTTATTTAGATGGAATGAAATGGTATGACAAAAATGTGTATGACACTCAAACTGCAACTGGCTGCAGAAAAAACGTGGTTTAGGATGCGCGACACACGGGATGATGTCATGTATGCTTTATGAAAATGTTGGCACACGAGATGTATATAGCACACAAACAAAATGTCGTGGCTGCACAAAAAAAAAACATGATTAGTGTCACGCATACGTCGATGTTCGAAAATGGCTGCATAAAGATATGGTTAAAATGGCACACGAAAGCCATGCATGTTTGATGCTTCGTGAAAAGTCAAATAGAAAACACCACGGAACAAACGTTAGCACACGCAATAATATGCACTCCCTTCCGACCTTATTTCTCATTTCAATTGGTCTTGCATTCTTCCTAGGTGTTGGGTCTCCTTGGCATCAACTAGGGATACCAAAGGCGCACACTCAATGTTCAATTTGGATTTAAGTTTTGGTAATCTTAGAGGAAGTTGCTAAGCCATTACATGTGGGCTAAAGTCAAAACCAAGGGTCGTACAGGTTCCCATAACGAATATACACTTCCCCACTGTAGAACACGATGTAAGGTCATGCAATGCTATGAGTGGTTCACCCCGTCGGGTGTCTCCAATCCTGGCGTTAGAGGTAGGCCACCTTCTTGGGTAAACCGGGGCTAATCAGTGTATTATAGGGATTGAGAAGAAGAAAATGTCATGATATGCAAAGAGCAAATTAAATATGGTAATATAAATTGTAAAGTGAAAGCAAGCTTGAGGTTAAAGTAAGTAACTTGCCCGAACCCTAAATCTCTGGATTAAGAACAGTAGTCTGTCCTCGGTAGAGAGCTGTACCGGAATTTCCCAGATGAGCTGATCCCAGCGACGACTCTGTCACTGATCTTGGAATTTAAGTTTCGAGGTCTTTAAGTTAAAAATGGGAAAATGTTTTCTACAAAAGGGATTTCCAAATCATAACCACAATTTTTACCTAAGATAAACAAAACCCGCTTTTCACAAATTTCACCAAAACCAAATCCATCTTTTCTTTTCTCTGGTTCGCTTTGCCGCATCCCGTTCTTAAAAAAGTCGTCCGCTCACAATGAGTAAACAACAATCTATGGATTCTCTTTACTTATTAATTGCACAATAAATATAGTAAACAAGATTATGCATTTTACTAATTTAAAGAATTTATATACATGTACAAACAATTGAATACAATATCTAGGGACTAGGTTATACACCAACAACAATTGTGTGTATATGTGAACATAAATCATTCATAACATTCCAAATCCTTCATTTTCAAGACAAAAATTTTACTCATGTAGACTCATCTTCGGAGAATTCTTACACGTTAAAGATTTATTTCATAAGATATATAAAATACAAACATTTAACTATTTAATATCAAGTACACAAAAATAGATACACACAAAAGAGAATCTATTTAATATCATCATATAGAGAAATTATAGAATACATGTGACACACAATGTTGTCTGCTTGCCAAGCCAATCAAATCATGCCATGTAATATATTTTAGGGTCTAGGACTTATGAATTAGTCTCTAGCTTTTATATTTTATGTTCTATTGATTGAGATATGAGTTACCATCATTTTATTGGCTTGGCACATGAATGACACACGTGGTGTTCGTACCATATAATTTCTTTGTTACATTGTATTTTACTGACAAAAGAGCCACATCAAAGGGAGGATTTTGTGGATTTATCGTGCAGCATATTCTGTAACTCCTTATCAAATATTTCCATGGCTTGGATAGGCAAGCAAAGAGGCACGAAAATTCCATTTTCTCCGTTCTTATTTTGATATGGAACCAAAAAGCTTGCCATTATGGGAATTGATCTAGCGGGACCACTAAAGATAGCATTTTCCCACCCTATATTTACATCTCCAAATCTGGAACGAGTATTATCTGACATTATGTATGTCCCATCAACATGGAAGAGAGGCCTTCCCTTACTGACTAGAGTATCCATTGCAGATTGTATGTAGTCTCTCGTTACATTTTCTTTGGCCCTTTTTATTAACCTTATTGCATATTCCAATGGATTTCCAGTGAGTTCTTTTGCGGTTGATGTCACTGTCGAAAGTAAAAAACCATTACCATAATACCCTTCTGGTATTAATGGAGGCTGAAATCGATTACGTGCATTAACAAGGCATATCATGCGCATAATTTGAGCTGGTTTTGGTATAAGCGCAATAGTACGACATTTCCACATACAAGCTGTTAATATTTCAAAATCAGAACAACGGTCGAAATGAGGAGGAACAAATTTTCTAAGGATAGAAAGTTCTTTGGGTCCAAAAAAGAATGCTCGATGGGCGAGATGATCGAATGGAAGTGAAAGTGGAACAGTTAGATTGTTCTCATATTCAGGATGAAAGCATGTAGGACGTGGTGGGTTCCTTGCAGTAAGAACATGTCTTTGCCATACCGGGACAACGGAAGGGACTTGTTCCCCTCTTGCAATTTCTCCTACAGCTGACATGAATTGGACTATTCCAGAGGCATCACTCATGGTGTGGTTTAAACGAAGAGCCCAAACGAAACCACCACATTTCATACGTGTTACCTGCCATTTGTTCTTGCAACTCTAAGAAATTACAATAAAACCTAGTAATCTCAACCTAATTAATTATACATGAATATACGTACCTGGATAAGCAACAAAGGGCAATTAATCACTCCATCGGAGCCGGGAACATTAAAAAGGAACTCGTCCAAGTATGGAAATGGAGGGAGCAAAGAATTCCCAGATTGCTGAATAGTAATATCAGCATCAGCTTCAATGAATAAAACACCTTCGCCGTTGCATTCCACTATAAGCTTGCGGGTGGGACCAACTTCTCTAATCCTACCCGCAAATGGATAGTAAAACACAAGTGTTTTAGCAATTCCTTCCTTAATAACCTTAGCAGGATCAATGCCTTCCATGGAGGGATTGTGTGGATAAACTTGGATAACAGGAATGTGGAATCTGAAACCATCTTGGTCATCTATGTCGGATAATGGCTTGAACTCATGAGGTGTGGGCTTAGCCGGTGATATAAGTTCAGGTTCATGTCTGTCAACCTTGATAGATGGGGAGAAGCCTGGTAGGTTCATGATGGGTCAGAGATAGTAACTTGCCAAACAAACACAAATACTAAGTGGAATTATACGTAGCGACAGTGTTGAGTTTTCTATTTTTATAGAGGTCTAATGGCATGGGAGAGTTAGCTATTTCATGGTAGCCATTATCAATGGTCAATTAATTTAGGTCGTTAGATATTTTGTGACCCGTCGTTTGCTTAGGCTTTCTTCATCAATTACAGCCCCACCAAGAAACACGTTTCCTTTCTTTCAAACTACCAAAAAAAAAAAAAAACAAAAAACAAAAAAACAAAAAAAGAAAAAAAAAAAAGAAAAAAAAAACACGTTTCCTCATCAATTTATTGCTTAGCCACGATAGATCGATATTCAATAATGGTTATCAGTACCTTTCCTTTTAATTTAGCTTAAACAAAGAACTTCCTCCACTGCATATTTTCAAAACTCACTCAATTTTCCTTGGTAGTCTTTGTCATTTTAAAATCTTCTTTTGACCTTATCTTATATGAAATCTTACCCAATTGAACCATAATTAATAGTTTCATCATTTGAATGAGGTAAAGATGAAGAATAAAAGGATCTATTGTAGTTCATATTGGTGCGGTTTTTTATAAGATTCGGCTTAAAGGGCAATTTTAAAACGATACCAGGTAAAGGAGTAGTTAAGTGATAAAACAGGGACTGAAAATATCATTTGGCTTTATAATAATCCCAAAAAGAAATCATATATTTTGAATGACCAAGATTGACTCATCTATTACAAACTAGATAAATGAAACGAATTTTTCTTACAAGAATCAAAATCGAAATAAAACTTTTTGATATTGGTGAGATAGCAAAAAAAATTGTTAACACAACAGCAAGATGAAAGACAAGTAATGTAACAAATAAAATAACTAAAAAACACCACAGCCTATACGTTATGTTAGGTTCCTCAGTTATCAGAGATCCTGTTATAAGAACCGTAAAACAACGCAGAGCATGTCTAAATAAATCATGCTTTAGGCTGAGTATATAAAATGCAAAAATTTCAAAAACTTTTTCTGCAAGAGAATATATATTATTGAGTTCTATTTTGAAATTGAAGCAACGCAACATTTGATGGAGTAATCAGACCAAAAAATAAATATACGAAAATCGAAAAATTTAGAGAGAAAGGAAAAAATAGGCACAGAAGGAGGAGATTCTCCTTCCTTCTTTAAACTTTTCTTGAAACAAAAAGAGAGAGTGCGAAATGGTAGACATAAATTCTTTGTATAGTTTTGTTGTTCAATGAGATTTTGTTCATTAGATACTATTATGAGTTACAACATTCACAAATAAATGGTAGAAATAATTCAAACTATGACATCCTACATGTGGATGATTCACCCGTGCTAGCTAATACATGTGTACTCTTAAACTGTATAGGAAGGATTACACGTTTTTTAATAAGACCATTCATAATCTCTAGTTAGTACCAATACTTTTCATCTTTATTTTAATCTAAACAATTTATTAGTCCTTAGCGCTATATATATATATATATATATATATATATATATATATATATATATATATATATATATATATATATATATTACAGTAGTCAGTCTATGCATGTATTTTAAGATCTATTGTTTATTTTTGCATACAAAATTATAAAATTACCCTTAATAATAAATAAATAAATTTATCTTATGGTTTTCAAATCTGATTAAAATATTTCTAATAAAGTTTTTATACTACACATGAAACGAATATTTTTATTCTTTTATATATTAGTTATAAAAATAAAAGTTACTCTATTATTTATTCTCTTAAATTAATATTATCATTTAATAGAGATGCTATTATAAGTGTTAGTAATTTTTTAAAATTTTTTTTAATCTTATCCTTAAGATATATCATTATTGTTGAAAAGTTCAGTTTATAATTTTCTATAGTTTTATTATTTGTATAGTTCTTTTAATTCTTTCTCAAACAACAAGCTCTATACCAATACATTAAAGTCCTGTAACTATATAAATTTAACAAAGCAATTAATCAATACTGCAAACGAAAGGATTTTGTAAAAAAATAAAAAATTTAAATAAAAAATATTTAGGAATGGTAATACGTTTTATTATTACAAAAAAGGTAAAAGATAATTTTGTAATTATTTAGTCCATTTGGGTCATTGAGACTAATAAAAAAATTAAAAAAATTAATAATAACAAAATTTCAGAATTATATAATTATTTTTAAAATCACGTAGACTTACTAATATATTATTTAATAATAAAGAAACTAATTTACCCCCTTTTTTTTTAATATAGATAGTTATTTTATTTTCAAAGTTTATCATATTTTGTGCAACTAGATTTAGCAGTTCTTATTTCAGTTTGATTTCAGTCAAAAATAAAATAAAGAGACATCGTAGGTAAAAGGAAACTAAACGTAGAATGAAAAAGAAGATTTTATGTTATTTGTATGACCACCGTTGAATTGGTTTAAATAATTACGAAAATTCTAAACAATAAATATGACAATTAATTATTTCATCCACTATATAAACATGAAAAAAATATGCAAAATTACAAATAAAAATAAAAATCAATAACAAAACAAAATGAAACTCAAAGAGATTCTATGGATCTTGAGAGTGTTCGACCTGGATACATAAGTGAAAACATGGATAAAGTTGAATCTATATAATACAAAACTAATTCACTTGTGTTAATATCCACTTTACACTACTTATATATCACTTTTTATTCTCATTTATATTTGATATATAATGTCTAATAAACTAATGTGTAGTTTGAGACTGTTATTAATAAAAGTAATTTTACATACTTCCAACGGTTTTTGGATTGAAAAAAGTATTTTTATATGCTTTTAAAAGCTTTTAAATAGAAAAACAGGTTTTGAATAAAAAAGTAAATTAAACTTATTTTTCTAACAACCCTAGCAAACATGTAAGAGTGTTTTTCTAAACGTTCACACGTTGATTTGATGTATTTTTAATTAAAAAAACAGACAAAAGTTGCTTCCTCCAATAGAAATCTAACACAAAATGCGCAGTAATAAATCTTCATATTCCACGCACGTTTAAAGCGGTCTATTGGGACCTGTGTACATTCTATTCGCGTGTTTGTGCGTCAATTCATGTCTTTGGATCACAGCAAGTTTCTTTTGATGGCCGTCCAAAATATGTTTGTTATTTTTTGTGGTTTGTATCTCTTGCAAGTCTTGTCCTTTCATTTGCCGACTTAATAGTGTATGCATTTCAAAATTGACCTAAAGGCTCTTCACCCCTAATCCATCCACCAAATTTCTTTTTGCTCCCCAACATTTGAAATTTGACCCTTTACCTCCTAATTGTACATAAAAAAATTATATCTCTCACCCAAATTAAACAACTCACTAAAATTTTAAAGAAAGTTAAATTTATTTTTTGCAATTAATACTATATATTTTTTTTCTCTAGAAAAATAGTAATCAATAAATTCTAATTTAGCTCTAAAATTACCAAAATAAATATAATTTCTTTAGATTTGAGTGAATTATGCTTTCTTTTCTTTTTTTCTTTTTTTTAATTTTTTTGATACGATATGAGTTAAAAGGACCAATTCCAAATACAAGAGAGCAAAAACACATTTGATGGATAGATTATGGGCCAAAAGGATTTTTATGCATTTCAAAATCAAATATAAAAATACATTAACTTCAGACTCTGTTGACATGAACGTCAAGATGACTGTTAACCATTAGAAAATATATCTGGCTTTATCAATAATTGGTTACAATACTTCTTTACCTTCAAACCTTCTTTTTTTCCCATTTTATCCCTTTCATATTTGTTAGTTTTTTATTTTTTATTTTTTTTACTTCAATTCCATTTAATGTATCAAGCCTTTTTTCTATAATCATCTATTTTAATCTATATATAATATAAAGGAGTAGACACTTGAGACACGTGTCAATTTCTCAGATTTTCTAAAAATTTTAATTTATTAAAATAAAAAATAATCTGTGACATATTACTAAAATTTCTCCTATCTATTTATATCTAAATATTTTTACCAAAAAGGAATATTTGGAGGTGATTGGAACAAATTCTCCTGTTTAGAATTTTTATTATTTTTTTTTTTAGTTTTCTTTTTCTTTTTGTTATGGAATAATTACTCTATATTTTAGCTCTATTTAGATTATTTCTCATTCATTGTTTATATACAATTAATCAAAAAATTTGGTAAATAATAATTAATTAAAACTGAAGTTGTATAATTTAATAAACACTATAAAAATATGTGCATTTACAAGGGCCATAAAGCTAGATTTTAAATAATCAGTTTGACCCCGTTAAATTGGTCAATTTTGTAATTTTTCATATAATTTGCATTCCATAATTTATCATCTACATCATCCCATCCTTTAATAATTCCAAGAAACAAAATTACCTTAAAATTTTTTGTAATTAATTGAGTGAATTGAAACAAAAATTATAAAATATATTTGATCAAATTACTTTTCTTAACCTAGTCTCTTTTCTCTCTACCTTCCTCTCCAGCGTCTATACCTCGTATTAGGGTTTTGTGTTTGTACCTTGTTTTGGGGGTTTTTTGGACCTAGATTTTAGATTTTTTGTTTGTTTCTTTGTCTTGTTATCACTCATCTTGGTTTCAAACTTTTTGGCTGCTACAAGCGTTAATCAAGAACTCATTCTTTCTTGGAAATATCCTTTAATTGGCGTTTTCAAGTATAACAACAATGTGCCTACCTTTGCAAAGAATATTATAACTAGTTTGAAAAGGTTGGTCTACATTTCTCATATTTATTTGCAAGTGTTTATTGCAAATCTTACCTTTTTTCTTCTGATTCGTTATTAACTAATTTAATCTCTTGGAATGAAGCGTTATCCTGAATTAAAGACAATATTGTGATGATTTGACAGATTTGTGCTTTATTATTTTTTGTTCTTAATAACTCATGTTTGAATGATTTTTTTTTTTTTTTTTTGATTTAGTTACTAAGAGTTGTTACTTTTAGTGATTTATTTTGATATTTCTATTTTTTTCAACGAATCATGTTGCACATGCATCTGGTTCTATGTCTGACATAGGGAGTTGGAATTTTGTTCATTCCCCTTTTGATTGAAGATTTGTCATTCTTGATTATTGATATGAACATTTATTTTCATAAAAAAAATCAAATTGATTAAATTTTATAGGTTTCAACTAAATCCTAAGGCCCTTATGAACACCGGACTAGATTGGCTGGTCAGATGGGGTTCGATTGAAATTATAGGTCGATTTGGTCAGTTTTCGTATAATTCCATGTGGTCAAAAATCAGTCAACAATCTGTCAGACCGATCAATTGAACTAAAAAAATAATGAATCTGATCCATTTTCTAGTTCAACTAGACTAGTTTTGAAAGAAATATATTATTTTCATTAAAAGTTTAGGTATTTTTTTTTTTTTTTGGATTTTTCATAGTAAAATAAAATAAACTTTAAATTTTTAGATTATGTTGAATCAAATTAAAATTTAATTATAAATATAAAAATTATATTAAATATATTTAGCGTTTTTTAGTTAATATAATGTGTTTAGTTATTATTCTTAGTTTTATAAAATTGTTGTAGAAATGTTAAATTTTCACATGTTATATATAAATATGTTATTATTTTAACATTTTTTGAATTTGGTTCGACCATGGTTCATTTCTAGTTTAACCTCTAACCATTAACCCTCTTCCATCACCTATTCGTTAACCGATCCAATTCTGAAAACCATGCCCAATATTGAAGATTTAGAAAGATAAAAGTGGAATTTCCATAAATAATCATAAACCATCATCGTTTCTCAATCTTTGGACGATAGCAAATTGAAATCCATATTTTGTGAACAAACAATACAAGCAAATCCATATTTTGCAAGTCTTCTTGTTGATGGTGTCATCCCATTCGTGATTGTTGAAAGCTTTGTAAAACCTAGTTGCTCCAACACTGTTCGTGAAGTTCACAAATGCATAACCAAAATTTCCTCCAGTCTTCAGATCCACAGGCAAATAGAGGAAATCAAAAGTAGACTTCCCTTTTGGCCTTATTCTTGTTTCCCTCCAGACAACGCTTCTCCAGAATTTGCAGCAGATTATGCCTTTGAAACTGATTTGGTAGAGTTCTGATCATCAGGCTTGTTTTCCCACCAAGGTTAACGTCGATCTCTTTCTTATTCAGCTTGGGCTCTTCAATAGTTTGGTTCTTGGGCAACCACGGTTGCTCCTTTTCACCTAAAGAAACTATTTTCTTCTTACTCCGGAATCTTGGAGCTATATAGTTCATTTTTCCCCTTTTTCAGCATTGTTGAGCTCATTTGAAGCAAACTCATATTCAAATCCTTTCTCTATCATGAAATCAAAACCTTTCCCACAGTCTGAGGGTACAAAATAATTAGTCAGCGAGTTAAAGATTGAAGAGAAATGGTGCGGGATTAAAAGGAGATCCCCAATTAGGCACAGATTGATGCTAAACGAAGACGGATTGAAGGGGCATCATAACCACCTGCCCCATTGCTATTTTGGTGATGAGATGATATGGAAAAATGTGATATTGAGTAGCACTGGGGTTCAATTTCTTGTTAGAAGCCAATGATGGTAGAAACTAAGGTTTCACAGAACCAGTTCAAGAGAGAAGATGAAAGGGCAATAAACAAAAGAGAAAGGGTGATGAAGGGAAGGAGGAAGGTAGAGAAGAGTGTGGAAAAGGGAAGTGCTCTGGGTTTGAAGCCAGGGAAGTGCATTATACCTTACCATTTAATGGTATGAGACACTCCAATGTCAGCTATGACGGCCATGTATGAGAGAAACTCTATTGTCTGCACTGATCTTTCTTTGCTCTCTCTTTTTTTTTTTTTTTTTGAAGAAACTGAATCCCAGTCATAGCCATTCACTTTTAGATTCCCTACAACACTCAGATTGATGTTATGAATTTTAATATTACGTGTGTTGGATATGTTGTTTTAGATGATCAAATGCATGCATAATGCCATGTACATGCAATCACCACATAAGTAAGAAAACAACAAGATGCATTACATTCAAAACGAGTTCAATACACTTTACAAACAAAATGAGTTCCCTACGAGAAGGGAACCTCTAAGGGTATTGATTCATAGCGTCTGACCATTCCCCGTCTATTCACTGCCTTAGCTTCAGTGTCATTGGCCCCGCTCTCATCAAACCAGACCTTGTAGTTTTTCATCATATTCTTCTCCCTGAGAAGTCTGAGAAATTTCCTTGGCAGTCTCTTTGATTACCCCCAGTCGCTTATTAGTAGTAGATGGGATTCTTAACCTCCTTTCATCAACTAGCTTCTGGATCTCCTTTCTTAAAGCAAAGCAGATGTTGGTTCGGGGACCCCTCATCATATGATAGCTGTAGAAGTTGTTCTTTTGATCCGGTGTCGGCTCTACATACTGCCTGACGCTCTGCAGTAGTCTTTTCTTTCTACATTTGGCATATAATCTGCACAACGAAATAGGCCACGAAGATATGCCTTTTCTGTCACCCTTGAGAAGTGGATTCCTGGTGTGTCACTGAACAAGGTCAGTATTGGCCTTGAGGGGCACCTTCAGTTCCACTTCATCGGTCAGCCCTCTTATTTTTTCTTCGAGCTCTGTCACACGTGCCTCCAATTCAGTGCACCTTGCTGTCAGTTTTTCTACCCTGTCAAGATCACCTCCTAGCATTTCCTTCAACATTGTCGCTGCCTCTTCCCTGACCACCTTTTGAAACTGTGATGAAGCGACATAATCATCCACGACATGTGTTATAGTGTTGAAGTTCATCGGGCCAGCCATCCTCGAGACTCTTTCCCTTTCTCCCCTGATAGAAGCACCTGTTAGCAATGACCGGGGCATATGCATAGAGAATACCCAATCAGTGCATGATATGAATTTTCTTAGTGCTTGTGGAGCATCTAAATATTTGACAGATGAATGAGATGTACATTGTGAGACAATTGTTGGGATTTTTCACCGGAAATCACCCGATAAAAGCGGAAGAACGCGGTGATTTCCTCGAATCCGGTCCCAGGAGCAATTGAAGCGGAAATTGAAAAACATAAAATTGAATAGAAAGAGATTGAAATTTCATACCAGAAAAATCTCTTTTAGAGACGGATGATGACTGCAGAACTCAATTTAGAATTCCTCCGCTCTCACGTACACGAACGCTTGGCAAATGCAACCCGTGCTAGCGATGGAAAAGCAAGAACCAAGGAGAGGAGAGGCTAGAGAATTCGGCTATGAGTGGCTTAGCTTAGGTTGGCCGAATTCTTCTAACCCTAGGTATTTATACCTAGGGTTGGCCGAATTCCATAAGGAATTCTGGCCCATCTTGGCTCCACTTTATTCTGCGCGGGCTTCCATGTTTTAATTTAGGCCCAGTCTAATTTTAATTAATTTGGTTCAAATTAATTCAAGCCCAATTTTAATATACCCATGTATTTAATATATTACTCCAAGTAATATATTATTTACATCCAAATTAAAATTGGTTTGACATTTAATTTAATCCATCAAATTAAAATTAACTCTGCACAAAATAAAATCATATGTAAACCCATACATATGAATATTTCCACCTAGGAAATAATTTCATAATTAATCCAATTAATTATGAAGAGCCAATTGAATATATTAATTTTATTATTATGACCAATCCAATTGATCTTTATAATATAATTAATATATACACACCTCTCCCTCTAATGTATATACTCCAAGTATACATGCTATTCCTTAAGTCTGCATTCTATCGTTCTATGTGTACGATCCTGTGGGCCCATCTTTATGTTGGCAGCGGGCCTTTGGCCCGCAGACTGCAGTTGGGCTCTAGCAAGCCACTGCAGCCCCCAATTAAGATGGAGATGGCAGTCCAACTGATATCATAACCCTGTAGTTAGACTTGTACATCCCATGTCATTGATATCGGTGTCCAACACAGAGGCATGGATTGATCACCCTCTTTTGTGTTCAGACATTAACTTGATCCCGAATGTACTGATGCTCACAAACAAGTACCAACTTGTTTGGGTGTGGCCACACTCTTATCAGTCACATTCATCAAGAGGCCGGTGATATCTTCTCAGTTGGTTACTGAGTGACAAATCCCTTCTGCATATCCATAGTATTACCATGTTCAGTGACATACCCGAAAGCACCCATACTTGGCACCCTATTACAGGCCCTTTAGGCGTACCCCTAAGTATGCGACATCACATGTAACACCATCATATGGTCAGGTCAAAGGATCCATACAAGTACTACACGAGAATCCATTGTGATACCATACCATGTGGATTACTCGTTCAGTGGATCTATCCAGTACCATGCACCCAGGCATGTACCCATTAACTTGGTTGACATTCCATGTCCAATGACCGGTAAGACACCGCCATACAACCAGGTTAATGATAGTCTGTTGTTCCATTCATTCCCATGACTGGAACAGACTACGGATCTATTCATGGTCATATCGTTAACCCTATCCATGGTCTTACTGCTAAGTGCATGACACTAGTCGTCATGGATATGGATATGTCCATTGGATACTTCATTTACTATACTGCACAAGATAAATATAATAAATGAATTGATGCCTTTATTAATGACACAAATAAGTACAATACATAAATCCAATAAATGCACAGTACAAATACAAGGACCAATGCCTCGGGACTAGGGCATTTCCAACAATCTCCCACTTGCACTAGTTCCAACTAGGCATGGGCCTAATCCCTATAGATCTAGTATGACCCTCATGCTTGGGCTGGGCCAGCGCCTTGGTCAATGGATCTGCGACATTATCCTCGGTGTCCACTCTGTGCAATGCAATGTCACCTCTCTCCGCGATTTCTCGTATGAGGTGAAACTTTCTGAGCACGTGCTTTGTGTTCTTGTGTGACCGGGGCTCCTTAGCTTGTGCGACGGCCCCATTGTTGTCACAGAAGATATCGACTGGGTCCTGGATAGTTGGCACTACTCCCAACTCAGTGATAAACTTCTTCATCCACACAGCTTCCTTAGCTGCATCACACGCAGCGATGTACTCAGCTTCTGTTGTAGAGTCCGCTATGGTTGGTTGCTTTGAGCTCCTCCAGCTTACAGCACCACCATTCAGCAAGAATACATACCCTGACTGCGATTGGTACTCATCTTGGTCTGTCTGGAAGCTTGCATCAGTATACCCAGTAACTGATAGCACTTCCTGACCACCATACACCAAGAAGCTATCCTTAGTCCGGTTAAGGTACTTGAGGATTGCCTTGACAGCTTTCCAGTGATCCTCCCCGGGATCCTGCTGGTATCGGCTCGTCATACTCAGTGCAAAGGCGACATCAGGTCTCGTACACAACATAGAGTACATGATTGATCCAATAGCCGAGGCGTATGGAACCAATTTCATGTTCTCCCTGTCCTCCCTTGTTTTAGGACAGTTCTTCTTACTAAGTTTCAGCCCATGGCCCATTGGCAAGAAACCTTTCTTGGCCCGGTCCATGCTGAATCTTTTCAGAACTTTGTCAATGTACGAAGCCTGACTTAGGCCCAGAAGCCGATTTGATCTATCCCTATAGATCCTGATCCCTAGGATCATCTCAGCTTCGCCTAAGTCCTTCATTGCGAAGCACTTACTCAGCCACTGCTTTACCCCTTGCAGTGTAGGTATGTCACTTCCAATAAGTAGGATGTCGTCTACATACAGTACCAAAAATGTGACAATGCTCCCACTAGTCCTCTTATACACACAAGGCTCATCCAGATTCTGTATGAAGCCATATTCCTTTATAGCCTCATTGAATCTTAGATTCCAACTCCGGGATGATTGCTTCAGTCCATAAATGGACCTTTGAAGTTTGCATACCCTTCCCGGATACTTAGGATCGACAAAACCCTCAGGTTGTGTCATGTACACATCCTCGAGTAGCTTTCCATTAAGGAAAGCGGTTTTGACATCCATTTGCCATACCTCATAGTCATACCATGCGGCTATGGCCAGTAGTATCCTGATGGATTTGAGCATGGCTACTGGTGAGAAAGTTTCATCATAGTCTATCCCATGGACTTGTCTGAAACCTTTCGCAACCAGACGCCCCTTGAAGGTATTATCAGCTTTTAGCTTGTAGCACCACTTGCAACCAATTACCTTAGCACCCGGAGGTGGATCAACCAAGTTCCAAACTTGGTTATCGTACATAGATTGCATTTCTGCCTCCATGGCTTTACGCCAATTCGCAGACTGTGGGCTAGCCATAGCCTCTTGGTAGGTTTTGGGTTCTTCTTCATCCCAGATGAGAAGAGTTTGATCATCGGTGACGAGGAAACCATGCCTCTCTGGTTCCCGACGATCCCTACCAGACCTTCTAGGTTCTTGTGTGGCCTGGGTCGGTGCCTCCACTTGTGGAAGCTCCACCTGGGCCTCCGAGCTATCCTCTTCAGGTGCTTGTGGACCTTGAACTTCCCTGAGTTCAACGTTGCTCCCACTATCTTTCTTGGAAAGGAACTCCTTTTCCAGAAAGACCCCCTTCCTTGCCACAAACACCTTGTTCTCGGCGGGGTTGTAGAAGTAATACCCTTTGGTTTCCCTAGGGTAGCCCACAAACAGGCATTTATCGGTTTTGGGCTCCAGCTTGCCACTAGTCAATTTCTTGACATGTGCCTCGCATCCCCAAATCCTTAGGAAAGACACATTGGGCTCCTTGCCCGTCCATATCTGATATGGGGTCTTTTCCACTACCTTAGTCGGAGTATTGTTTAAAATGAGAGCTGCTGTCTCGAGGGCGTGTCCCCAGAAACTAATTGGGAGAGTTGCTTGACTCATCATTGAGCGGACCATGTCCAACAAGGTCCTGTTCCTCCGTTCGGACACCCCATTCCATTGTGGTGTCCCGGGAGGAGTGAGCTGTGGAACTATTCCATGCTCTCTCAAGTATGAGTCAAACTCTAGGCTCATATACTCACCGCCTCGGTCCGACCGAAGGGCTTTGATATTCCTGCCTAGCTGGTTCTGTACCTCGTTCCTAAATTCCTTGAACCTATCAAGGGTCTCGGATTTGTGTTTCATCAGATAGACGTAGCCGTATCTGCTGAAATCATCCGTGAACGTGACGAAGTACAGATGTCCACCTCTGGTCGCTGCGCTCATGGGTCCACATACATCTGAATGTATTAGGTCCAACAAGCCAGTGGCCCTTTTAGCCCTCTTGCTAAAAGGCGCCTTTGTCATCTTGCCTCTTAAACATGATTCGCATGTATCAATTGACTCCAAGTCAAATGACCCTAGGACTCCAGCTTTGTGAAGCCTAGCTATGCGCTTCTCGTTTATATGGCCAAGACGACAATGCCATAGATAGACTGGATTAAGTTCGTTTGGCTTAACCCTTTTCGTGTTTATGTTATAGATGTGATTGGTTTCATTTAAGTCCAGGACATACAGGCCATTATTCAATAGAGCATCTCCATAAAATAACCCCTCTCTAGATATTGAAATTCGACCATTTATAATAGAAAATTCAAATCCAGACATGTCCAACATTGATACAGAAATAATATTCCTGCACATAGCAGGTACAAAGTAACAATGTTCCAAAATTAAAACCAATCCGCTGGGCATCACTAGGTGGTATTCGCCGATCTCTATGGCAACAACCCTTGCTCCATTCCCGACCCGCAAGTCCACCTCACCCGATCCCAGCAACCTTCTGTTCTTAAGTCCCTGCACATTGCAACAAATGTGAGAACCACATCCAGTATCCAATACCCAGGATGTTGAAACAGTAAGGTTAATATCTATAACATAAATACCTGAAGAGGACGCACCTTGGCCCCTTCTCTGCTCTCCCATCAGCTTGGGACACGATCTCTTCCAATGGCCCGCCTGTCTGCACTCGAAACAGACGTCCTCAGGACCTGCCTTCTGTTGGCCTTTGGGTTGGGCCTTGGCCTTCTTGGCTTTGGCCTTCTTGGCCTTGGCCTTGGCCTTTTCCTTGGCCTTACCCTTAGCAAGAGGAGCGTTCCCCTTGTTAACCAACAGCACCGGCGGAGTCTTCTTGATCGACTGCTCAGTAAGCTTAAGCATCCCATGCAGCTCACTGACAGTGCGGTTCATCCCTTGCATGTTATAGTTTAGGATGAACTGATCATAAGAATCCGGTAAGGACGCCAGGATCGTGTCCACCGCCAACTCTTGAGAGATAGGCGAACCGAGACGGGCCAAAGTATCCAAATAGCCCTTCATCTTGAGCACGTGAGCACTCACAGATGTCCCGGCCCCCATCTTACAAGAGTGGAATGCCTTATTGGTCAGGTACCTTTCCTGACGAGCTTGCTCCTGAAACATCTCATTGAGAGTTGTTATCATAGCATAGGCTTGATGGTCCATAAACTGCTTTTGCAGTTCGGGGACCATGCATGCCAACATAAGGCACGTCACATCCCGGTTGTCCTTGACGTGCGCCTCGTATTCCGCTAGCTGTGCAGCCGTCGGATTACGTCCCTGAGGCGCAGCCGGCACAGGCCTTTCCAGTACATACTCTTTGGACTCTTGTCTTAGAACTATCCTCAAGTTCCTAGACCAGTCTAAAAAGTTAGGACCGGAAAGCTTGTCCTTCTCAAGAATCGACCGCAGTGATAAGGTATTAGTGTTTGCCATTTGGGTGTTTCTACACAGAAAAACATTTAGAGTGTTAATAAAGGGCTTAACTTTGTTGTTCCCAAATAAAATTAATAATGAATCAAGTTATTAATTTAACCGAGTTGTTGGGCTCATGGGCCGAGATCCATATTTCATTAAGATATAGCCAAACGAGGGTTTGGTACAACTACACCTTAACTATTTAGGTAGGAACGCCGTCCAATCCCAACCTAGGGACTCTCGGTTTGATGGGCTTGTTGGCACTTACCCATCTGTGCTTAGGGCCAGGAGAATCCTACTACCCATGCTAAGTCAAAACCTCCATCCAAGTGTTAGAGTATCCCATACTCTAACCCAATACAAAGTGACAATACTCCAGTGCATCCTGCGAGGGCATGGTCTACAACTGGCCTATTCCCACCTCGATTCGGTTTTTGATGAGGGAAGCACTTTTAAGCGACTTAGTAATTTCCATTTGGTTATTAGATTCAATTATAACGGCTTACATACATAAAGCGGGTGAATGAGCTATATTTAACATACATTCATACATGCAAAAGAATATATTAAAATGATTAAACAAAATTAAAATGGACTGCTATGGGCCTATATTACATCCTAATATAATTCTAGTAAACCTATACTAGAAATACATATTAGGTGGGCCTCCTCCTTCTCCTTCTGGGCTTGCACCTCCATTTGGGCTTGCACCTCCAATTGGGCTCACCACTCCATGGGCTTCTTCTTTTACAAATTTTACAATATTTAACTTAAATAAAATAAAATTACATTAAAAGAAAATGACACGCAGGCCGTATTTACCCAAAAGAAAAATACAACCCATCTCGTAAAAGGCCCAATAGCATCCAATCATACATTCATTCAACCATACATATGCATCCAATACATACAATTCAAAAGCATGTCAAAATGCATGATTTAAGCCCATTTAAATTATGTCAAAGCCATTATTAGGAAATCGCCAATTTTTGGCCCACCACGGTTCTAACCCTTAACGGGCTTTGGGCCTCCAGCCCAGGCAGTCCAACTGCTCCCACTGGAATTGGGAAACCATGGGTCCAATTCAGCCATCCGAGTAATTGTGCCAAAATTACCCGAACCAATTTCCATTAACCACATTAATTTCCAAATTAATGTCACATGAACGAAATTAAAATTCATCCAAGAAACCATGCGCATTTAAATTGCATAAATTTAAACACACGAATTTTAAAACCAATTAAAATTTCAAAACTGGGCCCCGGACCTAAAACCCGCAAAATCCAAAAACAGGGCCCGGCCCGCTGCAGCTAGGGCAACAGAGTTGCCCTAGCAGCAGCAGCGGCGCAGCCGCCTAGCGGCTGCCCGCTGCTGCCGCGCGGCAGCCACTGCCCAGCAGTGGCTGCCGCCTGCAGCGGCACTGCCGCTGTGCAGTGGCCGCCCAGCGGCCACTGCCCAGCAGCAGCCCGCTGCTGCGGCAGCGGCTGCTACTGGAACCAGCGGCAGCAGCCGCTTGCGCAGCAGCAGGCAGCGGCCGCTGCTGCCACGCCTCCCGCCGCGTGCGGCGGCCGCCGGCGGCGATTCCGCCGCCGGCAGCCCCGCCGCCGGGAGGCCGATTTTTTTTTTTTTTTTTTTTTACAGAATTAAATCAAAAAAAAATATCCAATCAATCACCATCCAAAGTAATTCACCAAGAATCACAAAATATACAATAAAATTAAACTAACATAAACCTATATGTAAATTTAATTTTCATTGCATAAAACATATGGGAAAAAATCATAAAACCCATACCAAGAATCCCAATCAAAAACATCCAATTTCAAAACAGGGATTCAACCAAATTAATCAATTTCCACGGATCAAAAGCCCGCTCTGATACCACTGTTGGGATTTTTCACCGGAAATCACCCGATAAAAGCGGAAGAACGCGGTGATTTCCTCGAATCCGGTCCTAGGAGCAATTGAAGCGGAAATTGAAAAACATAAAATTGAATAGAAAGATATTGAAATTTCATACCAGAAAAATCTCTTTTAGAGACGGATGATGACTGCAGAACTCAATTTAGAATTCCTCCGCTCTCACGTACACGAACGCTTGGCAAATGCAACCCGTGCTAGCGATGGAAAAGCAAGAACCAAGGAGAGGAGAGGCTAGAGAATTCGGCTATGAGTGGTTTAGCTTAGGTTGGCCGAATTCTTCTAACCCTAGGTATTTATACCTAGGGTTGGCCGAATTCCATAAGGAATTCTGGCCCATCTTGGCTCCACTTTATTCTGCGCGGGCTTCCATGTTTTAATTTAGGCCCAGTCTAATTTTAATTAATTTGGTTCAAATTAATTCAAGCCCAATTTTAATATACCCATGTATTTAATATATTACTCCAAGTAATATATTATTTACATCCAAATTAAAATTGGTTTGACATTTAATTTAATCCATCAAATTAAAATTAACTCTGCACAAAATAAAATCATATGTAAACCCATACATATGAATATTTCCACCTAGGAAATAATTTCATAATTAATCCAATTAATTATGAAGAGCCAATTGAATATATTAATTTTATTATTATGACCAATCCAATTGATCTTTATAATATAATTAATATATACACACCTCTCCCTCCAATGTGTATACTCCAAGTATACATGCTATTCCTTAAGTCTGCATTCTATCGTTCTATGTGTACGATCCTGTGGGCCCATCTTTATGTTGGCAGCGGGCCTTTGGCCCGCAGACTGCAGTTGGGCTCTAGCAAGCCACTGCAGCCCCCAATTAAGATGGAGATGGCAGTCCAACTGATATCATAACCCTGTAGTTAGACTTGTACATCCCATGTCATTGATATCGGTGTCCAACACAGAGGCATGGATTGATCACCCTCTTTTGTGTTCAGACATTAACTTGATCCCGAATGTACTGATGCTCACAAACAAGTACCAACTTGTTTGGGTGTGGCCACACTCTTATCAGTCACATTCATCAAGAGGCCGGTGATATCTTCTCAGTTGGTTACTGAGTGACAAATCCCTTCTGCATATCCATAGTATTACCATGTTCAGTGACATACCCAAAAGCACCCATACTTGGCACCCTATTACAGGCCCTTTAGGCGTACCCCTAAGTATGCGACATCACATGTAACACCATCATATGGTCAGGTCAAAGGATCCATACAAGTACTACACGAGAATCCATTGTGATACCATACCATGTGGATTACTCGTTCAGTGGATCTATCCAGTACCATGCACCCGGGCATGTACCCATTAACTTGGTTGACATTCCATGTCCAATGACCGGTAAGACACCGCCATACAACCAGGTTAATGATAGTCTGTTGTTCCATTCATTCCCATGACTGGAACAGACTACGGATCTATTCATGGTCATATCGTTAACCCTATCCATGGTCTTACTGCTAAGTGCATGACACTAGTCGTCATGGATATGGATATGTCCATTGGATACTTCATTTACTATACTGCACAAGATAAATATAATAAATGAATTGATGCCTTTATTAATGACACAAATAAGTACAATACATAAATCCAATAAATGCACAGTACAAATACAAGGACCAATGCCTCGGGACTAGGGCATTTCCAACAACAATGAGGATGACTTCTTTTGTTTTTATTCTTTTGATTTTGGACGTCCCAAGAATACCCAATGCTATGCAAAAATAATGCAAAGAAGATCGCGTGTGGACCACCACATGGGAAGAGGTTCAGCGCTTCCGGGGCACCTAATGAATTGTCATGAAATGGCCATGTGTGTACCAACACACGGGCAGAGTTTCGACGCTTTGTAGGTCGATGTCATAAAGTGAAATGGTTGCATGAGGCCCGCCCACAGACAGAGTTCTGATGCTTTTGAGGCAATGTGATATGAGACAATGTTACAAGAAGAGTCACGTGTAACAAGGGACACGGACAGAGGTTCAGGGTTTGTGGAACACCTTGAATGAATTGATATGTTATGAAATGCCCCATATATGTGTTCTAATCTGGTACTCGGAGAGCACCTCGAATAATTTCATAATGTCATGAAATGGTTCGATGTGAACCATAATGCACAAACAGGATTCTAGCGTCACTAGGACACTTATGATGAAGGCCTATCATGTCATGTGATGACATCGGATGAACCGCCACACGGAAATACACCTAAGACCATTATGGCCTTATATTGAATGAAATGTTATTTATGAAATGGCCGAGTGTAATCCGGTGCACAAGCGAAACACGGGTAGTTTAGGGTAACCGATATGTTCTGGAATGAAATGATCATGAAGGGCATATTTGAGACATCCTTTATTAGGTGAGATGATATGACATGAAGGTGTATGTCATGCAAAAATGCAAGTGGCTGCAGAAAAATATGGTTAGGATATATGACATACAGGATGATGTCGTGCGTGCAAGGAACAAATACATATGTCACATAAATAAAACATCATGGCTACACAAAGACGTGGTTAGCACATATGACACACGGGGTGATGTTTTATATGCTTCGTGGAAATGTCAACACACAATGTGCGTATGGCACGTGAATAAAATATCATAGCTGCACAAGGATATGGTTAGTGTCAATGTCGTACAAATATCGATGACTTGAAAATGATTGCATAAAGGCGTGATTAGAATGACACATAGACGACTGCGTGTATTTTTGATGCTTCATGAATGAAAACAATAATGGGTGTGAGTTCTCATTCTGAACATTCCAAGAGTGCCCGATGTCATGCAAATGAAAATGCAAAGGAGCCGTGCGTGAGCCGACACACGGACAGAGGTTTGGTGCTTTCGGGGCACCTAATGGATGTTATGAAATAGTCACGTATGTGCCGACACACGGACATAATTTCGATGCTTTTTAGGTCAAAATGAGATGGTATGAAATGGTCATATGGAATTCGCTCCTCAGACAGAGTCCTGATGCTTTTGGGGCATCCAACATGGAGTGATGTTGTAAACGGGTCATGTGCAAATAGGGACACAAACAGAGGTTTGGCGTTCGTGGAACACCTTAAATGAATTGATAATGTCACGATATGTTCCTATATGCGTAATAATTCAGTACTCGTGGAGCACCTCGAATGAGTTATTAATGTCATGAAACAAGTCCGATGTGGATTGCTATTCACAAGCAAGGTTTTGACATCACCGTGACATCGACAACGAATGGACATGAAATGGAGATGATGTAATGCTATGTTGTGGTGCGACTTGCCACATAACCAGACCTAAGATCTTTGCGATCTTTTAGTGAATGATGGGATGGCCGAGTGCGAACAGGCGCACAAGCGGACTATGGGTAGTTTTAGGTACCCGTTGTGGTATGAAATGAAATGATCGTGGTAGGCATTCTCAGAATGTCCCTTATTTCGATGGAATGAAATGGTATGACACGAATATGTATGACACTCAAAATGCATGTGGCTACAGAAAAAATGTGGTTTAGGATGCGTGACACACGGGATGATGTCGTGTATGCTTTATGAAAATGTTGGCATACGAGATGTATATAGCACACGAACAAAATGTCGTGGCTGCACGAAAAAATACATGATTAGTGTCACGCATACGTCGATGTTCAAAAATGGCTGCATAAAAACATGGTTAAAATGGCACACGAAAGCCATGCATGTTTGATGCTTCGTGAAAAGTCAAATAGAAAACACCACGAAACAAACGTTAGCACACGCAATAATATGCACTCCCTTCCGACCTTATTTCTCCTTTCAATTTGCATTCTTCCTAGGTGTTGGGTCTCCTTGGCATCAACGTGGGATACCAAAGGCCAGTGGCGGTGCCAGGATTAGTGCGCTGGGGGGGGGGGCAGAATTTGGTTCAAAAAATTTCTGGCCGGTTAAGAAAAATTTCCGGCCGACGAACCAAAATTTCCGATCGACCGACAAACCTAAATGAATAGGGGTTTCATTTCTAGTTGATGATGGTTCGGGATTTGATAAAGTATTCTGCTTTGTTCTAGTAATAAACTTATCCATATTTCTAATTCCTATAAATAAAAACACAAATACTACAATCAATTAATCAATTCATAACTAAATTTAAACATATTTTATCAATTCAAACCCAAAAATGACAATGCACAATGAATTTAATTCAAACTCACATTCAAACATAATTCATCAATTTATCAATTCAAACACACATTCAAACCTAATTTATCAATTCAAAGCTAAAATTAAGAACACCATTTACACAATCAATTTATCAATTTATCAATTAATTCCCCAATTTATGAATTTATCAAATTTATTATTTAAACCCCAATTCAAACCTAATTCATCAAATAACAACACAATTAACATAATCAATTTATTAATTTATCAATTAATACCTCAATTTATTAATTCAAACCTAATTTACACAAATATTTTTCTTTAAAACCTAATTACAATAAAACCTAAATAAATTAACCTAACATTTAAAATTAAAACTAACCGAAATAAGAAGCATGGAGGAAAGGAGGAGAGGAGAGGACAGACGGACGGCGAGCGGTGGTGGCGGCAGGCGGGCTGGCGGCGGGCGGCAGTAGAGAGGAGGAGAGGATTGATTAAAAGAGTGAAAGTGAGGGAGGGTGGGATGGGAGATGATGTTCTGTCTCCGTGTTTAAGTTTTTATTTTTTTTTCCAAACCAGGGCAAAACGACGTCGTTTTGCCCTGGTTGGTTTATTTTTTATTTTTTAAATTACAGGGCAAAACGACGTCGTTTTGCCCATCTCCCCCCCCCCCCCCCCACCCCAAAAAAAAAACCCCGATACAGGGGGTTTCGCCCCCTGCATCAGGGGGGCAAGAGCAGGGGCGTTGCCCCTGCTCTTGGGGGGGTGAGGGGCCGCCAGAAAGCCCCCTACTTAGGGGCTTTTCCGGCGGCTGGGGGGTAGCTGCCCCCTCGTGACCCCCCTGCCAAAGGCGCGCACTCAATGTTCAATTTGGATTTAAGTTTTGGTAATCTTAGGGGAAGTTGCTAAGCCATTACATGTGGGCCAAAGTCAAAACCAAGATTTGTATAGGTTCCTATAGCGAATATACACTTCCCCACCATAGAACACGATGTAAGGTCGTGCGATGCTATGAGTGGTTTACCCCGTCGGGTGTCTCTAATCCTGGTGGTAGAGGTAGGCCACCTTCTTGGGTAAACCGGGGCTAATCAGTGTATTAGAGGGATTGAGAAGCAGAAAATATCATGATATGTAAAGAGCAAATTAAATATGGTAATATGAATTGTAAAGTGAAAGCAAGCTTGAGGTTAAAGTAAGTCACTTGCCCGAACCCTAAATCTATGTATTAGGAACAGTAGTCTGTCCTCGGTAGAGAGCTATACCGGAATTTCCCCGGATGTGCTGATCCCGGTGGTGACTCTGTCTCCGATCTTGGAATTTTAATTTCGAGGCCTTTAAGTTAAAAATAGGAAAAGGTTTTCTACAAAAGGGATTTCCAAATCAGAACCACAATTTTTTCCTAAGATAAACAAAACCCGCTTTTCACAAATCTAACCAAAACCAAATCCATCTTTTCTTTTCTCCGATTCGTTTTGCTGCATCCCGTTCTTGAAAATGTCATCCGCTCACAATGAGTAAACAACAGTCTATGGATTCTCTTTACTTATTAATTGCACAAGAAATGTAGTAAACAAGATTATGCATTTTATTAATTTAAAGAATGTATATACATGTGCAAACAATTGAATACGATATCTAGGGACTAGGTTATACACCAACAACAACTGTGTGTATATGTGAACATAAATCATTCATAACATTCCAAATCCTTCATTTTCAAGACAAAAATTTTACTCATGTAGACTCATCAATTCTACAGGTTAAAGATTTATTTCATAAGATATATAAAATACAAGCATTTAACTATTTAATATCAAGTACAAAAAAATAGATACACACAAAAGAAAATCTATTTAATAGCATCATATAGAGAAATTATAGAATACATGTGACACATAACGTTGTCTGCTTGCCAAGCCAATAAAATAATGCCATGTAATATATTTTATGGTTTAGGACTTATGAATTAGTCTCTAGCTTTTATATTTTATGTTCTATTGATTGAGATGTGAGTTACTACCATTTTATTGGCTTGGCACATGAATGACACACGTGGTGTTCGTACCATATAATTTCTTTGTTGTAGATTGTATTTCACTGACAAAAGAGCCACATCAAAGGGAGGATTTTATGGATTTATCGTGCAGCATATTCTTTAACTCCTTATCAAATATTTCCATGGCTTGGATAGGCAAGCAAAGAGGCACGAAAATTCCATTTTCTCCGTTCTTATTTCGATATGGAACCAAAAAGCTTGCCATTATGGGAATTGATCTAGCAGGACCACCATAGATAGCATTTTCCCACCCTATATTTACATCTCCAAATCTGGAACGAGTATTATCTGACATTGCGTATGTCCCATCAACATGAAAGAGAGGCCTTCCCTTACTTACTAGAGTATCCATTGCCGATTGTATGTAGTCTCTCGTTACATTTTCTTTGGCCCTTTTTATTAACCTTATTGCATATTCCAATGGATTTCCAGTGAGTTCTTTTGCGGTTGATGTCACTGTCGAAAGGAAAAAACCATTACCATAATACCCTTCTGGTATTAATGGAGGCTGAAATCGATTACGTGCATTAACAAGGCATATCATGCGCATAATTTGAGCTGGTTTTGGTATAAGCGCAATAGTACGACATTTCCACATACAAGCTGTTAATAATTCAAAATCAGAACAACGGTCGAAATGAGGAGGAACAATTTTCTAAGGATAGAAAGTTCTTTGGGTCCAAAAAAGAATGCTCGATGGGCGAGATGATCGAATGGAAGTGAAAGTGGAACAGTTAGATTGTTCTCATATTCAGGATGAAAGCATGTAGGACGTGGTGGGTTCCTTGCAGTAAGAACATGTCTTTGCCATACCGGGACAACGGAAGGGACTTGTTCCCCTCTTGCAATTTCTCCTACAGCTGACATGAATTGGACTATTCCAGAGGCATCACTCATGGTGTGGTTTAAACGAAGAGCCCAAACGAAACCACCACATTTCATACGTGTTACCTGCCATTTGTTCTTGCAACTCTAAGAAATTACAATAAAACCTAGTAATCTCAACCTAATTAATTATACATGAATATACGTACCTGGATAAGCAACAAAGGGCAATTAATCACTCCATCGGAGCCGGGAACATTAAAAAGGAACTCGTCCAAGTATGGAAATGGAGGGAGCAAAGAATTCCCAGATTGCTGAATAGTAATATCAGCATCAGCTTCAATGAATAAAACACCTTCGCCGTTGCATTCCACTATAAGCTTGCGGGTGGGACCAACTTCTCTAATCCTACCCGCAAATGGATAGTAAAACACAAGTGTTTTAGCAATTCCTTCCTTAATAACCTTAGCAGGATCAATGCCTTCCATGGAGGGATTGTGTGCATAAACTTGGATAACAGGAATGTGGAATCTGAAACCATCTTGGTCATCTATGTCGGATAATGGCTTGAACTCATGAGGTGTGGGCTTAGCCGGTGATATAAGTTCAGGTTCATGTCTGTCAACCTTGATAGGTGGGGAGAAGCCTGGTAGGTTCATGATGGGTGGGTCAGAGGTAGTAACTTGCCAAACAAACACAAATACTAAGTGGAATTATACGTGGCTACAGATTTGAGTTTTCTATATTTATAGAGGTCTAATGGGATGGAAGAGTTAGCTATTTCATGGTAGCCAGTCAATTAATTTAGGTCGTTAGATTTGTTGTGACCCGTCATTTGCTTAGGTTTTCTTCATCAATTACAGCCCCACCAAGAAACACGTTTCCTTTCTTTCAAACTCCCAAAAAAAAAAAAAAAAAAAAAAAAAAAAAAAAAAAGAAGAAAACAGAAACACATTTCCTCATCAATTTGATTGATTAGCCCCAATACATCGATATTCGATAATGGTTATCAGTACCCTTCCTTTTAATTTAGCTAAAATACGGAACTTCCTCCATCACATATTTTCAAAACTCTCAATTTTTCTTGGTAGTCTTTGACGTTTTAAATTTTTTTTTTTTACCTTGTCTTATATGAAATCTTATCGAATTGAACCAGAGGCATCACTCATGGTGTGGTTTAAACGAACAGTCCAAACGAAACCACCACATTTCATACGTGTTACCTGCCATTTGTTCTTACAACTCTAAGAAATTACAATAAAACCTAGTAATCTCAACCTAATTAATTATACATGAATATACGTACCTGGATAAGCAACAAAGGGCAATTAATCACTCCATCGGAGCCGGGACCATTAAAAAGGAACTCGTCCAAGTATGGAAATGGAGGGAGCAAAGAATTCCCAGATTGCTGAATAGTAATATCAGCATCAGCTTCAATGAATAAAACACCTTCGCCGTTGCATTCCACTATAAGCTTGCGGGTAGGACCAACTTCTCTAATCCTAACCCACCAAGAAACACGTTTCCTTTCTTTCAAACTTCCAAACAAAAAAGAAAACATAAGCACGTTTCCTCATCAATTGATTGATTAGCCCCAATATATCGATATTCGATAATGGTTATCAGTACCATTCCTTTTAATTTAGCTAAAACACGGAACTTCCTCCGTCACATATTTTCAAAACTCACTCAATTTTTCTTGGTAGTTCTTGTCATTTTAAATTTTTTTTTTTGCCTCGTCTTATACGAAATCTTATTCAATTGAACCATAATTAATAGTTTCATTCTCTAGATGAGGTAAAGATGAAGAATAAAAAGGTCTATTGTAGTTCATATCGGTGTAGTTTTTTAAAAGATTCGGTTTAAAGGGCAATTTTAAAACGATACAAGGTAAAGGAGCAGTTAAGTGATAAAACAGAAACTGAAAATGTCGTTTGCCTTTATAATAAATCAAAAAAAAAAAAAAAAAAGAAAAAATTTTTTTGAATGACCAAGATTGACTCATCTATTACAAAACTAGATAAATGAAACGTAATTTTCTTACAAGAATCAAAATCGAAATAATACTTTTGATATTGGTGAGTGTGAGCGGACAACGTTTTCGAGGGAACGCGAGAGTTCCTTTCGGAAGGGGCGCCTCGATTTCGTACGGGACCCTCCCTCGCGTGGGGCTTTTTAGATTGGAAATTCGTTTTTGGAAGATTAATTATTTCATAAAAGAATCAAGACCTAAATCTCGATAAAAAGTGTAGGAGTCGCCACCCGGCTCAGCTAGACCGAGAAATTACAGTAAAGCTGAATCAAAGTGAGAACTGCCACACTTTTCAGAGATCTAGGTTCAGACAAGTCCCTTATTTCATGTCTAATCAAAATAAAATGACCAATGTTCTATAATGAAACTTTAAATTTCTAAGAATTGATTTTATTGAATAATAACATGCGGCGCGTATACATACATAATACAAAATAAAAGTAAAGAAATAAATATTTAAAAGGCATACAACCAGATCGAATGAAAAATAAAAATTCTCGGCCTCACAATACAAACGCCTAGATACACGAGAATCTAAGAAAATTTACAATCACCTAAAATACATGAATTGATCTATTAAATACATTAAAAATAAAAATAAAGGAATTAAAGCTGCAAAACAGATTGTTAGCACAGATATATAGCACACCACACATAGGGCTCAAGTTGGACAGAATTGAAAATTTTAGAATTCGGGGGCATGCATTTGGGGGTAACCGGGTCGGCCCGGTTAGACCTGGAAAACAGTTTGAAACGTCCCTGTATTTTTGGTTTTGTGAAAAAATCTTTTTGAAAATATTTTCCGGTTTGTTTTGATTTAGCATACGAGGTGGGGCGGTTTTCGAGAGAATCGGGTCTTCGTCGTGGTTTTGTTCTAAATGCAAAAACACCGAAAAATAAATCTAAGGTCGTGAATGCACACTCCAAAATTCATTTTTGATGATTTTTTATTTTCTGGATTTTTCTGATTTTTATGAAATTTTTGAGATTTTTATGATTTTTTTTTTGGATTTTTAGGGATTTTCTGCTTCTGGCCGAGGTCTACAGTCGCGCGACTATGATTACAGTCGTACGACTGTAACTACAGTCGTGCGACTGTAGCTCTCCCTTAAGCACAAATCGCCGAAATATTTAAATGAAAAAAAAAAACTAAAAAACGAGGAAATTTAACAACAGCGCACGACTATAGTCAATATGGCACGACTGTAATCACAGTCGTGCCTCTGTTCTTTGTGACAAGAACAGTCTGTTGGGATTCGTCATTGGAAAAATAACGTTGCGCAGCGGAAAACACACCGTTTAAAATTTCCTAGAATCCACCTATCGTGTCCAATTACTATTGATTAGAATAAAATCAAATAAGAATCAAGAGAGATTAACTCACCGGATTCGTCTCCTCTAGAGACTGCTGCAGAATCGTTTCTTGAAACTGCGATCTCCAAAGTCCGGTGCATGACCAAATATTGAGCGGGGAACCAGTGCTAGCCGAAGACGCGAAGGAATGGAGGTTTAATGCTGGGATTTTCGGCTGCTATTGGTGGCTGAAATTTCCAGTAATTAATTAGAGTTTAATTAAGGTTTTATTGCTTAAGTGTGCCCTTATATAGACACCTTGTCCAATTGGATTTTAATTAGGTTAATTAAACCCAAGCCCACTAGGATTATAATTACATAAATAAACTTTAATTAAAAAGTATATACTATGTAGTAATAGTAAAAACAAAAACCCTAGGTATGGCTGACAGCCGCCGCCCTCCACCCCACCAGCCCTCCTCTATTCCGTCCCGGCCAGCCCCTCTCCAGCACAGCCGTCCTCATCCAAGCCGCCGAAACACCCCTACCAGCCACTGTCCTCGCCCTGATACTGCTCCCTCACCTCACCTTTCTCAATCTCGCCATCCCTCTCCAGCCACCAACAAGGCCTCTGCTGCAGATTGTCATGTAGCATATTTCAAAGGTTTCCCCAATGGATGGCGTGTTCCTGAATTAAACAAGGTTTTCCTCCTATATGGGGTTCATGGTTTGATTACCATTGCAAATAAGAGGAATGTTCGCAACCTTCGCTTCGGTTTTATTAGGGTTCATCAAGACCAAAGTCTTCTATCTGTCATTGCTGCAATCAACAAGATTTCAATTGGTTCATTTAAACTTAGGGCATTTGTTGCTCGCTTCCCATCCAAACCGGTTTACACGCGACCTCCTATTAAGTGCCAGTCTGTTCCTGCGAAATCAGCAGCCCCAAAGTCTCAATTCCTTCCCTCCAAGCGTGACTCCAGGTCCTATGCAACCGTTGTTTCTACTGCAAAGGTTGATATACCTTATTTTCAATTTCCGGCACCGGTTCAACATCATCAGTGGCTGCACTCAGCTTGTGTCTTGATTCTGAAGGATGTGAGTTTCATCCCGTTCTTAAAAAATTATTTGCTTGACCGTAACTTCTCTTTTCAAGCTTTGGTCCTTATCGGTGGAAATAGAGTTGTTATTAATTTCTATTCAACTGATGCCCTTGAGGCATTCCTTACTTATGATCGAAGGTGTCTTGATGATATTCTCAAGGATTGTCTACCTTTTGAAAAATGCCCCGCCTCGTTAGAACGTCTGGTTTGGATTGATTTCTCTGGTCTCCCACCTATATTCCTGTCAGGCAATTCGGTTAAGTTCATGGGTTCTCAGCTTGGAACTGTCGTCTGTAGCTTCGAAGATTTTGTTCCGAATTCCCTGGTTGCTCGCTGCTTAATCTCCACGGAAGCTATTGCACTGACTGGATGTTTCTTCATAGACTTCCTTTCAGAACGTTTTTTAATTAATTACCGGGAGCTTCCCTCCGTTGATCCGTCGTGCTTCTTTGTGGATGATGTTATCCCGATGGTCTCTGCAACACGTACTTCTGGAACAGCTGCTGCTGGTTTGGAAATCAGTTTGCCTGCTGCCCATTCCGTCGTCCAGGTGGCTAACTCAAATGACGGTAATACCGCTAACTGCGTCTCTGCTGATTCATTTGTTCCGGATAGCCAATTACATCTCTCAGATGTGAAGGAGAAGAAAAAAGGACGACGGATATTAGACAACTGCCTTCTTGGTTCAGCAACTTCTTTACCGGATTCTGTTTCGTCAAGACCTGACATTGCTAATAGAAATGCTGTCCTCCAAAACGTTCACACTCATTCTGATACCATTAATGAGGAGGAGGAATCTTGGAAGCTTGGCAAAGCTATTGGTCTTTTTCAAGAAAAGGATAAGCAGCAGATTTTGGATCGACTTCAAGGGGTTTCTCGGGCTGTTTAATAGCTCTCCACTTCTTCTTTCCAGGTTTTGATTTTCTTTTTAATGTCGGTAAACATATTGTGTTGGAATTGTCAGGGTGGAGTGCATAATCCAGCTAAGCAGTGTTTTGTTCGCTCCTTAATTAATCGTTTTGCTGTTAGTTTGGTGTGCCTTATTGAGTCTAAGAAAGATATTGTGGATACTATTGTTCTTAGAAATTATTGGGGTCACAACGACTTTTGTGTTCACTGTATCCCGTCTATTGGGGCAGCGGGGGGTATGATTATCTCTTGGAATCCTTGTATGCTTGGTTGTTCTGTGTATGCTTCAGATTCTCGTTGGTTACTCATCCAATGTACTTTGCATGGGCTCAATTTTTATGTTCTCTTTTTGTATGCCCCTATCGATGGTAATGATCGAGCTATGTTGTGGTCTTCTTTGCTTACCTTGATTGCTGGTCTTGACAATCTTATTATTTGCGGCGACTTTAACGAGATTTTAAATGAATAGGAGAGACCTCATGGTACTGTTACCCGATCTGTCCAGGCTTTCAGGGATTTTGTTAATCAGGCTGAGCTTCATGATATTCCTTTGTCTGGATGTCAATACACCTGGCATAATTCTATGACTTATTCTCGGATTGACAGATTTTTGGTTTCTAACAATTTGGCTGGTGTGTGGCCCTTTCAGGTTGTCAACTCGGTGGAAACTACCCTTTCCGATCATTTTCCACTGGTTTTCAGTTCTTACAAGGTTGATTCATCGGGTCCAAAACCTTTCCGGGCTCTCAATTGTTGGTGGGATGATGAGAGATTTTCTCCTTTTTTGACTAGTTGCTGGGTAGACATTTGTGCTTCTGCTACTTCAGGAAATTTATGTTCGAAGCTTAGATTATTAAGGAAAAAATTACAGCTTTGGAACCGTGATATTTTTGGTGCTGTGGATAAAGATATTGCCAAGTTAGAAAGAACTATTCTGGATCTCACCAATGATGCGATTCCTCGCCCTTTGTCCCTTGATCAACTGGAAGTTTTGGCTACTCATAAGAATCAGTTGTTCGCTAAAAGAAGACATTTGGAATCCATTAGACATCAGCAATCCCGTATCTCTTGGACGCTCCTTGGTGATAATAATACTTCCTATTTTCACAGAATTGCTTCTGCAAGGTTTCGGAATAATAGAATAGATAAAGTGGAAATTGAGGGTGGTTTTATTTCAGACCCTATGCAAGTTCAGGCTCTTATTTTTAATTTCTACAAAGCTCTTTTCAGAGCGGACCCGGCTATTCCTTTCACCCTGGGTTGTTCAAACCTAGCAACTGTTTCGGAAGAGATGAACAACTTTTTAACGGCCCCTTTTTCGGAGAATGAGGTGTTTGACGCTATTTCTTCTTGTGGAGAAAATAAAGCTCCTGGTTCGGATGGTTTTAACATCTTTTTTTACAAAAGAGCTTGGCACACCCTGAAGGAGGAAATTATGACAGTCTTCAGGAATTTTTATCATTCCGGTTTTCTCCCAGCTTCTCTGAAAACTTCTTTCACAGTTCTAATTCCAAAGATATCCGGCAATTGTGCCCTTAGCAACTACAGACCTATTTCTCTTATCAATGGGATCTACAAAATTTTATCGAAGCTCCTTTCTTTGCGGCTTCGGTCTGTCCTCCCTCGGTTGATTTCTAACTGTTAGTTTGCTTTTGTGAAAGATAGAAATATTCATGAATGTTCTTTTTTGGCTTCGGAAGTGGTTTATCAGATTCATCGCCAACAACGGTCTTGTTTTATTTTGAAATTGGACTTTCATAAAGCTTTTGACAGTATTTCATGGAACTACATGAATGAGGTTTTCGGAGCGATGGGTTTCTCTGATACTTGGAAATTATGGATGAAGGGCTGTCGTTCGAACTCGTCCACTTCCATTCTGATCAACGGCAGCCCAACCAAGCCTATTTATTTGCAGAAGGGTGTTAAACAGGGGGACCCACTTTCCCCTTTTCTTTTTGTTTTGGCTGCTGAAATCTTGAAGAAACTTATTGATAAAGCTATATCGGAGAATATGATTCATGGGTTTCGTTTAGGAGATAATCAACCTGATATTTCCATCTTACAATTCGCAGATGACACTATCTGTTTCCTTCAGGCTGATGAAATGGAGCTTAAAATTTTTGTGCGCCTCCTGCATTGTTTTGAGATTATTTCTGGTCTTAAAATAAATTTTTCTAAGAGCTCTCTTATAGGTATGGGTATTTCTGCTTCGTTTGTTGCGAGATGTGCTGATTGGCTTGGTTGTAAAACTGAATCTCTCCCGTTTCAATACCTGGGATTGCCGTTATCTCATAGAAACCTCCACATTACTGATTGGTCATCTCTTATGTCAAAAGTTGAATCTCGTCTTGCTCTTTGGCAAGGTTCTTGTTTATCTTACGCTGGTCGATTGGTCTTGATTCAATCTGTTATCAGTAGCATGCCTATTTATCGGCTATCTCTTTTTAAAATTCCGGTGGCTGTCTCCGAAAAAATTAAGCGCTATATGCGCAATTTCCTTTGGAAGGGTGAAGCATCGACAAATGGGTTATGTAAAATCAGTTGGCATCGGATTTGTATGCCTTCTCACTCTGGTGGTCTTAATCTGGTTCCTATCTCCCTCAAGAATTCGAGCTTGCTTTTTAAATGGATTTGGAAAATCTGGGTGTGTGCGGCTGATTCCTTGTGGTATCAACTCTGTGTCAATCCTTTGGGTATTTTAGATTGGTGATCGTTGCACTCTCTTAATCATTCTAGACTTTCACCTATTTGGAGAGGAATCATTAACGCTTGTATTAAAGATGTGAAGATGTGGAATTTTTTTGTTTCTAACGTCTCTATGCAGATTGGAAATGGTACTCACACTAATTTCTGGCGGGATTCTTGGTGTGATCAGCGTTCCTTCAAAGATCGTTTTCCGGCTTTGTTTGAGTTGGTGACGGAGAAAGACAGCACCGTCTCCTCCGTGCTGGTGCAAATCCGTTCAGCTGTTGGCCGGCCTTTTTGGACCAGGCGTCTCAGGTCCAGCTCACAAGCCCTCCTGTCGGATCTTGTGCAGTCTCTGCCGGCCTCTTTGTGCTCCAATGCAGCCGACATATGTCTTTCACCTCTTGACTCGTCCAATAAGTTTTCTGCTGCAACTTTTATCCGCGGTTTTCTTTCTTTGTCCGCTCACTCTTAGCCGCAAATCTTGTTCAATCTTGTGTGGACTTTACCAGTTGTTCCTAAGGTGCGTTTTTTCTTTTGGCTTCTGATTCATGGTCGCTTACCGTGCCGTCAACTGCTGTCCACAATGCATATTATTAGCTCTGATATGGTTACCTGTCCCTGGTGTGATGAGTATGAATCTCAAGATCATGTTCTTTTACATTGTCATTCGAGCTTTGTGGTGTGGTGTTCTTTTTTTCGAACTATTAGAGTGTCAATAGCCGTTCCTCGGACTATTTGTGACTTCTTCATCCAATGGCGGGGTTTGTTCTCCAACAAGCACATTCGCGATCTTGCTTGCTCCATGTGGCTTTATCTCTGTTGGGAACTTTGGAAACGTCGCAACAAGAGAGTTTTTGAGCCGGAATCTTCTACGAAGGCGAAGGACTTTTTATTCCATAGTCTCCATCAAGCTTTTTTCTCATTTAAATGTAATCATAGTTCCTCGTTTTTTCAGTTTTCTACTTTTTTAGCGAATCCGTCTCATTTCTTGTTTCCGTCATACTTGTAACTTTGTTTGTTTCTTTTGACCTCTTCTCGAGGTCCCCATTTTATTTTATATATATATATATATTTTCTTTTGGGGGTTTGCGGTTTAGGTTTGCTAGGGGTGCCAACCTCGTGGGGATGTCTAGCTTCTTCTAGGCCGTTTTCCCCTGTATCTCTTCAAAAAAAAAAAAAAAAGTATATACTATGTAATTTAATTCCATTTGGCTAAATTTAATTACCCCTAAATAAAATTAAAACACACTTAAGTAAATATAATATATGTATTTAATTTTCCTACTTAGGAAAATTATTTAATTAATTGTTTACTTTATGTAATTCAATTAATTGATAAATTAATTAATTACATTATGTAAACTTATTAATTAAATTAAATTCAACCCAATGTTAATTAATTACCTTGACACCAAATGTCAACTAATTAATTAACGTATTCCTTCCAATGTATATTACATGTACAATTTCTATAAGTTCCAGCTCAATTGATCTATATGCACGATCCTATGGGTCTGTCTTTATGTTGGCAGTAGGCCCCCACAAACTGTAAGTGGGTTCTAGCAAACTATTACAGCCCCCAATTAAGACAGAGATGCAGCAGTCTTTAGAAGACACTCACCCGGTAGTAATCTCATAGTGTCCTTTGCCTAACGATATCGATATGAATAAACAAGAGGCTTAATGTCCGTCATCCTCTTCTGTTGTTTATTATATTTCTTGATCTTGAGTTGACTGATTAATCAAATAAGCAACCAACTTATTTGGGTATGGCCATACACTTATCAGTCCCACTCATCAAGTGGCCAATGATATCATTTCGGTGTTACCCGAGTGGCAATTCCATCACTTCATCATCAATATCAACATGTTCACTGGTCCACCGAATCATACCCGTATGTAGCATCCTTTTACAGACCTGTTAGGCATATGTCAAAGTGAACCGGATTCCATATTGATATTATAATGAAATCTGGTCTGAGGACAAAAGAGACCTACTCAAGAAAGACCTATGACGCGACAACCATGTGGCTTTCTTGTGCGGATCGATCCAGTCCCATGTCAACGACATGTACCTATATTCATGACTGACTATACAAGTACTATGGCTAGTTAAGAACTGCCATACAGTCATCGAATATACAAGTCTGTGGTTCTATTCGTTCCCACGATTAGAACAGACCTAGGATAGGTTTTATGATTATCAATTAATGGATACTCTACTCATACTATAGCACAAGATATAAATGAAATAGATTAATTGCCTTTATTAATGTGACACAAATAATGTATTCATACAATGAGTCTTAATGTATAATACAAAATACAAGAATCCAATGCCTTAAGAACTAGGGCACACCAACAATCTCCCACTTGCACTAGTTCCAAGTGGGCATTGCCCTAATTCCTATAAATCTAGTATGACCCCCGTGCTGTGTCTGCAGCAGCACTTTGGTCAATGGATCAATAGCATTATTCTTGGTGTCAACCCTCTGCAATGATATGTCACCTCTGTTCACGATCTCCTGAATGAGGTGAAGCTTTCTGAGTACATGCTTGGATCTCTTGTGTGACTGGGGCACCTTAGCTTGTGCGATGGCCCCGTTGTTGCCACAAAAACATCAACTAGGTCAAGGATAGTGGGCACTACTCCCAACTCAGTTATGACTTTCTTGATCCAAACGGCTTCCTTTACAGCTTCGCACGCAGCTATGTACTCAGCTTTCGTTGTAGAGTCAGCAATGGTGGCCTGCTTTGAGGACCTCCAACTAATGGCACCGCCATTCAGGAGAAAAACATAACCAGACTGTGATCCTCATCGGTCTCAAAGCTTGCATCAGTGTAACCTGACACTACCAGCTCATCTTGACCTCCATGCACTAAGAAAGCATCCTTAGTCCGATTAAGGTACTTTAGGATTGCCTTGACAGCCTTCCAGTGTTCTTCCCTAGGGTTCAACTGGTACCAGCTAGTCATACTTAGTGCAAACGCGACATCAGGCCTCGTACATAACATGGAGTACATGATAGATCCAATAGCAGATGCATAAGGGATCTTTTCCATGCTCTCCCTGTCCTTCTTTATTTTAGGACCATCTTTCTTACTCAGCTTCAACCCATGACGCATAGGTAAGAATCCTTTCTTTGCCTTGTCCACGTTGAAACTTTTCAGAACCTTGTCAATGTTCGTGGCCTAACTTAGGCCTAGAAGCTGATTGGATCTATCTCTGTAGATCCTGATCCCTAAGATCGTCTCAGCTTTGCCTAAGTCCTTCATTGCAAAGCACCTACTCAACCACTACTTAACTCCTTGCAGTGTTGGTATGTCGCCTCCAATGATAAGGATGTCATCAACATACAGCACTAGGATGGTGGAAATGCTCCCACTAACCATCTTATACACACAGGGCCTTTAACTTGAAACACCACTTGCAACCTATCACCTTAGCACCCAGAGGTGGATCCACCAAGTTCCATACTTGGTTATCGTGCATAGATTGCATCTCAGCCTCCATGGCTTTACACCATTGATCTGAGTGTGGGCTTCCAACAGCCTCTTGATAGGTCTTAGGCTCCTCTTGGTCAATGACCATAAGGTCCCCATCATCAGTTATGAAAAAGCCGTACCTCTCTGGCTGATGACGTGTCCTACCAGACCTTCTAAGGTCCTGTGCAACCGGTTCTGGTTCCTCAATTTCTTGAGTAGTCAGATCGGTTCCCGAAGCATCCTCAGCAGTAGCTGCAGGAGTTTGTGAGTCTTGAACTTCTGAAAGTTCAATATTACTCCCACTGTCTCTCTTGGAAAGGAATTCCTTCTCCAAAAAGACTGTATTTCTGGCTATGAAAACTTTGTTTTTGGCCAGATTGTAGAAGTAATAACCCTTAGTTTCATTAGGGTAACCCACAAACTGGCACTTGACAGATTTGGACTCAAGTTTGCCACTTGTCAATTTCTTAACATGTGCATCACAGCCCCAAATCTTCAAGAAGGAAACATTGGGCTTTCGGCCTTTCCATAGTTCATATGGTGTTCCCTCAACTGCCTTGCTTAGTGTATTATTAAGAATGTAAGCAGCTGTCTCTAAAGCATATCCCCAAAAGGAGACAGGGAGTGTAGCATAACTCATCATCGAGCGGACCATGTCTAGTAAGGTCCTATTCCTCCTTTCTGACACTCCATTCCACTGGGGTGTACCAGGAGGAGTGAGTTGGGATACAATCCCACACTCTCTCAAAGCCGAGTCAAACTCTTGGCCCAAATATTCACCCCTTCGGTCAGACCGAAGTGCTTTTTTTTTCTTGCCAAGTTGGTTTTCTACTTCATTCTTAAAGTCCTAGAACCTTTGGAGAGTCTCAGACTTATGCTTCATCAAATACACATAACTGTATCTGCTGAAGTCATCCGTGAAGGTCACGAAGTACAGAAAACCAGATCTAGCACTAGTGCTCATTGGGCCACATACATCAGAATGTATTAGCTCCAATGGCTCTGAGGCCCTTTCAGCAGTCTTTCTAAAAGGCGCCTTTGTCATCTTGCCTCTCAAACAAGATTCGTATGTGTCATAAGACTAGATGTCAAATAACCCTAGAACTCCACTAGAGTGAAGCCTAGCTATGCGCTTCTCATTTATATGGCCAAGTCGACAATGCCAGATGTAAGTAGGATTAAATTCATTTTGTTTAATCCTTTTAGTATTTATGTTATAGATTGAACTTTCATGTTTTAGATCAAGGATATATAAGCTATTTTCAAGAAATGCTGTTCCATAAATAATATTGCCACATTGCATAGAAATTCTACCATGTCCATTATTAAATACAAAACCAGAAATATCCAACAAAGAAACAGAAATAATCACAGGTACAAAATAATAGTTTCTTAGTTCCAAAACAAGTCCACTAGGCATCTCCAAGAAATAATCTCCGATCTCCATGGCCTAAACCCGGGCACCATTTCTGACTCGAAGATCTACTTCTCCAGATCCTAATAATCTCCTATTTCTTAGACCCTGCACATTTGAACAAATGTGAGATCCACATCCAGTGTCCAAGACCCAAGATGTAGAAATAGCCTGATTAATCTCAACAACATAAATACCTGAAGCAGCAGTTTTGCCCTTCAGTTGCTCCCTTAGCTTTGGACATGAGCTCTTCCAGTGCCCCTTCTCATGACACTCATAGCAGACATCGTCAGGAGAAGCAATCCTTGCTTTAGGTTGGCCCACCACCTTTTTGCCATCAGCCTTGGCCTTGGCCTTAGATTTGGCCTTTCCCTTAGCAATGGATGTATTGCCCTTGTTTACCAGCAATACTTCAGGAGTCTTCTTAAGAGACTGCTCAGTAAGCTTGAGCATGCCATACAGCTCAACTACCAATTTATCCAACCCTTGCATATGGTAATTCATGATAAACTGGTTGTAAGACTCAGGAAGTGACCTGAGAATAATGTCTGCTGCCAAGTCCTATGGAATTGGCGAGCCGAGGTGGGCAAGTGTATCAATATACCCTTTCAACTTTAGCACATGAGTGCTAATAGAAGTCCCAGCTGCCATCACAGTCGTGCAAAGTGCCTTAGTTGTCAGGTAACGTTCCTGACGAGCCTGATCTTGGAACATCTTTTTAAGCTGATCCATCATCTCATAAGCATGCTCGTCCATGAATTGCTTCTGAAGATCAGAAGCCATGGTACCCAGTATGAGGCATGAGACATCTCAGTCATCCCTTACGTGCCGGTCATACTGCTCCACCATCGCCGTGGTGACGCCTCGACCTGCAGGAGGGCCAGCTGGTAAAGGAGCATTCAGTACATACTTCTTAGACTCTTATCTAAGAACTCTTTATAAGTTCCTAGCCCAGTCTAGGAAGTTAGTCCCCGAAAGCTTTTCCTTCTCCAAGAGTGACCTAAGTGAGAGTGAGTTGTTGTTTGTTGCAGCCATTTAAATTGCTTAACCAAAATGGGATTATCTACATGGAAGAAATCATTGCTTGAGTTAGAAATAAAAGACTTTTAAGCCAATTCAAATTAATAATCCGATTTTAATTTGTTTATTGGTGTTGTTAATTGGCTGACTTGACCAAGATCCACAACTTATCAATGACTGGCCAAATTAGGGCTCGCTAACCAACCATTGATTCGTTTAGTAGGACAACCTATCCAATCCTTCCATGAAGGACTCTTGGTTTGATGGGCTTATTGACACTTTACCCATCTGTGCTTAGGGCCCGCTCTGAGCTAATGCTACCCATGTTGAGTCAAACCACCATTCACATGTTAACAATACCAAGTATCTTAACCCTCGACAGCCCCCCGAATACTACAATGTACCTAGCTAGGGCATGGCGCACATTGCAGCATCAATGGGAGGAAGAGGTGTGAATGTGGGAAGCACTTTTAAGCGACTCAATATTTTAATTTCCGGATTATAATTAAGTGATACGGCTTAGCATGCATAAACACGGGTAATAATTTGGTGATCCATACATCCATATTATATGACAAATGCAATAGCATACTTAATTTAAAATAAATGAGATCCTATGGGCCTTTAATTACAACCTAATGAAAAACTAGATGTCCTATCTAATTCTTCATGAGCCGGGCTGCAATCCTTCTTGGGCTCCCACCATGGGCTTTCTCCATCTGGGCTTTTCCCTCATATTTGATGCAATTACAATAATTTTGTAAAATAAAATCTATTTTAAAATTACATCAAAATAAAAAATGGCACGCAGGCCATATTTCCCAAAATTAAATTACAACCAATAATAATTTAGGGCCCATAGAACTCAACATAACATTTCAAACAAAGTACCTGTCGTGCACATACACACCAATATGATGCATGATCATGGCATTTCAAATTGTAAATATAAATGTTAAGCCGAGTTACTTAAGGTGAAATCGCCAATTTTAACAAATGTGACTAAGGCCCATAAAGGCCCAATGGATAACATCCATAAATGCAAAATTAACAATTTTGCTCCCATTTGAATTTGTGTTGTCACAAATTTAAAATTTAGCTCTCCCAATTTTAACTGGTGTCACGGTTTATTGGGCCAATTTCACAAAGTCCATATTCAATTTAATATGCAAACAATTAAATTAAATATGCATGCCAACAAAATAAATAATTTAAATACAAATTAATTAAAAAAAAATTAATTCAATTTGCATTAGGGTCCGGGATAAAAAATACCCGCAAAATCCAAAACCGGACCCAAAACCCGTGTGCGGCAGCAGCCAGCTGCTGCATGGCATGCTGCTGCAGCCAGCAGCTGCTGCGCACGCAACAGCCTGCTGCAGGTGAGGGAATCGCAAAATTTGCGATTCCCTTCACCCAAAATCATTTTTTTTAAACTTATTAAATCATTAAAAAAAAAACATCCATCAAAATATCCAAATAAAACCCAAAACAACTTTAGATGGAAACCAATTGGGGAAAATAATAAAAAACCCCAATCCAAAAATTTTAGGGTTAATCCAAAAAACAAAACCAATTGAATAAAACCCTAAAATCACAAGTTAGAAACCCATTCTTTCTTCAAGAATGCTTTCAAGAACCAATTCCAATCAATCTAATGGACAAAACCTAGGCTCTGATACCACTATTGGGATTCGTCATTGGAAAAATAACGTGGGGCAGCGGAAAATAGACCGTTTAAAATTTCCTAAAATCCACCTATCGTGTCCAATTACCATTGATTAGAATAAAATCAAATAAGAATCAAGAGAGATTAACTCACCGGATTCGTCTCCTCTAGAGACTGCTGCAGAATCGTTTCTTGAAACTGTGATCTCTAAAGTCCAGTGCACGACCAACTATTGAGCGGGAACCGGTGCTAGTCGAAGACGCGAAGGAATGGAGGTTTAATGCTGGGATTTTCGGCTGTTTTGGGGCTGCTGTTGGTGGCTGAAATTTCCAGCAATTAATTAGAGTTTAATTAGGGTTTTATTGCTTAAGTGTGCCCTTATATAGACACCTTATCTAATTGGGTTTTAAATAGGTTAATTAAACCCAAGCCCACTAGGATTATAATTACATAAATAAACTTTAATTAAAAAGTATATACTATGTAATTTAATTCCATTTGGCTAAATTTAATTACCCCTAAATAAAATTAAAACACACTTAAGTAAATACAATACATGTATTTAATTTTCCTACTTAGGAAAATTATTTAATTAATTGTTTACTTTATGTAATTCAATTAATTATATTATGTAAACTTATTAATTAAATTAAATTCAACCCAATGTCAATTAATTACCTTGACACCGAATGTCAACTAATTAATTAACGCATTCCTTCCAATGTACATTACATGTACAATTTCTATAAGTTCTAGCTTAGTTGATCTATGTGCACGATCCTATGGGTCTGTCTTTATGTTGGCAGTAGGCCCAAGGCCCACAGATTGTAAGTGGGTTCTAGCAAACCATTACAGCCCAATTAAGATAGAGATGCAGCAGTCTTTAGAAGACACTCACCCGGTAGTAATCTCATAGTGTCCTATGCCTAACGATATCGATATGAATAAACAAGAGGCATGGTGTTCGTCAACCTCTTCTGTTGTTTATTATATTTCTTGATCTTGAGTTGACTGATTAATCAAATAAGCAACCAACTTATTTGGGTATGGCCATACACTTATCAGTCCCACTCATCAAGTGGCCAATGATATCATCTCGGTGTTACCCAAGTGGCAATTCCATCACTTCATCATCAATATCAACATGTTGACTGGTCCACCCAATCATACCCGTATGTAGCATCCTTTTACAGACCTGTTAGGCGTATGTCAAAGTGAACCGGATTCCATATTGATATTATAATGAAATCTGGTCTGAGGACAAAAGAGACCTACTCAAGAAAGACCCTATGACGCAACAACCATGTGGCTTTCTTGTGCGGATCGATCCAGTCCCATGTCAACGACATGTACCTATATTCAAGACTGACTATACAAGTACTATGGCTAGTTAAGAACTACCATACAGTCATCGAATATACAAGTCTGTGGTTCTATTCGTTCCTATGATTAGAATAGACCTGGGATAGGTTTTATGATTATCAATCAATGGATACTCTACTCATATTATAGCACAAGATATAAATGAAATAGATTAATTGCCTTTATTAATGTGACACAAATAATGTATTCATACAATGAGTCTTAATGTATAATACAAAATACAAGAATCCAATGCCTTAAGAACTAGGGCACATAAACAATCTCCCACTTGCACTAGTTCCAAGTGGGCATTGCCCTAATTCCTATAGATCTGGTATCACCGCCATGCTTTGTCTGCAGCAGCACTTTGGTCAATGGATCAGCGGCATTATTCTTGGTGTCAACCCTCTGTAATGATATGTCACCTCTGTTCACGATCTCCTGAATGAGGTGAAGCTTTCTGAGTACATGCTTGGATCTCTTGTGTGACTGGGGCACCTTAGCTTGTGCAATGGCCCCGTTGTTGCCATAAAAATATCAACGGGTTTTGGAAAATGAATGGAATTAATACATAAAAGAACCAAGACCTAAGTCTCGATGGATATTGTAGAGTCGCCACCTGGCTCAGCTCAATCGGGAAATTCTTATGTAGCTGAACTGGACGAACGGTCGCTACACTATCCAGAGATTCAGGTCCGGACAAGTCCCTTATTTCGTATCTAATTAAAATAAATATTTCCAATGTTCTCAAATGGTATTTCAAAATCTAAAGCCAATTTTATTGAATATAAAAGGCATACAGCGCGCATACAAATATATAATACAAAAATAAAGAAAAATAAATATTAATTGACTTGCAACCAAATCGAATAGAAAAATAAAAACACTCGCCTCACTGATACAATCGCCTAGGATACACGAGAATCTAAAAAATATTTACAACCGCCTAAATACATGATTAATTCTATTTAAATACAAATAAAATAAAAAATATATAAATAAAAGCTGCAAAACAAAGGTTAGCACAATTTATACGGCACGCCACAAGTTGGACTCAAACATGACAGAACGGAAAATCAAGAATTGGGGGCATGCATTTAGGGGATAACCGGGTTGGCTCTGTTAGACCTGGAAAACATTTTGAAACGTCCCTGTATTTTGGTTTTTGTGGGAAAATCATTTTGAAAACAATTTTTCCGGTTTACATGCATTTTTACATATTAAGTGGGTCGGTTTTCGGGAGAACTGGGTCTCCGTCGTGGTATTGTTCTAATATGCAATTTTACGGGAAATTAAACCTAAGGTAGTGAATGCAGATATCAAAATTCATTTTGATGATTTTCGAATTTTTCTTATTTTTATGGATTTTTAGAAATTTTTTATTGGGTAAGGCTGAAATTCTGATTCTAGAACAAGAGTTACAGTCATGTGACTGTAACTACAGTCGTACGACTGTAAATGGTTCAGGATCAGTATTTTGCCAAAATTATTTTGAATCAAAAGTGGAAGAACACAATCTGGGAATTAAGAAAACTCATACGACTATATATACAGTCATACGACTATTCAACAAAACCAAGGACAATCGTGCGACTGTTCTTAATTCCCAGAAACAGAAGCACAAAAATGCAGCAGAAAACAGATAAAAATCACTTCAAACACCTAGAAAGCGAGAAAAAGTATAAGGAAAGGGAGTGTCTACCTTTTTAGAAGCTAATCCAAGTCGTTTTGACCCCTGGCGTCGCTCTAATACTAACAAATTCGCACTTTTTCCTTTGAAATTGAAGTTGAGAGCTTTATGTCCAAAAATCCAAATTGCAAAGGATTCTAATGATTTAAGTCCGGATTTTTGATTTGGTTTGAAGTTAGCTGATTAACCTAGGGATTTCTAACAAATTTTAATCCTAATTCTGAGAATTGAAAGAAAATAAAAGAGGAAAAGATGAATTTTTATGGGTTTTTCCACTTCTTTCTTTTCCTTCTCTCTTTTCTCCTTCTCTCTCTAAGTCTTTCACCAGAAATCCACCTCCCTCTCTTTCTCCCTTTTCTTCCCCTTTTCTACTCTGATTTTTCGCCTTACTTGCTGCAACACTGGAGCAATTAATGCTCCTTCTCTCTCTCCTCCATTTTCTGCTGCAGAGGTATGGGCTCCTGTAATTTTTCTGATATTACAGTCGTACGACTGTAAGAATAGTCGTACGACCATAAACCTTTTTTTTAAGTATAGAAAATTCCAGCGCTTACAGCTGCCCTTCGCGTGATCAAATTCGACATCTAGCTCCAGGTTCACAACACCTGAGATGATGAATTTGAGAGCGTGAATTAAAGCGCCGTAAACACTGGAATGAATCTTCTGATGAGATAGGCCGATATCGGGTCTAGGTTACCCGAGGCGATGCTGGGGAGGAAATAAGCCAATGTCAGGTTTAGGTTACCCAAGGCAAAGGAAAAGATGGATTGCAGTTAAGCCGATATCGGGTTTATGTTACCCAAGGCAAAGGAAGATGGATTATGGATTGGCCAATATCGGGTCTATGTTACCCGAGGCAAAGTTGATGAAGAGATTGGCCAATACTGGGTCTAGGTTACCCGAGGCGAGCTTGATGAAGAGATTGGCCGATACCGGGTCTAGGTTACCTGAGGCGAGCTTGATGAAGAGATTGGCCGATACCGGGTCTAGGTTACCCGAGGCGAGCTTGATGAAGAGATTGGCCGATACCGGGTCTAGGTTACCCGAGGCGAGTTTTGCTGGGGAAATAGATGAAGCTGATCTGGATCGATACCGAGTTCACATTACTCGAGGTGGATCTGCTGGGGAAGCGGATGATGAAGCCGATCTGGGATGATACTGAGTTCACATTACTCGAGGTGGATCTGCTGGGGAAGCAGATGATGAAGTCGATTTGGGCCGATACTGAGTTCACATTACTCGAGGCGAACTCGCTGGAGAAAGTTGAGGATATTGAACTGGGGATGAATTCCTGCACTTAAAATGGCAAGTCTTCATTCCTTGATCGAGAGATTTTTAAACAAAAATTTTTGCCTCTTCGATCAAGAATGAAGACTAGCTGGGGATGAGTGATCAATGTATGTAATGCATGAACACGTGATGATGCATATGCACGTGTATGTATTTTTCATCATTTGACGTTTCCTCCTTCCGCTGGAGAAGGACATGTCGTGCCCCTGGTTGATTTTGCTTCCTTCGGGGCTTTGCTTGGTGATTTTTGAAGGAATGAAGTGACTATTAAGAATGTGTGATACTGTTAGGGAGATAATCGTAGTGCTCCTTATAGAGATTTCGCTAGGGAAGAGTGTAGTGACTCGATTGGGGAAATAATTATGGTGTTCTTCATGTAGATTCTGCTGGGGAATCACGTGATGACTCTATGGGGAGTTGATGTGGTGACTTCTGTGGGGAATGTTGGGGACATTATGCTTTTCCTGCTCTGTGGGGGAATTATGAGTTTGTAAGTGCTCTGATTTTTGCCTGGGTCACCCAATACTGGTTTTCAGCCCAGCGAGTTGCTCTGATTTTTGCCTAAGGTGCCTTTTCGGTTTTCACCTTAGCGAGCTTTCCATATGCCCTAACTTTTGCCTAAGCCGCCCAATATGGGTTTTCAGCTTAGCAGGCCGCTCTAATTTTTGCCTGAGGTGCCTTTTCGATTTTTACCTCAGCGAGCTTTTCTTTTTTTTTTTTTTTTTTTTTTTAAGATGATTGAAATGTTGCCATGACCATTTTATTGCTCTTTTAGGAAGATGAAATGGATTTTAGAGGTCAACAAAAGATCTCAAATTGCATGTATTTAGTGTATTTTCACTTGTTAGATAATGTGATGATTTCAGCCAGTTGAATGCAAAGTGCTTTCTTTAAATGTATGTTTATGCAAGACAACTTTGTTTGTGCATTTGTCATAACCATGCAAATATATTTAAGCAAACACTTCACTTTATTGATGAAGTCAAAATGAGTACATTTGAAACAAGTTGGTTCCTAAATGATACATATTCCACACTAAGCCAGAATCCGTCATCAGTCGTCCTTTTCAGGTTTTCCGACTGATTATTTTCTCTCGTGTCTTAACTTTTGCCTAGACCACTCTTTTCGAGTTTTCAGCCTAGCAGACCTCTTTTTTTTTTTTTTTTTTTTTTTTTTTTTTTTTTATACATGATAAAGCTTTAGCCTGTCTTGGTTGATTGGATTAGTGAACTCGTTTCCATCCATGTCCATGATGCTGACAGCGCCTTTTCTAGCACCTTCTTCACCACATAGGGCCCTTCCCAATTAGGTTTGAACTTGCCCCTAACATCAACATTTGAAGGCCTTAGCTGCTTTAGAACCAAGTCACCTATTTTCAACTGCCGTTTGGAATACTTCACATTCCGATTATAGGCTCTGCCCATTCTACGCTGGTACATCTGAAGATGATCCAGTGCCTTTAGTCACCTTTCATCTAGTGCAGCCAACTGCTCATACCTAGCTTGAACCCACTCAGTTTCCGATAATTGAGCTTCCAGGGCAACTCTGAGTGATTTGACTTCTATCTCCACTGGCAACACTGCTTCCATTTCATTTACCAAGGCATAAGGAGTTTCCCCCATTGGTGTTCTGACACTGGTTCTGTGACCCCAAAGAGCATAAGGCAGTTTATCGGCCCAATCTCTGTAAGTGGTTACCATTTTTAATAGGATCTTCTTTATTGCCTTGTTAGCTGCTTCCACTGCACCGTTAGCCTAAGGCCTGTATGGAGAAGACTTATGATGTTCAATTCCATGCTCTGCAAGTAGCTCAGCTATTGCCCCTTGAAACTATACCCCATTGTCAGTTACTATGTGGTTAGGAACCCCATACCGAGTGAAGATATTCTTCTGGATGAACTTGACCATGTGCTTGGGTGTCACATTAGTGAAGGATTCTGCTTTGACCCATTTAGAGAAATAATCAACTGCTACAACTATGAATCTGTGTCCATTAGATGCAGCTGGATGAATTTCACCAATCATATCTATCCCCCATGCTAAAAACAGCCAAGGAGATGCTAGATTCTGTAGCTCAAGTGGAGGAGATGACTGATGTCTGCATAGATCTGACATTCATGACATCTCTTCACTTTTCTTATGCAGTCTACTTGCATCATCATCCAGAAGTAGTCCTGTCTCATGATCTTTCTGGCCATGGCAAGCCCATTCATATGTGGCCCATAGGATCCTGCATGTACCTGCTGCATCACTTCTTCTGCTTCTTGCTCTGTTAGACACCTTAAAAGGACTCCATGTGCTGTTCTTTTGTATAACTTGTCCTCAAAGATTCTAAATTGACTAGCCAGCTTTCTTAGTGTCAACTTATCAGCAGCACTGGCCTCTTCTGGGTACTTTCCCTCCTTAACATACTGGTAGATGTCAAAGAACCATGGCTTTTCTTCAACTGATAATTCTATTACTTCGTGCACTTTGAAGTAAGGATGTCTAGAAACGGCTATAACTAGTGGTTGAACTTGTGTTTCCTCTGGATTTTGCCACATGGAGGACAAAGTAGCTAATGCATCAGCCATCTTATTCTCATCCCTGGGGACATGTATGAATTCACACTGGCCGAATAACCCTTTTCTGAATTGTAGCAGCTCCAAATAAGGCCGTAAGGCTTCTTCCTTTAGCTCCCACTTGCCCTGAGCTTGCCTGATCACTAGAAGTGAATCACCAACAATTAATATATCATTTGCCCCTAAGGTTAATAAAGTTTCCATTCCAAACAAGCATGCTTCATATTCTGCCCCATTGTTGGTTACAGGAAAGATCAGCCTCTTAGATAAAGGAATGACCTCACCATCCGGTGTTGCTATAAGTACCCCGATTCCAGCGCCTTTTCTATTCACTACCCCATCGAAGCACATGACCCATCTTTTCACTTCCACCATGGCTACTTGCTCATCAGGGAATTCCAGGTTCTCTGTGTAATCTGATTCTAGGGGTTGGTTTGCCAAAAACTCTGCCACGGCTTGCTCTTTAATGGTTTTCTTCGTGATGTACTCGATGTCAAATTCAGACAAAAGTAACAACCACCTGGACAGCTTCCCAACCAATGCTGGTGCTTCATAGAGATACTTCATTGGATCCACCTTAGCCACGGCTTGTATCTTGTAGGATTGAAAATAGTGACGTAGCTTCTTGGTCAACCAAATCATTGCCACACATGTCTTTTCCACTAGTATGTACTTGGTTTTGTACTCCAACAATTTCATGCTAAGATAGTAGATAGGATATTCCTTCTTGCCATCCTGTTCTTGTGCAAGCATTGACCCTATAGAGGATTCTTCAACTGCCAAATACAAAATCAGAGGCTTCCCTGGAATTGGAGGACTCAACACTAGTGGCTTTACCAGGTAAGCCTTAATCTTCTCGAATGCCAGCTGACACTTGTCATCCCACACAACCGGCTAATCTTTCTTTAATAGCTTGAAGATTGGTTCACAAGTGGAGGTTAACCGTGCTATAAAGCAGCTAACATACTGTAAAGAACCCAGGAATGATCGAACTTCTGTTTCTGTCTTTGGGGCTGGCATATCTTGGATGGCCTTGATTTTGTCCGGGTCCATTTCTATACCCCTCTGGCTGACTACATGACCCAACAGCTTCCCTGATGTGAACCCGAACATGCACTTCTTGGGGTTAAGTCGCAAGTTGTACTCTCCAATGTGTGTTAGAAATCTATCAAGGATAACAGGGTGTTCTTCCCGGGTTGTTGATTTAACAAGCATATCATCGACATACACCTCAACTTCTTTATGGATCATATCATGCAACAGAGTTGTAACAGCTCTTTGATAAGTGGCTCCAACATTCGTTAATCCAAAAGGCATTACTCTATAACAGAAAGTGCCCCACTCTGTGATGAACGATGTTTTCACCTTGTCGATCACATCCATCAGAATCTGATTGTACCTGGAAAAGCCATCCATAAAGGAGTACATTATCGCTTTTGCTGCACTATCAACTAGAACGTCTATATGGGGCAGTGGAAAGTTATCTTTTGGGCATGCTTTATTCAAGTCCCTGTAGTCGATGCATACCTTGACCCTTCCATCCTTTTTAGGCACGGGAACAATGTTGGCTAGCCATTCCATATATTCCACCACTTTGAGAAACCTAGCGTCTATCTGTTTGGCCACTTCTTCTTTCACCAGCGTAGCCCATTCCGGCCTTAGTCTTCTCAACTTTTGCTTTACTGGTCTGAACTTCGGGTCTGTTGGGATTTTGTGCACTGCCGTATCCACACACGGCATGTCTTCATACGACCAGGCGAAAGCTTTAACATGTTTTTAGAGTATTTTTATTAATTCTTTCTCTTCCTCGGATTTAAGCTCGTGTGAAATGAGTACCATTTTAGGGTTTTCATCTGTACTTATATTGATTTCATGCAATGCAGTGTCATGTATGCTAAATATGCTTAATGGTGATTCAAATGCATGTACAGAATTATTAGGATAAAAATCACACAAGTAAGCAAATTGGGATTTCATTGCATTGAAATTATCATAAAGTACATTAGTTACATTGAAAATGGAAGAAATAGATATAACAAAATCATTTTCATCCTCCACAGGGGGAGGGCCTTGTTCTTCATCAGCTTCCATCTTCCCTTTCAGTGCATCATCCGGGATTGCCGCTTTCTCGACCGCCTGTGCCTTAGCTTTTTCCATAATCTTGGTGATTTCAGCAACCACAGAGTCTAAGTTCACTTTGGCCATCAGTTCTTCACCAAATCCCTGCTTGGCCTTTCCAAAAGCTTTGTTCAATGTAGCAGTCAAAGCACCTGAGATGATTTTTGTAGTTTCAGCACAGGCTTTCTTTTCTTCCTCCTTTTCGGCCACCTTTACTGTCGCCTCCATCTCTTTATGGGATTTGCCTTGCCGCACATCAGATTCAACAATGGTTTCTTCTACCATTTCAAGGGCTACTGGCCCCTCCTGGCTTTTCTCAAAATCCACAACATCTGCAAAGATCTCAAAACCAGGGTACTCGACATTTCTGACTAGCACCGGCTCAGCTTGGCCCTTGTAAAGGCTTTCTCCTGCCTTCAGAAATGGCTTCATCATGACCTTGTCATTCTTGCCCTTTTTCAGGTTCTTCTGCTCGGATGACCCCTCTACATAACCAAGGCCGTACTGCTTTGACTTTCCCGAGTCGATCTTGAATTCTGGCACACCTTGCAAATTAATCCCGAGTCCCATTCCTGGGACAAAGTTCAGCTTGTACAGATATCAGGATAGCCACTCCGGTATGTAGTTCTTGTAAAGGACCATAGGGGCATATGTGGTTTCTTCCTCCTTAATGACAGCAACTTGAAATTTGCCAAAAGGAACCACTCCTTCATCCACTACAGCTACCATCGACTGGGTGTCTGCCTCAACAGTCACAATCCTGCCATTCATAGAGAATTTGATCTTTTGATGCAATGTGGAAGGAATACCTCCCAAAGGATGGAACCAGGGCCTTCCGAGCAACAGGGAAAACGTGACTGGGATGTCAATCACCGTAAAGGCAACTGTAGACCTAACTGGCCCAACCTCTACTTCCGCCTCAAACATCCCTATCACTGTTCTTTTGGAGTCATCATATGCTTGGATGACTGTTGAAGATCTCTTTAACACTTCTTCACTCAGCCCCAGAAATGGCAACATCTTTAGTGGGCAGATATTCAGTGCCGACCCATCATCCACCATAACGCAAAGCATGACCTTATCCATCACATGAGCTCTAACATAAAGAGCCTTGTTGTGGGCCTTCACTTCAGCAGGCAGGTCTTTCTCGAAGAATACAATATCAAGACCCCTAACATGAACTTTGTCTAACAAACAGCACATAGCCTCTGGTGAAGCTATAGGGGAGACTGCAATCTCTGATAGTTTCTTCACTAGAGCAGCCCTGTGCTCCTTGGAGGTCAGAAGCAAGTGCCATAAGCTAGCTTGAGCAGGAGTTTTCTTCAGTTGGGAAATGACTAGGTCCTCCTTCTCAACTCCTTTCGGCGCCAGAGTACTGCCCGACCCATTCATCGGTGCTTTATCTTTCACCTTATCTGCTGGTTGAGAGACCCTTCCACTTCGGGTCACATGCTGCACTTCCTGAATCTTTATCTTCTCAACAGTTGGGAGTTTAACTGCCTCTCTTCTGTCACATTCTTCGTCCTCATCTTTGGAGTTAAGATCATCCAGACTTATGGGCTTGATCTCCTTACATCCCTCCTTTTTCTCATATTCGGGTTCCACTTCAGGTTCCCCTACCGCCACTGCCTGAATCGTAGGGTTCGCTTGCAGAACTTGTGCAAATATAAAGTTAGACGGCAACCCTGACTAGACCATGTTAACCCTCTTCTCAAATGCCGGCAGTGGGTTGGTTTTAGTGCTAGGTTTGGGTGGTTCTTACAGCTTTCCTTCGTCGATGAGCTTCTGGATAACGTCCCTTGGCTTGTAGCAGTTGTTGGTTTGATGGCCTGTCACTACGTGATAAGTGCAGAAATTATCTTTATCAGCTTTAGACGGCCTCTCAAATGGCCTTAAAGACTGTAGCAGGCCACCATTCCTACACTTGGCAAATATCTTTGTCAAAGTAAGAGTCCAGGGCATTATGCCTTGTCCTCCAGGACCCCTATTCTGGTTGCCTTGCTGCTGATTCATAGTAGCCACTTTAACCTACTTCACCACTGATGATTGCCCTTGTTTGCCACTGGAACCTGATCCAGAACCACTGCCAGACCCAGCTGCTGCGGTTGATCTATACCCTGTACTTCTTCCCCCTTTCTGACCAGTTGGCTTCTCCTCTTCATCCCTTTTTATCTTTATGGCCATACTGTAAACCTCGCTAAGCTCCTTAAAGGGATGGAATTTCATGTTGTTCTTGAAAATATCTTTGCTGCCATCAATGAGCTTTTGTATAAGCTCATCTCCATCAGGGCGGTTCTTTAGGAGGATCATCTTGTTCATTCGCCTTTGGTAGTATTCATCGAAGGGCTCATTGAATTTCTGCTTCACCCTCTCCAAATCATGCAGCTTCACCTAGATTTTGGTGTTGAAGCTGTAGTATTTAATGAAAGCCGCAGACAAAGCTTCCCAATCAGATTGCTCCTCCTCTAACAGCGAGTTATACCATCCTAAAGCACCTCCCTCCAGTGTGGTGGGGAAAAGATTAATCAATTGTTGCTTTGTAGCGCCTGCTGTTAGCATAACCCGGGCGAACAAATTCACATGGGCCTCCGGCGAGCCCATTCCTTTGTAAGTGGAGACTTTCGGCACTTGAAAGCCGATAGGAAATGTCTCGATGCCCCTGCTGATCATGGCATCAACATTCACCCCTTTCTTAGATTCAGCACTGATACCGACCCCCTTCTTCAACTGGGCCAAGACTTCATCTAGTTCAGAGCACTTGGCTTTCATCCTCTGTTCCATAGCTGCCTCCATCTCCTGCAGCTTTTCCAAGCTAGCTGAAGCGTCACCACCATGTTGGGATGACTCAGCTTTTTTTTCTTTCCCAGCTCCACTACCACCGGCATCACCAGCTTCCCTCACGACTGCCCGCATCTCTTCCTTCAACATGTCGCGGAAGTCTTGGGATCTGAAGAAGTCTCTCAAAACATCAGCCATGCTTGGTGTCTATTCTGCCATATTCACTCCTTCCCCAGGTTCAGAATCACTGTCACTCTCAACTACCCACTGTCCCCAGGTTCAGAAGCTTGGCATCTTGTCCAAGGTCACTTCAGTGTATTCTGCTTGGGAGTAGACAGGGGATATTAGGGTCGTGAATGAATGACGTGATATGACATGGAAATTAAGACATTGAACATGCTTGAGATGAACGGAGTGGAATTATGTATGGAATGATGATATGGATGGTTTCTTTTTATTATTTTTTTTTCCTTTTTTTTTGGGCATTCCAAGAACACCCAATGCTTATGCAAAAATGTCACGCGTGGGCCGCCACACAGACAGGGATTCGGCACCTATGGGGCACCTATTGAATTCCTGAAATGGTCGCATGTATACCGACACACGGACGGAGTTTTGACATTTTGTAGGTCTATTAGATGATACGAAATGGTCACATGGGCCAGGCCCATGGACAAGGTTTTGATGCTTTTGAGCATATGATATGGAATGATGTTATGAGAAAATCCCGTGTAACAAGGACACGGATAAGGATTCGGCATTCGAGGAACGCCTTTCATGATTTAGTGACGTTATGGACCTATATGTATACTAATTGGGCACTCGGGGAGTACCTTGAATGGTAAATTAATGTCATGAAGTGATCGGATGTGGACCACGATGTCATGTGATGTTCATGATAAATAGGTGTGACGTCATGAAGTGCATCGTGTAAATTGTTACACAAAAATGGGCCTAAGACTGTTGTGGCTTTTATTAAATGAAATGATTTTGGTGGAATGGCCGAATGCAATCCGGTGCATCGGCAAAACACGGGTAAGTTTGGGCACCCGATATGTTATGAAATGGAATGGGATGGTCATGATAGGCGTCCTTGAAATGCCCCTTAATTTAATTTAAGTGAAATGTGGTGAATGAATATGTCACACAATATGCAAATGGCTGCACGAAGACATGGGTTAGGATGCATGACACACGTAATGATGTTATGTATGTTATGTGAAAAAATGCTAATCACACAAGTTTAATGTTATAGCTGAAAAAGAAATCGTTAGTGTGAATGACAAACAAATGAATTAATGTTTTGCAAATGAAATAAAATGCAAATGGCTGCATAAAAATGTGGGTTAGTATCACACAAAAATGTTTGTGTATGGTATGTCACGTGTATGGGAAATCGTGATTATGGTATGTTATGCACGCGTTGGTAGCAAAGGCGATGTGTCATGAGACGGTGAGGAACACATAGCAAGCAAAGTGAATTCTTCCAACCTTATTCCTCTAACGTGGTCAGTCTCAAAAAATTTCTAACCGAGTCCTAGGCGGGGTTCACTTCGATCACCAACCAGGGGTGATGAAGGCACGATTTTATTATTATTATTCACACAATTATTTTGGTATCCTAAGGGAGTCCAACTAGAGCTGCCTATATGGGTTCGGTCAGAATCGGGATAACATCAAGGCTCTCATAGCAAGATATACTCCTCACTTCTCCCCACTCAAGGGTCCTAGCAAAGGGGTTCGTACGAGGCTATGAGTGGTGTTTCGTATTCGTGCCCCTAAGACCAAGAGGAACTTAGGCGACACTTCAACAATCAACCAGGCTATAGAGGGATACCTAAACTAATGCAAAAATTGCTAACTAAAATGCAAATAAAATACCAAAAGAGAATCATCTGCCTTATTTCAATTAGACACTTTTCAGGGCTTGTCAAATTCTTTTAAGTTTTTGAGAAAACTTTTTAAGAAATCCCCAGCGGAGTCGCCACTGTGAGCGGACGACGCCTTTTCGATGGGACGCGGGACTCCCTTTCGGAATGGGGTGCCTCGATCTCGGGCGGGCCCCTCCCTCGCGTGGGGTTTTTATAAATAGAAAATGGGTTTTGGAAAATGAATGGAATTAATATATAAAAGAACTGAGACCTAAGTCTCGATGGATATTGTAGAGTCGATCCAGTCCCATGTCAACGACATGTACCTATATTCATGACTGACTCTACAAGTACTATGGCTAGTTAAGAAATGCCATAGAGTCATTGAATATACAAGTCTGTGGTTCTATTTGTTCCCACGATTAGAACAGACCTTGGATAGGTTTTATGATTATCAATCAATGGATACTCTACTCATATTATAGCACAAGATATAAATGAAATAGATTAATTGCCTTTATTAATGTGACACAAATAATGTATAATACAAAATACAAGAATCCAATGCCTTAAGAACTAGGGCACGCCAACAATCTCCCACTTGCACTAGTTCCAAGTGGGCATTGCCCTAATTCCTATAGATCTGGTATCACCGCCGTGCTATGTCTGCAGCAGCACTTTGGTCAATGGATCAGTGGCATTATTCTTGGTGTCAACCCTCTGCAATGATATGTCACCTCTGTTCATGATCTCCTGAATGAGGTGAAGCTTTCTGAGTACATGCTTGGATCTCTTGTGTGACTGGGGCACCTTAGCTTGTGCGATGGCCCCGTTGTTTCCACAAAAACATCAACGGGTTTTGGAAAATGAATGGAAATAATACATAAAAGAACCGAGACCTAAGTCTCGATGGATATTGTAGAGTCGCCACCTGGCTCAGCTCAGCCGGGAAATTCTTATGTAGCTGAACCGGACGAACGGTCGCTACACTATCCAGAGATTCAGGTCCGGACAAGTCCCTTATTTCGTGTCTAATTAAAATAAATATTGTCAATGTTCTCAAATGGTATTTCAAAATCTAAAGCTAATTTTATTGAATATAAAAGGCATATAGTGCGCATACAAATATATAATACAAAAATAAAGAAAAATAAATATTAATTGACTTACAACCAAATCGAATAGAAAAGTAAAAACACTCGCCTCACTGATACAATCGCTTAGGATACACGAGAATCTAAAAAATATTTACAACCGCCTAAATACACGATTAATCCTATTAAAATACAAATAAAATCAAAAATATATAAATAAAAGCTGCAAAACAAAGGTTAGCACAATTTATACGGCACGCCACAAGTTGGACTCAAACATGACAGAATGGGAAATCAAGAATTGGGGGCATGCATTTAGGGGATAACTGGGTTGGCTCGGCTAGCCAGCCCTGTTAGACCTGGAAAACGTTTTGAAACGTCCCTGTATTTTGGTTTTTGTGGGAAAATCATTTTGAAAACAATTTTTCCGGTTTACATGCATTTTTACATATTAAGTGGGTCGGTTTTTGGGAGAACTGGGTCTCCATCATGGCATTGTTCTAACATGCAATTTTACGGGAAATTAAACCTAAGGTAGTGAATGCACATATCAAAATTCATTTTGATGATTTTTGAATTTTTCTGAATTTTATGGATTTTTAGAAATTTTTTATGGGGTAAAGCTGAAATTCTGATTCTGGAACAAGAGTTACAGTCGTGCAACTGTAGTTTACAGTCGTGCAACTGTAGTTTACAGTCGTGCAACTGGTTCAGGATTAGGATTTTGCCAAAATTATTTTGAATCAAAAGTGGAAGAAAACAATCTGGGAATTAAGAACACTCGTACGACTGTTCAACAAAACCAAGAATAGTCGTGCGACCGTTCTTAATTCCCAGAAATAGAAGCACGAAAATGCAGCAGAAAACGCATAAAACTCACTTCAAACACCCAGAAAGCGAGAAAAAGTGTAAGGAAAGGGAGTGTCTACCTTTTTAGAAGCTAATCCAAGTCGTTTTGACCCCTGGCGTCACTCTAATCCTAACGAATTCACACTTTTTCCTTTGAAGTTGAAGTTGAGAGCTTTATGTCTAAAAATCCAAATTGCAAAGGATTCTAATGATTTAAGTCCGGATTTTTGATTTGGTTGTGAAGTTAATTGATTAACCTAGGGATTTCTAACAAATTTTAATCCTAATTCTGAGAATTGAAAGAAAATAAAAGAGGAAAAGATGAATTTTTATGGGTTTTTCCACTTCTTTCTTTTCCTTCTCTCTTTTCTCCTTCTCTCTCTAAGTCTTTCACCAGAAATCCACCTCCCTCTCTTTCTCCCTTTTCTTCCCCTTTTCTACTCTGATTTTTCTGCTTACTTGCTGCAACACCGGAGCAATTAATGCTCCTTCTCTCTCTCCATTTTCTGCTGCAGAGGTATGGGCTCCTGTAATTTTTCTAATATTACAGTCGTATGACTGTAATTTTTAAATTACAGTTGCATGACTGTAAGAATAGTCATACGATCATAAACCTTTTTTTTTTTAAGTATAGAAAATTCCGGCGCTTACACTAGCAGACTATCTTTTTTTTTTTTAAATAGTAAGGCTTCAGGCGGTCTTGGTTAGCAGGATTTGCAAATTCATTCCCATCCATGTTCGCGATGCTTACACCACCTTTAGATAGCACTTTCTTCACAACATAGAGGCCTTCCCAATTCGGTCTGAACTTCCCTCGGGCGTCCATATTCGTAGGCCTTAACTGCTTCAGAACTAGATCCCAGACTTTTAACTGTTGTCTGGGATACTTCACATTTCGATCATAAGCTCTCGCCATTCTGCGCTGATACATTTGTAGGTGATCCAGTGCTTTCAACTGCTTTTCATCTAACACTGCCAACTGCTCGTACCTAGCCTAAGCCCATCTCATTTCTGATAGCTAGGCTTCCAAAGCTACTCTGAGTGACTTGAGTTCCATTTCCATTGGCAACACTACTTCCATCCTATACATCAAGGCATAGGGAGTTTTGCCCATTGGCGTTCTGACGCTGGTCCTATAACCCCAAAGAGCATATGGAAATTTGTCGGCCCAGTCCCTGTAGGTGGTTACCATCTTTGACAAAATCTTCTTAATCGACTTGTTAGCCGCTTCCACTGCACCATTAGCCTATGGTCTGTACGGAGAAGACTTGTGATGTTCAATGCCATGTTCTGAGAATAGCTTAGCTATTGCCCCTTGGAATTGCACCCTATTTTTATTCACTACATGGTGAGGGATTCCGTATCGGGAGAATATGTTATTCTGAATGAACTTAACCATCTGCTTAGCTGCCACACTAGAGAAGGATTGTGCTTCTACCCATTTTGAGAAATAGTCTACTGCAACCACTATGAATCTGTGCCTATTAGGAGCTATAGGATGAATTTCTCCAATCATGTCAATCCCCCACATGGAGAACGGCCAAGGAGATGCTAGATTTTGTAATTCGAGTGGTGGCAGATGACTGATATACACATAGATTTGGCATTCGTGACATCTTTTTACCTCCTTCACACAATCAGACTACATTGTCATCTAGAAGTATCCCTATCTTGTTATCTTTCTAGCCATGGTGATCCCATTCATATGCAGCCCGCAGGATCCGACATGTACTTGCTGCATTACAGTTTCTGCTTCTCGTTCTGTAAAACATCTCAGAAGAACCCTATTTGCAGTTCTTTTGTACAGCTTATCTTTGAAGATTCTGAATTGGCTGGCTAATCTTCTTAATGAAACCTTATCAGCAATGTTAGCTCCTTCTGGATACTTTCCCTCTTTCACATACTGATAAATGTCAAAGAACCGGGGCTTTACCTTGGCTATTAACTCCATCACTTCATGCATATCAAAGCAGGGTTGCTTGCAAATTGCTATGGCCAGAGGCTGTATCTGTGTCTTTTCCAGATCTTCCACATGGAGGAAAGTGTTTCTAGCGCATCCGCCATCTTGTTTTCCTCTTTGGGAACATGTCTGAACTCGCGCTGGTCAAATAACCCTTTTCTATACTGCAGCAATTCTAAGTAGGGCCGTAATGCTTCCTCTTTCAAGTCCTAGTCACCTTGTGCCTGCCTAATCACCAAGAGTGAATCCCCAACAATTAAGAAATCATCTGCCCCTAATGTTAGGAGGGCTTCCATTCCGAATAAGCACGCTTCATACTTTGCCCCATTGTTGGTTATGGAGAAATCCAATCTCTTTGACAGTGGGATAATCTTGCCATCTAGCATTGCTATGATCATGCCAATTCCAGCACCCTTTCTGTTTATGGCACCATCGAAGCACATAACCCATCTCCTTACTTCCACTATAGACAACTGTTCGTCAAGGAACTTTAGACTTTCCATGAGGTCTGATTCTAATGGCTGGTTTGCTAGGAATTTTGCCACAGCTCTCCCCTTGATAGTTTTCCTAGTGATACTCGATGTCGAATTCTGATAGAAGTAGCAACCATCTGGATAATTTTCCAACCAACATCGGTGCCTCGTATAAGTATTTCATCGGATCCACTTTAGCCATGGCTTGTACCTTGTATGACTAAAAGTAGTGGTGCAACTTCTTGGTCAGCCAAATCAATGCCACACATGTCTTCTCCACCAGTGTGTACTTGATTTCATATTCTAGCAGCTTCTTACTGAGATAGTAGATAGGATACTTCTTCCTTTCATCCTGCTCTTGTGCCAGCATTGCCCCTATGGAGGAGTCTTCAACAGCCAAGTACAAAATCAAAGGCTTTCCTGGAGTTGGTGCGCTTAGGACTGGTGGATTTACCAGGTAAGCCTTGATCTTTTCGAAAGCTAACTGACACCTATCATCCCATACAATCAGTTGATCTTTCCTTAATAGCTTGAAAATTGGCTCACAAACTAAAGTTGACTGTGCTATGACACGGTTGACATATTACAATGAACCCAAGAATGATCGGACCTCTTTTTCTGTCTTAGGAGCTGGTATATCTCGGATGGCTTTGATTTTGTCTGGGTCCATCTCTATTCCTCTCTTGCTGACCAGATGACCCAGCAGCTTACCTGATGTAAACCCGAATATGCACTTCTTAAGGTTAAGTCGCAGGTTGTATTCCCCGATGCGCGTAAGAAATCTATCCAGGATAGATTGGTGCTCCTCCCGGTCATTGATTTAACAAGCATGTCATTGACATACACCTCCACTTCTTTGTGAATCATGTCATGCAGCAACATCGTGACAGCCCTCTGGTAAGTGGCCCTAGCATTTTTCAATCCAAATAGCATTACTCTGTAGTAGAAAGTGCCCCACTCTGTGATGAAGGATGTTTTCACTTTGTCAATCACATCCATTAAGATCTGGTTGTACCCTGAGAACCATCCATGAAAGAGTACATTGCTGCCTTGGCTGGACTATCGATTGAAACATCAATGTGAGGCAAAGGGAAATTATCTTTTGAGCAGGCTTTTTTCAAGTCCCTGTAGTTGACACACACTCTGACCCTTTTGTCTTTCTTAGGCACTGGCACAATGTTGGCTAACCATTCTGTATATTCCACCACCTCAAGGAACTTTGCTTCAATCTGGTTAGCCACCTCTTCCTTTACTAATATAGCTCATTCTGGTCTTAGCCGTCTCAACTTCTGCTTTACTGGTCTGAATCTGGGATCTGTTGGAATCTTGTGAACTGCTATTTCTATGTCGACCCCTGGCATGTCTTCGTATGACCAAGCAAAAGCCTTAACATGTTTTTGCAGTATTCTTCTTAATTCTCTCCCTTCTTCAGATTTTAGTTCATGTGAAATGAATACCATTTTAGGGTTTTCTTCTATACTTATGTTAATTTCATGCAATGCAGTGTCATGAATGCTAAATATGCTGATGGTGATTCAAATGCATGTATAGAATTATCAGGATAAACATCACACAAGTAAGCAAATTGGGATTTCATTGCATTAAATTTGTTAAAGAGTACATCGTTCACATTGAAAAGAGAAGAAACAGATACAACAAAAGCATTTTCATCCTCCATAGGCGGAGGGCCTTGAACTTCTTCAGCATCCTTGCTCAGCTCTAGGATGTTGTCCAGGTCAACAGCAATTTTAGATTCTTATTCAGTAGGAAGAGCAGTCTTATCGATCTTAGCCACCTGTGCCTTGGCTTTCATCATGATTCCTGCTATCTCAGTAACCACAGAATCCAAGCTTACCTTGGTCATCAGCTCCTTAGAGGATCCTTCCCTAGATTTTTCAAATGCCTTACCCAAAGCTGCAGTCAGTGCCTCTAAAATTGCTTTCACAGATTCATCATAGACTTTCTCTATAGCTTTCTCCTTGGCCACTTCTACTGCTTCTGCCATTACTTCAGATGGTTTCTCCTAGGGGATGACAGGCTCAACAACTACCTCCTCTACTATCACTGGTGCAACTGGCTCTTCCTGGCTCTTTTCAAAGTCCACAACATCAGAAAATATCTCAAAACCTGGGAGTTTGATGCTCCCGACCTTCATGGGTTTAGCTTACCCCTTGTATAGTTGTTCACCAGCCTTAATGAATGGTTTAATCAGGGGCTTGCCAATCTTTCCCTTCCTCAGACCTTTCTACTTAGAAGCCTCAGCCATGTAGCCTAAGCCAAACTGCCTCGGCTTCCCAGAATTAATGTTAAATTCGGGCACCCCCTGTAGATTGGCTCTGAGTCCCATGCCTGGAACAAAATAATGCCTGTGAAGGTATTTAGACAACCATTCTGGCATATAGTTCTCATAGATAACCATCAGACACTTCGTAGTTTCCTCCTCACTAACCATGGTGACTTGGAATCCACCAAATCGTATGGTCTCCTCACTAACAGCAGCAATCACAGACTGGGAATCTGTCCCGATTGTCACAACCTCACTGCCTACGGAAAACTTAATCTTCTGGTGTAAGGTTGAAGGGACACCCCCTAATGGGTGGAACCATGGCCTCCACAACAGCAAGGAGAAGGTGACTGGAATGTCAATCATAGTAAAGGTAACCATCGACTTGACCGGTCCCACTTCCACTTTAGCTTCAAAAGTACCAATTACAGTCCTTTTGGAATCATCATAGGCCCTGATCACAGTGGAGAATTTTTTCAGACTGTCTTCACTCAGACCCAGGAATGGCAGCATCTTCAGTGGACATATATTCAGGGCAGACCCGTCATCTACCATCACGCATGGCATAACTCGGTCCAGGAGGTTAACCTTGACATACAGAGCTTTGTTGTGGGCCCTTCCTCCATGTGGTAGGTCTTTTTTCAGAAAATACAATGTCAGGGTACCCAACATGAATCTTGTCCAGTAAGCAACACATGGCCTTTGGAGATGCCAGTGGAGAAACTTTGATTTCAGACAGCTTTTTGACTAGCGCTACCCTATGTTCTTTGGAAGTCAATAACAAGTGCCACAGACTGGCCTGTGCTGGAGTCTTTTTCAATTGGGAGATAACTAGGTCTTCCTTTTCTACTTCTTTTGGTGCTGACATACTACTTGACCCGGTCACTGGAGCCTTGTCACTCTGTTGATCCACCGGCTAGTAAACCCTACCACTCCTTGTTACATTCTGCACTTCGGGAACTTTAAATTGCCCAACAACTAGCAACTTGACCATATCACTATTGCCATATTCTTTGTATTCATATTTTGAATCCAGATCATCCAAACTCACAGGCTTCACTTCCTTCTGCTTTGTCGAATTCTCACAATCAGACTTTGCCCTAGCTCCACTAGCCACTACAGACTGTACGGTGGGATTTTCCTACAGGACTTGTGCAAAAATGAAGTTGTCTAGCAGGCCCGAATGCACTATATTGACCTGCCTTTCAAACATTGGTAAAGGGTTAGTCTTAGTACTGGGCTTGGTAGGCTCCTGCAACTTCCCTTTGTCGATCAACTTTTGTATGGCATCCTTTAGTCTGTGACAGTTATTGGTTCTATGTCCCCCCATGACATGGTAGGTACAGAAATTATCTTTGTCTTCCTCCGTTGGTTTCTCAAAAGGCCTGAGAAAGCTTAACAGACCGCCATTCTTGCACTTGGCAAAGATCTTAGCCAAGGAGAAAGTGCACAGAGATATACCCTGGCCTTTTGGATTTTTGCCTAGGTTTCCCCGTTGTTGAGATACAACAGCAACCCTTGCTGGCTTGGTCTCTAAAAACTGTCCACTTTTACTTATAGAACCAGACCTAGACCCACTGCTTGACCCAGTCGTGGTAGTCAACCGATACCATGAACTGTACCCAGAGCCTCTACTACCCCTTTGGTTTACTGCCGTTTCTTCTTCATCTCTCTCAATTTTCATAGCCATGCTATATACTTCGCTGAGCTCACTGAAAGAGTGGAATTTCATGTTGTTCCTGAAAATGTCCCGACTACCATCAATCAACTTCTGGATCAACTCATCCTCGTCGGGGTGGTTCTTTAGCAGAATCATCTTGTTCATCCACCTCTGATAATATGCATCAAAGGATTCATTGGGTTTCTGCTTAACCCTCTCCAGATCGTACATCTTCACTTGGATCTTATTATTGAAACTGTAGTATTTGATGAAAGCAGTTGATAAGGCTTCCAAGTCAGATTGCACATCTTCTGCCAGAGAGTTGTACCAATTCAGGGCTCCCCCTTCCAGTGTGGTCGGGAAGAAATTAATCAGCTGCTGTTTAGTGGCACCCGCTGTCAGTATTATCCGAGCATACAGATTCACTTGAGCTTCTAGGGAGCCAATCCCTTTGTAAGAAGGAATTTTAGGCACTTGAAACCCAACAAGGAAGATCTCAATGCCCTTGTTGATCATTGCATCGACATTTACCCCTCTCTTGGAGCCCAGCCTGATGTTGGCCCCTTTCTTTAGTTCGGCCACCACTTCATCTAATTCAGAGTACTTGGCCTTCAGTTTTTTTTCCATGGCTGCTTCCATCTCTTACAGCTTCTCCACACTGGCTAAGACATCAGCCCTGTACTAAGTGGATTCGTCTACCTTTTCTTTTCCGAGCCTACTGGTTCCGATATCCTCGGTTTCTCTTACCACAGCTCGCATCTCCTCTTTTAGCATGTCGCAAAAATCCTGGGATCTCAAGAAATCCTTTAAGGCATCAGCAAGACTTGGTGTTGGATTAGCCATTTCTACTTCCTCCCCGGAATCAGAATCATTGCCAGTTTCTACTGCTCTCTGTTCCCCAACAGCCCTCAAAGCCTAAAACCTTGTCCCTGGTCGATCTAGTTTATTCTATGAACTATCTTTCTAATCTCACGTATGTATGGTCCTACATCATAAGTGAAGAGTTAGGGATGGTAAATGAATGACGTGTTGTCGTGGAGAATGATACTTGGATGATGCTTCATGAATGGAAATGAGAATGAGAATCATCTTTGCATGTTTGAATTTCTTTTGTTCGGGATGTCCCAAGAGTGCCCAATGCTATGCAAAATAATGCAAAAATGTCTTGTGGGAGCCGCCGCATGGATAGAGGTTCGGCGCCTTTGGGGCACTTAATGAATTGTAGTGAGATGGCCGTGTGTGTGCCGACACACGGTAGATTTTCGATGCTTTGTAGGTCGATGTCATGAAGTGAAATGGTCACATGGGGACCACCCCACAGACAGAGTTCTGATGCTTTTGAAGTAATGTGATATGAAGTGATGTTACAGGAAGGTCACGTGTAACTCGAGACACGGACAGGGGTTCGGCATTCATTGAACACCTTACATGACTTTTGCTAATGTTATGGAATGCCCTTATATGTGTACTAATCCGGTACTCGGGGAGCACCTCGAATGATTTTACAATGTCATGAAATCGTCCAATGTGAACTATAATGTGCAAACAGGATTTCGACATCACCAGAACACCTATGATGAATGCGTGTGATGTCATGTGATGACATCATGTGAATCACCACATGAAAATAAATCTAGGATCATTGTGGTCTTCTATTGAATGATATGATATTTGTGAAATGGCTGAGCACAATCCGGTGGACGGGCAGAATATGGGTAGTTTTGGGGTACTCGATATGTCATAGAATGAAATGATCGTGAAGGGCACACTTGGAATCATCCTTTGTTAGGTGAGATGAAATGATATGAATGTGCATGTCACGCGAAAGTGCGAGTGGCTGCACAAAGATGTGATTAAAGTGTATGACACATGGAATGATGTCGTGTATGCTTCATGGAAATGTTACACGTGAGATGTGAATGGCATACGAATAAAATGTCATGGCTGCACGAAAATGTGGTTAGTGTCACGCATATGTCGATGTTTCAAAAAATGGCTGCGTAAAGATGTGGTTAGAATGGCACACGAAAGCCCTGCATGTTTGATGCCTCGTGAAAAGTCAAATAGAAAACACCACAGACACACATGAGCACATGCAAAAATATGCACTCCCTTCCGACCTTATTTCGCCTTTCGATTGGTCTCGCATTCTTCCTAGGTGTTGGGTCTCTTTGGCATCAACGAGGGATACCAAAGGTGCACGCTCAATGTTCAATTTTCAATTTAAGTTTTGGTACTCCTAGGGGAAGTTGCTAAGCCATTACATATGGGCCAAAGTCAAAACCAAGGGTCATACAGGTTCCCATAACGAATATACAATTCCCCACAGTAGAACACGATATAAGGTCATGCGGTGCTATGAGTGGTTTACCCCGTCGGGTGTCTCTGATCCTGGTGGAAACAGGTAGTCCACCTTCGTGGGCAAACCAGGGCTGATCAGTGTGTTAGAGGGATTGAGAAGAAGAAAATGTCATGATATCCAAGGTGCAAATAAATATGGTAAGAACTAGTGAAGTGACTACAAGTGAGGTTTTATTTCCATAGTTGCCTAAGTTCCTTAAGTTTTTGAAAAACTTTTTAAGAAACCATTCTCCCCAGTAGAGTCACCACTATGAGTGGACGACCTTTTTTGAAAGAGAAAATGGGAAAAGGAACGCGGCGAAGCGAACCGGGGAAAAACATTTTCGTTCGTTTTGTTTTTGGTGGAAAATGGGTTTTGTTTATCTTGAATTAGGAAAAACAATTGATTTTAATTGAAAATTCCTTTGTAGAAAACATTTTCCCGTTTTAACTTAAAGACCTCGAAACTTAAATCCTGAGATTAGTGACAAAGTCGCCACCCGGATCAGCTTATCTGGGAATTCCGGTACAGCTCCCTACCGAGGGTAAACTACTATACCTAATCCAAAGAGATTTAGGGTTCGAGCAAGTGACTTACTTAACCTCTAGCTTGCTTTCACTTTACAGTTTATATTACCTTATTTAATTTGCTTTATTATCTTTCTCTAACCCCAATTTTATTTATATTAATCAGCCGATGCTAAAGTAAAATGCAGAAAATAAATTGCAGGAAAATAAAGCATTCATCCAAAATATACAAAAAATAATAGAGGCCGATTATACAACCCAATCAAATAAAAGATAAAAAAAACTCTCGTCCTCACTTTACAATCGCCTAAGTACACGAGGATCTAAAAAAAAATTACAGCCGCCTAATTTACACGATAATAATCTATTACTTACAATAAAAATGATAAAAATAAAAATAAATGCTGCAAGACAAATTGGTTAGCACAGTTTAAATTGCATACACAGATAGGACTAAAATCAGGACAGAATTGGGAATTTAGGAAACGGGGCATGCATTTAGGGGGTAACCGGGTCGACCCGATCGGTCGGACCGGTTAGACCTGGAAAACAGTTTTGGAACGCCCTGTAATTTTTGTGCTGGAAATCATTTTTTGGAAAACATTTGGCTCGGTTACCTGCGAATTTCCATTTTTGTGGGTCTGTTATCCCGGAATCCAGGGTTCCGTTCATGCGGGTTCCTAAATTCAACATCCATTTAGGATCTAAAATGCAATAAACACATGAAAAACATTAGTGAAAATTCCATTTTATTCGTTTTCAATATTTTTCAGGGACTTTATAGGGTTCGGGGGTTTGCTAATGCTGGACTATGGATCTGATCCGAATAAAACAACTGCGAAACTCAGGAAATAAAACTTAGGGAAAATCGAATACACTAATATTCGTTTGTACAGAAATCCAAAAACCAAAATCTTATAACATATGGATGGATTTGGGCCGATATGATCACAACAAAATGCACGAAATGGAAAACGGACTATTTTCTGTCGATCGGGATGATCCAAAAATCTGTCCTCATAGAATAGAAACGGGCGGCTCTGTTCCTCATGAGCACAGCTGTGCGGCGGTGTTCATGCAGAACATAGCTGCCCGGCTCTATTCGGGCAATCCAGTTTCCGAAAGTTGTGAAAATGAAGAAAACGCACAGAAAAGACAATGCAAACAGGTTTATGGCCTCTCAGAGTTTACCTTGATGTTGTTTTGATGTTTTGAACATCAAGAAATGGATTGAAAGCTTGGAATTCGTCCTGGAAGCTCAGCCGGCTGAAAACCAAAATTCGATCTGAAAAAACCCGAAAAGAATCCGAAGTGATCCCAAACCAATATGCAAAAGTTAAGCAACTTGTGTTTGATGTCTTTAGATTGATTTTAGGTCTTAGTCCTTATGTTTCTAGGTCCTCATTTGGTTGCTTGGTTTCGGTCCCCTCCTTCTCTTTTCCTCTGCTTCTTTTCTCTGTTTCTTTGGAAAATGTTTTTCTGCCTAAGGTTGCAAAAGTCCCTCGCTCTTCTTTTGATTTGATTTTCACTTTCTTTTTATACTCTCCTGACACATATCATTTTGAACATTAAATGGCCGCCTGACTTTGAGATTTTTTTTTTTACCTAAAATCTCTTCTATCGAGCCAAGTTGCTCTGCTTTGCAGAGCAACTTGGTTCAACCACTAGAGCCGCACGGCTCTAGCAAGAGCTGGGGCAAAATCTCGAATATCCGACGCGCACCCTAAACCCTAGAAATCAGTCGGGAGACCTTCTCGGGGGGTTTTGGATCATGGATAGCTTGGGTTTTAGGACTTTTGTGGAACTCCAGGCAACATTCCGTCATTTTCGAGTCCGGTTTGAGTCCATCCGCTCCACAGGTAAATCAGGAATTCTCATCATAGAGGGCAGAAAAACCCAGCTCTTACACCTCTGTTTCTCTTTTTCTCTGTACTTTTGGTTTTCCAAGTTTTTCTGCCCTAGATTACTAACCCCCTCTTGATTTAATTTTTTTCTTTTCTTTTATACTCTCCTTCCATCATCATTTTAAACGTTTAAGGTGCCGCCTGACTTCCTAAAATTTTGCCCATATATCTCTTCTGTCAGAGCAACTTGGTCACCCACTAGAGCCGCACGGCTCTAGCAAGAGCCAGGGCAAAATTCTCGAAAATCCGATGCTCAGCCTAAACCCAAGAAATCACTTGGGAGACCCTTTTTGGGGGTTTCAGATTGAGGATAGCTTGGTTTTAAGGACATTTGAGGTACTCCAGCCGACATTCTGATCGTTTTCAAGTCTGATTTGAGTCAGTCTGCTTCACAGGTAATACAGGAATTCTCATCATAGAGGTCGGGCATTCCCAACGCTTACAGTTGCCCCTCGTATGATCAAATTCAATACCTAATACCGGGTTTAGGTTACTTGAGGGGAATTTGAGAACGCGAATGAAAGCACCGTAAGCGAAAGGAAGAAAGACACACCTGAGCTACAGTGATGAGTCGGAATAAGCTGATACCGGGTTTATGTTACCCGAGGCGAAGTTGGTGATGAAATAAGCCCATACCGGGTTTAAGTTACCCAAGGCGAGGTTGATGATGAATAAGCCGATACCGGGTTTAGGTTACCCGAGGCGAGGTTGATGATGAAATAAGCCGATACCGGGTTTAGGTTACCCAAGGCAAGGTTGATGGTGAAATAAACCCATACCGGGTTTAGGTTATCCGAGGCAAAGTTGATGCTGAAATAAGCCGATACCGGGTTTAGGTTACCCGAGGCGAGGTTGATGATGAAATAAGCCGATACCGAGTTTAGGTTACCTGAGGCGGATCTGCTGGGGATTTGGAGGGAAGCCGATCTAGACCGATGTCAGGTTTAGGTTACTCAAGGTGGATCTGCTGAGAATTTGAAGTGAAGCCGATCTGTACCGATGCCGGGTTTAGGTTATCTGTGGTGGATCTGTTGGAGAATTTGAAGTGAAGCCGATCTGGACCGATGCCGGGTTTAGGTTACCCTAGGTGGATCTGCTGGGGATTTGAATTGGTTTCAAGGATTTAGAATCTTGCTTGAATTGGTTTTCAAGGATTGGGAATCTTACTTGAAGGTGTTTCAAGGATTTGAAATCTAGCTTGGATGGGTTTCAAGGATTAGGAATCTTGCTTGAAGGAGTTTCAAGGATTCGAAATCTAGCTTGGATGGGTTTCAAGGATTAGGAATCTTGCTTGAAGGAGTTCTAAGGATTCGAAATCTAGCTTGGATAGGTTTTCAAGGATTGGGAATCTTGCTTGACGGAGTTTCAACGATTCGAAATCTAGCTTGGATGGGGTTCATGGATTAGGAATCTTGCTTGAAGGAGTTTCAAGGATTCGAAATCTAGCTTGGATGGATTTCAATGATTAGGAATCTTGCTTAAAGGATTTTCAAGGATTCAAAATCTAGCTTGGATGGGTTTCAAGCATTAGGAATCTTGCTTGAAGGAGTTTCAAGGATTCGAAATCTAGCTTGGATAGGTTTTCAAGGATTGGGAATCTTGCTTGAAGGAGTTTCAAGGAATCGAAATCTAGCTTGGATAGGTTTTCAAGGATTAGGAATCTTGCTTGAAGGAATTTCAAGGATTCGCAATCTAGCTTCAAGGATTAGGAATCTTGCTTGAAGGAGTTTCAAGGATTCAAAATCTAGCTTGGATAGATTTTCAGGGATTAAGAATCTTGCTTGAAGGAGTTTCAAGGATTCGAAATCTAGCTTGAGTGGTGGGACTTTAGGAGTGATAATTTTGGAATCAGATTGAGAATAAGTATTTATTCCTTGATCGATAATTTTGGAAACAAAAATTTTTACCCCTTCGATCAGGAATAAATACAACTTGTTTACTTTGCCCCTGGAAAGTTGAGATGTTGAGGCTTGGGCCCGTGTTGCTCTAACCCGTATCTTAATATCCAATGGATGCCCCAGTGTTGGACTATTTCTACTTCGGGAGCGATCCTGATTCGGGACGGCCCGACGATGGTGGCGGGTACCTATACCTGGATTGGTTGTGATGTATGTATGCATATGTGCATATGTTTTGAGTGTATGTACATGTATGTTTCAATGTATGAATGTGCGAATGGATTCTGGCAGATGAATTTCCCGCTATTCATCCAGAATTGAAATGCTATGCCCTTACTGGGGAGATTGGGTCACGCCTCTGGCTAGGGAAGGTACATTATGCCTACGGCTGATCTAGCTGGGGAGTATATTCTTTATGTGATGTGATTCTCGCACCTCTACTAGGGTTATGAGGGGATATGTAATGGCTATTGGGGAAGTCCCATGATTGTTGGAGAGAAAGTGGTGACGTTCTTTGTAATGGTTTCGCTGGGGAATAGTATAGAGGATCCTGCTGGAGAATAGTAGAAGAGCTTCTGCTGGGGAATGGTGGAAGAATTCCGTTTTTCTGCTCCTTGGAATGGTGAATCTGGACGTGCTCTAAATTTTGTTTGAACTGCTCGATATGGGTTTCCAGCTCAGCGAGCTGCTCTAACTTGTGCCTGAGGTGACTTTTTGGTTTTCACCTCAGCGAGCCTTTTAGAAGGTGCTCTAACTTTTGCCTAAATTGCCTAATGTAGGTTTTCAGCTTAGCGAGCCGCTCTAATTTTTGCCTGAGGCACCTTTTCGGTTTTTGCCTCAGCGAGCCCCCCCCCCCCCTTTTTTTTTATGAATGCGACGCATGTAAGCGAAAGACGTGCACAACCATGTATGATGCATGATGTGAATTCAATTCCAAGCAGAATTGAGACATTTAAATGAATAGAGCAAGGCATTCATTCATTCATTCATTGATAATGTTTTAGCATAATGCACATCATCGATGAAATGAAATTAAAAACGGAATCAGCAATGGTATCCGTCTTGACCGAATTCACGACTGCCACTAACCGGTCCTTGCAGATTTTCCCACTGGTGGTACTCACCTCACCGTCCTAACTTTTGCATGGACTGCCTTTTTGGTTTTCGATCCATTAGATTACTTTATTTTTATTTTATTTATTATTTTATTTATTTTATTTGTTTTTTTTGCCCATACTGGTTGGTGGGGTCGACAACTTAGTCTCTCTTCTCCCTGGTAGAACCGTTTCCACTTTGAAGGTTAATGACTATGACGCCTCCCTGGTTAGTTCCCTGATGCCAATCTAGCGTCTTTGCAAGGCGAATATTGACATGCCATTCCACTTTTGATAAAATTCCTTTGACAGATCTGTTGGCTGCTTCCGTCACCCCACTGTTCCGTGGATGATATGGAGTTGACGATTGATGCCCCAGCCCTTTATTTTGGAACAACATGTGTCGTTGCCCCTTGAAACCATAGTCTCCTCTTGGTCATGATGGAATGTGGAATTCTGTATCGTGCAGGTGTGTTCTTCTTCCTAAATTTGGGCGTACGTTTTTATTTTATTTTATTTTATTTTTTTAGGGCTGTGACATCATGGTCGACTCCGTTTTCATCCACTTTGGGTGGTTGATAGTCATGGCTATGAACTGATGTCCGTTTTCCGTGAATAGTCTTGTTTTTCTGGCAACATCAGTTTCTCCTGTCGTGGTTTCCCCTCTTTGTCTGATCTAGGTCCGCAAAGCTTCTACTCAGCTGATTTCGCCCTTAAATCCTTTGGAGTCTGACATTTGGTAACTTCTCTGTCGACCCCCAGTCATGCCGTGGTAAGATCGGGCAAAGCTTGTTATGCGCTTTTGGATACTTTGCAATTTCTTTTTTTTTCTCTCTTATCAGGCGTGAGGTCTTTCAAGAAGGATACCATTTTTGGGTCATCATCTGTCTTTAAATTCATTTCATGCAATGATGTGTCATGTATGCTAAAGACATTAAATGAATGTTTGTATGCATGCATAGTGTTCCATCCAGAAAAATATTGCACAAGTAATTAAAATCAAATTGCATTACATTAAACGCCTCGTGGGCCGAATTACAAAACAGAATAGAAAAAAAAAAATAGATACATGAAAATAGTTGTCATCCTCCATATGTGGAGGGTCTTCTTCTGCTACTGCGTCATCTCCTTTAATGGCTTGAACACATGGGTCAGTTAAAGCTGGGCAAAGGATTGTTCTGAACACCAGGCTTCAAAGGTGGTTCTACAATCTTTCCTTCAGCGATCAATTGTCGGACAGCCCTTAGTAATTGCATGCAGTCATTCCACTGTCACATGATAGGAACAGAAAGTTCCCTTGTCAGACTCAGCCGGCTTTTCGAATGGCTTCAAAGAATTCAATAGACCGCTATTCTTGCATTTCACAAAAATCTTGGCCAAAGAAAAAGTCCAAGGGGATAGGCCTCGAGTTTGCAAATTTCCATCTTGGCCGCCCCGCTGCTGGGACACAACGGCGATTTCAGCTGAATTGTCTTTTGAGAGTTGTCCACTTTTGTCTGTAGGGCTGGAACCAGATCTGCTGCCTGATCAAGTTGTAGTCACTGATCGATACCTAAAACCATGCCCGAAGCCTCTACCACCCCTTTGGTTCACTGCCTTTTCTTCGTCGTCTCTCTCAATCTTCATGGCCATGCTATACACTTCGCTGAGTTCGCTGAAAGAGTGGAATTTCATGTTATTTTTGAAGATGTCCCTACCACCGTCAATCAGCTTCTGAATCAGTTCATCCTCATCGGGGCAGTTCTTTAGCAGAATCATCTTGTTCATCCATCTCTGATAGTATGCATCAAAGGATTCATTGGGCTTCTGCTTAACCCTCTCCAGATCGTACAGCTTTACCGAGATCTTAGTATTGAAGCTATAGTATTTGATGAAAGCCATTGATAAGGCTTCCTGGTCAGATTGCACATCTTCTTCCAGAGAGTTGTACCAATTCAGGGCTCCCCCTTCCAGTGTGGTCGGGAAGAAGTTAATCAGTTGCTGTTTAGTGGCATCCGCTGTTAGCATTATCCTGGAATGTAGATTCACATGAGCTTCTGGGGAGCCAATCCCCTTGTATGAAGGAACCTTCGGCACTTGGAACCCAACAGGAAAGGTTTCAATGCCCTTGTTGATCATAGCATCGACATTTACACCTCTCTTGGAGCCCAAATTGATTTTGGCCCCTTTCTTCAGCTCTGCGACTACTTCGTCAAGTTCAAAGTACTTGGCCTTCATTTCTTTTCCATGTGGCTTTGAGTACCCGAGCCGCCCAGCTCTGTTCATGTTGAACATAGCCGTGCAGCTATGATGGGTTGAAGCCGTGTTCCGGAAAATGCAAAGTAGAGAAAAACACATAGAAAAGACAATGCAAATAGGTTTAAGGCCTATTAGAGTTTACCTTGATGTTGTTTTGGTGCTTTAAACATCCAGAATTGGATTGAAAACCTCGAATTTGCCTTGAATACTCAACCAGCTGGAAACCAAAATTTGATCCGAAACAACCCGAAACGAATCCGAAACTATCCCGAATCAAAGAGCCAAGGTTAAAGAACTTGTTGTTGATGTTTTAGGATTGATTTTAGGTCTTAACCCCTTTGTTTTGGATCACTCTCCTTAGCTTTGGTGTCTTGGTTATCTTTTCTCTTTTCCCTCTGTTTCTCTTTTTCTCTGTATTTTCGGTTTCCCAAGTTTTTCTACCCAAGATTACTAACCCCCTCTTGATTTGATATTTTTCTTTTCTTTTATACTCTCCTTCCACCATCATTTCAAACAATTAATGTGCTGCCTGACTTCCTAAAATTTCGTCCATATATATCTTCTGTTGAGCCAAGCTGCTCTGCATTGCAGAGCAACTTGGCTCACCCACTAGAGCCGCACAGCTCGAGCAAGAGCCGGGGCAAAATTCTCAAAAATCCGATTTTCACCCTAAACCCTAAAAATCACTTGGGTGACCCTTTTCGGGGGTTTTGAATCGTGGATAGCTCAGTTTTTCAGGATGTTTGAGGTACTTCGGGCGACATTCTGGCCATTTTCAAGTCCGATTCGAGTCTGTTTGCTTCACAAGTAATACAAGAATTCTCATCATAGAGGTCAGGAAAACCCGACACTTATAGCTGCCCCTCCTGTGATCAAAGTCAATACCTGATACCAGGTTTAGGTTACCTTAGGGGAATTTGAGAATGCGAATGAAAGCACCGTAAGTAGAAGGAAAGAAAGACATACCTGAGCTACAGTGATGAGTTGGAATAAGCCGATACCGGGTTTATGTTACCCAAGGCGAAGTTGGTGATGAAATAAGCCGATACCGGGCTTAAGTGACCCGAGGCGAGATTGATGATGAAATAAGCCGATACCGGGTTTAGGTTACCCGAGGTGAGGTTGATGATGAAATAAGCCGATATCGGGTTTAGGTTACTCGAGGCGAGGTTGATGGTGAAATAAGCCGATACCGGGTTTAGGTTACCCGGGGCGAAGTTGATGGTGAAATAAGCCGATACTGGGTTTAGGTTACCCGAGGCCAGGTTGATGATGAAATAAGCCGATACCGGGTTTAGGTTATCCGAGGCGGATCTGCTGGGGATTTGGGGTGAAGCCGAACTGGATCAATGCTGGGTTTAAGTTACCCGAGGTGGATCTGTTGAGAATTTGAAGTGAAGCTGATCTCGACCGATGGCAGGTTTAGATTACCCGAGGTGGATCTGCTGAGAATTTGAAGTGAAGCCGATCTGGACCGATGCCGGGTTTAGGTTATCCGAGGTGGATCTGCTGGGGATTTGAATTGGTTTCAAGGATTTCGGATCTTACTTGAATTGGTTTTCAAGGATTGGGAATCTTGCTTGAAGGAGTTTGAAAGATTCGAAATCTAGGTTTCAAGGATTAGGAATCATGCTTGAAGGAGTTTCAAGGATTCGAAATCTAGCTTGGATGGGTTTCAAGGATTAGGAATCTTGCTTGAAGGAGTTTCAAGGATTTGAAATCTAGCTTGGATAGGTTTTCAAGGATTGGGAATCTTGCTTGAAGGAGTTTCAAGGATTTGAAATCTAGCTTGGATGGTTTTCAAGGATTAGGAATCTTGCTTGAAGGAGTTTCAAGGATTCGAAATCTAGCTTGGATGGGTTTCAAGGATTAGGAATCTTGCTTGAAGGAGTTTCAAGGATTCCAAATCTAGCTTGGATGGGATTCAAGGATTAGGAATCTTGCTTGAAGGAGTTTCAAGGATTCAAAATCTAGCTTGGATAGGTGTAAGCGCCGGAATTTTCCTTTCAAAAAAAAAAAAAAAAAAAAAAAGAGTATAGTCGTACGACTATTGCTACAGTCGTACGACTGTAGTCAAACTACAGTCGTACGACTGTAGATCTACCCATAAAAGCAGAAAAAGAAAGGCAGAAGAAAGAGGACGGAAAAAGAAAGAAGAGAAAGAAAAACGGACAGACAGAGAAAAAAGGGAGAAAAAGAGAAAGAAGAGGAAACCAACGGAAAAAAGGAGGAAATCCTCATCAAAATCCTCAGCATTTTGGAAATCTCTGGAGTCAAATTTCAAACCCTAACTCAAGGAGAAAAGTCCGGATTTTAGTGGATTGGAGCGACGCCAGGGGTCAATCCTACGGTGGACGCACGCCACGGAGGTAAATACCCCTTTTCCTCTCTCTTTTATAAGCTTTCTGGGTGTTTGGTGTGTTTTTGCTGCATTTCTGTCCATTTTTCTGCGTTTCTGCTCCTGGAAATCAAGAACAGTCGTACGACTGTTCTTGGATTGATGAACAGTCGTACGACTGTAGCTACAGTCGTACGACTGTAGTTGATTTCCAGGCCATTCCCTTTTCAGCTTGTTTTTAATGAGATTTTGGCAAAATCCTAAATTTTCAGCATCTACAGTCGTACGACTGTAGTTACAGTCGTACGACTGTAGTTGATTTTCCACGACTGTAATTTACAGTCGTACCCCTGTAGTTTTCAGAATCAGAATTTTACCCTTTAAAACCCAAAAATTTCATAAAAAATCCATAAAAATCCCTAAAAAATTCCCAAAAATTCCCAAAAAATCCCAAAAAATTAGAAAACCCCAAAAATCATCAAAATGAATTTTGTTGTGTGCATCACGACCATAGATTCAATTTTCTAGTAAATTTGCATTTAGAACAATTCAACGACGGAGATCCATTTCTCCTGAAAACCGACCCACTTAAATATATAAAAATGCATGTAAACCGGAAAAATGTCTTCTAAAATGATTTTTTCCACAAAACCAAAAATACAGGGACGTTTTAAAATGTTTTCCAGGTCTAACCGGGACGGCTAGCCGAGCCAACCCGGTTATCCCCTAAATGTATGCCCCCAATTCCTGATTTCCCATTCTGTTTGTTTGAGTCCTAATTGTGGCGTGCTGTATATATTGTGCTAACCCTCTGTTTTGCAGGTTTTAATTTCTTTTTATTTTTATTTTTTATTTTGGATGTAATTTAATAGATTAAATCGTGTATTTAGGCGGTTATATTTTTCTAGATTCTCGTGTATTCTAGTCGATTGTACAAGTGAGGCGAGAGTTCTTATTTTTCCATTCGATTTGGTTGTAAGCCAATTAATATTTATTTCTTTTCCTTATTTTTGTATTAAATGTTTTGTGTGCGCGCTGTATGTTTTTTATATTCAATAAAATGGACTTTAGATTTTGAAATACCATTCGAGAACATTGGCTATATTTATTTTAATTAGACACGAAATAAGGGACTTGTCCGGACCCGAATCTCTGGATAGCGTAGCGGCCGTTCGTCCGGTTCAGCTACATAAGAATTTCCCGGTTGAGCTGAGCCGGGTGGCGACTCCTACGACATCCATCGAGGCTTAGGTCTCGGTTCTTTTATGCATTAATTCTATTTATTTTCCAAAACGCGGATTTCCTTTATAAAACCCCCATGCGAGGGAGGGGCCCGCCAGAGATCGTGGCGCCCCTTCCGAAAGGGAGTCCCGCGTCCCGTCGAAAACGCGTCGTCCGCTCACAGTGGCGACTCCGCTGGGGAATTCTTCAAAAAGTTTTCTTAAAAACATAAAAGAATTTGACAAGCCCTGAAAAGTGTCTAATTAAAATAAGGTGGATGATTCTCTTTTGGTATTTTATTTGCATCTTAGTTAGCCATTTTTGCATTAGATTTAGTATCCATTGATAGCCCGGTGGATTGTTGAAGTGTCGCCTAAGTTCCTCCTGGTCTTAGGGGCACGAATACGAAACACCACTCATAGCCTCGTACGAACCCCTTCGTTTGGACCCTTGAGTGGGGAGAAGTGAGGAGTATATTTTGCTATGGGAACGTTGATTTTTAACCCGACTTTGACCGAACCCATGTAGGCAGCTCTAGTTGGATTCCCTTAGGATACCAAAATAATTGTGTGAATAGTGATAATAAAATCGCGCCTTCATCACCCCCTGTTGGTGATCGAAGTGAGCCCCACCTAGGACTCGGTTAGAAATTTTTGAGACCGACCACGTTGGAGGAATAAGGTTGGAAGAATTCGTTTTGCTTGCTATGTGTTTCTCGCCATCTCGTGACACATCGCCATTGCTACCTACGCGTGCATCACATACCATAATCACCATTCTCCATACATGGGACATATCATACACAAACATCTTTGTGTGATACTAACCCACATTTTTATGCAGCCATTTGTATTTTATTTCGTGTGTAAAACATTAATTCATTTGTTTGTCATTCACAATAACCATTTCTTTTCCAGCCATAACATTATATTTGTGTGATTAACATTTTCCACATGGCATACATAACATCATTATGTGTGTCATGCATCCTAACCATGTTTTCGTGCAGCCATTTGCATTTTATTTTCGTATGAAGTCATTAAATCATACGTTTGCCACTCATACTAACTCTTTCTTTTTCATCCATAACATTAAATTTGTGTGACTAGCATTTTCCACATAGCATACATAACATCATTATGTGTGTCATGTATCCTAGTCCACGTTTTTTATGCAGCCATGTGCATTTTTATTTTCGTGTGCAATCATTAAATCATCCGTTTTCCATTCATACTAACCATTTCTTTTTCAGCCATAACATTATACTTGTGTGATTATTATTTTTCACATAGTATACATAACATCAATATATGTGTCATGCATTCTAACCACGTCTTTGTGCAGCCATTTGCATTTTGTGTATCATAAGCATTCACGACATATCACTTAAATTAAATTAGGGGCATTCCAAGGACGCCCACCACGATCATATCATTCCATCATGTATCGGGTATTACAAAATACCCGTGCTTCGCCAATGCACCGGATTGCATTCGGCCATTCCACCAAATCATTTCATCCCAAGAGACCACAATGGTCTTAGGTATATTTCCGTGTGACAATCCACATGATGCATTTCATGACATCATATCCATTCATCACAAACATCATATAACACTGTAATCCACACCGGGTTACTTCATGACATTACTATATCATTCAAGGCGCTCCCCGAGTGCCGGATTAGTGCGCATGTAGGGGCATTTCATAACATCCCAAATCATGAAAGGTGTTCTCTGAATGTCGAGCTTTTGTCCGTGTCCTCGTCACACGCGACTCTCTCATAACATCATTTCATTTCATACGCTCAAAAGCATCAGAACTCTGTCCATGGGCCGGTCCCATGTGACCACTTCATATTATCTCAAAGACCCACAAAGTGTCAAACTCCGTCCGTGTGTCGGTACACACGAGACCATTTCATGAAATTCATTAGGTGCTCAAAAGCACCGAACCTTCATCTGTGTGCTGGTCCACACGTGGCATTTTTGCATAACATTGGGTGTTCTTGGGATGTCCAAAAATAAAAATAAAAATAAAAATAAACAAAAAGGGAACATCCCCTTATCTTACGATATACATCTTATTCATCCATCAAACATTCAAGCACTCCATAATGTTTAAGCATTCCATAAGCACCAAGGACTTCACAGCATACACTACCATCATTTAAGTGTTCCAAAAACGTTAGAAACTCCATCAAGCCCTTTAGGTCCTCCATAATCATTAGAAACCCTGTCCTTGTGTCCCGCGCACTGAAATACCGAAATATCCTCCCCGTGTAAGACAAGCTCTACACGTATCGTTCCAAATTCCCCATGCAAGACCAGCTCTGCACGTACCGCATCAAACTCTACCCATCCTCCCCGTGCAAGACCAGCTCTGCACGTATCGCATCAAACTCTATCCATCCTTCCCGTGTAAGATCCGCTCTACACGTATCGCTCCAAATCCTCCCCGTGCAAGACCAGCTCTGCACGTATCGCATCAAACTCTACACATCCTTCCCGTGCAAGACCAGCTCTGCACGTATCGTTCCAAACCTTCCCGTGCAAGACCAGCTCTGCACGTACCGCATCAAACTCTATCCATCCTTCCCGTGTAAGATCCGCTCTACACGTATCGTTCCAAATCTTCCCGTGCAAGACCAGCTCTGCACGTACCGCATCAAACTCTATCCATCCTTCCCGTGTAAGATCCGCTCTACATGTATCGCTCCAAATCTTCCCGTGCAAGACCAGCTCTGCACGTATCGCATCAAATTCTACCCTTCCTTCCCGTGTAAGATCCGCTCTACACGTATCGCTCTAAACACTACACCTTTTCCCGTGTAAGATCCGCTCTACACGTACTGCTCCAAATCTTCCCGTGCAAGACCAGCTCTGCACGTACCGCATCAAACTCTACCCATCCTCCCCGTGCAAGACCAGCTCTGCACGTATCGCATCAAACTCTACACATCCTCCCCGTGCAAGACCAGCTCTGCACGTATCGCTCCAAATTCCCCGTGCAAGACCAGCTCTGCACGTACCGCATCAAACTCTACCCATCCTTCCCGTGCAAGACCAGCTCTGCACGTATCGCATCAAATTACACACAAATTCCCCGTGCAAGACCAGCTCTGCACGTACCGCATCAAACTCTACCCATCCTTCCCGTGCAAGACCAGCTCTGCACGTATCGCATCAAATTACACACATCCTCCCCGTGCAAGACCAGCTCTGCATGTACCACATCAAATTCCACACATCTCCCCGTGCAAGACCAGCTCTGCACGTACCGCATCAAACTCTACACTTCCTTCCCCCGTGTAAGATCCGCTCTACACGTATCACTCTAAACACCACACCTCTTCCCGTGTAAGATCCGCTCTACACGTACCGTTTTAATCATTAAACCTCTTCACGTGTAAGATCCGCTCTACACGTACCGCTTTAATCACTACATCTCCTTCCCGTGTAAGATCCGCTCTACACGTACCATTTCAAATGTCAACTCTCCTCCCGCGTAAGATACACTTTACATGGGAATCCTTCGCAAGTATCACCTTGCTTCGATCCGTGGACATCCTGTGTGTCATTTTATCCATGTGGTGTATATTTATATGCCACGCCATACTTCAGCATATAGCTTCATCAACCACATTCATTGCATTTTGCATGTTTCCATTCCTGGCTTTGTGTGCACATGACTAGCTTAGGATTGCATAACATGACATGGCATCACATGACATCATCATTCACGCGTGCATGCATCACATCTCGCATTCATACCTACATCATCCCTTGACTTGGTATTCTCCGTGCACATGCCCCAGTCGATGCTAACAGGTATTTTTATCAGGACAGAAAAGGGAAGGAGTCTCGAGAATGGCTGGCCCAGTGAACTTCAACACTGTAACAGATGTCCTCGATGATTATGTTGCCTCATCGTGATTCCGAAAAGCGGTCAGGGAAGAGGCAACGGCAATGTTGAAGGAAATGCTAGGAGGTGACCTGGACAAGGTGGAAAAGCTGACAACAAGGTGCTCTGAATTGGAGGCACGTGTGATTGAGCTCGAGGGAGTAATAAAAGGGCTGACTGGTGAAGCAGAATCGAAGGCCCCCCTCAAAGCCAATACTGACCTTGTTCCGCAACTAACCAGGTGTCCACTCTCCAAGGGTGACGGGAAGGGCATATCCCCGTGGCCTTTCTCGCTGAGCCAATTATTTGCCAAATGCAGAAAAGAGGGGCTACTGCAGAGCGTAAAGCCGTATGTGGAGCCGGCACCAGATCAAAAGAACAACTTCTATACCTATCATGTAACGACGGGTCACCGAACCAATGCTTGCTATATTTTAAGGAAGGAGATCCGGAAGTTAGTTGCTGAGGGAAGATTAAAGGTGCCATCCACTACTAATGAGCAACTAGGGGCAAGCAGGGAGACTGGCAAGGAAATTCCTCAAACCTCCCAGGGAGAGGAATATGATGAAGAGCGACAAAGCCTGATCTGACGAGAGGGGGGCAATGACCGGATAAGGAATAGTCGGGCGCTGTGAGATCAATACCTTTAGAGGCTCCTTCTCGTAGGGAACTCATTTTGTTGTAAAGTGTATTAAACTCATTTTGAATGCAATGCATCTTGTTATTTTCTTACTTATGTGGTGATTACATGTATATGGCATTAAGCATGCATTTGATCATCTGAAACGACATGTCCATCACGCATAATATTAAGATGCATGACATCAATCTGAGTCTTGCAGGGAATTTACAAGTGAACTTGACTTTGGTAAAGCCCTTTTCTTCAAAAAAAAAAAAAAAAAAAAAAAAAGAGAGAGAAAGAGAAAAGTCTGCTAAGCAAGCAATGGGATGGTACCATTGCCTTCGAGTCAATTGCCAGCCTAGATCAGTGATCCCTATAAACCACGATCCAAAGATGCTGTTGGTCCTGCCCTAAAAAGTTTTAACTTGGACAGCCCACAATACACTCAAATCATTCCAAACCAAGGACCATTGCCAAGTTTCAGAGCCGAGCCCCAAAAAGAACCTTTGAGCCTAATTCGTGCTGGAAAGAAGCATCCCACATCAAAAACCAAACCCACCAAAAAGCACCAAGCCCTAAAAATCCAAATGGCCTTCGCCATCCACCGTGCTGTAAAACTCCGAAGCAGACATTAGTTTTAGTGCATGTATAGTTTTGTTTGTGTGGCATTCATGTGCATATGACATCACACATGCATTGTTCATCCAAAAAGACATATCAAACACGCATGACATTCATGGATCTGAATGCAGCAGGGAAATCGATAGGTGGCTGTGGTTTGGATTTAACTTCTTCAAAAAAAAAAAAAAAAACAAAAAAAAAAAAAGGAAGCAAGCACCGGTGGAAGACCTCAGCTCTCCCTTACAGTTAAATTTCTGCTCCTGGTCTAAAGTTGCACTCTCTTCAATCATAGAGTCAAACTCTGTTGAGTGCTTGATGGATCTGGGGGCGGCCCACCTATTGCATGAAATGCCGGGGTCAATGAGTTGAGACAATGGAGATAAGTACGTTGTTGCCTATTCTGAAAAGTTAACTTCGTGCGGTGACAGAGAAGATCAGTGGCTTTACCCAAAGCAGTTCCCTTTTCACTCTCCTCTCTGTCTTCTCCATTTGCCTTCAACACTTTTGTCTTCCCTTTATTGTCTTTCCTTCACTTTCATCTTCTATCTTTCAGCTTCTCTCTGGAACTTGAACCGATTCTGTGATTCCATATTTCCTACCTTCAATGGCTCCTAACAAGAAGTTGAACCCCAATGCTACTCCATATTGTATTTTTCCGTATCATCTCATCAGCGGAAGGGCATTGGAGCAGGTGGTTATGGCGCCGTTTCAGTCCGTCTTCGTTTATCATCAACCTGTACCAAATTGGGGAAACCCTTTTAATCCTACGCCATTTCTCTTCAATCTAAACTCCCAGACTAATTATAATGGGAAGGGATTTGATTTGATGATAGATAGAGGATTTGGATATGAATCTACTTCAAATGAGTTCAACAATGCTGAAAAAGGGGGAAAATGAAATATATAGCTTCGAGATTCCAGAGTAAGAAGAAAATAGTTTCTGTAAGTGAAAAGGAACAACAGTGGTCGCCCAAGAAATTGACTATTGAAGAGACCAAGCTGGATAAAAGAAAGATTGAAGCTAATCTTGGTGGAAAAACGAGCCTGATGATCAGAAATCTACCAAATCAGTTTCAAAGACATAACCTGCTACAAATTCTGGGCAAGCGTTGTCTGGAGGAAAACAAGAATAAGTCCAAAGGGAAGCCTGCTTATGATTTCCTCTATTTGCCTATGGATTTCAAGACTGGAGGAAATTTTGGTTATGCGTTTGTGAACTTCACCGACTATGTTGGGGCAACTTGACTTTGCAAAGCTTTCAACAATCATGAAGGGTACGACACCATCAACAGGAAGGCTTACAAAGTCTGTTGTACTCATATTCAAAGGGAAAGTTGCATTTGCCAACCATTTCAAGCATGCAGTCTTCGGGAGCCGTGTCTGAACTGAAATCTGGGGTGAATTGGAAGCATGGAGAATCTAGTGGTCACTTGAATTCATCTCAGATTGTCCATCCACAATAGCAACTTTATCCGGTGATCGAGCAAAAAAAAAAAAAAAAAAAAACAAAAAACAAAAAAAAACAAAAAAACAAAAAAAAAAAAAAAAAAAAAAAAAAAACCTCCAATGTGTAAAACCGAAAGGGCATATTGGTAATTTGAAGGGGCATCAATTAAAACCAGAGCCACATCCTAAATTTTCCTAATGCATATTCATTCATTATGTCGTGAATGTTTTGTATTCAATTTTGGTGTTCAATATGCATTTGTTGTGTTGTTGCATGTCAATGTTCACTTACAGGCTACATTACACAGCAAACCTTGTCTGTGGAAGTGCTTCACTCCCCAAACACAAATCCTTAATACTCCCCAAACACAAACCTATGATATTAGGGGCAAGTAAAAAACTGAACCATTAGGCATCATCGACAGCATTATCTTCGCGAGTCGCAATGAACATGTCAAGATATATCTTTCCCATCCTAAGACAAACCGTCGCGAAAGGGATCAACGCAGACAAAATGCCTATCACAGAATCTTTCTCATAAAAAAAAAAAGAAAAAAAAAGAAAAAGAAAAAAAAAAGAAAAAAAAGGGAATTTGCTGACACGGAAAACCGAAAGGACGTGTCAGCAACAGGAGAGGGATGATATACAAAGTCAGAGCCACTGTCATACTCCCTGTTATACTCATTCTGATGTCACCATTGCAATATTGTGCATGTTTAGATTTCGGATTAGATGTTCATCTTGCATGCACCGTGCCAATGCATATAAACATCCATCAGTAGGACATTGCATCCAAGCTCGTGATAATATCCCAGAAGCTCTTGTCATGCGGTACAGAAATGCAAAGTCTCACTCTCATCTTCTTGCTTAATCAAACGGACTGTTCATCGGTACGGCCTACTATCCTGATCCGCGCAGCACTGACAATGCTTCAGAATATGCAGAGGGTAAAGTGGAAGGTCACTCAAGATAGCCAACTCCCCTAATACCTGGATTAGCGTAGTATTCAGTCGGTCAGAAGACACGCCGGAACAATCAGACTAGGTCACCTGGGTTACCATCGGGGCCAGTCTCAAGTCGTGAATTCCGTCTCCGGGCTCGCACGGATACCAAGAACAAAGCATAAGCCACATGTTGCATGCATACATACATTTAGAACTATACATGCATCCGTACATACATGCATACATTTAAAGTAAACACGTACAATTCATCTGCATATGCATCGCAACTCATCCAAATGTAGGTATCCACTGCCATCACCAGGTCTCCCCTAACCAGGATCGCTCTCAAAGCAGAGATGGCGCAGTTTCAGGGCAGAACAGTCAAGTCACCAAGGGGCAGGGTAATCAAGCCGCATTTATCCTTGATCGAAGGGGCAAATATTTTTGTTTCCAAAATCATCGATCAAGAGATAAATACTCATTCCCCAGCCAACGCCAAATTACCATCCCTAAACCTATTTCCTCTCCTTTCATTCAAGCAAGATTTCAAACCCTTGAACTCCACTACGTTCAAGCAAGGCTACAAATCCTTGAATCACTCCTTCCATTCAATCCAGATTTCGAACCCTTGAACTCCATTACGTTCAAGCATGGTTGCAAATCCTCAATCTACCTTCCTTTTGCCTCGGGTAACATAAACCCGATATCGGCCAATCCATAATCCACTTTCCTTCGCCTCGGGTAACATAAACCCGATATCGGCCAATCCATAATCCACCTTCCTTTGCCTCGGGTAACATAAACCTGATATCGGCTTAACCGCATTCCATTTTCCTTTGCCTCGGGTAATATAAACCCGATATCGGCCAATCCATAATCCACCTTCCTTTGCCTCGGGTAACATAAACCCGATATCGGCTTAACCGCATTCCATTTTCCTTTGCCTCGGGTAACATAAACCCGATGTCGGCTTAACCGCATTCCATTTTCCTTTGCCTCGGGTAACATAAACCCGATATCGGCCAATCCATAATCCACCTTCCTTTGCCTCGGGTAACATAAACCCGATATCGGCTAAACCGCATTCCATTTTCCTTTGCCTCGGGTAACATAAACCCGATATCGGCCAATCCATAATCCACCTTCCTTTGCCTCGGGTAACATAAACCCGATATCGGCTTAACCCCATTCCATTTTCCTTTGCCTCGGGTAACATAGACCTGATATCGGCTAATCTCTTCATCAATTTCGCCTCGGGTAACATAGACCTGATATCGGCTAATCTCTTCATCAATTTCGCCTCGGGTAACATAGACCTGATATCGGCTGATCTCTTCATCAATTTCGCCTCGGGTAACATAGACCTGATATCGGCTAATCTCTTCATCAATTTCGCCTCGGGTAATATAGACCTGATATCGGCTAATCTCTTCATCAATTTCGCCTCGGGTAATATAGACCTGATATCGGCTAATCTCTTCATCAATTTCGCCTCGGGTAACATAGACCTGATATCGGCTAATCTCTTCATCAATTTCGCCTCGGGTAACATAGACCTGATATCGGCTTATTCCTTCTTCAGCTTTGCCTCGGGTAACCTAAACCTGATATCGGCTTATTCCTTCATCAGCTTCGCCTCGGGTAACCTAAACCTGATATCGGCTTATTTTCTCATCAGCTTTGCCTCGGGTAACCTAAACCTGATATCGGCTTATTCCTTCCTCAGCATCGCCTCGGGTGACATAAACCTGATGTCGGCTTATTCCTTCTTCAGCTTCGCCTCGGGTAACCTAAACCTGATATCGGCTTACTTTCTCCCCAGCATTGCCTCGGGTAACCTAGACCTGATACCGGCTTATTTCAATGGCGGGCTCTTTCCTGTGTCTGCGGCGCTTTGAGTCGCGTTTCTCAAATTCACATCATCTACCCCAGACTAAGTTCAGGTGGTGAATTTGATCACGCGAGGGGCAGCTGTAAGCGCCGGAATTTTCCTTTCAAAAAAAAAAAAAAAAAAAAAAAAGAGTATAGTCGTACGACTATTGCTACAGTCGTACGACTGTAGTCAAACTACAGTCGTACAACTGTAGATCTACCCATAAAAGCAGAAAAAGAAAGGCAGAAGAAAGAGGACGGAAAAAGAAAGAAGAGAAAGAAAAACGGACAGACAGAGAAAAAAGGGAGAAAAAGAGAAAGAAGAGGAAACCAAAGGAAAAAAGGAGGAAATCCTCATCAAAATCCTCAGCATTTTGGAAATCTCTGGAGTCAAATTTCAAACCCTAACTCAAGGAGAAAAGTCCGGATTTTAGTGGATTGGAGCGACGCCAGGGGTCAATCCTACGGTGGACGCACGCCACGGAGGTAAATACCCCTTTTCCTCTCTCTTTTATAAGCTTTCTGGGTGTTTGGTGTGTTTTTGCTGCATTTCTGTCCATTTTTCTGCGTTTCTGCTCCTGGAAATCAAGAACAGTCGTACGACTGTTCTTGGATTGATGAACACTCGTACGACTGTAGCTACAGTCGTACGACTGTAGTTGATTTCCAGGCCATTCCCTTTTCAGCTTGTTTTTAATGAGATTTTGGCAAAATCCTAAATTTTCAGCATCTACAGTCGTACGACTGTAGTTGATTTTCCACGACTGTAATTTACAGTCGTACCCCTGTAGTTTTCAGAATCAGAATTTTACCCTTTAAAACCCAAAAATTTCATAAAAAATCCATAAAAATCCCCAAAAAATTCCCAAAAATTCCCAAAAAATCCCAAAAAATTAGAAAACCCCAAAAATCATCAAAATGAATTTTGTTGTGTGCATCACGACCATAGATTCAATTTTCTAGTAAATTTGCATTTAGAACAATTCAACGACGGAGATCCATTTCTCCTGAAAACCGACCCACTTAAATATATAAAAATGCATGTAAACCGGAAAAATGTCTTCTAAAATGATTTTTTCCACAAAACCAAAAATACAGGGACGTTTTAAAATGTTTTCCAGGTCTAACCGGGACGGCTAGCCGAGCCAACCCGGTTATCCCCTAAATGTATGCCCCCAATTCCTGATTTCCCATTCTGTTTGTTTGAGTCCTAATTGTGGCGTGCTGTATATATTGTGCTAACCCTCTGTTTTGCAGGTTTTAATTTCTTTTTATTTTTATTTTTTATTTTGGATGTAATTTAATAGATTAAATCGTGTATTTAGGCGGTTATATTTTTCTAGATTCTCGTGTATTCTAGTCGATTGTACAAGTGAGGCGAGAGTTCTTATTTTTCCATTCGATTTGGTTGTAAGCCAATTAATATTTATTTCTTTTCCTTATTTTTGTATTAAATGTTTTGTGTGCGCGCTGTATGTTTTTTATATTCAATAAAATGGACTTTAGATTTTGAAATACCATTCGAGAACATTGGCTATATTTATTTTAATTAGACACGAAATAAGGGACTTGTCCGGACCCGAATCTCTGGATAGCGTAGCGGCCGTTCGTCCGGTTCAGCTACATAAGAATTTCCCGGTTGAGCTGAGCCGGGTGGCGACTCCTACGACATCCATCGAGGCTTAGGTCTCGGTTCTTTTATGCATTAATTCTATTTATTTTCCAAAACGCGGATTTCCTTTATAAAACCCCCATACGAGGGAGGGGCCCGCCAGAGATCGTGGCGCCCCTTCCGAAAGGGAGTCCCGCGTCCCGTCGAAAACGCGTCGTCCGCTCACAATAGGTTTTCAAGGATTGGGAATCTTGCTTGAAGGAGTTTCAAGGATTCGAAATGTAGCTTGGATAGGTTTTCAAGGATTAGGAATCTTGCTTGAAGGAATTTCAAGGATTCAAAATCTGGCTTGGATAGGTTTCAAGGATTAGGAATCTTGCTTGAAGGAGTTTCAAGGATTCGAAATCTAGCTTGGATAGGTTTTCAATGATTAAGAATCTTTCTTGAAGAAGTTTCAAGGATTCAATATCTAGCTTGAGTGGTGGGAATTTAGGAGTGATAATTTTGGAATTAGGTTGAGAATAAGTATTTATTCCTTAATCGACAATTTTGGAAACAAAAATTTTTGCCCTTATGATTAGGAATAAATACGGCTTGTTTACTTTGACCCTGGAAGCTTGAGATGTTGAGGCTTGGGCCCGTGTGGCTCTAACCCATATCTTGAGATCCAATGGATGCCCCAGTGTTGGACTATTTTTGCTTCGGGAGCGATCCTGATTCGGGACGGCCCGACGATGGTGGCAGGTACCTATACCTGGATTGGTTGTGATGTCTGTATGCATATGTGCGTATGTTTTGACTGTATGTATATGTATGTTTCAATGTATGATTGTGCGAATGGATTCTGGAAGTTGCATTTCCCTTTATTCGTCCAGACTTGAAATGCTATGCCCTTGCTGGGAGATTGGGTCATGCCTCTGGCTAGGGAAGGTACATTACGCCTACGGCTGATCTAGTTGGGGAGTATGTTCTTTATGTGATGTGATTCTCGCACCTCTGCTGGGGATATGCGAGGACATATAATGGCTGTTGGGGAAGTCCCATGACTGTTGGAGAGAAAGTGGTGACGTTCTTTGTGATGGTTCCGCTGGGGAATAGTACAGACGATCCTGCTGGAGAATAGTAGAAGAGCTTCTGCTGGGGAATGGTGGAAGGATTTCACTTTTCTACTATTTGGAATGGTGAGTCTGGAAGTGCTCTAAATTTTGCCTGAACTGCTCGATGTGGGTTTCCAGCTCAGCGAGCTACTCTAACTTTTGCCTGAGGCGCCGTTGCGGTTTTCACCTCAGCGAGCCTCTTTAAAGGTGCTCTAACTTTTGCCTAAACTACCTAATGCATGTTTTTAGCTTAGCGAGCCACTCTAATTTTTGCCTGAGGTGCCTTTTTGGTTTTTAGCCTTATAGAGATTTAGGAAAGTTTGGTAGTGGTAGGTTTGATCCAAAAAGCGAGATGGTGGTAGTACTACCCGTCCAACTTGTTGGATATGCCCTAGTTCCAAGGCATTGGTCCTTGTATTTGTATCATACATTTTATGTCATTAAAGAAAGGCATTGATCTATTTATTATATATCTTGTGCTATGTTTTAAATAGAGTATCCAATGGACATATCCATATCCATGTTGTCAAGTGTGGTGCACTTGGCAGTAAGACCATGGATAGGGAAAACAATATGATCATAAAGTCATCCATAGTCTGTTCCAATCATAGGAATGAATGGAACTAAAGACTATCATTAACCTAGTTGAATGGCAGTCTCTTACCGGTCATTGAACATGGGATTCAACCAGGTTAATGGGTACATGCAAAGGGGCATGGTATCAGATAGATCCACTAAATGAGAAATCCACATGGAATAGTATCACAAGTGATTCTCGTGTAGTGCTTGTATGGATCCTTTGACCTGATCATATGATGGTGTTGCATGTGAAGTGGCATACTTTGTTGTACACCTAACAGGCTTGTAAAAGGGTGCCAAGTATGGGTACATTCGGGTATGTCAGTGAACATGATAGTGCTATGGATATGCAGATGGGAATGTCACTCAGTAGTCCACTGAGAAGATATCACCAGCCTCATAATGAATGCAACTGATAAGAGTGTGGCCACACCCAAATAAGTTGGAACTTGTTTATGAGTATCAATTCATTCGGGATCAAGTAAATTTCCGGACACAAAAGAGGGTGATCAATCCATGCCTCTGTGTTGGACACCGATATCAATGATATGGGACATGCAAGTTTAACTACAGAGTTACAGTTCCGATTGGACTGTTATCTTCATCTTAATTGGGGGCTGCAGTGGCTTGCTAGAGCCCGCCTGCAATCTGTGGGCCATAGGCCCACTGCCAACATAAAGATGGGCCCATAGGATCATACAAAATGAACATCTAAACTTTAACTAAAAGGATTTAGTGTGTACTTAGAGTATACAGACTAGAGAAAGAGGAATCCATTAATTATATTATATAGATCGATTGGATTGATCAAAATAATATAATTAATTTTTGTATAGGCCTTCTTATAATTAATTCAATGAATTAATTTATGAGATTATTTCCTAGGTGGAAATATTTTACATGTTTAGGTTTACATGTATTTAATTTTATGAAAGTCTAATTTAATTCATTGGTTAAATTAATAGGTTAAATTAATTTTAATTTAAATGTATGTAATATATTATATGGTATAATAAATAAGCATACATATTGAATTAAAGTTACATTTAAAATTAAATAAAACAAAGGAATCAAAAAGGACTTGGGCTTGAAAAGGAAAAGCCCACATAGAATTAAATTTGGGTTGGGCCAAATGTTTCAAATAGGAAACTTGCCTACCAAGTTTAATTAACTTGGATATTTTAGCCTATATAAGGATAAGGATAAATAAAGAAAAACCCTTCTTTTTGACTTTTATGCTTATCCTCTTTTCTCTTCTTCAGTTTCATAACTGCTAGCACAGGTTTTAGTTCTAAAGCCCTTCGTGTACGTGACCGTGGATGAAGTCTTGTTTGATTTCTGTAGCCATCTCTTAAAAGATATACTGGTGAGAATCTAACTTTTGTCTTTTTGGTTTTGATTTTTGATTTCAATATAATTAGCTCCTGGGCACGGATTTGAGAAAATCAACGCGTTCTTATACTTTTATCGGTTGATTTCTAGTGAAAGCTTTTGATCTATAGAAATCTTTAACTTGGTTGAATCCCTTGTTTTGAAATTGGTGATTACGTGGTTGGGATTCTTTTGGTTTGGGGTTTGGTGATTTTCCCCTTTGCTTTTGCTTTTGGAAATTAAATATGCATATAGGTTTATGCTTGATTTAATTTTCTGTTTTTATGTCTTGGTGATTTTATTTTATTGCTGTTTTTCTGTAAAAATCACAAGCCGTTTTCACGGATACAGGGATGCCGATGGCAGAATCGCCGCTGGTCACCACAGTGGTGGTGGAAACTGTGGCAGCAGCGGCTGCTACACAGCAACAGGGTCACTGTTGGGGGTTTTGGGTCGGGCCTAGTTTTAAAATTTTAATGGGTTTTAAGAATTTGCGTGTTTAAATTTTGTAATTTGAATGCGCGTGGTTTTATGAATGAAATTTATTTTTATTCATTGGATATTAATTTTGGAAATTAATATGCTTTAATTGAAATTGGTTCGGGTTTTCTTGGCACGATTACTTGGACGGCTAATTTGGATTCATAGTTTCCCAATTCTAGTGGGAGCAGTGTTCTGCCTGGACTGGAGGCCTAAAGCCCACAAGGGCTTAGAACTATGATAAGCCAAAATTGGCGATTTCAAAATAATGGATATGGACATAATTCAAATGGGATTAAATTCATGCATTTAACATGTTTATAAAGTGATGTAATGGTTTACATGGATGGTATGAATGGATGCTTTTGGGTCTTATTTATGTTGGGTTGTAATATTCTTTTAGGTTGATATGGCCTGAGTGTCGATTTCTTTTTACGTAATTTTATTTTATTTGTTTATTACAAAATCATGTAAAGAAGAAGCCACTTGGAGAGGTGTGCCCGAAAGGAAGAACAGGAGGCTCACTTGATGTTTTTCTAGTATAGGTTTACTAGAATTATGTTAGGATGTAATTTTGGCCCATTGCAGCCTATTATTTATTTAATTATGCTTTATTTATTTACATGTAAGAATGTATGTTCCAATATCAATTTCACCCGCCTATGCCTCTAAGCCATTATTAAATTGAATCTAATAACCAAAAGATAATTACTAAGTCATTTAAAAGTGCTTCCCTCATTCAAAACCTACTCGAAGTGGGGATAGACCAGTTGTAGACCATGCCATCGCGGGATGCACTGGAGTATCATCATTTTGTATTGGGTTGGAGTATAGGTTACTCTAACACTTGGATGGAGGTTTGGGCTTAGCGTGGGTAGTAGGATTCTCCTGGCCCTAAGCACAGATGGGTAAGTGCCAATAAACCCATCAAACCAAGAGTCCCTAGGTTGGGATTGGACAACGCTCTTACCTAAATAATTAGGGTATAGTTTTTCCAGGCTCTTGTCTAGCTATATCTTGATGAAATATGGATCCCAACCCATGAGCCTAACAAGTCGAGTTAATTAACAACATGATTTATTATTAATTATAATATGGAAAAAACAATATAAGTCCTTTATTAATACTCTTTATATTTTTCTATATAGTAACCAAATGGCAATGAGTAATACTTTATCATCGCGATCTATCCTAGAAAGGGACAAGCTTTCTGGCCCAAACTTCTTGGATTGGTCTAGGAACTTGAGGATAGTTCTAAGATAGGAGTCTAAAGAGTATGTGCTAGAAAGGCCTGTACCGGCTGCACCAATGGGTTGTAATCCACCGGCTGCGCTACTGGAGGAATACGAGGTGCACGTTAAGGATAACCGGGATGTGACATGCCTTATGTTGGCATGTATGGTCCCTGAGCTGCAAAAGCAGTTCATGGATCGTTAGGCCTTTGCTATGATAACAACTCTTAACGGGGATGTTTCAGGAGCAAGCTCGTCAGGAAAGGTACCTAACCAACAAGGCATTCCATTCTTGTAAGATAGGGATGGGGACATCTATGAGGGCACACGTGCTCAAGATAAAGGGCTATTTGGACACTTTAGCCTGTCTCAGATCTCCTATCTCATAGGAGCTGATAGTTGACACGATCCTAGCTTCCTTACTAGATTCTTATGATCAGTTCATCTTGAACTATAACATGCAAGGGATGACCCGTGCTGTTAGTGAGTTGCATAGGATGCTTAAGCTCACTGAGTAGTCGATCAAGAAGGCTCCTCCGCCGATACTAATGGTCAAGTAGGGAAAAGCTCCTCTTACTAAAGGCAAGGCCAAGGCAAAGGCCAAGGCCAAGGCTAAAAAGGCTAAAGCCCATCCCAAGGCCAGTCCCGGGGATGCCTGCTTTAATTACAAGCAGGCTGGGCATTGGAAAAGTTTGTGTCCCAAGCTCTTGGGAGAGCAAAGGAAGATCCAGGGCATGTTTTCATCATGTATATATTTCATAGACATTAACCTTACTGTTTCAACATCCTGGGTATTGGATACTGGATGTGCTTCTCACATTTGTTGTAATGTGCAGGGACTTAAGAACAAGAGATCACTGGGATCTGGAGAGGTGGACTGACGAGTCGAAAATGGAGCAAGGGATGCTGCCATAGAAATCGGTGAGTACCATCTTATGATGCCTAGTGGATTAGTTTTAATACTGGAACAATGTTATTTTGTACCTGCTATGTACATGAATATTATATCAGTTTCAGTTTTGGATGTTTCTGGATTTGATTTTACTATTTGTAATGGTAAAATGTGTTTATCTAGAAAGGGATTATTTTATGGAGAAGCTCTATTAAATAATGGCCTATATATCATTGATTTGAATGAAACTAATCATGTCTATAATATAAATACTAAAAGGGTTAAGCCAAACAAACTTAATCCTGTTTACCTTTGGCATTATTGTTTAGGCCATATAAACGAGAAGCACATAGCTAGGCTTCACAAAGCTGGAATCCTAGGATCATTTGACTTTGAGTCACTTGATATATGTGAATCTTATTTATGAGGTAAAATGACTAAAGCGCCTTTTAGCAAGAAAGCTGAAAGGGCTATTGGCTTATTGGACCTAATACATTCAGACGTATGTGGACCAATGAGCGTAGCTGCCAGGGGTGGACATCTATACTTTGTCACCTTCATAGATGATTTCAGTAGATATGGCTATGTCTATCTGATGAAACATAAGTCTGAGACCCTTAATAGGTTCAAGGAATTTAGGAACGAAGTATAGAATCAACTAGGCAAAAATATCAAAGCCCTTCGATCAAACCTTAGTGGCGAATATATGAGCCTAAAGTTTGACTCAATTCTGAGAGAGCATGGAATCGTTCCACAGCTTACTCCTCTAGTAACACCACAATGGAATGGGGTGTCCAAACTAAAGAATAGGCATGGTCCGCTCAATGATGAGTCATGCCTCTCTCCCAATAAGTTTCTAGGGATACGCTCTTGAGACAGCAGCTCTCATTTTGAATAATACTCTGATTAAGGCTATGGAAAACACCCTATTTGAAATATGGATGGGCAGGGCGCCCAATGTGTCTTTCCTACGGATTTGGGGCTGTTATGCACATGTCAAGAAATTGAATGGGGGCAAACTAGAACCCAAAACTGACAAATGCCTGTTTGGGGGCTACTCTAGGGAAACCAAAGGGTATTACTTCTACAACTCCATCAAGAACAAGGTGTTTGTAGCACAAAAGGTGGTCTTTCTTGCAAAGGAATTTATTTCCAAGAAAGATAATTGGAGCAATGTTGCAATGTTGAACTCAGGGAAGTTCGAAGCTCACAAACTCCTGAAGAGGATAACTCGAAGACCAGGGTGGAGCTTCCACAAGAGGAATCACCAGCCCAGGTCACACAAGGACCTAGAAGGTCTGGTAGGGATCGTTGAGAACCTGAGAGATATGGGTTTCTTGTTATCGATGATCACACTTTTTTTTTTCTTTAATGAAGAAGAGCCCAAAACCTACTAGGACTCTATAGCTAGCCCACGGTCTGCTAACTAGCAAAAGGCCATGGAGGAAGAAATGCAATCTATGTACGATAATTAGGTTTGGAACCTAGTTTATCCCCCTCCGGGTTGCTAAGGTGATAGCTTTCAAGTGGTGCTCAAAGCTAAAGGCTGACAATACCTTCAAGGGGCAGCTGGTAGCGAAAGGTTTCACAAGTCCATGGAATAGACTATGATGAAACTTTCTCACTAGTCGCTATGCTCAAATCCATAAGGATCCTGCTGGCCATAGCCACTAGATATGACTATGAGGTCTGGTAGATGTATGTGAAAACCTTTTTCCTTAATGGAAAGCTACTCAAGGATGTGTACATGACACAACCTGGGGGTTTTATTGATCCAAAGCATCCTGAAAAGGTATGCAAGCTTCAAAGATTCATTTATGGATTAAAGCAAGCATCCTGGAGTTGGAATCTTAGATTCAATGAGGCCATAAAGAAATACGGCTTCATACAGAATCAAGATGAGCCTTGTGTGTATAAGAGGATTAATGGGAGCATTGTAACATTCTTGGTATTGTATGTGGATGACATCCTTCTGATTGGAAGCGATATACCAATACTGCAAGGTGTAAAGCAGTGGTTATGTAAGTACTTCACAATGAAGGACTTAGGTGAAGCTGAGATGATCCTAGGGATCAGGATCTACAGGGATAGGCCCAATTGGTTTCTGGGCCTAAGTAAGGCCAAGTACATAGACAAAGTTCTGAAAAGATTCAACATGGATCAGGCAAAGAAAGGTTTCTTGCCGATGAGCCATGGGCTACAACTTAGTAAGAAGAAATGTCCTAAGACAAGGCAAGACAGGGAGAACATGAAGTTGGTCCCATATGCATCAGCTATAGGATCAATTATGTACTCCATGCTATGTACGAGACTTGATGTTGCCTTTGCACTAAGTATGACGAGCTGATACCAGAAGGTTCCCAGTGAGGATCACTAGAAGGCTGTCAAACCAATCCTGAAGTACCTTAACTAGACTAAGGATAGCCTCTTGGTGTATGGAGGTCAAGAAGAGCTATCAGTTATTGGGTACACTGATGCAAGCTTCAGATAGACCAGGATGAATACCATTTGTAGTCTGGGTATGTATTCATGCTAAATGGTGGTGCTATTAGCTGGAGAAGCTCCAACCAACCGACCATCGCGGGTTCTATCATAGAAGCTGAGTACATTGCGGTGTGTGATGCAACTAAGGAAGATGTGTGGATAAAGAAGTCTATCATTGAACTAAGGGTAGTGTCAACTATCCAAGATCCAGTTGATATCTTTTGTGACAACAATGGAGCTGTTGTGCAAGCTAAGGAGCCTCGGTCACACAAAAACTCGAAGCACGTACTCAGAAAGTTTCACCTTATACGAGAAATCATCGAGAGGGGTGACATTTCATTACATAGAGTGGATGCCAAGGACAATGTCGTAGATCCTTTGACCAAGGCGATGGTGCAGCCCAAGCACGAGGGTCATATTAGATCTATAGGGATCAGGCCCATGCCTAGTTGGTACTGGTGCTAGTGGGAGATTTTTGGACATGCCTTAGCCCCGAGGCATTGGTCCTTATATTTGTATTATACATTTTGTGTCATTAAATAAAGGAATTAATCTATTTATTACATATCTTGTGCTGTGTTTTAAATAGAGTATCCAATGGATATATCCATATCCATATCTATGTTGTCAAGTGTGATGCACTTGGAAGTAAGACCATGGATAGGAAAAATGATATGAGCTTAAAGTTATCCATAGTCTATTCCAATCATAGGAATGAATGGAACTAAAGACTATTATTAACCTGGTTGAATGGTGGTGTCTTACCGGTCATTGAACATGGGATGTCAATCAGGTTAATGGGTACATGCAAAAGGGCATGGAACTGGATAGATTCACTAAACGAGAAATCCACATGGTATAGTATCATAAGTGATTCTCGTGTAGTACTTGTATGGATCCTTTGACCTGATCATATGATGGTGCTGCATGTGAAGTGGCATACTTTGGTGTATGCCTAACGGGCCTATAAAAGGGTGCCAAGTAGGGGTACATTTGGGTATGTCAGTGAATGTGGCAGTGCTATTGATATGCAGATGGGAATGTCACTTAGTAGTCCATTGAGAAGATATTATCAGCCTCTTGATGAATGCAACTGATAAGAGTGTGGCCACACCCAAATAAGTTGGAACTTGTTTATGAGTATTAGTTCATTCGGGATCAAGTAAATGTCCGGGCATAAAAGAGGGTGATCAATCCATGCCTCTGTGTTGGACACTGATATTAATGACATGGGACATGCAAGTTTAAACTACAGGGTTACAGTTCCAGTTGCACTACTATCTCCGTCTTGATTGGGGGCTGTAGTGGCTTGCTAGAGCCCGCCTATAATCTGTGGGCCATAGGCCCACTATCAACATAAAGACGAGCCCACAGGATCATACACATTGAACGTCTAAACTTTAACTAAAAGGATTTAGTGTGTACTTGGAGTATACACACTAGAGAAAGAGGAATCTGTTAATTATATTATATAGATCAATTGGATTGATCAAAAGAATATAATTAATTTTTGTATAGGCCTTCTTATAATTAATTCAATGAATTAATTTATGAGATTATTTCCTAGATGTAAATATTTTACATGTATAGGTTTACATATATTCAATTTTATGAAAGTCTAATTTACTTCCTTCATTAAATTAATAGGTTAAATTAAATTAATAAGCATACATATTGAATTAAAGTTACATTTGAAATTAAATAAAACAAAAGAATTAAAATGGACCTGGGCTTGAAAAGGAAAAGCCCACATAGAATTAAATTTGGGTTGGGCCAAATGTTTCAAATAGGAAACTTGCCCACCAAGAATTAGCTGAAAGTCACTCCCATATCAAGCAGGTAAACCTAGCAGGAGAAAAACTGGGATATTTTTTGTTGACTCTTAATCAAATCCTCAAATAGATGAACTTGATAGAAATATGGATTTTCTCATAATCACTTTACAACCGAGTCAACACGTTTAAGCATTCTCTTGTGAATATTGTAGAGGTGTTCATAAAAGTATGGAGTGCCAAATGGGGAATCCTTTCATGGGAGAACCATCCAATGTCAATTTTTGTTCTAACTATAATAAGCAACAAAATAATCTATGCTCCAATACTTATAGTCTTGGGTGGAGAAATCATTTGAACTTTTCTCGGACCAATCAACAAAATGTCCAAAGACCTCCTCCTAAGAAAGAATGAAGGAGATAAAATGCCTTTACAACTTAGATTTAGTACTTGAAAGATTTGAAGATACAAATCTTGTGCTTAATTGGGAAAAATGTCAGTTGATTGTTAAAGAGTGCATTGTACTTAGGCATTACATCAAGGTGGAGATCTTTGGACATTTTTTTTATTTGTCGAAGTACATTACACTGAAAATAATGCATTGTACTTGTTGTAGTTTTAATTAAATCCAGGCCAAGGTCTTTGGACGTTTTGTTGATTTGTTCAAGAGAAGTTAAAATGATTTATCCGCCCAATACTATACATATTGGAGCATAGATTATTTTGTTGCTTATTGTAGTTAGAACCAAAATTAATATTGGATGGTTCTCCCACGAAAGGATTCCCCATTTGTCACGTTATACTTTTATGAACATTTCTACAATGTTCACAAGAGAATGCTTGAACTTATTGACTCGGTTGTAGAGTGGTCATGAGAAAATCCATCTTCCTATTAAGTTCATATATTTGAGGATTAGATTGAGAATGGACACCAAACATCCTAGTTTTTCTGCCACTAGATTTACCCGGTTGCCTATGAGAACAACTTTCAACCAATTCTTGAATCAAATCATAAGCGTCAGTTTGATTCTTCTTGAAAACATTACCCTATGCAGTAGAAGCACGAGTAGCACAATTAGCTGGAGATAAACCATTATAAAAAAATATTTACTTATTGCCATTTTGTGAAACCATGGTAAGGACATCTGCTTAGTAACTTTTGAAATCTTGCCCCATCATAACAGAGAGATTCTGCATCAAATTGATGGAATGAGATTATTTCCTTCTTAAATTGGACAGTTTTAGATGGCAGAAAATATTTGGCTAAGCATTTTCTTACCATTTGTTAAGATCTGTCATTGGAAAAATAACGTGGCACAGCAAAAATACACCATTTAGAATTTCCTAGAATCCACCTATCATGTCTAATTACCATTGATTGGAATAAAAACCAATTTGAATAAAGAAAGATTAACTCACCGGATTCATCTCTTCTAAAGACTGTTGCAGAATCATTTCTTGAAATTGCGATCTCCAAAGTCTGGTGCACAACCAACTATCGAGCGGGAACCGGTGCTAACCGAAGAAGCGGAAGGATTGGAGAATTAATTGTTGTAATTTTCAACTGCTTTTGGGGCTGTGATGGGGCTGAAATTTCCAACAATAAATTTAGGGTTAGGGCTTTTCTTTCTTCCTTAAGTGTGCCCTTATATAGACACCTTGTCTAATTGGGTTTTAATTAGGTTAATTAAACCCAAGCCTACTAGGATTATAATTACATAAATAAACTTTAATGAAAAAGTACATACTATGTAATTTAATTCCATTTGGCTAAATTTAATTACTCCTAAATAAAATTAAATCACACTTAAGTAAATACAATACATGTATTTAATTTTCCTACATAGGAAAATTATTTAATTAATTGTTTACTTTATGTAATTTAATTAATTGATAAATTAATTAATTAAACCATGTAAACTTATTAATTAAATTAAATCAACCCAATGTTAATTAATTACCTTGACACCGAATGTTAACTAATTAATTAACGCATTCCTTCCAATGTACATTACATACACAATTTCTATAAGTTCCAGCTCAGTTGATCTATGTGCACGATCCTATGGGTCTGTCTTTATGTTGGCAGTACGCCCAAAGCCCATAGACTGTAAGTGGGTTCTAGCAAACAATTACAACCCCCAATTAAGACAAAGATGCAGCTGTTTGTTGAAGACATTGACCCAGTAGTAATCTCACAGTGTCCTTTGCCAAACGATATTGATATGAATAAACAAGAGGCATGGTGTCTGTCATCCACTTCTACTGTTTACTATATTTATTGATCTTGAGTTGACTGATTAATCAAATAAGCAACCAGCTTACTTGGGTATGGCCATACATATATCAGTCCCACTCATCAAGTGGCCAGTGATATCATCTCGGTGTTACCCGAGTGGCGATTCCATCACTTCATCATCAATATCAATATGTTCATCGGTCCACCCAATCATACCCATATTTAGCATCCTTTTACAGATATGTTAGGCGTATGTCAAAGTGAACCAGATTCCATATTGATACTATAATGAAATATGGTCTGAGGACAAAAGAGACCTACTCAAGAAAGACCTATGACGCGACAACCATATGGCTTTCTTGTGCGAATTGATCTAGTCCCATGTCAACGACATATACCTATATTCATGATTGACTATATAAGTATTATGGCTAGTTTAGAACTACCATACAGTCATCGAATATATAAGTCTGTGGTTCTATTCGTTCCCACGATTAGAATAGATCTGGGATAGGTTTTATGATTATCAATCAATGGATACTCTACTCATATTATAGCACAAGATATAAATGAAATAGATTAATTGCCTTTATTAATTTGACACAAATAATGTATTCATACAATGAGTCTTAATGTATAATACAAAATACAAGAATTCAATGCCCTAAGAACTAGCACACCAATAATCTCCCACTTGCACTAGTTCCAAGTGGGCATTGCCCTAATTCCTAAAGATCTGGTATGACCGTCATGCTGTGTCTGTGACAGGGCTTTGGTAAATCGATCAGCGACATTATTCTTGGTGTCAACCCTCTGCAATGATATGTCACCTCTGTTCACGATCTCCCGAATGAGGTGAAACTTGGTGAGCATGTGTTTGGATCTCTTACGTGATTGAGGCTCCTTAGCTTGTGCGATGGCCCCGTTGTTGTCACATAAAACATCAACTGGGTCTAGGATAGTGGGTACTACTCCCAACTCAGCTATGAACTTCCTGATTGTGAACGGATGACATTTTTAAGAACGCCCGACTCTCTCGGAAGGGAGCCTCGATATCGGGCAAGCCTCCCTCGTGTGGGGTTTTTGGGATGGAAATTCATTTTTAGAAAATTAAATTGTTTCATAAGTGAATCGAGACCTAAGTCTCGATAGATAGTGCAGGAGTTGCCACCCAACTCATCTCAACCGGGAATTTACAGTGTAGCTGAACCGGACGAAAGGCCGCTACACTATCCAGAGATCAAGGTCCGGACAAGTCCCTTATTTCGTGTCTAATAAAAATAAAATTGGCCAATGTTCTTTGATGGTATTTTATAATTCTAACATTCATTTTAATTAATAAAAAGCATGCAGCGTACACACAAATAAAATAAAATAAAGCAGTAAATAATTAAATTATTACAACCCGATCGAATAAAAATAAAAACTCTCGGCCTCCCCTTACAAACGCCTAAAATACACGATGATCTAAAAATTTACAACCGCCTAAAATACACGAGTTAAACTATTAATTACATCAAAAATAAAAATAAAAGAAATTAAAAGCTGCAAAATAGATGGTTAGGACAATTTATAGCACACCACAAATAGGACTAAAGTGGGACAAAATGGGATTCTAAGGAGTTCGGGGGCATGCAATTGGGGGATAACTGGGTCGGCTCGGCTAGCCAGCTCGATTAGACCTGGAAAACAATTTTGAAACATCCTTTTATTTTTGTTTTGTGGGAAAATCATTTTGAAAACATTTTATTTTACGGTTTACATTAATTTAGCATGTGTGGTGGGTCGGTTTTCAGGAGATTCGGGTCTCTGTCGTTGAGTTGTTCTAAATTCAATAACATCAAAAATTAAATCTAAGGTCATGAATGCATACATAAAATTCATTTTTGATGATTTCTGATTTTTCTGAATTTTTTAGGATTTTTGGAAATTTTTATGGATTATTCTGGAAATTCTGCCCTTGGACAAGGATTAAAATCGTGCGGCTGTAATTACAGCCGTGCGACTGAAGATCATCCAGATGTAGAAAATTGCCAAAATTTGTTCAAATAAAACCAAAAGCCGCGGGAAATCAAGAACACTCGTACGATTGTATATATAGTGGTGCGACCGTTCTTCACCACAAGAATAGTCGTACGACTGTTCTTGATTTCTAGATTCTAGTAAGCCCAAAAAATGAGTTTTTTATGCATAAAATTACACCAAAACACCCAGAAAAAGCAACCAAATGAAGGTTTATGGTGTATTTACCTTTGTGGTGTATTTACCTTTGTGGCGCTGATCCACTGTAGGTTTGACCACTAGAAATGCCTCAATCCCCTCCAAATTGCTTCTTTTTCCTTGAGTGTAAAGGTTCCAAGAGTTATCCAAAATACTCCAAAATGTCATGAATTTTAACGAATTTAAAGTCTGGAATCGATTGAGTTTGAAGTGTCAAGTTGTTAACCTATGATTTCTATCCGGTTTTAAACTTTAACACCCTAGAATCAAACGAAAAAGAGGAGAAAAAGATGGTGCTTTGTTGGGTTCCCTTTTTCTCTCCTTTTTTCTCCTTTTCTCTACCAATTTCTCTCTCAAATCTGCCAAGTCCTCAGATCCAAAAGTCCTTCACCCTTCCTCTCTTTCTCCTTTTATTTCGGGTATTTCTTGCTGAGAATTCGGGCATTAATTGCCCATAAACCACTCCCATTTTTTAATTCAAAAGGTATGGGCTGCTATACCTACTCCGTAATTATAGTCGCATGACTGTAATTTTTCAATTACAGTCGTACGACTGTATTACAATCTTGTGACATATAACAATATTTTTTTAAGTTTGGAAAATTCAGGCGCTTACAGCTGCCCCGTGCATGATCAAATTCGACACCCGACACCAGGTCTAAAATATCTGAGGTGATGAATTTGAGAGCGCGGATTGAAGCACTATAGACATAAGAAAAAAAACATGCAACTGACTTGTTGAAGTCCCACTGTTGTGGTGATGCACTGGGTTTAGTTCCCCAAGGCGAGGTTGAAGATGAAATAAGCCGATACCGGGTTTAGGTTACCCGAGGTGAGGATGAAGATAAAATAAGGCGATACCGAGTTTAGGTTTCCCGAGGCGAGGATGGAGATGAAATAAGCTGATACCGGGTTTAGGTTTCCCGAGGCGAGGATGGAGATGAAATAAGCCGAGACCGGGTTTAGGTTACCCGAGGCGAGGATGGAGATGAAATAAGGCGATACCGGGTTTAGGTTACCCGAGGCGAGGTTGAAGATGAAATAAGCCGATACCTGGTTTAGGTTACCCGAGGTGAAGTTAAAGATTAAATAAGCTGATACCGGGTTTAGGTTACCCGAGGCGAAGTTGAAGATGAAATAAGCTGATACCGGGTTTAGGTTACCTGAGGCGAAGCTGATCTTGGCCGAAACTAGATTTTCATATATCTAATACCGATCTGCTAGGGATCTGGAATGAAGCTGATATGGGTCGATACCAGGTCTATGTTACCCGAGGCGAATCTGCTGGGAATCTGGAATGAAGCCGATCTGGGCCGATACCGGGTCTATGTTACCCAAGGCGGATCTGCTGGGGATCTGGAATGAAGACTATCTGGGCCGATACAGGGTCTATGTTACCCGAGGTGGATCTATTAGGGATCTAGAATGAAGACGATCTGCGCTGATACTAGGTCTATGTTATCGGAGGCGGATCTACTAGGGATCTGAAATGAAGCCGATCTGGGCCAAGACCGGGTCTATGTTACCCGAGGCGAATCTACTGGGGATCTGGAATGAAGCCGACTTGTGCCGATACTGGGTCTATGTTACCAAAGGTAGATCTGCTTGGAAATCTAGAATGAAGTCGATCTAGGCCGATACCGGGTCTATGTTACCCGAGGATCTGCTGGGGATCTGGAATGAAGCCGATCTGGGCTGATACCGAGTTTATGTTACCCGAGGCAGATCTGCTGGGGATTTGGAATGAATCCGATCTGGGCCGATACTGGGTCTATGTTACCCAAGGTGGATCTGCTAAGGATCTGGAATGAAGCCGATTTGGTATGTTACTCGAGGCGGATCTACTGGGAATCTGGAATGAAACTGATCTTGGCTGATACCTAGTCTATGCTACCGGAGGCGAATCTGCTAGGGATATGGAATGAAGCCGATCTGGGCCAATACTGGGTCTATGTTACCCGAGGCGGATCTTCTGGGGATCTGGAATGAAGCCGATCTGGGCCGATACCGGGGCTATGTTACCCAAGGCGGATCTTCTAAGGATCTGGAATGAAGCCGATCTGGGCCAATACCGGTCTATGTTATTAGAGGCGGATCCGCTGGGGATCTGGAATGAAGCCGATCTGGGCCGATACTGGGTCTATATTACCTGAGGCGGATCTGCTAGGGATCTGGAATTAAGCCGATCTGGGCTGATACTGGGTCTATGTTACCCGAGGCGGATCTACTGGGGATCTGGAATGAAGCTGATCTGGGCCGATACCGGGTCTATGTTACCCGAGGCGGATTTGTTGGGGATCTGAAATGAAGCTGATCTGGGCCGATACCAGGTCTATGTTACCCGAGGCGGATGTGCTGAGGATATGGAATGATACCGGGTCTATGTTACTCGAGGTGGATCTGCTGGGGATTTGGAATGAACCCGATCTAAGCCGATACCGAGTCTATGTTACCCGAGGTGGATCTGCTAGGGATTTATCCGTGTCTGAGATAGTGATGATGAATTCCTGCATTTGCTAATGAGCCTGCATTCCTTGATCGAGAGATTTTGAACAAAAAATTTTGCCCCTTTGATCAAGAATGAAGACTAGCTGGGGATGAATTCTCTGTGTATGTTGTAAATGCATGCATGATGATGCGTATACATATGAATCCTAAAGGATGCATTTCTAGTTGTTTGTGTAATGTTGATGTTTCTCTTTTCTGTTGGGGAAAGTATGTTTTGCCCCCGGCTGGTGAAAGACACTTCTTGCACGAAGCTTTTCCTTGTTGAAGATATATGTGAGGACTGTTGGAGAAATGCGATAACTGCCGAGGATGCGTGACAACTACTGGGGAGAGAATCATAGTGTCCTTTGTAAATGTTCAGCTGGGGAATAATATGGAGAATCTTGCTAGGGAGATGATGGAAAGACTTTGCCTTTTGCCCCGGTGATTTATTAATCTGGAAGCACTCTAAATTTTGCTTGGGTTGCCCAATATGGGTTTTCAGCCCAGCGAGCTGCTCTAACTTTTGCCTGAGGCACCTTTTCGGTTTTCACCCCAGCGAGCTCATTTTTTTTTTAAGAAGTTTGTGATGAACAAAGACCAACTGCAAAAGCACCATGACTACTTGCCCCTTCATCCTTTTATTGTTGAGGTGATGTGGGAAAAAGCTTGATTTCTTCAATAGCCAAGTTCTTGGACAACCAATTTTGCTCTTTGGAAAGATGAATTAGATTTGGAGGATGATAAAGGATTTTAGACTGCATGTATTTAGTACATTTTCATTGTTAAATAACGTGATATGTTTAACCAATCAAATGCAAAGTGCTTTCCTTTAATGAATGTTTAAACAAGATAACTTTGTTTATGCATTTGACATAACCACTCAAATATATTTAAGCAAACATTCCATTTTATTAATAAAATCAAAATGAGTACATTTGAAAAGATTAATTCCCAAAATGGTATACACTGCACACAAAGCGAGAATCCGTTATCAGTCGTCCTTTCCAGATTTTCCGACTGATCATTTTCTCTCGTGTCTTAACTTTTGCCTAGGCTGCTGTTTTTGAGTTTTCAACCTAGCAGACTCTTTTTTTTTTTAAACATTATAAAGCTTCAAGCGGTCTTGGTTGACAGGATTCGTGAACTCATTTCCATCCATGTCCATGATACTGACACCGCCTTTCGATAGCACCTTCTTGACAACATAGGGCCCTTCCCAGTTGGGTCTGAAAGTTCCCCGAACATTGACATTTGAGGGCCTTAATTGCTTTAGAACCAAGTCTCCTACTTTCAACTACTGTCTATGGCATTTCACATTTCAATTATAGGCTCTGGCCATTCTGCATTGGTGCATCTGTAAATGATCTAGTGCTTTCAGTCGCTTTTCATCTAGCACCGCCAACTGCTCGTATCTAGCTTGAGACCACTTAGTTTCTGGCAACTGAGCTTCCAAGGTGACCCTGAGTGACTTAAGCTCTATTTCTACTGGTAATACTACTTCCATACCATATACCAAGGCATAGGGAGTTTCCCCTGTTGGCGTTCTGTCACTAGTTCTCTAACCCCAAAGATTATATGGTAGTTTGTCAGCTCAATCTCTATAAGTGGTTACCATTTTTTATAAGATCTTCTTTATCGCCGTATTAACTACCTCCACTGCACCGTTAGCTTGTGGTCTATATGGAGAGGACTTATGGTGTTCAATGCCATGTTCTGCAAGTAGTTCAGTTGTTGCCCCTTGAAATTGCACTCCGTTGCCAGTCACTATATGATGGGGGATTTCGTATCGGGTAAAGATATTCTTCTGAATGAATTTAACCATCTGCTTAGCTGTTACACTAGCAAAGGATTCCGCTTCTACCCACTTTGAAAAGTAGTCAACTGCCACAACTATGAATCAGTGCCCATTAGATGTAGCAGGATGAATTTCATAGATCATATCTATCTCCTATGCGGAAAATTGCCAAGGAGAGGCCAGATTTTGTAGTTCAAATGGTAGCAAATGACTGACGTCAATGTAGATCTGGCACTTGTGACATCTCTTCACCTTCCTTATACAATCAGCCTGCATAGTCATCCAGAGGTACCCCTATCTCATTATCATCTTGGCCATCGAGAGTCCATTCATGTGTGGACTGCAGGACCCTACATGCACTTGCTGCATCACTGTTTCTGCCTTTTGTTCTGTGAGACATCTTAAAAGAACTCCATTTACTGTTCTCTTGTATAGTCTATCCAAAGATTTTGAACTGACTGGCTAACCTTCTTAATGGCACCTTATCAGTAGTATTGGCTCCCTCTGGGTATTTTCCTTCCTTCACATACTGGTAGATGTCAAAGAACCATGGCTTCTCTTCAGCTGTCAACTCCATTACTTCATGCACTTCAAAGCAGGGTTGACTAGAAGTTGCTATAACTAGTGGCTATACTTAAGTTTCTTCTGGGTTCTCCCATATAGAAGACAGTGTTGCTAGCACATCAGCCATCTTGTTCTCATCTCTGGGGACATGTATGAATTCATATTGGCCAAATAATTCTTTTCTGTACTGTAGCAGCTCCAAGGAAGGTCGTAAGGCTTCTTCTTTCAGCTTCCATTCACCTTGAGCCTTCCTAATCACTAAAAGTGAATCTCCAATGATCAAGACATAATTTGCCCCTAGAGTTAGCAGAGCTTCCATCCCAAATAAGCATGCTTCATACTTTGCTTCGTTATTGGTTATTGGAAAATCCAACCTCTTCGATAAAGGAATGATTTCACCATCCAGTGTCACTATGATTACCTTGATTCCAGCACCCTTCCTGTTCACAGCACCATCCAAGCACAAAACCCACCTCTTTACTTCCACCATGGCTAGCTGTTCATCCGGGAACTCCAGATTCTCTGTGTAATCTGACTCCAGTGGCTAATTTGCTAGAAATTCTGCTACGGCTCACCCTTTGATGGTTGTCTTAGTAATGTATTCAATGTTGAATTCTGACAAAAGTAAAAGCCACCTAGATAACTTCCCAACTAACACTGGTGCTTCATACAGATACTTCATTGGGTCTACTTTAGCCACGGCTTGCACTTTGTATGACTGGAAGTAATGGCGTAACTTCATGGTCAACCAGATCATTGCCACACATGTCTTCTCCACCAGCGTGTACTTGGTTTCATATTCCAACAGCTTCTTGCTGAGGTAGTAAATAGGGTACTCTTTCTTGTCATCTTGCTCTTGTGCCAACATTGCCCCTACGGAGGAATCTTCAATAGCCAAATACAAGATCAAAGGCTTTCCTGGAATTGGTGGGCTTAGAACTGGTGGATTTATCAGATAAGACTTGATTTTCTCGAATGGCAACTGACATCTGTCGTCCCACACAATCAGCTGATCTTTCTTGAACAGCTTGAAAATTGGCTCACAAGTGGAAGTCAATCATGCTATGAAACGACTGACGTACTGCAAGGAGCCTAAGAATGAGCGGACTTCCTTTTCTGTTTTTGGAGTTGGCATATCTTGAATAGCTTTGATTTTATCTGGATCCATTTCTCTTCCACTCTGGCTGACTACATGACCCAACAGCTTCCCTAACGTGACTCCGAATATGCACATCTTAGGGTTAAGTCACAAGTTATACTCCCCAATGCGTGTAAGAAATCTATCCAGGATAACAGGATGTTCCTCCCGGGTCATTGATTTAACAAGCATATCATCGACATACACTTCGACTTCTTTGTGGATCATATCATGTAGCAATGTTGTGATAGCCCTCTGGTAAGTAGCTCCAGCATTCTTCAACCCGAAGGGCATTACTCTGCAGCAGAAGGTACCCCACTCTGTGATGAATTATGTCTTCACCTTATCGATCACATCCATCAGGATCTGGTTGTATCCTGAAAACCCATCTATGAAGGAATACATTGCCACTTTATCTGCGCTATCAACTAGGACATCGATATAAGGCAACGGTAAGTTATCTTTTAGACATGCCTTATTCAGGTCCCTGTAGTCGACACATACTCTGACCCTTCCATCTTTCTTGGGTACTGGGACAATATTAGCAAGCCATTCTGTATATTTCACCACTTTAAGGAATTTGGTTTCTATCTGCTTAGCCACTTCTTCTTTCACCAACGTAGCCCATTCTGGTCTCAATCTTCTCAGTTTCTGCTTCACCGACTTGAACTTAGGGTCTGTTGGGATCTTATGCGCTGCTATTTCCTTGTCTACACCCGACATGTCCTCGTATGACCAAGCGAAAGCTTTAACATGTTTTTGCAATATTCTTGCTAATTCTCTCTCTTCCTTGGGTTTTAGCTCATGTGAAATGAATACCATTTTGGGATTTTCATCTGTACTTATGTTGATTTCATGCAGTGTCATGTATGCTAAATATGCTTGATGGTGATTCAAATGCATGCACAAAATTATCAAGATAAACATCACACAAGTAAGCAAACTGAGATTTCATTGCATTAAACTTGTTACAGAGTACATCATTCACATTGAAATGGAAGAAATAGATACAACAAAATCATTTTCATCCTCCACAGGTGGAGGGCCTTGCACTTCTTCAGCTTTCCCATTCATCTCCAGGACATAATCCAGATCTGCAGCTACCTTGGCTTCTTGTTCAGTAGGAATAGTGGTCTTCTCAATTTCAGCCACCTGTGCCTTAGCCTTCTTCATGATCTCGGCTATCTTAGTAACCATAGAATCCAAATTCACCATGGTCAACAGCTCCTCTTTGAACCCTTCTTTAGACTTCCCAAACACCTTGCTTAAGGCAGCAGCGAGTGCCCCTGAAATTGCCCTTATAGATTCATCATAGATTCTCTTTTCGGCATTCTGTTTAGGCACCTCCACTGTTTTTGCTATCTCTTTAGGTGGCTCACATTGCAGAACATCAGATGTAGCAATTACCTCTTCCACCATCACAAGGGCTACTGGTTCCTCTCAGCTCTTCTCAAAGTCTACGACATCAGAAAATATTTCAAAGCTGGGGTATTGAATGTTCCTGACCCTCACTGGCTCGGCTTGACCATTATACAGCTCTTCCCCTGCCTTTATGAATGGTTTCATCATAGGTTTACCGTTCTTCCCTTTCTTCATGCTTTTCTCATCAGATGCCCCTGCTGTGTAACCCAAGCCGAACCGCCTCGGTTTTCTAGAATCAATATTAAACTTAGGCATGCCCTGTAAATTAGCTTGGAGCCCCATGCCAGGAACAAAATTCTGCTTGTGGAGGTACTTAAACAATCATTCTGGCATACAGTTCTCGTAGATGACCAATAGAGCATCTGTGGTTTCCTCCTCACTAACCATAGCGACTTGGAATCCACCGAATGCTATCATCTCTTCATTAATTACAGCAAGTACAAATTGAGAATCTGCCTCAATTGTTACAACTTCATTTCCTATCTAGAATTTTATCTTTTGGTGCAGGGTTGAAGGGACACCCCCCAGTGGGTGAAACCATGGCCTCCCTAAGAGTAAGGAGAAGGTAACTGGGATGTCAATGACAGTAAAGATGACCATCGACCTGACCGGTCCTACCTATACTTCAGCTTCAAAGGTCCCGATCACGGTCCTTTTCGAATCATCATAGGATCTGATCATAGTGGAAGACTTTTTCAAACTTTCTTCGCTCAGGCCCAGGAATGGTAGCATTTTTAAGGGACATATATTTAGGGCTGACCCATCATCTATCATCGCACATGGCATAACCCTATCCATGATGTTGACCTTAATATACAGAGCTTTATTGTGAGCCCTTCCCTCGTGTGGTAGAACTTTCTCCGAAAATACAGTGTCAGGGGATCCTACATGAATTTTATCCAACAAACAGCACATTGCCTCCGGAGAAGCTATCAGGGACACTTCAATTTCAAAGAGCTTTTTGACCAAAGCTGCCCCGTGATCCTTGCAAGTCAGCAATAAATGCCACAAACTGGCTTGGGCTGGAGTTTTCTTCACTTGCGAAATAACAAGGTCTTCTTTTTCTACTTCCTTTAGCACTGACATACTACTTGATCGAGTCATTGGGGTTTTCTCATTCTACTGCACTACTGGTTGGTAGACCCTTCCACTTCTTGTTACATTCTGAACTTCAGGCCCCTTTGCCTTTTCTACAACAGGTAGCTTAATAGTCTTATCATAGCCGTACTCTTTGTATTCATCCTGTGAATCCAGGTCATCTAAGCTTACAGGTTTCACTTCCTTCTGCTCTACCAGCTTCCCACACTCAAAGTTTGCCTCAATATCATTGGCCACTACAGACTATATGGTGGTGTTTGCTTGGAGGATTTGGGCAAAGATAAAATTGTCTGGTAGCCCCGACTATACCATGCTGACCTGCCTTTCAAAAGCTGGCAGTAGATTATTCTTTGTACCGGGTTTGGCAGGCTCTTACAGTTTTCCCTCGTCGATGAGCTTCTGGATAGCGTCTCTCAGCTTATAACAGTGATTAGTTCTATGTCCCATCATGACGTGATAGGTACAAAAATTGTCCTTATCTTCCTCCGCTGGCTTCTCAAATGGTCTGAGAGAGCTTAACAAACCGCCATTCCTGCACTAGGCAAAGATCTTAGCCAAGGAGAAAGTCCAAGGTGATGTCCCGTGACCGTTCGTACCTCTGCTTTGGTTTCCTCATTACTGAGACACCGCAGTAACCTGAGCTTGTTTAACTTCAGAAACTTATCCTCCCTTACTTGTAGAACCAGAGCCGGATCCACTGCTTGACCCAGCTATAGTAGTTGATCTACACCCGGAGTTGTAGCTGGAGCTTCTGCTTCCCTTATGGCTTGCAGTCTTTTCCTCCTTGTCTCTCTCAAATTTCATGGCCATATTGTATACTTCGCTAGGCTCACTTAAAGAGTGGAACTTTATATTGTTCTTGTAGATGTCCCTACTACCATCAATCAACTTTTGAATCAATTCATTTTCATCCAGGTGATTTTTTAGCAAAATCATCTTGTTCATCCATCATTGATAATATTCGTTGAAGGGCTTGTTTGATTTTTGCTTAATTCGCTCTAGGTCATACAGCTTCACCTGAATTTTGGTGTTGAAGCTGTAATATTTGATAAAGGCCGCCAATAAAGCCTCCCATTATGATTGCTCTTCCTCTGATAAAGAATTGTACCAGCCCAATGCTCCTCCCTTAAGTGTAGTCGAGAAGAGATTGATAAGTTGTTGCTTAGTGGCACCGGCAGTCAGCATGACGCGTGCATAGAGATTCACATGGACCTCCAGTGAACCCATCCCCTTGTAGAAGGGAACTTTTGGTACTTGCAAGCCAATAGGAAAAGTATCAATGCCTTTGTTGATCATGGCATCTACATTAACTGCTCTCTTAGAATCAAAACTGACACTGGCCCCTTTGTTCAACTGGGCCACAACTTCATCCAATTCTGAACACTTTGCCCTTATTTTCCTTTCCATAGCCGCCTTAATTTCTTGCAGCTTCTCCAAACTACCTGAGGCATCAATGCCTTGCTGAGATGATTTAGCCTCTTTCTCCTTTCTAGCTCCACTAGTGCTGGTTTCACCGGCTTCTCTCACAACAGCGCGCATCTCTTCCTTCAGCATATCACAGAAATCCTGTGATATCAGGAAATCCTTCAGGGCATCAGTAAGACTTAGTGTCTGATTGGCCATCTCAGATTCTTCCCTAGAGTCAGACTACCTTTCTGTTTCTACTGCTCTTTGTTCTCAAATAGCCCTCAAAGCCTGAGACCTTGTCCTTAGCTGATCCAGTTTACTCTACTTGACATCACACGGGAAATGTCAGGGACAATGAATGAATTGGATGATGACATGAAAAGTGAGACATTAAAGAAGATTTGTGATGAATGGGTGAAATGACGTGATGAGAGATGATGATGAGGATGATCTCTAGTTATTATTATTATTATTTTCTGACATTCCAAGAACACCCAATGTCATGCAAAAAGATCACATGTGGACCACCACATAGACAGGAGTTCGGCACTTTCGAGGGACCTAGTGAATTTTATGAAATGGTCACGTGTGTGCCGACACATGGATAGGATTTCAATGCTTTATAGGTCTATGAAATGAAATGAAATGTTCACGTGAGGGCCTGCTCACGGACAGAGTTTCAATGCTTTTAGGAGCATCTAACATGGCGTGATATTGCAAACAAATCGCGTGTATCTTGTGACACGGACAAAATTTCGGTGTCCGTGGGATAACTTGCATGATTTGGTAATATTATGAAATGCTCATATATGTGTACTAATCCGGCACTCGGGGAGTATCTTAAATGGTTTCACAATGCTATGAAATGGTCCGATGTGAACCATGATGCGCAAGCAGAATTTCGGCGTTACTATGATGCCTATGATGAATGGATATGATGCTATATGATGACATCATATGAGCCGTCACACAGGAATAGACCTAGGACCGTCGTGGTCTCTTTTGAATGAGATGATTTAGTGAAATGGCTGAATGCAATCCGGTGCACTGGTAGAATACGGGGCAGTTTTGGGACTCCCGACATGTTATGAAATGAAATGACCATGATGGGTACTCTTGGAATTTCCTTAATTTAAATGAAATGATATGTCATGAATGCTTATGTCACACAAAATGCAAATGGCTGCACAAAAACGTGGTTAGGATGCATGAGACATATAATGATGTCATGTATGCTTGTGAAAATGTTAACACACAGATATAATGTTATGGCTGCAAGAATAATGGTTAGTATGAATGTCACACGGATGATATAATGTTTTCACACATGAAAATAAAATGCAAATGGCTGCATAAAAATATGGGTTAGTTATCGCACAAATGCTTTATGAATGGTATGTCATGTGCATGGAAAATGTTGATTATGGTATGTCATGAAATGTCGAGAGGCGTGTAACACATAGCACACGAAGCGTATTCCTCCAACCTTATTCCTCCAAACATGGTCAATTTTTGATAATATTCTAACCGAGTCCTAGGACGGTTTCTCTTCGATCATCAACCGGGGATGATGAAGGCGCAATTTATATCATTCATACAATTTATTTTGGTATCCTAAGGGAATCTAACTAGGGTTGCCTATATGAGTTCGGTCCAAGTCGGGTTAAAATCAAGGCTCCCATAGCAAAATATACTCCTCACTTCTCCCCACTCAAGGGTCCGAATGAAGGGTTCATACGAGGCTATGGGTAGTGTTCCGTATCCGTGCCCCTAAGACCATGAGGAACAAATGCGACACTTTAACAATCCACTAGCTAAATATTGGATACTTAACCTAATGCAAAAATGTCTAACTAAAGAATGCAAAATAAAATACCATACAAGAATCATCCGCCTTATTTAATAAAATACCATACAAGAATCATCCGCCTTATTTTGATTAGACATTTTTCAGGGCTTGTCAAATTCTTTTAAGTTTTTTAAGAAAACTTTTGCAAGAAGTTCACTAGCGGAGTCGCCATTGTGAGTGGACGATGTTTTTAAGAACGCACGACTCTCTCGGAAGGGAGCCTCGATATCGGGGAACCCTCCTTCGGTGGGGTTTTTGGAATGGAAATTCATTTTTAGAAAATTAAATTGTTTCATAAAAGAATCGAGACCTAAGTCTCGATAGATAGTGTAGGAGTCGCCACCCAGCTCAGCTCAACCGGGAAATTACAGTGTAGCTGAACCGGATGAAAGGCCGCTACACTATCCAGAGATCTAGGTATGGACAAGTCCCTTATTTCGTGTCTAATCAAAATAAAATTGGCTAATGTTCTTTGATGGTATTTTATAATTCTAAAATTCATTTTTATTAATAAAAAGCATGCAGCGTACACGCAGATAAAATAACATAAAGCAGTAAATAATCAAATTATTACAACCCGATCGAATGAAAATAAAAACTCTCGGCCTTACCTTACAAACGCCTAAAATACACGATCTAAAAATTTACAACCGCCTAAAATACACAAGTTAAACTATTAATTATATCAAAAATAAAAATAAAAGAAATTAAAAGCTCCAAAACAGATGGTTAGCACAATTTATAGCACAACACAAATAGGACTTAAGTAGGACAGAATAGGATTTTAAGGAGTTCGGGGGCATGCAATTGGGGGATAACCGGGTCGGCTGAGGTAGCCGGCCCGATTAGACCTGGAATATAATTTTGAAACGTCCATGTATTTTTGTTTTGTGAGAAAATCATTTTGAAAACATTTTATTTTACGGTTTACATTAATTTAGCATGTGAGGTGGGTCAGTTTTCAGGAGATTCGGGTCTCTGTCATTGCGTTGTTCTAAATGCAATAACATCAAAAATTAAATCTAAGGTCGTGAATGCACACAACAAAATTCATTTTTGATGATTTCTGATTTTTCTGAATTTTTTAGGATTTTTGGGAATTTTTGTCGATTATTCTGCAAAATTCTGCACTTGGACGAGAATTACAGTCGTGCGGCTGTAATTACAGCCGTGCGACTATAGATCATCCAGATGCAGAAAATCGCCAAAATTTGTTCAAATAAAACCAAAAGCCGCGGAAAATCAAGAACACTCGTACGGCTATATTTATAGTCGTGCGACTGTTCTTCACCACAAGAACAGTCGTACGACTGTTCTTGATTTCCAAAACCAGCAGGCCCAAAAAATGAGTTTTTATGCACAAAATTACACCAAAACACCCAAAAAAGCAACCTAATGAAGGTTTGTGGTATATTTACCTTTGTGGTGCTGAACCACCGTAGGTTTGACCGCTGGAAACGCCTCAATCGCCTCCAAATTGCTTCTTTTCCCTTGAGTGTAAAGGTTCCAAGAGTTGTCCAAAATACTCTGAAATGTCACGGATTTTAGCAAATTTAAAGTCTGGAATTGATTGAGTTTGAATTGTCAAGTTGTTAACCTATATTTTTATCCGGTTTTAAACTTTAACACCCTAGAATCAAAAGAAAAAGAGGAGAAAAAGATGGTGCTTTGTTGGGTTCCCTTTTTTTCTCCTTTTTCCTTTTTTTCTCTACCAATTTCTCTCTCAAATCTGCCAAATCCTCAGAGTCCAAAAGTCCTACACCCTTCCTCTCTTTCTCCTTTTATTTCTAGTCTTTCTTGCTAAGAATTCGGGCATTAATTGCATATCAACCACTCCTATTTTTTAATTCACAAGGTATGGGCTGCTGTACCTACTCCGTAATTATAGTCCTATGACTGTAATTGTTCAATTACAGTCGCATGACTGTAAATACAGTCGCACGACTGTATTAGAATTGTGTGACACATAACAATTTTTTTTTAAGTTTGGAAAATTCGGGCGCTTACATTGATCCAAACGGCTTCCTTTGCAGCTTCGCATGCAGCTATGTACTCAGCTTCCGTTGTAGATTCAGCAATGATGGCCTGCTTTGAGGACCTTAAACTAATGGCACCGCCATTAGGAGAAAAACATAACTAGACTATGACTGGTTCTCGTCCTCATTGGTCTCAAAGCTTGCATTAGTGTAACCTGACACCACCAGCTCATCTTGACCTCCATACACTAAGAAAGCATCCTTAGTCTAGTTAAGGAACTTCAGGATTGCCTTGGCAGCCTTTAGTGTTCCTCGCCGGGGTCGGACTAGTACTGGCTAGTCATACTTAGTGCAAACACGACATCAGCCCTTGTACATAACATGGAGTACATGATAGATCCAATATCAGATGCATAAGGGATCTTTTCATGTTCTCCCGGTCCTTCATTGTTTTAGGACCATCTTTCTTACTCAGCTTCAACCCATAGCGCATAGCCAAAAATCCTTTCTATGCCTTGTCCATACTGAATCTTTTCAGAACCTTGTCAATGTACGTGCCCTGACTTAGGCATAGAAGCCGATTAGATCTATTTCTGTAGATCCTGATCCCTAAGATAGTCTCAGCTTCGCCTAAGTCTTTCATTACGAAGCACCTACTCAACCACTGCTTAACCCCTTGCAGTGTTGGTATGTCGCCTCTAATGATAAGGATGTCGTCAACATACAGCACTAGGAAGGTGAAAACACTCCTACTAACCATCTTATACACACAGGGCTCATCAGGATTTTGTGTGAAGCCATATTCTGTAATGGCCTCATTGAATCTCTAATTCCATGACCTTGATGCTTGCTTCAATCCATAAATGGATCTTTGAAGCTTGCATACCCGGTTTGGATACTTTGGATCGATAAAACCCTCAGGTTGTGTCATGTACACATCCTCGAGTAGCTTTCCATTAAGAAAAGCTGTCTTAACATCCATCTGCCATATCTCATAATCATACCATGCAGCTATGGCTAGTAGTATCCTAATGGATTTGAGCATAGCAACTGGTGAAAAGGTTTCATTATAGTTAATTCCTTGAACTTGCCTGAATCCTTTTGTCACCATCGCCCCTTGAAGGTGTTGTAGGCTTTTAACTTGAAACACCACTTGCAACCTATCACCTTAGCACCCGGAGGTGGATCCACCAAGTTCCATACTTGGTTATCACGCATAGATTACATCTCAGCCTCCATGGCATTGTACCATTGATCTGTGAGTGGGCTTTCAATAGCCTCGGATAGGTCTTGGGCTCCTCTTGGTCAATCACCATAAGGTCCCCATTATAAGTCACGAGAAATCCGTACCTCTCTAGCTGATGACATGTCCTACCAGACCTTCTAAGGTCCTGTGCAACCAGTTCTGGTTCCTCAATTTCTTGAGTAGTCAGATCGGTTCCCGAAGCATCCTTAGCGATGGTTGTAGGAGTTTGTGAGTCTTGAACTTTTGAAAGTTCAACATTACTCCCACTGTCTCTCTTGGAAAGGAATTCCTTCTCCAAGAAGATTGTATTTGTGGCTATGAAAACTTTGTTTTCTGCCGGATCCTAGAAGTAATAACCCTTAGTTTCCTTAGGGTAAACCACAAAATGGCACTTGACAGATTTGGACTTGATTTTGCCACTTGTCAATTTCTTAACATAGGCATCACAGCCCTAAATCTTCAAGAAGGAAACATTGGGCTTTTGGCCCTTCCATAGTTCATATGGTGTTCCCTCAACTGCCTTGCTTGGTGTATTGTAAGCAACTGTCTCTAAAGCATATCCCCAAAAGGAGAAAGGGAGTGTAGCATGACTCGTCATCGAGCGGACCATGTCTAGCAAGGTCCTATTATTCCTTTCTGACACTCCGGTGCACTGGGGTGTACTAGGAGGAGTGATTTGGGATACAATCCCACACTCTCTCAAAAACGAGTCAAATTCTTGGCTCAAATATTCACCCCCTCGGTCAGACCGAAGTGCTTTTATTTTCTTGCCAAGTTGGTTTTCTACTTCATTCTTAAAGTCTTTCAACCTTTGAAGAGTCTCAAACTTATGCTTCATTAGATACACATAACTGTATCTGCTGAAGTCATCCGTGAAGGATACAAAGTACAGAAAACCAGATTTAGCACTAGTGCTCATTGGGCTGCATACATCAGAATGTATCAGCTCCTCATTGGTCCTCGTATTAGTATCATACATTTATTGGATTTATGTATTATACTTATTTGTGTTATTAACAAAGGCATTAATTCATTTATTATATCTATCTTATGCAATATATTAAATGAAGTATCCAATGGAATATCCATATCCATGATGACCAGTGTCATGCACTTGGCAGTAAGACCATGGATAGGGTAAATGATATCACCATGAATAGATCCATAGTCTGTTCCAATCATGGGAATGAATGGAACAAGAGACAATCATTAACCTGGTTGTATGGCGGTGTCTTAACGGTCATTGGACATGGGATGTCAACCAAGTTAATGGGTACAAGCATAAGGGGCATGGTACTGGATAGATCCACTTAACGAGAAATCCACATGGTATAGTATCACAAGTGATTCTCATGTAGTACTTGTATGAATCCTTTGACCTGACCATATGATGGTGTTGCATGTGAATTCGCATACTTAGGGGTACTCCTAAAGGGCCTGTAATAGGGTGCCCAGTATGGGTACTTTCGGGTATGTCACTTAGGATAGTAATGCTATAGATATGCAGAAGGGATTTGTCACTCAGTAGTCCACTGGAAAGATATCACCGGCCTCTTGATGAATGCGACTGATAAGAGTGTGGCCACACCCAAACAAGTGGGAACTTGTTTGTGAGCATCAGTGCATTCGGGATCAAGTTAATGTCCAGACACAAAAGAGGGTGATCAATCCATGCCTCTGTGTTGGACACCGATATCAATGACATGGGATGTACAAGTTTAAACTACAGGGTTATGATAACAGTTAGACTGCCATCTCCATCTTAATTGGCGGCTGCAATGGCTTGCTAGAGCCTAACTGCAATCTGTGCGCCACGGGCCCACTGCCAACAAAAAGATGGGCCCACGGGATAGTACACATTAAGCGACTGAACACTAACTTAAGGAATCACATGTATACTTGGAGTATACACTCTGGAGAGAGAGATGTACATTAATTACATTATAAAGATCAATTGGAATGATCATTATAATAAAATTAATATTTGATTGGCTCTTAGTAATTAATTGGATTAATTATGAAATTATTTCCTAGGTGGAAATATTCATATGTGTAGGTTTACATATGATTCTATTTTGTGAAGATCTAACTTTAATTTGATAGATTAAATTAATTGGTCAAACTAATTTTAATTTAAATGTAAATAATATATTACTTGGTGTAATATATTAAATACATGGGTAAATTAAAGTTGGGCTTGAAATTAATTTAAATCAGACTAATTAAAATAAGATTGGGCCTGAATTAAAAGAAGGAACCCACACAAATAAGGAGCCAAGTTGGGCCAAAATTCCTCAAGGGAATTTCGGCCAACCTAGGGTTTGATAACCCTAGGAATTTCGGCCACCATCAATTAAAGCAACGATAGCCGAAATTCACCCAAGCTTTCTCTCAAAAGTTTTGTGTTTTCCGACGCTAGCACGGGTCGTGTTTGTTAGGCGTTCGTGTACGTGAACGAGGAGGGATTCTAGATTGATTCCTGCAGTCTGCATCCATCTCTTCAAGAGATATTTCGGGTAAGAGATTTATCTCTTGTGATTAAATTTTTATTTTTCCAATTTCCGTCTCAATTGCTCATGAGCACGGATTTGAGGAAATCATCGCGTCCTTCCGCTTTAATCAGGTTATTTCTGGTGACAAATCCAAACAGTGGTATCAGAGCAGGCTTTTGATCTGTGGAAATTGTTAAAATTTGTTGAATCGCATGTTTTAAAATTGGAGGTTTTTAATTGGGGTTCTTGGTTTGGGTTTAAGATTTTTCCCATTTGATTTTTATACAATTGAAATTGAATATGCATATAGGATTATGTTTGTTTAATTTAATTGTATGTTTTGAAATTCTTGGTGAATTTCTTGTTTATGGATGCCATTTTTTTTATTTTATATTTTCTTTTTATTAAAAAAAAAAATCTTGCTGTTCCCGGCAGCCGCTGCCTACTGCTGGACAGCAGCTGTCGGAGCAGCAGGCTGCTGCTGGGCAGTGGCTGCTACACGGTAGCAGCGGGCAGCCGCTGCCGCCCCTAGCAACAGCTGCTGCTGCTAGGGCAACTTGGTTGCCCTAGCCGCAGTGGGCCGAGCCCAATGTTTTTGGATTTGGCGGGTTTTAGGCCCGGGGACCAGTTTTGAAATTTTAATTGGTTTTAAAATTCGTGTGTTTAAATTTTTGTAATTTAAATGCGTATGGTTTCTTGAATGAAATTTTATTTTATTCATGGGATATTAATTTTGGAAATTAATATGGTTTATTGAAATTGGTTCGGGTAATTTTGGCACAATTACTTGGACGGCTGAATTGGACCCATGGTTTCCCAATTCCAGTGGGAGCAGTTGGACTGCCTGGGCTGGAGGCCCAAAGCCCGGTAAGGGTTAGAACCATGGTGGGCTAAAATTGGCAATTTCAACATAAAGGCTTGGACATGATTGAAATGGGCTTGAATCATGCATTATAACATGCTTATGAATTTTATGTATTGGATGCATATGGGTGATTGAATATTTTGTATGATTGGATGCTATTGGGCCTTACTCAAGATGGGTTGTATTTTCTTTTTTGGTAAATACGGCCTGTGTGTCGTTTTTCTTTCTTTAAAATAATTTTATTTTATTCAATTATTATAAATTTTGTAAAAGAAGAAGCCCATGGATTGGTGAGCCCAAGTGGAGGTGCAAGCCCAGAAGGAAGAAGATGGAGGCCCACCTGATATTGTTTTCTAGTATAGGTTTACTAGAATAATATTAGGATGTAATAAAGACCCATAGCAGTCCATTTTACTTATTTATTTAATTATGCTTTATATTTATATGCATGTATGAATGTATGATCCAACCGCATTTCTCCCGCCTTATGTATGTAAGCCGTTGTAAATTGAATCTAATAACCAAATGAAATTACTAAGTCGCTTAAAAGTGCTTCCCTCATTCAAAACCGGCTCGAAGTGGGAATAGGCCAGTTGTAGACCATGCCCTCGCAGGAAACACTGGAGTATTGTCACTTTGTATTGGGTTAGTGTATGGGATACTCTAACACTTGAATGGAGGTTTTGACTTAGCATGGGTAGTAGGATTCTCCTGGCCCTAAGCACAGATGGGTAAGTGCCAATAAGCCCATCAAACCGAGTGTCTCTAGGTTGGGATTGGACGGCGTTCCTACCTAAATAGTTAAGGTATAGTTGTACCAGACCCTCGTCTGGCTATATCTTAATGAAATATGGATCTCGGCCCATGAGCCCAACAACTCAGTTTAATTAATAAATTGATTCATTATTAATTATGTATGGGAATAACAAAGTAAAGTCCTTTATTAACACTCTTAAATGTTTTTCTGTGTAGAAACTCTAAATGGCAAATAACAACACTTTATCACTGTGATCGATTCTTAAAAGGGACAAGCTTTCCGGTCCTAACTTTTTGGACTGGTCTAGGAACTTGAGAATAGTTCTAAGACAGGAGTCCAAAGAGTATGTGCTGGAGAGGCCTGTACCGGCTCCACCTCAAGGACGTAATCCACCGGCTGCCCAGCTGGAGGAATATGAGGTGCATGTCAAGGATAATAGGGATGTGACATGCCTAATGTTGGCCTGTATGGTCCCCGAACTGCAAAAACAGTTTATAGACCATCAAGCCTTTGCTATGATAACAACTCTAAATGAGATGTTTCAGGAGCAAGCTCGTCAGGAAAGGTACCTGACCAACAAGGCATTCCACTCTTGTAAGATGGGGGCTGGGACATCTGTGAGCGCACACATGCTTAAGATGAAGGGCTATTTGGACACTTTAGCCCATCTCGGATCGCCCATCTCTCAGGAGTTGGCGGTTGACACAATCCTTGCATCATTATTGGATTCGTATGATTAGTTCATCCTGAACTACAACATGCAAGGGATGAACCGCACTGTCAGTGAGCTGCATGGGTTGCTTAAGCTTACTAAGCAGTCGATCAAAATGACTCCACCGGTGCTACTAGTCAACAAGGGGAACCCTCCTGTTGCCAAGGGTAAGGCTAAGGAAAAGGCTAAGGCCAAGAAGGCCAATGCTAAGAAGGCCAAAGCCCAACCCAAGGCCCAGCAAAAGGCAGGTCCTGAGGATGTCTGTTTCGGGTGTAGACAGGCGGGCCATTGGAAGAGATCGTGTCCCAAGCTGATGGGAGAGCAGAGAATGGGCCACGGTGCATCCTCTTCAGGTATTTATGTTATAGACATTAACCTTGCTGTTTCAACATCTGGGTATTGGATACTGGATGTGGTTCTCACATTTGTTGCAATGTGCAGGGACTTAAGAACAGAAGGTCACTGGGGTCGGGAGAGGTGGACTTGCGGGTCAGAAATGGAGTAAGGGTTGCTGCCATAGAGATCGGTGAATACCACCTTGTGATGCCTAGTGGATTGGTTTTAATTTTAGAACAATGTTATTTTGTACCTGCTATGTGTAGGAATATTATTTCAGTTTCTATGTTGGATATTTCTGGATTTTATTTTCCTACTTCTAATGGTAGACTTTCCATATCTAGAGAGGGATTATTTTATGGAGATGCTCTATTAAATAATGGCCTGTATATCCTGGACTTAGATGAAACCAATCATGTCTATAACATAAACACAAAAAGGGTTAAGCCCAACGAACTTAATCCTGTCTACCTATGGCATTGTCGTCTCGGCCACATAAACGAGAAGCGCATAGCTAGGCTTCACAAAGCTGGAGTCTTAGGGTCATTTGACTTGGAGTCAATTAATACATGCGAATCATGTTTACGAGGCAAGATGACTAAGGCGCCTTTTAGCAAGAAGGCTGAAAGGGCCACTGGCTTATTGGACCTAATACATTCAGATGTATGTGGACCTATGAGTATAGCGACCAGAGGTGGACACCTGTACTTTGTCACGTTCACGGACGATTTCAGCAGATATGGCTGTGTCTACCTGATGAAACACAAGTCTGAGACCCTTGATAGGTTCAAGGAATTTAGGAACGAGGTACAGAACTAGTTAGGCAGGAATATCAAAACCCTTCGGTCGGACCGAGGTGGTGAGTATATGAGCCTAGAGTTTGACTCATATTTGAGAGAGCATGGAATAGTTCCACAGCTCACTCCTCCCGGAACACCACAATGGAATGGGGAGTCTGTAAGCGCCGGAATTTTCTATACTAAAAAAAAAATAAAAAATAAAAAAAGGAAAAAGAGTATGGTCATACGACTGTCCTTACAGTCATGCGACTGTTTAAAAATTACAGTCGTACGACTGTAATGTCGAAAAAATTACTGGAGCCCATACCTCTGTAGCAGAAAATGGAGGAGAGAGAAGGAGCATTAATTACTCTGTTGTTGCAGCAAGTAAGCTGAAAAAAGCAGAGATAAAAGAGAGGAAAGGGAGGAGAGAAGCAACATTTTGGATTTCTGGTGGAAAATTAGAGAGAGAAGAGAAGGAAAGAGACAAGAAAAAGGGGAAAGAAAAGCTTGCTCAAGGATTGGTCGGGTGTCGAATCCGCCAAAAATAATTAATGAATTTTCTCGTCTATTCCTAACAATAAATGATTGTAGCCGGATAAGTCGAGGTCGAACCCTAGGGATTTAATACTCAATTTTAACAATTGCTTCTTAACCAAAAATAAATTAAAACAGAAATTTAAAAACAAGGGGGGGGGGGGGGGGGTTTGTTGATGATTGTCGAAATAAAGAACAGAGATTAAATAACTAAAACAGGAATTAAAGATTGCTGGAATTTTAATGAAGTAAAAAGAATGATATGAAAATGTACTTCGCCCTAGGACATTCGTTAACTTGAACGTTAGTATCGATCATTGATGTTAAAGATAATCATTTAATTTCCCCTAGACCAGTTAAAACCTCTAGCTTAGCGCATCGAGATCAACCTTCCCAAAATCAGATTTACCTAGTACGACTCAAATAAACCTCTTCCCGAAAGACAACCCCTCCTTAGCGGTTTAGAGTTTAGTCCAATGGGAGCTTTAAGTTCAAGGAAAGCCTAGCCTAAACCAATTAAATTCTTAGCGAAAATAATTTAAATTCAAGGTTTTAATCCCTTTAACGTTCTCAAGTTAATAATTGAGATTGGAAACAATCTAATTACTAACAACAATTTATTAAATTGCAATCTAAGAATCTGGCCAAGAAATCTAAATTACAATATAATAAAAGAGAAAATAATCTCTTGAAGCAAGATTAAAAACATAGGGGAATTAAACGAACAATAAAATAATCGATCTCACAATACAAATTCAAGCTTTGAATTCCTTGGGCAAAGTAGAAGAATTAGTTACACATATCGATCATAAACACCATCCTTCTTTTCTTCAATGCTTCGAAATTTGATAGAGAAAAGAAGGAGAAGAAGAATTGTATTGATAGCTGCCTCCATAATCAGCCTATACTTGTGCTATTTATAGGTTCCCTAAAAACCTAAAAGAGAATCTTAGTAAAGAAAATAATCCTACTAAAAAAATAAAACTCCTAAATAACTAATTAATTATCTCCCACTATTTGTGCAATTTACAAGTTTGACCGCTTCAAAATCAAAACAGGAAGCTTCTAAAAAGGAGGGCTGGAAATTAAATCCTGAATAATTCTGCCAGCTCGCCGAAGGTTTACCCTTGCCCAAGGCTAATCGCCAAAAACTAGACAGCACTCCATTATAGTCCGGAATCCGCTCCCATTAATCCATATTAGCCCAAAAGTTACCTCCTGCACAAATAAAACCAAACCACAGCAGTATCCATCCAAATATATCCACAAAATCACAAATAAAGTCTATATAAATCACCCAAAATCAAGAGAATTTATGATTTCATCAAGGATCCTCTTTTTCTCTTCTATTTCTTTCGATTTTGTTAGGATTAAAGCTAAAACTTGATAGAAATCCTTAGGTTAATCAATTAACTTCACAATCAAATAAAAAATCCAGACTTAAATCATCAGAATCCCTTGCAATTTGGATTTTTGGACACAAAGCCCTCAACTTCAATTTCAAAGAAAAAGTGCGAATTTGTTAGGATTGGAGCGACGCCAGGGGTCAAAACGACTTGGAATAGCTTCTAAAAAGGTAGACACTTCTTCTCCTTACACTTTTTCTCGCTTTCTGGGTGTTTGAAGTGAGTTTTGTGCATTTTCTGCTGCATTTTCGTGCCTCTGCTTCTGGAAATTAAGAACAGTCGCACGACTGTTCTTGGTTTTGATGAACAGTCGTACGACTGTATATACAGTCGTACGAGTATTCTTAATTTCCAGATTGTTTTTCTTCCATTTTGATTCAGAATAAATTTTGGCAAAATTTTGATCCTGAACCGTTTACAGTCGCACGACTGTAACTCTCGTTACAGAATCAGAATTTCAGCTTTTACCCATAAATTTCCAAAAATCCTTAAGAAATCAGAAAAATGCAGAAAATCATCAAAATTAATTTTTTTGTGTGCATCACGACCATAGATTCAATTTTCAGTAAAATTGCATTTAGAACAGTACAACGATTGAGACCCGGTTCTCCCGAAAACCGACCCACCAAATACATAAAAATGCATGTAAACAGGTAAAATTGTTTTCAAAAATGATTTTCCCACAAAACCAAAAATACAGGGATGTTTCAAAACGTTTTCCAGGTCTAACCAGGCTGGCTAGCAGAGCCAACCCGGTTATCCCCTATATGCATGCCCCCTATTCTTGATTTCCCAATTCTATCTATTTTAGTCCTAATTATGGCGTGCCGTATAAATTGTGCTAACCTTTGTTTTGCAGCTTTTATCTTATCTTTATTTTCATTTTACTTGTATTTTAATAGAATTAATCGTGTATCTAGGCGATTGTAATGATTATATCCTCGTGTATTCTAGGCGACTGTATAAGTGAGGCGAGAGTTTTATTTTTCCAGTCGATTTGGCTGTAAGCTAATTAATATTTACTTCTTTTCTTTCTTTTTGTACTATGTATTTGTATGTACGCTGTATATCTATTTATTGCAATAAAATTGATTTTAGATTTTGAAATACCATTTGAGAACATTGGCAATATTTAATTTAATTAGACACGAAATAAGGGACTTGTCCGGACCCGAATCTCTGGATAGTGTAGCGGCCGTTCGTCCGGATCAGCTGCATTAGAAATTTCTCGGTTAAGCTGAGCCAGGTGGTGACTCTACAATGTTCATCAAGACTTAGGTCTCGGTTCTTTTATGCATTAATTCCACATCTATTTTCCAAACCGATTTTCATTCATAAAAACTCCGCGCAAGGGAGGGGCCTGCCCGAGATCGTGGTGCCCCTTCCGAAAGGGAGTCTCGCGTCTCGTCGAAAAAGCGTCGTCCGCTCATAGTGGCGACTCTGCTGGGGAATTCTTAAAAAGTTTTCTTAAAAAAACTTAAAATAATTTGACAAGCCCTGAAAAGTGTCTAATTAAAATAAGGCATATGATTCTCTTTTGGTATTTTATTTGCATTTTAGTTAGCCATTTTTGCATTAGTTTAGGTATCCCTTTTATAGCCCGGTGGATTGTTCAAGTGTTGCCTAAGTTCCTCTTGGTCTTAGGGGCACGAATACGAAACACCACTCATAGCCTCATACGAACCCCTTCACTAGGACCCTTGAGTGGGGAGAAGTGAGGAGTATATCTTGCTATGAGAGCCTTGATGTTATCCCGACTTTGACCGAACCCATATAGGCAGCTCTAGTTGGATTCCCTTAGGATACCAAAATAATTGTGTGAATAATAATAAGAAAATCGCGCCTTCATCACCCCCGGTTGGTGATCGAAGTGAACCCCGCCTAGGACTCGGTTAGAAATTTTCGAGACCGACCACATTAGAGGAATAAGGTTGGAAGAATTTGTTTTGCTTGCTATGTGTTTCTCGCCATCTCGTGACACATCGCCATTGCTACCCACTCGTGCATAACATATCATAATCACCATTTTCCATACATGTGACATACCATACACAAACATTTCTGTGTGATACTAACCCATATTTTTATGCAGCCAAGTGCATTTTATTTCATGTGAAAAACATTAATTCATTTGTTTGGCATTCATACTAACCATTTCTTTTTCAGCCATAACAATATACTTGTGTGATTAGCATTTTATTTTTGACATAGCATACATAACATCATTATGTATGTCATGCATCCTAACCCACGTTTTTGTGCAGCCATTTGCATATTGTGTGACATGTTCATTCACAACATTTCACTTAAATTAAATTAAGGGGCATTTCAAGGACGCCTATCATGACCATCCCATTTCATAACATATCGAGTACCCAAAATTACCCGTGTTTTGCCGATGCACCGGATTGCATTCGGCCATCCCACCAAAATCATTTCATTCAATAAAAGCCACAACAGTCCTAGGCCCATTTTCATGTAACAATTTACACGATGCATTTCATGGCATCACACCCACTTATCACAAACATCATATGACATCGTGGTCCGCAACCGACCACTTCATGACATTAATTCACCATTCAAGGTACTCCCCGAGTACCCAGTTAGTATACATATAGGTCTATAACATCACCAAATCATAAAAAGGTGTTCCTCGAATGCCGAATCTTTGTCCGTGTCCCTGTTACACGTGACTTTCTCATAACATCATTTCATATCACATGCTCAGAAGCATCAAAACCTTGTCCGTGGGCCAGGCCCATGCGACCATTTCATATCATCTCATAGACCTACAAAGCGTCAAAACTTCGTCCGTGTACCGGTATACACATGTCCATTTCATGAATTCATTAGGTGCCCCAAAGGCACCGAAGCTCTGTCCGTGTGACGGCCCACACATGCCATTTTTGCATAAGCATTGGGTGTTTTAGGAATGCTCCAAAAAGAAAAAAAAATAATAAAAAGAAACCATTCATACCATGATTTCATACATAACCCCACTCCATTCATCTCAAGCATGTTCAATGTCTTAATTTTCATGTCACATCACATCATTCATTCACAACCCTAATACCTCCTGTCTACTCCCAAGCAGAATACACTGGAGCGACCTTAGACAAGATCCCTGTTGGAAATGCCCTAGTCCTGAGGCATTGGTCCTTAAGCTTGTATAATACATTTATACATTAATGTAAACTTTATGTCTTATACAATTTGTGTCAAGGAGATAAAGGCGTTAATCTATTTATTATATGTCTTATGCTATATTTTAAATAGAGTATCCAATGGACATATCCATATCCATGTTGTCAAGTGTCATGCACTTGGCAGTAAGACTATGGGTAGGGAAAACGATATGGCCATAAAGTTATCCGTAGTCTGCTCCAATCATGGGAATGAATGGAACTAAAGACTATCATTAGCCTGGTAGTATGGCAGTGTCTTACCGGTCATAGAACATGGAATGTCAACCAGGTTAATGGGTACATGCAAAAAGGGCATGGTACTGGATTGATCCACTTAATGGGAATCTACATGGTATAGTATCACAAATGATTCTCGCGCAGTACTTGTATAAGTCCTTTGACCGGACCATATGATGGTGCTGCATGTGAAGTGGCACACTTTGGTGTATGCCTAATGGGCCTGTAAAAGGGTGCCAAGTATGGGTACGTTCGGGTGTGTTAGTGAACATGGCAGTGCTATGGATATGCAGAAGGGAATGTCACTCAGTGATTCACTGAGATGATATCACTGGCCTTTTGAAGAATGTTACTGATAAGTGTGCGGCCGCACCCAAACAAGATTCGATCTTGTTTGTGAGCATCAGTTCATTCGGTATCAAGTAAAGGTCCAGACACAATGAGGGTGATACTTCCATGACTCTGTGTTGGACACCGATATCAGCGACATGGGATTTACAAGTTCAAACTACAGGGTTACGTTTTTAGTTAGACTGCTTACTCCGTCTTAATTGGGGGCTGCAGTGGCTTGCTAGAGCCCGCCTGCATTCTGTGGGCCTTGGCCCACTGCCAACATAAAGACGGGGCCAATGGATCGTACACATTGAATGTCTGGACTTTAACTAGTCGGATTAAGTGTGTACTTGGAGTATACATGTTTGAAGAGAGAGAGATATATTAATTATATTATATGAATCAATTGGATTGATCAAAGTTATATAATTAATATTTATTTTGGCCTTCTCATAATTAATTCAATGAATTAATTTATGGGATTATTTCCTAGGTGGAAATATTATTACATGTATATGTTTACATGTATTTCATTTTATGTATGTCTAATTTAATCCATCGATTAAATTAAGAGATCAAATGAATTATAATTTAAATGTATGTAATGTATTATATAGCATAATATATATACATACATGTTAAATTGGAATTGCATTTGACATTAATTAAATCAAAGGAAGTCAAATTGGGCTTAAGACATAAAATGAAAATTCCGACATAAAGTGGGATTTATTTGGCCGAAATTCATGCATGAATTGGATGAGTATGATGACTCATTCTTGGGACAAAATAGCTTGGTGAGTCATGCTTGATAAGGAGGTGATATGTGATGAGTCATATGGTGAGTCATTGGTTTGACTTTGAGATTGCAAGTTGGACTTTGCTTTCTTTTGCTTATGGCTTATCTATATCATTTCTTTTGGGTTAGAAAAAATCAGCAATGATTTTTTCTTTGCCTGGCCGTAACTTTTACGGAGTATGAGAAGTGAAAAGTGTTGAGTCATAATGTTGACTTTGGGCAAGCAAAGTTGGACTTTGCTTTCTTGGTTTTGATTTGTTTCCATCTCTTGTGAAATAAATGTAAGACCTATTTTTCATTTTTTTGGCCGACCACTTTTGCTCTTCTTTTGGGAATAGAAAAGAAAAGGAGCTTGAGCTATTTTGCCCACTTTTATGCCTTATTTCTTTTGGAAAGAAATTGGGTGCTAATACTTGAGAAAGTTGGTTCTATCTTTGCACAGATAGATTTTTCTTTTGGAAAGAAAAAGGGACAGCCATAATTCTCAAAGTGAGCAGCCCCTCTCTCCCTCTCTTCTTGTCATCCGAGTCACTAGCGCGGGTTTCGGTCCGAGAGCCGTTCGTGTATGCATCCGTGGAGGAAATCTACACTTGATTTCTTCAGTCCGCATCCATCTCTTAGAGAGACTTTGTGGTAAGTTTTTGAAACTCTCCTTTTATGCCTTAAGTTTTTTATTTCCACACCTTAAGCTCCTGGGACCGGATTCTAGGAAATCGATGCGTATTTCCGCTTTTATCGGTCGGTTTCCCGTGACGAATCTCAACAGTCCCAAGATTCAAGGGCAGCTAGGAGACAGAGGGTAGTCAAGAGTGATAGTGATTCTGAGTCTGGGGAAGGAGTGAACATGGCAGATCAGACACCAAGTATGGCTGATGTTTTGAAGGATTTCTTCAGGTCGCATGATTTCCGCGACATGTGAAAGGAAGAAATGAGGGCAGTGTTTAGAGAAGCAGGTAAGACCGGTGATAGGGGAACCGGGAAAGAAAAAGAAGCTGAGTCATCCCAACATGGTGGTGACGCTTCAGATAGCCTGGAAAGGCTGCAGGAGATAGAGGCAGCTATGGAACAGAGGATGAAAGCCAAGTGCTCTGAACTAGACGAAGTTATGGCCCAGTTGAAGAAGGGGGTCAGTATCAGTGCTGAATCAAAGAAAGGGGTGAACGTTGATGCCATGATCAGTAGGGGCATCGAGACATTTCCTATCGGCTTCCAAGTGGCGAAAGTCCCCACTTACAAAGGAATGGGCTCGCCGGAGGCCCATGTGAATTTGTATGCCCGGGTTATGCTAACAGCAGGCGCTACAAAGCAACAATTGATTAATCTTTTCCCCACCACACTGGAGGGAGGTGCTTTAGGCTGGTATAACTCATTGTCAGAGGAGGAATAATCTGATTGGGAAGTTTTGTCAGCTGCTTTTATTAAGTACTACAGCTTCAACACCAAGATCCAGGTGAAGCTGTATGACTTGGAAAGGGTAAAGCAGAGATTCAACAAACCCTTCGATGAATACTACCAGTGGTGGATGAACAAAATGATCCTCCCGAAAAACTGCCCAGATGAAGACGAGCTTATACGGAAGCTCATTGATTGCAGCAAAGACATTTTCAAGAATAACATCAAATTCCATCCCTTCCACGAACTTAGTGAAGTTTATAGCATGGCTATAAAGATAGAGAGGGATGAGGAAGAGAAGTCAGCTGGTCACAAAGGAGGAAGAAGCTCAGGGTATGGTTCTGGGTACAGATCATCTGCTACAGCAAGTTCCGGTGGTGGTTCAGTTCAGGTTCTTATACCAAACAGGGGCAATCTTTGGAAGTAAAGCACGTTGAAGTGGCCACAGTGAATCAGCAACAAGGCAACCAGAACAGGGGTCCTGGAGGACAAGGCATATCGCCCTGGACTCTTCCTTTAGTGAAGATATTTGGCAAATGCAGAAATGGTGGCCTATTACAGTCCTTAAGGCCATTTGAGAAGCCTTCTGAAGCTGATAAAGATAACTTCTGCACTTATCATGTGGTGGCTGGTCATCGAACCAATAATTGCTACAAGTTAATGGATGCTATCCTGAAACTCATTGATGAGGGAAAGCTACAGGAACCAGCCAAACCTAGCACTAAGACTAACCCGTTGCCTGCTTTTGAGAAGCGAATCAATATGGTCCAGTCAGGGTTACCAGCCAATTTCAGATTTGCCCAAGTTCTTCAAGCGAACCCTACCATACAGGCTGTGGTAGTAGGGGAACCCGAAGTGGAACCCGAATGTGAGGAAAAGTAGGAATGTAAGGAGATCAAGCCCATAAATTTGAATGACCTTGATTCTGAGGATGAGTATGAAGAATTTGACAGAGAAGAGGCAGTTAAGCTCCCTACTGTTGAAAAGCTGAAGATTAAAGAAGTGCAGCATGTGACCCGAAGTGGAAGGGTGTACCAACCGACAGATCAGATGAAAGATAAAGCACCGATGAATGGGTCTAGCAGTACTTCGGCACCGGAAAGAGTCGAGAAAGAAGACTTGGTCATTTCCCAATTGAAGAAGACCCCTGCACAAGCCAGTTTGTGGCATCTGCTTATGACCTCCAAAGAGCATAGGGAGGCTTTAGTGAAGAAGCTATCAGAGATTGAAGTCTCCCCAATAGCTTCACCAGAGGCTATATGCTGTTTGCTAGACAAAGTCCATGCTGGAGCTCCTAATATTGTTTTTTCTGAGAAAGACCTACCTGCAGAAGGAAAGGTCCACAACAAGGCTCTTTACATTAGAGCCTATGCCATGGATAAGGTGATGCCATGCGTTATGGTGGATGACGGCTCGGCTCTGAATATATGCTCGCTAAAAATGTTACCGTTTCTAGGCATGAATGAAGAAGTGTTGAAGAGCTCCTCGACAGTCATTCGGGCGTATGATGATTCTAAAAGAACAGTGATAGGGACCTTTGAAACAGAAGTGGAGGTTGGGCCTATCAAGTCCATGGTTGTCTTCACAGTGATCGATATCCCGGTCACATTCTCCCTATTGCTTGGAAGGCCCTGGTTCCATCCTTTGGGAGGTGTTCCTTCCACATTGCATCGGAAGATTAAATTCTCTATGAATGGCAGGATTGTGACTGTTGAGGCGGACACCCAGTCAATGGTAGCTGCAGTGGATGAAGGAGTGGTTCCGTTTGGCGGATTCCAAGTTGTTGTCATTAAGGAGGAAGAAACCTCAGATGCCCCTATGGTCCTTTTCAAGAATTACATGCCGGAGTGGCTATCCCGATATCTGCACAAGCTGAACTTTGTCCCAGGAATGGGACTCGGGATTAATTTGCAAGGTGTGCTAGAATTCAAGATCGACTCGGGAAAGTCGAAGTAGTATGGCCTTGGTTATGTAGAGGGGTCATCCAAGCAGAAGAACCTGAAAAAGGGCAAGAATGGAAAGGTCATGATGAAGCCATTTCTGAAGGCAGGAGAAAGCCTTTACAAGGCCCAAGCTGAACCGGTACTGGTTGGAAATGTCAAGTACCCTAGCTTTGAGATCTTTGCAGATGTTGTGGATTTTGAGAAAAGCCAGGAGGAGCCAGTAGCCCCTGAAATGGTAGAAGAAACCATTGTTGAATCTGATGTGCTGCAAGGCGAATCGCATAAAGAGATGGAGGCGACAGTAAAGGTGGCTGAAAAGAAGGAAGAAAAGAAAGCCTGTGCTGAAACTATAGAAATCATCTCAGGTGCTTTGACTGTTGCATTGAACGAAGCTTTTGGAAAGACCAAGCAAGGATTTGGCGAAGAACTGATGGACAAAGTGAACTTAGACTCTGTGGTTGCTGAAATCGCCAAGATTATGGAAAAAGCTAAGGCACAGGTGGCTGAGAAAGCGGCAGTCCCGGATGATGCTCTGAAAGGGAAGATGGAAGCTAATGAAGAACAAGGCCCTCCGCCTGTGGAGGATGAAAATGATTTTGTTGTATCTATTTCTTCCATTTTCAATGTAACCGATGTACTCTATGATAAGTTTAATGCAATGAAATCCCAGTTTGCTTACTTGTGTGATGTTTATCCTGATAACTCTGTGCATGCATTTAAATTACCATCAAGCATATTTAGCATACATGACACTACATTGCATGAAAGCAACATAAGTACAGAGGAAAACCTTAAAATGGTATTCATTTCACACGAGCTAAAATCCGAGGAAGAAAGAGAATTAATAAGAATACTTTAAAAACATGTTAAAGCTTTTGCCTGGTCGTATGAAGACATGTCGGGTGTGGATACAGAAATAGCAGTGCACAAGATTCTAACCGATCCCAAGTTCAGGCCAGTAAAGCAGAAGCTGAGAAGGCTGAGACTGGAATGGGCTGCATTGGTAAAAGAGGAAGTGGCTAAGCAGATAGATGCTAAGTTCCTCGAAGTGGTGGAGTACACAGATTGGCTAGCCAACATCGTCCCAGTGCCTAAAAAGGATGGAAGAGTCAGAGTATGCGTTGATTATCGGGACCTGAACAAGGCATGCCCTAAGGACAATTTCCCACTACCTCACATTGATGTATTAGTTGATAGTGCAGCAAAAGCGGTAATGTACTCCTTCATGGATGGCTTCTCGGGATACAACCAGATCCTGATGGATGTAATTCACAAGGTGAAGAAGTCACTCATCACAGAGTGGGGCACTTTCTATTACAGGGTAATGCCCTTTGGATTAAAGAATGCTGGAGCCACTTATCAAAGAGCTGTTACAACTCTGTTGCACGATATGATCCATAAAGAAGTCGAGGTGTATATCGATGATATGCTAGTTAAATCAACGACCCGGGAGGAACATCCTGTTATCCTGGATAGATTTCTTCAACGCATTGGAGAATACAACTTGCGACTTAATACCAAGAAGTGCATATTCGGGGTCACATCAGGAAAGCTGTTGGGTCATGTAGTCAGCCAGAGAGGAATAGAAATGGACCCAGACAAAATCAAAGCCATCCAAAACATGCCAACCCCGAAGACAAAAAAGGAGGTCAGATCATTCCTGGGTTCCTTATAGTATGTCAGCCATGTCATAGCCAAGCTAACTTCTACTTGCGAGCCGATTTTCAAACTACTGAAGAAAGATCAGCCGATTGGATGGGATGACAGGTGTCAACTGGCATTTGAGAAAATCAAAACTTATCTGGTAAGGCCACCAGTGTTAAGTCCACCAATTCCAGGAAAGCCTCTGATTTTGTACTTGGAAATCGAAGAATCCTCTCTAGGGGCGATGCTAGCACAGGAACAAGATGGCAAGAAGGAGTATCCCATCTACTACCTTAGAAAAAAGCTGTTGGAGTATTAAACCAAATACACACTGGTGGAGAAGACATGTGTGGTAATGATCTGGTTGACTAAGAAGCTGTACCACTACTTTCAGTCCTATAAAATACAAGCTGTGGCTAAGGTGGACCCAATGAAGTATCTATATGAAGCACCAGCGTTAGTTGGAAAGTTATCCAGATGGCTGTTGCTTCTATCCGAGTTTGACATCGAGTACATCACGAAGAAAACCATCAAAGGGCGAGTCGTGGCAGAATTTCTAGCAAATCAGCCGCTGGAATCAGATTACACAGAAAATTTAGAGTTCCCAGATGAACAGTTGGCCATGGTCGAAGTGAATAGATGGGTTATGTGCTTCGATGGTGCAGTGAACAGAAAGGGTGCTGGAATCGGGGTACTAATAGCGACGCCGGATGGTGAAGTCATTCCCTTATCCAAGAGGTTGAATTTTCCCATAACCAATAACGGGGCAGAGTATGAAGCGTGCCTATTTGGGATGGAAGCTTTGCTAACACTAGGGGCAAATGACGTCCTGATTGTTGGAGACTCACTTCTGGTGATTAGGCAAGCTCAGGGAGAGTGGGAGCTGAAAGAAGAAGCCTTACGGCCTTACTTAGAGCTGTTACAATTCAGAAAAGACTTATTTGGCCAGTGTGAATTCAAACATGTCCCCAGAGATGAGAATAAAATGGCTGATGCTCTAGCAACATTATCCTCCATGTGGGAAAACCTAGAAGAAACGCAAGTACAACCACTGGTTATAGCCACTTTAAGACATCCTTGCTTTGAAGTGTACGAGGTGATGGAGTTGACAGTTGAAGAGAAACCGTGGTTCTTTGACATCTATCGGTATGTTAAGGAAGGGAAATATCCAGAAGAGGCCAGTGCCACTGATAAGTTGACACTAAGAAAGCTAGTTAGTCAATTCAGAATCTTTAAGGATAAGTTGTACAAAAGAACAACACACGGAGTTCTTCTAAGATGTTTGACAGAACAAGAAGCAGAAGAAGTGATGCAGCAAGTACACGTAGGATCCTGTGGACCACATATGAATGGGCTTGCCATGGCTAAGAAGATAATGATACAAGGGTACTTCTGGATGATGATGCAAGCAGACTGCATAAGAAAAGTGAAGAGTTGCCATGAATGTCAGATCTATGCAGATATCAGTCATCTTCCTCCGCTTGAGTTACAGAATTTGGGATCTCCTTGGCCATTTTCTGCTTGGGGGATAGATATGATTGGTCAAATTCATCTTGCAGCATCTAATGGACATAGATTCATAGTTGTGGCAGTTGACTACTTTTCCAAATGGGTCGAAGCAGAATCCTTCACCAATGTAACAGCCAAGGAGATGGTCAAGTTCATCCAAAAGAATATCTTCACTCGGTTTGGGATTCCTCATCACATAGTGACTGACAACGGAGTCTAGTTTCAAGGGGCAACAGCTGAGTTACTTACAGAACATAGCGTTGAACATCATAAGTCTTCTCCATACAGACCACAGGCCAATGGAGCGATGGAAGCAGCTAACAAGGCAATAAAGAAGATCTTATCAAAGATGGTAACCACCTACAGAGATTGGGCTGGCAAACTGCCTTATGCTCTTTGGGGCTACAGAACCAGCATTAGAACACCAACAGGAGAAACCCCTTATGCCTTGGTCTATGGTATGGAAGCAGTGTTGCTAGTGGAAATCGAACTCAAGTCACTTAGAGTTGCCCTTGAAGCTCAATTACCAGAGACTGAATGGGTTCAAGCTAGTTATGAACAGTTGGCAGCACTAGATGAAAGGCGACTAAAGGCACTGGATCACCTGCAGATGTATCAGCGCAGAATGGCTAAAGCCTAAAATCGAAATGTGAAGTACTCCAAGCGGCAGTTGAAAGCAGGAGACTTGGTTCTAAAGCAGCTAAGGCCTTCAAATGTCGATGTTAAAGTTCAAGCCCAATTAGGAAGGACCATATGTGGTGAAGAAGGTGCTATCAAAAGGCGCTGTCAGCGTTATGGACATGGACAGAAATGAGTTCACCAACCCGTTCAATCAAGACCGACTGAAGCTTTATCATGTCTTAAAAAAAAGGAGAAGAGAGAGAGTCAGCTAGGCTGAAAACTCGAAAAGAGCGGTCTAGGCAAAAATTAAGACACGAGAGAAAATAACTAGAAGGAAAACCTGAAAAGGACGACTGGTGACGGACTCTAGCTCTGTGTGGAATATGTACCATTTAGGAATCAAATCATTTCGAATGTACTTATTTTGACTTCGTCAATAAAGTGGAATGTTTGTTTAAATATATTCGCATGGTTATGACAAATGCATAAGCGAAGTTATCTTTCATAAGCATACATTTGGAGAAATCACTTTGCATTCAACTGATCAATATCATCACATTATGTAACAAATGAAAATGTATTAAATACGTGCAATTTAAAATCTTTTATCGTCCTCTAAAGTCCAGTTCATCTTCCCAAACGAGCAATAAAGGGTCACGACACCATTTTAATCAAATCTAAAAAAAAAGAGAGCTCACTGAGGTGAAAATAGAAAAGGCGCCTCAGGCAAAAATTAGAGCAGCTCGCTGAGGTGAAAACCGAAAAGGCACCTCAGGCAAAAGTTAGAGCGGCTCGCTGGGCTGACAACCCGAGTTGGGCAACCCAGGCAAAAATTAGAGCACTTACAAACTTATAACTTCCCCATAAAGCAGGAAAAGCAGAATGTCGACAATGTTCCCCACAGAAGTCATCACGTCGACTCCCCATAGAGTCACCATGCAATTCCTTAGTAGAATCTACATAAAGAACACTATAATTATTTCCCCAATCGAGTTGCTACACTCTTCCCCAGCAGAATCTCTGTAAGGAATGCTACGATTATCTCCCCAACAGTATCACACATTCCTAACAGTCGCTCATTCCTTCGAAAATCACCAAGCAAAGCCCCGAAGAAAGCAAAATCAACCAGGGGCACGACATATCTTTCTCCGACGGAAGGTGGAAACATCAAATGACAGAAAATGCATACACGTGCATATGCATCATCATGCATTCATACATTACATACATCGATCACTCATTACCAGCTAGTCTTCATTCTTAATCGAAGGGGCAAAAACTTTTGTTTAAAAATCTCTCGATCAAGGAATGAAGACTTACTATCTGAAGTGCAGGAATTCATCATCTCCAACTTCAAATCCTCAGCAGATCCGCCTTGAGTAATGTAAACTCGGTATCAGCCTAGATCGGCTTCATCATCCATTTCCCCAACAGATCCACCTCGAGTAATGCAAACTCAGTATCAGCCCAGATCAGCTTCATCTATTTCCCCAGTAAAGCTTGCCTCGGGTAACCAAGACCTGATATCGGCTTAACCACAATTTCATCTTCCTTTGCCTCGGGTAACATAGACCCGATATCAGCCAATCCATAATCCATCTTCCTTTACCTCGGGTAACATAAACCCGATATCGGCTTAACCGTATTCCATCTTTTCTTGCCTCGGGTAACCTAGACCTGATATCGGCTTATTTCCTCCCCAGCATCGCCTCGGGTAACCTAGACCTGGTATCAGCCAATCTCAGCAGAAGGTTCATTCCAGTGTTCGCGGCGCTTTGATTTGTGCTCTTAAATTCATCATCTCAGGTGTTGTAAACCTGGACCTAAATGTCGAATTTGATCACACGAGGGGCAGCTGTAAGCGTCGGAATTTTCTATACTTAAAAAAAAAGAAAAAAGAGTATGGTCTTACAGTCGTGCGACTGTCATTTAAAAATTACAGTCATACGATTGTAATGTCGGAAAAATTGCAGGAGCCTATACCTCTGCAGCAGAAAATGGAGGAGAGAGAAGGAGCATTAATTGCTCCGTTGTTGCAGCAAGTAAGCCGAAAAAAGCAGAGATAAAAGAGAGGAAAGGGAGGAGAGAAGCAACATTTTGGATTTCTGGTGGAAAATTAGAGAGAGAAGAGAAGGAAAGAGACAAGAAAAAGGGGAAAGAAAAGCTTGCTCAAGGATCCTCTTTTTCTCTTCTATTTCTTTCGATTTTGTTAGGATTAAAGCTAAAACTTGATAGAAATCCTTAGGTTAATCAATTAACTTCCTAATCAAATCAAAAATCTGGACTTAAATCATCAGAATCCCTTGCAATTTGGATTTTTGGACACAAAGCCCTCAACTTCAATTTCAAAGAAAAAGTGCGAATTTGTTAGGATTGGAGCGACGCCAGGGGTCAAAATGACTTGGAATATTCTAAAAAGGTAGACACTTCTTCTCCTTACACTTTTTCTCGTTTTTTGGGTGTTTGAAGTGAGTTTTGTGCATTTTCTGCTGCATTTTCGTGCCTCTGCTTCTAGAAATTAAGAACAGTCGCACGACTGTTCTTGGTTTTGATGAACAGTCTTACGACTGTATATACAGTCGTACGAGTGTTCTTAATTTCCAGATTGTTTTTCTTCCATTTTGATTCAAAATAAATTTTGGAGAAATTTTGATCCAGAACCGTTTACAGTCGCACAACTGTAACTCTCGTTACAGAATCAGAATTTCAGCTTTTACCTATAAAATTTCCAAAAATCCTTAAAAAATCAGAAAAATCCAGAAAAATCATCAAAATGAATTTTGTTGTGTGCATCACAACCATAGATTCAATTTTCAATAAAATTGCATTTAGAACAGTACAACGACGGAGACCCGGTTCTCCTGAAAACCGACCCACCTAATACATGAAAATGCATGTAAACAGGTAAAATTGTTTTCAAAAATGATTTTCCTACAAAATCAAAAATACGGGGATGTTTCAAAACATTTTCTAGGTCTAACCAGGCCGGCTAGCCGAGCCAACCCGGTTATCCCGTATATGCATGCCCCATATTCTTGATTTCCCAATTCTATCTATTTTAGTCCTAATTATGGCGTGCCGTAAAAATTGTGTTAACCTTTGTTTTGCAGCTTTTATCTTATATTTATTTTCATTTTACTTGTATTTTAATAGAATTAATCGTGTATCTAGGCGATTGTAATTATTAGATCCTCGTGTATTCTAGGCGACTGTATAAGTGAGGCGAGAGTTTTATTTTTCCATTCGATTTGGCTGTAAGCTAATTAATATTTACTTCTTTTTATTATTTTTGTACTTTGTATTTGTATGCGCGCTGTATGTCTATTTATTGCAATAAAATTGATTTTAGATTTTGAAATACCATTTGAGAACATTGGCAATATTTAATTTAATTAGACACGAAATAAGGGACTTGTCCGGACCCGAATCGCTGGATAGTGTAGCAGCCGTTCGTCCGGTTCAGCTGCATTATAAATTTCCCGGTTGAGCTGAGCCGAGTGGCGACTCTACTATATTCATCGAGACTTAGGTCTCGGTTCTTTTATGCATCAATTCCACATCTATTTTGCAAACCGATTTTCATTCATAAAAACCCCAAGCAAGGGAGGGGCCCACCCGAGATCATAGTGACCCTTTTGAAAGGGAGTCTCGCGTCCCGTCGAAAACGCATCATCGGCTCATAGTGTTCGAACGGAGGAATAGGACCTTGCTGGACATGGTCCACTCAATGATGAGTCAAGCCTTTCTCCCAATTAGTTTCTGGGGGCACGCCCTCGAGACAGCAGCTTTTATCTTAAATAATACTCCGACTAATGCAGTGGAAAAGACCCCATATCAGATATAGATGGGCAGGGAGCCCAATGTGTCTTTCCTAAGGATTTGGGGATGCGAAGCACATGTCAAGAAATTGACTAGTGGAAAGCTGGAGCCGAAAACCGATAAATGCCTGTTTGTGGGCTACCTTAGGGAAACCAAAGGGCATTACTTCTGCAACACCACCGGGAACAAGGTGTTCGTGGAAAGGAAGGGGGTCTTTCTAGAAAAGGAGTTCCTTTCCAAGAAAGACAGTGGGAGCAATGTTGAACTCAGGGAAGTTCAAGGTCCACAAGCTCCTGAAGAGGATAACTCGGAGGCCCAGGTGGAGCTTCCATAGGAGGAAGCACCGACCCAGGCTGCACAAGGACCTAGAAGGTCTGGTAGGGATCGTCAGGAACCAGAGAGGTATGGTTTCCTTGTCACCGATGATCAAACTCTTCTCATCTGGGATGAGGAAGAACCCAAAACCTACCAGGAGGCTATAGCAAGCCCATAGTCTACGAATTGGCGTAAAGCCATGGAGGCAGAGATGCAATCTATGTACGATAACCAAGTTTGGAACTTGGTTTATCCACCTCCGGGTGCTAAGGTAATAGGTTGCAAGTGGTGCTATAAGCTAAAGGCTGACAATACCTTCAAGGGGCGTCTGGTTGTGAAAGGTTTCAAACAAGTCCATGGAATAGACTATGATGAGACTTTCTCACCAGTAGCCATGCTCAAATCCATCAGGATCTTGCTAGCCATAGCCGCATGGTACGACTATGAAGTCTGGCAAATGGATGTCAAAACCGCTTTCCTTAATGGAAAGCTACTCGAGGATGTGTACATGACACAACCTGAGGGTTTTGTCGATCCAGAGTATCAGAGAAGGGTATGCAAGCTTCAAAGGTCCATTTATGGGCTTAAGCAAGCATCCCGAAGTTGGAATCTTAGATTCAATAAGGCTATAAAGGAATATGGCTTCATACAGAATCAAGATGAGCCTTGTGTGTATAAGAGGACAAGTGGAAGCATTGTCACGTTTTTGGTACTTTATGTGGACGACATCCTACTCATTGGAAGCGACATACCTACACTGCAAGGAGTAAAGCAGTGGCTGAGTAAGTGCTTTGTAATGAAGGACTTGGGCGAAGCTGAGATGATCCTAGGGATCAGGATCTATAGAGATAGATCAAATCGGCTTCTGAACCTAAGTCAAGCCTCATACATAGACAAAGTTCTGAAAAGGTTCAGCATGGACCGGGCCAAGAAAGGTTTCTTGCCAATGGGCCATGGGCTAAAACTTAGTAAGAAGCACTGTCCTAAGACAAGGGAGGACAAGGAGAACATTAAATTGGTTCCATATGCTTCGGCTATAGGATCAATTATGTACTCAATGTTATGTACGAGACCTGATGTCGCCTTTGCACTAAGTATAACAAGCCGGTACTAACAGGATCCCTTGGAGGATCACTGGAAAGTTGTCAAGGCAATCCTTAAGTACCTTAACCGGACTAAGGATAGCTTCTTAGTGTGTGGTGGTCAGGAAGTGCTATCAATTACTGGGTACACTGATGCAAGCTTCCAGACTAACCAAGATGAGTACCAGTCACAGTCTGGGTATGTATTTTTACTTAATGGTGGTGCTGTAAGCTGGAGGAGCTCAAAGTAGCCAACCATCGCAGACTCTAAAACTGACTGAGTACATCGCGACATGTGATGCAGCTAAGGAAGCTGTGTGGATGAAGAAGTTTATCACTCAGTTAGGAGTAGTGCCAACTATCCAGGACCTAGTTGATATCTTCTGTGACAACAATGGGGCCGTTGCACAAGCTAAGGAGCCCCGGTCACACATGAACACAAAGCACGTGCTTAGAAAGTTTCACTTCATACGAGAGATTGCGGAGAGAGGTGACATTGCATTGCACAGAGTGGACACCGAGGATAATGTTGTAGCTCCTTTGACAAAGGTGCTGGCCCAGCCCAAGCACGAGGGTCATACTAGATCTATAGGAATTAGGCCCATGCCTAGTTGGAACTAGTGCAAGTGGGAGATTGTTGGATATGCCCTAGTCCCGAGGCATTGGTCCTTGTATTAGTATCATATATTTATTGGATTTATGTATTATACTTATTTGTGTTATTAATAAAGGCATTAATTCATTTATTATATATATCTTGTGCAATATATTAAATGAAGTATCCAATGGACATATCCATATCCATGATGACCAGGATAGGGTAAACGATATGACCATGAATAGATCCGTAGTTTGTTCCAGTCATGGGAATGAATGGAACAAGAGACTATCATTAACCTAGTTGTATAGCGGTGTCTTACCGGCCATTAGACATGGGATGTCAACCAAGTTAATGGGTACATGCATAAGGGGCATGCTACTAGATAGATCCACTAAACGAGAAATCCACATGGTATAGTATCACAAGTGATTCTCGTGTAGTACTTGTATGGATCCTTTGACCTGACCATATGATGGTGTTGCATGTGAGGTCGCATACTTAGTGGTACGCCTAAAGGGCCTGTAATAGGGTGCCAAGTATGGGTACTTTCGGGTATGTCACTTAGGATGGTAATGCTATGGATATACAGAAGAGATTTGTCACTCAGTAGTCCACTGGAAAGATATCACTGGCCTCTTGATGAATGCGAATAATAAGAGTGTGGCCACAACCAAACAAGTGGGAACTTGTTTGTAAGCTTTAGTGCATTCGGGATCAAGTTAATGTCCAGATACAAAAGAGGGTGATCAATCCATGCCTCTGTGTTGCACACCGATATCAATGACATAGGATGTACAAGTTTAAACTACAGGGTTATGATAACAGTTAGACTACCATCTCCATCTAAATTAGGGGCTGTAGTGGCTTGCTAGAGCCCAATTGCAGTCTGTGGGCCACGGGCCCACTACCAACATAAAGATGGGCCCACGGGATCGTACACATTGAGCGACTGAACACTGACTTAAGGAATCACATGTATACTTGGAGTCTACACTCTGGAGAGAGAGGTGTACATTAATTACATTATAAAGATCAATTGGATTGATCATTATAATGAAATTAATATTTGATTGGCTCTTAGTAATTAATTGGATTAATTATGAAATTATTTCCTAGGTGGAATTTTCATATGTATAGGTTTACATATGATTCTATTTTGTGAAGATCTAACTTTAATTTGATGGATTAAATTAATTAGTCAAACTAATTTTAATTTAAATGTAAATAATATATTACTTGGTGTAATATATTAAATACATGGGTAAATTAAAGTTGGGCTTGAAATTAATTTAAATCAGACTAATTAAAATAAGATTGGGCCTCAATTAAAAGAAGGAACCCACACAAATAAGGAGCCAAGTTGGGCCAAAATTCCTCAAGGGAATTTAGGCCAACCTAGGGTTTGATAACCCTAGGAATTTCGGCCACCATCAATTAAAGCAACGATAGCCAAAATTAACCCAAGCCTTCTCTCAAAAGTTTTGTGTTTTCCGACGCTAGCACGAGTCGTGTTTGTTATGCATTCGTGTACGTGAATGAGGAGGGATTCTAGATTGATTCCTGCAGTCTGCATCCGTCTCTTCAAGAGATATTTCAGGTAAGAGATTTATCTCTTGTGATTAAATTTTTATTTTTCCAATTTCCATCTCAATTGCTCCTGGGCACGGATTTGAGGAAATCATCACGTCCTTCCGCTTTAATAGGGTGATTTCCGGTGACAAATCCAAACAGCTCCAATAGCTCTGAGGCCCTTTCAGTAGTCTTGCTAAAAGGTACCTTTGTCATCTTGTCTCTCAAACAAGATTCGCATGTGTCATAAGACTGGATGTCAAATGACCCTAGCACTCCACTACAGTGAAGCCTAGCTATGCGCTTCTCATTTATGTGGCCAAGTCGACAGTGCCAGATGTATGTAGGACAAATTTCATTTTGTTTAATCCTTTTAGTATTTATGTTATAGATTGAACTTTCACGTTTTACATTAAGGATATATAAGCCATTTTCAAGAAATGTTGTTCCATAAATAATATTGCCACATTGCATAGAAATTCTACCATGTCCAATATCAAATACAAAACTAGAAATATCCAAGAAAGAAATAGAAATAATATTCCTACGCATCGTAGGTACAAAATAACAGTTTCTTAGTTCCAAAACAAGTCCACTAGGCATCTCTAAGAAGTAATCTCTGATCTCCATGGCCTGAACCCTAAGCACCATTTCTGACTCGAAGATCTAAGATCTACTTCTCAAGATCCTAGTAATCTACTATTTCTTAGACCCTGCACATTTGAACAAATGTGAGATCCACATCTAGTGTGCAAGACCAAAGATGTAGAAATAGCCAAATTAATCTCAACAGCATAAATACCTGAAGCAGTAGTTTTGCCCTTCAATTGCTCCCTTAGCTCTGGACATGAGCTCTTCCAGTGCACCTTCTCATGACACTCATGGAAGACATCGTCAGGAGAAGCAACCCTTGCTTTAGGTTGGGCCACCACCCTTTTGCCATTAGCCTTAGCCTTTTGGGCCTTAGCCTTGGCTTTAGATTTGGCTTTTCCGTTAGCAATGGGCGTATTGCCCTTGTTCACTAGCAAAACTTCAGGAGTATTCTTAAGAGACTACTCAGCAAGCTTGAGCATGCTATACAGCTCAAAAACCGATTTATCTAACCCTTGCATATGGTAGTTCATGATAAACTGGTTGTAAGACTCTGGAAGTGACCCACGAATAATGTCTGCTGCCAAGTCCTATGGAAGTTGCGAGCTGAGGCGGGCAAGTGTATCAATATACCCCCTCAACTTTGGCATATGAGTGCTAACAGAAGTCTCAGCTTCCATTGCAGTTGTGCAAAGTGCCTTAGTTGTCAGGTAACGTTCCTGACGAGCCTAATCTTGGAAAATCTTTTTAAGCTGATCCATCATCTCATAAGCATGCTCATCTATGAACTGCTTCTTAAGATCAGAAGCCATAGTACCCAGCATGAGGCATGAGACATCTCGGTCATCACTCACATGCCGGTTGTACTGCTCCACTATTGCCGTGGTGATGCCTTGACTTGCAGGAGGGCCAGCTGGTAAAGGAGCATTCAGTACATACTCCTTGGACTCTTGTCTAAGAATTATTTGTAAGTTCCTAGCCCAGTCCAGGAAGTTGGTCCCTGAAAGAGTCTCCTTCTCCAGGAGTGACCTAGGTGAGAGTGAGTAGTTGTTTGTTGCAACCATTTTAAATTGCTAATGTGAAATGGGATTATCTACATGGAAGAAATTATTGCTTGAGTTCGAAATAAAGGACTTTTGCCCATTCAAATTAATAATCCAATTTTAATTTGTTCGTTGGTGATGTTAATTGGCTGACTTGACCAAGATCCACAACTTATCAATAACTGGCCAAACTAGGGCTTGCTAACCAACCATTGATTTGTCTGGTAGGACAACCTATCCAATCCTTCCATGAAGGACTCTTGGTTTGATGGGCTTATTAACACTTTACCCATCTGTGCTTAGGGCCCACTCTAAGCTAATGCTACCCAGGTTGAGTCAAACCACCATTTACATGTTAACCATAACAAGCACTCTAACCCTCGACGGCCCACCGAATACAACAATGTACCTAGCTAAGGCATGGTGCACATTGCAACATCAATGGGAGGAAGAGGTGTGAATGTGGGAAGCACTTTTAGACGACTTAATGTTTTAATTTTCGGATTAAAATTAAGTGATATGGCTTAGCATGCATGAACGCGGGTAATAATTTGGTGATCCATACATCCATATTATATGATAAATGCAGTAGCATACTTAATATAAAATAAATGAGATCCTATGGGCCTTTAATTACAACCTAATGAAAAACTAGATATCCTATCTAATTCTTCATGGGCTATACTACAATACTTCTTGGGCTCCCACCATAGGCTTACTTCATCTGGGCCTTCCTCCATACTTGATGCAATTATAACAATTTTATTTTAAATAAAATCTATTCTAAAATTACATCAAAATAAAAGAAATGGCACGCAAGCCATATTTCCCAAAATTAAATTACAGCCGATAATAATTTAGGGCCCATAGAACTCAACATCACATTTCAAATAAAGTACATGTCATGCACATACATACCAATATGATACATGATCATGGCATTCCAAATTATAAATTTAAATTTTAAGCCGAGTTACTTAGGGTGAAATCGCCAATAATAACAAATGTGACTAAGGCCCATAAAGGCACAATGGATAACATCCATAAATGCAAAATTAACAAGTTTGCTCCCACTTGAATTTGGGTTGTCACAAATTTTAAATTTCACCCTCCCAATTTTAACAAGTGTCACGATTTATTAGGCTAATTTCACAAAGTCCATATTCAATTTAATATATAAAACAATTAAATTAAATATGCATGCCAAAATAATATACAATTTAAAAACAAATTAATTTAATCTGCATTAGGGCCTGGGATAAAAAAATACCTGTAAAATCCAAAACCGGACCCGAAACCCGAGCGCGATGCTACTGTCCTGGCGGAGCAGCAGCAGCCAGCATCTGTGTACGCTGCAGCTTGCTTGCGATTCCCTCACCCACATGTAATTTTTTTTTAAATTATTAAAAAAAAAATACCAGCCAACAAAATATATACAGCAGCAAAAAAAAAAAAAAATTAGTTAGCAGCAGAAAAATAAATTATAGCAAAAAAAAAAAAAAAAGACAAAACCAATCAGGGGAAAATTGTCAAAACCCGAAAAACTATTCTTGAAACCTATTCTTTCTTCGAGAACACAATCAAGAACGAATTGCAATCAATCTAATGGATGAAACCTAGGTTCTGATACCATTGTTAGGATTCATCATCGGAAAAAAACGTGGTGCAGCGGAAAATACACCGTTTAAAATTTCCTAGAATCCACCTATTGTGTCTAATTACAATTGATTGGACTAAAAACCAATTTGAATCAAGAGAAATTAACTCACCTGATTCGTCTCTTCTAGAGACTACTGCAGAATCATTTCTTGAAACTGCGATCTCCAAAGTCCGGTGTACGACCGACTATCGAGCGGGAACATGTGCTAGCCGAAGAAGCGGAAGGAATGGAGAATTAATTTCTGTAATTTTCGGATGCTTTTGGGGCTACGATAGGGATGAAATTTCCAATAATAAATTTAGGGTTAGGGTTTTTCTTTCTTCTTTAAGTGTGCTCTTATATAGACACCTTGTCTAATTGGGTTTTAATTACGTTAATTAAATCCAAGCCCACTAGGATTATAATTACATAAATAAACTTTAATTAAAAAGTATATACTATGTAATTTAATTCCATTTGGCTAAATTCAATTACCCCTAAATAAAATTAAATCACACTTAAGTAAATAAAATACATGTATTTAATTTTCCTACTTAGAAAAATTATTTAATTAATTGTTTACTTTATGTAATTCAATTAATTGATAAATTAATTAATTATATTATGTAAACTTATTAATTAAATTAAATCAGCCCAATGTTAATTAATTACCTTGATACCAAATGTCAACTAATTAATTAACATATTCCTTCCAATGCACATTACATGCACAATTTTTATAAGTTCCGGCTCTGTTGGTCTATGTGCACGATCCTATGGGTCTATCTTTATGTTGGTAGTAGGCCTAAGGCCCACAGACTATAAGTGGGTTCTAGCAAACGATTACAACCCCCAATTAAGACAGAGATGCAGCAGTCAGTTGAAGACACTGACCTAGTAGTAATCTCACAGTGTCGTTTGCCAAATGATATCGATATGAATAAACAAGAGGCATGGTGTCTGTCATCCTCTTCTGCTATTTATTATATTTCTTGATCTTGAGTTGACTAATTAAGTAAATAAGCAGCTGACTTACTTGGGTATGGCCATACACTTATCAGTCCCACTCATCAAGTGGCCAGTGAAATCATCTCGGTTTTACCCGAGTGGCAATTCCATCACTTCATCATCAATATCAATATGTTCACCGGTCTACCCAATCATATCCGTATTTAGCATCCTTTTACAGACCTGTTAGGCGTATGTCAAAGTGAACCAGATTCCATATTGATACTATTATGAAATCTGGTCTGAGGACAAAAGAGACCTGCTCAAGAAAGACCTATGATGCGACAACCATGTGGCTTTCTTATGCGGATCGATCTAGTCCCATGCCAACGACATGTACCTATATTCATGACTGACTATACAAGTACTATGGCTAGTTCAGAACTGCCATACAGTCATCAAATATGCAAGTCTGTGGTTCTATTCATTCCCACGATTAGAACAGTCCTAGGATAGGTTTTATGATTATCAATCAATGGATACTCTACTCATATTATAGCATAAGATATAAATGAAATAGATTAATTGCCTTTATTAACATGACACAAATAATGTATTCATACAATGAATCTTAATGTATAATACAAAATACAAGAATTCAATGCCCTAAGAACTAGGGCACACCAACACCATCTCATCCCAAGTTACAATCGATCCTTCTTCTAGGGACTCCAGATATTCATAAGCATCATCTTTTAATAAAAAGGAAAGTAATTTGAGCTGAATGGCATCAGTTAAAACTCCTTCTGCTTTGAACATACAAAGTTTTTCAGATGAACATTAGGATCCTGTCTTAGCCCACCATCAAATTGATAAGAATTTCTCAATAATTGGATCATTGCAGGTTTGATTTCAAAATTTTTTACATTGATAGTTGGCTCGATGAGACTTGACATTAGTTCAGTCTGATCCAGTGTTAGAAGATCCATGATTGGTCATTCAATAATTGCCCTACACTAATCACGATTGTTATCAATGATTCCTTCTTGATTATTATGATCAAGATCGTCTCCCTCCGTTGCTCTTTATCATTCTCATGAAGACTAACACATAAATACCAAACCTATCCAAATCTTATTCTAGTTAGACCAATTGAATAAAATGATTGTAGTGATAAAAAACTTATTATACATTAAATGAAAGCACAAAATTATACTTGATGGAGAATGGTGGATTTAGATGTGATGGGGTGCTGAGGCAATGGTTTCACTCAGTCAACTTCTATGTGATTTCCAATAATAACAACACTAATTCTTTTTATCCAAGGAGATGGTGCTTTTTTTGTATTAAATTGATACTGAGGTTTCGAATTTTTAACTCTACTCTCTACTACAATTACTTAAAGAGGTTAAATTATAAGTAAGTGAAATAAAGAAGTATGAATCTCGATGAAAAACTTAGTGTAAACCAATAAACGACACTAACTTTTAGTTAGTTTTGTTTGTGACATTCTATTAGTTATTTAATTATGTTGCATCAAATAACCAACTTAAATCGTGTTGATCATGGTTAATAAAAGAAGACGCCATAAGCGCTTCGTAAATAATTATCTTGAAAATAACAAAGAACTTAACATTAATTAATCATGGAAAGAAACACATTGTTGACTAAGATCTAGCATAGCTAAGGCTATGGTGGTTTTAGTTTATGTTCAAACTAAGTTTATTCAAATATATATAAAAAGAAACTTTAGGAAACATAATACGAAAATAGAAACAACGAACTAAGAGAAAGAACCAAATTGAATCGAGTCAAAAGGCTTCGCTCCTCTTCTTACTCCTTACTCCTCGTCTCTGAAATTGTCCCAAGCTTCCTTGAGTATTCAAGGCTTGAAAAGATGGATGGAAAGTGTTTAGGATGGGGGATGAAGCGTATGGAAGGATAAAGATGGATGAAGAGTGCCAACGTGCTGTTAAGAGCTCAAGTGTGTTGTGTTGTGTTAGGATGTCTTTAACCCTTGGATAAGCTCTCTATTTATAGAAATCAAAGGCAAAAGATCTGCTTGATTGTCCATCAACTCTTAACATTCTCTAACTAAGATTCTTAGGATCATGCTTGCTTTAGGGTTGAATGAATTATAGTTAAAACTACCATTCATGGCATGAATGAAATATTGCAGCAACTATTAAAAACAATTCAATCATTCACGTCATCCTCCTCTAATATGATATTTAATCACCTAATAATCCCAATTGGAGTGTGAAAAAGTCTCTTCAAGGGTTAAGAGTCAAGCCAAGTGAAATTGAGAGGTAAAAAGTAACAATTGGGGCTGCATAAATTTATGTTTCTGTCACCATTTTGTCCACAAACGAATTTATGCTCCAAACCTCCAAATCCAAATCGCACCGTTGACTACAAAGAACAGTATTTGTAAAAGCTTATGTAAACATTACATGGTGATCCAATGATGCAAACTCTGGAAATTGCAAATTTGGTAAAGCTGGTGCATATTGTAGTGATATATAGGAAATTCACATTCACTTTCCCAAGACTTCGTTTCCACACCTAAAATAAATGTAGATGGTCTAAAAACAAGAGAAAATAAAATAAAATGTTAAATATGGAAAAAAATATGAGATTATGCATTCAAAGAACTTAAAACAATATATAAATGTAACGAAAAATAAAGAAAATGAACCAAAAATATATATCAAAATATGACTTATTAACGAGGCAGCCATGCAAACAATGTTTAAAAGCAAATACTAAAAAAATTGACAGTTCTATATCCAAAAGTTAAGCTATGGAATATGTAACACTCTTTATCTTTTCATATTCGTAGAAAATCATAATTTTTTTTTAAAAAAAAAAGCAAACTACATTTATTTATTAAGAGAAAAGCCGTTGTTTACAACATATCAACTTTACTATTACACATATCAAAACCCAAACATACATTACATTATTCTCAACCCAGTTTTATTTGTTCTATTTGCTCGTGATGAGAGGAGAGAGTGTGAGATGAAACTCAGCCGGTTGACCTTTCATCCATGATTTCTACAAAGTTTTAACCTTCTAGAAAACCAAACTTTATCTGCAACTTCAACTAAATAGAAAAAATTACTGATTTATATGAGTCGCTACTTAGTGAGTATAAACAATCAATGAAATTATAATCACACCCAATCACATATAAAATTCATCAAATAGTCATAGATATACAAATAAATGGGCCATTTCTTTATTTGTTGTGACACACCCAACCAAACTACTCCCCAGGATCAAATAACATATAACAGATGATTTCACTGGCCAGCTCATATAGCGTGTGATTGACCTTTAGGTCCATATAATCAGATATCTTGTGTGGTTGATCATATAGGTCCAGATAATCAGATAATCCATGTATTCATGTAATTGCAGTGTTAGATCATGATATGGATTAGAAATAGATAAGAGAGAAATTTGAGTAATCTTAACTATAAATCACCAAAGAAATTGAACAAAGCACAAAGCGCTTTATGGGGAGGAAATTCTCTCAAATGGGGCTTGAAACTCTTGATTTTAATTACGTAAATGTCAAAAGATGGTTGCCGATACAAGATAAGGATGTATTTATAGCTAGGGCAACAAGTGAAAATGAAAAGACTAAAATAGCCTTACTAATGGCAAAATAGTAAATAACTAGAAATTAAAGAAGAACAATTCTAGGTGCTAGCGTGACTTTAAGGCATGACCGTGGCTTGCTGGTGTTTAGCTTAAGGCATGACCATGCCTTAGGGAGAGTCCTGGCCTGCTTGTGTTTAGCTTAAGCCATGGCCATGCCTTGAGGAGAGTTGTCTGCTACATTTGTGATGTCCTCATCATTCACCCCTTTGTGAGCGGATGACGTTTCAACTGACGCAACGAACTAAACCGGGGAGGTTTTGGTAAATCTAGAATTTGTTTTGATGAAAAACGGGTTTGATGATTTTACTTAAGAAAACCAGTTGATATGATTGAAAATCCCTTTCATAGAAAATATCATTTAGAATGTGAGTTTTGAGAAAACTGGTTTTACTCTTATGAAATCCCCTTTTTTTAGCTTAAAGACCTTGAAACCCAAATTTTGAGATCAGTGATGGAGTCGCTACCCGGATCTGCTCATCCGAGAAATTCTGGTACAGCTCTGTACCAAGTGTAGACTGCCATACCTGATCTAGAGATTCAGGGTTCGGGCAACTTACCTAGTCAACCTCAAGCTTGCTTACATTTAAAAGTTCTGTTGAGATTTGTCTTCGGAAATCACCCGATTAAAGCGGAAGAACAAGATGATTTCCTCAAATCCATGCCCATGAGCAATTGAGATGGAAATTGGAAAAACAACAATTTAATCAAAAGAGATAAATCTCTTACCCGGAATATCTCTTTAAGAGATAGATGCAGACCGCAGGAATCAATATAGAATCCCTCCTCGTTCACGTACACGAACGCCTAACGAACACCACCCGTGCTAGCATCGGAAAACATGAAGCTTTGGAGAGGGAGGCTTGGGAATTTCGACTATAGTGTGTTGGTTACTCCTTGGCCAAAATTCCTAGGGTAATTAAACCCTAGGTGGTCGAAATTCTCAAGGAGAATTTAGGCCCAAACTAGCTCCTTCATATGTGTGGGCTTCCATCGTTTATTTCAGGCCCAAACCTATTTTAATTAGTCTGGTTTAAATTAATTTCAAGCCCAACTTTAATTTACCCATGTATTTAATATATTACACCAAGTAACATATTATTTACATTTAAATTCAAATTGGTTTGACTAATTAATTTAATCCATCAAATTAAAATTAGATCTTCACAAAATAAATTCATATGTAAACCTATACATATGAATATTTCCACCCAGGAAATAATCTCATAATTAATCCAATTAATTATGAGTGAGCCTATCAAATATTAATTTTATTATTATGATCAATCCAATTGATCTTTATAATATAATTAATAAATTCCTCTCTCTCCAGAGTATATACTCCAAGTATACATGTGCTTCCTTAAGTCAGTGTTTAGTCACTCAGTGTGTACGATCCCGTGGGCCCATCTTTATGTTGGCAGTGGGCCTATGGTCCACAGATTACAGTTGGGCTCTAGCAAGCCACTGCAGCCCTCAATTAAGATGGAGATGGCAGTCTGACTGTTATCATAACCCTATAGTTTAAACTTATGCCTCCCATGTCATTGATATCGGTGTCCAACACAGAGGCATGGATTGATCACCCTCTTTTGTGTCCGAACATTAACTTGATCCCGAATGTACTGAAGCTCACAAACAAGTTCCAACTTGTTTGGGTGTGGCCACACTCTTATCAGTCACATTCATCAAGAGGCCGGTTGTAACGACCCGAAATTTAGAAATCTCAAATAATATTGTTTGAACTCGTGAACAATATAATTGGAGATAAATTTTTGGTTAAGACAATATTATAGAAGTAATAATTAAGGGTTCAAGTCATGGTGTGAAACAAATATGAGACAAGTTTGACCGACGGGCAAATTTGTACCCGTAATCGATAAAATTGACGTCCGAAAAGTTCTAAAATTAAATATATACGGAAGTGTGATGGCATAATTGTTACACTGGTGATATCTTCTCAGTGGACTACTGATTGACAAATCCCTTCTGCATATCCATAGCATTGCCATGCTAAGTGACATGCCCGAAAGTACCCATACTTGGCACCCTATTACAGGCCCTTTAGGCGTACCCCTAAGTTTGCAACCTCACATGCAATACCATCATATGGTCAGGTCAAAGGATCCATACAAGTACTACACGAGAATCACTTGTGATACTATACCATGTGGATTTCTCGTTTAATGGATCTATCCAGTACCATGCCCTTTTAACATGTACCCATTAACTTGGTTGACATCCCATGTCCAATGACCAGTAAGAAACCACCATACAACCAGGTTAATGATAGTCTCTTGTCCCACTCATTCCTATGATTGGAACAGACTACAGATCTATTTATGGTCATATCGTTTACCCTATCCATGGTCTCACTGCCAAGTGCATGACACTTGTCATCATGGATATGGATATGTCCATTGGATACTTCATTTAATATAATGCACAAGATATATATAATAAATGAATTAATGCCAAATGAGTATAATACATAAATCCAATAAATGTATAATACAAAAACTAGGACTAATGCCTCGGGACTAGGGCATATCTAACAAGTTCATACCACCATGTTATACTCACTTATTCTCTACCCATTTTATCTTTTAATATTAGCTGGTGCTCATTCAAATGACATAAATAAATAGCATAAAATTAAAATGCAGAAAAATAAACCATACATCCAAACCAAACGAAAGGACAGAAGCCACTTATACAACCAAATCGGATAAAAGATAAAAACTCTCATCCTCACCTTACAACCGCCTAGATACACGAAATCTATAAAAAGTACAATCTCCTAGAATACATGTTTTGATCTATTAAATACATCTAAAATGAAAAATAAAAGTTGCAAAATCGATGGTTAGCACAATTATATCAACCACACATAGGACTCACAACAGGACATAATAGGGATTTCGAGAATTAGGGAGCATACATAGAGAGATAACCGGGATGTCCGGGTGACTTAGCTGATTAGACTTGGACAACCATTATAGAAATGCCCTGTAGATTTTTGTGCTCCAAAACAATTTTGAAAACTGTTTGGCTCCATTGCATGCAAATTTCTCCATTTTCATTGAGTCGGTTATCCTGGAACTCTGAGTTCCGTTCGTGGGTGTTTCCCACCTCAAACATCCATCTAAGGTCTAAAGCAGTAAACACATCGAAAATAGTTTGAATCCGAAGACAGCATCATGCAACAATGCCTGTGGGAGTTGTCCAAAGATTCTGCCTCCTTTGCGACTATAGCTGTGCGGCTCTAGTTGGAGCTGCGCGGCTATAACCACTACAGCTGTGTGGCTATAGTGTATAGAACTCGAATTGGTTTTCTTTGTTTTTGTGAATCTCTATTTTGAATCATTTCGATGATTTTTAAGGATTTTAGGGAATCTAGAGGTCTGCTAAAGCTGAACCGAGGATCCAATTTTGATCGAACAACCCCTGATTCCAAAAATTGAAATTAACGAAACCTAAATCTCGCATCAACATTATTGAAAATCCAAAAACCACAATTTTGAATATAATGGATGCGATTTTACCGAATTCAATCATAAAAAGTCGTTTAAATTGGAAAAATGATGATATTCAGTCATTTTATATTTTGGGTTTCTGCCCTGAAGAACACAGTAGTGCGGCTATAAAGGTACAACTGCGTGGCTCTATTCTAAGGAACTATAGCCGCTTAGATGCATAAACAATTTTTGAGATGTTTGTCTAAAAGCAAAAACATACACCATAGAGTAATTAATTACGAGTTTAAGGCCTTTTAGAGTTTACTTTTTTTGTGTCCAGTGTATTTAACGACCGGAAGTGGATTTGAACATTGGAATGCACTTGGAATCTCACGATGTCCCGAAACTTCAAACACAAACTTCGAACCGATATAAACAAACCTGAAATCAATCCAAATGAATGAGAAACCCCTAGAAACTCTCATTCTCAGTGTTCCCCAAGTGTTTCTATCCCTTTTCTCTCTTTTTCTTTCACTTTCCCTCAATTTTCTTAGTTTTTTACACTTTTCCTTACATTCTCTCTCTAAACTCCGCCTTTCTCTCTCTAGAAAATTTAGAATCCCCTCTCCAGCCATTATATCACTGATTTTTTCTAACCCTAATACTCTGACCACTCTCCCCTTATTGAATTAACTCCTTAAAATCCGGAAGGTTGTTGGCTAGGCTTAAGGGGAAAGGAAATTGGAAAACTTCTGAAATAGGGTCTATAGCCACACGGCTATATTTGTTAAACTATAGCCATGTGGCTCTAACTAGAGCTACCTTGGTTTTTCCTAAGTCCTATCTTCACGTCTAAGCTTTCTAAGCACTCGAAAGACCATTCTCAAGGTTTCAGATCAAGTACCGTTCTGCTTTTTGGACCGTTTGAGAACATTCTGAGAGTCATTGTGCTCATTCCCAAATCTGACTCACGTTCGTATGTCTCATAGGTAACATAGGATTCTCATCATAGAGGTCGGGAAAACTCGTGCTCATACCTTTCTTTAGAAAAACTTGACCCTAAGTTGTTTGATAGATAAGGAAGAGAGTCTCCAGCCCTAAACGGACTCAAATCTTTCACATTAAAGGAAGGAGACATTTTACCCAACCAATTTGAAGATCAATAACATAAGCATTTGCTCCCATTTTCTTCAAAACCTTGTATGGCCTGTACGTTCAAGGTCAAAGCTTGCTACTAGGCATGTTGGCAAGCCTTTCCTTGCTTAAGTACATAACAACCACATCAACAACCTTAAATTGTAGATATTTTTTTATGCTCATCAACCTTTGCCTTCACTTTAGCATTATTCTTCTCAATTCTAGCCCTCACACCTTTATGCATCTCTTAAATCTATTGAGATAATTTCTTGGCTGACACATTATGCTTTTCATCCCGGGGAATGCCCACAAGATCAAGTGTATGGTTAGGAATCCATGTATACATAACCTCATAGGGTGACTTACCCGTAACTGAATGAATAGCTCCATTGCATGCAAATTTGGCTTGAGGAAACACAAAATCCCAAGTCTCAGGCTTATCTTTACATAGGCTCCTTAAAAGATTACCCAATATTTGATTTACAACCTCCGTTTGACCATCTGTTTGTGGGTGAGCTGTGGTGCTAAACTTCAAGGACAAACCAAACAATGCTCAGAGAGTGTGCCAAAAGTGGCTAAGGAACTTTATGTCAAGATCAAAAATAATGCTCTTTGGAACCCCATGCAATCTCACTATCTCTCAAAAGAACAACTTGGCAATGGTGGATGCATCATTTGTTTTCCTACATGGAAGGAAATGTGCCATTTTGGAGAATCTATCAACTACCACAAAGATAGAGTCCATACCTCTTTGAGCTATAGGAAGTCTCAACACAAAATCCATGGATAAGTCTTCCCAAATGGAATTTGGGACCGGTAAAGACATGTATGAACATGTTGTTTAAGCATGGTCGGACAAACATAGCACCTTTCCACCAAATACTTCACATCTCGTCTCATCCTTGGCCAAAAATATCGAGAACTCATGGCCTCAAATGTCTTGTCTCTCCCAAAGTGCCAAGATAAGCTTTCCCCATGTAAATTTTTGATCACCCTCTCTTAGATGGAGGTACTTGGTAAGCAAAGTTGATTCCCCTTCATTAAATAACCATCAAGCAAATAATAGTCTCCCTCACTACCTTTGGATAAGCAATTCTCCCAAATACTCCTACTCTGAATCTCCCTTGTAGTTGCTCCTTACATGTTCAAAGGTATCAATCTCTAGGGCAAGAGTTTTTAGCAAATTCCCCCTTCTACTCAAAGCATCTGCCACCTTGTTTTGTGTTCCAGACTTATGGTTAAGTTTATATAGGAACTTAACAACAAAAGTGGACCACCTAGAATGCATGGAACTCCTTAATTGCTTTTGACTTCCTAAGTATTTCAAGGCTTGATGATCCGTATACAAAACAAATTCTATCCCAATGAGGTAATGCTTCTATGTCTTCAATGCCCTTACGATAGCATAGAAATCTTTATCATAAGTAGCCCATTTTTGTCTAGGCTTATAAAGCTTCTCATTAAGGTATGCAATCAACCTCTTCTCTTGCATCAAAACTCCACCAAGTCCAACTCCACTAGCATCACATTCCACCTCAAAGAGCTTATCAAAATCCGAAAATGTAAGAACTGGTGTCGTACTCAACTTCTCTTTAATAAGTACAAAGATATTCTCTTGTTCATCTCCCCACTTAAACCCCTAACCTTTCTTTAAGCACTCAGTAAGAGGAGCCAAAATTGTGCTAAAATTTCGAATGAACCGCTGACAAAAGGTAGCCAACCCATGAAAACTCCTAATGTCCCTAACATTACTTAGTGGCGGCCACTCCTGGATTGCTCTAACCTTTTCTTCATTGACCTGGATACCATCTCCACTCACCACATAACCTAAGAACACCAAACTCCTTATCATAAAATGACATTTTTTTGTATTAGCATAGAGTTGATGCCCCCTCAACAAATCAAACACAATTCTCAAATCTTTCTCTTGCTCCTCTAATATCTTGTTATGCACAAGTATGTCATCAAAGTGCACAACAACAAACTTACCAATCACTGGATGAAGCACTTGATTCATCAACCGCATAAAAGTGCTAAGAGCATTTGTCAACCCAAATGGCATCACAAGCCACTCATACAATCCATCCCGAATCTTGAAAGCGGTCTTCCACTCATCTCCCGCTTGAATGCGGATTTGATGGTAGCCACTTCATAAGTCAATCTTAGAGAACACTTTGGAACTACTCAATTGTTCCAACATGTCATCAAAGCAAGGAATGGGAAACTTATATCGGATTGTGATCTTATTACTTGCTCTACTATCAAAACATATCTGCTATAATCCATCTTTCTTTAGAGTAAGTGTGAGCACTGGTTTTTTCCTGACCTCGATGATGAAAGCCTTTATTACCTTTTTCACGGATAAACGTGAGGTAGATTCAGAGCGACCAGAATGATGTAGGACATGTCTCGGATGACCTGAAGAAGTGTAACAAATCTTGGTGCGAAACCCCGAAGAAGGTCAAGTGAGCACTTAAAAGAACCAGAGAGAAAAGTGAGAAAGGGTGAGAAATGCAAAACTGGCTACTATAGCTATTCGAATATAGTGCCTTATAGCCGTGTGGCTGTAGTTTGTATAACTACAGCCAGTCGGTTATAGGCCACTACAGCTGCTCAGCTGTAGTTACTGCATTTGACATTTTCCTAAATAGAGTGTATTTTGCCTCGTTAAACCGGGATTTTCAACATTAAATGGGCCATATAAAAGAGAGATAAAAAAATGAGGTAAAAAAAAAGGAGAGACCATTCTACAACTAGAGAAAGAGCTTGGTTTTTTAGATTTTCAAAGTTAGAGAGATCAAACTAGGTTTAGTGAGAAAGAAACCCTAAATCCACTCTAAAGTCATCTAATCTCAAATTTAATCCATAGAAATCATTAGGTTCCTTTGAGGAATCATGTCTGGGAGTGATTCTGATTGATTTGGTGTTCGTTCATGTCGATTTGGGGTACGATTCGAGTTTTGGATATTTGTGAATGATTTCGAGTTGTTCGTGATTCTGAGGAGTTTTGCAGCATCCGAATCTATTTATGGTGATCCAAAACACTGGAACACAAACAAGGTATACTTTGAGAGGCCCTAAAAACTCATTTCAAATTGATTTGGATGTTGATTCTATGTGTTTTTGTACTTTTCTCAAAGCTGGAAGTGCAAACCTAGCTATAGTTGCCCCATTCGTTACTTACAGCCGCTCGACTGTAGTCTGATGACTACAGTGGCACGACTGTAACCTATAGTGGCATGGCTATAGTCCTCTAATTATAGCTGCTCGACTATAATCTCCAGGGCAGAAGCTCTAAATGCCCCAAATCGACCGAGAACACTTCCTTTTTTGAACCAAATGTCTTTTTCGTAAATAATATCCATCATATCACATCCATATATAACTAGATTTGTAGTTTTCGGGTTTTTGATTAATAGTTGTGAGACTTAGTTTTGATGATTTTGGGTTTCTAGGGTTTTCCGGATTCGTTTGATCCGATCTAGATCTATTTCATGGATTTTATAAGTTTCTAGAAATCCCAGATTACCCGAAACCATCAAAACACTAAAATGATTTTCAAAACAAGAAAGAAAAAGGATTAGTGCTTCTAAAGCACTATAGCCACTCGGTTGTAGATGTTACAGCTACCCCATCCACTACAATGGCACAGCTATAGCATACTACAGTGGCTCGGCTATAGTTGATGAAACAGAATTACAGTTTTGCCTTTTTGGCCTCTAACTTGTAATTTGGTTTCTCTTTTCGATTCAAAAAGGAATTTTGGCATGTTTATGTTTCCAAACCCTAGATGGATGTTCAAGTTAGGCCCACTCACAAATAGAACCCCCCGGGTCCTCGGATATCCGGCCCATTAAAAGATGAAAAATGCATGTAAACAAGCCAAACCGTTTTCAAAATTGGTTTTCATTCACAAAATCTATAGGGTGTTTCTATAAAATGTTTTCCTAGTCTAATCGAGTAGTCGTCTGGACTTCTCTATTATCCCCCTATGCATGATCCCGTTTCTCAAAATACCCCTATTCTGTCTTATGTGAGTCTTTGGTGTGATTTGTTTATTTCTGCTAACCGTATTTGAATGCAGCTTTCTATTTTTCCTTTTTTTTCTCTTTTGATGTATTTAATAGATCATTCTGTGTATCTAGGTGGTTGTACCTTTTTAGATTATCGTGTATTATAGGCAGTTGTAAATGGTGAGGATGAGAGTTTTTTCTTTTTTGGGTTGTATAATTTGGCCGTTACTTTACTTTTCCCGCACTTTTATTTTTCTACACTTTATTTATGATTTATATTTATGTTATTTGCATGAGCATTCACTAAAATTAAAAGAAGATAAAATGGGTAGAATTAAGTGAATGTCAGGTACTGTGTCTACACTTGGTAGGGAGTTGTACCAGAATTTCCCGGATGAGCTTATCCAGGTGGCGACTCTGTATCTGATTACGAAATTTAGATTTCAGGATCTTCAAGTTTAAATTGGGATTTTTTGAAAAAATATGCTTTCCAAAATTCACACTTAAAATTAAGTTTTCTACAAAATGAGTATTCTTAATAAAATGAAAGGTTTTCTTAAGGAAAATAAAAACCCGTTTTCAAAACCACATGATCACTAAAAAAGAAAATCCCTGATTTCTGCTTCGCCGTGTGTGCCAAAAAATGTCATTCGCTCACAGTGGCAACTCTACTGGGATTAACGGTTTCTTTAAAAAATTTTGTATAAAAAGTTAAGGAACTTAGGCAACAATTGAAGTATATCCTCACTTGTAGTCAATTATTAATTCATAATCTGATATCTCATTCACAACTGCATAGTATGACATCTTCTCTTCTCAATCCCTCTAACACATGATTAGCCCAGTTTATTTCCAAAGGTGACCTACCTCTTTCACTAGGATTGGAGGCACCCGAGGGGGTAAACCACTCATAGCACGACATGAACCTTACATCGTGTTCTACAATGAGGAGTGTATTTTCGCTATAGGAACCTGTACGACCAATTGTTTGACTCATACCTTCATGTAATGGCCTAGTAACTTCCCCTTAGGACTACCAAAACATCATTTTAAAAATTTGATTTTGAGTGTGCGGCTTTTTTACTCCCGGTTGGTATCACAGAGACCCAACACCTAAGTAGAATGCAGGCCAAATTGAATGGAGGAATAAGGTTTGAAGGGAGAGCATATTTCATGTGTTTGTGCTAATGTTTGTTTGTGCTTGTTTGACCTTGTTTCTCTATTTGCAAGACACATCAAACACACATCTCCTTGTGTCATTTTCTAACCACGTTTTTATGCAGCCATTTTGAAGCATTAGCATATGTGTGGTATGATATTAACCATGTTTTCGTGCAGCCATGGTCTTTTTCGTATGCCATATGCATTTTGTGTGTTCACATTTCCATAAAGCATACATGACATCATCTCGTGTGTCATGCATCCTAACCATGTCTTTGTATAGCCACTTGCATTATATGTGACACGAGCATTCATCTCATCTCATCCCATCTAAAATGAAAGGATGTTCTAAGTATGCCTTTCATAATCATTTCATCTCAAATTAGGAGTCCCAAAACTACTCGTATTCCGCCTATGCACCGGACTGCACTTGGCCATTCACTATATCATGTCATTCATTAGAGGATCATGATGATCTTAGGTCCATTTGCATGTGGCGAGTCACACGATATCATTACATGACATCATCATTGGTATCATGGAGATGCCGAAACCTTGTTTGTGTGTCGCGATCCACGTGTGATTGTTCCATAACATTGATTCAATTGAGGTACTCCACGAGTGTCGAACTATTACATACATGTAGGGGCATTTCATAACATTACCAAGTCATTTAAGGTGTTCCATGAACGTCTAAATTCTATCCGTGTTTTGAGTTACATGAGACTTGTTTGTGACACCACTTCATCCAAGATGCCATAAAAGCATCAAAACTCTATTCATGGAATAGCTCCCATATGACCACTTCATATCATCTCATTGACCTGCGAATCATCTAACCTCTATCCGTGTGTCGGTACACATGAGACCATTTCATGACATCCACTACTTGCCCTGAAGGTACCGAGCCTCTGTCCGTGTGACAGCCCACATGCGACAATTTTGCATTGACTTTCATATGGCATGAGGCGTGCTTAGAACATCCAAAATAAAAATAAGGAAAATATAAAGGTCATTTTCATCACCATCCCCACCCATGAAACATCATTCAATCATGAACACGAACATACCATACATGCCACTTAGTGTGTCAAGTCTAGGTCCACGACATCCATCTGAAATTCTAATCTTATGTTGAACCTGTAGTTTGGAGTCGAACCTCGAAGTGGTTAGTTCATGTCGAGTCAGAGCCGAGTCAACCAGTTCAGTCAGTTGAATCAGAATCAGTCACCGTGGAAGGGGTCAATTCAGGGTCAAATTAGGATCGGGAGGTTAAGATTCAGTTGCCTTCTTTACTAGTTGATAGTCAGACTCTGTTGGAAGAAGCAGATAGAATAGAAATGGCTGACGGATGACATGACAGCTTTCATGAGAAGTTTCCTGAATTCTGATGAGTTTAAGGCTACCCTTAGGGAGCAAATGCAAGCTGTAATGAATGCTAACTTTATGTAGATTGTTCCACCGACTCAGACTTCGGTTGGAAGAGAAGGACAACACTTTGTCTCAGTGACAAATGGAGCTGGAGGGAGTGTTCCCGATGGAAGTGGTGGAGTTGTCAATCATAGGGAGCCTGATCGTCAGTCTAAAGACGATAAAGCTTTTGAGAAGGCGAGAGAGGCCTCGATTGAGACTGTTGTGGAGAAGCGTCTCAATCAGAAGTTGTTTGACAATGAAACCATGTTGCCTAAGCTAAAGGAAATGGTGCACTATAACCCTACTAAGTGTGTCGACCTAACTACTTTAATGGCTGATGGAGGAGAGCCGCTTCTGGTTGGTTTTCATATGCCCTATCTTCCTCCCTACACCGGGGAAGGCCCACCGGAAGCCTATTTGGATAGTTATGTGATACTGATGACAAGTATAGGAATCAGGAAAGGTCACCTCTTGAATCTATTCTCAACTACTTTAAGAGATGCTACGGCAAAGTGGTATATGAAGATGCCTTTGTACACCCATTCTACTTGGGAGGACTAGTTTGAAGCTTTTGTGAAGCAATATGCTTACAATGCCCAAATGGAAACTACTTTTGAAGATTTAGAGAGGATTCGCCAAAAGCCAAATGAATCCTTTCCATCTTACTACAAGAGATGGATAGATGTTCAAGTGCTGGTGGATGGAGCTCCAAAGTTAGAGTCTATCATTATAAAGTTGGTTGATGGAAGCCTGCCTCAATACAAAGGCAAAATGAAGCTAAAAAGATTCCATGCTTTCACAGAAGTTGCCGAATTTGCTAAGCGAATCGAGAGATATGAGGAGGAAGACCAAAGAAACAAGCAGAATTTTGGTATTTATCAAGGCAGTCGGGGGTACACACAGGGCTACAAGGCTGGTAACTCCACAACCACATTTGTTGGGTCTAGTTCAAAACCGGCTCAAACTGCAACCCTCGAACAAGTGCAAGAAGCGAATGTGGCTATTGTAGCTCAAGGTAGACAAACGGGAACTCCTCAAAGGGTCACTAGTCCATGGGCTAAGTCAGTAAGCCGAATTTTTGCTAAGTGTAGAAAGGCTGGGCTGTTACAGAATTTGAGGCCATTTTCGCCTCTAGCTAAGTCGGATAGAGATAACTTCTGTTCTTATCATGTGATGACGGGTCACTGTACAAATGAGTGCACCCAGTTGATTAGGGCCATCAAGTAGTTGGTTACCAATGGAGAGATTGTCGAGCCGGCTTTGAAGTCAAGCATTCAAAGTAATCCGTTGCCCAACTTCGGATGATTCAGGTACGTAAGCTAGTGAGGTCAAGGATGTTGCAGTTAGAGAAGACCCTCTGCATGTGGAGGATAATAACAATTTTAATGTATCTATTTTTGTTTTTTTATCTCATTATGCGAACAATTCAGTCCATAAGACATTTAATACAAAGCGATTTGATTTCAATTACTTGTGTGATATTTTTTTCGGATGGAACTATGCATGCATACAAACATTTATTTAATGTCTTTAGCATACATGATGCATCATTGCATGAAATGAATCTAGGGACATATGATGACTTGAAAATTATATCCATCTCGAAAGACCTCATGCCTGATGAGAGAAAGGAAAATTGTAAAAGTACCACAAAAGCACATGGAAGTCTTTGCTTGGCTGTATAGTATCGTGCCGGGGTGACAGAGAAATTACTGAACACCAAGTTCCAAAGGATTCGAAGGCGAAACCAGCCAAGTAGGAGCTCTATGGACTCAAACTGTTAGAGATTGTGCCCTAAGCCAATGTTGGATTATGTAAACAATCTTCTTAAGTCATTAATAAAGACTTATTTTATCATATATATTTGTATGTTAGTATTTATGATAATGTATCCATGAATTAATTGTGTAATTCTAAATTTCCCTAGTCGATTGTTATTATGGGAATAATAACAAACTAAGACTAGTATGAGTGATAATGGATATTCATGAGATGAATATAGTGTATACAGATACAGATTATACTCACGGGCAATGTGTTAGAGAACATGTTGCTGGAGACCCACTATAAGATCAAGTTCATGGTCACGTGTCACAACTGATCTTGATTATAGTAGTGTCATCAGCTGATTCCTTTGACCTGAGGTCACCATGGATTCCGGGATGAACTCATGTTGTGCTTTGACGCAGTCAAACGCTGCTTGTAACAGAGTAGTTATAAAGGCTGTTGTTGGGTGCAATGTGACTCATGCTTAGGGATGTGAGTGACAGATATGGGATTTTGTCCCTCTCTAACAAGAGAGCGATATCACTGGGCCCCTCGATAAGTAAGACTGTTAAATGCATGGCCGTGCTCAAATAATTGATAAGAGTATCAATTGATTTGTCTGAACAGTTTACTTTGAGATCGAGAAAGCATATGATTAATTATATAAGATTGACAAGTGTACCATGTCTTATAATTAATCTTGATATCAAAGAGACAAAAGGGAATATGACATTCTATAAATAGGTATTGGATCATTCCAATCATATTAATTGGGTAGTCGTAATGGCTTGCTAGAGTCCGCTTGTGACCTATAAGGACATTATGGTAATTTCCTTATTGCCAATTAATATGATCCTATGGGGTCACACACAAGAGCAAAATGAAGTTCATCTTATCGGGTATAAATTATTATTGGATAATAATTTATGAATGAGAAAGAGAATAAATATATATAGTGATATATATTTATGTATGTATATATAAATATTAATGTGATTAATATTACATAAAGTATGCTACATATTATAATTAAATTATATGGAGATATAATTAATTATAATATTATATATACATATATGTATTATGGAGAATTGATTTGATTTAATGTTAATTGAGAATTAATATTAAATTGTGTGGGTTAATATATAGTTATAACTAATAGGTGTATTAGGTTATAATTATAGTTAACTATTTAGGTTAATTATTTAAGGAAATAATTGACCTAAACCTAACACAACTCTACACTCCTAAACCTAAAGGAAATTCGGCCACCACACTAAGAAAAGGGGGGCAGCCGAAATTCCTAGCTCTTCAACACATAGAAAATTTTGATTTTCTGCCTCTCTCTCTCGTTCGAAGAATCGTTCTTCAATCCCGGCGCTAGCACGCGGTGAATCAATTGCTCCGTGTGGATCAACCGTAGAGGGAAGCTAATTTGGTTCCTTTGATTCAAATCCTATAAGAACTAAGAGGTAATTCTTTAACCCTTCCTTCCAATTCAATGCAATATACATGGATCCCTGGCGGGGATTAATCCTTTTCTTTCCGCTGCATATTTTGTTTTGGTGATTAATCCCCAACAGTGGTATCAGAGCCACTTGTATTTTGATTGAATTGGATTTATGTTTTGATTGGATCAAAATTGCATGTTAGGGTTTGTATGATTTTTTATTGGATCAAAATTGATGTTAGGGGTTTGTATGTTTTATTTAGGGTTCTATGTTATTGTGAATAACAAAATAAAATTTGATTTTATTGATTAATCATTGTGAATGATTTTATGTTAATGATTTGGAATGTTTAAGGGGTTTTTGGAATCATGAATTTGATTCATGGGTTTTATTGAAATTGTTTCAATTTAATTTAATTAAAACAAAAAAAAAAAAAAAAAATAAGTAAATGTTACTGTTCGTATTCTGGGCATAATGCCCAGAATACTATTTGCGGCAAATTGCAATTGCAAATTGCAATTGCAATTTGCCCTTTGCTGCGCAAGCAGCTTGCTGCGCAAGCAGCATGCTGCTTACGCAGCATGGGCTGCGCGCAGTATGCGCAGCCCGTCCAGCCCGCTGTCCGACAGTTTTTAACCCTTTTTCGTTTTAAGTGTGGAAAATTGTTTCTGCATATTTACGAATTTTTCCAAATTAATTAATTCTAAATACAATGTGATTGTATTTTACCACTTTGAACCCTAAATATTTTTAGATATAAAATTATTGTTGATAATTTTATGCATGGTGTTATGGTATGGTTTTGGACCCCGTGGATGCTTTATTTTATTTATTATGGTTTTATATAAATACGACCTGCGAGTCGTTTGTATTTATGTAAATTTTAAATTTTAATTTTACTAGAAAAATTGTATAGGATGCAATTTATGATATGTAAAATTTATTTTACTAGAAAAATTGTATAGGTTGCAATTTTTTTTGTAAAATATAAATCCATGAGATGGTGCTTGGAAGCAAAGACGTGGAGGCGGATCCAAGAGGCGGTGCAATGACCATGTGATGGATGCTACTACCTAGGATATGACCTTGTTGATTTTCATATTGGCCTATGAAAATCAATGTAGATTTAAACCATACCATAACACGGTTCGAGTCATATGCATGCTTTATTTTATTTAGATGCCATGTGATGCCATGCTAGATATTCTATATGCATGCTAGACAATTGTATGCCATAAGATACCATGCTAATTAATATTAACAAAAGTATGATTAATATTAATGCCATGAAATTGTATATGATACAATTAACTCACAGGAATTAATAAACCCTAAATAAACTTATGAAGTTTATATTTTTGCCACCCAATTACGTATAACACTTGTCAAGTACTATGTTCGCATCATGGTATACCGCCAGGGCGGGTACGCATGTTGTGACCTTAGCGAAGCAATAATATGAGAAAAGGTGATTCTCATTGTGTTGTAATTGGTTTAACCAAAGGGTTAATCAAAAAGGTGTTTGAGCCCGAGGCAAGGATGAGATGAGTGACATACAAACTAAATATGATATATGATATCATGCATCTCATAAATTAAAAGAGTTACATAATGATGTAATTGACATGGTGATGTCTACCGAAATTATATTTAATCATAGGGACATGCCAAAGCAGTGCTATGGTTAAGTATGGATTTTGGGTCTTTTACCCACTTAAATATTTTAAAGGGTTTTATAATTTTAGTGGGAGTTTAATTCTCTTATGTAATTAACTTTGCATATATTTTCTGTTGTAGATAAATGGCCAACACAAGCAATCCCGGTTCTATTCGATCTATCCTTGAGAAGGAAAAACTGAACGGAACCAATTACCTAGATTGGTATCGCAACTTGAGAATTGTTCTCAAGCAAGAGCGAAAGCTGTATGTTCTGGATGGGCCTTTGCCAGCTAACCCTCCACCCACCACAGCTTCAAGAGCTGAGAAGGATGCTTTTCACAAGCATCAAAACGATCAGATTGATGTACAATGCCTGATGCTCGCATCAATGATTCCGGAACTTCAGAAGGATCTGGAAACATTTGAGGCATATGAGATGTCTCAAGAGCTTAAGGAAATGTTCCAAAAGCAAGCGAGAAGGGAAAGGTATGAGACCTTGAGATCTTTGGTTGGGTGCAAGATGACCGAAGGGAGTTCGGTTAGTGCCCATGTTCTGAAGATGAAAGGGTACATTGATCAGTTGGAGAGGCTTGGTTCGCCACTCAGACCTGAGTTGGCAACGGATTTGATCCTTAATTCTCTTCCTGAGAGTTACTCCCATTTTGTCATGAATTATCACATGAATGATATGGACAAAACGGTCAGCGAACTGCATGGGATGCTGAAAAACGCTGAAGTAACGATAAAAGAGAAGCCAAGCTCCAAAGGGATCCATATGGTGCAAAAGGGTAGGATCCAGAAGAAGAAGGGTAAAGCAAACAAACCCAAAGAGTTTGGGAAGGATGCAAAGAAGCCCAAAGCTGTTACCAAGGCAAAGCCTCCAAAGGAAGGCACATGCCATTTCTGCAATCAGCCTGGTCATTGGCGCAGAAATTGCAAGCTTTATTTGGAGGACTTGAGGAAGAAGAGAGGCGGTGAGACCGCTAATCAAGGTATTCATGTTATTGAAATACTTCATTCTACTTCTGTTTCTACTTCGTGGGTATTAGATACCGGTTGTGGTTCTCACATTTGTATGAATGTGCAGGGGCTTAGAGGAAGTAGAAAGCTTAAGAAGGGCGAGGTAGAATTCCATGTGGCGAATGGAGCTAGAGTTGCTGCTTATGAAGTCGGTCGCTACGAGCTCAAGTTGCCAAGTGGACTTGTTCTCCTTTTGAATAATTGTTATTTTGTTCCTAATTTGTCTAGGAACATCATTTCTATTTCATGTTTGGACAAGGAAGGATTTAAATGTGTTATTGAGAATAATCACTTATTGCTTTTCAATAAAGACTTGTTTTATGCAAATGCGGATTTACATGATGGTCTTTATTTGTTGAACCTTAGTGAAGGTTATGATGAGCATGTATATAACATAAATACCAAAAGGATAAGAACAAATATTGTGAATCCTACTTATCTCTGGCACTGTCGTCTAGGACACATTAATGAGAAACGCATTTCAAAACTCCATAAAGATGGAATTTTGGGTCTAGATGTTTTTGAAACATATGACACTTGCGAGTCTTGTTTAATGGGTAAGATGACCAAGAGTCCTTTTACTGGTCACAGTGAAAGGGCTAGTGACTTATTAGAACTCATACATACAGATGTATGTGGGCCTATGAGCACAACTGCTAGAGGTGGTTTTCAATACTTCATTACGTTCACTGATGACTTCAGTAGATATGGTTATCTATATCTAATGAAGCATAAGTCGGAATCCTTTGAAATGTTCAAAGCCTTCCAAAATGAAGTACAAAACCAACTTGGCAAGACAATTAAAGCACTTAGATCTGATCGAGGTGGTGAATATTTGAGCCAAGAGTTCGACGATCATCTTAGAAATTGTGGGATTGTCTCACAATTAACTCCTCCTGGTACACCACAGTGGAATGGTGTGTCTGAGAGGAGGAACCGAACTTTATTGGATATGGTTCGGTCTATGATGAGTCAAACAAATCTTCCTCTATCCTTTTGGGGATATGCACTTGAAACAGCGGCATTCACACTGAACCGAGTTCCATCAAAAGCAGTTGAAAAGACACCATATGAGATATGGATTGGTAAGAAACCAAATTTGTCTTTTCTCAAGATTTGGGGATGCGAAGCCTATGTGAAATATTTGATTTCAGATAAGTTATCACCAAAATCTGTGAAATGCAATTTTGTTGGTTATCCAAAGGAAACTAAAGGTTATTTCTTTTACAATCCTAGTGAAAACAAAGTGTTTGTTGCTAAGGGTGGTACATTCCTGGAAAAAGAGTTTATTTCCAAAGGAATCAGTGGGAGTAAAGTACACCTACAAGAAAATATGGATAACCAAGTTGAAAGTGAGTTTCAAATGGAACAACCTGATTCACAAGAAGTTGTTGAGTCAGAACCGATAACACAAGTCCAACGTAGATCAAGTAGAGTTCGTCATGAGCCCGAGAGATATGGATTTCTCGTCACGAACGAAAATGATCTGATTCTGTTAGAAGAAAATGAACCTTCCACGTACATGGAAGCTGTCTCTAATTCAGAATCTGAAAAATGGCTTGATGCTATGAAGTCAGAGATTCAATCCATGGACGACAACAAAGTATGGACTTTGGTTGATCTCCCAAAGGGTGCTAAAGCAATAGGGCACAAATGGGTTTTCAAGTTGAAAACGGACATGGATGGGAATATTCAGACTTATAAAGCAAGGTTAGTGGCAAAGGGTTACCGACAAGTTCATGGTATAGACTATGACGAAACCTTTTCGCCAGTAGCTATGATCAAGTCCATCAGAATTCTTGTTGCCATAGCAGCATATTATGACTATGAAATATGGCAAATGGATGTCAAAACAGCTTTCCTAAATGGAAACCTTGTTAAGGATGTGTACATGACACAGCCTGAAGGTTTTGTCGACCCAAAGAATCCTGATAAAGTATGCAAGCTTCAAAAGGCCATTTATGGTTTGAAGCAAGCATCAAGAAGTTGGAATCATTGTTTTGATGAATCAGTCAAAAAGTTTGGCTTCATCAAAAACGAAGATGAGCCTTGTGTGTACAAGAAGTTCAGTGGGAGTAATATAGTTTTCCTAGTTCTATATGTCGATGACATATTGTTAATAGGAAATCACATTCCTACCTTGCAAGAAGTAAAATCTTGGCTAGGAAAGTGTTTTTCTATGAAAGACTTGGGTGAGGCAGCCTACATTCTTGGAATAAAGATCTATAGAGATAGATCTAAGAGATTGATAGGTTTGAGCCAGAGTACATACATTGACAAAATACTGAAAAGGTTCAGTATGGATCAATCAAAGAAAGGAAATGTTCCTATTGGGCAAGGGATAAAGCTTAGTCGTAAGCAATGTCCTGTGACAGTTGAAGAACATCAACGCATGGATAAGATTCCTTATGCGTCAGCTATAGGATCTATCATGTATGCCATGGTATGTACTCGGCCAGATGTCTCTTTTGCTTTGAGCATGACAAGTAGATATCAGTCTGATCCAGGTGATAGTCACTGGACTGCTGTCAAGAGTATTCTTAAGTACTTGAGAAGAACTAAAGATACATTCTTGGTATATGGAGGCTCGGACGAAGATCTTGTTGTAAATGGTTACACGGATGCAAGTTTCCAAACTGATCAAGATCAGATGCAGTCACAGTCTGGGTATGTGTTCATTCTGAATGGAGGTGCGATAAGTTGGAAGAGTTCTAAGCAAAGCACGATAGCTGCATCTACAACAGAAGCCGAGTATATTGCTGCATCAGATGCAGCCCAAGAGGCTGTTTGGATCAAGAAGTTCATCGAAGAACTTGGTGTCGTTCCTAGCATAGTGAATCCTGTGAGCCTCTTGTGTGACAACAATGGGGCAATATCACTTGCTAAGGAACCTAGTGTGTCACAGAAATCCAAACATATACTTCGGCGTTTTCACTACATAAGAGAAGTCATCTCAAGAGGAGATGTGAAGATATGCAAAGTTGCGTCTGAAGACAATGTTGCTGATCCACTAACAAAAGCTCTTTCACAAGCTGTACATGATGGTCATACTAGGTCCATGGGTATTAGATACATTTGAAGATTGGACTTAGGGCAAGTGGGAGATTGTTAGAGATTGTGCCCTAAGCCAATGTTGGATTATGTAAACAATCTTCTTAAGTCATTAATAAAGACTTATTTTATCATATATATTTGTATGTTAGTATTTATGATAATGTATCCATGAATTAATTGTGTAATTCTAAATTTCCCTAGTCGATTGTTATTATGGGAATAATAACAAACTAAGACTAGTGTGAGTGATAATGGATATTCATGAGATGAATATAGTGTATACAGATACAGATTATACTCACGGGCAATGTGTTAGAGAACATGTTGCTGGAGACCCACTATAAGATCAAGTTCATGGTCACGTGTCACAACTGATCTTGATTATAGTAGTGTCATCAGCTGATTCCTTTGACCTGAGGTCACCATGGATTCCGGGATGAACTCATGTTGTGCTTTGACGCAGTCAAACGCTGCTTGTAACAGAGTAGTTATAAAGGCTGTTGTTGGGTGCAATGTGACTCATGCTTAGGGATGTGAGTGACAGATATGGGATTTTGTCCCTCTCTAACAAGAGAGCGATATCACTGGGCCCCTCGATAAGTAAGACTGTTAAATGCATGGCCGTGCTCAAATAATTGATAAGAGTATCAATTGATTTGTCTGAACAGTTTACTTTGAGATCGAGAAAGCATATGATTAATTATATAAGATTGACAAGTGTACCATGTCTTATAATTAATCTTGATATCAAAGAGACAAAAGGGAATATGACATTCTATAAATAGGTATTGGATCATTCCAATCATATTAATTGGGTAGTCGTAATGGCTTGCTAGAGTCCGCTTGTGACCTATAAGGACATTATGGTAATTTCCTTATTGCCAATTAATATGATCCTATGGGGTCACACACAAGAGCAAAATGAAGTTCATCTTATCGGGTATAAATTATTATTGGATAATAATTTATGAATGAGAAAGAGAATAAATATATATAGTGATATATATTTATGTATGTATATATAAATATTAATGTGATTAATATTACATAAAGTATGCTACATATTATAATTAAATTATATGGAGATATAATTAATTATAATATTATATATACATATATGTATTATGGAGAATTGATTTGATTTAATGTTAATTGAGAATTAATATTAAATTGTGTGGGTTAATATATAGTTATAACTAATAGGTGTATTAGGTTATAATTATAGTTAACTATTTAGGTTAATTATTTAAGGAAATAATTGACCTAAACCTAACACAACTCTACACTCCTAAACCTAAAGGAAATTCGGCCACCACACTAAGAAAAGGGGGGCAGCCGAAATTCCTAGCTCTTCAACACATAGAAAATTTTGATTTTCTGCCTCTCTCTCTCGTTCGAAGAATCGTTCTTCAATCCCGGCGCTAGCACGCGGTGAATCAATTGCTCCGTGTGGATCAACCGTAGAGGGAAGCTAATTTGGTTCCTTTGATTCAAATCCTATAAGAACTAAGAGGTAATTCTTTAACCCTTCCTTCCAATTCAATGCAATATACATGGATCCCTGGCGGGGATTAATCCTTTTCTTTCCGCTGCGTATTTTGTTTTGGTGATTAATCCCCAACAGAAACTAGAAAAAAGAGGGTTGTCACAACATGGGAAATTGTCAGTGTCACTGGTGCCAAACGGACATCGCTCCATGGTCGCAACCGTCAACTACTTCTCAAAGTGGGTAAAATCAGAGTTATATATAAATGTCAGAACCTACAAAAAATATCATCATGTAATGATCGATGATGGAGTACAATTCCAAGGGGCAATAACATGGTGTTCCAGAATAAAAGGTTGAACATCATAGACCATCTCTGTATCGCTCACAAGCCAACAGGGCGATAGTAGCGGCCAATAAATCCGTCAAAGGGATTCCGTCAAAAGTGGTAGTTACCTGCAGAGTTTGGGTAAATAAATTACCATTTGCTTTGCAAGGACACAGAACTAGTGTTAGAGCATGTACTGGAGAAACACCATACTCGTTAGCCTATAAAGTGGAAGCAATTCTATCAGGGGAGACAAAGACCAAGTCGTCAACCCTATTGACCACGAAAAACGTAGGGATACTATGTGTAAAAAAAAAACTCCGATGGATCGAAAATCGAAAAGGCAGTCCATGCAAAAGTTAGGACAGAGAGGTGAGCACCATCAACAGCAAAATCTCTAAAGACCAGTTGGTGGTAGGTGTGGATTCAGTCGAGACGAATACCATTACTGATTCTATCCTTAGCTTCATTTCATCTTTGTTGTGCATTGTGCTAAAACATTATTAATGAGTGAATGAATGAATGCTATTTTCTGTTTGGTTAAATGTCCCAACCCTACTTGAAATTGAATTTGTATTATACATATACGGTTGTGCACACTTTCGGTTTGCATGCATCACACTAAAAAAAAAAGAAAAAAAAAAGAAGAAGAAAAAGAAGTCCGTGTTGGAGATTGTGCCCTAAGGCCAATATTGGATTATGTAATTTGACTTCTAAGATTAATCTAGTGTAGATTAATATTATCATTTATGTTTGTATGTTAGCATTTATGATAAGTATCCATGAATAAATCGTGTTATTCTAAATATCCCTAGTCGATTGTTATTATGGGAATAATAACAAACTAAGACTAGTGTGAGTGATAATGGATATTCATAAGATGAATATAGTGTATACAGATACAGATTATACTCACGGGTAATATGTTAGAGAACATGTTACTGGAGACCCACTATGAGATCAAGTTCATGGTCATGTGTCACAACTGATCTTGATTATAGTAGTGTCATTAGCTGATTCCTTTGACCTGAGGTCACCATTGATTCCGGGATGAACTCATGTTGTGCTTTGACGCAGTCAAACGCTGCTCGTAACAGAGTAGTTATAAAGGCTGTGATTGGGTACGATATGACTCATGCCTTGGGATGTGAGTGACAGATATGGGATTTTGTCCCTCTCTAACAAGAGAGCGATATCACTGGGCCCCTCGATAAGTAAGACTGTTAAATGCATGGCCGTGCTCAAATAAATTGATAATAGTATCAATTGATTTGTCTGGACAGTTTACTTTGAGATCGAGAAAGCATATGATTAATTATATAAGATTGACAAGTGTACCATGTCTTATGATTAATCATGATATCAAAGAGACAAAAGGGAATATGACATTCTATAAATAGGTATTGGAGCATTCCAATCATGTTAATTGGGTAGTCATAAAGGCTTGCTAGAGTCCGCTTATGACCTATAAGGATATTATGGTAATCTCCTTATTGCCAATTAATATGAACCTATGGGGTCACACACAAAGAGCAAAATGAAGTTCATCTTATCGGGTATAAATTATTATTGGATAATAATTTATGAATGAGAAAGAGAATAAATATATATAGTGATATATATTTAAGTGTGTATATATATAAATATTAATTTGATTAATATTGCATAAAGTATGCTACATATTATAATTAAATTATATAAAGATATAATTAATTATAATATTATATATACATATGTGTATTATGGAGAATTGATTTGATTTAATGTTAATTGAGAATTAATATTAAATTGTGTGGGTTAATATATAATTATAACTAATAGGTGTATTAGGTTATAATTATAATTAACTAATTAGGTTTTATATTTAAGGAAATAAAAACCTAAACCTAATCACTCTCTCCAAAATACACTAACTGAATTCGGCCAGCCACCACAAGAAAAGCAGCCAGCCGAAATTCTCCTCCCAAGCCAAAGGGAAAAATCTGATTTTTCTGCTCTTTTCTCTCGTTCGAAGAATTGTTCTTCAATCCCGGCGCTAGCACGCGGTGAATGAATTGCTCCGTGTGGATCAACCGTAGAGGGAAGCTACTTTGGTTCCTAATTGATTCAAAACCTACAAAGAATTAAGGTAATTCTTTAACCCTCCTTCCAATTCAATGCAATGTACATGGGTCCTTGGTGGGGATTAATCCTTTTATTTCCGCTGCGTATATATTGTTTTTGTGCGATTAATTCCCCAACAGTCCGATAGATTGAAAACCTGAAAAGGCGGTCTATGCCAAAATTAGGACATAAAATAAAGTCTGTTGAATTGAAAACCCGAAAGGGTAGTTCAGGAAAAAGTAAAGACAGTCTGATAGGCTGAAAACCTGAAAGGGAGACCTATGCAAAAGTTAGGACATAAAATAAAAAACAGAATAAAAGTCATACAGTAGCATCAAGCTCAGATAACCCTAATCCTCTAAAGACTGAGGTACCTCAAAGTCAGCACATCATGTTCGCATCTCATGGGGCAAACAATTAGGTCAGTCAGCCAAACTCTATAGTGAGCATCCGTCTCCATAGGGCCAGTACCATCATATCTCAGAATCTCGGTGCGAATAGGATGTATCCACTGATGCTGCACGTGTCGAGGCCACTGTGGTGTAAACACTCTACACTCGGTGGTGCACAAAGATCGAGGGACCCCCTGCAGCTGACCATACTATCTACTCAGCCGAGCGGGGGAGTAGAAAGTCACGTGGGTCAATCCAAGCAGCTAGACACCTCCAGCCCAGGTCTCAATTGTCACATCATAAATATCCCACCAGGGGCAAACCCATCGAATAGAGACATCAGTCTAGCTCCTTAGCCAATCAAACCAATTCGGTATGGGGTGGTTCTAAGGTGTCTGGCGGCTATAATGCCCTACAAAGGTTCGGTTGTAATGTGCCAGGCGGCTGTAATGTTATAGTGGAGCGGCTGTAGTGTAAACAACACTTTGTCTATATCTTTATATGACTTCTGATGATCATATACACACGGCCATAAGTTCCTGGGGCCATTTTTTCAAGGAAAATGAAGTCTAAAGGCACAGGAACGCATCCCACACTCGATAAAATTGAACCGAGGGGCAATAAAAGCATGAAAGGGCAGAGAATATACACTCAGAGGCTCAAATTCAATGACTAGAAGATGCAAATGTCATAAAACATGTGTAAATCATTCAAGCCAATAAGTACATCACAAAGCAAGATCCATTCAAGGGCCAGAATGTGAAAAAGCCAAAGAAAGTAACCCATAAATGGGTCAATACATCACAAGTAGAGAGATGGAGAAATTGGCCTAAGGAGGTGTAAAGCCGAAATCATCATCATCATCATCATCTCCGTCATCTCCTAGCTCCTCGGTCGAGTTCTCACTCATATGCTCACCTGCAATTCCCATATGGGCCTCTAAATCACCCACCCGATGTCTCAAGTCTGACTCATGATCTCTAACTCGATGACCCATCGTTGAAACTGGTCAACCTCCACCCTCAAGGGAATGGACTCTTAGCACTCAATCCCAATCATCGTTTGCACCAAGCAAAGCATAAAAAAACACCATAATCACATGCATATGCATCTAAGACATACACACAAACATACATTCAAAACATATATACACACATGTATACATGCATCGAAGATCAATCCAAGAACATGTACCCACTATCACCATCGGGCTGTCTCGAATCGTGAGTACTCCAAAGGTAAAAATAACCTAACACTGGAGCATCCTCTAAACCCTAGATAAAAGACTTTTCTCAATTTTCAGAATTCACATTTACGCCGAAGTAATCGCGAGAAGGGTATCTCTTGCCTTTTGCAGGTATCCAGGGGCAAAACAATCAAGCTGTATTTATTCTTGATCGAAAAGGCAAAAATTTTTGTTTCCAAAATTATCGATTAAGGAATAAATATGCACTCCCGATCCAACTTCAATGGTATGGCTCCACCACAGCGAGGCAATTTCAATGGTATTGCTCCACCACAGAGAGCTAATTTCAGTGATATTGCTCCACCACAAAGAGCCGATTTCAATGGTATTGCTCCACAGCAGAGAGCTGATTTTAGTCGTATCAAGGGGGCAAGATATTTGGTCCATATTCATTCTTAATCGAATGGGTAAAAACTTTTGTTTCCAAATTTATCGATCAAGGAAGGAATAAACTTCTCAAATCACCAAAGCATCTTTCCCCAGCCACACAAGCTTTACGGGAAACACTATTATCCTTTCCTTCAGTGACACAGGCCCCACTAGAAGTGAAATGACTAAAATGCCCTTCTGTTAGTAACCAAACTACCAGATGGCCAAAAAACCTTCCCTTTAGTGACACAAGCTTCACGGGAAACCAAATCATTGAAATATTTCTTCCTCTAGTGACATAGGCTCCATTAGAGGTGAAATGGCGGAAATGCCCTTTTTGTTAGCCTCCAAGCTACCAAATTGTTGGGATTTTTCACCGGAAATCACCCCGATAAATGCAGAAGAACGTGATGATTTCCTCAAATCCGTGCCTAGGAGCAATTGAAATGGAAATTGTAAAAAAATATATATATATATAATAGAAAGAGATAATTCTCTTACCCGGAATATCTTTTTCAGAGATGGATGAAGACTGCAGGAATCAATGCAGAGTCCTTCCTCGTTCACATACACGAACACCTAACGAACACGAGCTATGCACTGTTGGGATTTTTCACCGAAAATCACCCGATAAATGCGGAAGAACATAATGATTTCCTCAAATCTGTGCCCAGGAGCAATTGAAATGGAAATTGTAAAACAAAAAAAATATAATAGAAAGAGATAATTCTCTTACCCGGAATATCTCTTTCAGAGATGGATGAAGACTGCAGGAATCAATGCAGAGTCCCTCCTCGTTCACGTACACGAACGCCTAACGAACACGACCCGTGCAAGCATAGGAAAAACGAACTATGGATTGGAGAGGCTTGAGAATTCGGCTAGGTTGTGTTGTTACTTGTATGGCCGAATTCACCTAGGTTAAAAACCTAGGTTGGCCGAATTCCCTCAGGGAATTAAGGCCCAGCTTGGCTCATTCATTTTGTGTGGGCTTCCTCCTTTTAATTTAGGCCCAATGTTATTTTAATTAATCTGGTTTAAATTAATTTCAAGCCCTACTTTAATATACCCATGTATTTAATATATTACACCAAGTAATATATTATTTACATTTAAATTAAAATTGGTTTGTGCAATTAATATAATCCATCAATTTAAAATTAGATCTTCATAAAATAAAATCATATGCAAACCAATACATATGAATATTTCCACCCAGGAAATAATTTCATAATTAATCCAATTAATTATGAAGAGCCAATTAAATATATTAATTTTATTATTAGGATCAATCTAATTGATCTTTATAATATAATTAACATATATATACCTCTCTCTCCAGAGTGTATACTCCAAGCATACATGTGATTCCTTAAGTCGGTGTTCAATCGCTCAATGTGTATGATCCTGTGGGCCCATCTTTATGTTGGCAGCGGGCCTTTGGCCCACAGACTGTAGTTGGGCTCTAGCAAGCCATTGCAGCCCCCAATTAAGATGGAGATGGCAGTCTAACTGTTATCATAACCTTGTAGTTTAAACTTATACATCCCATGTCATTGATATCGGTGTCCAACACAGAGGCACGGATTGATCACCCTCTTATGTGTCAGACATTAACTTGATCCCGAATGCACTAAAGCTCACAAACAAGTTCCCACTTGTTTGGGTGTGGCCACACTCTTATCTGTCACATTAATCAAGAGGCTAGTGATATCTTCCCAGTGGACTACTGGGTGACAAATTCCTTCTGCATATCCATAGCATTACCATGCTAAGTGACATACCCGAAAGTACCCATACTTGGCACCCTATTACAGGCCCTTTAGGCATACCCCTAAGTATGTGACCTCACATGTAACAACATCATATGGTCAGGTCAAATGATCCATACAAGTACTACACGAGAATCACTTGTGATACTATACCATGTGGATTTCTCGTTTAGTAGATCTATCCAGTACCATGCCCCTTATGCATGTACCCATTAACTTGGTTGACATTCCATGTCCAATGACCGGTAAGACACCACCATATAACCAGGGTAATGATAGTCTCTTGTTCCATTCATTCCCATGACTGGAAGAGACTACGGATCTATTTATGGTCATATCATTTACCCTATCCATGGTCTTACTGCCAAGTGCATGACACTGGTCATCATGGATATGGATATGTCCATTGGATACTTTATTTAATATATATTGCACAAGATAAATATAATAAATGAATTAATGCCTTTATTAATAACACAAATAAGTATAATACACAAATCCAATTAATGTATGATACAAATACAAGGACCAATGCCTCGGGACTAGGGCATATCCAACAATCTCCTACTTGCACTAGTTCCAACTAGGCATGGGCCTAATCCCTATAGATCTAGTATGACCCTCGTGCTTGGGCTGGGCCAGCACCTTGGTCAAAGGATCTGAGACATTATCCTCAGTGTCCACTCTATGCAATGCAATGTCACCTCTCTCCATGATATCTTGTATGAGGTGAAACTTTCTGAGCATGTGCTTTGTGTTCTTGTGTGACCGAGCTCCTTAGCTTGTGCAACGGCCCCATTGTTGTCACAGAAGATATCAACTCGCTCCTGGATAGTTGGCAATACTCCCAACTCAGTGATAAACTTCTTCATCCACACAGCTTCCTTAGCCGCATCACACACAGCGATGTACTCAGCTTCTGTTGTAGAGTCCGCGATGATTGGCTGCTTTGAGCTCTTCCAGCTTACAACACCACCATTTAGCAAAATACATACCCAGACTACGACTGTTACTCATCCTGGTCGGTCTGGAAGCTTGCATCAGTGTACCCAATAACTGACAGCACTTCCTGACCACCATACACTAAGAAGTTATCCTTAGTCCGGTTAAGGTACTTAAGGATCGCCTTGACAGCTTTCCAATGATCCTCCCCAGGATCCTGCTGGTACCAGCTCATCATACTTAGTGCAAAGGTGACATCAGGTCTCGTACATAACATGGAGTACATAATTGATCCTATAGCCGAAGCATATGGAACCAATTTCATGTTCTCCCTATCCTCCCTTGTCTTAGGACAGTGCTTCTTACTAAGTTTCAGCCCATGGCCCATTGGCAAGAAGCCTTTCCTGGCCCGGTCCATGCTGAACCTTTTCAGAACTTTGTCTATGTACGAGGCCTGACTTAGGCCCGGAAGCCGATTCGATCTATCCCTATAGATCCTGATCCCTAGGATCATCTCAGCTTCGCCTAAGTCCTTCATTGCAAAGCACTTACTCAGCCACTGCTTTACCCCTTGCAGTGTAGGTATGTCGCTTCCAATGAGTAGGATGTCATCCACATAAAGTACCAAGAATGGGACAATGCTCCCACTAGTCCTCTTATACACACAAGGCTCATCTTGATTCTATATGAAGCCATATTGCTTTATGGCCTCATTGAATCTGAGATTCCAAGTTCGGGATGCTTGCTTTAGTCCATAAATGGACCTTTGAAGCTTGCATACCCTTCCCGGATACTTTGCATTGACAAAACCCTCAAGTTGTGTCATGTACACATCCTCAAGTAGCTTTCCATTAAGGAAAGCGGTTTTGACATCCATTTGCCAGACTTCATAGTCGTACCATGCGGCCATGGCTAGCAAGATCCTGATGGACTTGAGCATGGCTATTGGTGAGAAAGTTTCATCATAGTCTATTCCATGGACTTGTCTGAAACCTTTCGCAACCAAATGCCCCTTGAAGGTGTTATCGGCCTTTAGCTTATAGCACCAATTGCAACCTATTACCTTAGCACCCAGAGGTGGATCAACCAAGTTCCAAACTTGGTTATCATACATAGATTACATTTCTACCACCATGGCTTTACGCCATTTCACAGATTGCGGGCTAGCCATAGCCTCCTGGTAGGTTTTAGGTTCTTCCTCATCCCAGATGAGAAAAGTTTTATCATTGGTGATGAGGAAACCATACCTCTCTGGTTCCCGACGATCCCTACCAGACCTTCTAGGTCCTTGTGTGGCCTAGGTCGGTGCTTCCCCTTGTGGAAGCTCCACCTAGGCCTCCTAGTTATCCTCTTCAGGAGCTTGTGGACCTTGAACTTCCTTGAGTTCAACAATGCTCCCATTGTCTTTCTTGGAAAGGAACTCCTTTTCTAGAAAGACCCCTTTCCTTGCCACGAACACCTTGTTCTCGGCAGGGTTGTAGAAGTAATACCCTTTGGTTTCCCTAGGGTAGCCCACAAACAGGCATTTATTGGTTTTAGGCTCCAGCTTGCCACTAGTCAATCTCTTGACATGTGCTTCACATCCCCAAATCCTTAGGAAAGACACATTGGGCTCCTTGCCCGTCCATATCTGATATGGGGTCTTTTCCACTGCCTTAGTCGGAGTATTATTTAAGATAAGAGCTGCTGTCTCGAGGGCGTGTCCCCAAAAACTAATTGGGAGAGAGGCTTGACTCATCATTGAGCGGACCATGTCCAACAGGGTCTTATTTCTCCGTTCGGACACCCCATTCCATTGTGGTGTTCCGGGAGGAGTGTGCTGTGGAACTATTCCATGCTCTCTCAAATATGAGTCAAACTCTAGGCTTATATACTCACCACCTCGGTTTGACCGAAGGGTTTTGATATTTCAGCCTAGCTGGTTCTGTACCTCGTTCCTAAATTCCTTGAACCTATCAAGGGTCTCAGACTTGTGTTTCATCAGATAGACATAGCCATATCTGCTGAAATCATCCGTGAACATGACAAAGTACAGGTGTCCAACTCTGGTCGCTGCGCTTATAGGTCCACATACATCTGAATGTATTAGGTCCAATAAGCCAGTGGCCCTTTCAGCCTTCTTGCTAAAAGGCGCCTTGGTCATCTTGCCTCGTAAACATGATTCGCATGTATCAATTGACTCCAAGTCAAATGACCCTAAGACTCCAGCTTTGTGAAGCCTAGCTATGCGCTTCTCGTTTATATGGCCAAGACGACAATGCCATAGGTAGACAAGATTAAGTTTGTTTGGCTTAACCCTTTCTGTGTTTATGTTATAGACGTGATTGGTTTCATTTAAGTCTAGGATATACAGGCCATTATTTAATAGAGCATCTCCATAAAATAATCCCTCTCTAGAAATTGAAATTCTACCATTAGAAATAGTAAAATAAAATCCAGAAATATCCAACATAGAAACTGAAATAATATTCCTACACATAGCAGGTACAAAATAACATTGTTCCAAGATTAAAACCAATCCACTAGGCATCACAAGGTGGTATTCGCCGATCTCTATGGCAGCAACCCTTGCTCCATTCCCGCCCTGCAAGTCCACCTCTCCCGACCCCAGTGACCTTCTGTTCTTAAGTCTCTGCATATTGCAACAAATGTGAGAACCACATCCAGTATCCAATACCCAGGATGTTGAAACAGTAAGGTTAATGTCTATAACATAAATACCTGAAGAGGATGCACCTTGGCCCCTTCTTTGCTCTCCCATCAGCTTGGGACACGATCTCTTCCAATGGCCCGCCTGTCTACACCCGAAATAGATATCCTCAGGACCTGCCTTCTACTGGGCCTTGGGTTGGGCCTTGGCCTTCTTAGCCTTGGACTTCTTGGCCTTGGCTTTGGCCTTTTCCTTGGCCTAACCCTTGGCAACAGGAGGGTTCCCCTTGTTGACCAGCAGCACCGGCGGAGTGTTTTTGATTCACTGCTCGGTAAGCTTAAGCATCCCATGCAGCACACTGACAGTGCCGTTCATCCCTTGCATGTTGTAGTTCAGGATGAACTGATCATAAGAATCCGACAAGGATGCAAGGATTGTGTCCACCGCCAACTCCTGAGAGATAGGTGATCCGAGATGGGCTAAAGTGTCCAAATAGCCCTTCATCTTGAGCACGTGTGCGCTCACAGATGTGCCAGCCCCCATCTTATAGGAGTGGAATGCCTTGTTGGTCAGGTACCTTTCCTGATGAGCTTGCTCCTGAAACATCTCATTTAGAGTTGTTATCATAGCAAAGGCTTGATGGTCCATAAACTATTTTTGCAGTTCGGGGACCATACAGGCCAACATAAGGCATGTCACATCCATATTATCCTTGACATGCGCCTCGTATTCCTCCAGCTGGGCAGCCGATGGATTACATCCTTGAGGCGCAGCCGGTACAGGCCTCTCCAGCACATACTCTTTGGACTCCTACCTTAGAACTATTCTCAAGTTCCTAGACCAGTCCAAAAAGTTAGGGCCGGAAAGCTTGTCCATTTCAAGAATTGATCGCAGTGATAAGGTATTGTTGTTTGCCATTTAGAATTTCTACACAGAAAAACATTTAGAGTGTTAATAAAGGACTTTACTTTGTTACTCCCATATAAATTAATAATGAATCAAGTTATTAATTAAACCAAGTTGTTGGGCTGATGGGCCGAGATCCAAATTTCACCAAGATATAGCCAGACGAGGGCCTGGTACAAGTATACCTTTAGGTAGGAACGCCGTCCAATCCCAACCTAGGGACTCTCGGTTTGATGGGCTTGTTGGCACTTACCCATCTGTGCTTAAGGCCAGGAGAATCCTACTACCCACGCTAAGTCAAAACCTCCATTCAAGTGTTAGAGTATCCCATACCCTAACCCAATACAAAGTGACAATACTCCAGTGTATCCTGCGAGGGCATGGTCTACAACTGGCCTATTCCCACTTCGAGCCGGTTTTGAATGAGGGAAGCACTTTTAAGCGACTTAGTAATTTCATTTGGTTTTTAGATTCAATTAATAACGGCTTGCATACATAAGGCGGGAAAAATGCGGTTATTTCATACATTCATACATGCATATAAATATAAAGCATAATTAAATAAATAAGTACAATGGATTGCTATAGGCCTATATTGCATCCTAATATTATTCTAGTAAACCTATACTAGAAAACAATATCAGGCGGGCCTCCATCTTCTTCCTTCTGGGGTTGCACCTCCACTTGGGCTCACCACTCCATGGGCTTCTTCTTTTTACAAATTTTATAATAATTGAATACAATAAAATTACATTAAAAGAAAACGACACGCAGGCTGTATTTACCCAAAAAGAAAATACAAAATATTTAATCACCTATATGCATCCAATACATATAATTCATAAGCATGTTATAAGCCATTTCAATTATGTCCAAGCCATTATATAGAAATCGCCAATTTTGGCCCACCATGGTTCTAACCTTAAACGGGCTTTGGGCCTCCAGCCCAGGCAGTCCAACTGCTCCCAGTGGAATTGGGAAACCATGGGTCCAATTCAGCCGTCTAAGTAATTGTGCCAAAATTACCCGAACCAATTTCAATTAACCATATTAATTTCCAAAATCAATATCACATGAATAAAATAAAATTTCGTTCAAGAAACCACACGCATTTAAATTATATAAATGTAAACACACGAATTTTAAAACCAATTAAAATTTCAAAATGGGCCCCGGGCCCAAAAATGCACCAAATCCAAAAACACTGGGCCCAGCCCGCTGCGGCTAGGGCAACCAAGTTGCCCTAACAGCAGCAGCAGCCCGCTGCCAACATAAAGATAGGCCCACGGGATCATACACATTGAGCGACTGAACACCGACTTAAGGAATCACATGTATGCTTGGAGTATACACTCTGGAAAGAGAGGTATATATATGTTAATTATATTATAAAGATCAATTGGATTGATCTTAATAAAAAAATTAATATATTTAATTGGCTCTTCATAATTAATTGGATTAATTATGAAATTATTTCTTGGGTGGAAATATTCATATGTATAGGTTTACATATGATTTTATTTTGTGAAGATCTGATTTTAATTTGATGGATTATATTAATTGCTCAAACCAATTTTAATTTAAATGTAAATAATATATTACTTGGTGTAATATATTAAATATATGGGTATATTAAAGTTGGGCTTGAAATTAATTTAAACCAGATTAATTAAAATAAGATTGGGCCTATATTAAAAGGAGGAAGCCCACACAAAATGAATGAGCTAAGCTGGGCCTTAATTCCCTGAGGGAATTCAGCCAACCTAGGTTTTTAACCTAGGTGAATTCGGCCAAACAAGGAACAACACAACCTAGCCGAATTCTCAAGCCTCTCCTCTCCATAGTTCGTTTTTCCTACACTAGCACGGGTCGTGTTTGTTAGGCGTTCGTGTACGTGAACGAGGAGGGACTCTGCATTGATTTCTGCAGTCTTCATCCATCTCTGAAAGAGATATTCCGGGTAAGAGAATTATCTCTTTCTATTATATTTTTTTTTGTTTTACAATTTCCATTTCAATTGCTCCTGGGCACAGATTTGAGGAAATCATCGCGTTCTTGCTCATCTATCGAGTGATTTCTGGTGAAAAATCCCAACAGTGGTATCAGAGCGGGCTTTTGATCCGTGGAAATTGTTAAAATTCGTTGAATCCCATGTTTTAAAATTGGAGTTTTTTCATTGGGGTTCTTGTTTTGGGTTTAAGATTTTTCCCATTTGATTTTCATACAATTGAAATTGAATATGCATATTGGTTTGTGTTTGTTTAATTTAATTGTATGTTTTTGGAATTCTTAGTGGATTTCATGTTGATGGATGTTTTATTTTTTTTCTAATTATTAAAAAAAAAAATCTGGCTGTTCCAGGGGGTGCGGGGCTGCCAGCGGCGGAATCGCCTCCGGCTGCCACCGCACGTGGCGGGAGCATCGGCGGCCGCTGGTTCCAGTAGCTGCTGCCGGGGCAGTGGGCTGCTGCCGCACGGTAGCAGCTGCTGCGGTGCCGCACGGCAGCGGCTGCTACTGCTAGGGCAACCTGGTTGCCCTAGCCGCAGCAGGCCAGGCCCAGTGTTTTTTGATTTGGCAGGTTTTTGGGCCGGGGCCCATCTTGAAATTTTAATTGGTTTTAAAATTCGTTTGTTTAAATTTATGTAATTTAAATGCATGTGGTTTCTTGAATGAAATTTTATTTTATTCATGTGATAGTAATTTTGGAAATTAATATGGTTAATTGAAATTGGTTCGGGTAATTTTGGCACAATTACTTGGACGGCTCAATTGGACCCATGGTTTCCCAATTCCAGTGGGAGCAGTTGGACTGCCTGGGCTGGAGGCCCAAAGCCCGTTAAGGGTTAGAACCATGGTGGGCCAAAATTGGCGATTTCTATATAATGGCTTGGACATAATTGAAATGGCTTATAACATGCTTATGAATTATATGTATTGGATGCATATGGGTGATTAAATATTTTGTATGGTTGGATGCTATTGGGCCTTGTTCAAGATGGGTTGTATTTTCTTTTTGGGTAAATACGGCCTGCGTGTCGTTTTCTTTTTAATGTAATTTTATTGTATTCAATTATTATAAAATTTGTAAAAGGAAGAAGCCCATGGAGTGGTGAGCCCAAGTGGAGGTGCAAGCCCAGAAGGATGAAGATGGAGGCCCACCTGATATTGTTTTCTAGTATAGGTTTACTAGTATAATATTAGGATGTAATATAGGCCCATAGCGATCCATTTTACTTATTTATTTAATTATGCTTTATGTTTATCTGCATGTATGAATGTATGATCCGACCGCATTTCACCCGCCTTATGTATGCAAGCTGTTATTAATTGAATCTAAAACCAAATGAAATTACTAAGTCGCTTAAAAGTACTTCCCTCATTCAAAACCGGCTCGATGTGGGAATAGGCTAGTTGTGGACCATGCCCTCACAGGATACACTGAAGTGTTGTTACTTTGTATTAGGTTAGGGCATGGGATACTCTAACACTTGAATGGAGGTTTTGACTTAGTGTGGGTAGTAGGATTCTCCTGGCCCTAAGCACAGATGGGTAAGTGCCAACAAGCCCATCAAACCGAGAGTCCCTAGGTTGGGATTGGATGGTGTTCCTACCTAAATAGTTAAAGTATAGTTGTATCAGGCCCTCGTCTGGCTATATCTTGTTGAAATATGGATCACGGCCCATGAGCCCAACAACTCGGTTTAATTAATAACTTGATTCATTATTAATTTTATATGGGAGTAACAAAGTAAAGTCCTTTATTAACACTCTAAATGTTTTTCTGTGTAGAAATTCTAAATGGCAAACAACAATACCTTATCATTGCGATCAATTCTTGAAAGGGACAAGCTTTCCGGTCCTAACTTTTTGGACTGGTCTAGGAACTTGGGAATAGTTCTAAGGTAGGAGTCCAAAGAGTTTGTGCTGGAGAGGCCTGTACCGGCTGTGCCTCAAGGATGTAATCCACTGGCTGCCTAGCTGGAGGAATACGAGGCGCATGTCAAGGATAATAGGGATGTGACATGCCTTATGTTTGCTTGTATGGTCCCCGAACCGCAAAAACAGTTTATGGACCATCAAGCCTTTGCTATGATAACAACTCTAAATGAGATGTTTCAAGAGCAAGGTCGTCAGGAAAGGTACCTGACCAACAAGGCATTCCACTCCTGTAAGATGGGGGCCGGGACATCTGTGAGCACACACGTGCTCAAGATGAAGGGCTATTTGGACACTTTAGCCCGTCTCGGATCTCCTATCTCTCAGGAGTTGGCGGTGGACAATATCTTTGCATCCTTGCCGAATTCTTATGATCAGTTCATCCTGAACTAAAACATGCATGGGATGAACCGCACTGTCAGTGAGCTGCATGGGATGCTTAAGCTTACCGAGCAGTCGATCAAAAAGACTCCGCCGGTGCTGCTGGTCAACAAGGGGAACCCTCCTGTTGCCAAGGGTAAAGCCAAGGAAAAGGCCAAAGCTAAGGACAAGAAGGCCAAAGCCAAGGCCAAGAAGGCCAAGGCTAAGAAGGCCAAGGCCCAGCAGAAGGCAGGTCCTGAGGATGTCTGTTTCGGGTGTAGACAGGCGGGCCATTAGAAGAGATCCTTGTTGGAAATGCCCTAGTCCCGAGGCATTGGTCCTTGTGTTTGTATAATACATTTGTACATTAATGTAATCTTTATGTATTATACAATTTGTGTCAAGGAAATAAAGGCATTAATCTATTTATTATATGTCTTGTGCTATATTTTAAATAGAGTATCCAATGGACATATCCATATCCATGTTGTCAAGTGTGAGGCACTTGGCAGTAAGACCGTGGATAGGGAAAACGATATGGCCATAAAGTCACCCGTAGTCTGTTCCAATCATGGGAATGAATGGAACTAAAGACTATCATCAGCCTGGTTGTATGGCGGTGTCTTACCGGTCATAGAACATGGAATGTCAACCAGGTTAATGGGTACATGCAAAAAGGGCATGGTACTGGATTGATCCACTTAACGGGGAATCTACATGGGATAGTATCACAAATGATTCTCGCGTAGTACTTGTATAAGTCCTTTGACCGGACCATATGATGGTGCTGCATGTGAAGTGGCACACTTTGGTGTATGCCTAACGGGCCTGTAAAAGGGTGCCAAGTATGGGTACGTTCGGGTGTGTTAATGAACATGGCAGTGCTATGGATATGCAGAAGGGAATGTCACTCAGTGATTCACTGAGACGATATCATCGGCCTCTTGAAGAATGTTACGGATAAGTGTGCGGCCGCACCCAAACAAGATTGGATCTTGTTTGTGAGCATCAGTTCATTCGGTATCAAGTAAAGGTCCAGACACAAAGAGGGTGATACTTCCATGCCTCTGTGTTGGACACCGATATCAGCGACATGGGATTTACAAGTTCAAACTACTAGGTTACATTTTCAGTTGGACTGCTTACTCCGTCTTAATTGGGGGCTACAAAGGCTTGCTAGAGCCCGCCTGTAGTCTGTGGGCCTTGGCCCACTGCCAACATAAAGACGGGCCCATCGGATCGTACACATTGAACGTCTGGACTTTAACTAGTCGGATTAAGTGTGTACTTGGAGTATACACGTTGGAAGAGAGAGAGATATATTAATTATATTATATGAATCAATTGGATTGATCAAAGTTATATAATTAATATTTATTTTGGCCTTCTCATAATTAATTCAATGAATTAGTTTAAGGGATTATTTCCTAGGTGAAAATATTATGACATGTATAGGTTTACATGTTTGTCATTTTATGTGTGTGTCTAATTTAATCCATTGATTAAATTAATTTGTGAGCATCAGTTCATTCGGTATCACTTTCTGGAAAAATTAATTCTTTTGGTAAGAATTGGGTGCCTTACTTTGTGAATATTGGTTCTATCTTTTGGAAAGATAGTTATTTCTTTTGGAAAGAAATATGGACAGCCATAATTCTCTAAGTGAGCAGCCTTCTCGCCATCTCTTCTTACATAATCCGAGGCGCTAGCACGGGTTGGGTCCGAGAGTTGTTCGTGTACGTGACGTTGGAGGAAATCTACACTTGATTTCTGCAGTCCGCATCCGTCTCTTAGAGAGACTTTGTGGTATGTTTTTGAAACCCTCCTTTATGCTTTAAGTTTTTGCTTTCCACATCTTAAGCTCCTGGGCCGGATTCGAGGAAATCGACGCATATTTCCGCTTTTATCGGTCGGTTTCCCGTGACGAATCCAAACAATCCTGTCCCAAGCTGATGGGAGAGCAAAGAAGGGGCCAAGGTGCATCCTCTTCAGGTATTTATATTATAGACATTAACCTTACTGTTTCAAAATCCTGGGTATTGGATGTATGTGGACCTATGAGCGTAGCGACCAGAGGTGGACACCTATACTTCGTCACGTTCACGGACGATTTCGGCAGATATGGCTATTTCTATCTAATGAAACACAAGTCTGAGACCCTTGATAGGTTCAAGGAATTTAGGAACGACGTACAAAACCGGCTAGGTAGAAATATCAAAACCCTTCAGTCGGGCCGAGGTGGTGAGTATATGAGCCTAGAGTTTGACTCATATTTAAGAGAGCATGGAATAGTTCCATAGCTCACTCCTCCCGGAACACCACAATGGAATGGGGTGTCTGAACGGAGAAATAGGACCCTGTTGGATATGGTCCACTCAATGATGAGTCAAGCCTCTCTCCCAATCAGTTTCTGGGGACACGCCCTCGAGACAGCAGCTTTTATCTTAAATAATACTCCGACTAAGGCAGTGGAAAAGACCCCATATCAGATATGTAGGGGCAAGGAGCCCAATGTGTCTTTCCTAAGGATTTGGGGATGCGAAGCACATGTCAAGAGATTGACTAGTGGCAAGCTGGAGCCCAAAACCGATAAATGCCTATTTTTGGGCTACCCTAGGGAAACCAAAGGGTATTACTTCTACAACCCCGCCGATAATAAGGTGTTCGTGGCAAGGAAGGGGGTCTTTTTAGAAAAGGAGTTCCTTTCCAAGAAAGACAGTGGGAGCAATGTTGAACTCAGGAAAGTTCAAGGTCTACAAGCTTCTGAAGAGGATAACTCGGAGGCCCAGGTGGAGCTTCCACATGGGGAAGCACCGACCCAGGCCACACAAGGACCTAGAAGGTCTGGTAGGGATCGTCGGGAACCGGAGAGGTATGATTTCCTCATCACCGATGATCAAACTCTTCTCATCTGGAATGAGGAAGAACCCAAAACCTACCAAGAGGCTATGGCTAGCCCACAATCTGCGAATTGGCGTAAAGCCATGGTGGCAGAAATGCAATCTATGTACAATAACCAAGTTTGGAACTTGGTTGATCCACCTCCGGGTGCTAAGGTAATAGGTTGCAAGTGGTGCTATAAGCTAAAGACCTACAACACCTTCAAGGAGTGTCTGGTTGCAAAAGGTTTCAGACAAGCCCACGGAATAGACTATGATGAACCTTTCTAACCAGTAGCTATGCTCAAGTCCATCAGGATCTAGCTAGCCATAGCCGCATGGTACGACTATGAAGTATGGCAAATGGATGTCAAAACCGCTTTCCTTAATGGAAAGCTACTCGAGCATGTGTACAAGACACAACCTGAGGGTTTTATCGATCCAAAGTATCTGGGAAGGGTATGCAAGCTTCAAAGGTCCATTTATGGACCGAAGCAAGCATCCCAAAGTTGGAATCTTAGATTCAATGAGGCCATAAAGGAATATGGCTTCATACAGAATCAAGATGAGCCTTGTGTGTATAAGAGGACTAGTGGGAGCATTGTCACATTCTTGGTACTTTATATGGACGACATCGTACTCATTGGAAGTGACATACCTACACTGCAAGGGGTAAAGTAGTGGCTGAGTAAGTGCTTCGCAATGAAGGACTTAGGCGAAGCTGAGATGATCCTAGGGATCAGGATCTATAAGGATAGATCAAATCGGCTTCTAGGACTAAGTCAGGCCTCGTACATAGACAAAGTTCTGAAAAGGTTCAGCATGGAACGGGCCAAGAAAGGCTTCTTGCCAATGGGCATGGGCTGAAACATAGTAAGAAACACTGTCCTAAGACAAGGGAGGACAGGGAGAACATGAAATTTGTTCCATATGCTTTGGCTATAGGATCAATTATGTACTCCATGTTATGTACGAGACCTGATGTCGCCTTTGCACTGAGTATAATGAGCCGGTACCAGCAGGATCCCGTGGAGGATCACTGGAAAGCTGTCAAGGCGATCCTTAAGTACCTTAACCGGACTAAGGATAGCTTCTTAGTGTATGGTGGTCAGGAAGTGCTGTCAGTTATTAGGTACACTGATGCAAGCTTCTAGACCGACCAGGATGAGTACCAGTCACAGTCTGGGTATGTATTTTTGCTAAATGGTGGTGCTGTAAGTTGGAGGAGCTCAAAGCAGCCAACCATCGCGGACTCTACAACAGAAGCTGAGTACATCGCTGCGTGTGATGCGACTAAGGGAGCTATGTCGATGAAGAAGTTTATCACTAAGTTGGGAGTAGTGCCAACTATCTAGGACCCAGTTGATATCTTCTGTGACAACAATAGGGCCGTTGCACAAGCTAAGGAGCCCCGGTCACACAAGAACACAAAGCACGTGCTCAGAAAGTTTCACCTCATACGAGAGATCACGGAGAGAGGTGACATTGCATTGAACAGAGTGGACACCGAGGATAATGTCGCAGATCCTTTGACCAAGGCGCTAGCCCAGCCCAAGCACGAGGGTCATACTAGATCTATAAGGATTAGGCCCATTCCTAGTTGGAACTAGTGCAAGTGGGAGATTGTTGGATATGCTTTAGTCCCGAGGCATTGGTCCTTGTATTTGTATCATACATTAATTGGATTTGTGTATTATACTTATTTTTGTTATTAATAAAGGCATTGATTCATTTATTATATTTATCTTGTGTAATATATATTAAATGAAGTATCCAATGGACATATCCATATCCATGATGACCAGTGTCATGCACTTAGCAGTAAGACCATGGATAGGGTAAACGATATGATCATAAATAGATCCGTAGTCTGTTCCAGTCATGGGAATGAATGGAAAAAGAGACTATCATTAGCCTAGTTGTATGGCGGTCTCTTATCGGTCATTGGACATGGAATGTCAACCAAGTTAATGGGCACATGCATAAGGGGCATGGTACTGGATAGATCCACTAAACGAGAAATCCACATGCTATAGTATCACAAGTGATTCTCGTGTAGTACTTGTATGGTACCTTTGACCTGACCATATGATGGTGTTACATGTGAGGTCGCATACTTAGGGGTATGCCTAAAGGGCCTGTAATAGGGTGCCAAGTATGGGTACTTTCGGGTATGTCACTTAGCATGGTAATGCTATGGATATGCAGAAGGAATTTGTCACCCAGTAGTCCACTGGGAAGATATCACCAACCTCTTGATGAATGTGACTGATAAGAGTGTGGCCACACCCAAACAAGTGGGAACTTGTTTGTGAGCTTCAGTGCATTCGGGATCAAGTTAATGTCCGACACAAAAGAGGGTGATCAATCCATGCCTCTGTGTTGGTCACCGATATCAATGACATGGGATGTACAAGTTTAAACTACAGGGTTATGATAACAGTTAGACTACCATCTCCATCTTAATTGGGGGCTGCAATGGCTACTAGAGCCCAACTGCAGTCTATGGGCCAAAGACCGGCTGCCAACATAAAGATGGGGCCACGGGATCATACACATTGAGCGACTGAACACCGACTTAAAGAATCTCATGTATGCTTGGAGTATACACTCTGGAGAGAGAGGTATATATATGTTAATTATATTATAAAGATTAATTGGATTGATCCTAATAATAAAATTAATATATTTAATTGGCTCTTCATAATTAATTGGATTAATTATGAAATTATTTCCTGGGTGGAAATTGTTAGAGATTGTGCCCTAAGCCAATGTTGGATTATGTAAACAATCTTCTTAAGTCATTAATAAAGACTTATTTTATCATATATATTTGTATGTTAGTATTTATGATAATGTATCCATGAATTAATTGTGTAATTCTAAATTTCCCTAGTCGATTGTTATTATGGGAATAATAACAAACTAAGACTAGTGTGAGTGATAATGGATATTCATAAGATGAATATAGTGTATACAGATACAGATTATACTCATGGGCAATATGTTAGAGAACATGTTGCTGGAGACCCACTATGAGATCAAGTTCATGGTCACGTGTCACAACTGATCTTGATTATAGTAGTGTCATCAGCTGATTCCTTTGACCTGAGGTCACCATGGATTCCGGGATGAATTCATGTTGTGCTTTGACGCAGTCAAACGCTGCTTGTAACAGAGTAGTTATAAAGGCTGTGGTTGGGTACAATATGACTCATGCTTTGGGATGTGAGTGACAGATATGGGATTTTGTCCCTCTCTAACAAGAGAGCGATATCACTGGGCCCCTCGATAAGTAAGACTGTTAAATGCATGGCCATGCTCAAATAATTGATAAGAGTATCAATTAATTTGTCTAAACAGTTTACTTTGAGATCGAGAAAGCATATGATTAATTATATAAGATTGACAAGTGTACCATGTCTTATAATTAATCTTGATATCAAAGAGACAAAAGGGAATATGACATTCTATAAATAGGTATTGGATCATTCCAATCATATTAATTGGGTAGTCGTAATGGCTTGCTAGAGTCCGCTTGTGACCTATAAGGACATTATGGTAATTTCCTTATTGCCAATTAATATGATCCTATGGGGTCACACACAAGAGCAAAATGAAGTTCATCTTATCGGGTATAAATTATTATTGGATAATAATTTATGAATGAGAAAGAGAATAAATATATATAGTGATATATATTTATGTATGTATATATAAATATTAATGTGATTAATATTGCATAAAGTATGCTACATATTATAATTAAATTATATGGAGATATAATTAATTATAATATTATATATACATATATGTATTATGGAGAATTGATTTGATTTAATGTTAATTGAGAATTAATATTAAATTGTGTGGGTTAATATATAATTATAACTAATAGGTGTATTAGGTTATAATTATAATTAACTATTTAGGTTAATTATTTAAGGAAACAATTAACCTAAAACAAAAATGACTCATATATACTAAGTACACAGCAGATTTTCGGCAGCCACACAAAGGTGAATAGTGGCAGCCGAAATTCTCAACAAAACTCCAAGGAAAAATCTGATTTTTCGCTTTCTCTGTCTCGTTCGAAGAATCGTTCTTCAATCCCGGCGCTAGCACGCGGTGAATCAATTGCTCCGTGTGGATCAACCGTAGAGGGAAGCTAATTTGGTTCCTAAGTGATTCAAACTTCAAAGAATTAAGGTAATTCTTTAACCCTCCTTCCGATTCAATGTAATGTACATGGGTCCTTGGTGGGGATTAATCTTTTTCCGCTGCGTTTTATGTTTGTTTTATGCGATTAATTCCCAACAGTGGTATCAGAGCCACTTGTGCATTGGTTGAATTGGATTTGTTATTTTGATTAGATCAAAATGCATGTTAGGGTTTGTGTGTTTTGATTTAGGGTTCTTTTGTTATTGTGAATAACAAATTGAAATTTGATTTCAATGTTGATAATTATGAATGATTTGTTCTGTTATTGTGAATAACTATTTTGAATTGATTTGGAATTGATCATTATGAATGATGTGTTTCTTCAATTGTTTTGCTCATTCGTGCACTGGAAATCGTTTCCAGATATGAGTTCAGTTCCGAACTCGTCGGCGTGTAGGTACTGCACGCCGTGTTAACATGCTGTGCACGCCGTGTGCTGTCTTTGCACGGCGTGCAACTGGAAATTGTTTCCAGTATTGGCTTTCAGTTCGGAACACGACGGCGTGCAGGCGCTGCACCCCGTGCAAACATGAAGTGCACGCCGTGTGATGGTTTGGCACGGCGTGTAACCGGAAATTGTTTCCGTGTGTGCTGAGACACAGCGAGGAACACGGCGGCGTGCAGGTGCTGCACGCCGTGCAAACCGGTTTTGCACGCCGTGTTCCCTTGGTGCTGCCGTGTAGAAATTGTTTCTACACATTTAGCCTTTTCAAATCAATTCCTCAATGCAATAAGATTGTATTTTGCCTTTGAACCCTAAATCTTGTAGATGTAAAATTATTGTGATAATTTTATGCATGGTGTTGTGGTATGGTTTTGCACCCCGTGGATGTTTTTTTTGTTTTCTTTTGGTTTTGGTGGATGTAAGGTTTTATAAATACGGCCTGCGAGTCGTTTGTATTTATGTAACCTTATTTTTCTAGATAAATTGTATAGGATGCAATTTATTGTTTGTAAATTTTATTTTGCTAGAAAATTGTATAGGATACAATTTTGTAAAGTATGTAAATCCATGAGATGGTGCCAAGGAACAAAGACGTGAAGACGGATCCAAGGGATGCGGCTGTGCTGCGACCATGCGATGGTTACCACCACCTAGGAAATGACCTGTTGATTTTCATATTGGCCTATGAAAATCAATGTAGATAAAACCATACCATAACACGGTTTTTCGAGTCTATTGCATGTTTTATATTTTGATGCCATGTGATGCCATGCCTAGTATGAAATATGCATGCTAGATGAATGTATGACATTGGATGCCATGCTAGGATTAATGTTAACTTGGAAAGTTTAATATTAATGCCATGTTTTGTATATGATAAAATTTTAATCACGGGATTTATAAACCCTAAATAAACTTATGAAGTTTATATTTTTGCCACCCAATTACGTATAACACTTGTCAAGTACTATGTTCGCATCATGGTATACCGCCAGGGCGGGTACGCATGTTGTGACCTTAGCGAAGCAATAATATGAGAAAAGGTGATTCTCATTGTGTTGTAATTGGTTTAACTAAAGGGTTAATCAAAAAGGTGTTTGAGCCCGAGGCAAGGATGAGATGAGTAACATACAAATTAAATATGATATATGATATCATGCATCTCATAAATTAAAAGAGTTACATAATGATGTAATTGACATGGTGATGTCTACCGAAATTATATTTAATCATAGGGACATGCCAAAGCAGTGCTATGGTTAAGTATGGATTTTGGGTCTTTTACCCACTTAAATATTTTAAAGGGTTTTATAATTTTAGTGGGAGCTATATTCTCTTATGTAATTAACTTTGCATATATTTTCTGTTGTAGATAAATGGCCAACACAAGCAATCCCGGTTCTATTCGATCTATCCTTGAGAAGGATAAACTGAATGGAACAAATTACCTAGACTGGTATCGCAACTTGAGAATTGTTCTCAAGCAAGAGCGAAAGCTATATGTTCTGGATGGTCCTTTGCCCGCTAACCCTCCACCCACCACAGCTTCAAGAGCTGAAAGGGATGCTTTCCACAAGCATCAAAATGATCAGATTGATGTACAATGCCTGATGCTTGCATCAATGATTCCGGAACTTCAGAAGGATCTGGAAACATTTGAGGCATATGAGATGTCTCAAGAGCTTAAGGAAATGTTCCAAAAGCAAGCGAGAAGGGAAAGGTATGAGACCTTGAGATCTTTGGTTGGGTGCAAGATGACCGAAGGGAGTTCGGTTAGTGCCCATGTTCTGAAGATGAAAGGGTACATTGATCAGTTGGAGAGGCTTGGTTCGCCACTCAGACCTGAGTTGGCAACGGATTTGATCCTTAATTCTCTTCCCGAGAGTTACTCCCATTTTGTCATGAATTATCACATGAATGATATGGACAAAACGGTCAGCGAACTGCATGGGATGCTGAAAAACGCTGAAGTAACGATAAAAGAGAAGCCAAGCTCCAAAGGGATCCATATGGTGCAAAAGGGTAGGATCCAGAAGAAGAAGGGTAAAGCAAACAAACCCAAAGAGTTTGGGAAGGATGCAAAGAAGCCCAAAGCTGTTACCAAGGCAAAGCCTCCAAAGGAAGGCGCATGCCATTTCTGCAATCAGCCTGGTCATTGGCGCAGAAATTGCAAGCTTTATTTGGAGGACTTGAGGAAGAAGAGAGGCGGTGAGACCGCTAATCAAGGTATTCATGTTATTGAAATACTTCATTCTACTTCTGTTTCTACTTCGTGGGTATTAGATACCGGTTGTGGTTCTCACATTTGTATGAATGTGCAGGGGCTTAGAGGAAGTAGAAAGCTCAAGAAGGGCGAGGTAGAATTCCATGTGGCGAATGGAGCTAGAGTTGCTGCTTATGAAGTCGGTCGCTACGAGCTCAAGTTGCCAAGTGGACTTGTTCTCCTTTTGAATAATTGTTATTTTGTTCCTAATTTGTCTAGGAACATCATTTCTATTTCATGTTTGGACAAGGAAGGATTTAAATGTGTTATTGAGAATAATCACTTATTGCTTTTCAATAAAGACTTGTTTTATGCAAATGCGGATTTACATGATGGTCTTTATTTGTTGAACCTTAGTGAAGGTTATGATGAGCATGTATATAACATAAATACCAAAAGGATAAGAACAAATATTGTGAATCCTACTTATCTCTGGCACTGTCGTCTAGGACACATTAATGAGAAACGCATTTCAAAACTCCATAAAGATGGAATTTTGGGTCTAGATGTTTTTGAAACATATGACACTTGCGAGTCTTGTTTAATGGGTAAGATGACCAAGAGTCCCTTTACTGGTCACAGTGAAATTGCTAGTGACTTATTAGAACTCATACATACAGATGTATGTGGGCCTATGAGCACAACTGCTAGAGGTGGTTTTCAATACTTCATTACGTTCACAGATGATTTCAGTAGATATGGTTATCTATATCTAATGAAGCATAAGTCGGAATCCTTTGAAATGTTCAAAGCCTTCCAAAATGAAGTGCAAAACCAACTTGGCAAGACAATTAAAGCACTTAGATCTGATCGAGGTGGTGAATATATGAGCCAAGACTTTGACGATCATCTTAGAAATTATGGGATTGTCTCACAACTAACTCCTCCTGGTACACCACAGTGGAATGGTGTGTCTGAGAGGAGGAACCGAACTTTATTGGATATGGTTCGGTCTATGATGAGTCAAACAAATCTTCCTCTATCCTTTTGGGGATATGCACTTGAAACAGCGGCATTCACACTGAACCGAGTTCCATCAAAAGCAGTTGAAAAGACACCATATGAGATATGGATTGGTAAGAAACCAAATTTGTCTTTTCTCAAGATTTGGGGATGCGAAGCCTATGTGAAATATTTGATTTCAGATAAGTTATCACCAAAATCTGTGAAATGCAATTTTGTTGGTTATCCAAAAGAAACTAAAGGTTATTTCTTTTACAATCCTAGTGAAAACAAAGTGTTTGTTGCTAAGGGTGGTACATTCCTGGAAAAAGAGTTTATTTCCAAAGGAATCAGTGGGAGTAAAGTACACCTACAAGAAAATATGGATAACCAAGTTGAAAGTGAGTTTCAAATGGAACAACCTGATTCACAAGAAGTTATTGAGTCAGAACCAGTAACACAAGTCCAACGTAGATCAAGTAGAGTTCGTCATGAGCCCGAGAGATATGGATTTCTCGTCACGAATGAAAATGATCTGATTCTGTTAGAAGAGAATGAACCTTCCACGTACATGGAAGCTGTCTCTAATTCAGAATCTGAAAAATGGCTTGATGCTATGAAGTCAGAAATTCAATCCATGGACGACAACAAAGTATGGACTTTGGTTGATCTCCCAAAGGGTGCTAAAGCAATAGGGCACAAATGGGTTTTCAAGTTGAAAACGGACATGGATGGGAATATTCAGACTTATAAAGCAAGGTTAGTGGCAAAAGGTTACCGACAAATTCATGGTATAGACTATGACGAAACCTTTTCTCCAGTAGCTATGATCAAGTCCATCAGAATTCTTGTTGCCATAGCAGCATATTATGACTATGAGATATGGCAAATGGATGTCAAAACAGCTTTCCTAAATGGAAACCTTGTTGAGGATGTGTACATGACACAGCCTGAAGGTTTTGTCGATCCAAAGAATCCTGATAAAGTATGCAAGCTTCAAAAGGCCATTTATGGTTTGAAGCAAGCATCAAGAAGTTGGAATCATTGTTTTGATGAATCGGTCAAAAAGTTTGGCTTCATCAAAAACGAAGATGAGCCTTGTGTGTACAAGAAGTTCAGTGGGAGTAATATAGTTTTCCTAGTTCTATATGTCGATGACATATTGTTAATAGGAAATCACATTCCTACCTTGCAAGAAGTAAAATCTTGGCTAGGAAAGTGTTTTTCTATGAAAGACTTGGGTGAGGCAGCCTACATTCTTGGAATAAAGATCTATAGAGATAGATCTAAGAGATTGATAGGTTTGAGCCAGAGTACATACATTGACAAAATGCTGAAAAGGTTCAGTATGGATCAATCAAAGAAAGGAAATGTTCCTATTGGGCAAGGGATAAAGCTTAGTCGTAAGCAATGTCCTGTGACAGTTGAAGAACGTCAACGCATGGATAAGATTCCTTATGCGTCAGCTATAGGATCTATCATGTATGCCATGGTATGTACTCGGCCAGATGTCTCTTTTGCTTTGAGCATGACAAGTAGATATCAGTCTGATCCAGGTGATAGTCACTGGACTGCTGTCAAGAGTATTCTTAAGTACTTGAGAAGAACTAAAGATACATTCTTGATATATGGAGGCTCGGACGAAGATCTTGTTGTAAATGGTTACACGGATGCAAGTTTCCAAACTGATCAAGATCAGATGCAGTCACAGTCTGGGTATGTGTTCATTCTGAATGGAGGTGGGATAAGTTGGAAGAGTTCTAAGCAAAGCACAATAGCTGCATCTACAACAGAAGCTGAGTATATTGCTGCATCAGATGCAGCCCAAGAGGCTGTTTGGATCAAGAAGTTCATCGAAGAACTTGGTGTCGTTCCTAGCATAGTGAATCCTGTGAGCCTCTTGTGTGACAACAATGGGGCAATATCACTTGCTAAGGAACCTAGTGTGTCACAGAAATCCAAACATATACTTCGGCGTTTTCACTACATAAGAGAAGTCATCTCAAGAGGAGATGTGAAGATATGCAAAGTTGCGTCTGAAGACAATGTTGCTGATCCACTAACAAAAGCTCTTTCACAAGCTGTACATGATGGTCATGCTAGGTCCATGGGTATTAGATACATTTGAGATTGGACTTAGGGCAAGTGGGAGATTGTTAGAGATTGTGCCCTAAGCCAATGTTGGATTATGTAAACAATCTTCTTAAGTCATTAATAAAGACTTATTTTATCATATATATTTGTATGTTAGTATTTATGATAATGTATCCATGAATTAATTGTGTAATTCTAAATTTCCCTAGTCGATTGTTATTATGGGAATAATAACAAACTAAGACTAGTGTGAGTGATAATGGATATTCATAAGATGAATATATACAGATACAGATTATACTCATGGGCAATATGTTAGAGAACATGTTGCTGGAGACCCACTATGAGATCAAGTTCATGGTCACGTGTCACAACTGATCTTGATTATAGTAGTGTCATCAGCTGATTCCTTTGACCTGAGGTCACCATGGATTCCGGGATGAATTCATGTTGTGCTTTGACGCAGTCAAACGCTGCTTGTAACAGAGTAGTTATAAAGGCTGTGGTTGGGTACAATATGACTCATGCTTTGGGATGTGAGTGACAGATATGGGATTTTGTCCCTCTCTAACAAGAGAGCGATATCACTGGGCCCCTCGATAAGTAAGACTGTTAAATGCATGGCCATGCTCAAATAATTGATAAGAGTATCAATTAATTTGTCTAAACAGTTTACTTTGAGATCGAGAAAGCATATGATTAATTATATAAGATTGACAAGTGTACCATGTCTTATAATTAATCTTGATATCAAAGAGACAAAAGGGAATATGACATTCTATAAATAGGTATTGGATCATTCCAATCATATTAATTGGGTAGTCGTAATGGCTTGCTAGAGTCCGCTTGTGACCTATAAGGACATTATGGTAATTTCCTTATTGCCAATTAATATGATCCTATGGGGTCACACACAAGAGCAAAATGAAGTTCATCTTATCGGGTATAAATTATTATTGGATAATAATTTATGAATGAGAAAGAGAATAAATATATATAGTGATATATATTTATGTATGTATATATAAATATTAATGTGATTAATATTGCATAAAGTATGCTACATATTATAATTAAATTATATGGAGATATAATTAATTATAATATTATATATACATATATGTATTATGGAGAATTGATTTGATTTAATGTTAATTGAGAATTAATATTAAATTGTGTGGGTTAATATATAATTATAACTAATAGGTGTATTAGGTTATAATTATAATTAACTATTTAGGTTAATTATTTAAGGAAACAATTAACCTAAAACAAAAATGACTCATATATACTAAGTACACAGCAGATTTTCGGCAGCCACACAAAGGTGAATAGTGGCAGCCGAAATTCTCAACAAAACTCCAAGGAAAAATCTGATTTTTCGCTTTCTCTGTCTCGTTCGAAGAATCGTTCTTCAATCCCGGCGCTAGCACGCGGTGAATCAATTGCTCCGTGTGGATCAACCGTAGAGGGAAGCTAATTTGGTTCCTAAGTGATTCAAACTTCAAAGAATTAAGGTAATTCTTTAACCCTCCTTCCGATTCAATGTAATGTACATGGGTCCTTGGTGGGGATTAATCTTTTTCCGCTGCGTTTTATGTTTGTTTTATGCGATTAATTCCCAACAGAAATATTCATATGTATAGGTTTACATATGATTTTATTTTGTGAAGATATAATTTTAATTTGATGGATTATATTAATTGCTCAAACCAATTTTAATTTAAATGTAAATAATATATTACTTGGTGTAATATATTAAATACATGGGTATATTAAAGTTGGGCTTGAAATTAATTTAAACCAGATTAATTAAAATAAGATTGGGCCTAAATTAAAAGGAGGAAGCCCACACAAAATGAATGAGCCAAGCTGGGCCTTAATTCCCTGAGGGAATTCAGCCAACCTAGGTTTTTAACCTAGGTGAATTCGGCCAAACAAGGAACAACACAACCTAGCCGAATTCTCAAGCCTCTCCTCTCCATAATTCGTTTTTCCTACGCTAGCACGGGTCGTGTTCATTAGGCGTTCGTGTACGTGAACGAGGAGGGACTCTGCATTGATTCCTGCAGTCTTCATCCATCTCTGAAAGAGATATTCCGGGTAAGAGAATTATCTCTTTCTATTATTTTTTTTTTTTTGTTTTACAATTTCCATTTCAATTGCTCCTGGGCACGGATTTGAGGAAATCATCCCGTTCTTCCGCATTTATCAGGTGATTTCCGGTGAAAAATCCCAACACAAATGACCAAAATACCCTTTTTCTCACCAAAGGGGATATCAAATCACTAAAACTCATTTCTTTTCGTGACATAGGACCCAAGAGAAGGAAATGACCAAAATACCCTTCCTCCGATGGACACCAACTTTCCAAGCTACAAAATTACTAAAATACCCTTCACTTTCATGAACATCAATTCACAAGGAGAATTCAATCTGGGCAAAGTCCTCTGCTTCGCAAAGTTCTCTGCTTCGCAATGGAGTCAAAGCACGTCCCTGGAGAGCCAATCCAATCTGGTTAAATTCCTCTGCTTTGCAATGGAGTTGAAACATGTCCCTAGAGCATCAAACCAATCTGGGCAAAGTCCTCTTCTTCGCAGTGGAGTCAAACCACGTCCCTAGAGCACCAACCTAATCCGGGCAAAGCCTCTGCTTCGCAATGGAGTCAAAGCACATCCCTGGAGCACCAACCCAATCAAGGCAAAGTCCTCTGTTTCACAATGGAGTCAAAGCACGCCCCTGGAGAACCAATCCAGTTTGGGTAAAGTCATTTGCTTTGCAATGGAGTTGAAGCACTTCCTTGGAGAACATCGAATGAATTCAGGCAAAGTCCTATGCTTCACAACGGAGTCAAAGGAAGTCCCTAAAAAATCAAGTCAACTTAAGCAAGACCATTGTTTCGTGAATCAACCGAAACAAGTCCCTACGAACATCATAGTAGACCAACATGAGAAGACCCCCTAAGAACATCCTCTTTTCCTTCTCACCATGCTCCCTATCGCGAGACCAAACTCAAATCAGGCACAATCACCCGTCTAAGTCGACTTTGGTAACGCGAGGGGCAGCCAGTGAGCATGGGTTTTTACCTGACCACGATGATGAAAGCCTTTATTACATTTTTCACGGATAAACATGAGGCGGATTCAGAGTGACTGGAATGACGTCGGACATGTCTCGAATGACCCGAAGAAGTGTAACCAATCTGGCTGCGGAACCCCGAAGAAGGTCGAGTGAGCACTTAAAAAAAACGGGAGAGAAAAGTGAGAAAGGGTGAGAAATGCAAAACTGGCCACTACAGTCACTCATCTATAGTGCACTACAGCCACCTGGCTATAGTACCCTATAGTCGCCAGGCTAAAGGCCACTACAGCCGCTCGGCTGTAGTTACTGGATTTGATTTTTTCCTAAATAGAGTGCATTTTGCCTCGTTAAACTGGGATTTTCAACCTTAAATGGGCCATATAAAAGAGAGATATGAAAATTAGGTCAAAAGAAAGGAGAGACCATTCTACAACCAGAAAAGGAGCTTGGCTTTTAAGATTTTGAAAGTTAGAGGGAGAAAACTAGGTTTAGTGAGAAAGAAACCCTAAATCCACTCTAAAGTCATCTAATCTCGAATTTAATCCATAGAAATCATTAGGGTCCTTTGAGGAATCATACCTGGGAGTGATTCTAATTGATTTGGTGTTCGTTCGAGTCGATTTAGGGTTTCATTCGAGTTTTGGATATTTGTGAACGATTCCGGGTTGTTCGTGATTCCGAGGAGTTTTTCGGCGTCCGAATCTATTTCTGGTGATCCAAAACACTAGAAAACAAACAAGGTATACTCTGAGAGGCCCTAAAAAATCATTTTAAATTGATTTGGATGTTGATTGTATATGAGAACACTTCCTTTTTTCAACTAAATGTGTTTTTCGTGAATAATATTGGTCAGATCACATCCATATATAATTAGATTTGTGGTTTTCAGGTTTTTGATTGATGGATGTGAGACTATTTTGATGATTTTAGGTTTTTAGGGTTTTTCGGATTCGTTTGATCCGATCTGGATCTATTTATTAGATTTCATAAGTTTCCAGAAATCTCAGATTATCCTAAACCATCAAAACACTAAAACGATTTTCAAAACAAGAAAGAAAACAAGATTAGTGCTTTTGGAGCACTATAGCCACTCAGATATAGATGGAACAACTGCCCCAACCACTATAGTGGTGCGGCTATAGCATACTACAGTGGCTCGGCTGTAGTTGATGAAACAGAATTACAGTTTTGCCTTTTTGGCCTCTAACTTGTAATTTTGTTTCTTTTTTCGATTCAAAAAGGAATTTTGGTGTGTTTATGTTTCCAAATCCTAGATGGATGTTCAAATTAGGCCCATATACGGAATGGAACCCCCCGGGTCCCAGGATATTCGACCCACTAAAAGATGAAAAATGCATGTAAAACAAGCCAAACCATTTTCAAAATCGGTTTTCATTCACAAAATCTACAAGGTGTTTCTATAAAATGTTTTCTAGGTCTAATCGAGTAGTCATCCGGACTTCTCAATTATCCCCCTATGCATGATCCCGTTTCCCAAAATACCCCTATTCTGTCTTATGTGAATCCTTGGTGTGATTTGTTTATTTGTGCTAACCGTATTTGGATGTAGCTTTCTATTTTTCCTTTTTTTTCTCTTTTGATGTATTTAATAGATCATTCCATATATCTAGGTGGTTGTACCTTTTTAGATTATCGTGTATTATAAGCAGTTGTAAATGGTGAGGATCAGAGTTTTTTCTTTTTCGGGTTGTATAATTTGGCCATTACTTTACTTTTTCTGCACTTTTATTTTTTTGCACTTTATTTGTGATTTATATTTATGTCATTTACATGAGCATTCACTAAAATTAAAATAACATAAAATTGGTAGAATTAAGTGAATGTCATATCATATTATGAAATAATAATTGAAAACAAGTTAAGGATCAGTAGATGTGTTGCCCGAACCCTGAATCTCTGGATCAGGTACTGCGTCTACACTTGGTAGGGAGCTGTACCGAAATTTCTCGGATGAGATAATCCTGGTGGTGACCCTGTATCTGATCAAGAAATTTAGATTTTGAGATCTTTAAGTTTAAATTGGGATTTTCTAAAAAAATATGTTTTCCAAAATTCACACTTAAAATTTAGTTTTCTACAAAATGAGTTTTCTTAATAAAATGAAAGGTTTTCTTACGGAAAATAAAAACCCGTTTTCAAAACCACATGATCACTCAAAAAGCCAAACCGTACACAAACTCACACTTTCTCGGATATGCCCCTTATGTAGAAGTTCTTCCACTTTCTCCCTCATAATCTCATTCCTTTCGAACTCATCCTATAGTGAGGAAGACTAGGAAAAATAGCCCCGGGTACCAAGTCAATGTGATGTTGGATGTCTCTTAATGGTTGTAAACCAGTAGGAAGCTCTTCGGGAAATATGTCTTGGTACTCTTCAATTAAAGGCTCAATCTCACTAGGAAGCCTTTTCTCTTCCTCACACCTTTCAATAATAACCTTCACCTTCAATAAGAAGATTTGTTGACTCTCCATACACTCTTTCAAGAAGGCTTTTCGGCTCAGACATACAATCAAAGTAGACTTCTTCTTCTTGTTAGGATCATCACTCATTGGAGTTAAAGTATATTAAACCCCATCTTTCACAAACTTATAGGTATTCTTCCTCCCCGAATGCAAAACTGTTAAATATTTTTCCCGCAAGTATATGATATCGTTCCCACAAGGAATGATTGTTATTACACACTGGGTTTCGATTTCCAATTTTCTTCGCACTTAACTTAAAAATTCATTTGTTTTTCTTAATCTAATTTTACTCCTAAATTAACCTGATCCTAATGTGGGTCGAATTAGAGTAAGAAGACAACCATAAGTGTTTTGCAAACTTATTCTCAAAAATATGTTTAAGTTATTTAGACAAGTTATACTAATTTCCTATGTAATTTCTCTCGAACAATACATAGATTTACTTCAACATATTCTTATTAAACATGACTCCTAATTCTCATTAGTGAACCAATTCTATTAACACTAATATGCTTAAGTTGAAGTGCAACTTGATTAGTATAATACATGATCTCTCATCTACTATCATACTTATGAATTCTTCCAAACTTTCATGAGCATATATTTCTCAATATTAAACTCGTATTAGAGCCAAAATAGAAATCATACTTGGCATACATAAGAGTATACTTCTCAATATTAAACTTATATCAAAACCAAAATATAAGAAAAACTTGACATAAGAACTTTTATTAAAATAACTTACAATAGAAAAGAAGAAATCATTGTTCACAAAACCAAGTAGTATGCATAAAAGAGTACAAGAAAGATAAAAAAGGTAGAGTAAGGATTTAAGAATTTCTCAATCTTTACTCCTAAATTACGCTCAATCTTTCTTGTACTTCTTCTTTCTCTAATCCGATCCTTGATTTCTATGAATCTCTGGTATCTCTTTTTATCTCCATATCTGTATGTCCTTTTGGCTACCATTTCACCCCTTTAAATAGGATATGAATCAACACAATGGTTTGTGAAGATGTCTCTCCATAAAGGCATGACTTTCGAGTGAAGAGAGATGACTTTTAGGTGAAGAGAGATAACTTAAAGTTGCTAGAACTGGGTGGTCACACCGGTGACATGGCCAAAACATTTGTTGAGGGAGAGCACTGGTGGAGTTGCACCAGTGTCATCTTACTTTCAGCACTCCTTTGTTCTTTTTCGTATGATTGTTCTGCTTTTCGTCCGATCTTTCCCCAACCGATTTCCATTACTCCTAATGATAAAAACACATAAGAAGCATCACATAGAACAAGAAATCCTAATAAAACTAACAAACACAAATATTTACAAAGATAAAACAACATAAAATATGAGCATTTTATGCTCATAACAAAAACATCAAGATCAAATTGCCATGGCCTCCCTAGTAGAACATGACAAGAATCCATATCTACTATGTTACAATAAACTTCATCAACATATCCACCAATTGCAATTGGTACCTTACATTGTTGAGAAACTCGTAGTTCTCCCACACTCTTGATGCAACCAATGCTATGTGGGTCGGGATGAGCTTCAGGAATTAAGCCAAACTTTTTCATAGTGGCTTGGCTAATGATGTTCTCTTTACTCCCACTATCAATAATAACACTATATTTTCCACCTTAAACCAATCATCAAGTATAGAATAGTTGGTGTCTTTGCCCGTGATCCACCTTGTTGGATACTAACAATCTTCTCACAACATGAACTGCTTGATCTTCTTTGAGCTCACCATTTTCTCCATCAATTGGTTCGCAATAAACTACCTCCGCATCTTCATCACATCATGCCTTTCAACAATATTAGCACTTCTTCTCTTGGGACATTCATTAGACCTATGGCTAGGCTTATTACATCTAAAGCATTTGAATGGAGCCGGCTTAACATATGGGTTGTTAGGTCTAGGAGGTGTCGGAACCTCCTTAAGCCTCTTATCATCTTCCTTAGGAGCTTTCCCACCATAAGTTAGCTTCGTTCTGTTACTACTAGCTAAATTCTTCCCTTTATCCATTTGCCTTGGAAGGTCCTTAGCAAATGGAATATTATCACCTCCCATCCATCTACAGCTCTCCTTTGGCCTCATATTTACGTCCATCTCCGCTTTAAGAGCCAAATTTCTTGCATCTCAGACACTCAAGATCATTTGAATGCCAAATTTCTCCTAGATATTTGCACACAACCTATCCAAATAATAAGATGCTCGTGAAACCTTGATCTCGCCCAATTGTGCTCTAGTGGACAACCTCAAGAATTCCACGGTGTACTCATGAACATTTCTACTCCCTTAAAAACATATATGGAGGCAAATAAGGCATTTGAAATCTGACCGGGAGTGGCTCTCCTCCTTCTGCCAACAAAGTAGCTGGGTCTGCACACTTAACAGGGTTATAATGCACCATTTCTTTTAGCCTTGGTAGCAGAGCTTCAAGATCAGAGAACTTCTCCTTGAGACGTTTTTTGGCAGCAGTCTCAATTGAGGCCTCCATCGCCCTCATAAAAGCTTCATCTTTTTCAGACTAAATATCAATTTCCCGGTGTGGAATGGCCACCCTACTACTATCGAGAATGATTCTTCCCGAGTTAGGAACTCTCTAAACAACATTCCCCTCATTCTCGACTGGAGCTTGGACTCGTTGACTAGTCTGACCCACATTGGTGGTCATTATAGCTTGCATTTGCTCTCTGAGAGTAGCTTTAAACTGATCTAAATTCAGAAGGGCATTCACAAATGCATTCATGTCAAAATGTGTCCCTCCACTAGATCCATCATGAGCCATTTCTGTTCGGTTTGCTTCATCTAACATAAACTGACTATCAACTGGTAAGTAAGGCAACTATCCCCCGAATTCCTGCTCTGACTCCGAATCTTAATTGACCTTAACCCCTTCTACGGTGACTGGTTCTGGCTAAACTAACTAGGATAACTGATCAGACTCTAGTTCAACAAGTATTAATCACTTCGAAGTTTGACTCCAAATTGCACGTTCAACATAGGGTTAGAACAGTGGATGGATGTTGTGAGCCTAGACGCGACACACTAAGTGACGTGTATGGTATGACCGTGAAATGATTGTGGTTGAATGATGTTTCATGAATGAGAATGGTAATGCATGTGACTTTCTTTGTTTTCATTCTTTTTATTTTGGACATTCCAAGAGTGCCCAATGCCATGCAAAAGATAATGCAAAAAGGTCACGTGTGAGCCATCACAAGGATAGAGATTCGGCGCTTTCGGGTCACCTAGTGAATGTCGTGAAATCGTCGTGTATGTACCGACACACAGATAGAGTTTCGATGCTTTGTAGGTCAATGAAGGGATATGAGATGGTCACACGGGAGCAGCCCCATGGACAGAATTTTGACACTTTTAGGGCATCCAACATAAAATGATATTACAAACAAGTCACGTGTGAATAAAGACATAGACAAAGGTTCGGCGCTCGTGGAACACCTTGTATGATTTAGTAATGTCATGAAATGCCCCTATATGTGTAATAATCTGGGACTGGTGGAGCACCTTTAATGATTCAACAATGTTATGAAACAATCTGATGTAGATCGTGACACACAAGCAAGAACTCGGAATCCTCGTGACACCAATGATGAATGGATATGATGTTATGTAATGTTGTCGTGTGACCTGCCACACAAACATAGACCTAAGTGTTGGAAATGCCCTAGTCCCGAGGCATTGGTCCTTGTGTTTGTATGATACATTTGGTACATTAATGTAAACTTTATGTATTATACAATTTGTGTCAAGGAGATAAAGGCATTAATCTATTTATTATATGTCTTGTGCTATATTTTAAATAGAGTATCCAATGGACATATCCATATCCATGTTGTCAAGTGTGAGGCACTTGGCAGTAAGACTGTGGATAGTGAAAACGATATGACCATAAAGTCATCCGTAGTCTGTCCCAATCATGGGAATGAATGGAACCAAAGACTATCATTAGCCTGGTTGTATGGCGGTGTCTTACCGGTCATAGAACATGGAATGTCAACTACGTTAATGGGTACATGCAAAAGGGCATGGTACTGGATTGATCCACTTAACGGGAATCTGCATGGTATAGTATCACAAATGATTCTCGTGTAGTACTTGTATAAGTCCTTCGACCGGACCATATGATGGTGCTGCATATGAGGTGGCACACTTTGGTGTACGCCCAACGGGCCTGTAAAAGGGTGCCAAGTACAGGTACATTCGGGTGTGTCAGTAAGCATGGCAGCACTATGGATATGCAGAAGGGAATGTCACTCAGTGATTCACTGAGACGATATCATCGGCCTCTTGAAGAATGTTACTGATAAGTGTGCGGCCGCACCCAAACAAGATTGGATCTTGTTTGTGAGCATCAGTTCATTCGGTATCAAGTCAAGGTCCAGACACAAGGAGGGTGATACTTCCATGCCTCTGTGTTGGACACCGATATCAGCGACATGGGATTTACAAGTTCAAACTACTGGGTTACGTTTTCAGTTGGACTGCTTACTCCGTCTTAATTGGGGGCTGCAGTGGCTTGCTAGAGTCCGCCTGCAGTCTGTGGGCCTTGGCCCACTGCCGACATAAAGACGGGCCCATTGGATCGTACACAATGAACGTCTGGACTTTAACTAGTCGGATTAAGTGTGTACTTGGAGTATACACGTTTGAAGAGAGAGAGATATATTAATTATATTATATGAATCAATTGGATTGATCAAAGTTATATAATTAATATTTATTTTGGCCTTCTCATAATTAATTCAATGAATTAATTTATGGGATTATTTCCTAGGTGGAAATATTATTATACATGTATAGGTTTACATGTATCTCATTTTATGTATGTCTAATTTAATCCCTTGATTAAATTACTAGGGCAAATGAATTTTAATTTAAATGTATGTAATATATTATATTGTATAATATATAAGCATACATGTTAAAGTAAAGTTGCATTTGAAATTAATTAAATCAAAGGAATTAAAATTGGGCTTAAAGCTTAAAATGAAAATGCCCACATTAAGTGGGATGTGTTGGCCGAAATTTTGGGCAAGGAAAGGAAAGAATTGTGAGTCATCTTAAGACAAAAGAAGATGGTGGAAAGGATGAGTCATGGATGACTTTAGGTGGCAAAGTTGGACTTTGCTTCATGAGATATTTTTTGGTCATTATTATGGTATGATGATGAGAAAAATATCCACCCCTTTCTCTTTCCTCTCTTGGCTGAATTGTTGGAGTATTGGTGAGTCATATTCTTGACTTTTTGGTATTATGGATGAAGATGAAGAAAAGGTGATGGTGAGTGATGGTGGTGAGTCACCATGGTGAGTCATTGGTTTGACTCATTGGTAGCAAGTTGGACTTTGCTCTTCCATCTCATCTCCTTTTCTTTCATGAGACATAATCACCATAAACTTGACTCCACTTTTGGCCGTCCATCACCCTTGCTTTAAGAGAAATTGGTTTTCTTTTAAAGTATGAATTTTGCCCACTTTTATGCATTATTTCTTTTGGAAAGAAATTGGATGCACACTTGAGAGAAACTTGGTTCTATCTTTGGCTAGATAGATTTTTCTTTTGGAAAGAAATTTGGACAGCCATATTTCCTCTTGTGGGCAGCCCTCTCTCCCTCTCTTCTTGTCATCCGAGTCGCTAGCACGGGTTTCGGTCCGAGAGCCGTTCGTGTACGCATCGGTGGAGGAAATCTACACTTGATTTCTGCAGTCTGCATCCGTCTCTTAGAGAGACTTTGTGGTGAGTTTTTGAAACCCTCCTTTTATGCTTTTAGTTTTTGGTTTTCACATCTTAAGCTCCTGGGCCGGATTCGAGGAAATCGACGCGTATTTCCGCTTTTATCGGTCGGTTTCCCGTGACGAATCCCAACAGTGGTATCAGAGCGGGCTTTTGATCCGTGGAAATCTTTAACTTGGCGAATCCCGTGTTTTAAAATTGGCGATTTTTGTGGACGGGATTTATTTTTGGTTTGGGGTTTGGCGATTTTGCCCCTTGAATTTTACTTATGGAAAATTATTTGCATATGGTTTATGCTTTATGTAATTTTCTATTTGTGAATTGTTTATGGATATTTTATTTTGCATATAGGTTTATGCTAGATTTATTTTTCCGTTGCATGATTTTATTTCTTGGTGATTTAATTTCATGTTGCTATTTTTGTTGCGGGAAAAAATCACGGACCGTTTCGGGGCGAAACGGGGGCAGCAGCCGCTGCCTGCGGCGCTAAGCGCCACAGGCAGCAGCTGCTGCTGGCTGCTGCCTCGGCAGCAGCTGGGCTGCTGCTGGCCAGCAGCTGCTGCTGGGCAGCAGCTGCTGCACGCCAGCAGCAGGGCTGCTGCGCGCAAGCAGCTGCTGCTGGGCAGCAGCTGCTGCACGCCAGCAGCAGGCTGCTGCTGGGCAGCGGGGCTGCTGCTGGGCAGCAGCGCCGTGGCTGCCCCGCGCGGCGGGCCGGGCCCATTTTTGGATTTGGCGGGTTTTTTTTGGGCCGGGCCGGATTTAAAATTTTAAAAATATGCGTGTTTAAATTTTGGTAATTTTTATACGCGTGGGATTTTAAAATTTTAATTGTTTTAAATTGTGCGTGTTTAATTTTGGAAATTTTATGCGCATGTTTTATGAATGGATTTATTTTTCGTTCATGCGATATTTATTTTGGAAATAAATACGGTTAATTGAAATTGGTTCGGGTTTTCTTGGCACGATTACCCGGACGGCTAATTTTGGAATTCATGGTTTCCCAATTGGATTGGGAGCAATTTTGCCTGGGTTGGAGGCCCAAAGCCCGCACGGGTTTAGAACCATGATCGGCCAAAATTTGGCGATTTCAAAATAATGGCTATGGACATATTTGAAATGGGATTAATTCATGCATTTAACATGTTTATAAATTGTATGTATTGGATACGTGTATGTATGATTAAGTGCATGAATGGATGTTTTGGGCCTTATTTATTCGGGTTGTAATATTCTTTTGGTAAATACGGCCTACGCGCCGTTTTTCTTTTATGTAATTTTATTTTATGTGTTTATTATGGAATTATGTAAAGAAGAAGAAGCCGATTGGATTGGCGTGCTAGAAGGATGAGGATGCAGCCCACCTGATGTCGTTCTAGTATAGGTTTACTAGAATTATATTAGGATGTAAATTTTGGCCCATAGCATTTCATTTTTTAATTATGCTTTATTTATTTACATGTGAGAATGTATGTACAAACCCAATTTCACCCGCCTATGCATCTAAGCCGTTATTAATTGAATCTAATAACCAAAAGGTAATTACTAAGTCTCTTAAAAGTGCTTCCCTCATTCATAACCTACTCGAAGTGGGGATAGGCCAGCTGTAGACCAACCCTCGTTGGATGCACTGGAGTATCGTCATTTTGTATTGGGTTGGAGTATTGGTTACTCTAACACTTGGATGGAGGTTTTGACTTAGCGTGGGTAGTAGGATGTTCCTGGCCCTAAGCACAGATGGGTAAGTGCCAACAGACCCATCAAACCGAGTCCCTAGGTTGGGATTGGACGGCGTTCCTACCTAAAAATTGGGGTATAGTTGTTCCAGGCCCTCGTCTGGCTATATCTTGATATAATATGGATCTCGGCCCATGAGCCCAACAACTCGAGTTAATTAATAACACGATTCATTATTAATTATAATATGGGAAGAACATGTTAAGTCCTTTATTTACACTCGTTTATTTTTCTGTGTAGAAACTAATGGCTTCGAACAATACTTTAACACTGCGACCTTTCTTGGAATGGGACAAGCTTTCTGGCCCTAACTTTTGGGACTGGTCTATGAATTTAAGGAAAGTTCTAAGACAAGAGTCCAAAGAGTATGTGCTCGAAAAGCCTGTACCGGCTGTGCCAACAGGAAGTAATCCACCGGCTGCCCAGCTGGAGGAATACTTGGCACATGTAAAAGATAACCGGGATGTGACATGCCTGATGTTGGCTAGTATGGTTCCTGAATTGCAAAAGCAGTTCATGGATCATCAGGCCTTTGCTATAATGACAACTCTTAACGAGATGTTTTATGAGCAAGCTTATCAGGAAAGGTACCTGATCAACAAGGCATTCCGCAGCTGTAAGATGGGAGCCGGGACATCTGTGAGTGCACACGTGCTCAAGATGAAGGGCTATCTGGATAATTTAGCCCGTCTCGGAACGCCTATCTCACGGGGGCTGGCGGTTAGCACGATCCTGGCTTCTTTACCGGATTCTTATGATCAATTCATCCTAAAGTTTTATAAGCAAGGGATGGATCGTACTGTTAGTGAGCTGCATTGGATGCTTCAGCTCGCTGAACTGTCGATCAAGAAGACTCCGCCGGTACTTGAGGTTAACAAGGGGAAACCTCATCTTGCTAAAGGCAAGGCAAAGGCCAAGGCCAAGGCTAAGGAAGCCAAGGCTAAAAAGGCTAAAGCCCAGCCCAAGGCCCGTTCCAAGGATGTCTGCTTCGGTTGCAAGCAGGCTGGTCATTGGAAAAGATCGTGTCCCAAGCTTTTGGGAGAGAAAAGGAAGACGCAAGGCGTGTCTTCATCAGGTATATATGTCATAGACATTAACCTCTGTTTCAACATCTTATGTATTGGATACTAGATGTGGTTCTCACATTTGTTGTAATGTGCAGGGACTTAAGAACAGGAGATCACTGGGATCGGGACAAGTGGACTTGCCGGTCATAAATGGAGCAAGAGTTGCTGCCATAGAGATCAGCCGGACCAGCTTATGATGCCTAGTAGATTAGTTTGTTACTGAAACTATGTTATTTTGTACCTGTTTTGTACAGGAATATTATTTCTGTTTCAGTTTTGGATATTTCTGGATGTACATTTACTATTGTTAATAGTAAAAAGGGTTTATCTAGAAAAGAATTATTTTATGGAGTGGCTCTATTAAATAATGTCTTTTATATCCTGGATTTAAATGAAACTAATCATGTCTATACTATACATACTTAAAGGGTTAAGCCTAACGAACTTAATCCGGTTTACCTTTGGCATTGTCATTTAGGCCACATAAATAAGAAACGCATAGCTAGGCTTCACATAGCTTGAATCCTAGGATCACTTGACATGGAGTCACTTGATATATGCGAGTCTTGTTTATAAGGTAAAATGACTAAAGAACCTTTTTGCAAGGGCCGCTAGCTTATTGGACCTAATGCATTGAGATGTATATGGACCGACAAGCATAGCAACCAAAGGTGAACATCTATACTTCGTATCCTTCACAGACAATTTCATCAGAAATGGCTACGCCTATGTAATGAAATCTAAGTCTGAGACCCTTGATAGGTTTAAGGGATTAAGGAACGAAGTACAGAACCAACTAGGCAGAAATATCAAAGCCTTTCGGTTGGACCGAGGTGGTGAGCATATAAGCCTATTGTTTGACTCATTATGAGAGAGCATGGAATAGTTCCACAGCTCACTCCTCCATGAACACCACAATGAAGTGGGGTGTCCAAACGGAGGAATAGGACCCTGTTGGACATGGTCCGCTCAAACGATGAGTCATGCCTCTCTCCCAATAAGTTTTAATGGATACGCTCTTGAGACAATGGCTCTCAATTTCAATTATACTCCGACTAAGGCTTTAGAAAGACTCCATTTGGAATATGGACAGGCAGGGTGCCTAATGTGTCTTTCTTGCGGATTTGGGGTTGTTATGCACAAGTCAAGAAATTGACTGTGAGCAAAACTAGAACCCAAAACCGACTAATGCCTGTTTGTGAGCTACCCTAGGGATACCAAAGGGTATTACTTCTACAACCCCGCTGAGAACAAGGTGTTCATGGCGCGAAAGGGGGTCCTTCTTGAAAAGGGGTTTCTTTCCAAGAAAGACAGTGGGAGCGATGTTGAACTTAGGGAAGTTCAAAGCTCACAAATTCCTGAAAAGGATAACTCGGAGACCAGGGTGAAGCTTCCAAAGGCGGAAGCACCAGCCCAGGTCACACAAGGACCTAAAAGGTATGGTAGGGATCATCAGGAACATGAGAAAATTGGTTTCTTGTTTCTAATGATTATGCTCATTTTGTCTTGGACAAAGAGGAGTACATAACCTACTAGTAGGCTATAGTTAGCCCACTGTCTGCCTTGGAGGCAGATATGCAATCTATGTACGATAATCAGGTTTGGAACCTGGTTGATCCACCTCCGGGTGCTAAGGTAATAGTTTGCAAGTGGTGCTATAAGCTATAGGCCGAAAATACCTTTAAGGGTGTGTATAAGAGGTTTAGTGGGAGCATAGTAATTTTCCTGGTATAACAAAGGGATGGCATCCTTCTAAGTTGAAGCGACATACCAACACTACAAAGGAATTGTAATGGTTGAGTAAGTGCTTCATAATGAAGGACTTAGGCGAAGCTGAGACGATCCTAGGGATCAGGATCTACAGGGATAGATCCAATCGGCTTCCAGGCCTAAGTCAGGCCAAGTACATAGACATAGTTCTGAAAAGATTCAGCATGGACTAGGCTAAGAAAGGTTTCTTGCCAATGGGTCATAAGCTGAAACTTAGTAAGAAGTACTGCCCTAAGGTAAGGCAGGACAGGGAGAACATGAAGTTGGTTCTACATGCTTCGGCTAGAGGATCAATCATGTATTCCATGCTATGTACAAGACCTGATGTCGGCTTTGCACTAAGTATGATAAGCCGGATCCTGAGTGGATCACTGGTAGGCTGTTAAAGCAATCCTGAAGTACCTTAATCGAACTAAGGATAGCTTCTTAGTGCATGATAGTCAGGAAGAGCAGTCAGTTACTAGGTACACTGATGCAAGCTTCCAGACTGACCAGGATGAATATAAGTCGCAGTATAGGTAAGTGTTCATGCCATATGGTGGTGCTGTTGTTGGAGAGGCTCCAAGTAATTGACCATCGCGGTTTCTATCACGGGAACTGAGTACATTGCAACGTGTGACATAGCTAGGGAAGCTATATGGATTGAGAAGTTTATCACGGAACTGGGGATAGTATCAACTATCCAGTAACCAGTTGATATCTTCTGTGACAACGCAGGGCTGTTGCACAAGCTATGTGCCCCGGTCACACATATACACGAAGCACGAACTCAGGGAGGTTCACCTATTGCGAGAAATCGCTGAGGGGGCGACATCTCATTACAAAGAGTGGACACCAAAGACAATGTCGCAGATCTTTTGACCAACATGCTTGGCTATGCCTATGCACGAAGGTTGTACTAGATCTATAGGGATTAGACCCATGCCTAGTAGGTACTAGTGCAAGTGGGAGATTGTTGGAAATGCCCTAGTCCCGAGGCATTGGTCCTTGTGTTTGTATGATACATTTGGTACATTAATGTAAACTTTATGTATTATACAATTTGTGTCAAGGAGATAAAGGCATTAATCTATTTATTATATGTCTTGTGCTATATTTTAAATAGAGTATCCAATGGACATATCCATATCCATGTTGTCAAGTGTGAGGCACTTGGCAGTAAGACTGTGGATAGTGAAAACGATATGACCATAAAGTCATCCGTAGTCTGTCCCAATCATGGGAATGAATGGAACCAAAGACTATCATTAGCCTGGTTGTATGGCGGTGTCTTACCGGTCATAGAACATGGAATGTCAACTACGTTAATGGGTACATGCAAAAGGGCATGGTACTGGATTGATCCACTTAACGGGAATCTGCATGGTATAGTATCACAAATGATTCTCGTGTAGTACTTGTATAAGTCCTTCGACCGGACCATATGATGGTGCTGCATGTGAGGTGGCACACTTTGGTGTACGCCCAACGGGCCTGTAAAAGGGTGCCAAGTACGGGTACATTCGGGTGTGTCAGTAAGCATGGCAGCACTATGGATATGCAGAAGGGAATGTCACTCAGTGATTCACTGAGACGATATCATCGGCCTCTTGAAGAATGTTACTGATAAGTGTGCGGCCGCACCCAAACAAGATTGGATCTTGTTTGTGAGCATCAGTTCATTCGGTATCAAGTCAAGGTCCAGACACAAGGAGGGTGATACTTCCATGCCTCTGTGTTGGACACCGATATCAGCGACATGGGATTTACAAGTTCAAACTACTGGGTTACGTTTTCAGTTGGACTGCTTACTCCGTCTTAATTGGGGGCTGCAGTGGCTTGCTAGAGTCCGCCTGCAGTCTGTGGGCCTTGGCCCACTGCCGACATAAAGACGGGCCCATTGGATCGTACACATTGAACGTCTGGACTTTAACTAGTCGGATTAAGTGTGTACTTGGAGTATACACGTTTGAAGAGAGAGAGATATATTAATTATATTATATGAATCAATTGGATTGATCAAAGTTATATAATTAATATTTATTTTGGCCTTCTCATAATTAATTCAATGAATTAATTTATGGGATTATTTCCTAGGTGGAAATATTATTATACATGTATAGGTTTACATGTATCTCATTTTATGTATGTCTAATTTAATCCCTTGATTAAATTACTAGGGCAAATGAATTTTAATTTAAATGTATGTAATATATTATATTGTATAATATATAAGCATACATGTTAAAGTAAAGTTGCATTTGAAATTAATTAAATCAAAGGAATTAAAATTGGGCTTAAAGCTTAAAATGAAAATGCCCACATTAAGTGGGATGTGTTGGCCGAAATTTTGGGCAAGGAAAGGAAAGAATTGTGAGTCATCTTAAGACAAAAGAAGATGGTGGAAAGGATGAGTCATGGATGACTTTAGGTGGCAAAGTTGGACTTTGCTTCATGAGATATTTTTTGGTCATTATTATGGTATGATGATGAGAAAAATATCCACCCCTTTCTCTTTCCTCTCTTGGCCGAATTGTTGGAGTATTGGTGAGTCATATTCTTGACTTTTTGGTATTATGGATGAAGATGAAGAAAAGGTGATGGTGAGTGATGGTGGTGAGTCACCATGGTGAGTCATTGGTTTGACTCATTGGTAGCAAGTTGGACTTTGCTCTTCCATCTCATCTCCTTTTCTTTCATGAGACATAATCACCATAAACTTGACTCCACTTTTGGCCGTCCATCACCCTTGCTTTAAGAGAAATTGGTTTTCTTTTAAAGTATGAATTTTGCCCACTTTTATGCATTATTTCTTTTGGAAAGAAATTGGATGCACACTTGAGAGAAACTTGGTTCTATCTTTGGCTAGATAGATTTTTCTTTTGGAAAGAAATTTGGACAGCCATATTTCCTCTTGTGGGCAGCCCTCTCTCCCTCTCTTCTTGTCATCCGAGTCGCTAGCACGGGTTTCGGTCCGAGAGCCGTTCGTGTACGCATCGGTGGAGGAAATCTACACTTGATTTCTGCAGTCTGCATCCGTCTCTTAGAGAGACTTTGTGGTGAGTTTTTGAAACCCTCCTTTTATGCTTTTAGTTTTTGGTTTTCACATCTTAAGCTCCTGGGCCGGATTCGAGGAAATCGACGCGTATTTCCGCTTTTATCGGTCGGTTTCCCGTGACGAATCCCAACACTAAGACCATTGTGGTCCTCTAGTGAATGACATGGTATAGTGGAATGGCCATGTGCAAATCGGTGCACGGGCAGAACACGGGTAGTTTTGGGACACCTGATATGTTATGAAATGAAATGATCATGATGGGCATACTCAGAACATCTTTTATTAAGTGTAATGGAATGAGACGACATGAATGTGCATGTCACACAAAATGCAAGTGGCTACAGGAGAAAAACGTGGTTAGGATGCATGACATATGGGATGATGTCGTGTGTGCTACATAGACATGTTAACATATGAGATGTAAATGGCACATAATTAAATATATTGCTCATAATCCGTCATTAAAAATGTCTCCCTCAACATAGCCCTCATCCGTTGCCAAGATCAAATTGGATCTTCCCCCTCTTCTTCTAGCTTCAATACATTGATCCCACCATACTAAAGCTTGTCCCTTCAACCAATAAGCAATAAGTTTAACTTTCTAGTGTTCCAGAAGCTCCGCATGCTCAAAGAATCTCTCAACCTCTGATAACCAATTTAAAAATCCTTCAAATCCAAATCTCCACTATATGAAGGCAAATAAATTTTAATCTTATAAGCCTTATCCCTATCATATAATTACTTAAGTTGGTTTCTTTTAAATCCACCTCCTCAATGTACATCTCTATCAACATATCCTCCATTCTTCTTGGCATGACCAAAACCATTTCCACTAAAATCTCTACCATCCGCTCTACCATAACTAAAATTATCCATACCAATATTCTTCCCAGATCCCTTTGTAAGCCCAACATCATTTCTTCCAACATACATGTCATTATCATCATCTCCTCCTTCATCTCCATCTCCATTTCTAGGTGGAGGTCTAGCATGTTTTTGAATAGCTTCAAGAAGCTACCCTCTCAAATCATTCATGCTATTTCTTAAGGCTTGTGACTCATTTCTAGTCTCTTGCCTTAAATCTTCAATTTGCTTCTTCAAAACTTCCATTTGCTTCTCAAAAGCTTCCATTTGTTGTTGAGTTACTCTTGGTGGAACCATAGCTTCAAAGAGGTTTCGGGTTAGGAAACAATGAGGCTTTGATACCAATTGATATGGATTAGAAATAGATGAGAGAAAGAAATTTGAGTGATTTTAACCTTAAATCACCAAAGAAATTGAACAAAGCTCAAAGAGCTTCAATGGAGAGGAAATTCTCTTAAATAGGGCTTGAAACCCTTGATTTTAATTGCATAAATGTCAAAAGATGGCTGCCAATATAAGATAAGGATGTGTTTATAGCTAGGGCAACTAGTGAAAATGAAAAGACTAAAATAGCCTTAGTAATGTTAAAACAGTAAATAACTAGAAATTAAAAAAACACAATTCTGGGTGTTGGCGTCACTTTAAGGCATGACCATGCCTTGCGGAGAGTCCTGACCTGCTTTTGTTTAGCTTAAGGCATAACATGCCTTGCGGAGAGTTGTCTCCTAATGTCCTTATCAGATCAGGTTTATCACAACACCTTTTATATTTCATGTATCCATGTATGAGTACATATATCATATAAATCACATGTCATGTAATTCACAAGTATCCATATATAAGAATTCTCATCAATTCCATATATCACATATATATTCAACTCATCACATACAAAAGTCATATACATTTATTTCAACCTATCATAGTAGCACAGATCATCAAATATTCATATAATATCACAAAATCACATATAAATTCATATCAAGTTTATACTAAGAAAATTAACAATTAATGTCCTTGAAAGCAGCTTGTATCCTCTTCTAAAATACCTTCACGATTTTGAGCTTCTATAAATATAACTTCATATTAAATACAAATATATCATGTTTTTCCTTTCTATGAAAATACTCTTTTACACAACTATCTTACTTTTATATTGGTTCTCATGACCTTACTAAACTTAAAAATTCATAAGTTTCTACTTACATACCCAAATGACTTGATTCTTGTTTATTTTACGCCTAACATATAGGGGTATAACATACTGAAACTACATAATTTTCTAACCAAATACGATTATTATGATATTTACTTCTAAGCCCTATTTTTGCCCAGTTTCACATGTACAACTTCTAGTGAAGCACTTATAACTTTGTTTAAACAATATGGATCAAGCAAATTCTTTTTTGTTCTTAAACTAGATGCATAAGAGAATCCCATATCCGAAAATAAGAGTTTTCCAGACATTAGAACCATTATGAAATAATTTCCAATCTGATCGTAATCCTGTATACATGCAATTTTGAGCATATCACCTTCCAAAAATCCTAGTTTCCACCACACTTACTTAAAAATAACAACTTTACATACATATTCCTAAGACATAGATGAAAAATTCATTACTTTACAACTATTTCATATTCTACTTCTAATAATACAAAATTAAAATCACAAGTTACATGAACTTAACTCTTCCTTCTACTTCTCTATTTCTTCCTTATTTCTCTTTTTTTGTCTTCTCCTTCTTCTCTTGTATATTTTTTTGAAAATTCTCCAGATTTTTTATATGCCTAACAAGACTTATCTTAACCCTTTCCATCCTTATCTCTCCTTCATTGTACCCTAAATTCACCACCCAATAATAATAATAATAACAATAATAGTAGTAGTAATAATAATAATGATAATAATAATGTCAATTGCAGAGATTTCAATCTCTAATAACAAATGTATAGCAAAATATCCTTTTTGCTCTCTTCATTCTAAAGTTATTCAATTAAGTCCTTAAACATTTAAGACACATTTAATCTCTAGTGTTGTATTTTCATATAGTCAAAAGGGTACTTAATACCTATTTTTACCTTACTTTATAACATGTACGATGCAAATGTATTCTCTAGTTTATCTAATTGTGACATGTAATGAACGTGTACAAATGCCAAATAAATGCACTAAAAATGGGATGTTACAAAATATATAGTCTATGAACCCCTGAACTTTTTTTGCTTACACAATGCCAACACAAATGTTATGCTACGGAATATACAACGATATAGATAGATGTCTTGCCACTCATTCATTAGGTTACTACGTGTCCTAATGTTGGTTATAGAAAACTGGATTAAATTTAGGAAAGAGAAAATCCAGGGTGCCCCATATTTTTACACAAATCTCCCAAAGAATGGTGTCAATGTTCTGCTCTAGATGGGTTCATTTCATTCTAGAGCCAAATGCCCATCGTTGAAGGACTTCCGCAATTTGAATTGTATCTGTCATGACACATGAAACTAGAGATAAAGATCTTGGTCTGAACAATGCAACAAAAGTTAATCACAGTGAGTCAGTACTGTTAGGGACCTATATGATTAAATGTATTTGATTGTATTTATTTGTATATATATGTTACAGCTTGGTGTAATTATGTACTTTTACATAATTAGTATATATATCAGTACCACCTCTCATCTATATTTTAGATTGAGAGTTTACATAAAACCCTAATTATTTTATGGTATCAGAGCCTAAAAAGGCATAATAGCCGACCTAGCCAACGTAACCGCCCGCCGCCCCCCTCTCTTCATCATGTCAACGGAATCAGCCCTCATCACTGTTGCCACTCCAGCAATTATGGCCGGCGTCCCCACCACGTTACCGTCCGTCTCCCACTCTCTTCCACTCAAGTTAGATTCGAGTAATTTTGTGTTATGGAAAACTTTAATTATCCCTATGTTGGCTGGTTGTGATCTTGTTCATCATGTGGATGGAACAGCCGTGATTCCGGCAGAAAGACTAGAAAATGATACTCTTAATCCGGTATATCAAGCATGGCATCGCCAGGACCAACAGGTACTGAGCTGGTTACTGAATTCTATTTCTCCTACTATTCTTCCTCAAGTTATTGGAGTCAAATAGGCTAGAGAAGCCTGGGTTAAGTTGGAAAGCGCCTATGCATCTGGCTCAAGGGCGCAAATTTGGGAATTAAAGCAACAACTGCATTCCTTGGTAAAAGGTGAAGGTGAATCTGTCTCTAATTTTATGCAGCGGGCAAAATTGATTGCTGACCACTTGGCTTTGTTGCAATATCCGGTTTCGGATGAGGATCTTGTTGATGCAATTTTGGATGGCCTTCGGGGCTCTTTCCGTGATTTTTCTAAAAGCTTGGTATCTAAATTGATCTCGTATGATGATTTATACGGGTTACTTTTGACGGAAGAACGTCACATTAGAAGAGAGAAAGCTGTTTCGGAAGATATTAATGCGCCAACAACCCATTACACCACCAAACAGCCAGCTGCCGGCGGGAGAGGCAGAGGCCGTGGGCATCATCCGGGCTATCAAGGGTAGCAGTGTTCTTTGCACTTCACTCCCCGCCAGCAGCACACGTCTGGCTTCACTTCCGGCCAGGGACAGCCGAGTTACCGTCCCCCACATGGACAGCACGCCTAAGCTGCTCCTATTGCTGTACCATAAGTTACTTGCCACAATTGTCGCAGATTTGGTCATTATTCAAGGCAATGCCCTACACCTAGACTCAACACTCAGCGTCCTCAATCCTATCCCCAATCCAATCACACTACCATTAGCCCTACGGACTCCATTTGGATCATGGACAGCGGGGCTACTCATCACCTTACATCGGATTTGGGACACCTCAAATTGCACTCTGAATACTCAGGTCCAAAAGAGGTTCATCTAGGTAATGGCTCTTCCCTCCCTATTAAAAATGTTGGTACTTCATGCATTCCGGTTCCTAATCGTAATGCTCTTAAATTGTCTCAAGTATTGCATGTTCCTGCATCACATTTTAATATGATTTCTGTTAGTGCACTAACCCATTCTAACGATGTCTCCGGTGAATTCTTTGACAAATATTTTTTGGTGAAGGACCTGAATTCCAAACAGGTACTCCTTCGAGGGCCAAATAGGAATGGACTCTATGCTATGCCGTTAGTGCTGCCCACTTCAATCAAGTCGCACCTTACCTCCTTGTCCACTTGGCATGAGAGACTTGGACATCCGGCGTCGTCTGTAGTTAGTCATATTTTGAGAAATAATCAAATTCAGTTTTCTAATAAATCTGATCGCAATGTTTGTGCTTGTTGTGCGGTCAGTAAGAGTCATCGTTTACCTTTTGAATTGTCTTCGTCTATTGTTGATGGTCCTTTGGATCTTATTTGTTCGGATGTTTGGGGTCCAGCCCCAGTTAAATCTCATGATGGTTTTTCTTATTATCTCTTGTTCTATGATCATTATAGCAAATATTTTTGGATTTATTTTTTGCATTCGAAATCTGAAGTGCTGAATATGTTTATTAAATTTCGTTCGGTGGTTGAAAAATTTTTTGGCCGCCCTATTAAAGTTTTTCAATCTGATGGGGGTGGTGAATATATTGGCATGAAAACTTATCTCTCTCAAAATGGTATACAACATCGCATGTCTTGTCTGTACACCCCAGAGCAAAACGGGGCAGCGGAGAGAAAACATCGTCATGTTGCTGAAACGGGTCTTGCCTTACTTAATCGGGCGAATTCGCCTATGTCTTTTTGGTCTTATGCTTTTGATACTGCTGTGTACCTTATTAATCGTATGCCTTCTCCAGTTATGCATAATGTTTCTCCTTACTTTCGTCTCTTTGGTTGTCAGCCTGACTATTTATTTCTTCGTATTTTCGGTTGTCTTTGCTATCCATGGTTGCGCCCTTATTTGTCACATACACTTAATTATTACTCTCGTAAATGTATCTTTCTAGGCTATAGCAAGAGTCATAAGGATTATCATTGCTATGATCCCGTGTCCGAAAAATTCTTTGTCTCACGCCTTGTACTTTTTGATGAACAGGTGTTCCCTTATCCGGAGTTGTCCTCGTCTAATTCTCCTGATCCAAGTGCTCCTCCGCCTCTTTTTCCAGTGGTCCATTTGCTACCGAATTAGACCACCCAACCACTTACCCATGCACCCACACCCGCTCCCACCTCCTCACCCGTACCTACCCCGCTGAACAAACCACCCGCCCCACCTGTCACCAATTTACCTGAACCTTCAGCCCAGGCCCACCCACCTTGCCTGCCCATTCCACCCTCTGCTCCCACCACCGAAACCACCTCACCTGGCCTTTCTCTCATGGTTGATCTTCAACAATACTCATCCGCAGCTCCTTCATCCCAGCAAGCCGCGAATACTGACCTTCCCACTGTTATGGGTAACAAAAATATTCAGCTCCAGCCCCGGTGCGTCGTATGGTGACACGAATGATGTTGGGCAAGCTACCTCCTCGTTCTTGTCTGACCTCTATTGCTCCCCAATATCCCTATTATTACAGTGAAGCAGTGAAGAGCCCACACTGGCGTCAGGCAATGGCTGAAGAATTTTCAGCATTAATTTCTAATGGGACTTGGGAACGTGTTCCATCCTCACAAGCAACTAACGTCATTAGATGTAAATGGGTTTTCAAGACAAAGTTAAAGCCCGATGGTTCAATTGAGCGCTATAAAGCGCGCTTGGTTGCAAAGGGATTTCATCAATGTCCGGGTATGGATTTTCATGACACCTTTAGTCCAGTGGTCAAGCCCACCACCATCCGATTATTGCTCTCTCTTGCTGTCTCTTTTAATTAGTTTATTACTCATTTGGATGCGTCCAATGCCTTTCTACATGGAGATTTGGATGAACCCATTTTCATGGAGCAACCGGTTGGTTTTATTGATCCCAACTTTCCCAACTATGTGTGTCGGCTTCGGAAATCTCTGTATGGTTTGAAGTAGTCCCCCAGGATGTGGCACCATCGGCTGACCCAGGTCCTAGTTGGTTTTGGTTTTCAGTGCTCTCGAGCTGATGTTTCGCTCTATTTTCTTCGTTGGGGTTCGATTGCTCTGTTTTGTTTGATTTATGTGGATGATCTCTTGATTTTGGGGAATGATTCAGCCCTTGCTTCTACTTTGATTCATCATTTGCAATCTCAATTTGCTATCAAGGACCTTGGCCCTGCTAAATATTTTTTGGGGGTTGAAATTGTTCGGCAGAAAGACTATTTATTTTTGGTGCAGCTCAAGTACATTCATGAGCTTCTCACCTGGTATCGCATGTTGGAATCCAAACCCGTGACCACTCCAGCTAGTTACGCCGACAGGTTGTCACTTAAGGGTGGTTCTCTGCTGGATGATGCTACTCTTTATCGTAGTTTAGTTGGAGGTCTTCAGTATCTCACTATTACCCGTCCTGACATTGCCTTTGCTGTACATCGAGTAGCTCAATTCATGCACGCTCCCTCCACTCTTCATTGGCAGGCCCTGAAACGGATTCTTCGCTATCTCCGAGCTACGGCCTCCTTTAGCTTGCGCTATCAGCCTCAGGGCTCGTTAGCCTTACATGCATTTTCTGACTCTGATTGGGGGGGTGATGTTGATGACCGACACTCCACGTTTGGTTTTGCTGTTTTCCATGGTACTAATCTGATCTCATAGGCATCCCGGAAACAACGAACTGTGTCTCGTTCCTCCACTGAAGCCGAATATAGAGCCCTAGCCACCACCACTTCTGAACTTTCATGGCTTGAGATGCTTTTATTGGAAATTGGTTTCCCTGTGCCTACGGCTCCTACTCTTTGGTGTGACAACCTTAGTTCCACCTTTCTCACAGCTGATCCGGTCTTCCACTCTTGGACTAAACACCTGGAATTGGATTTTCACTTTGTTCGTGAACGGGTGGCATCGAAGCAGCTTCGGGTTCGGTATATATCCACTGATGACCAGACGGCTGATATTCTTACCAAACCGCTACACAAGACTCGGTTTCATCTACTGCGTGACAATTTGGCTGTGCTCTCCGCCCCAGCTCAACATGCGGGGGAGTGTTAAGGACCTATATGATTAAATGTATTTGATTGTATTTATTTGTATATATATCGATATCTATGTTATAGCTTGGTGTAATTATGTACTTTTACAAAATTAGTATATATATCAGTACCACCTCTCATCTATATTTTAGATTGAGAGTTTACACAAAACCCTAATTGTTTTAAGTACTACAAAAGGCCTAGTTGCATTGATGCACATAAAGAGATGAACCACAACATCAAATTTTTCCTACAGTAATTGAAATGGATATTCTAATCATTAAATAGTTATATAATTATTATTTTTGTTTTATATCAATGAATTACAATGACTAAGTTTGTTTATAACTGAAATTCACCAAATCACTAATTTATATATACAATGACACACGTGCATATATGATCTTCGTGATAATTGTCAATCTCGCTCTAAGAATGTGCCCTCCTTTGAACAAATATTACGACCATGAACAATCTTACCAAGAAACTTTGAGAAAGAATTGAGATTCTCTCTAGCAGCTCTGTTGTTATAAAACTCTATGTTTAATTTTTTTCCCTTTCTGCAAACTTGCAACTTTTTGCATAAATTTTTTCCGATAGCTCTCTTCTTTTTCTTCATTGGAGAGACCCCTAACAATAGGTGTAGGGGTAGAACATTATAATCTCCACTACTGCAAATATCCATCTTATACTAGTGCAAATATTCCTATAGAACATGGTGTCTTTATACAAAATAACATGCAATTCGTAAATCACATTATACACATTATATAAAATGCAATTCGTAAATCACATTATATAAACATAAAATCTTATATTGTTTTGTAAGATGAAAAATCATCATCACTATTGGGTTTATCTATGAAGGGAATGGTGAGTGGTCGCAAGGGATAACTTTGTTCTAAGAAACAGTCAAACTTATGATTCCGCTTGCAATTGGTGCCCTACAGGGACCAAATTTTTTGTCCCTTCGTAAAAAGTTGGTCACTAAAAATCCATATTCTTGTAGTGATACACAAATTCAACTTGTTACTCCGTCCGTTTTGTATTGTACGACTTTCTATGATTTCTACTTTATTCTACATTTTATATTATTAACTAGATTATGACCCGTGCAATGTACAAATTTATTTAATTTTTTTTTTTATTGTGAATATAAAGATTACATTAGTACACTTTTAGAAAGTAAATAATAAATATTTTATAATTAAATACATATACTTTTTACTATAAATTGATTTAAGGCAAACAAAATTCAATTGTCAAAGATTTTTTAATTCATTTTTTTATGAGAGTTTTCAAGAAAAATGATAAGTAGACTATTACATCCTAGTAAATGAATATTTGATTAACTAATATACTTGAGTAATTTTGTATTGATTTGAGCTATAACGATAAAATAATAATTTTGCTAAATGTATAAAATAATAGTTTTTAAAAAATTTCTTAAGGCCTAATGAAATTAAAAATATTAATATACTAAAAAACAATCCATAAATAATTAATAAAATTACAATACTTTTCAGATAACTTCAACTTTTTAAATTTTATATTTTGTTAAAATATGCAAATTAAATTCAATCTCGTAATTAATTTCTTAAGAAATACCAATGAAGCTAGCTGTAAAGACATACATCCATTGATATGTTCCCCCCATTTGTGTTATTGATAGATTGACAATGGCGTCATAAATGTTCTTTTACGATAAACTTAAGGGGTAAAGGGCTAAAACAAATGAAAATAACAAACAAAATTCCCTCATTTTGTACCAATTGATTTCAGGTAACAATTTGAAATTATCACCAGCAATCAAGAATCACACAACAATATATCATTATAATGTTTTATTATTTCCATTAAATGATAAACGTTTTAATTGTAATATTTTAATTGCAATTAAATAATAAAAAAAACTTCAATTTCAATCATTCAAATTAACACAAATTTAAATTAAATTGCATAAAAATCACATTTTTTAATTAACTAATCAAACTTTAGTTTTGTCTTTTTGAAAAATATATAAAATTTAACAGATGTATTTAAACAAATACTGTATTAATAAATTTCAATTGATTAAATAAAGCAATTTTTTGTTTAATTCTTCGGGACAAAAAGTCACTACGACATATAAACATATATATAAACAAAAAAAATATTAAAATAAAACGTAAAATGTTTACAACATAATTTATCTATTGTTGTAATCTATGTAATTCAAGTTTGGATTTTGAGGGAAGAATAGAAGAGAAAAAACTATAAAAATTAACACCAAATCAATCAAACTTAGTGATAGAGAAGAAAAGAATAAAAGCTAAATGATGAATAAGTTGAAATTAATAAGTAAACGTTAGGGAAAAGAAGATAATGGAACTTCGGAATGCAAATATTCCTATTACAGGCACTATATGTTGGCAACTTCAATCAGCATATTCCCAGTCAAGAAAATGATAAAATGAATTACATCACTCATGTTAAGAAAATTAAAAAAAAAAAAAAAACTGATTCTGAATACCATTCTATAAGAAACCTTTAGGATGAGCCATTTTCTACGTGTCTAAACTAATCTGGGTTCAAACATGGTCTTTTAAGAATATAAAGAAGAGAAAACAAAGCACTTAACCTTAGTTAAATAACGAACAGAAAAAGTGTTTACTTCGAGCAAACACATGGGACGAAAAATAAAAAATGGCCACGGCATGTTTGATGTAATCAAATTCAAGATCACAGGAACAACTGAAAAAAGTGAGTAAAAAAAAAAAAAAAAAAGTGAAAGAAGAAGAAAAAGTGCTTTCATAATTTTAACCATCTTGTGAAATTTTTATATATTTCTGTTTTATTTTAAGAATAGACATCATTAGTGTATTCACCTCTTCAATACTCTTCTAATTGAAATTATTAAGAGTCAAATTTCAACTGAAATTTCTTCATGATACAAAAATGTAAAAGATATTCACTAATATCTCAAAATATGAATGACTGAATTACTACTAATTATCTAATTACACAGCTTGATTAGAAGCTCAATCAATGTAAAATGCCAAACATGAACAGAGTCATAAGAAAAGCACAATATATAGTATTCACAAATAATGTTACTTGAACTGTCATCTGGATGAAAGTGTCACAGAATATCCAAGTTCTAATCTCATTCGAGCATTGAATAGCCCCTGAGGCACTAATTGATTCCCATATTTAGATTATGCTCACTAAAACTCAATTAAACAAACCAGGAAAACTTCAACTTGCAGTAGAAAAAGCCAGAGGAGGGAAAGGGACACACATAATTACATAAAAAAACACATATTCCCAAGAGATTTCTTTTTGTTATTTGATTTGGATTTAATTTAAATAGGCTTGGATACTGATTTTGTTAATTTAATTGGGAATTAGCTATCATTAATTCTAATTTAGTTAATTGATTGCCATATAACATATTAAATCGATTTCTAAATTTGTAAGCTATAATTTAACTTTGGTTAATTTTCTAAATTAAAAAAACAACCAAGGATAGTTTTCAATTAATCTGTTAAATTAATTTTGATATCCTTATTTGATTGCACATTTAAGAACTTGTTTCCAATTTTGTTTTAGCTATAATTTAGATTTGTCTATTTGTCTGATTTTAAAAAAAAAAAAAAAAAGAAATTAAGGATACTACAACTCAAAAAGGAAAAACAAAAAAAGAAAGCTTACAATTAAGCCCTACCTCTTGCCTTGGAAGTTGCCATTACCAAAATTTCGGAGAGAATTGACTTTGGATTTTATTGCAAGCTGAGCTGCAAATCTGCAAAGTTATAATATGATTAGGAATGTGAGTGATGCACCAACATTATCTGTTGAAACAAGGAAAGTACAAACAAATATCAAATTCTAATGCAAACAACGCCTCTAGAATTCATATAGTGATAGAAAGAACCGCAGTGTTTCACTTTATCAACTTAAAAAGCAAGTCAATACTCTCACGATTAAATTAGCCCCAAATATCAAAAGTCCAATATATGAGGTCGGCAAGTTAATAGAATTAACCTTCATACTTTAGGTAGAATCCATCCAAACAAAGTGCCATCTTTGGTCCATGCAGTGCTGTCAATCTGCGGAACTGCAAAAAGAAAGATTATGAGATAAGCAACTCAAACTCTTCTTTTCTAACAATTCAACTTGATTATAGGCAAATTTAACATGCATTTCTCTACCCCCAATCCTTTAAATCGTCGGACCATTTGACACATGTATGATCTAACATGTTGGGGTGGTCTAATAATAAAGAATCCTATTAAAGTTAAACTAATGATCTAAATTCAATGCAGAGCAAAATAATCTATATATTACTAGGCATCTTAATAATTAAAATCTTTTGCAAAGATAAGGTATATACAAATAGAGATCCTTTCAACTCCAGTAATATGCAAAGAATTTCTAATCAGAATTATAGAGCAACTTAATTCGAACTGATGCCTACCAAATTAACTCTATGAAGTTGAATAATAACAAAAAATAAGAAAAGGATGTCTAATAAGAACCATCAAATAAACAGTGAAATAAAAAAAAAAATACCTTCAAAATACATCTGGACTCAAAATTAGATTATGAGCTGCTATAAACATAGAAAAGCATAACAATAAATTGAACTACTAAGTTAGATGTTCATCAATTGAGGTACCATAATGTTTGAAGCATAAGCATTAAGGTAGTCTCAAATCTCATCCTCCCATGGTTCATCAGGGTGAATTTTTAGGTGTACTTTCTAACTGTAAGTAGTAGAAAAACAGAAAATATTTAGTAAAAGCCACAACTTCTTTCATAAAGCTACTCACTTTCTACTTTTTCTTAGTAAATTATATCAACCTATGTTTTTTGCTACATTATATTTAGAATGTTAATGAAAAAAATTTGTCAAAATGCTTTGTACAAAAAGGAAAGCAAGATTTGATCTTCGTGACAGCAAGGAAATCAAAGTAAGAACATTGTTTATAGGAATGAAAGATTTGCAACTTACCAAATAATATTGATGGCATAATGGAAAATTCCCTAGCAAGCGAAGATTCCAGTATTGGGCAGACTGCAATTCTTCCATATCAAGGAGTCTATATCCTAATCAGGATAGAACTCTGCAAAGGTACTATTTTACTCTAATTAGGAATATTTCCTATTGGTCAAATAAGAAAATCAATTCTAATCTAATTAGGACAGTTTGGAGCCTATATAAAGGCTCTCTAGTTCAAAAGGTATACACAAAAAAAATTCTCTTATTTCTACTCTACTGCTTCTTGATCTCTTACTGACTTGAGCGTCGGAGTATCTTCATTTTGTTTTGCAGGTCCTGACCTAGTCTTCCTCAAAACGAGAAACCCCCTAGCGGGTATGAATTTTCACATAATTCATCATTGGTGTGGTGAGCGTGGACTAGTTGAATCAATAACTTCATCGAGTTCAGAACAAGCAAAACCCTACAAACTTGAAAGGAAAAACCTATAGCATGTTCCTAAAAGTGGTGGGTCTGTTCATGTGAAGGACCTTGGCCTGGTCCCAAACAGAGTAGTGCAGGAAAGGTTAAGGCACAACAATGCTGGAAACCGAATCAAATCCTTAACAAGGAAAATTGCTCTTCATCCAGTCAAACACATACCACATGTGGACCAAGCCGCATTCAGCTTAGAATAACTTTCAACCTTAAAAGGCTTGAACCAGACTGAGGGAGGACTTCTGATGGCATAATGGAAAATTCTCTAGCAAGTGAAGAATTCAGTATTGGGCAGACTACAATCCTTCCATATCAAGGAATCTATATCCTAATCAGGATAGAACTCCGCAAAGGTACTATTTTACTCTAATTAGGAATCTTTCCTATTTGTCAAATAAGAATATCTTAGGTTTGATATTCTTATTTGACCAATAGGAAAGATTCCTAATTAGAGTAAAATAGTACCTTTGCGGAGTTCTATCCTGATTAGGATATAGATTCCTTGATATGGAAGGGTTGTAGTCTGCCCAATACTGAATTCTTCGCTTGCTAGAGAATTTTCCATTATACCATCAAATATTACCACTGATATTAGAAACTTTGGTCTTCAGAGATTGGAATGAAAGATTGGTAAATTTATTAACACTTAAATCAGACAGCAATGGAAGAAAGAAATTTTTAAAGGAATGAAAGATTAGTGAATTACCATTAACACACACTTTGATCTCTACAGAATTCAAATAGGAACACACAAAGAAGAAACTCTAACTCCTCACCACCAAATGAGAAACAATGATAGTCACTTGAGGTTCAACACATAATCCCACTCTTCAATTACACAAAACTAATCACTTTAAGCCAAAAAAGAAAAGATTTGAAGAAAGAAACAACCTTACCTGCATATGGCGAAGCTTAAATAGGCGAGAAGACTAAGCAAGACTAAAAAAGAAATGAAAAAAAAATCAATAATGTAATGAAATGAATACATGAAAAGCATTAAATCATAAAATTAAAAGAAAAAAGAAAAGGCAAAGGTTAAGAAAACCCAATAGACTGAATCTCAATTCTATCTCCTAACGTTGCTTTTAGTAATTACAATCTAGCAATTTCATTTAAATAACTGAAATTGATACTAAAAATCTATATGTAAAGCAATAACCAGAGCAACGAAACTCATTGAATGAACCACGAACATACTTATCTAAGAAGATAGACAAATAAGGAAAATCATAAGCGAAGTGTTATGTGTCCAAGCCATATTTGTGGCCCTTTTATTTTTATTTTATTTTATTTTTTTTTATTTTTTTTATTTTTTTTTTTTTTGGCTTCTTTAAGATCTTTGGACTGAGGAGTATTTAAGGGATTGAGCTGTCTTTTTTCTTACAAGAAGTTGAAAAGTTTGAGAGGAAAAAACAAACAATCAAAAGAAAGAAAATCTATATTTGTTCATCCGACCAGCTTCACACTCTTTTGCCATTTCCTAGAGTTCTGACCGTTAGATCGCCGTGCAATTTGATCTGCATCTTTCTAACATCTGTACCCTCATTCTGAACGGTGGAGATTGCCGTTCGAGTTTCAGAGGCCATTTTCATCAAGTCGACATATTGTTGGTTGTTTATTGTTCCTTTTTGTGGTATTCCTAGAGTTCTTCTTTTCTTGTAGTTGTGATGTTTGTTGGTGGGTTATAGACCACTGTGAGACTGTATTTGGTGTATTGTCCCTTAATTTTACAATAATAAGAGAAGAAGAGTGGACTCCTCAAAAGTCTCATGGTTTTTCCTCTTCACACCGAAGAGGTTTTCCACGTATAAATCATGTGTTATTTGATAGAGTTTTATTCTTCCATTCTTGCTTTTATATTTGTTTAATTCGGTTGGTGGATTGGGTTATGTTATTTGGTTTATTGTCATGGAGATTGATCCTTATGAGTGTAGTTGGTTTTGGTTTTGGGTCCTTCACGAAGAACAAAAATTTAAAAGTAAAAGAATTCACCAAAATGCCATCATGGTTGCCATGATCGATTAGATAACTCCTAGCAAACCAACGATTCACAAATGCGTAAGGTGGTGCAAAGAGAGAGAAAGGAGAAGGTAGAGGCGCAATGACAAAAAGGAGAAAAGCATGGCAAAGAGAGAGAACAGCAGCACAGACAAAGAGTGAGGATGAGATGCCATAGAGAAATGTGTTACTTTGCATAGATAGATAGGGGAGAAAGAAGATTTTGAGGCAAAGAAGGAATATGAAAGTGGATGAGATCCTGCGAATTAATTTTAGGAAAAATAAAAGATTACTCTTTATTTTAATAATTAAACAATATATATATATATATATATATATACTAGTCCATTACCTGTGCCTTGCACGGATGGTTTTAAAAAATTATATTCTTTTGTATGAAAACATTAAATTTATAAGAAAGTTTAATATGCACCCTACAATATGTATTTTTAAACACATTACTAAATTTTTATATGTAAAAAATAAACCGATAGATAATTTAAAAAAAGGGACTAATTAGAAGAAACAATTATCTATAAATTATTAAAAACTTCTTTGAATACAACATTTTGAATACAGTTACATATTGTCTTTATTGTCGCTAACAAGAATCTTCAATCCACTTTTGCTTTTAACTCTGAATACAACAACATACATTTGACCATTACTGACAACAAAGAGAGGAGGATATAAACTCACATGTGAAAGTGATTGTCCTTAACTTTTGTTTATTGTCATGGCGAAACAAACAGCCAAAGGATATTGTCTTCTTAGGAATACACTTGGCCCTTTTCTTATTATCCCTTGCTCCATTCTTAGTAGAACAAATGAAACTCTTGGAAAGATACTATAAATAATTTTACTGCAAATATCTTTAAATTCATTTCTTTGTGAGAGTTGTCAAGGAGAACATAAAGTACACTGCAAAAATAATACCAGAGCATATATACTTGTGTTCTGTTAAATAGAGTTGAAAAAAATATATATCCAATAAACTTTGGCAATAGTTAGGTTAGGAGTATTGAGTTATAATTAGTTAGTATATACGGTTATTAAGTTAGGTTAAATAAGCTAAACTGTGTCGATATTATTGACTCTTTCATAATATTCAATAAGAATTACCCAGTTTATTCTTTTTTTTTTTAATATATTGTTCAACTCTATTCTATTTGTTTCTTCTTTCAATCTTGAGAGGAGCTAACAAAAAGAAGTAACAAAATATTAATTTACTTTCCCAATTGATAGGCGCACAGAGATGCCCTAGATAATGCTATTAAATTAACCTTCAATCAATATTCAAAATGTAAAAAATCGGCTTAATTTAGTAATAGATATACACAATATGGCCCGTAATGTATCCATAATCCAACTTGAAATGAGAATAGAATGAGAAAAAAGAAAGACACGGAGTTTCAATTAAGATAGCACATCCAAAGTTTCAAAAAATGCAAATTGTGCCCCCATAAATTAAGGTCATTACCAAAGCCACACAAAGTCCAGCTAGAAAAGCCTACCCTCTACCATCTAAATCATTAATATAAGCCTTCAATGTTGATCTTGGCGGGTTCAGTACAGACCGATGAAGAAAAGTGATACTTCAAATGATGGCAAGCACAAAGTAGGAGACTGAAAGGCCAAAAGAATGCACTATAACCTACCAATTTTGGACCCCTGGTCTCGAAGTGTACCATTGATCAATTTTTTTCAAGTTGAAAGATTGTGAGAAGCGTGAGAAGCATAAACCATAAAAGAAAGTTAGGTTGAATACTCAAAATAGCATACTAAACCTTATCTTATCCCAATAATCGAGAAAAAAAACAAATACTGGACTGAAGATAAAATGATCAATCAATAATAAAGTGACTGAAGCAAAGTCAACCTTCAACCACAATTTTCAGATATCCAATCAACCACTTGAATATAAGCATGTAATATGATCAAATGCAAAAATCATATAATTGTCAATATTTTTCCAATTTCATAGTCCCATTACAGCCTAGAAGGAATTATCCATCTGCATTATTGGCTACTTGATAGGACACGAAAATGCATTGAATATACCCTTTAAAATTAATAATTAGTACAGTTCAAGGGTGGAACTCCAATAGCAGCACGACTTATAGAGTTACATATAAAAGATATGCATTTGTTAATTAAAACCATATGAAGTAAACAAAATGAACATAAATTGGTCTAACCCCTCAAACTATATGATTTCACCTGTAGATTCTACCAAAAATATTATAACCAACAATTCTTATTAATCCAACTAAAGGGAAGACCACACAACAATCAAATATGCACAAATAATGATGATAGCATGTACATTAGCAATAAAAATATATTGAACATTTAAAGTATTGCACAACCAGATTGAATCCTACAAAGCGTAATAATGCGATAGAGTTATCTCACTAATTTATATCAGAATAGCAGTTTAAGGTCCTTATTTTGATGCTTCAGCAAATCTGGTTTCACATTTGCTTCTTGAAAAAGCTTCATTAGCTCTAAAACAGTAACAAATGGCAAATGATCCATGCTGCAGAGACATTTGAAAGATTGTTGCAAGTAATGAAAATATCATTATATTACTTATCAAGTAGTGAAGCCAAAAAACTCCAACTTTGCACATCTGTACTGGAAATAGAAAAAAAATTTATCATAGCTAATGCAATTTTCATTATTGTTATTTCTTTAACAAGTCATAAGGAACAAAATAGCCTTGACATAATGGACTTAATGACATACAAATTCCTTTTACAACCATTAGTCAACTTATATTTAAAAATCAAAAGGGCTAACTAATTAGACTCACCAAGATATGGGGAACATACAACAAAGTAGGAACAACTCTATAAAGAAAAATGAAGAAACCCAAATGACCAAAGATTTCTCACCAGTTCAGAAATAACCTTTTACATCTTATCTGCGCCTGGCAAGAAAATGATAATATTATTGAACAACTAGAGAATAAATTATCAGCTCTGCAACTAAAAGAAGACATTAAAAAGCATAAATAGTATAAAATTAAAAGTAAAGCTTAAGAAAACTGAATAGTAGGTGTGAGCGGACGATCCTTTTGGTGAATATTTTACGAGCCGCGAGACCGAGCTAGAGGGCTTTAATATTTAGAATGGAAAACCTAGTTTTCGGGTTTTGGAAAATAAGGCAAAACAAAGGACCACGCAAAACCAATTCCTCGTGCATCAAAAATTAACAGGAGTCGCCACCCAGCTTAGCTCTTACCGGGAAATTGTGGTATAGCCAAGCCCGATAAGGATTCCTACACCTTTAAGATAGAGATTCTGGTCTAGAAAATCACTTATTTTTACTTTATTATAAAATAGCTTTAACTATAACAAATTTACACGTTTTGTTTTTTTGTTCCCTATTTAGTATTTAACCCTAGATATTTGCTATATACTCACACAGAAAGCCATAAATAAATTTGTAAAGCGATAAATAAATTTAGGAAGTAAAGGAAATAAAGTTATTACAACCTAATCGAATAAACTACCCTAGGGGATACATTTAATAAAATGGGTTAGGGGTATAATCGCCTAGTTTACATGATATATTCTAAAAAAATAGAAAGCTAGCATACATCTAACCTAGCATACATCTATCTGCAAAATAAAGGTTAGTGATACAAATAAACATAAGCACATTGGACTCAGATCTAACAGAATAGGATATCCATTTTAGGATTTGTCACCGGAAATCACCCAATTAAAGCTGAAGAACGCGATAATTTCCTCAAATCTGTGCCCAGGAGAAATTGAGATGGAAATTGGAAAAACAAAAATTTAATCACAAGAGATAAATCTCTTACCCGAAATATCTCTTTAAGAGATGGATGCAGACTACAGGAATCAATCTAGAATCCCTCCTCATTCACGTACATGAACGTCTAACGAACACTACCCGTGCTAGCGCCGGAAAACACAAAACTTTGGAGAGGGAGGGAGGAGAATTTTGGCCACAGTGTGATGCTCTTGCTAGGCTGAAAATTCTAGGGTTGTTTTAACCCTTGGTGGAGAATTTCAGCCCAATTGGCTTCTCCATTTGTGTGGGCTTCCATCTTTTATTTCAGGCCCAAACCAATTTTAATTAGTCTGGTTTAAATTAAATTCAAGCCCAACTTTAATTTACCCATGTATTTAATATATTACACCAAGTAACATATTATTTACATTCAAATTAAAATTGGTTTAACTAATTAATTTAATCCATTAAATTAAAATTAGATCTTCACAAAATAAATTCATATGTAAACCTATACATATGAATATTTCCATCCAGGAAATAATCTCATAATTAATCCAATCAATTATGAGAAAGCCAATCAAATATTAATTTTATCATTATGATCAATCCAATTGATCTTCATAATATAATTAATATATTCCTTTCTCTCTAGAGTGTATACTCCAAGTACACAGTGATTCCTTAAGTCAGTGTTTAGTCGCTCAATGTGTACAATCCCATGGGCCCATCTTTATGTTGGCAGTGGGCCTGTGGCCCACAAACTGTAGTTGGGCTCTAGCAAGCCACTGCAGCCCCTAATTAAGATGGAGATGGTAGTTTAACTAATATCATAACCCTGTAGTTTAAACTTGTATGTCCCATGCCATCGATATCGGTGTCCAACACAGAGGCATGGATTGATCACCCTCTTTTGTGTCCGGACATTAACTTGATCCCGAATGTACTGAAGCTCACGAACAAGTTCCAACTTGTTTGGGTATGGCCACACTCTTATCACTCACATTCATCAAGAGGCCGGTGATATCTTCCCAGTGGACTACTGAGTGACAAATCCCTTCTGCATATCCATAGCATTGCCAAGCTAAGTGACATACCCAAAAGTACCCATACTTGGCACCCTATTACGGGCCCTTTAGGTGTACCCCTAAGTATGCAACCTCACATACAATACCATCATATGGTCAGGTCAAAGGATCCATACAAGTACCGATGAGTGCATTTTATGTAGGTAATTTGTCTTTGTTTATAGGCTTTAATTGATATAATTTTAGTTAACTTAGGCAGATTTACTTCATTTTGTGTAATTACTCGTGCTAGGGATTTTGAAGTTGGTAATGAGCTTAAAGAGCCGATTTTGGAAGCTTGGAGTGCATAAAGGATGGAGCTTGAAGTCATAACCCATGGGCATGGCTCATGGAGTGCTGTTGGTGCTGAAATTAAGCTTAGGAAGCTGTTTTGCATAAGCCAAGATCCTGGCTTAAGGGGACCTGCGAAATTTGAAGAATTTTTGTGGGATTTGAACACTTCCAATTTAGTTTTAGCTTATTTTATTTCAGCCTTTTTGTGATAGGCTTTTGGGGATATTTTTATTTTTAATAACTCTAATTAGATTTTCCTACAAAAATCTTAATTAAAGTTATTTCCTTTTTAGAACTCTTTCCTTAGTTGATTAGGTTTAAAAAGAGTTAGGTCAATTAATTTTTTTTCTCACTTCTTCTTTTTAAAAAAAATTACAGCAGCCTGTCTTTTCTTTCTTCTCAACGTGTTCTTCCCCCATGAAGAACTAAAGCCCTAATTTCTAGCTAGAAAGAAATTCAGTCTTGTAACGTCAACTGTTGTTCTTATTTTCTTCTTTAATTCAAGTAATTGATTTCATTCTATTCTTATTACTTTTGCATGATTTAATTGAATCTTTGATTTAATTATTTACTTGTGATTGATTTGCTAGTTAGGTGATTAAATACGTAATCGTTTAATTCACTTAACCTAGGTAGCGAATAACACGATTAATTATGGACAAGTTTTTAATTTGTGTTATGGATGAAATTGATATGCTTTAAATAATCTCGCTTGTGTGCTTATTGAGTAGAATTAGTGTCTCTTTCATGTGTTAATGCTTTTGATTGAATTAAATTCCGAAGCTTGTTTGGAACTGTTCGATTAAATAGGGATAATTAATGAGCTTCTCTTAGTTATCTATTCCGTAAGAAGAGACTAGGTGATTCATGCTTTATGATAACTATAGCTAATTTATTTGAATGCATTGAAGTTATCTTTTGTGTTTGATCGATGATTGGTTGGTTTGACTCAAGACTTGAATTCGCCTTCTAGCTGGAATTTGCCTCATATAGATTTTTACCAAATTATTTCGTTTCTATTATTTTTAGATTTTAATTACAGTCCTTAAACAATCCCCTTTACTTTTCTTGTTTAATTTTAGAAGAAATAATCAGCCAATCCTTGTGGATTCGACCCTGCTTTATCTGTACTACAAAAATTTTGTTTTCGAGAGTAGAAATTTATTTTTGGTGTTCTCGGCACGCATCAAGTACTACACGAGAATCACTTGTGATACTATACCATGTGGATTTCTCGTTTAGCGGATCTATCCAGTACCATGCCCTTTTTACATGTACCCATTAACTTGGTTGACATTCCATGTCCAATGACCGGTAAGACACCACCATACAACCAGGTTAATGATAGTCTCTCGTTCCATTCATTCTCATAACTAGAATAGACTACGGATCTATTTATGGTCATAGCTTTTACTCTATCCATGGTCTTACTGGCAAGTGCATGACACTTGTCATCATGGATATGGATATGTCCATTGGATACTTTATTTAATATATTGCACAAGATAAATATAATAAATGAATTAATGCCTTTATTAATAACACAAAATGAGTATAATACATGAATCCAATAAATGTATAATACAGATACAAGGACCAATGCCTCGGGACTAAGGCATATCTAACAATCTTCCACTTGCACTAGTTCCAACTAGGCATGGGCCTAATCCCTAGATCTAGTATGACCCTCGTGCTTGGGCTAAGCCAGCACCTTGGTCAAAGGATCTGCGACATTATCCTTGGTGTCTACTCTATGCAATGCAATGTCACCTCTCTCCGCAATCTCTCATATGAGGTGAAACTTTTTGAGCACGTGCTTTGTGTTCTTGTGTGACCGGGGCTCCTTAGCTTATGCAACGGCAGCATTGTTGTCACAGAAGATATCAATTGGATAGTTGGCACTACTCCTAACTTAGTGATAAACTTCCTCATCCACACAGGTTCCTTAGCTGCATCACACACCGCGATGTACTCAGCTTCTATTGTAGAGTCCGTGATGGTTGGCTGCTTTGAGCTCCTCCAGCTTACAGCACCACCATTTAGCAAAAATACATACCCAAACTATGACTGGTACTCATCCTGGTCGGTCTGGAAGTTGGCATTAGTGTACCCAGTAACTAATAGCACTTCCTGACCACCATACACTAAGAAGCTATCCTTAGTCCGGTTAAGGTACTTAAGGATTACCTTGACAGCCTTCCAGTGATCCTCCCCGGGATCCTGCTAGTACCGACTCGTCATACTCAGTGCAAAGGTGACATCAGGTCTCGTACATAGCATGGAGTACATAATTGATCCTATAGCCGAAGCATATGGAACCAACTTCATGTTCTCCCTATCCTCCCTTGTCTTAGGACAGTTCTTCTTACTAAGTTTCAACCCATGGCCCATTGGCAAGAAACCTTTCTTAGCCCAGTCCATGCTGAACCTTTTCAATACATTGTCTATGTATGAGGCCTGACTTAGGCCCAGAAGCCGATTTGATCTATCCCTATAGATCCTGATCCTTAGGATCATCTCAGCTTCGCCTAAGTCCTTCATTGTGAAGCACTTACTCAGCCACTGCTTTACCCCTTGTAGTGTAGGTATGTTGCTTCTAATGAGTAAGATGTCGTCTACTTAAAGTACCAAGAATGTGACAATGCTCCCACTAGTCCTCTTATACACACAAGGCTCATCTTGATTCTGTATGAAGCCATATTGCTTTATAGCTTCATTGAATCTACGATTCCAACTTCGGGATGCTTGCTTCAGTCTATAAATGGACCTTTGAACCTTGCATGCCCTTCCCGGATACTCTGGATCGATAAAACCCTCAAGTTGTGTCATGTACACATCCTTGAGTAGCTTCCATTAAGGAAAGCGGTTTTGACATCCATTTGCCAGACCTCATAGTTATACCATGTGGCTATGGCCAGCAAGATCCTAATGGATTTGAGCATGGCTACTAGTGAGAAAGTCTCATCATAGTCTATTCCATGGACTTGTCTGAAAACTTTCACAACCAGACGCCCCTTGAAGGTATTGTCAGCTTTTAGCTTGTAGCGCCACTTGCAACCTATTACCTTAGCACCTGGAGGTAGATCAACCAAGTTCCAAACTTGGTTATCGTACATAGACTGCATCTCTGCCTCCATGCCTTTACGCCAATTTGCAGACTGTGGGCTTGCCATAGCCTCCTAGTAGGTTTTGGGTTCTTCCTCAGCCCAGATGAGAAGAGTTTGATCATCTGTGACGAGGAAACCATACCTCTCTTGTTCCCGATGATCCCTACCAGACCTTCTAGATCCTTGTGTGGCCTGGGTCGGTGCTTCCTCCTGTAGAAGCTCCACCTGGGCCTCCGAGTTATCCTCTTCAGGAGCTTGTGGACCTTGAACTTCCCTGAGTTCAATATTGCTCCTACTATCTTTCTTGAAAAGGAACTCCTTTTCTAGAAAGACCCCCTTCCTTGCCACGAACACCTTGTTCTCGGCGGGGTTGTAGAAGTAATACCCTTTGGTTTCCCTAGGGTAGCCCACAAACAAGCATTTATTAGTTTTGGGCTCCAGCTTGCCACTAGTCAATCTCTTGACATGTGCTTTGCATCCCCAAATCCTTAGAAACGACACATTGGGCTCCCTGCCCATCCATATCTAATATAGGGTCTTTTCCACTGCCTTAGTCAGAGTATTATTTAAGATGAGAGCTGCTGTCTCGAGGGCGTGTCCCCAGAAACTAATTAGGAGAGAGGCTTGACTCATCATTGAGCAGACCATGTCCAACAGGGTCCTATTCCTCCGTTCGGACACCCCATTCCATTGTGGTGTTCCGGGAGGAGTGAGCTGCGGAACTATTCCATACTCTCTCAAGTATGAGTCAAACTCTAGGCTCATATACTCACCTCCTCGGTCTGACCGAAGGGTTTTGATATTCCTGCCTAGCTGATTCTATACTTCGTTCCTAAATTCCTTGAACCTATCAAGGGTCTCAGGTTTATGTTTCATCAGATAGACATAGCCATATCTGCTGAAATCATCCGTGAACGTGACGAAATATAGATGTCCAACTCTGGTCGCTGCGCTCATGGGTCCGCATACATCTGAATGTATTAGGTCCAATAAGCCAGTGGCCCTTTCAGCCTTCTTGCTAAAAGGCGCCTTAGTCATTTTGTCTCGTAAACATGACTCGCATATATCAATTGACTCCAAGTCGAAAGACCCTAAGACTCCAGCTTTGTGAAGCCTAGCTATGCGCTTCTCGTTTATGTGGCCAAGACGACAATGCCATAGGTAGACAGGATTAAGTTCGTTGGGCTTAACCCTTTTAGTGTTCATATTATAGACATGATTGGTGTCATTTAAGTCCAGGATATATAGGCCATTATTTAACAGAGCATCTCCATAAAATAATCCCTCTCTAGATAAAGAAATTCTACCATTTGAAATAGTAAAATAAAATCCAGAAATATCCAACATCGAAACTGAAATAATATTCCTGCACATAGTAGGTACAAAATAACATTGTTCTAAAATTAAAACCAATCCACTAGGCATCACAAGGTGATATTTGCCGATCTCTATGGTAGCAACCCTTGCTCCATTTCCGACCCGCAAGTCCACCTCTCCCAACCCCAGTGACCTTCTGTTCTTAAGTCCCTGCACATTGCAACAAATGTGAGAACCACATACAGTATCCAATACCCAGGATGTTGAAACAGTAAGGTTAATGTCTATAACATAAATACCTGACGAGGACGCACCCTGGCCCCTCCTCTGCTCTCCCATCAGCTTGGGACACAATCTCTTCCAGTGGCCTGCCTGTCTGCACCCAAAATAGACATCCTCAGGACCTGCCTTCTGCTGGGCCTTAGCCTTCTTAGCCTTGGCCTTGCCCTTGGCAAGAGGAGGGTTCCCCTTGTTGACCAACAGCACCGATAGCCTCTTTTTGATCGACTGTTCAGTAAGCTTAAGCATCCCATGCAGCTCACTAACAGTACTGTACTGATCGTAGAATCCGGTAAGGATGCAAGGATTGTGTCCACCGCCAACTCCTGAGAGATGGGCGATCCGAGATGGGCCAATGTATCCAAATAGCCCTTCATTTTGAGCACGTATGTGCTCATAGATGCCCCAGCCCCCATCTTATAGGAGTGGAATGCCTTATTGGTCAGGTAGCTTTCCTGACGAGCTTGCTCCTAAAACATCTCGTTAAGAGTTGTTATCATAGCTAAGGCTTGATGGTCCATAAACTATTTTTATAGTTCGGGGACCATGCAGGCCAATATAAGGCATGTCACATCCCTATTATCCTTGACATGCATCTCGTATTCCTCTAGCTGGGCAGCCAGTGGATTATGTCCTTGAGGCGCAGCCGGTACAGGCCTTTCCAGTACGTACTCTTTAGACTCCTATCTTAGAACTATTCTCGAGTTCCCAGACCAGTCCAAAAAGTTGGGACCGGAAAGCTTGTCCCCTTCAAGAATTGATCGCAGTGATAATGAGTTGTTATTTGCCATTTAGAGTTTCTACACAGAAAAACATTTTAGAGTGTTAATAAAGGACTTTACATTGTTATTCCTATATATAATTAATAATGAATCAAGTTATTAATTAATCCGAGTTGTTGGGCTCATGGGCCGAGATCCATATTTGATTAAGATATAGCCAAAGGAAGGCCTGGTACAACTATACCCTAATTATTTAGGTAGGAACGCCGTCCAATCCCAAACTAAGGACTCTCGGTTTGATGGGCTTGTTGGCACTTACCCATCTGTGCTTAGGGCCAGGAGAATCCTACTACCCATGCTAAGTCAAAACCTCCATTCAAGTGTTAGAGTATCCCATACCCTAACCCAATACAAAATGATGATACTCCAGTGTATCCTGTGACGGTAAGGTCTACAACTGGCCTATCCCCACTTCCAGCTGGTTTTGAATGAAGGAAGCATTTTTAAGCGACTTAGTAATTTCATTTGGTTACTAGATTCAATTAATAACGGCTTACATGCATAAAGCGGGTGAAAAAGCTGTTGGATCATACATTCATACATGCAAATAAATATAAGGCATAATTAAATAAATAAGTAAAATGGACTGCTATGGGCCTGTATTACATCCTAATATTATTCTAGTAAACCTATACTAGAAACCAATATCAGGTGGGTCTCTATCTTCTTCCTTCTGGGCTTGCACCTCCACTTGGGCTTACCACTCCATGGGCTTCTTCTTTTACAAATTTTATAATAAGTAAATAAAATAAAATTACATTAAAAGAAAAATGACATGCTGGCCGTATTTACCCAAAAAGAAAATACAATCCATCTTGAATAAGACCAAATAGCATCCAATCATACAAAATATTCAATCACCCATATGCATCCAAAACATATAATTCATAAGCATGTTACAATGCATGATTTAAGCCCATTTCAATTATGTCCAGGCCATTATTTTGAAATCGCCAGTTTTGGCCCACCATGGTTCTAACCCTTAATGGGCTTTGGGCCTTCAGCCCAGGCAGTCCAACTGCTCCCACTGGAATTGGGAAACCATGGGTCTAATTCAACCGTCCAAGTAATTGTGCCACCCGAACCAATTTCAATTACCCATATTAATTTCCAAAATTAATATCACATGAATAAAATAAAATTTTATTCAAGAAGCAATAGGCATTTAAATTACATAAATTTAAACACACGAATTTTAAAACCAATTAAAATTTCAAAACTGGGCCTCGGGCCCAAAAACCCACCAAATCCAAAAACAATGGGCCCGGCCCGCTGCCGCCCAGCAGCGGCCACTGCCCAGTTGTAGTTCGCTGCACCGGTAGCGGCTGCCGCTGCAACCAGCGGCTGCTGCCTGTGGTGCCCAGTGACACAGTGAGCGGCGGTAGCCGACGGTGATTCCACCGCCGGTAGCCCTGCATGCCGGGAACAGCCATATTTTTTTTATTTAAAATAGAAAATTAAATAAAAAAGGAACATGGCATCCAAAACAAGAAATTAACCAAGAATTATCAAACATATAATTAAATTAAACAAACATAAACCTATATGCATATTCAATTTCAATTGTACAAAAATCAAATGGGAAAAATCTTAAACCCAAACCAAGAACCCCAATAAAAAAAACTCCAATTTTAAAACAAGTGATTCAACCAATTTTAACAATTTCCATGGACCAAAAGCCCGCTCTGATACCACTGTTGGGATTTGTCACCGGAAATCAACCGATTAAAGCGGAAGAATGCGATGATTTCCTCAAATCCGTGCCCAGGAGCAATTAAGATGGAAATTGGAAAAACAAAAATTTAATCATAAGAGATAAATCTCTTACCCGGAATATCTCTTTAAGAGATGGATGCAGACTATAGGAATCAATCTAGAATCCCTCCTCGTTCACGTACACGAACACCTAACGAACACTACCCGTGCTAGCGCCGGAAAACACGAAACTTTGGAGAGGGAGGGTGGAGAATTTCAGCCACAGTGTGATGCTCTTGCTAGGCTGAAAATCCTAGGGTTATTTTAACCCTAGGTGAGAATTTCGGCCCAATTGGCTTCTCCATTTGTATGGGCTTTCATCTTTTATTTCAGGCGCAAACCTATTTTAATTAGTCTGGTTTAAATTAAATTCAAGCCCAACTTTAATTTACCTATGTATTTAATATATTACACCAAGTAACATATTATTTACATTCAAATTAAAATTGGTTTGACTAATTAATTTAATCCATTAAATTAAAATTAGATCTTCACAAAATAAATTCATATGTAAACCTATACATATGAATATTTCCATCCAAGAAATAATCTTATAATTAATCCAATCAATTATGAGAAAGCCAATCAAATATTAATTTTATTATTATGATCAATCCAATTGATCTTCATAATATAATTAATATATTCCTCTCTTTCCGGATTGTGTACTCCAAGTACACAGTGATTCCTTAAGTCAGTGTTCAGTCGCTCAATGTGTACGATCTCGCAGGCCCATCTTTATGTTGGAAGTGGGCCTGTGACCCACAGACTGCAGTTGGGCTCTAGCAAGCCATTGCAGCCCCCAATTAAGAAGGAGATGGTAGTCCAACTGATATCATAACCTATAGTTTAAACTTGTATATCCCATGTCATCGATATCGGTGTCCAACACAAAGGCATGGATTGCTCACCCTCTTTTGTGTCCGGACATTAACTTGATCCCGAATGTACTGAAGCTTAGAAACAAGTTCCAGCTTGTTTGGGTGTGGCCACACTCTTATTAGTCACATTCATCAAGAGGCCGATGATATCTTCTCAGTGGACTACTGAGTGACAAATCCCTTCTGCATATCCATAGCATTGCTATGCTAAGTGACATATCCGAAGGTACCCATACTTGGCACCCTATTACGGGCCCTTTAGGCGTACCCCTAAGTATGCAACCTCGCATATAATACCATTATATGGTCAGGTCAAAGGATCCATACAAGTACTACACGAGAATCACTTGTGATACTATACCATGTGGATTTCTCGTTTAGTGGATCTATCCAGTACCATGCCCTTTTTACATGTACCCATTAACTTGGTTGACATTCCATGTCCAATGACCGGTAAGACACTGCCATACAACTAGGTTAATGATAGTCTTCCGTTCCATTCATTCCCATGACTGGAACAGACTACGGATAAATTTATGGTCATATCGTTTACCCTATCCATGGTCTTACTACCAAGTGCATGACACTTGTCATCATGGATATGGATATGTCCATTGGATACTTCATTTAATATATTGCACAAGATAAATATAATAAATGAATTAATGCCTTTATTAATAACACAAAATGAGTATAATACATGAATCCAATAAATGTATAATACAGATACAAGGACTAATGCCTCAGGACTAGGGCATATCCAACAATCCAGATAGTTCGAGGACACGCATTTAGGGGATAATCTAGGAAAACCTGACAGGTTTGCCCATTTAGACTTGGAAAACACTTTTTAAATGCCCTATATTTTTAGATCTAGGAAAAGCATTTTTGGAAAACAGTTTTGCCAATTTATATTCATCATTTTGAATGGCAAATGTGAGTCGGTTATCCAAAGATTTTTAGGAAATTGTTTTCCTGCAGGCCCTAAAAAAGCTTGAAAATTAAATCTAGGTCAATAAAGCACATAAACACCCAAAATCAATTTTTTGAAGAAAAGATGCATGCACAATGAATAATAACATGAATAAATGCTATACTGTGAAATGAATTTCTAGAACCACTAGGGCTCAAAAACGGGTTAAATTTGGATCTCAGGATCTAGATCCAATGATAAAAACAATTTTATTTTTGTGATCTTAACACATAGAAATTCATTTTAGGGTTTTCTCCTTTTGAATTTTACGATCCATTGGGGGTCTATCAATTGATTAGACTGAGAAATCGAAGATTTTTGCCCCGGATTCGTAAAATCAAAATTCACAAAAAACAGAGAAAGATTCGAGCATACGACTCATAGGCCAGGATGAGCCGTGTGGCTCAGTTTAACTTAAAGATGGGTCGTGCGGCCCAAAAGATAAGCAGTATGACCCTGTTCATGAAATTTACAGCAAATGGTTTTTCGTTTTAGCACAGCACAGACAAATTAAACAATGCAGGAATAAAGAGATAGAATTTTATGGCCTCTTAGAGATTACCTATAGCTTGTTTATCTAGATTTTTGGGAAATAATCCAAATTCGTTCCTTGGAGCTTTAAACTTTTGTAACTCGTGAATACGAACTGAAACTCGCTTGGAAACCAAAGTGCAACTGTATATAGCTTCAAACTAAGGGATACTATTTATGGAAATGTGGTTTGGTATTGGATTTGGTTAGATTTGGCTTTTTTTTAGTTTGGAAAATTGAATGATATGGAAAATGGAGGTGCTTGGTCTTGAGTTGTAGGAGAAGGAGAAACTTGAAGAAGTAGAGGAGAGAAGGGCTATAGGAATCAATCATTTGGTAAGTGTGATTGTTACCTTTTCATCTAATCTATCCGTGTAATAATACCTTCTTCTCGTAATGACATCAACTTCTCACAAAATCATTTCTTTATTCCGCAAGTAGGCCAATTTGGTCGACTAATTTCTTAAGAGATGGGCCGTATGGCTCATCTTCAAATCACAGTGATGCCCGCTTTAAGCAGCTCTCTTCCACGGCTCAACCCTTAAAAGTTGGATCTTGCCTCCTTCTAAATTGGGTCATACGGCCCATCCTATAATGATGATAATCCCCTATTTTGATTTTCAGTGCTTTTCAGTCCATCTTGACACCAATTACAATCCGTTCTTTGCTCCTTGGGTCGTGTTTTGATAAATTTCAGATAAACGATAATCGGAAATCATCATCATAAAGATCAGACAAAAGTCCATGCTCACAGTAAGAACCTCAATTCTATCTCCAAATGACCAAAGATTTCTCATTAGTACGAAAATAACCTTCTACATCTTATATGTACGTGGCATAAAAAATGATAATATCATTGGAAAGAAAAAAGCATAAATCATATAAAATTAAAGTAAAGCTTAAGAAAACTGAATAGTACGAATCTCAATTCTGTCTCCTAAAATTGCTTTTAATAACTGCAATTTGACAATGTCATTTAAATGACAAAAATTGATACTAAAAAATCTTCATATAAAGCATCAACCTAATTAAAAAAAAAATCTCACCAAAATGAGCCACGGACAACAAACTTATCGAAGAGAACGACATTAAAGGTAGAGAATTGCCTATATACCCTTTAAAATTCATAATTAGTAAAGTTCAAGAGTGGAACTCCAATAGCAGCATGACCTATAAAGTTACACGTAAAAGAAACGCATTTGTTAATTAAAACCATATGAAGTACATAAAACGAGCATAAATTGGTCCAACCCCTCAACCCCTATCTATATCATTTTTCATTTATTATTTATATACAATTAAATAAGAAGTTAGGAGTAAATAATTCAATTTACAGATTGCGTATATGAAACCAATCGACACATTCATCTGTCATTTCCATGAAGTACATCAATAAAAATTACAATTTTAATTATAATTCTATTAATTTGTAATAAACCAAAAAAATCTATTATTTCACCTATAGATTGTACCAAAAATATTATGACCAACAATTCTCTTTAATCCAACTAAAAGGAAGACCACACAACAATCAAATATGCATAAATAATGATGATAGCCTGTACATTAGTAATAACAATATATTGAACATTTAAAGTACTGCATAACCAAATTGAATCCTAAAAAGCAATAATATAATAGAGTTATCTCAACAATTTATGTCGAAATAGCAGTTTAAGGTCCTTATTTTGATGCTTTAGCAAACTTGACTTCATATTTGCATCTTAAAAAGGCTTCATTGGCTCTAAAACAGTTACAGATGGAAAGTGATCCATGCTACAAAGAAATTTAAAACTAAGCTTAACACCAAAGTTCATTAATGTATAAAACCAAGACTGAATTACATTTTCTCGGTTAGGTACCCTAAATTTCAGAAGGTAAGCTGTAGCATCCACTCTCTACATGAACTAAAATCCATACACTTGCAGAGCATGGGAGATTCAATAAACATTTCTAATAGTCACCTATATAATAAACCATTGAAAACCATATTTCAAAGCCTGTTAGTTTTTTAAACAACAAATGAACATCATTATAACATTGTCTAGAAATATAATAATGGGGTTCATAGACAAAAGAAAGGGACAAGCTCAATGCAATCAGATATTAATTATTAATCCTGTATTGCAAGAGAATGTTTAGGTGCATTGTCCAAGACCTTCCAATTTCACTACATTTATACGCTACTATCCCATAGCATCAATCCTTTAATACGTATTTCAAACTGATAACCAACCTAAACAAACATGGCTAAAGCAAAGTAGTTACTTCAAGGTATACTAGAATTCAATTCAATGTTATTGAGGGTGCCAAATAGGCTAGCTATAATACTAGAGGGGGTGAATAGTACTATATACCGAATAAAAATTTTTGCAAACAATTTAGAAAATTCTTTTTGATGAAAAACAATTTTCTTTCAATAAACACAAGTTTCACAAAAATGCAGAATTAATATAATAAAACTTGGGAATATAAATTTGCTGGATAAAATAAAAAGGTCTTCAAATAATAATGCTATTAAATTTAATTTTTAGAAAATTAAATAGCAATAAATGTAAAGAGTATAGGGATAGAGGGTTGAACACACCGAGATTTATACTGGTTTGACCCAACCAGTCTACGTCCAGTCCCTAAGCCAACCATTTGAGATTTTCCACTAATATTTCCTTATGAACAGGAAATAAGCTTGTGTCACTTTTCATGAGTTAGTAACAAACTCAATATTTTTGCCAGCAAAGTATTGAACCTCTACCGTTACTTTTTCCGAGCTCAAGTAACAAAACTCTTCCGATAGTTTTTCAAAGCTCAAGCACCAAACTTATCCAGTATTTTTTCAAGCTCCAATACCAAACTTTTCCTGATGCTTTTTCAAAGCTCAAGCACCTAAATTTTACAAACTTTGTTGATCATGTTGGGATTTTTCACCGGAAATCACTCGATAAAAGCGGAAGACGTGATGATTTCCTCAAATCTGTGCCCAGGAGCAATTGAAATGGAAATGGAAAAAAACAAAATTCAATTTGAATAAATTGAGATTCTCACCAGAAAATCTCTTTAAGAGATGGCTGCAGAAATCGAATCTGACTTCCTCCACGTTCCCCGTACACGAAAGGCTATAGAACACGACCCATGCTAGCGAGAGGATCGGCGAATAGAGAGAAAGGGGGCTGGAATTTTCTGTCTAAAATTCCTTATGTTGGCCGAATTCCCTAGGGTAATTTAACCCTAGAAGGCTGAAAATTTTTCTCAAAATTTTCGACCCATGCTTCTTTAATTATATGCGGGCATTTTTTTCCTTTAAGCCCAAAGCTGATTTAATTCTTCCGGTCCAATTTAATTTCAAATTTCATTTTAATTCTACATGTATGTGAATGTATTATACCATATAATATATCACATACATGTAAATTAAAATTAATTTGACAAATTAAATTAACCAAGGAATTAAATTAGACTTTCATAAAATTAAATACATGTAAACCTATACATGTAAAATATATCCTCCTAGGAAATAATCTCATAAATTAATTCATTGAATTAATTATGAGAAGGGCAATAAAATATTAATCATATTATTTTAATTAATCCAATTGATCTGCATAATCTAATTAATACAATCCTCTCTCTTCGATGCGTAGACTCCAAGTATACAGTTGATCCCTTTAGTCCGAGTTTAGACATTCAGTGTGTATGATCCCGTAGGCCCATCTTTATGTTGGCAGTGGGCCTTTAGCCCACAGACTGCAGGTGGGCTCTAGCAAGCCACTGCAGCCCCTGATTAAGATGAAGATAGCAGTCCAACTGAAATCATAACCCTATAGTTTAAACTTGTACATCCCATGTCAATGACATCGGTGTCCAACACAGAGGCATGGATTGATCACCCTCTTTTGTGTCTGGAAATTTACTTAATCCCGAATGAACTGATGCTTATAAACAAGTTCCAACTTGTTTGGGTGTGGGCACACTCTTATCAGTTTCATTCATCAAGAGGCCAGTGATATCTTTTCAGTGGACTACTGAGTGGCATTCCCTTTTACATATCCATAGCATTGTCATGTTCACTGACATACCCGAATATACCCATACTTGGCACCCTGTTACAGGCCCTTTAGGCGTACACCAAACTATGCCACTTCACATGCAGCACCATCATATGGTCAGGTCAAAGGATCCATACAAGTACTACATGAGAATCACTTGTGATACTTTACCGTGTGGATCTCATTTAATGGATCTATCCAGTACCATGCCCCTTTTGCATGTACCTATTAACTTGGTCGACATTCCATGTTTAATGGCAGATAAGACACTGCCATACAACCAAGCTAATGATAGTCTCAAGTTCCATTCATTCCTATGACTGGAACAGACTACAGATCTCTTCACAGTCCTATCTTCTTCCCTATCCATGATCTTACTGCCAAGTGCATGACACTTGTCAACATGGATATGGATATGTCCATTGGATACTCTATTTAAAACATAGCACAATATATATAATAAATAGATTAATGCCTTTATTTAATGACACAACATGTATAATACATAAATCCAATAAATGTACAATACAAATACAAAGACCAATGTCTCGGGACTAGGTGTAAGCGCCGAAATTTTCCAACTCAAAAAAATAAATAAAATAAAATACATCACACGACTGTAATTACAGTCGTGCGACTATACTTACAGTCATACGACTGTAATTGAAAATTACAGTCGTACGACTGTAGGTTCACAGTAGGTACAGTAGCCCATACCGCGAAGAAGAAAAAAGGGGAGCATGATTTGAGGGGCATTTAATGCCTCCTGCAGCCAAAAGAGAGAGGGGGGAGGTTAGAAAAGAAAAGAAAAAGCAGAAAAGGGAGGGGGGAAGAAAAATGGGGATCAAAGGGAGTTTTTGAGATTGAGAGAAAAAGGGCGGAAAAGAAACACAAACCCAACTTTCTTCTTCTTCTTTCTTCCTTTAATTCTTGGTCTCACGAAGTAAAAATTGTTATAAATCATAGGTTTGGACTTGACAAACACTCATAGACCCCTGAACACACTTAAATCCATAAATCTTGGAGATTTTTGGACTTACTTTGGAACCTTGACACACAAAGGAAGAGGAGCAAATTAGAGCTAATTCAAGGTGTTTCCAGTGGTCAAATCGATGGTGGATCTATGCTACAAGGGTAACTACACTTAAATCCTTTGTTTTGCTTCGCTTTCTGGGTGTTTGGTTCATTTTCGTGCATAAAAATCCATATTTTTGGCTGCTGTTTCTGGGTAATAAGAACAGTCATACGACTGTTCTTGTAGCTATGAACGGTCGCACGACTGTAAGAGTAGCACGACTGTAATTACAGTCATGCTACCGCGGCTGTAGTCGTACGACTGTATTTAAATTCCCACTTCTACTTCCTTTCATTAAAATAATTTTTAGAGATTTTCTACAAATGGGTGAATTACAGTCACACGACTGTAGTTACAATCGTACGACTGTAATCACAACCGGGGCGACTGTAATTCTCATCCAGCAGCAGAAAATTCAGAAAAATCCATAAAAATCAGAAAAAATCATAAAAATTCAAAAAAATCAGAAAATCATCAAAAATGTATTTTGTTGTGTGCATTCACGACCTTAGATTTAATTTTTGAAATTATTGCATTAAGAACAATGCAATGACGAAGACCCAAATCTTCGAAAAACCGACCTACCTCACATGCTAAATGAAAGTAAACCCGAAAAAAGAAAATGTTTTCAAAATGTATTTTCTCATAAAATAAAAATACAAGGATATTTAAAAACTGTTTTCCAGGTCTAGTCAGGCGCATTAGCCGAGTTCACCCGACTACCCTCCTAAATGCATGTCCCCGATCTCTAATTTCCCAATTCTGTCCTATTTGAGTCCTATTTGTGGTGTGCTATAAATTGTGCTAGCCATCTGTCTCAAAGCTTTTAATTTCTTTTTATTTTCATTTTTAATGAAATTAATAGTTTAAATCGTGTATTTTAGGCGATTGTAATTTTCTAAATAATCGTGTATTCTAGGCGCTCGTAATGTGAGGACGAGAGTTTTTATTTTTATTCGATTGGGTTGTAATAACTTATTTATTTATTGCTTTATTTTTATTTTTATTTGTGTGTACGTTGCATGATTCAATTAATAAAAATTCACTTTAGAAATTTAAAATATCATCAATGAACATTGGCCAAATTTATTTTGATTAGACATGAAATAAGGGACTTGTCCGTACCTAGATCTCTGGAAAGTGTAGCGGCCTTCGTCCGGTTTAGCTGCACTGTAATTTCCTGGTTGAGCTGAGCCGGGTGGCGACTCTTACACCTTCTATCGAAACTTAGGTCTCGATTCTTTTATGAGATAGCATAATTTTCCAAAACCGAATTTCCATTCCCAAAAACCCCACACGAGGGAGGGTTGCCTGATATCGAGGCTCCCTTCCGAGAGGGTAAAAATGTCGTCCGCTCACACTAGGGCACATCCAACAATCTCCCACTTGCACTAGTTCCAACTAGGCATAGGCCTAATCCCTATAGATCTAGTATGACCCTTGTGCTTGGGCTGAGCCAATGCCTTGGTCAAAGGATCTACGACATTGTCCTCGATGTCCACTCTATGTAATGAAATGTCACCACTCTCAGCGATTTCTCATATGAGGTGAAACTTCCTGAGCACGTGCTTCGTGTTCTTGTGTGACCGAGGCTTTTTAGCTTGTGCAACAGCCCCATTGTTGTCAGAAAAGATATCAACTGGATCCTGGATAGTTGGTACTACTCCTAATTCAATGATAAACTTCTTTATCCACACAGCTTCCTTAGCTACATTACACACTGCAATGTACTTAGCTTTTGTAGTAGAGTCTGCGATGCTCGATTGCTTGGAGCTCTTCCAGCTTACAGTAACACCATTTAGCATAAACACATACCCGGACTGCGATTGGTACTCATCCTGGTCGGTCTGGAAGCTCGCATTAGTGTACCCAGTAACTGACAGCTCTTCCTGACCTCTATACACTAAGAAGCTATCCTTAGTCTGGTTAAGGTACTTTAGGATTGCTTTGACAGCCTTCCAGTGATCCTCGCCGGGATCTTGCTGGTATCGGCTCGTCATACTTAGTGCAAAGGTAACATCAGGTCTCGTACGTAGCATGGAGTACATGATTGATCCTATAGCCGAGGCATATAGGACCAACTTCATGTTCTTCCTGTCCTTCCTTGTCTTAGGATAGTTCTTCTTACTAAGTTTTAGCCGATGTCTCATTGGCAAGAAACCTTTCTTGGCCTAATCCATGCTGAATCTTTTTAGAACTTTGTCTATGTACGTGGCCTGACTTAGGCCCAGAAGTCGATTGGATCTATCCCTATAGATCCTGATCCCTAAGATCGTCTTAGCCTCGCCTAAGTCTTTCATAGCAAAGCACTTACACAACCACTACTTTAAACCTTGTAGTGTTGGTATTTCACTTCCAATAAGAAGGATATCATCCACATATAATAACAGGAAGGTGACAATGCTCCCACTAATCCTTTTATACACACAAGGCTTATCTTGATTCTCTGTTAAGCCATATTCCTTTATGGCTTCATTGAATCTAAGATTCCAACTTTGGGATACTTGCTTCAGTCTATAAATGGATCTTTGAAGCTTGCATACCCTCCCAGGATACTCTGGATCGACAAAACCCTTAGGTTGTGTCATGTACACATCCTCGAGTAGCTTTTCATTAAGGAAAGCGGTTTTGACATCCATCTACCAGACCTCATAGTCATACCAAGCGGCTATGGCTAGCAGGATCCTTTATGGATTTGAGCATAGCAACTGGTGAGAAAGTTTTATCATAGTCTATTCCATGGACTTGTCTGAAACCTTTTGCAACTAGACGCCCCTTGAAGGTGTTGTCGACCTTTAGCTTGTAGCACCACTTGCAACCTATTACCTTAACACCCGAAGGTGGATCAACCAGGTTCCAAACCTGATTATCTTACATAGATTACATCTCCGCCTCCATGGCCTTGCACCAGTTGGCAGACTATGGGCTAGCTATAGCCTCCTAGTAGGTTTTAGGCTCTTCCTCATTGAAGACGAGAAGAGTGTGATCATCGGTAACGAGAAACCCATATCTCTCTGGTTCCCCATGATCCCTACCAAACCTTATAGGTCCTTGTGTGACCTGGGTCGGTACTTCCTCCTGCGGAAGCTCCACCCTGGTCCCCGAGTTATCCTCTTAAGGAGTTTGTGAGCTTTGAACTTCCCTGAGTTCAACATTTCTCCCACTATCTTTCTTGGAAATGAAATCATTTCCTAGAAAGACCCCCTTTTGTGCCACGAACACCTTGTTCTTGGCGGGATTGTAGAAGTAATACCCTTTGGTTTCCCTAAGGTAGCCCACAAACAAGCATTTGTCACTTTTGGGTTCTAGTTTGACCCCCAGTCAATTTCCTAACATGTGCATCACATCCCCAAATCCGCAAGAAAGACACATTAGGTGCCCTACCCGTCATATCTCATATGGCATCTTTTCCACTACCTTAGTCGGAGTATTATTCAAATGAGAGCTATTGTCTCAAGAGCATATCCCCAGAAGCTTATTGGGAGAGAGGCATGACTCATCATTAAGCGGACCATGTCCAACAAGGTCTTCTTCTTCCGTTCAGACACCCCATTCCATTATGGTCTTCCTGGAGGAGTGAGCTGTGGAATGATTCCATGCTCTCTCAAATATGAGTCAAACTCTAGGCTAATGTACTTGCCTCCTTGGTCTGACTGAAGGGCTTTGATATTTCTGCCTAGTTGGTTCTGTACTTCATTCCTAAATTCCTTGAACCTATCAAGGGTCTCAGACTTATGTTTCATCAGATAGATATAGCCATATCTACTGAAAGCGTCCGTGAATGTGACGAAGTATAGATGTCCACCTCTGGTAGCCATGCTCATGGGCCCACATATGTTTGAATGTATTAGGTCCAATAAGCCAGTAGCCCTTTCAGCTTTCTTGCTAAAAGGCACTTTAGTCATTTTACCTCATAAACAACATTCGCATATATCAAGTGACTCCAAGTCAAATGATCCTAGGATTCTAGCTTTGTGAAGCCTAGTTATGCGCTTCTTATTTGTGTGGCCTAAATAACAATGCCAAAGGTAGAAAGGATTAAGTTCATTAGGCTTAAACTTTTTAGTATTTATATTATGACATGATTGGTTTCATTCAAATCCAGGATATATGGGCAATTATTTAATAAAGCTTCTCCATAAAATAATCCCTCTCTAAATAAACCAATTCTACCATTAGAAATAGTAAAATGAAATCCAGAAATATCCAATACTGAAATAGAAATAATATTCCTGCACATTGCAGGTACAAAATAACAATTTTCTAATATCAAAACCAATCCAATAGGCATCAATAGATGATACTCGCTGATCTCTATGGCAGCAACCATTGCTCCATTACCAACCCGTAAGTCCACCTCCCCGATCCAAGTGACCTCCTATTCTTAAGTCCCTACACATTACAACAAATGTGAGAACCATATCCAGTATCCAATACCCAGGATGTGGAAACAATGAGGTTAATATCTATGACATATATACCAGACAAAGATGCACCCTGGGTCTTCCTCTGCTCTCCCAACAGTTTGGGACGTGATCTCTTCCAATGCCCTGCCTGCTTGCACCTGAAACAAACATCCTCGGGACTGGCCTTTAGGCTTCTTGGCTTTGGCTTTCTTAGCCTTGGCCTTAGCCTTTTCCTTGGCCTTGCCCTTAGCAAGAGGAGGGTTCTCCTTATTGAAGTACCAGTGGAGTCTTCTTGATCGACTGCTCAGTGAGCTTGAGAATCCCATACAGCTCACTAACAGTACTGTTAATTCCTTGCATATTATAGTTCAAGATGAACTGATCGTAAGAATCCGGTAAGGAAGCCAGGATTGTGTCCACCGCCAGCTTCTGTGAGATAGGCGATCTGAGATGGGCTAAAGTATCCAGATAGCCCTTCATCTTAAGCACGTGTGGGCTCACAGATGTCCCAGCCCCCATCTTACAAGAGTGGAATGCCTTATTGGTCAGGTATCTTTCCTAACGAGCTTGCTCTTGAAACATCTCATTAAGAGTTTTTGTCATAGCATAGGCTTGATGGTCCATGAACTGCTTTTGCATCTCAGGGACCATACACGCCAACATAAGGCATGTCACATCCCGGTTATCCTTCGCATGCACCTCGTATTCCTCCAGCTGGGCGGCCGGTGGATTATGTTCCGTAGGTGCAGCTGATACAGGCCTTTCCATCACATACTCCTTTGACTCTTGTCTTAGAACTATCATTAAGTTCCTAGACCAGTCTAAGAAGTTTAGGCCGGAAAGCTTGTCCCTTTCTACGATAGATCGTAGTGAAAGTGAATTGTTTGTTGCCATTAGATTAATACACAAAAAAATTATAAGAGTGCTAATAAAGGACTTAACTTGTTTCCCATATTTAATTAATAATGAATCAGGTTATTAATTAACTCAAGTTATTGGTCTCATGGGCCGAGATCCATATTTCATTAAGATATAGCCAGACGAGGTCCTGGAAAAACTATACCCTAATTATTTAGGTAGGAATGCCATCCAATCTCAACCCAGGGACTTTCGGTTTGATAGGCTTGTTGGCACTTACCCATTTTTGCTTAGGGCTAGGAGAATCCTACTACCCACGCTAAGTCAGAACCTCCATCCAAGTGTCAGAGTAACTAATACTCCAACCCAATACAAAATGATGATACTCCAGTGCATCCAGCAAGGGCATGGTCTACAACTGGCCTATCCCCACTTCCAGTCTGTTTTGAATGAAGGAAGCATATTTAAGCGACTTAGCAATTTTCTTTTGGTTATTAGATTCATTTTAATAATGGCTTAGATCCATAGGCGGGTGAAATTAGGGTTGGATCATACATACATGCAAGTAAATAAATAAAGCATAATTAAATAAATAAAATGGACTGCTATGGGCCTACATTACAACCTAATATAATTCTAGTAAACTTATACTAGACAATACATCAGGTGGGCCTCCTCTTCTTCCTTCTGGGCTTGCCTCTCCACTGGGCTTCTTCTTTACAAATTTTATAATAAATAAATAAAATAAAATTACATAAAAAAGAAAACAGCACGCAGGCCGTATTTACCTAAAAAGAAAAATAAAACCCAACTCGAATAAGGCCCAATAGCATCCATACATACATTTAATTATACATCCGTGCATCTAATACATCAATTTATAAACATGTTATAATGCATGAATTTAAGCCCATTTCAATTACGTCCTTAGCCATTATTTTTGAAATCGCCAATTTTGGCCCATCATGGTTCTAGTCCTTAATGGACTTTGGGCCTTCAGCCCAGGCAGATAACTGCTTCCACTGGAATTGGGAAACCATGAGTCCATATCAACCACCCAGGTAATCGTGCCAAGAAAACCCAAACCAATTTCAATCAAACCATATTAACTTCCAAAATTAAAATCTCATGAATAAAACTAAAATTTCATTCAAGAAACCATGAGCATTTAAATTACACAAATTTAAACACACAAAATTTTAAAACCCATTAAAATTTCAAAAACTGGGCCCGACCCACTGCAGCTAGGGCAAGCTAGGGCAATGGAGTTGCCCTAGCGGCAGCAGCCGCCGCTGCTAGGGGTAGCAGCGACTACTGCTGCTGTTCCTACCGCTACGGCAGCTGCCGGTAGCAATTCCGCCTACGGCAGCCCCGTATCCGCAGGAACAGCCAGTGATTTTCAACCAATTAAAAAAAAGGCAGCCAAAGAGTTAAACCCAATCAATCAATCGAAAATTAAACCATGAACATTACCAAACATCCAATTAATTTTCAATTGAAAAAACAATGAGGAAAAATCACAAAACCCTAACCAAGAATCCCAAAATAAAAATGCCAATTTTAAAATAAGGGATTCAATCCTATTAATCAATTTCCACAGATCAAAAGCCTGCTCTGATACCACTGTTAGGATTTTTCATCGGAAATCACTAGAGAAAAGCGGAAGAACGCGATGATTTCCTCAAATCCGTGCCCAGGAGCAATTGAAATGGAAATTGAAAACAACAAAATTCAATTTGAATAAATTGAGATTCTCACCAGAAAATCTCTTTAAGAGATGGCTGCAAAAATCGAATTCGACTTCTTTCACATTCCCGTACACGAATGGCTATAGAACACGACCCGTGCTAGCGAGAGGATCGGCCGGAATAGAGAGAAAGGGGGCTGGAATTTTCTATCTAAAATTCCTTATGTTGGATGAATTCCATTGGGTAATTTAACCCTAGAAGGCTGAAAATTTTTCTTAGACTTTTCGGCCCATGCTTCTTTAATTTTATGCCGGCCTTTTTTTCCTTTAAGCCCAAAGCTGATTTAATTCTTCCGGTCCAATTTAATTTCAAATTTTGTTTTAATTCAACACATTTAAATTAAAATTAATTTAACAAATTAATTTAACCAAGGAATTAAATTAGACCTAGGAAATTAAATTAGACTTTCATAAAATTAAATACATGTAAAATATTTTCACCTAGGAAATAATCTCATAAACTAATTCATTGAATTAATTATGAGAAGGCCAATACAAATATTAATCATATTATTTTGATCAATCCAATTGATCTGTATAATATAATTAATACAATCCTCTCTCTCCGGTGTGTATACTCTAAGTATACAGTTGATCCCTTTAGTTCGAGTTCAAACGTTCAATGTGTACGATCCATAGGCCTATCTTTACGTTGGCAGTGGGCCTTTGGCCCACAGACTGCAGGCGGGCTCTAGCAAGCCATTACAGCGCCCAATTAAGATGTAGATAGCAGTCCAACTTAAATCATAACCCTGTAGTTTAAACTTGTACATCCCATGTCAGTGATATCGATGTCCAACACAGAGGCATGAATTGATCACCTTCTTTTGTGTCCGGACATTGACTTGATCCTGAATGAACCGATGCTCACAAACAAGTTCCAACTTGTTTGGGTGTGGCCACACTCTCATCAGTTGTATTCATCAAGAGGCCGGTGATATCTTCTTAGTGGACTATTGAGTGCCATTCCCTTCTACATATCCATAGCATTGCCATGTTCACTGACATACCCGAATGTACCCATACTTGGCACCCTGTTACAGGCCCTTTAGGCGTACACCAAAGTATGCCACTTCACATGCAACACCATCATATGGTCAAGTCAAAGGATCCATACAAGTACTACACGAGAATCACTTGTGATACTTTACCATGTGGATTTCTCATTTAGTGGATGTATCCAATACCATGCCCCTTTTACATGTACCCATTAACTTGGTTGACATCCCATGTCCAATGGCCGGTAAGACACCGCCATACAACCAAGCTAATGATAGTCTCTAGTTCCATTCATTCCCATGACTGGAACAGACTATGGATCTCTTTATGGTCATATCGTCTTCCCTATCCATGGTCTTACTACTAAGTGTATGACACTTGTCAACATGGATATGGATATGTCCATTGGATACTCTATTTAAAACATAGCACAAGATATATAATAAATAGACTAATGCCTTTATTTAATGACATAAAATGTATAATACATAAATCCAATAAATGTACAATACAAATACAAGGACCAATGCCTCGGGACTAGGGTACATCCAACAAAACATACTATTAACAAAGTAAACCCTCTCCCACAAATCCCTTATGTGAAATACAAAACCCGAATGTAGAATATTTGAAAAAAAATGAAGCTTTTCTCTCTTTGATTGCTTGAAGGATTTTGTTGGGAAGACTTAATTAATTTTCTCTCAAATGTGAAATATTACTTAGTCTTCCTTACTTTCTTAATTTGATCTTCTTTGCTTTACAGGTGAAAGAAATGCACTTCAGGATGTGAAATAGCCGTTGCATTAAGGTCTTAAGTGGAATATGGTTGTTACTTTCACCTCTTGAAGGAATGATAGCCGTTGGAACTCTTGAAGCAAACTATGGTTGTTGTTTGAAGCTCACAAGCAAGATGTGGCAGTTGTATCAAGGTCTTGAATCATAAATTGCTTGTTGCTTCTAGCTTATAAATGAGATATAGTCCTTCAAGAGTGAAGTTAATGAATCTTATAACTCTTGAAGCAATATCATTTCACCTAATGAACCTTGAAGCTCTTAAGGAAGTCTTCAGTTTCTTTTGAAGCTAATATAGTCATTGGAAGGCTTTGAGTTCATGAAGCCAAAAGATTGTCTACCTTATAAGCAGGCTTTTCATATATAACACTTTTTGATCTCCTGTTCTTTTATCAAACTTTAAGACATGTTGGTATACTTTGTAATGTAGCTTCATCTTCTTCATAGTAGACATATCTTACTTCTTTATTAATTACAACTTAATTGTAACAATATTCAAGTAAATACGATTTTCCTTTTCTCAATTATGTTAACTTTTCGATTAGTTGTTATTATCAAAACTTGATTCAACAATTACCAAATTCTAATTAATCTAACATATTACACAGGAAATGAGCAGATGCAAGGAGTAAAATTTCAAATAAAGCACTAATTCAAACAAATGGAAATCAGACTTGTTCAACGCTATAGACTATTTGTCGCATCCAAAACTCTCTTGTCCTTAAGATATGCCTTAATCTTAGCCTAATTCATCTTTTATCTCAGAAAACATAGCTTTGACATAGCGAGGGAGTGAGAAAACATAGCTGAAAAATTTATCATTGAGAGAAGAAAAAGAAAAAGAAAGCAAAAGTCCAAGATCTTAGCATTTTATAGGGGTGAGAAAAGAGAACAATTCGATGAAAGAAAATTGAACAACTCAGTATAAATAAGATGGAAAAAAGAATAACCTGAATCTAAGCAAACATGAGTAGAATTACAGTTGATCGCTCTAGCACAGGTCGCCAGTGGTGATGGGAAGATGTTGCTTTTCTGAAACAGATTTGGAGACAGCGATGGAAAATAATTCCAAGAAAAGAGAAGGAAGAGCAAAGCCAAAATAGAGAATAGCATCTAATGAGGATTTTAGGGATTTCAAAATTGGGAAATATAGGAAGAAAAGATATGATATAGTTTTCGTAGATAGAGAGGGGAAAAGGAATAGGAAAAATAAAAAGGGGATCTGCGTTTATTTGTAAAAAAATAAATGATTTATTTTATATTAATAATTAAAAAAATTCAAAAAATTGGAGAAGATGACACATGGATACATTGTATACTGGTTTATATAATATATAGATATGCTTTTTGACAATGTTTTTTCATATTTACCTTTATTTAAAGTTTTAAAGAGGTTCAATATTAAATGCAAGCAATTTTTCAGATTAAGATAAAAGACAAATTTGGTATAAAGTAGAGTTTTATGAGGAATGTATTAAGAGTAAATTAGTTAGTTTAATAATTTTTATTTATATTTCATTTATCTTAATAAATAATCTTAAATGATATATAATAAAACAGTGGGAGTAAATTACAAACTTACATAACTAATTATAAATTGACACAAGATACATATCTATTCCATCAGCCAAAACATATAAGGAAAACAGCGAGTTTTCCTTTAGACTATAAAAAAGAAAATAAAATTTTAATGAGGTGGTTCTTCAGTATCCAACAAACTGTAAACAAATTGCTCTATTTTCTCTTGTTTAAATCAGGGGCTTAGATTCACTTAGAGAAAGCTTTCGAGTTCAAATTGTTGGAGATGTTGGGGAATCCCACATCGGAAATAAATGAGAATGAAGAGTGGTATACATGTGGAGTAGATTGGCCCTTAAACACAAACCAATTGGTTTTGTGTTATATGAGCTTAATCCCACTTATATGCTCACTCATCCAGTCAAGCCCAACACTCTCAAAGTCCACGGAGTTTTTTCATGGTATCAGAGCAGAATAAGGACTGACAGCTAAAAAGATCTTGGACCCGTGTTTGAAGTCATGGTGGAGTTTGGGCTAGTGGAGAAAACTAGACCCGTTGATAACCTTGGGCCTTAAAGGAGAGAGGCCAAGGAATGTTTGACGAGTGACAACTGATCCAAACCCAATTGCACTTGAGGAGGAGTGTTGGAGATGTTGGGGAAGCCCACATCGGAAATAAATGAGAATGAAAAGTAGTATACATATGGAGTAGATTGGCCCTTAACACAAGCCGATTGGTTTTGTGTTATATGGGCTCAATCCCACTTATGTTCTCACTTATCCAGTTAAGCCCAATACTCTCAAAGCCCATGGAGTCTTTTCACAAATTTTGTGAATGTAAAAAGCATCACTGGGAAAGAAAATTCCTAGAAATGGAACCCCTCAATTAAGGATTAGCCTGAATGTAGACTTGAACTTAAAGGTAACCACCACCAGACCTCCAAAAATACCTGAAAAAAAATTGTGGGCTAGTCACTACTCATAAAGTGGAATTAAACTTTCCATTTGGTTTTTTTTTTTTTTTTCTTTTTTTTTTTTTTTTTTTTTATACCTTTTCGTGAAATATTAGTGGATTAATTCCTCCATGAGAAAGAGCGTTGGGAAAATTTTGAAAAGAGGAATGTGATAATTCAGGTTGATGGACTACTCATGAATAAAATTCTCAACATTAAATTAATGCTTTTGGCTGCAAAGAATTACTATTACTTTAAATACCCGTGTGATTTTAGTAATGATATTATTCACAAAATTTAAGGAAGCGCTGAATTGGTTTAAAGGCATAAATATTTCTTCGTCAAGTGTGGAGATGGATGCTCATATTGTCTTCCAAACGGTTACAGCTTGGGTTCGTATCGATTTGTCAATTGGTCATGTTATTGAAGATTGTAAACATCCAGTGATCAGTTTTACACGCGTTGCATTTTTCTTTTACAGCTGAGACTACAAATCAGGTTGCACATGTCTTAACATGTGCTTCTAATCCTTCAACATGCATGTAGAGGGGCTTAGTTTGTTAACTTCTTGTCCTTCGTTTTTATATAGTGCAATTGCTTCTGATCGCTGAATACTTGAATGACAAAGTTCACCATTCTCCGGTAAAAAAAAAAGCAGCATTTCATCGAAAACAAATTAGACAAAATGCACAAATTCAACAAAAGTATTAACTTATTAATTAAATCATATAGAAAACTTCAGTTAAAAAAAATCATATAGAAAACTTACAGAACTAATAACTTGACACGAGATGCATTTCTATATATTTCAATTTTCACAAACCAGAACATATATTTCTGAAAAGACAAAAAAGCCTCAAAGAGAAACAAGACATGCATCATACATTTATGTTACAAGTTATTACAAGGCAGATATTATAAATGGAGAAGTAGTTTCACTGGTTTTTGTCTGATCTTCTTGTAGCATACTGTTCAAAACCTTCTCAAATCTCTCCATTGCTTGAGCAGGCAAACAAATAGGCAAAACGATGCCGTTTTCCCCTTTCTTGTTCTTCATTGGTATATAAAAGCTTGCTACTCCTGGTATAGCACCAACTCCGCCTTTTGCTGGACCACCATACACAGCTTTCCCCCACCCAAAATCTACCTCTCCGAACCCCGCCTTCGTCACATCTGACACTAAATAACTCCTCACAACAGTAAAATGGGGTCTGCCTTTGATCACCATCAAATCCGCCACCGATCTCATGTACTCTGCATTCACACTTTCCTTCACTTTTCTTATCAATTCCAATGCATAACTCAACGGCTTGTAACTCAATTCTCCGGCCGTCGCAACCGCCACCGGGAATACAAACCCGTTCCCATAGTAACCCGTGGGTAATGGCGGATTGAATTTGGATCGTCCGTTGACGATGCAAATCATACGCATTTCTTCGGTAGGATCTGGTTGAAGTGCGATAGTGCGGCATTTCCACAAACAGGCTGTGAGCATTTCGAAGGTTGAGCAATTGCGGAGCTGGGGCGGGACTAATTTCCGGAGGGAGGTTAATTCGGTTGGTCCAAAGAAGAAAGAACGGTGAGCCATATCATCGAGAGGAATTATTGTGCCATTGGTGTCTGCCACCTCATCATACTCGCGGTGGCGGCATGTCACTCGCGGCGGATCTCGGGCATTCAGTACTTGCCTGTCCCATACTGGAAGAACAGTCGGCGCTTCTGCTCCACGCGCCATTTCTCCTATAGCGGACATAAATTGGACGAGACCAGGCGCGTCGCTCATGGTATGGTTTAGCCGGAGCGCGAAAATAAACCCGCCGCAGTTTAGGCGTGTGACCTGTCATTTTCAATAATTAATTAAGTTCAAACGTATGCTTTTATAGTACTCAAATAATATAATGCGTCTCCTACCTAAAATAAATTTAGCTTTCTTTTACACCGCTATAATCAAATTTTTAACATGTTTTCTTAATATTATCTAATAAACAAAACGTATTAGAATATTTTAAGTAATCTTTCCGTTTTTTATTATATAATTTTTTTTGAATTTCCACTTTGTATTTTTATATGATGATTTATATAATTAATCCATTTTTAATATATAGTTATTGTTTTTTCGTATTCATCCAGCTTGAAAAATATTCAATATTAAATATAAATAACTTTATATTAGGTTTTGATAATTAAGAAGAAATAAAATTTTGGTATGATAGATAGAATTTTATAAGTGATGTAATAAGGATAAATTTAATTATTTTATTAGTATTTTATTGATTTTTCATTGATTTTTGTCAAACAATCTTAAAAGATATATAATAAAAAATGGAAAGGGTGTTGTTGAACAACATAAGTTCTAATGTTAAAAGTACTTATTTGAGCTGTTGATGGATTCCTTAGCTAATTCAAACAAAAAGAGACAATCAAATCTAGTTCATTTTAATTGTTATTAATAATTCATATTGTTGGACCATGTGACCTAATTTTAATCATTACATACTTATTGTTTCATAATTCTAAGATGGATGAAATCAGTCTATCAAATTAGAATTCTCTAATTATTCAAGAACATGTTATTAAAAAAAAAAAGATATTTAAAGAAAAAATAATTTAAAAACAAATACTCATAGTTATTTAAATTTTTTTTACTTGAATCTAACACTAAAATTTTTGATATATTTATAAAACACGGAAACCTTTAATTTCTAATATAAAGTGCGTTGATTTTACAAAACAATAAAAGATTCCCTTTAGCATAAAAGGAAACGTACATACGTCGGAATTAAATTATATAGGTCCACCACTTGTATACAAAACGTCTCACACCCACACTCATCGTTACGACAAATAATTAATATGTGGATTTTTTTTTTTTTTTTTTTTTTTTTTTTTTTTTTTTTTACATGTAGAAAGTAAGAATTATAAGGGAATAATTAATTAATGTGCGTACCTGAATAAGCAGCAGAGGAGAGTTTAAAACACCAGAAGAGCCAGGAACATCAAAAATAAGTTCCTCCAAGCAAGGAAATGGAGGTTGAAGAGAATCGCCAAATTCGTTAAGAGTAACATTAGCATCACCTTCAATAAACAAAACACCTTCCCCAGTGCATTCCACTATAAGCTTACGCTCGGCTCCTTCTCTAAGCCTTCCCGCAAATGGATAATAAAACACAAGTGTTTTCGCAATCGCCTCTCTAATGATCTTAACCGGGTCTTTCCCTTTCATGGAAGAATTCTTCCTGTAAAATTGGATTACAGGAATGTGGAATCTGAGACCTTCTTGGTCGTCTATGTCTGACAATGGCTTGAATTCATGAGGCGTGGGTTTCGCCGGAACTATCAGTTCCGGTTCACGCCGGTGAACCTTGAACACTAGAGAGGAGACTGAGGGCGGTGGTGCCATGTTTCAAAAATGAGTATTGGGTAAAACAAAAGAACAAGCAATTGAGAATACTATAAATTAGTTTTTTGCAGTTTAATTTGTTGTGTGTATGGGAGCGGAGATTAACTGAATCTATTTATAATGGCAATAGGTGGTAGATTAATAATATAGTTCTTGACTTGACATCAGCATCCTCTTCTTGGTCAAACATTACTATTATCTTTTAATGTGAAAAGTTATTTTTCCATTAGATATCAATTTATTTTTCCATCCAAAACTAGACAGAATGAAATTTCCGCGGCATTAACGACTTACCATTTAATTATTTTGTTATTGTTATTTTTGATGGTGTGTGATTCTCAATTGCCCGAGATTTGTTCAAATAATTAAGTGTAAATGTACATATTAAAAAATAAGATATCAAGCTCTAAATGCTTAATACAAAAAGTTATATTAGGCTTCTAGACTATGTGTTTCTTTACATATAAAATTATTTTTTATTATTTTATTATTTTATCCTTTTATGTTTAAGGGAGCCCACGCTCTTAAAGTATTGCAATTTTATTTCATCTCATTTTAAAACACTCAAATTAATTCATAATGAGAAATTTTACCATACTCCAAGATGAATAGCTTTAGTTTATTACTTTACAAAATTCTAAATTAAAATTCCATAGTTTAGACCAACATATGATTTCGTTTTTACAAATAATTAATGATATTAAGAATTATTTTGGTTGTTGATGAGTGTGGATATGCATTTAATATTTAAGGTTGTATGTGAACATATTCTTTATCCTGACTGTATGACTTTGTTTTATTAGAGCCTTAAAAATTCAAGCAAGTTGAACGATGACAGAAACCTAATGAAAATATTTAAATAAATCTAGGCCTGATTTGATATAATATATGTAGAAGAACGAAATTGTATGTGTCCCACATTTTATGAATTTTTTTTGTCCTTACGAAAGTCAATTCTTTTTCATATTCAACTTAACATAGATATAATTAAACCGTTTAATTTTGTCTGTTTCGGTTAAATAGCTATTTATATGAAATGGCAATATTTTAGAAGTATTAAGAGAAGTAGCTTTGGAATTTATAATCAGTCCATGGTATTAATTACCTAATTATATATATCTTATATATATACCTAATTGATTCCTTATTGTATTCGAGTTAGTGGAAATAGGTTATTTCTTGTAGTCCGAAATTCATAGGGATGAATGCAGCGGAATAATCAACGAACCCGATTGCGTATTACTGGTCAAACGAAAAATTCACGCTGATGTATCCGGGAGGAATCCGTGTAATCCACGGACAAAAGCAAGAGATGATTGTAGTGGAATTGATGGACAAAACCCAAAGAACGCAATGTTCTGTTCTGGTGATATGGTGATGAATGAAATGATGACCTTATCAGTTATCCCACCACACAATGCTATAAGTAGCATATCCACATGGGTCGGGTCAGATCAGTTCGGTTTGGTTATGGTCGGATCGAACCAAACCAAAACTAACATCTCTCACTCGAACTTAACAGAACAGATCTGTTACACCAACTCTTTCATACTCACAAATAGTTCGTGCAACCAGCATAATGTGAGAGCTGTAATGCTATACACTTGTTGGAGATATATAGTAGCTTGACGAAAATACCGAAAAATTGTATGCCTTATCCTAGATCCCACATCACATCCATTGTAATCCTTTTCATCTTTACAATTCTCTATCATCATAGATATACACACATGCGCAAGTACTTGGGTTGAGATGTATAGAAACACAAGATGTGAACACATGGTAATCTTCCCCTTAACAATGTTATTTCCATCATAATCTAACTCGCTTGTCCGGTCGAGCTTATCCAAGGTCGAATCACACTTGACCCCTTCTAAGTCTCTTTCCAAAATAGCCATAGTAGACTATACTTTCAGAATAAGTTAGGGTCTTAAGGATAGTTATATCTCAAAACCTCAGTTTCGTTGCAAGAGTCTCACACTAGGAAAAGTTGAGATCATTGCTTTTCCATCCCAGGGTCACTATGCAAACATGGTATGAAAACATGTGTCATGGTGTTCTCTTCTTTCCTTTTGAAAGAAGCACATGTCCCACATTGTCACCATACGAAAGCATCGGTTAGATGTGCCAAAACATACAACCTTAGTCCACTTACCTTATAGACTACTTCCGGTTACAAAGACAGAATAGGTTCTTGTTGCTTGCAACAAGCCTCTCAGATTAAATATAATCTCTTATATACTTGCCCTTTGCATGTATACGTATTTCTTACTTTAATGGAAAAACTTTTCCATAATTTAATCGAAACAACCTCTATTATTGAACAAGCTCTCATTTGTTCAAAAACAGCCCCATCCATTACATTTGTCAACAAATGACGAAATATGGTAAACACTCGTGTGACCGAGCTACTTCTCTATTCGATATGCATCTTAAAAATAATAACAGCAAGTATTAACAAAATAATATTTGCACTCAAGTCTTGTTAAATTAAAATTTTGTTAAATAATATGTTCTCAAACATGCAGAAATATGATTCAGATCCGGCACAAACCCTGGGATCTTACATGTTTTACATAAACATCTCTTGTGACAGGTTTTAGTTAATGGATCTGCTACCACATCATGAGTCGATACATATTTCATACTATTCTCTACATGCTATTAAGTCCCTAACAAAATGATATTTGATCTCTATATGCTTCGACTTGCTATGAAATCTTTGATCCTTAACAAACGCAATTGTACACTGACTATCACTGTTTATCACCACTGGAGCATTTGAGGAAGTAATGCATAAATGGTTCATAAACCTATTTAACCATACTGCCTCTTGAACTGTGGATGAGTATGACACATACTTCGCTTCCATCGTGGATAGGGCGACGCAGGTTTGTTTCTTGCTACTCCATGCTATTGTAATACCATTACAAAGCAAGAAAACAAAACCAGAAGTGGATTTGCTCTCATCCATATCTCCAGCCAATCTACATTTATGTATCCTCTTAATTACAGATCCTTGCCTTGATAACATATAGTGTAATCCACAGTGGCCTTGAGATACCTCAATATCCTTTTCACCACTATCCATTATACTTGTCCAAGATTGGACTGATATCTACTCACCATGCCAACTACATGATAGATATCTAGTCCTATACATATCATAGCATACATGAGGCTGCCCACAGCACTTGCGTAAGGAACATTTTTCATCCATTCAATTTCTTCTTGTGTTTTGGGACACAAATCACCACTAAGAGTCACTCCCTTAGACATCGGGCTATACAAGCTTACAGTAGCTCATATTGAAATGTTCAAGAACTTTGCTAATATATGTCTCTTGATACAATACTAACAATTTCTTTGAACGGTCCCTCAAAATCATAATTCCAAGAATAAAAGTATCTTTACCCATATCTTTTATCTCAAAACTTGAGGTTAACCAAGCTTTGATTTGATTCACATATTCCATATCATTTCCTACTATCAGAATGTGATCAACATATAATGATATAATTATAAATCTACTTCCAGAGCTTTTCCTATAGACACAATGGTCTTCTTCAATCACCTTGAATCCGTTCGATGTCCTCACATTATGATATCACTAGAAGACTGTTTAAGGCCATAAATTAATCTTTTCAATTTGCAAAAATTTTATTCGTAGCCTTTTACGATGAAACCCACAACTTGGTCCATGTAAATTTGTTCATCCAATTCTCCATTGACACAAGTATTCTTAACATCCATTTGATGTAGCTCTAGGTCCAGACTTGCTACTATAACTAGGATTAATCTTACGGACGTAAACCTCACAACATGTGAGAAAGTTTCCTCATAATCTATTCCTTCCTATTGTGTATAGCCCTTAGCATTTAGGTGAGCCTTGTATCTTTTGATGCTGCCATCAACCTTACGTTTGATCTTGAGAACCCACTTGTTCATAATAGCTTTTCTTCCCTTTGGTAGATCAATAAGTTCCCAAACTCTGTTGAATCTCATGGAAGCCATTTTTTCTTCCATAGCTTTAATCCATTCATGTTTTACAGGGCATGAGAGAGCTTCCTTGTAATTTCTAGGCTCATCATCATCTTATGGGGTCACTAAAAGAGCCATACTTTCGATACTAAATCATCAGCGTTTGACCTTTTGTCTTTTAGTTCCTCACGGTTCCGAATCCTGACAAACATGTCCAAATATTTATCGTAATTTGGTACGCTCCTACTTGGAACATGGTTCATACTCCCACTGAAGTCTAGATCCACATGCTCACTAGAAATTGGAATTTGATCTAGACCTTGATCTCGATCATTCGTAATGTTTTGAGGTTCTTGAACATTTTCATGTTCCTCAAAATTTCTCCCACTCGAATGGAGAGATCCGCTAGTTTTCAATTCCTCATAAAGTGGTAAATTATGGTCTACCTCACCTAACTTTTCCGTCTTCGATTTCTCCCACTAAGACATATCCTTTTAACATGTCTGGATACCTTATTAAGATGCGCTTTTCACCTCTTGAGCCTAGTTTCCCAAACTTACTCAAGTTATCATGGGTGAAAATGATGCAACCCTACGTTTTAAGGTTACTTAAATCGAGTTTGCGACCTATCCACAGCTCATAAGGAGTGGAAGTCACAGGTTCAAAGGGCACTTAATTAAGAACATATATGGTTGTAAGCAAAGCATCTCCTTAATAAGAGACAGATAAATTTGCTATAGCCATCATAGATCTAACCATATAGAGAAGAGTTTGATTTTTCATCCTAACAACACCGTTTTGTTATAGGCTGTAAGGAATCGATAACTGATGCTCAATTACTTTTTCATCACATAAGGCATTGAATTTATCTGAAAGATATTTCTGACCGTGGTCAGTTCTCAAAGCTTTGATTTTCTCATTTAATTGATTCTCAACAAGATTTATAAACATCTTAAAGCAATTCAAAGATTCATACTTATGTGATATCAAATAAACATGACCATACCTAGTATAATCATCAATGAAAGTGATGAAATAATAGGCCTCATAGCTTGCCCTCACATTCATCGTACCATATACATCAGAATGAATTAATTCTAAAAAGGAACTTTACCCTAATTACTTTTCCAAATGGTTTTCTCCACATTTTTCCTTCATAGAAAGGTAATTCAACCTTATTCAAATTACCCAATAAACCTAATTTAGCTAACCAAATTATTCGATCTTGGCCAATATGGTTTAACCTAGCATGCCACAATATAATGTCACCATCTCTATCACGTATAGAAGTAGAAGCAGATTGTAAGAAAAATGCGACATTATTATTATTTATTAAATCAACATCCAAAACAAGCAAACCATTTGAAACATGTCCTGAACTATAAAAGATTTCAACCAAACACAAATGCAAACTGTTATTATCCAAGAACAAATTGAAACCTAAATTCAATAACGTTGATACAGAAATTAGATTCCTTCGAATTTCAGGAACAAATAAAACATCATGTAGGAGAAGGGTCCGTCGACCTTTTAGAATTAATCTACAAGTGCTGATCCCTTAGACTTTAACTCTTCAGTTGTTTCCTACATAGATCCACTTTGATCCTGACGAGATTCGTCGAAACTCAATAAAGGAACCTTAGTACCTTATCACATGGTCCATTGCACTTGAATCAACAATCCACACAAGATAATATTCTATTAGATGAATAGTACTATATACATATAATTTACTCACAATTGAGTTTTTAGAATGTACCTTAGCCTCACACTTGTAGTCTTTGGCATAATGCCCCTTTTCCTGGAAATTAAAGCATTTCACCCTTGAAATGTTCACTTTCCTACTCTTGGTTTTCTTTTTCCCTTTCTGTTTAGCTTTCTTAGTCTCACTAGCCTGCTATTTGCCTTTGTCGTAGAAGCACCTATGCTTCTTGCCTTGGTTACTAGAACTATTTCTAACAGATGCATTGTTGGCCTCAACATTAACCTTAATCGATGCTAACCGGTCCTACTCCAACTCAAGGTGGCGAACAACATCATTGAAAGTCTTAGTACTTTCAGTATGAGTTAGATGCATCTTTATATGTTCCCAATTATCAGGCAAAGAGCGAATAACACCTTGAACTTTTTGCTCTTCGGTCAACTTATGACCTGCATCACTAAGCTCACTGATCATGCTAGACACTTCTCTTAAATGTTTTTTAATGGTAAAATCAGGACGTTTCTTATAAGTATCAAACTTGATCATCAGAGAATGAAGCTCTGCCAGAGACACACCTCCGAACTTTTTCTTTCAGAGCTTTCCATAAATCACTCACGTTTTCATACTGACAAAATTGTTTAGTGATGTCATCATCTGTTGTACTCAACAGGATAAGAAAGGCAAAGGAATTTCTCTTTTTCCAAACCACAAAAGCTTCTTTATCCTTTCTATGCTAAGCAGTAGTCGCTCCTCAAGTTCAGTCATTACTATCACCAAGGAGTCCCGAACATCTTGAATTTCCAACAGATATTGGATTTTCATGCTCCATGTCTCATAATTATCCCCATTCAAACTGAGATCCTTGTTCAAATCGGCCACAATCAATTTGGATACTGTTGTCATTGTATGAAATTTCCTCTACATATATACAAGCATGACTTATTAGAAGTTAAACCAATACATGAATATTCAATACACAACCATTATCTAATTAACAAATTTTACACTAGAATTCAATTTGAAATAGAGACCTTAAAAAAAAGACTGTAATTACCCTCTAAGTTCTAATATACCACTTTACTAATAAAATATATATTTATATATTAAACTTGATTAATGGATTTAATCCCATAACTTATTTATGAGAAAATTATTATTATTTATGTTGATTTAGTTTTATTACTACAATTCTTTTGTTGGCATGCCCTAGTCCAAAGGCATTGGTTCTTGATTGTATTGTACATTGTATGCAGATATTTTGTATTGTACATTGTGTTATATATAAAGGCATTTAATCTATTTATTTGTTTCTTGTGCAATTTAATAAATAGAGTATCCCTTGATTATAGCTAAACTCATGTTAACTGATGTAGGTTATTAGCTAATGACACCTTGAGTAGTGTTAAAGCTATAATCATAAAGTTGTCCCCTTTTCTATTCATTGGAATGAATAGAGCTAAAGACCAGCATATCTTTGACTGGATGACAGTGTCTCACTGACCATTGAACAAGGGATTTCAGTCAAGTATATACGTACATGTTCGGTTATATGGTACTGGACCGATCTGTCTCGAGAACACCGCATGGTCCGATCGTCATAAGTGTTTCTCAAGTAGTTCTTGATATTGTCCTAAGACCTAATTTCACTATAACATGACATGAAACCTCATACACTTTTGATATACGCCTAACTGGCCCATAACAGGGTGCCAAATATGGGTATGTTGGGTGGACTATTGAACATGTTGATGTTGATAGTGAGTTGACAAAATTGCCACTCAGCGTCCCTTGAGATGACATCACTAGCCACTTGATGAGTGGGACTGATAAGTGTATGGCCATACCCGAATAAGTTGAGATATTTATTCGTGATCATCAGTCTACTCAGAATCAAGGAATGAATAAGCATAGAAGAGGTTGACGGGGAACCATGCCTTTTGCTTATACATCGATGTCGGTAGCAAGTGATATACACAAATACTACCAAGTTATGTTTCATATGAGACTGCTAGTCTCCGTCTTAATTGGGGGCTGTAATGGTTTTCTAGAACCTACTTACAGTTTGTGGGCCATGGGCCCACTGCCAACATAAAGACGGACCCACAAGATCGTACACATAGAACAGCTAAACTTGTGACAAATCAGAATTGTACACATTGGGTGTACTTAGAATGGAAACTCGTTTAATTAAATTATTGACAATAGGTTTTGTCAAAATTAATTCAATTAATTTTAAAGAGAAATTAATTGTATTTGATTAATTAATTACAGTATGTAAATAATTAATTAAATATACTTTCTTTGGTGTAAAATTAAATACACGGGTTGCAGTTATTTAAGGTCGGGTTAAATTAAATTTGGGTTGAGTAAGTTTAATTGAGTCAAATGGAATTTTATTATATAGTTTAATCTAATTCCAATTACATAAATTGAATCAGTTAATTAAACTAAAAATTTAACCTAAAGTTAATTTTAAAATCTAATTTTGTACTGAGTATAAAAGGGACCTTAAAAACTAATTTCTCTAACCCTAACAGTAAGCAAAATTTCAGCCAACACTAGCCTTGTGTGCCGCCCCCTTTGATCTTATGCATCCGAGTTCCATTCATCTTCGTTTACTAGCACGAGTCTAGTTTAATAGCTATTTGTGTACCTGACTGTGTTGAGTTACCGTTTGTCAGTTCTGCAATCTTCAGCAATCTCTAGAAGAGACGTATAAGGTGAGAAAAATTTATTTTCATTCCGTTCTTAGATTCTATGATAATCATGGTTCCTGAAATTATAGAATTTGAGGAAAAATTTTAATCTGTATTTTCTGCTGCATCTCGATTTTCCCGGTGAGAATTCCTTAAATCTTTTTCTCAAAAATAATAATAATAATAATAGCAATAAATTATGCACAAATAATCAATTGCTAAATAATAAAACCATATAAACATTCTCAAATATTTATACATCCAACATAATTAAATAACAATTGTCCAATAACCAAAACAAGAAAATAAACCAATTTATTTTCCAAAAAAATAAATTGAACAAATTTCAAATTCTCAAATAAAGAAACTAATTCTCTAAATACATGATTTTTAATAATCAAAACTCATTTCGATTTATTCAAGTCACATAAAAATTACCCCACTGATTTTCTAGATTTTCTAAAAATTTTCATTAATTTTCTATAATTTTTCAAAACAAAAAATAATTATATTTAATTTATAAATATTGAAAAATACGAAATAATATTTTCTATTCGCCAACAAATTAAATAAAATCACCAAAAAATCAGAAACATAACAAAACCCATTTTGCAAAAAATGGGCAACCGAAAACCTCCAAGGAGACGCCATACATGCCACCATGCACCACCGAACGCATTGGTGCGTGCAACGTAGGTGTGCCACATGGCTCATGCTGATTGTATCAATAGTGCGCCACGTGCCTGCGTAGTCCATTTCACACACGCCTCGTGGCACGACTCGTCACCGCCCTGGCACTAGTGCATAAAACCGAGGGCGACACCTGCACTCCACGTGTTGCCTTTCTTGCTTTTTCAGGCTCCCATGTTCTGTCTGTCCTATGGTTTTTAGGATCTCTGATCACGGTGGTATGGTTGGCTTGTCCATTTGACAACTGGAAATATGAGTTTGATGCTCAAACTCCCACTAGTGAGACTGAAACTCGTTTCAGGTTGGAAATTTAAAATTCTAATAAAAAAAGTGGTGTTTTGCAATAAAAAAAAAATAGTTCGATTTCCACAAAATTAGTCTGAAAATCACCCAAGTTGAACCATCAAAAAATTATTTTCCACCAAACAATAATTTTCTACCATCAAATATACATGACATATGCATACAGTAAGCTTAAAATTGACAGAATATGCAATATTTAGCTCTGATACCAAATATATACACATATATATTCGAGTTAATGAAAACTGGTTACCTCTTGTAGCGCAGAAGCCACAAGGATGAATGCATTGAAATAATCAACAAACACAATTCCGTATTACGGGTCAAAAGAAAAACCCACGTCGACGTATCCGGGAGGAATCCATGTAATCCACGAATTGATGGAGACAACCTAAAGAAGACAAAGCTCTTTTCTAGTGGTATGGTGAAGAATGAAATGATTACCTTATCAAATACACCAGTTAGTTCTTATATTATCCAAAAACATTATAAGGACATTATCTTTTGTTATATTATACATTTTATTCCCTACTGTAAAAAACCCAACAAAGATAATTATATCTATAATCCTCCAACTATTAGAAATGAAATAGAATTTCCATAGAAATTTTATTTATTCATATTTTTCAAGTGTAAAAAAATTAATTATCTGACATTCAAGTGATATTTTAATGAAATAATTCAAATAAAATTCAAACTATGAGAATTTTTGCATTATAAATTAAAGTTTTATAGCATTTTTGTAGATAATTTTATGTTTGAGTATTTGGATTTGTATCTCATGATTTGGCTATCCTATTTTATGATGAAGTATTATTTGGTAATTGCCCAAACTGGCATGAAAAGTGATTATTGGTTTAAGTGTGCAGAAGGGATTATACCACTTATGGTAAGATTCATTCTCCTAATAAATCATATGTGAAAGCCTCGTTAGTAGCAAACTGAAAGTATGCACATTCTCCAAAGAATCAAAAGTGCAGTAATAGCTTTTAGGAGAACAAACAAAGCATCTTTCCTTATTTATGATAGAATAAAACTCCTCGTTTTATAGTTAACATTTCAATAGCTTTTTCTTAAAAAAGGAACTAGACTTGATATTGATATTGTAGCATAAATATTATTGATTGTTTTAGTATCTAAAAATCATATGAAGATTTTACCAAATATAGTCCAAATGGCTATATGATGTTTTAGATATTTCTTATCTATTTTAGATAAAGTCTAATCTCTCTCAAACGACTCTTTAATGTCTCAAATGACTATATTTGTTTTGGAGCCTATATATATATATATATATATATATATATATATATATATATATTCAAGCTTGTGCCTCCATTGAATCATCTTTCATCCTTATTCAAGTGTGTTGTGCTACTTGGGTTATGTAGTAGATTTTATTATCATATCTAAGGAGGGTACTTACTAGAGAAAGATATTTTTAGATGTAAAAGAGGTTTGAATTCTAACTTGAAGATTGAAAGAATTCATTGTTGGATTTTGATCCCTAAGGCCAAAATATACATTGTCATATAATTTATTATTCTTAATAAATAGCTTTTTCATTATTGTATTGTTTGCATGTTAGCTATATAATAATATCCATGAACGACTATTAGTTATTCTAAATGTCCATAGTCATTTATTATTGTGAGAATAATAATGATTTAAGACTAGTCGTTGATGATCATATGTATGGAGATAGAAATCAGACTAATGGGTACATGTTAGAGAACATAGTACTAGACTGACCCACTGTGAGATCACCACATGGGTTGGTGTCATAAGTGATCTTTATAATACTTTTGTTATTTAATCCTTATATGGATCACTATGATTTGACACAATCAAAATTGTGTTTAACCGGGTAATTATAAAGGTTATGATTGATCATAGTTCAAATCATGCAAAGAAAGATGAGTGACCGCTATGGAATTCGTCCTTGTCTTGAGAGTGATATCTTTGAGCCCCTTGATAAGTGCAACTCTGAAATGCATGTTCAAGTTGAAATGAATATTATTTTATCAGTTTACTTGGAGATCAAGAAACGATATGATTGAACAATAGAAGGATGACAATGACCATGCCTTTTGTTCAATCTAGATATCATGTGACAAAGGATCATGACATAAGCTAGGTTATTAAGGATCAATAATCTTTATATAAATTGGATAGTCATAATGCCTTGCTAGAGACTGCTTATGACTTGTTGGATAAATTGATTTACCCTATTGCCAATTTATATGAGCCTACATGGTCGCACATAAAGAACAAATTAAGACTTGTAGATTATCTGAATTCAATATATTTGGATAATGACCAGATATAATGAGTTCTTAATTGGATCTAGGATCCATTTAGAATTGGATGCAGAATAAAATATTTTATTTTAATCCTATTTGGGTTAGGAATCTAAATACAATTAGATTTAATATAGATAATTAATTGAATAACAATTCTAATCTTATTTGCATTAGAAATTCAAATAGAACTATACTTGAAATAAGATATTAGATATTTTTATTTGATAGTAATCCTACCTATTATTTGCATTAGGAATCCGAATTACAATGGGATTAGAAATGATAAAATAAATATTTGATATTTTATTTTATCATGCCTATATATATTCATATCTCTCTTAGGTTTAAGACTAATTCATTATTTATGAAATAGAAAAACCTAGAGAGAGAGGTAAAATAGGCTAGCTTTAAAATGGGCAATTGAATTTGGTGCTACGACACCAATCTATTCGTTTGTGTGGATACCACTAGAGGGTGTTTGTCATCTCTGGCAATGCTTGTCTAATCAATGTATTTTTAAAAAGTAATATGATTCTTATCAATTTGGCTCTTCATCTTTGGTTTTTTTTTTTTTTATCTAAACTTTTCTTTTGATTTAATTTAATCGCTTGATTCTTGTGTTTGAGGAATTCAGGTTATTATTCTGCTACGTTTTCCAATGTATGTTCTTGTCCATTCATCTCAAGATTTATAGTGGATTGAAAGTTCTCAAGGGAAGATATCTTGGGGAGATGAGTATGCAAGGAAGGTCGAACCTCTATAAAATCCTCTATGTTTGATTTCTTTACTCTTGCACTTTTTACACTTATTTTGTTATTGGTTTCATATCAACACTTATTTTACTTTAGTCAATATTATTTATACGTATGCTTATTTGTCTGATAATCATTTTGGTAATTTGACTAGCCACGTATTTAACACTAAGCAGTAGTGTGCCAATACTATTAGTCAGGAACACAACAATGTTATCATTACATTGGGTTTTCAACTAATAATATCGTTGGCAATGTTGACTTTATAAATTGCACATTGTTATGTTAATTAAAAAGTCAGATATACAACAATACTTAACAATAGCTTTGATAATTGATTTGATCAAAAGTATTGATTCATCACTTATTTGAAACAATACTTATCAATTGTATTAATCCATCACTTATTTGAAATAATTTTTATCAATAATTAGTTGGCAATGCGGGCAGAATATGTGGGAGGAGACTTAGGTTCAAATCCCACTAAATACATCCTCAGGATTATCTCAATGAGGATACATGTGGTTAATACCAAAAAAAAAACCTCTAGAGCAATAGTTGGTAATATTTGATTTAATGTTGTTTGAAAAGAAAAATTTTCATTTGCCAAAAGTTTTTGAAAGTCATTCACCCCCCTCTTAGACTTCAGCAGCTTTATAAGATAACACTAAGCAAGATGATAAAATGTTGCCTAAATAGGAACCCTTGTGTAATAAAGAGATCACTAGTACTACATGTGTTATGAAAGAGAGTTGGATTCTAAGTTTGAATCTAACTCCTAAAAACACAAATGACGCTATCGTTACTAATAGGACCAGGAGTCCCTAACGTCTGTGTAAAGGTATTAGCCCCAAGGTTTGGTTCATATCTATACTCAGCTATTTCTTTTACTCTTTTGTCTTAAGAATCAAAATTAGGCATCACAACCATTCCACTCGAGCGAAACTCTAATTGAAGTTGCTCACATTTTTTAGTAAGGTTTGGACCACGAGGTCCTTTTAACCCTTTTCTTATGCATTCAGAGATGTCCCCTCATGAATGATACATATTCTAACTTGTTCGATGCCAAGCTAACCCTTCATCTTATTCTTAATGAGTTGACAAATTGGTCCTCCAAACAATCTAGATCCGAATTCAATAAGAAATTTTCCTTGTCAACATCACCCATAAATACTGATATATTTGTGATTAACTTTTTTTTTTTGGTTCTATTTTTGTAATTTATGGAAAGTTTCATGTCATTTTTGCTAAAGTTCCATGAACAGTACAAAATAGCACATGTCATTGTATAATTAGTGACCTTTTTACACGTATCAATTTGTAATATTGATATGTGTCATTTTGGAATAATTTGATTATAGATATAAAACTAAAGAATTAAATAAAAATCTCAAGTTTTGTACCCAATTGATCATCCTAGCAAAGTTTAGACCTAAATTAATGCTTTATTTGATTTTCTTTTTGGAAAAAACTACAACAAAATTCTTACGTTTAGAGAAATGTTATATTTATTCTAAAATTAAGGTGGTGCTTTGTACCATTAATAAGAATGAAATTTAATTAATATCATTTGAGACGATATAAAGTTAACATATTAAATCAGTAAAAGTCAAACAGTTCATTGTATCATATCAGCAAAGTTAACAAATTAGTCTACCTAGTTTGCAAAGGCAACACCCAACTTTTGTGTAAACTAATAAATAAGTTGAGTTTTTTATTTGACAAACAGAGTAAGACATAAAGTTCGTTTAAAATAAAAAGTAAATCATTTATTTATTTATAAATATTAAAACCATACTTTTTTTTTCTTTTTTTACTTTTTACTATTTTTTGTTCTATATATACATAAATTATTAAATTAGAATTTTTTATGATGTTCAAAATTATATATGCATTTGCTAAAAAAAAAAAAGAATATACATGTATATAATTAAAGTGTTCCATTTCTTCCATTAATTGAATTAATATATGTACAGTTGGAATAGGAACGATAATTAAGAAGCCATGACTTCATTGACTAGAACTGTCTTACTGCTACCAAAATTCAACAAAATTCTATTTTCGACATGGAACTCATACATATTCCTTTTTTTTTTTTTTTTTTTTTTTTTTTTGGTAGACTGAAAGAAGCAATTTCCACTAATTTGCTTTTTAACTACCATGGAAAGAAAAATATATGTGAAAATAAAGATTAAAGCTAAGTATGCATCTTCCAAGCAGCAGCCAGGAAGATGTTGGAAGATGGCTCTTTTTGGTCAATGGTCCATATACTTCTTTTTTTTATTCAACCAGTGGCTGTAATTTAACTTGTTTTGAATGACATGACAAATGACACAGAAAGTCGTTTGAATTCTTTCCGATGTTTCTTCCCATTTTTATGTGTACTAACTTTTAACAATATTAAAGTTGTTCAAATATATATATATAATTTTAATAGCTTTAACAACCAATAGATAGATAAAAGTTTGACTTCTAATTAAATTAAACTTTAACAACCATTTGGATAGCTACCTTCCATGCAAACTAATTTTTCTCTTTTTTTTTTAAAACAAAAATCTTATCGGGATTTTTATAATATGTAGGTAGAAAAATGTGATTTTTTTATTATAAAAGATATGCATTATAAATATAATTTAGATGAAAAAAATTTAGTTTATATATTTTCACTTTATTGATGTGATTTGGCATGCTATTACATTAACTATATGTCACATCAGTAAAATTAATATCTTGTTAGTAAATACTAACGCTCCTTTTGTTTTGCCAAAAGTATAAAATACAAAATTTATTTTGCAATAAAAAAATGTTATGTCTCCATTTGAACGTCCACAAAATTATATATATATATGAAAATCTAATACTGTTATCAGGAATATTTTCTAGAATTGTCACCATTAAACAAGATTCAATGTATCATATATATTTTGATTTTCATCCATCGGTAATATAATTGTCTAGTTTTTTGATTCCGGATTTTTAATGATAACTTATATTTATTCATTTCTAAAATTATTGTTAAAGTTACTATTCAATAATGCTATTATAAGATTTTTTTAATGCATAATTTAATAGTCCTTGTACTAATGCATTAGGTAATAAATAAAAATCACTGAATAAAAATATTAAAGGAATTAAATAGCAAAAGCAATTTTGCATTTTGTAATTTCCTTGTAAAATTGAAGAAAAAGATTGAAGGTCTCTTTAATATCCATTTTGTGGACAACATCATTCTGAAAATGAATGAGAAATTTTCATTAGCAAAATGGAGGAAAACGACTTCATAGTGAAGACCGATGACCATTGACCGGGTCAACTCATGTTCTGTTTTGATTTGTTTGAATTTGGTGAATAAATAATATTCCAAGTGGAAAATAAAATGACATTAAATAGTTACATTCAAATGGTGCAAACTTAACTTCTACCATAAGCCAATTGATTTTGTATTGGAGTTAGGTAAAAATAAATCCTTATTAAACTAATTAAATACATGTCAAACTTTTTCATAAGTTATTAATATACTAATCGATTATGTAAAAGGAAACTGAAGTCAGAATTCCATAATGATTATATAACAAATGTATAGATTACCATAAACTGAATAAATAAACGGACTTACAGTTTATATGCAGCGAAAACACGTTTATCGAATGGATCTGATCTACACGAGAAACTAGATCGTTCTGGTTGCCTTTCCTACGAGTGTATAAATACACTGAGTACGGGCTATATCCGTGAATTCTTCCGACGAACGAAGAAGTATATCGTGTTTTCTCTCTAGGGACGTTTTCCTTAGAACCAGAAGGGAATCTCTACGATTCTCCCATATCTCTTGAAATAGAGAAACTTCTTCTCTATTTATAGTAGAAATCCCAACTTCCATCTATATATAGAGTCATACCAAATTACGTATTTGGTCCCTGTAATTTACACATAATTACAGTTTAGTCCCTGCCATTCCAAATGTCATGGGCAGACCAAAAACCAACATCTCCCACTCGTACATGACAAGACAAACTTTCATTGCGATTGAACACACATACTTCTTTCAATTCTTATTCGGTGAATTTATGAGACCAGTCAACGTAACGGTTAAACCTTTGAAGCTCTTCTTCATCGTTCCACCTTTAGCTTAACGTGACTTCCCCCTAGTCCATTTTCCATGATCACTAGTTTTCGACTCACTTTTGATCTCATGAAAACATTCATATACACTACACACCTTTTCCACCAAAAAGTATTGAGCTCGAGTGTTATATGATTACCAAGTGACATATTACTGAAAATGTACTTCCTCTCTATAAATAACCTTCCACCATATATTTATTATTTGTCTGAAAGGTCCCTATATGCCCGTTCATTGCTAACGCAGCCTGGTTTGGGGTTCCAATCAAGATAAACAATTAGACATACCCTTCTTATTATTTACAAGAGTCTATAAGGGTGAATTGAAACTTATAGTTTCATTTGGGTCTCACATTAGGAAAGTTGAGATCAATTTTCTTCTTTCCATCCCTTGGTCGGCTTTTACACATATTACTAAAATATGCCATAGTGTTAATCCACTTAGGACATATGTTTTATAAACACTATGCGAAAGCATTCAGTCTTTAAATGCAACTCATGCATCACTACCTCTAGTCCACATTTAAGCCTTTCACAGGATAGTTTTCGGTATCAACAAAATAATGATATTTCACATATCACATGTGGAGTTCCTCACATCTCCATCTATACTTTTACCAATGAACACACCGCTCATTGTAAAAGATTCATCTATGTGAGTAGATGCATTTCGTCAACATACTGAACTATACTCAATAGCTCTATGTGTATCGCTTTAAATAGTGAATGAATTTGAACACAACAAATAACTCACATTCTATTCCAATAGAATTTACCAAAGTTATTACAACAGTTCAAAAACAACAACATGTTCCTATAACCTACAAAGACCAAATTCCAAAATGTGTTTACTAAAAATATTTGGAGCTATTGGCTTCGTTAACGAATTTGCAATCATATCTCCAGTTGGAACATGCACTAAACTTATTTCTCCTTGTGCTACTTTGTATTTAACAAAATGATATTTTATATCGATAAACTTGCTTTTTCCATGATAACAAGGATTCGTGGAATAAGCTATCCATGCAGTGCTGTCGAAATAGATAGTCGTATATTTCCCTTTAGGCAATAGATCCATAAGATCCATGAAGCATTTTAATCAAACCGCTTCTTGTACTGCAGCTGCTGCAGCTACATATTTCGACTCCATAGTTGATAATGCCATGCAAGTTTGTTTCTTGCTACACCAAGCAATTGTACCATTTCCTAGATTGAAAATATACCCAGATGTGGACTTCCTCCTGTCTTTATCAATTCTGTGATCAGCATTTGTGTATCCCTTTAACTGCAGATCCTTTCCTTGGTAACAAAGGGAATAATTTAAAGTCGCCTTCAAATATCCTAATATCCTTTTCACTGTTGCCCAATGCTTCAAACCTGGATTAGCCTGATAACAGCTTGCGAGACCCACCACAAAACCTATGTCAGGTCGTGTACAAATCATAATGTACATCAAGCTACCAATTGCACACCTATAAGGAATTCTCTCCATCCTTTTGGTCTCTTCTGGAGTCGTGGGACACATACTAGCATTCAGCTCTGTACCTTTGGCAATAGGGGTTGGATCGGGATCACAGTAAGCCATACCAAATCGTTCTAAGATCTTATTGATATACATCTCTTGTGAAAGAGCCAATAATCTCTTAGATTGATCTCTTGAGATCTTAACCCCAGGGATGTAATTAGCTTTTCCTAGATCCTTCATCTTAAAGTTAGAAGACAACCAAGTCTTTAGTTTCTTGAGTAAGGAAGTTTTATTTCCTGCTAACAAAATATCGTCAACGTGTAATGTTAGAATGACAAACTTCCCTATGTTTTCACATTTAATGTAGACACACAAGTCTGCATTAATCACCTTAAACTATATTGATATAATCACTTCATGGAACCGAAAATACCATTATCTTGAAGACTACTTAAGGCCATAAATTGATCTTTTCAACTTACAAACCTTATGTTCTTGTCCTTGGACGATGAAACCTGTTGAACCATATAGATTTCTTCATTCAGTTCACCATTTAAGAACGCAGTCTTTACATCCATTTGATGTAATTCAAGGTCCATACATGCTACAAAAGCAAGTATTATTCTTATAGCTGCGAAACGGACAATAGGTGAAAAAGTCTCCTGATAGGCAATTCCTTCCTGTTGTGTAAACCCTTTCGCAACCAGCCGACTCTTAGTCTAGATAGGTTTCCCATCCGCTGATCGCTTAATAGTAAGCACCCATTTATTCCCAATGGCTTTGTGCCTTTTGGGTAGATCAACTAGTTCCCAAACTTTGTTGATCCTCATTGACTCCATTTCGCTTTCCATTGCTTTTATCTATTTTTCCTTTGTTGGAGATTCCTATATCTCTTTCATGTTAGTTGGAATGTCTTCAATTTGAGCAACGATCGAGAAAACTTCGCTATCAACTAAATGATGGCGTCGTGGAATATTTCCCCTCTTCTATCGCCTTAGAGTTTCTGCTTCTTGATAAACAAATCTCATATATTCATCAAGATTTTAGGCAGAACTCCCACTGGGATCTATATCCATATTCACACTTGAATTTGGAACAAGACTGTCACTCAAATCAAGACCACTCAAGTCAGGGTCAGGATTACTCAAATCCGCTTGTGAAGGTTGAAAAACATCATTCTCTTCCCTTCCCCTTACGTCTTCAACTTCATTCCTCCCACTCGGATTGAGTGATCCTGAAGTTTCAAAGAAAGTGAATTCCTTATCCACCTCTCCCAGCTTAGGAAATTCATTCTCTTAGAATGTGACATCTCGTGACTCAAATTCTGTTATTTGACCATTCTCATTCTCTCCCACTAGAACATATCCTTTGGAGAGATCAGGATATCTTTTAAAGATACCTTTCATGCCTCTTGGGCCTAGCTTGCCATGCTTGCTAGATGTATCATGAACATAGGTAGCACATCCCTATGGTCGTAAATGGTTCAAATTGGGCTTACGGCTCGTCCACAATTCATAAGACGTGGTTTCAATAGACTCAGAAGGTACTCTATTGAGTACATATGTGGCTGTCAATATTGCATCTCCCTAAAAGGAGATAGGCAAATTGGCTTCAACCATCATAGACCTTACCATCTCTAAGAGGGTTTGGTTCCTTCTTTCTGCGACTCCATTTTGTTGCGGAGTCCTAGGTATGGTCAACTAATGTTCAATACCTTTTTCATCACATAAAACTTTAAATTCCTCAGAGAGGTACTCTCTTCCCTGATCGGTCCTTAAAGCTTTGATTCTCTTCTCTAATTGATTTTCAACTAGAGCCATAAATCGTTTGAAACATGCTAATGGTTCAGATTTATGTGCAATCAAATAGACATTACCATACCTTGTATAGTCATCTATGAATGTAATGAAATAGTACGCACCATGCCTTGCCCGAACATTCTTTGGGCCACAGATGTCAGAATGGATTAGTTGCAATGGTTGGTCAGCTTGTGTAGCTTTACCAAATGGTTTTCTTGTCATCTTTCCCTTCAAGTAGCTTTCACAAGTTGGAAGATCTACTTTCGATAAATCAGCCAACAAACCTGCTTTAGCCAATCGTACTAAATGATGTTGACCAATGTGACTAAGTCTCGCATGTCACATTTTTGAAATGCTAACATTATCCATAGACGAGTTAACAGTAAAGGAAAAACTATTATGACACACATAATTTGGATCCAAATCCAAAACAATAAAACCATCCAACAAATGTCCACCACCAAAGTAGCTATTATTCATAAAAGACTAAAATTGTTCAATTCAAAAGATAACATGAATCCCAAATTCATGAGGGCAGAAACAGAAATCAAGTTCCTTCGAATCCTAGGAGTAAATAGGACATCTTCAAGAAATAGTGGGCGACCACCATTCAAGACCAGCTGACAACAGCCAATCCCTAAGACTTCCTCCCTTGAATTATTTCCCACGTATATCCATTTTGTTCCCCTTGGAACACTTTGGAACTCTATAAAGGAATCTTGATCCTTTTTTTTTCATGGTCTATTACTCCTGAGTCTATGATCCACAAAGGACAAGGTTCAGTTAGGAAAACAGAACTTGAAACAAATGTATAACTCTTATACACTTTGGTAACATTTACCTTAGGAGTTGTGCAATCTTTTGCAAAATGCCCCTTCTGTCTGCAATTGTAACATTTCACTCTAGAAATGTTAACTTTCACCTTGCCCTTCTTTTGAACTGGAACACTGCCCACCGTTCCCTTTGCCTTCTTCTTGAAGAACCTCTTGTTCCTCTCCTTGGACTTCAGACCAGGACTTGAACTAGCCATGTGAACCTCAGATTTCACACTAAGAGAGGCTAGACGGTCCTCTTCCAGTTCAAAATGACGAACAACATCATCAAAGGTATTAATGTCATTGACATGAGTGAGTTGCAACTTCATATGCTCCCACCCATTCGATAGAGAATGTATCAAAGCTTGAACTTTCTGCTCCTCGGTCAACTTATGACCAGCATCATGAAGCTCAAAAAATCATGTTAGACATTTCCCTTAAATGCCTCTTCATTGTGTGGTCAGCTCTCTTCGTATAAGTATCAAACTTGATACTTAAAGAAGGGAGTTTTATTAAGGAGACACCTCCAAAATTCTCCTTGAGAGCACCCCACAGTTCTTTAGCTGTGGTGTAGACGCTAAACCTTTTCGTGATGTCATCATCCATTGCACTAGACATGATGATGCAAGCAGTAGAGTTTTTCCTCTTCTAGGCTTGATAAGCCTCAAGGTTCCTCCTTGCTTGAACGATGTTACCTTCTTCAGGAGGAACCATAATTCTCCCTAGAGTTTCAAGAGCCTCTTACTCTTCAATTACGTATTGGACTTTCATAGTCCAAACTTCATAATTGTCACCATTCAAATGAAGGTCCTTTTTTAGTTTAGCAACTATTGCTTTTAAAGCAGCCATTGAAAAACCGTTAAAGACGAAGTAGGACTAATAAGTAAGCGATACACCATATTTATTATAAGATCATTTAAAACTAAAAATAGTGTTTGGTTCGCGTAAAATCTAACACTATACATAATGCATAGAGTCACCATTTACATAGGCTAATACAAACACCATATTAGGTTGAAATTTCCATAATAAATATATATTTAGTTTCATTTTATATTATATTTTAATTTATTTAACATTTATACTTCTCTTAAGTATAAAGCTAATGAGTAATATAACACTTAGTTATAATCTCAAAATAAATAAATTAAAAATTACTAAAAAAATAACCAAAATCGCAATGTTTAACAAATAAACATTTTATTATACCATAAAAAAAATCCAACATTTAGTCAAAATTACAACCATAAAAAAAACTTTAGCACGAAGCCACTCAATAGAAAATTGAAAAATGAAATCAGCAAGAGAAAGAGTGGAAAAATGAAGAGCTCAATCTTCATTTCCATTGAGTTGAAATATCTCAATTTCTTTTGAGATGACTGGGATCATCTCTACGAACTTATAGTAGAGATCCAAAAGCATGTTCTCAACACCCTCAATAACAGCATCCAGACATAGGCGATGAACCAACTTGTTACTTCTAAGTAACATGGTTCTAGGATTATGAGATAACTTAGCTCCTGTTTCAGCCAAGTTCAACACAAATACTTTGCATTGGGATCCATAATCTTGTTCAGGAACTAATCCTTCAATAGAGTCTACCAGTTCGTCAAATGCAGATTTTTTTTTAAACCAGAACTCCTTAAAGTGCTTTTCACAAAAATTCCTTTTTTCGCAAATTTTAACATTTTTACTTGATCAGTTCCAGAGGAAAATCCTCTTTTCCAGACAAGTGATGCATAATAAATACACACACTAATAGAAGCAAGTGCACTTTGTCGTTCAAGTAATACAGAGTAAGAAGGATGTCGATCCCACGAGGACTAACTTATGCAAATCCTAAACGTAGTCGGATTTCTAGTATTCTAGGCTGAGAGAATAATATATCTTTGATTTTGGGTTGTGAATTAAAATTACTGCTAAAAACAAATAAATTAAAATTAAGAATGTAACAAAGTTGTAAGTAAGCAATTCAATGAGAAAGCTAACTAAGGCGTCCGGTTTCATTTAGCACTAATTTCAGTAATATTTTAAGTTATGCAACTGATCCAATTAAATTCCAAAATGGTGATTTCCATAAATAATCAATACCGGTTAGGGCTATCAATTCTAATTCTTAACCTAAACACTTAAACCTCTCAGTTCTAAGCGATCAAGCCAGAAAGCATTAAGTCTAAGAAATCCTAGCACTAACTAGTAAGCCACTAGAGCAATGGTCATGCAAAAGTCATGTTGTGTGATTCCGTTAATCTAGTCCTTTGGTCAATTATAGATTAACTATGAATATTGGAATTGATGGTCACGCATCCAAAGCATTAAATATACACAACACAATATTGGAAAAATAATATGAATTAAATTGCATTAACTATAAAATAATTACATGGAACAATTGCTAAGATTCACCATAGCCTTATGTGAGCGGACGACGCGTTTTCGACGGGACGCGGGACTCCCTTTCGGGATGGGGCGCCACGATCTCGGGCGGATCCCTCCCTCGCGTGGGGTTTTATAAAGGAAATCCGCGTTTTGAAAAAAAATAAATGGAATTCGATCTTAAAAAGAACCGAGACCTAAGTCTCGATGAATATTGTAGGAGTCGCCACCCGGCTCAGCTCAACCGGGAAATTCTTATGTAGCTGAACCGGACGAACGGCCGCTACACTATCCAGAGATTCGGGTCCGGACAAGTCCCTTATTTCGTGTCTAATTAAAATAAATATAGCCAATGTTCTCGAATGGTATTTCAAAATCTAAAGTCCATTTTATTGAATATAAAAAGCATACAGCGCGCACACAAAACATTTAATACAAAAATAAGGAAAAGAAATAAATATTAATTGACTTACAACCAAATTGAATGGAAAAATAAGAACTCTCGCCTCACTTGTACAATCACCTAGAATACACGAGAATCTAGAAAAATACAACCGCCTAAGTACACGATTTAATCTATTAAATTACATCCAAAATAAAAAATAAAAATAAAAAGAAATTAAAACCTGCAAAACAGAGGGTTAGCACAATATATACAGCACACCACAATTAGGACTCAAACAGACAGAATGGGAAATCAGGGAATTGGGGGGCATGCATTTAGGGGATAACCGGGTCGGCTCGGCTAGCCGGCCCGATTAGACCTGGAAAACATTTTGAAACGTCCCTGTATTTTTGGTTTTGTGAGAAAATCATTTTCGAAGAACAATTTTTCCGGTTTACATGCATTTTTATATATTTAAGTGGGTCGGTTTTCAGGAGAAATGGGTCTCCGTCGTTGAATTGTTCTAAATGGAATTTTACTAAAAATCAAATCTATGGTCGTGATGCACACAACAAAAATTCATTTTGATGATTTTTGGGGTTTTCCAATTTTTTGGGATTTTTTGGGAATTTTTTGGGAATTTTTTGGGGATTTTTATGGATTTTTTATGAAATTTTTGGGTTTTAAAGGGTAAAATTCTGATTCTGAAAACTGCAGGGGTACGACTGTAAATTTACAGTCGTGGAAAATCAACTACAGTCGTACGACTGTAACTACAGTCGTACGACTGTAGATGCTGAAAATTTAGGATTTTGCCAAAATCTTCTTTAAAACAAGCTGGAAAGAGAATTGCCTAGAAATCAACTACAGTCGTACGACTGTAGCTACAGTCGTACGACTGTTCATCAATCCAAGAACAGTCGTACGACTGTTCTTGATTTCCAGGAGCAGAAACGTAGAAAGATGGACAGAAATGCAGCAAAAACACACCGAACACCCAGAAAGCTTATAAAAGAGAGAGGAAAAGGGGTATTTACCTCCGTGGCGTGCGTCCACCGTAGGATTGACCCCTGGCGTCGCTCCAATCCGCTAAAATCCGGACTTTTCTCCTTGAGTTAGGGTTTGAGATTTGACTCTAGAGATTTCCAAATGCTGAGGATTTTGATGAGGATTTCCTCCTTTTTTCCTTTGGTTTTCTCTTCTTTCTCTTTTTCTCCCTTTCTCTCTGTCTGTCTGTTTTTCTTTCTCTTCTTTTTTTTTCCGTCCTCCCCTTCTCTGCCTTTCTTTTTCTGCTTTTATGGGTAGATCTACAGTCGTACGACTGTAGTTAAACTACAGTCGTACGACTGTAGCAATAGTCGTACGACTATACCTTTTTTTTTTTTTTTTTTGAAAGTGAAATTCCGGCGCTTACACCTTAGCTTTGGTGGAATTAGTTCATCACTAAACTAATAACACACAAATGAATTAAGGAAAACATGGTAAAGAGAAAGGTTTAGAGAAAACTAGAATCAAAGTGGTTGATGGAAGGATGTACGGATCGTCAAGGTAGAAAGATGAATGCTCCTCCAAACCCTAGCTCCCAAGAACACGTTCTCCCAATGCGTTCTTCCAAGAGAGAAAAATAAAATAAAAATAAAAACTGCCTACAACTCAATAATAATTTTTTTCTTTTAACTCTTCTCCAAATAACAAAGGAAAGAAGAGTCCACCTAAGAGTCCAATACAATTCCTTTTTAAAAGGGAATAACAAAAAGGGACATTCCTACTTAGAAAAGGAGTCCAATAACTAGGAAGAAATCTCAGCAAAATACTTTTAGTTCTCTCCCACTTAGACAAACCCACAACTGCTCTTTGGCCCATCACAAATGCAGGCCCAAAACACTAAACCAGATTTAAAACTCCAAAATCAGCACCTCCTAAGGCATAGTCACGCCTTAGGACTGCTCCTAGGCTGTTTCAAGTCAATTCCGCTCCCTTTTCATGCACTTTTAGCTCCATTTTCTTCTTAAGGGTCCTAACAAGGAAAATAGTAGAAAAGGAAAGTAAAATATGCCTTAAATGAATAAAAACAACTCAATTAAAGCACAAAAACAAAGGCAAAATTAGTATATAAAATACACTTATCAACTTCCCCACACTTAAACTTTGCTTGTCCTCAAGCAAACAGAATATCTCCAACTCTAGAAAACAATTAAGGAAAACTATAGATCAAACAACCGATTCTTAAAACATCACAAACCACAACCTCACTTTCATCCACAAATCAAGCATACTCCATCAATAAGGCTGTCACAAAAGAATTTGGCATTCAACCTCAATCTTATGTATATAAAGCAACTCAATTAACCACTAGAATATGACTTGCATCACTAAAATAGTAAACTTCTAAGTCACTTCCCAATCAATCACATAAATAAATATCAATAAGACTTTAGAATTCACACAGTTTTCTTGGGGGGAGTATACCGCGATACATTAATCGATTCCATTTAATTAACTTTATAATTTCCGACCTTACTTGAGATGTTACTTAGCCTTTCTGAACAGATAACAAAGATGGAACAAACACAATGCACCTGACTTACTAAACTAAGCACATTCAATCAAGTGGCTACTAGCACTATTCATAACTTCACCTTGAAAGCAAAGCCAGTGGAATAAATTTTCAATTTAATATCTAAATTTCAATCAATTTCCATTAAGCACAAACAATAAATTTCTATTACCCCAAGATTAACTCAAAATAAAGCAAACAATTTTCCTATTTCATCTCTTTACTTATGGTCAATCAAAAGAAGCTTCCTAGAAAGTATATGTCTAAAAGTGATACATCTCAACCATAGATTCTTTATTATTACAAAGGTGCCAATCAAATGGGGCCTCATGTTGCATTTAATGTAAACATCTCTATTAACAAGCATACTTAACCTAGAAAGATGTAAAATGAGAGTTTTTTTTTTTTTAGAAATAAAGGTTGGGAAACAGAGGAGGACATGGCCTAAGGCATGGTAATGCCTTATGCCGATGTCCTCTCGCCCAAAATATTTTTTATTTTTTATTTAATAAGAAAGGGGTTAGAAGCAGAAGAAAGGGAAGCCTAAGGCATGGTCATGTCTTAGATAGCCCTCTCGCCCCAATAAAAAAAATAATTTTTTTTAGAAATAGAAGAAAGAAGGGTTTAAGACATGGTCATGCATAAAGAGAAAATTCCGATTTTAGCTGAAATTTTTCCTAAGGCACGGTCATGCCTTTCTGGAATTCCTTTTAAAAATAACAAAGAGCTGTCCCTAAGGCATGGTCCCGCCTTAGTCAAAACCTACAACAAAAAACCAAAAATTAACACAATTAAATCTTACAAATTAAAACCAAAAACAACTAATTAACCAAAAAATAAAAAAAATTAAAACAAAAATTGGGTTGCCTCCCAAAAGCGCTAATTTTATAGTTATTTAGCTTGACTTAAACTTCCCTTTCATGTTAAAGTTTAGAGGCATATGAGAAATTCAAACTCTTTGAGAAAAATCTTGTGAATACACATCGAAGGCACTAGTTGATCCTAAGTTAAAGATTTCCATGACAAAAATTTGAGTTCTTTAACGAAAATTCTCGCTTGCTCCCTTTGCGATTCTCTTGGTAGCTCATAAACAATAAAAAATAATTGAACAGGGGGCATATCGAATTGTGTTTCTTCAATCCCCATTATAGAAACTTCACACTTGGTCGGTCCACTAACGACCTCCAACGTACCTTCTTCCTGACTTAGAACTAACTCTAAATTTTCCTCAATAACTTTTCCATGATGAGCTTCAACTGAGATAAATATTTCAACATTTTCATTTGAATCGGCCTCTGTAATTGATGTGTCTACAGCCATATCAACTACTAAACCTAATCGCATGTATAAATTTTGTGTTGAACTATACAAACTATCACGTTGAGCATCTTTTGAAGATAGAAAATTCATCATTACTTCTTCCATGGATGGCTCAAAAGCGTTAATCACCATCACATCATAAAATAAAAGAAAAAGAGCAAGTGAAAATAAATATATATACAAAAAAAAAAAAACCTAAATCAACAAAAATCCTTTAATCTAGCATTGCATAAAAATAGTCCTCAGCAACAGCGCCAAAAACTTGACGCGTAATAAATACACACACTAATAGAAGCAAGTGCACTTCGTCGGTCAAGTAATACAGAGTAAGAAGGATGTCAATCCCACGAGGACTAACTTATGCAAATCGTCAATGCAATCGGATTTCTATTAATCTAGGCGGAGAGAATAATATATCTTTGATTTTGGGTTGTGAATTAAAATTACTGCTAAAAACAAATAAATTAAAATTAAGAATGTAACAAAATTGAAAGTAAGCAATTCAATGAGAAAGCTAGCTAAGGCATCCGGTTTCACTTATGACTAATTTCATTAATATTTTAAGTTATGCAACTAATCCAATTAAATTCCAAAATGGCGATTTCCATAAATAATCAATACCGGTCAGGGCTATCAATTCTAATTCTTAACCTAAACACTTAAACCTCTCAGTTCTAAGCGATCAAGCCAGAAGCATTAAGTCTAAGAAATCCTAGCACTAACTAGTGAGCCACTAGAGCAATGGTCATGCAAAAGTCGTGTTGTGTGATTCCTTTAATCTAGTCCTTTGGTCAATTATAGATTAACTATGAACATTGGAATTGATGGTCACGCATCCAAAGCATTAAATATACACAACACAATATTGGAAAAATAATATGAATTAAATTGCATTAACTATAAAATAATTACATGGAACAATTGCTAAGATCCACCATAGCCTTAGCTATTGTGGAATTAGTTCATCCCTAAACTAATAACACACAAACGAATTAAGGAAAACATGGTAAAGAGAAAGGTTTAGAGAAAACTAGAATCAAAGTGATAGAAGGATGTACGAATCGTCAAGGTGGAAAGATGAATGCTCCTCCAAACCCTAGCTCCCAAGAACATGTTCTTCCAATGCGTTCTTCCAAGAGAAAAAAATAAAATAAAAATAAAAACTGAAAAACTAAAACTGCCTACAGCTCAATAATAATTTTTTCTTTTAACTCTTCTCCCAATAACAAAGGAAAGAAGAGTCCAATACAATTCCTTTTTAAAAGGGATTAACAAAAAAGGACATTCCTACTTAGAAAAGGAGTCCACTAACTAGGAAGAAATCTCAGCAAAAGACTTTTAGTTCTCTCCCACTTAGACAAACCCATAGCTGCTCTTTGGCCCATCACAAATGCAGGCCCAAAACATTAAACCAGCTTTAAAACTCCAAATCAACACCTCCTAAGGCATACTCACACCTTAGGAATGCTCCTAGGCTATTTCAAGTCAATTCCGCTCCCTTTTCATGCACTTTTAGCTCCATTTTCTTCTTAGGGGTCCTAACAAGGAAAATAGTATAAAAGGAAAGTAAAATATGCCTCAAATGAATAAAAACAACTCAATTAAAGCATAAAAACAAAGGCAAAATAAGTATATAAAATACACTTATCAACAAGCTCTTGGATTTCCCAGTTTAACGCATTAAACCGCTCCATAACTCCAACAATTTCCAATGGAGGATACTGTTTAAAGAAAAGCTCGTCTTCAAGTTTTTGTATAGTCATGGCCTCCTCCTGAGACTGGATTATATTCGCCGTCTTTACGAAAGTTGCCATTTCTATAACACATATAAAAATAACAAAAACTTCTTAATGATCAACCAAAAATCAGTTTATAAATACATAATAAATATACTGAATTTTCTTGAATTTATTAAACATAAGTTAAGCATTTATACACAATAAATACTAGTAAATTTAGTTTAAAATATCAAATGAATTCCAAAAATTCATCAAAATATACCAAAAATTCAAGAAAAATGTAAATTTTAATTCTGGAAAAAATTTGACAAAATTTAGACGCTGGAAACACCCGCATGCGCTGACATGTGCCACTTGAAGATCTACCACGTGCCTTCACGTGCTCCAAAGTTTTTGTTGTCTCACGTGACACGCTGCAACATGTGATTCGTGTTGATATGGCACACCTGCCATGTGTCATCACCTGAGTATATCAACTGATGATGTGGCATGCTGACGTGGCAACTGCCTTGACACATGTCATCACCATATTGGTCCACTTGATGATGTGTCATGCTGACATGTCACGTAGACAACCGCTATGTGTCATTACCCAATTGGTCCTTGTGTCTACTACGTGGCACGTTGACCGTTTCAAAGGTGGTTATGCCTTGACATGTGTCAACACGTAATTGGTTTGACTTTTCAACAGCCAAAATACACCCAATCCTGTTGTGCCACGTGTCCCTCAAATATAACTTCCCTCAACCACTTTGGTAACCAAATCCACTCGCACTGGTGGCATGTGAGGTCCATGCACTGCCTTCTGGGCCTCTATTGGTTGTGAAATTTAAGATTCCGACTCGATTTTTTGTGTTGATTTCAATAGTGTGATCAGATTTTCAAAATTTCGATAAAAGTTTTGACACTTTGTACTGTTGCATCAAATACGGTATCATTTTGACACGGCTAACAATGCAAATCCGTATCAAAATGAACAAAAATGTATCCAAATGAACAAAAAACATATTCTTATTCATGGAACATCAGATATCAAGATTTACGAAATCATTTTAACATAAATATCAATATAAATCCGTATCAAAACGAACAAGTATGTATTTAAACGAATAAATACGCATTCAAACGAACAAAACTTATTTTAATTCACGGAATTCCAGAAATCAAGATTTGAACACATCAATTATTCATGGAATACCAGAAAACTATATTTGAACACATCAATCTATAAACCTTTTGGCTTTGATACCAATGAAGTCAGAATTTCATAATGATTGTACAACAAATGTATAGATTACCATAAACAGAATAAATAAATGGACTTACAGTATATATGCAGCGGAAACACGTTTATGGAATGGATATGATCTACATGAGAAAGCGGATCATTCTGGTTACCTTTCCTATGAGTGTATGAATACACTGAGTACGGGGCTATATCCGTGAATTCTTCTGACGAACGAAGAAGTATATCGTGTTCTCTCTAGGGACATTTTTTCCGGAACCAGAAAGGAATCTCTACAATTCTCCCATATCTCTTGAAATAGAGAAACTTCTTCTCCATTTATAGTGGAAATCCCAACTTCCATCTATGTATAGGGTCGTACCAAATTACACATTTGGTCCCTGTAATTTACATATAATTACAGTTTAATCCCTGCCATTCCAAATATCATGCGCGGACCAAAAACCAACAGAAACTAATTAACAATATCATACAATTTACTACATTCAGCTGCACATATTAAAAAATAAAGTGTAACCTATGAAATATAAGAAAATAAATATATAAAAATCAATTAAAAAAGGTAACATACAGTAAGTTTAATAACTAGAATCATGTACAAATTAATATGATTTACTAAATAGATTTTTTCTTATAAAAAAACATTAGTAAAAATGGTATGAATGTCTGTTTTACAAAAGGCTGCTCAAAAAGCTCTCTGACATGAAAAATATTGCAAAATTCCAAATTTAAGTTGATATTCAACTTCTAGTTAATGGATAATAATGCAATTTTGGTTCATAACGGAGACATATGGGAGAAGTCAATGTGTTTATGTTCAATGAGTAAACAAATTGATACAACAATGAGAATTTATTACATTCAAATCATCCATGAATCAACCTTATGTTTCTAATTGACTAATAATAATCTATAAAAAAAACTATCAATAAACTAATGATTTATAGATTTCTAATGGTGTATCCTATAGGAGTTTATTACATTCCATTAATCCGAGAAACAACCTTTATGTTACCATGTAATCGACTCATAATAACCTAAGAAAAAACTGTCAGTAAACCAATCGATTTTGTAATATTAACTTTGAAACTCAAATAAATTTAGGAAATATTAAAGAAAAACAAATTCAGAAATAATACTTTTTTTTTTCTCAAGATTTAGATTATAAGTAATTAATGATTAAATGGTGCAAATATCATGAGTCAAAGTAAATTGAAAACTAAAAAAATTGTTAGATTTGGGGTCAATCTAATTAATTATGGTAAATTTCTTACCATAAATTAATTATATTGAATTATGGAAACTGAAATGACATATTAATAAATAGTAATTAGACTAACTAACATTATAATAATTATTAGATATAGTTGATATAAAATGAATCAATTATATTGTTTCTAAATCTTTAGTACTATACTAATTTCTACTTTGTATTATATGGGACCAACTCCACATATGTTTTCACTTAAGTAGTCAGCTCCAGCTAGATCTGTTCATGGATTGTACTAGGCTAGGTTCAAGCATGACTTCAATTGGCCAACACCTAAAAAAGTTTACCCAAAACCCAGCTCATTCTGCACTTAAAATTTCCCAGGCTGTGCTGGGCTGCAAATCTGAAATCTAGGCCTAACCCAGGTCACCCACATTAGTAAAAGTTTTTTAGGCTGGAGCTCGCATAGCCCATCCAATTTATTACTCATTTATTTAATCACATGCCTTTAAAGATCTTTTTTACTTTGAACAAGTGATAGTAATATAGATAGTACATAAAAAAAAAACATAAAAAAATAATTTATTTTATAAAAAAGAGTGGACCAGGCCAGCCTGTGGTTATGTTAATCCCAATCCCAAACGTGCGCTGACTTTAATGGGTTTGGACTAAACTGGGCAAATATAAAAGATTATAGGGGATTTTACAAAAATACATACCTTTTGGCACCTTATAACATTTTTACATACAAAGAAAAAGTTTGCATAAATACATTAAAAACTTTTCAAAATTTAAAAAATACCTAAAACAAAACATTTCTTTTTTATCTAATTCTTCCCCAATAAACAACAAAGCAAAAAATCATAATCTCCGAAACACCTTCTCTAGTTTATCCACTTTTCTCTCTCCTCTTTAATAATTTTAATCTAATTTGCTATTTATCTCACAATCCGTTTATTTTTTTGTCATGCGACTTTAAATTTTTTTTTCCTTTTCAAAACAAGATCCATATGTATATATTTTTTCCGATGTTTTTTTTTCACCTTCAGTTTTTATATAAACAATATGTAAACAATGTATAAACAATGTATAAATAGTGTATAAACAATGTATGGAAATAGTATATAGCAGAAAAAAATGTATAAACAATGTATGTGACAATGAAAACATATATAACAACAATAAGAAACTGTTATAAGGTATAACTAAGTTATAATCACTGTAATAGTGTATCTTAGGGTATAATTAAGGTATAACTAAGGAATGAGAGGAGAGAGGACAACTTGATTTCTCGTGAAAAGAGATTAGAGAGAAAGGAGAAAAGAGAGAAGGAAAAGAAAGAACAAAAACCAAAACTAAAAAAAATTCTTCTTTTCCTCTTCTATTTTCTTTAGTTATCAGAATTAGCACTAAAACTTGCTAGAAATCTTTAGGTTAATTAATTAACTTCTTAAACAAATCAAAATCACAGACTTAAATCATCAGAATCCCTAAGATTTTGGATTTTTGGGACCAAAGCTTCCTCTTCCAATTTCAAAGGAAAAGTGCGAATTTACTTGGATTAGAGCAACGCCAGGGGTCAAATCGACTTGGATAAGCTTCTAGAAAGGTAGACACTTCTTTTCCTTTCACTTTTTCTTGCTTTCTGGGTGTTTGGATTGAATTTTGTGCATTTTCTACTGCATTTTCGCGCTTCTGTTTCTGGAAATTAAGAACAGTCACACGATTGTTCTTGCATTTGATGAACATTCATACGACTGTATATACAGTCGTACGAGTGTTCTTGATTTCCAGGTAGTTTTTCTTCAGTTTTGGTTCAAAATAAAATTTTGGCGAAATTTTGATTCTGAGCCGTTTACAGTCGCACGACTGTAACCTTCGTTCCAGAATCAGAATTTCAGTCTTTATCCTAAAAAATTTATAAAAATCCATAAAAAATTTTAGAAAACCCCAAAAATTATCAAAAAATGGTTTTTGTTGTGTGCATCACGACCATAGATTTGATTTTTAGTGAAATTGGATCTAGAACAATTCAACGACGGAGACCCGATTCTCCCGAAAGCCGATCCACCTTAAATATAAAATGCATGTAAACCGGTAAAATTGTTTTCAAAATGATTTTTCCACCAAAACCAAAAATATAAGGACGTTTCAAAAGGTTTTCCAAGTCTAACTGGGCTGGCTAGCCGAGCCAACCCAGTTATCCCCTATATGCATGCCCCCAATACTCGATTTCCCAATTCTATCTATTTGAGTCTAACTTGTGACGTGCAGTATAAACTGTGCTAATCTTTGTTTTGCAGCTTCTATTTTATTTTATTTTTATTTTTATTTGTATTTTAATAGAATTAATCGTGTATTTTAGGCGATTGTAATTTCTTTTAGATAAATCGTGTATTCTAGGCGATTGTATAAGTAAGGCGAGAATTTTTATTTTTCTATTCGATTTGGTTGTAAGCCAATTAATATTTATTTCTTTTCTTCATTTTTGTATTATGTATTTGCATGCGCGCTGTATGCCTTTTGTATGCAATGAAATTGACTTTAGAATTTGAAATACCATTTGAGAACATTGGCAATATTTAATTTAATTAGATACGAAATAAGGGACTTGTCCGGACCCGAATATCTGGATAGTGTAGAGACCGTTCGTCCGGTTCAGCTACCTTAAGAATTTCCCGGTTGAGCTGAGCCGGGTGGCGACTCTACAATATTCATTGAGACTTAGGTCTCGATTCTTTTATGCATTAATTCCATTTATTTTCCAAAACCGATTTTCCATTTATAAAAACCCCACGTGAGGGAGGGGCCCACCCGAGATCGTGGTGACCCTTCCGAAAGGGAGTCTCGTGTCCTGTCTAAAACGCATCGTCTGCTCACAATAACTATGTATAAGAAGTGTATTAATAGTGTATAACAATGTATAAGAAGTGTATAACAATGTATAAGAAGTGTATAAATGGTGTATAAGCAGTGTATAAGAAGTATATAAACAGTGTATTACAATGTATAAGCAGTATATAAAGAGTGCATGACAGAGTATAATAAGTGTATAACAATATATAAGCAGTGTATAAAGAGTGTATAACAATATATAATAAGTGTATAAACATATAACATTGTATAAGAAGTGTATAAGAATGTCTAACAGTGTATAAGTAGTGTATAAATAATGTATAACAGTGTATAAGAAGTGTATAAACAATGTATAACAATGTATTTATAACTTTTATAAATATTATACATTAATTATACCTCGTGATACAATAATCATACTTTAGTTATACATTGTTTTATAGCTTTGTGAAACTGGTAGACCTCGTTTATACATTGTTTATACCTTATTTTATACATTATTTAAGCATTGTAGTGTATAACCAATGTATAATAGTATATAACAAGGTATAAGAAGTGTATAACAATATATAACAAGTGTATAAACAGTGTAAAACAATGTATAAGAAGTGTAGAAACAGTGTATAACAATGTATAACAATGTATAAGAAGTGTAGAAACAGTGTACAACAATGTATAAGAAGGGTATAACAATGTATAAGAAGTGTATAAACAGCATATAACAATGTATAAGAAGTGCATAAATAGTGTATAACAATGTATAACAATGTATAAGAAGTGTATAAACAGCGTATAACAATGTATAAGAAGTGTATAAACAATGTATAACAATGTAGAAGAAGTGTAGAAACAGTGTATAACAATGTATAAGAAGGGTATAATAATGTATAAGAAGTGTATAAATGGTGTATAACATTGTATAAGCAGTGTATATGAAGTGCATAAACAATGTATAATAATGCATAAGCGATGTAGAAAGAGTGTATAACAATGTATAATAAGTATATAAACATATAACATTGTATAAGAAGTGTATAATAATGTATAACCATGTATAAGTAGTGTATAAACAATATATAATAGTGTATAAGAAGTATATAAACAATGTATAACAAGTGTATAAACAGCGTATAACAATGTATAAAAAGTGTATAACAATGTATAAGAAGTGTATAACAATATATAAGAAGTGTATAAACAATGTATAAGCAGTGTATAAGAAGTATATAAACAGTGTACAACAATGTATAAGAAGTATGCAACAATGTATAAGCAGTATATAAAGAGTGTATAACAGTGTATAATAAGTGTATAACATTGTATAAGCACTATATAACAATGTATATGAAGTGTATAAACAGTGTATACCAGTGTATAAGAAGTGTAGAAACAGTCTACAAGAAGTGTATAACAATGTATAGTAAGTGTATAAACAGTGTTAATGTTTATAAATGTATAAACAATGTGTAATTAAATTTAAAAAAATAATAAAAAATGGCTCTGCAAGTTGTTCAGGTTTCAGAGGTGTCAATTTTTTATCAAATTCAACAAAGTACAGTCCTAAAGTACAATTCAAAAAGATACAATCCCAATAATAAAATGCAGTCCCAATAATAAAATACAATTCCAAAACACAGTCATAAAATGCAGTCCCAAAGTACAGTTCAAAAAGATGCAGTCCCAATAATAAAATGCAGTCTCAAAGTGCATTTCAAAGATATGCAGTCCCAAAAGTACAGTCCCAAAATTGCAGTCCTAAAGTGCAGATGCAGTCCCAAATTTCAGTCCTAAAATGCATTCCCAGTCGCAATAATAAAATAAAGTCCAAAAGTGCAGTCTCAATAATAAAATGCAGTCCCAAAAGTGCAGTCCTAAAATACAATCCCAAAAAATTCAGTCTCAATAATAAAATGCAGCCCCAATAATAAAATGCAGTTCCAAAGTGCTGTCTCAATAATAAAATACAGTGCCAAAAGTGCAGTTATAAAATACAGTCTCAAAATGCAGTCTCAATTATAAAATATAGTCCCAAAAGATGCAGTTTCAATAATAAAATGCAGTCCCAAAATGCAGGCTCAAAGTACAGTTTCAAAATACAGTCCAAAAAGATGCAGTTCCAATAATGCGGTCCCAAAGTGGAGTTTAATAATAAAATACAGTCTCAAAGTACAGTTTCAAAATGCAATCTTGTTAATGAAATAAAATGCAATCCAAAAAGATGCAGTCTCATTAATAAAATAAAATGTAGTCCCAAAGTGTAGTCCTAAAATACAGTACCAAAATATATAATTAGTGTGTCAAAAGGTATAACTAAGGTGTAATCAGTGTGTCAGTGTATCAAAAGGTATAATCAAAATATCAGATGGTATAATCAATGTATAAACAAGGCTAACAGTTTTACAAAGATACAAACAATGTATAACTAAGGTATAATTAGTGTATCACAAGGTATAATTAAGGTATAATATTTATAAATATTATAAATACACCGTTATAAGCTGCTTATACACTGTTATACACTACTTATATACTACAATGCTTAAACAATATATAAATAAGGTATAATCAGTGTATCAGAAGGTATAATTAAGGTATAATCAATGTATCAATATATCAGTAAGTATAACTAAGGTAATTAGTACACTACAAGGTATAACTAAGATATAATTAGTGTATCAAAACTGAAATTGTTACAAAATGGGAAAACAAAAAATGATGATTCTTAGAATAATTAAAAAAAAATCTTAGTATCAATTTCAACTCAAACCTTCATTGTTATCACTTAACATGATTCTTTTGAACAACATATCAATTACATCAACCATATAAGTAATAACTAGATTTCAAAATTAGTATCAAATGGAAAATCAAAACACAAATCATGCCCTGTATATCTAAAACTTATCTCTGTCCTGTGTAACAAAACTTTTATTTTGTAAGATCATAGTCATATACTTTGCCAACATATGTCAACTTCGTAAATTCATTTTAAAAAAATAATGTGAATATAACAACAATACATAACAACAAATTAAAGCTGAAGTTCATATAGGCAATACTCTAATGTATAAGAGCATGAATAAAACATTATCAACTGCAAAAAAACCAGTGGTTAATTGGAACTAAATTGAGCTAGTAGAATCAACGAAATCAGACTTTCCAACCTTAATAACAATACCAAATCGATCCATTTCAAATAGAAATGAAAAATTTAAAATTTGAAACCTAATCTCAAAATTTGAAGAACCCACTACTGTCAAACCTCTACTCGGCACCGCCAAAGTAAATAGGTCTTCATACATCCTCTCTGCCATGCAAATGTCGCTGGACTCATTAGAGTCTTAGTCTTCCTTGCTAACATCGACGTCGGCCGGTGTACCAGATTAAGAGAAAAAAACGAAAACAAAAGAAAGGGAAGAAGCAAGAGGGATAATCGTTGTTCATAAATAGATAGTTGCAGATGAAAAGAAAAATGGTGAAAAGATAAGAAGAAGAAGATGAAAAACGTATAAAAAAAATAAAAAGAACGTAAAAAAAGAAAAATATAGGTATTAAAGTATTAAACAAAAGAATTAAAAAAAAAGGTAAATTAGTAAATACGTAAATGTACAGCTTGAAAGGAAAGTTATTTTTGGACATAAAACCGACAATTTCCCAAGATTATATAACGAAGTCCAACCTATATTTAACGGGCTTGGACAGATACCTAGACCCACGAATAGGTCTAGCTCTAGTACTCTTAATAAATATTGCTACTAAATAAATTATTTACCAACAAAATTTATTTGTTGCAAAATGTTTTATTACTGGTAAATATAATTGAGGTTATAAAAGAAATTTTGCTAATTAATACTTTTTTCAATATTTGACTGTCAAGAAAAGTCATGGAAAAATCGTATAATTGATAATGCCCAATTTCTTTCTCATCCCACAGGGACCCAAGGAAAATAAACAACGTATTTTCTGTAATTAGAATTAAGCAATTGAATAAAATTAATAAACTGCGACGTGAGACAAATATTGGATTCCATCATTGCCATTCTGGTTGAGAGATCAATTATATATCTAGATTGCTGCAAAAGAATACAATTTGGTGTGTTATCGACCTCAATACCCAAGAAATATTGAATCATGCCCAAGGTCACAAATAGGAAATTCTTTAATTATTGGACTAAAGTTTTCTTTAAAATCAATATTCGATTTCCCAGGAAATCCCTTGGCTACAAGCCTAGCCTTATAACAGTGAACAAGTCCAACCGTTTTTCTTTTAATTCAGAAAAACCACTTGCATCCAACGATGTTGGCATTAGGAAAGTGAGGAACAATCATCTTTGGGTTAAGGAGAGCTTGAATTTCGCAGGAAATCCCATCCCTCCATTGGGTATAGGTGTGTGTGGTTCATTTGGGAGATAATCAGTGAAAGTAAGGTGATGAGTCAGGGCTAGGCGATTAGGTGGTGCCGAAGTTGCATGAGGTGGGACTTGCGTGCTACGGCTTGAGAGGTGGAGGAAGAGAGGTCAACAATTACAGGAGACCTTTGGATAAAATTTGAGGTGATGGAACATTTAGTGGGAGAGGCAAAGGAGATGATGAGAAATGAGATAAAATGTGTATAAAAGTGATGGAATCAAAGAGGACGTAAAGTAAGGAATGGAGAAGTAGGTGATAAGATCGGTGAACAGGTGGGCTTTTGGACTACACATATTAGAGTTCGAGTGGGATACATTGCCTTTCGGGAGAGGGAAATTTTACATGTGGAGATAGTCCGTACTAGTAATGATTGTGAATAGTAATTTTGATTCATCAAATTTTGGTGGTGTTTGTTTGACAAAAACATAGTACGAATGGGTCATATGAGCCATTCCCCTTTACATCTAGGGAAATTATCAAATTTATGTTGGATTTGGGCTTTTGTTTTTTGGCCTACCTTTTATTATTTACTGAAATACGTTATTTTTTTATTTTTATTTTTTTTACTTTTTCGGGGTCACGCTTTTCTTTTATACGTTTTTCATTTTTGCAGTGAATAACCTTCTGTATTCCATCGTTTCTGCTTTGTTTGTCGGCATTCTTCTTCCTGCTTTTTGTTCGATTCTTCTACTGTGTGATTTTTCTTCGTTTTCTCTACTTTCGGCGTTCATCATTTTCTTCTTGGTTCGTGTGTTTTGTTCGTGGGTTTGTTTATCATTTTTTTTTCGTTCGTTTAGGTTTTTTTCTGGATGCGTTTGTTTTGTTTTGTTTGTGTGTTTGTTTTTTGATTTTTGTAGTTTTGTTTGCAGTGTTATAATTTCCTAACATGGTGAAGGGTGCAAAGAACACTGGGTCGCAAAAGGTAAAAAATGTTAAGAAGCCTCTTGCTATTTCCAAGGGCAAATCCAGGGAGGATGTCATTGCTGGGAAGTTTGTGGTAAGTTTTGTTGTTTCATTTATGCTGTTTACAGTTTTTGTTTGTTTTTCTGTGTTTTTTATTTTTTGGGTTTACTGTAATACTGTAATATTGTATTTTATAGTTTTTTTTCTGTGTTTTTCTGGGTGTGTTTATTTTTTTGTTACTGTAATAGTGTATCTTATACCCTAGTGCATCCTATTATACATTAGTTATACCTTATTTATACTTTATTTATACCTTAGTTATACATTAAGTTATACCTTAGTTATATAGTGTTTATACGTTAGTTATACCTTGATTATACGTTGATTATACCTTAAGATAAATTATTATTCCTTAAGATACACTTATTATAGACTTTTTTATACTGTTTTTGCACTGTTTATACCTTATATATACATTATTTATACCTTTTTTATACATTATTATAGTGATTATACCTTACTTATATGTTAATTATACCTTATTTATACATTAGTATGCACTATTACATTCATTATACATTTAGATAGAGTATTATATTGATTATACATGAGTTATACATTTTTTATACCTCACTTATACCTTAAGATACATTATTATAGTGATTATACCTCTGTTATAGCTAAATTATACCTTTTTTATACTTTAAGATATACTGTTATAGTGACTATACCTTACTTATTGATTATTTATACCTTACTTATACATTAATATGCAGTATTACAGTCATTATACATTAGTTATACCGTATTTTCTGAGTAGTTATACATTGTTTGTACTTTAGTTATACATTGTTTATACATTACTTGTACCTTAGTCTACTGTTTTGTTTCTTATAGATTGGTTCCACACTGATTACACCCTACTTATACATCATTATAGTGACTATACCTTTGTTATACCTTTGTTATACCTTAAGATTCAGTTGTGTAGTAATTATACCTTAGTTATACCTTAGTTATACCTTAAGATACGCTATTACAATGATTATATTTTTGATTTTAACTTTGTTATGTTTTTGTTATATTTTAACAGACACTATTACATTGTTTATACCTTAATTATACTTTTAGTTGTACTTTTTGAGTAATTATACCTTAGTTATATGTTAATTATACTTTTTAGATACACTATTACTTTGATTATACCTTCTTTATACCTTTTTTATACTTTAAGTTGCAGTTTTTCAGTAATTATATCTTAGTTATGCCTTAGTTATACCTTAATTATACCTTAAGATGCACTTTTTCTGTAATTGTACCTTAGTTATTTTTTAATTTCTAAGGTATAATGAGTGTATAACCAAGTTATACACTGATTATACCCTAGTTATACCTTAATTATACTTTTTTGATACACTATTACTTTGATTATACCTTTTTTATACCTTAAATTGCACTTTTTCAGTAATTATACCTTAGTTATTTTTTAATTACATTTTTCAGGTTGGGAGACCTATTTACAAGAAACGAGAGTATTGTGGAAGCCATCTTTCTGTTTTCTCTGATTACGATCTGCTAACATTCCTGAAGTTAAACCTGCTTGATCGAGTTATTCAGATGTTTAAGGAAACCATTTTTGGTTACTTCTTGGATTTACCTATTTTAAGGGTTACAAAGCAGCTCATACATTCTTTGCTGCTAAGGGGAATTTATCAGGAGGATGAAATGATTCAATTATTGTTGAAGTAGCTGGCACTGAGCTGAGGTTTGGTGTGGAAGAGTTTTTGTTGATTTCTGGCTTGAAATCAACTGCTGATGATGATTTTGTAATGTGTTTCACTGGTGTGGGTTGTAGATTATTGTCCTCCTACTTTCCTAATAAGACTGAGGTGAATAAGAAAGATATTGAAGAGGTCTTGAAGAAGGATTCTCATGTTTTTGATGATGATTGTGCTGAAGATTGCCCGAAGATTGCACTGATATATTTCATCAGCTTCTACCTAATAGGGATAGATTTTTCGAAATCTATACCAAGTTCATATTTTGATGTGGTGGAGTCAGGTGACTACGTGAAGGCTGCATGGGGTTGTGAGTCTTTCGATGCAACCATATTTTCTTTAAAGAAAACTGGAATTTCTAGATCGAAGCCCAAGTCTTATCGGGTTGAGGGCTGTCCCATTTTTTTCCAGTTATGGTTCTATGAGGTTTGTCCTGCATGCAGCGGACTAATTTGCGACAGGGTTATTAACAGGAAGGCTGCAAATTTTCTACCTAGGGTTTTCAATTGGAGGACTTATGTTGAGGATTTTCGAAGGGAAAAGTTGGACAAGCTTTTATTCAACAAGTCAGCCAAAAGCGTATGTTATTCCTCATTTATTCATTAATTATACTTTTTTATAAATTTTTTTATACTATGACAATGATTATACCTTATTTATACCTTAATTATACCTTAGGATACACTATTATAGTGATTATACCTTAGTTATACCTTAGTTATACCTTACTTATACCTTAGGATACACTATTACAGTGATTATACCTTAGTTATACCTCAATTATACCCTAGGATACACTATTACAGTGATTATGCCTTAGTTATACCTCGATTATACCTTAGTTATAACTTAGGATCCACTATGACAGTGATTATACCTTAGCTATACCTCAATTATACCTTAGTTATACCTTAGGATACACTATGATAGTGATTATACCTTAGTTATACCTCAATTATATCTTAGTTATACCGTAGGATACACTATTACAGTGATTATACCTTAGTTATACCTTAAGATACACTATTACAATCATGATACTTTAGTTATACCTTAATTGTACTATAAGATTCATTAATTATACCTTTATTATACCTTAAGATACACTATTACAATGATTATATCTTAATTATAGTTTGTTGTACTTTAGTTATTGTTTGTGATACACTAATTATACCTTAGTTATACCTTTTTTCTTATTTGTTTTTTTTTTGTTGGGATTGAAGAATATATATGCTACGGATGAGGAGATTGAGGAGCTATCTTTGGAGAATTTTTATACGAAAAGGAACTTCTCCTTACAAAATTTGGTTGAAATAGATGATAATCAAGTTGAGCCTCCTATGGAAGAAGCTGATATTGATGATAATCAAGTTGGGCCTGCTTTGGAAGAAGGTGATGGTGTCCATGTACAGGTTAATGATGATAAGAATGATGTGGAAGTTGATGAGCTGAAAGGTTCTTCTTCTCAATCTCAAGCTTCTAGTCAAGGAGCTGTTCTATCTGAAATTGCATTGTTGAAGAAATACATGGAGCAACAATTTGGATTAGTTATGCAGAAGTTGGATTATATCAGCAGCCGTGTTGATAAGCTGGTATTTCTATGTTTACTTATGATTTTATATATATATATATATATATATATATATATATATTTTCTATTTTTTAACTTTTGTGTTTTATTTTTATTTTTTAAAGGAAACCTCAAGGGACTTTGTGAATAAGGTTTCGTCTGATGGGGCTGATGAAGGCGATGATGATATGGATCATAAGGTTAGTAAATTGATCATCATGTATCTTACTATACATGAGTTATTTTTTGGGGATAAACTGATTATACCTTGGTTATACATTATGATACGTTAATTATACTTTAAGTATATTTAGTTATGCCTTAATTATACCTTAAGATACACTATTACAGTGATTATACCTTAGTTATACCTTGGTTATACCTTAAGATACACTATTATACCTTAGTTATACATTGATTATACCTTAGTTATACCTTGATTATACCTTAATATACACTTATACCTTAGTTATACAGTCATTATACCTTAGATATACCTTAAGATACACTTATACCTTAGTTATACAGTCATTATACCTTATATATACCTTAAGATACACTATTTCATGGATTATACCTTAGTTATACCTTGGTTATACCTTAAGATACACTGTTATACCGTAGTTATACAGTCATTATACCTTAGATATACCTGAAGATACACTATTTCATGGATTATACCTTAGTTATACTTTAATTATACCTTAAGATACACTATTATACCTTAATTATACTTTAAGATACACTATTAGAATGATTATACCTTATGTATACCTTAATTATACGTTAAGATACAATTTTATACCTTTCATTTACTTATACATTTGTGTTTCGCTTTGCAGTATGTTAATAGTCAAGTACAGGAGGATAAGGATGAGAATATGGAGGAAATGGAAGATAAGGGTGATGGAATGGATGCTCAAGATAAGGAGGATGTTGGTATGGAAAGGGGGTTGAAGAATGATGGTTTGGATTCTGAAGAGAAGGAGGATATTGTTGAAGGAAGTTTCAGTTTTGATGATGTGGTGCCAGAGAGGGCCATAGTTGTTTATAAACCTCCTATTGTTCCACCAATAACAATGAGGGATCCAGAGTTTGATTGCACAAGGTATTTCAACTTCGATGCTATCACTGCATTTGCTGATGAGGTTGTTTTGTCTTTGGGTGATCAATTAGAGATCCCTAATGTTGCTAATAAGGAGAATGCTGCTGAGGGGTGTGAGCAAGAAGGTGTTGCAGTTAATGAGGAGGGGTCTGTTGTTGGTAATGAAGCAGGTGCTGGAAAAGGAAATCTGGATTCTGACACAGAGCACCAAGCTGTTGTTGCTCTTGAAAAGCTTAAACAAGCTATATGTTTTTCGTATTTATGATTTTTGTATTTTTTTGTACTTTGATTATATGCTTGTATTATAATCTGATACATTATTCATTGTTATACACTTATTATTCATTGTTATAAAATCTTTATACACTGCTTATACATTATTTTTTACAATGTTTCTACATTGTTATACACTTTTTATATATTATTATGCATCTATATATTGTTATGAATTGTTTGTACACTTTTTATACACTTCTTATACACTGTTCTACACTATTTTTACACTTCTTATACACTGTTATACACTTCTTATACATTGTTATGCATTTATAAATAGTTTATACACAGTTTTTACACTGTTATACACTGTTATACAATGTTTATACATTGTTTACACATTGTTATACACTTTTTTATAATTTGTTATGCATTTATATGTTGTTATGAATAGTTTATACACTGTTTATACAATGTTATACAATGTTATACACTGTTATACCCTGTTATACACTGTTTATACATTGTTTATACATTGCTTATTTGAATATAATGATTATATTTCTGACTTTACTGATTACATGTGATAAGGTATTGATTCTATGTGTTTCTTAGACTTTATTGATCCTGATATTTTGGATGAACTTGAAGTTGAGGGTTATGAGAGAATATATTCTATCAAAGATGTGCGTATGTTTTTTTTTAATTTTTTTTTTGTTGTTGTTGTTTTGTTTATGCCAGGTTTTTATTTTTCTTCTTGTTTTTTTTCTTTTTTTAGGACGATGATATTGTCATTATTGAGGATGAAGTTGTGAAGAAGGGAATTTATAAAAGGAAGAGGAGAGTTGGTGGTGGTCGGGCGGTTTCTTCACCTTACACAACTAATTTTGGTTCTGATGAGAAGGTGTTGAAGGTTGTTACTGGATCATTTGTGTTGGATGATCTGTGCGAGTTAGGCGAGTATCCTCGTGATGATGAACTCACTCGTGATTTCATCTGATTTATTAACAAGAATAAATATGCAGCTAAAAAGTAATGTTTTTTTTTATTTTTCTTCTTTTTTTTATACAATTTTTTTTTTTGATTTATGTTGTGTCCTTTGTTTTTTTTTTTTTCCTATTTTCTAGTTCAAGGAACAACTGGTATGCTCCCAAGAATAATCTGTTAAATCCTCCTTTGCGTTATGGTGTTGCTACAATCGATTCAAAGACTTTCTTCCTTGAATTGTATACTCCTGGTGAGTATTTAAGTAGTACTGTAAGTATTTTTGTCTCTTATACTTTAGTTATATTTCAGTTATACCTTACTTATACTTTAAGATATATTACTATAGTGATTATACTTTAGTTATACATTAATTATACCTAAAAGATATACTATTATAGTGATTATACTTTATTTATACGTTAATTATACTTTAGTTATACGTTATTTTTACATTATGAGGGATTATTACATTGGTTATACATTATTTATACCTTAGTTATACATTCTGATGCACTATTATTATATATTATACAAGAATTATACATTTTTTATACGTTATTTATACACTTTTTGTATATTTGTTTATGATGCACTGATTATACAATTATTATACTTTAGTTATACACTGATTATTCCTTTGTTATACCTTTTGGTACAGTGATTATATTAGTTATATCTCTAGTTTGTTATTTTTGTCATGTACATTGATTATACACAGTTTATACCTTAAACATACATTATACATAGTTTATACTCTGATTATACACAGTTTTTACCTTAATTATACATTGTATAATCACTGATTTATACTTATAAAATGTTTTTTTTTTTTTTTTGGGTTAGCATATGGATGTAATCATGTATTACCTGAGGAAGAAGGGCAAATATTGTGATCGCATAACATATAACTTCACAACTATTGATTTGAGGTTTGATGCAAGTGTGAAGTATGTGTTTGGACATGTGGAACCTATTCTTGGGAGTGGTGGAATTTTTAATCAGTTAAGATTTGATGATACCATCACCAGATTCATGATGGGTGCTGATTTATGGACCGGGAGGCCATGGTCTGATGTTGATGAAGTGTTGATGCCAATTCATGTTGGTCAAAGTCATTGGGTTTTGGGAAGGTTTTGCTTGAGGTTGAGGAAGCTCTTCATTTACGATTCCTATTTGGGTAGATGTAGTGCTGATTCAACTGCTGAAGGGGCTAATGAATATGCTGTAATTCTTCCATACTATCTGCATCATTGGTCAATTCTCAGTGGTAGGGTTGATCTTCTGGAATCTGATGTGTATAGTGTTGGGAATCCTTTACGTCCTCTTGAAGTGGAAATTGTCGAAGGTTTACCTCAGCAGTCTGACACTTGTGTTTTATTTATTTTTTGTTATATTTTCATTAAATGTTATTTGTTATTTGTAATACAAGGATCATACATGAGTTATACTTGCTGATAAACTGATTATACCTTAGTTATACTTTCGGATTCGTTAGTTATACATTAGTTATACTTCAGTTATACCTTTGTTATACCTTAGTTATGCATTGTGATACACTGTTTATAGCTTAGTTATACCCCAATTATACCTTAGTTATACCTTAAGATGCACTATTATAGTGATTATACCTTATTTATACTTCAATTATATGTTAGTTATACCTTAAGATACACTATTACAGTGATTATGGCTTAGTTGTACGTAAATTATACCTTAGTTATACCTTAAGATATACTATTACAGTGATTATACCTTATTTATACCTCAATTATACCGTAGTTATACCTTAAGATACGTTATTACATTGATTATACATCACTTATACCTTAATTATACCTTCAAATACAATATTACAGTGTTTATACCTTATTTATACCGAAATTATACCTTAGTTATATCTTAAGATGCATTATTACAACGATTATACCTTATTTGTACCGCAATTACACCTTAGTTTTACCTTAAGATGCACTTTTACAGAGATTATGCCTTATTTATACCTCAATTATACCGTAGTTATACTTTAAGATACACTATTACAGTTTTTATACCTTAGTTATAACTTAATTATACCTTAAGATACCTTATTACATTGAGGATACATCAGTTATACCTTAGTTATACCTTCAGATACAATATTACAGTGATTATACCTTCTTTATACCGCAATTATACCTTAGTTTTACCTTAAGATGCACTGTTACAGTGATTATGCCTTATTTATACCTTAGTTATACTGTAGTTATAGTTTAAGATACACTATTACAGTTTTTATACCTTAGTTATAACTTAATTATACCTTAAGATACCTTATTACATTGAGGATACATCAGTTATACCTTAATTATACCTTGAGATACACTATTACAGTGATTATACATTAGTTATACCTCAATTATACCGTATTTATACCTTAGGATACACTATGACAGTGACTATACCTTAGTTATACCTCAATTATACCTTAGTTATACCTCACTTATACCTTAATCATTTATATGGTTACTGATACCTTGTTTCTACTTTTTTTTTCCAGTGATTGTGGAGTTTTTGTGTTGAGCTTTGTTGAGTATCTTATAGAGCAAAAGCCTTTCCCAGATCCATTTGATGTTAAAGCTCATCGGTCAAGGTTGGCAGTTTCATTGTATAACCATGGAGTATTAAGGAATGAGAACGGAGAAGAAAGCGATAACGAATATGTTCGTCCAATGGATGTGTAAAGTATTTTTTTTTTATTTCAAATACATCATTTTTATTGAATGAAAAAATGCAAGTGTAAAGTTTTTTTTGTTCAATACAATTCAATTCAATACAACAATAAGTTAATCATTGTTTTGCTCCTCCACATGTTCTCTTGTTATGGCATGGATTGCCACAAGTTCCACATTTTACTTTCATTTTTGTTTTTCTCTCCCAAGCTACTCTGAATCCCTGTTTCTTTGGTCTTCCTGCTTTTTGTTTTGCTTCTAGTGGATTGAGTTTCTGATCCCTTATATCTTGAGGTATGTCCCACATATCTTTTGAAGGCATTGGGTATATTGTTGCTTTATAAGTTGCTAACATTTTCTGTTTTGTGTAGTAAGGGGAGCAGTAATTATATGTGTTGAGGTGGAATTTCCTTATGTATGCAAGGGCATGTGGACATGGAAGCTCATCCATTTGGAATCTGTTGCAGGTACATGTCTTTTCTTTCATGTCAACTATGTAATCTATCCCGTTTCTTGTGACTGTTACCATATTACCTGTGGATGGTTTTACCTGTATTTTTTGTAATCAATATTATATGTATGTAGTGTATATTGAATGTATAATAGAAGTGATCAGTTGTGAATTCGAACCTCCATTTTCAATGCTGGTATGTAGTTTGCTTGGAGTACTTGTTCTTGCCTTTGTGTGAGTATTGTCATCGTTGCCTGTGCAATGCTTCTGTTTTTGTAGAAGAGATCTTGTAGCATGCTCCGTAAGTACTCCACTAGAGTCATTATTGGTAGGTCTTTTGCTGCTTTGTTGAGAGAGTTTATTGATTCTGTAATGTTTGATGTCAATATGTTGTATCTATTGTTTGTTGAGTGTACTCTGCTCCATTTGTCATACCCAACGTCTTGAAGGTACGGTGGGATTTTTTTGTTGATATTTTCCAGTTCAATCATGTACTTATTGAAATCCTCTATCGTGTATTCTCTTGTTGCTTTGTTGAAGTACTTCTTCATGTCTTTTGTGTTGTTTTTGTATCTGAGTTTGAGGTTTTGCAGCAGATGGAATGCATAGACACAATGTGGAACATCTGGTAGCACTGTTTTTGAAGCTTTTTCTATGCTCTTGTGTCTGTCTGAAGCTATAACCATTTCTTGTCTCTGTCCATAAGCGTTTTTGAATTGTTTGAAAAACCATTCCCATGATTCATCAGTTTCTCCATCAACTACTGCAAATTCCAACGGGAAGATCATCTCTGCATTTGTCAGTTTGTTGCGTATTAGTATAATATTTATACTTTAGTTATACCTTAGTTATACCTCAATTATACCGTAGTTATACCGCAGTTATACCTTAGTTATACCTTAATTATACGTTAGTTATACCTTAGTTATACCTTAAGATATAATATTATACATTAGTTATACCTTATTTATACTTCAATTATACCTTAGTTATACCTTAGGATACACTATTACAGTGATTATACCTTAGTTATACCGCAATTATACCTTAGTTATACCTTAATTATACCTTAGTTATACCTTAGGATACACTATTACAGTGATTATACTTTAGTTATACCTTAATTATACTATAAATTCGATAATTATACCTTAATTATACTTTATGTTTTACCTAAAGCATCTTGCGTGTAGGCTGAGATGAGCGTTCCACTGTAACATGTTCTGAGGAATGTGGCATCAACCATAACAACTGGTTTGCAATGTTTCCATCCTTCTATTGAAGCTTGCATTGCTACAAATAGGTACAGAAATCTGTTTTCTTTTGTTTCCAGACTGATTTTTGTTCCCGGGTTTTTTTTTCCAGCATATATAGGTAGCTTGGTAGCATGTTGTATGATTCAGATGGTGAACCTCTGATTATTTTGAGTGCTTCTTCTTTTGAACGCCAGGCTTTTTGGTAATTGATTTCTGCCCCTATATGTTCTTTCATGTCATATACTATATCTTTTGCTGTGTATATTCTTTTCAGTCTGATGTATTTGTTCTTGATGATGCTTGCAATAAGTGCCTTTGTTGCCTGTCTTTTATCACCATTCCTGTCATCAATGTTGCATGTGTGCTTTTCATCATACTTTCTTATTATGAATCTTTCTGTATTTTTTTTCCTTGATGCGCTGAATCTCCATGTACACTGTTCATCAATGCACTGCAGGAAGTACTGTTTTGGACAGGATTTTTTAACCTTGAATTGGAAATTTTTTCTTATTGCATAGAGACTAATTACTTCTTTGAGTGTCTTTTTGTTTGTATAGATTTGTCCAGCTTGTATGTACTCAACATTGGCATCTATTATTTCATTGTCTTCTTCTCCTCCTGTAATTGTGTTTGCTTGTTTTGTGCTGTATATTTCTTCTATTGTTCTGTCTGCTATGTTTCTTATGTAAGCTACATGGTCATCTTCTTCATCTTCTGTTTTTGTGTTGTACTGGTTGTACTCTAGTTGGTACACAGATTCTTCCATGTTACTGTTGTGATCCTTTTCTCCACTTCCTATAATATATACACAAAAACAGACACACACCTGTTACATATCAGGTTATACATAGATTATACCTTATTTATACATTGTGATAAACAGTTGTGATAGCTTACTTATATACCTTATTCACTGATTATACCTTAGTTATACCTGAATTATACCTTAGTTATACTGAGTTATACCTTAGTTATACCCTAAGATACACTGTTATACCTGATTTATACCTTTGTTATACATTCAGATACACTATAGTCACTGATTATACCTTAGTTATACCGCAATTATACCTTAGTTATACTGAGGTATACCTTAGTTATACCCTAAGATACACTGTTCTACCTAATTTATACCTTTGTTATACATTCAGATACACTATAGTCACTGATTATACCTTAGTTATACCGCAATTATACCTTAGTTATACTGAGTTATACATTAGTTATACCCTAAGATACACTGTTATACCTGATTTATACCTTTGTTATACATTCAGATACACTATAGTCACTGATTATACCTTAGTTATATCGCAAATATACCTTAGTTATACTGCAATTATACCTTAGTTATACTGAGTTATACATTAGTTATACCCTAAGATACACTGTTATACCTGATTTATACCTTTGTTGTACATTCAGATACACTATTTTCACTGATTATACCTTAGTTATTCCGCAATTATACCTTAGTTATACTGAGTTATACATTAATTATGCCTTAAGATACACTGTTATACCTGATTTATACCTTTGTTATACCTTAAAATACACTGTTATTATGATTATACCTTAGTTATACATTCTGATACATTAAGTATACATTAAGTATACATTGATTATACAATTTTTTCACTGATTATACCTAGTTATACCTGAATTATACCTTAGTTATACTGAGTTATATTGAATTATACCTTAGTTATACTGAGATATTGTGACGATTTTACCTTGTTCATCTTCTATTTCTCTCTGAATTGTTGTTATGCATAGTGGATACTGCATTAGGATATTGCTTGCACTCTTTAGCTGTAAATAGAATCTAATGGACATGTCGTTCATTATATCCATTGGCGGATATCCTTTTGTTACTTGGAATTGGATCTTTAAATCTTCTTTTTGTTGATCGATCTTGATGTTTGCTTTGATAGTTTGGTTGAAGTAATTGAATGTTGATGTTGTTGGTATTAGGACTCCACTTACTTTGTAATTGATGAATCTATAATCTTCAGTCCAAGTTCCATTATGATGGAGTAGAATTGCGATTTCTTACATATCTCTGTGATCGATTGAATTGCTATGTCCGTTTTGCAGTGATTGATTGATTTGCAGTGATCGATTGAATTTGTAGGAGAGAGATCGATCTAGATGCGCGATTCCAGATGGCGAAACTGATCTGTGATTCTTGGCGAAATTGATCTGCGATTTCTTGGCGTTTGAGAGGTTTTTGCGTTTGGGAGGTTTTTGAGCCGGCGCGATTCACGTATTTTGGAGATTTATGGTTTTCGGTTTTGTGTTTTTTTGCTACAGATTTACTTAAAACAGGAATTTCCTGTTTTAGGTATTTTTGAAATTTTGGAAAGTTTTTAAAGTATTTAAGCAAACTTTTCCTTTGTAGGTAAAAAAGTTAGGTGGTGCCAAAAGGTAAGTATTTATGTAAAAAGCCCTTACATCTATACAAATTAAATTTTTGATTTTCTTATAAATTAATTATTTGTTCTACCGTGGACGTGAGAGGTATTGGGCTTAAACCTCAACTTTCAAAAAAAAGAATTATTATTATTATTATTGTTATTATTATTATTATTATTATTTTTAAATATTTACTTTATGCATTCTCTCTCCCACTTTCTCACCCCCTTCCCTTTTTTTCTTCCCTTATTATTTTTCTTTTTTTTTTCTTTTTTTGTCCTTTTGATATAAACTACCACAAGTTACGGTTACTATATAAATAATAGGAAAAAAAAAAACAACAATTAAACCTTAAGAGTATCTCCATTTAATATTTTAGAAGGCCATTTTGTATGAAATTTAAAATATTACAAGATTCCAATAAAAATATGTAATATTACTACATATGCAAACAATATTTGGCGTAAATAAATAACCAATATGTACTATTTATAAAATCAATTATTTCTGTTTATACTATATCTTAATTTGATTTTGGCAAATACAGTAAAACCTTCATAAATTAATACTCGATAAATTAATAATCTTTTTAAAATAATAATTTTTTCTGGTCCCGACTTGGGCCAGTTTAAAAAATGATCAATTTTAATAAATTAATAAGATAATAATTTTTTGGAACAACCCTTTATAAATACATTGTTTTATTATCTCGATAAATTAATAATTTCTCAAATACATATGCCAAGTATATATAGATATATACTTAGGATAATTTAGCAAAATATGACTCTATAGTATTTTGTTTTTTCTTGAAATTTAAATCTAGTTAAATTTCATCTCTAACTATTCTCAGTGCATTCAAAAGTTCTGGTGTACCCTTGTCAAATTGTAACAAAAATTTGTAAAGAGTGGTTGATGCTATAATTGTTTCCTTTCTTGTGACTGGTTCCAAAGGTACAAAATCATCCTCAGCTTCATCCTCAATTGAATTTTCCATGATACTCTCTACAATTTCTTCTAAACTTTGAACTTATGAGCATTCATTGTTTTCACCTGGATAATCTAATATTTGATTGACATTCATTTGATTGCGGTAACCAAGCTAACCAATCATTCCCTCAAGTTTATGAATGTCTTCTTCAGTTGTTGCTTCCTTTAAATTCTTTGAGACAGATTCATCCCCTATACGAATTTTGCAATGTTTGAAACAATTTGCTATTGTCTCTTGTTTGATATCTATTTTCCAAGATGAGACTGCAAGATTTATAGCATCTAACACATTCGCTTTTTCTGGATCGGAATGTCCCAACTCATAGCCTTCCAATAATTTCTGATAAAATCTCTTGCGATAATGCATCTTGAAAGCTCTTATTATCCCAGCATCCTATGGTTGAATTTTTGATGTCATGTTAGGTGGCAAAAAGAATAACTCCACATTTTGTAGGCCTTCAATATTTTTTGAATGGGCTGGACAATTATCTACCACCAATAGTATTTTTCTACCATGCATTTTCTTATCTAGCTAATGAACATATTCATCAAAACTCATACATGTCATTCATGCTCTTTTGTTGGCACGATATTGACAATTGAGGTTAGTCATGTTGACATTCTTAAAGCAACATGGCTTTGCATACTTCCCAATAATCCACAATGGAATTTTTTCAGAGCCATCCTCATTGCAACAAATAACAATTGTAAGCCTTTCTTTGTCTTGTTTTCTTCCTTCAAGTTGCTTTGTTGCAAGAGAATGATCAGCCTGTAACCTATAAAATAAACCAGTTTCGTCCATATTAAAAACATCTTTCATAGGGAAGTGGTTTATTTTTTCCCTTATGGACACCAAATTCTTCTCCACTTCTTGTGTGTCAACTGAACCACTTTCTCCAAAATGATGAAATGACTTGATACCATGTCATTGCTTGAACTTCTCAAGCCAACCTTGGGATAGGTTGAATTCAGAAGGCTTGTGAGGATATAAAAGTTTCATCGTCTCTTTTGCCTTCTCCAATATTAACTCTCTTGTTATATTCACATGAGCTTGGTATTGGAGAAACCACTCATAAACAACCTTCTCCATGTCTGGATACTTGGCTGATTTGTGTCACTTGATATCTGCTCTCTTTCCAAAATTAGTAGAAAGACATTCAGATGATCTCTTAAGAGTGTTAGATATCGTACCTTGACTAACTTTCAAATGATATGTTTCATTTAGCCAATCTTATAAACACTTTTGAGTGCATGCAGGGTGAACTCTCTTGTATTCACACAATGCTTTTCTGATTTGATCGGTCATGGTTGACTTATTGACACCTTTTAGATGAGAAGCCATTTTTGGTATCATTTGAAAGAATACTCCATAGAAATTTATATAGTAATTCATTAATTATGATACATTGAATATTTTTAACATAAGTACAATGAACTTTCAAGTTCAATCAGTTATATAATGCACATTTAATTTTATTACATAAAAATATGATGATTATAGTTCATTGATTTTAGACAAAAACTTTATTTGTTCATTGATTTTAGAAAAAAACTGTATTTAAATTAGTAATTTGAAATTTATTTTTTAAAAATTTAAAATCACTATATAAATTAATAATTATTAATTTATCGATTAATTAATATCTCTATAAATTAATAAAATTTCATGGTTCCAACATTATTAATTTATAGAGGTTTTACTGTAATGTGGACATGAGTCTCAATACACGCACTTAATTTTGTTTTTATTTATTGCATTTTCTCTTTATATTTTATTTACTCTCTGTAGAAAATAAATTTTAAGGGATTTACTCAAGTGACAGAAGAGGTGGGAAGGAGCAAGTTTCTTATGTGCATAAAACAGGCTTGAGCAGTTGTCTCTTACGTGGAGTGCAATTGCAGACAGTTTTAGTTGCTTGTTGCTCCTAGGCAATTTTTATAAACAACTTAAGAGCCATTTTTGAAGATTTTGGAATGTCTACACAATCCAACAAACAAATATACAAAAACTTTGCAAAAATTCTCCTTTTTTTTACGTTCAAGGTTCTTTGCGTTTTTAGTTTTAAACTGTTCATCCTTAGTCTACTCTTATTTCTTTTCTCAGAAATTACTTCTAAGTTTCAACTTTTGTGATGTGTCAATCTGGTTGAATCGGATTAAGGTGTCAATTACCCATTCATTCCATAACTTAATCATTTTTACCTTACTTTCATTCACACATTTCATTTCACTAATTTAGTCTAGTTAGGTTTTTCCTTCTTTTATACACTACAAAAAGAAAAGGGTCTATAACAACATAAAAATTTAGCTTTTAATGACTCTTTTCGGCATCTTTAAACATTTACCAATGCTTTTCAAAACATCGTTACATGTGTGGTTAAATCGTGTGCCGTAATTTTTAACAACACATTAATATTGTGTTGGTAAATTGAATTGTGTCGCCATTTCATATGAAAAGCGCTGTCATACTAGCAACACTTTTATATTTAGCATCATAATTTTTATATTATTTATTTATAAATTTCCAAATTTTCACAACGTTTTAATATTGCATCCTAAAGTTAGCAACACATAATTTTTGTTATGTCGTTCTTTCATTTCAAAAAATATTCATACCATCTTGAATACCACGACACTTTATCAAAAACTGTCTCAAAATTTACAATGTAAAATTATATAAATGTCTACATTTAGCTACATTAAAAATACTTTATTTCCTTATGTAATGACATTTTTTACAAAAAAAGCATTCCTAAATTGCGACACAAATATTATACATCTTAAGTACAATGATGTTTTTGTGAATAAACATCTTGAATGCTGTTTCACTTCAATTTAGACACATTTCCAAATTTACGACACATAGTTATATAAATGAATACATTTGACTACATTAAAATTTCATTATATCCCGAATGACATCTTTTACTAGAAAAAGCACACCCAATATAATTAATGTTGAATAACAAAACGAATTCACTATTAATCATAACCAAATTTATCAGAACATTTGATAATATATAGATGACATTGCATTAAGCCCCTCTTACGGAAAAGTCATTACAAATGATGAACGATGAACATCTTCAACATGAATTCCAATAGTAGACAAATTAAAGGCTCTGTTAGCTAACAAGTGGGCATCCATGTTAGCTCTATGAAAAGCATGATTAAAAGAAAAGGCAAATGACCTTGTAGTTACCATATTCATATCATAACAAAAGCAAGGTCACTTCATCTCAACGATCATCATTGGAGGAAAGAATTAAGATCACTAAAGCTAAATCTGATTCCACTTGGAGATGGGTAAAACTACAGTCTAGAGCAAGCTGGAGCCCAAACATCATAGCACAAGCCTTTGCAGCGTCAACACTAGAACACTAGTGCAAAAGGGCAATTGATTACAAGCAAAAACAAGAGGTAAACGTAAAACCTGTCAAACTATAACACCCAAAACACAATACAAAACATTAGACATACATCATAATTAAGCCTTTCCGAATGTATTACAAAGATGGAGCAAACATAGTGCACCGGACTTACTCGGCTAAGCATATACATTAAGCGGCTACTAGTACTATTCATAACTTGGATTAAAAAATAAGCTAGTGGAATAAAATTTTCGTGTGAATTTTCTTTTTTTTTTTTGATTTTTTTTGTAAGAACTACCATAAAAACATTCACAATCAAAAACATGCATATTGCCTATTTCATCCCTTCATTCATGGTCAATCAAAAAGAAGTTTTTACACTGCTTACGTCTCTAAGTGATACATCTCAATTCAAGCGTTTATGATCACAATGATTTTAACTAGTTAGAGCTTCATGCTTTATTTATGCAAACATCTCCCTTAACAAGTACACAAGACATAAATAATCGAATTTTTGGAACTACAATCGCAAAAAGAATGAAAAATTTCAAAGGAGTTGGAGCTAATTTATGTTTGCAAGAGAACAATTCAAATAATATGCACACAAAATATTCACAATGTGAAACCTCTCCCCTCACTTAAATGCGCACATAGCCCTCAATGTGCTCAAAAGAATATTCAATCATAATAGTAATTAGAGACATTAAGAATATAAATTAAAGAATGTCCCTGAAGTGAAGAGCAACTTTGATCTTAATCGTATTTTGGCTCCTATGTGCATCCACTGTGAACTCGAGTTGTGAAAGGTTAATCATCCTTGATTGAAACAAATAGTGGCAATGCCTTCTAATTTGTCCACCAATTAAGCACAAAACAACTATAAAATCAAGATCTAATTATCCAACAGAGTTTAAGCAACAAGGCATAATTATAGGAATGAAATCTCAAAAACATACTCAACCATTTATTAGAATCTCCAAGTAATTATCAAATTAATTAAAACATGGTAGCAGCTAAACAGATATTTTAAAGCCAACGATCAATTTGATGCCATAATAATGAACCAATTCTTGCCAAAATTAAATATTTGCAATCAAAAGTTGAGTAAAAGATAAGCATTTTCCAACCCTCAATTAAGCAGTCAAATTAGTCTACAATTAAACTATGATAGCATGCAATTACTAAATCCAAAAGCTTCTTAATCAAAATTCAAGATAAACAATTTTGAAATTCAAAATCCATTGTACTCGTATTCAGAAAATTTAGCTAGAGTTAGGAGAAATATTGAACAATTCCAACTCAATTTTACACATCCAATTTATCATAATTGACATATAGAAATTAAGCATAAGGATAAATCAGTTAGGGGTAAAAGAATTGCAAACTAGGGTTGGATTTTTTTGTGAACAGACTTGTTGCTGGCCGGAGTTTGGTTTCACTGCCAAAATCTGCTCTGACACGACGGAGTCGATGATTACTGGGCTGGGCGATGGTCCGACGATTGAAGCGGTGGCAGGAATGGCAGGAAGCAGAGACAGGGAGGGCTGTTTTTAAAGATCGAAAGAAGGGGGATCAACGGCAATTTCAGGCGCTGCTGATGGCTGCACTGTGGCGAAGATGGAACTGGTTGACGCTGGACGTGTCGGAGAGAGAAACGGCAACTGGTCAGGACGTGGTTTGAGTCATGACAGATCGAGCGAGTCTCGATTTTCATTGCTGCAACAGGCGGCTTCTTTGATTTCGTCTTGCGACTCGGCAGTTGGCGAGTGTGGGCGAAAGGGACAGTGACAGCGGTGCTGGTAGGGCGGTGGCGAACGGTTGGGGCTATTTGGGTGGATGGTGGTGGTTGGTTTCAAGAGGAGAATATGTGTCTGCAAGAGTTTAGGGTTAGACATAATGGGGAAAAAATTGGTTTATGTATTTTCTGATATATATATATATATATATATATATATATATATTATAATAACAATAAAAATAAAAATGGCACAAAAAATGAGTTCTTTCCAAAAAGAAGCAAAAGACTTCTTCCCTCAAGCCAAGATCATGGCCTAAGTCACTCCTTGGGTAAAAATTTGCTGATTTTGAAAATTACATAAGCGATGATCACGGCTTAATGTAAAATCCTTGCACAACAAACAATTAATTAGTGACTTAAAGCATAATCATTGATAAAGAAAAGAACCCAAATTTTATTTAAAAACCTAAAAAGCTTAACTAAAAACATTAAATTAAGCATAAAATTAAAGCATGAGAAATATATAAATACCAAGGAAAAAAAAAAAGAAAATATTACCATAAGTGAAGTAAACTTCAATTTCAATTTTGTTAAGTAAGGCTAAGAGATTAGATTCGTCCGGGTCAGAAAATATTACCAAATTAAAAATTATGGAAATACATTTTATCAACACAGAAATTTGAATTGTTTTTAACTTTAAGAAAAATGCTGATTTTTTTTTTCAATATATGTACTTATACTCCTTTTTTTAAATACCAATAAAAGCTACAAGTATCAGTGAATGAAAACAAAATTCAACATATATATTTATATAAAAAAAAACCATAGGCAATTTATAAGTATAGAGAAAAAAATAGAAAATGTCATCGAATTAAAATTATAGAAACATTTTTTATCGATGCAAAATTTTAACCGTCTTTAAAATATCTATATTTCTTTTCAAAAGTGTAGTTAATTTTTTAAAAAATGCCAACCAACACTAAAAACCGGCACTAAATAATGACAAAAGTTGACGTAAGTATGAAAACGTGGCCAAATTCATAACTATGGAGACAAAAAGAGAAATTATCGTCAACTTAAAAATTATGGAAACAGTTTTTACCGGCACAGAATCTAGATTATCTTTAACTTTAAAAACATGCTTTTATTTTTTCAAATGTGTTGCTACTCTTTTTTTAAGATGCCAATACAAATATAAAAGTGTCATTAAATAATAACAAAAATTGACATAAGTAAACAAAGCGTGGCCAAATTTATAAATACGAGGACACAAATAAAAAGTGTCATCAAATAAAAATTATAAAGACACTTATTATTGACGCAAAATCTAAATCGTCTTTAACTTAAAAAAAAAGTACTAATAATTTTTCAAAAGCGTAGCTAAATCAATAAAAATGCCAACAAATATTTAAAAACTTTGTTATATGATGATAAAATTGACACAAAAGAAAAAAGTGTGGCTAAATTTAAAAATATAGAGACATATTTTATTTATGTCGCTAAAAATATGTCATTAAGTATTGTTATAGATTGACATAAGTAAAAAGTGTCTTCAAATTAAATAGTATTGAGACACTTTCTACTAACGCAAAATCAAACTGTCTTTGACTTAATCCGAAGTAAAGATGCTTATTTAAAAGCGTAGTTAAATTTTAAAAATTGCTAACAAAAAATAAGAATTGTCATGAAGTATTATTATATGTCGACACAAGTGAAAAGTGTCTTCAAATTAAATAATATCGAGACACTTTCTATTGACATAAAATTTAAACCGTTGCTATATGTAAAAAATGCCAATGGTTTTATCAAAAGCGTTGCTAAATTTTTCAATAATTGTGACAAATATTTAACAGTGTCGTTAAATCATTATAAAGCCCATATAAAATAAAAAATGTGGCTATATTAAAAAAAAATAGAGACACATATTTTTTGTGTTGCTAAAAAAGTGTTGTTATAATCGCTTTTTTTGTAGTGATATCATCATGTTGTTATATGAGTTATTTCGCTATGTCAATAATTCTCCACTGTTCTTATCATCCGATCTCATATTACACATCAATACAATTATCCTTATATAATATATATATATATGAAAATCAAACTCATTTTATCTTGGTTCAAAAGGTTAATATGTTGCCTTAATAGGTTTACAAACTCAAGTTTAATTCTCAATGTATATCTTACTATTACCAATTTCAACATTAGTTACATCTTATCTCATCACAAACCTTGACCTTAGAAATATTAGCGGGGATTTTCATCTTAAACCGGATCATACAACAGATCCTTTCCATCAAACAATCTCAGGTCTATTCACCTCGGGCAAATCTCAAAAATGCATTTTACCGAGTATGCTACTCCCTCATGCGTTTTGACCGTGTATGCTACACACCTATTTTTTAAATTCATTTTGCGTTTTGACCGGGTCCTGCTACCCAAAAAATAGTATTTACGGAGTCTCCACTCGCTCATGACAATGCTACACTAATCTTTTCAAGTTAATCTCATCTCTTCTTTAATCTGGTTTTCTCAACAACCGCATCAGACTTCATCCTATTAGCTGTATATCAATTAATATTTACTGTCCAAATTAAATACTTAAGTTGTATGGTTATCTTCGTTCAACTGTTACTATATAAATCAAATGCATATATCATTTAACCAATCATTTTAAATTTCCATAGTTCATTCCACTCATAACTATTTTCTAGTTTCAACTAAATTCAAGAAATTCATCAAAATGAATATGCATCCACACACACATATAATCATTATCATATAATCTATTCTACTCTATCTACACTACTTTTCCATTATATTTTTACCCAAATATTACAGTTACAAGGATTTACATCTTTGCATAAACAATTTACTAACAACATAAAATACTTAAAACTTAAATATATCACAAAATCATCCCAACATAACAATTATACATAAATCTAGCAAATTTTAACAAGTAAATCTTAGCTTTTTGATGATCATCCTTCCCAACTTCCAAATCCTCTCCTCTTCCCCTGTGTCCTTAGTAATCACCTCAAAGCTGTTGGATATGCCCTAGTCCCAAGGCCTTGGTCCTTGTGTTTGTATGATACATTGTACCTTTTATGTAAGATATGTATGATACAATCTGTGTTAATCAATAAAGGCATCAATCTATTTACTATATGTCTTGTGCAATATTTTAAATAGAGTATCCAATGGACATATCCATATCCATGTTGTCAAGTGTGAGGCACTTGGCAGTAAGACTGTGGATAGGGAAAACGATATGGCCATAAAGTCATCCGTAGTCTGTTCCAATCATGGGAATGAATGGAACTAAAGACTATCATTAACCTTGGTTGTATGACAGTGTCTTACCGGTCATAGAACATGGAATGTCAACCAGGTTAATGGGTACATGCAAAAAAGGCATGGTACTGGATCGATCCACTTAACGGGAATCCACATGGTATCACATCACATCGGATTCTCGTGTAGTACTTGTATGGATCCTTTGACCTGATCATATAATGGTACTGGATGTGAAGTGGCATACTTTGGTGTACACCCAACGGGCCTATAAAAGGGTGCCAAGTACGGGTACATTCGGGTATGTTAATGAACATTGCAGTGCCATGGATATGCAGATGGGAATGTCACTCAGTGTTCCACTGAGAAGATATCACCGGCCTCTTGATGAATACAGCTGATAAGAGTGTGGCCACACCCAAACAAGTTGGAACTTGTTTGTGAATATCAGTGCATTCGGGATCAAGTTAATGTCCATACACAATAGAGGGTGATCACACCATGCCTCTGTGTTGGACTCCGATATCGATGACATGGGATGTACAAGTTTAAACTACTGGGTTAACGTTTCAGTTTGACTGCTTACTCCGTCTTAATTGGGGGCTTCAGTGGCTTGCTAGAGCCCAACTAGAGTCTGTGGGCCTTAGCTCACTGCCAACATAAAGACGGGCCCATCGGATCATACACATTGAACGTCTGGACTTTAACTAGTCGGATTAAGTGTGTACTTGGTGTATACACATCAAAGCAAGAGAGGTGTATTAATTATATTATTTAGCTCAATTGGATTGGTCAAATATAATATGATTAATATTTCTTAGGCCATTACTTAATTAATTCAATGAATTAAGTTAAGTATCACTTAATTAATTCAATGAATTAAGTTAAGTATGTATTTCCTAGATGGAAATAGTTATACATGTATAGGTTTACATGTTTGTCATCTTATGGATGTCATATTTAATCTCTTGGTTTATTTGATATGTCATATGAATTTTATTTATGGTGTAAGTAACATATTATATGGTATAAGAATGTTACATGCATGTAGGAATAAAATTTAATGTGACATCACATAAAATCAAAGATGTAAATATGGTATTGGGCATGGAAAAGTGATGCCCTTCCTTGGTGACATGTTGGCCGAATTTTTGGAGATATTTTGCCAAGTTGTGGTGAGTCATAAGTGATAAGAAGGATGACTCATATTAAGGACAAAAGGTGATGATCATTTGTGATGAGTCATGGTTTGACTTAGGGTGGAAAAGTTGGACTTTTCTACTTGAGATCTTTGTGTGATGAGTCATGGTTTGTCCTTTGGGGATATAAAAGAAATATGGCAGCCATATTTCTTACTTCTTGGCCGAAATTATCTTCTCCCCTCACTCTCTCTTATTGATTTTCCGAATCGCTAGCACGAGTTTTAGTCCGAGAGCCGTTCGTGTACGGGACAAAGGAGGAAATCTAATTTGGTTTCTGCAGTCATCATCTGTCTCTTGGAGAGACTTAAGGTGAATTTTTAAAACCTTCTTCCTTGTGCTTTGTGTTTTTGATTTCCACTACTTAAGCTCCTGGGACCGGATTCGAGGAAATCGACGCGTATTTCCGCTTTTTCGGTCGATTTCCCGTGACGAATCCCAACATAAGCTCCCTCCACATGGTCTGATTTTGAGTAATCATCTCTCAACTCGTTACTTTCTTTAACTAATTTGGCTTGAACTTGGTAGGGCTTTTATCAAGCTACATACGTATCCCAAATTAATTATTTGGGAATCAAAGCCCAACGTATTTCTCCTTTTTTGTTCCATCTTTTCTATAAAACTCTCTATATCTCTCTAACATTTTCCTTTTTCTTCCCCTTTTTCTCTCTATAACTGAAAATGCCCTTTCTCATCTTTCTTCCTTCCTTTTGTACTCTGGAAGAAATATAACCCTCTAGATTTAGTACACGTGGCTCACTTTCATCGACTTCTTCCTTATTTTTAAGTCTGACTTCCTCACCATTTGCCACTTGGCATTTCATAGAAAGTATCTTCCTCCACTTATTCTCTTTCCTCAAGACACTATGCATCTTTCTACTGCCGCATCTCTCCTTTCTCCTTCATTGTAGATATTTGTTTAATATAATCATAACGCATCCATTAACTTCTTGGGATCTCAATTTATTGTTCTTCTATCATAATCCATCCCAACTCTTTCTCGGTATTGTCATTTTATTTTAAATAGGTACTTTATCCTGTTCTGATCAATCACTTGACCTAGTCTACATCTCTTTGTATCTCTTAAATTCTTATTCTCTTAACATTTCTAATTTGGTTTTCTCCTTTACTACCGATTACCGAGTCTTAACCTTCCTGCTTAGTAATTTGGTCCTTATTCTAATCCGGTTCTTGGGATGTTACAACTTTAATATCATTTGAATTCTAGTAAATTTCAATTTCATTTTAGTATGCTCATTCTTGATTAATTCTTATTCTGTGAAAGTTCAATCATGAACAATTATTGTTTTCGTCCTTTTAAATATTTCACAATTGTTAGATTAGAAGTTAAAGCTTTATTTTCTAGTTCATTACACACGTGTGGAATACCTTAAATTTTTTTGCATGTTTGCAAACACAAAAAGGCAAAAATTGTTTTGGCTCACTCAAAGGGACAAAAATGTCACCGAAACAAAGTTTGGAAGATAAAGAGATCTTCAATGTTGATGATGTAGAGTATGCACCTGTTAATGAAGGGATGTGGCTAATATGGTAGATCAACCTAAAGAAGGAAATGACACTTCCTCCAAAGTTGATGAAGATCCTATTTGTCTCTCACAAAAAGAGAGACTAAACTACATTCCAGTTGATTCTCACTAGAATGATGGTTTGAAGATGTTAGGAGAATTTCTTATGATAATGATGAATAAGGCAGACCAAAAAAGGATTATAGATTCAAATCTACAATAAATAAAGGAACCCCTACACCAAAAAGGATGTTTCCTCAAATGATATGGTTGCGACCAGGGAGTTGGTGAGATTCGAAATCCCAATCATGCTGAAAAATAACAAATTCCTCCTAAGAGGGATGACATTGTTTTAAAATCTCAAACTAATGGTAATTCAAACATAGGCCACAATCTGAATGGAGGACCTTTTATTCTAGTTTTGGCACATTGGATCATTTAATAATCCTGGTGTTAGTGTTGTAGAGGTAAAATAGGGAACACTCTCGAACTTAGAAGGCATGGGGGGCATACCTAAGAACATAAATTTTGGAGGTGCACAAGTGTACCCTTAGTATTTTCCCCCACCAAATTATTGTTAAGTGCAAACTAATATTTCAATAGATACAAATGCAGTGATGGAAAAGGTACAAGAGATGTATGGCCTAGGCCCTTGCTAGATTGGGAGGTTGAAGTTACTCAAACTCTACCCTACAGAGATAGACATAGAAAATCCATATCGGAGGGGCTATAGGATTTTGGACCTTACTCTTTTTTGGAGAGGATGGTCAAGTCAATGTGAAGAATTGGCTAACCTACCTTATTTTAATAATTTCAAACTCATGTTGTTCCTAAATTCTTTAACTAGTGTGGACTTCATGTGGTTTTCTACTTACGTAGAAATTTTGCATACTATTGGCAAGAAATGGAAAGGCAGTTTCAAACTCAGTTCTTTCAGGCTAAGCTAGAGATATATGTGGTTGAGTTGTCTTAAGTAACTATAAAAATTAAAGGAACTGTTAATGCATACCTTGTTAGGTTTAAAAGAATCAGAAGTAAATGCATGGTCCTTCTCCCTAAAAATCAGTTTGTAAGGATAACTCAAAAGGGACTTGATATTAAACTTTTTAACAAATTCCAAGGAATGGAATGTCATGAATTTTATGAACTAAGATTCTGAGTATGAAGAATTAATTCATGAAGGTAACCAAATAAAGAAAGCCATTATGAGATCCTATTTTCAAGAAGTTACAGTAGTAGCTGAAATTGTAGACAAAATGGCTCAAATTTGCACATCTTTTTTCAAAATATTGAAAGAACTAAGAGCGAAGAAAAGTACTTCTAACTTTACTTTTGATGTATCGAAGATAGTGATTTCCTTGTCTAGGAAAACATACTTTCATTTTCTACATGTCACAAGACACCTAACAGAGAGGAGTTAGGGGAAAAACTTACTATAAGTTTCATGATTCATAGAGTCATATGATAAATTCATGTTGGGCATCATGGAATGTGGCGCAAGATAAGATTGATAGGGGAATTTATTCCCACCTAACAAGAAGGAATCACTGCTGGTAGATGAGGATCCACCTGTAAGTAGACGATCCTCGAATGGGCGTAAGGCTGAGCCAGGTTAATATTTAGGAAAAGCATTGGTTTTAATGTTTTTGGAAAAGACGAGAGAAAAGGGAAAAACTGATTACTCACTCCTTAAAGGTTTCAGAAGTCGCCACCCAACTCAGCTCTTGGCAAATTATGGTATAGCCAAGCCCGATAGAGATTCCTATACCTTTAAGATGGAGATTCTGGTGTTGAAAAACTACCTATTTTTGCTTTAGTTTGAAATAAACTTCAACAATTCCAATTATGTAATAAATAAAATTCAACAAACTACCTATATGCTCAAGTAGAAAGCGTAAAAAAGCGATAAATAAATTTAGAAATTAAAATTATTACAACCTAATTGAATAAACCATCCTATAGGATACAATTGATAAAATAGGATCGAGGTACAATCGCTTAATTTACATGATTATCTATTTGTACAATCGCTTAAGATATACGAATAGTTCTAAAAATGGAAAGCTAGCACACATCTAACCTAACATATTATCTACCTACAAAACATAGGTTAGTGGCATAATAAATATATACACACAGGACTCAAATAAGACAGAGTGGGGAATCCAGATAGCTGGGGATTAGGCATTTAGGAGATAATCGAGAAAACCCGACATGTTTAACTGATTAGACTTGGAAAACATTTTAGAAACGTCCTGTATCTTTGGATTTGAAGAAAAATAATTTTCAAAATGATTTGCCCTAGATTTATTATGCCATCAAACGTGGAAAAGTGGGTCTAATATCCAAGGTTTCATAGAAATCCCTTATGTGTGGGAGCTAATTGCTCCTCCTGAAAATAAACTAAGCCTAGAAATCATTAAACACATAAAAATCATTTTAAACCCGACGAATCGAAAAAAAAGTAAGAAAAATGATTTTGGATTCATAAATTGAGCCATCCGACTCAAAGGATGAGTTGTACGACTCAATAGATGACCCGTACGGCTCAAATAGAAACCTTAAGATAAGTCGCACATGAGGGAAAAATTGCTAAAATTAATCTTAAGAAAATAGCATTGCACGACTCATTTTTATTAGATTTGAGCCGTGCGGCTTTATTTTTCTAGAGAAGAGTCGTGCGGCTTATCTTGAGATGGGTTAACAGTTCAACAAAATCTAGTTTTCTTGATTTTGAAAACGTAGAAATTCATGTTAATGTTTCTCCATTTGATTTTATATCCTTTGGGGGCTTGTATAATACTAAGTAGACAAACCAAGTAGGCTAAACCCTAGATCCACAAAATCAAAAATAAAAAAAACTGTGAAAATTTAAGCAACACAATTCTAAGGCCTAGAACTAAGCTGTGCAGCTCAAATTTCCTCATAGATGAGTCATAGGTTCAAAATTTAAACTGCATGGTTTATTTTATAAAATTGTAGAAAATCCATTTTGAGCCATAAAGAAAAATAACACCACATATATAATGCAATTACATAAGAAATTCTATAAAAAGGTTTAAGGCATCTTAGAAGTTACCTTTGATGCATTTTCCAGAATGAGAACGAATTCCTAGATCCGATCCTGAAGCTAGAATAGTGTTCTAATGAGCCGTATCTAATCGAAAAAAAAGCTTTGGTGCTGAAATCGCCAATGCACATCCCCAAATGGAATTTGGATACGGATCTATTGAGTTTTAGGATTGGATTTGGTGAAATGTGGGTTGGATTTGTTATAGAGGAGAAGATATTAGTTTTGGATTCTTGAGTCTTTCTGTTCATGGGTTGAGAGAAACCTTAATAATTAAGCAAGAGATGAGAAAATTAATAATTTTCTCTAATCCCATTTTGAATCTGTTAGTGTGAGCACGGGTTTTTTCAGCCTCTATGATGAGAATCCTATGTTACTTGTTAAGTAGATGAACATGAATTAGACTTGAGAATGAGTAGGATGTTGCCTGGAATGTCTCAAACACTCCGAAAACCAAACAGTCCTCGACCCAAAACCCCAAGAAAGGTCCTTCGAGTGATTAGAGGGCTTAGAGGTAAGTGTGGGATTTAGGAAAATCTGCCATGGCTCAGATTAGAGGGGCACGACTGTAGTTTAACAACTATAGCCGTGCGACTATCATTCAGAGCCGCATGGTTGTAACCTTACAGCTGCACGGCTCTATCAAGCGGACATAATTATTCCTAAATATCAGAATCAGTCTTTAACAGGGATTAGATTTCTTAATTAGCAGAAATTATCCATGATTCTCTAGATTTAAAAAAAAAAAGAACAGAAAGAAAAGGGAGACATAACAGAATTAAGAGATAGATAATTCTAAGGGGTAGAAAAACCAAAAAAAAAAAAAAAAAGAAACAAGAAATTGAAATTTAAAGAACAAGACTAGAATAAAGAATATAAAAACAGACTTAGAAAACATAGAGTGAGAGTTCTCAGTCACGTATCAGTCATTTGGGTTGTTCTCGGGTTTTGTTCAGATCGATTCGGGACATGTATTCAAGGATTTCAGGGTGTTCATGGGATTCTAAGCACATTCCACCTTTCTAATCCACCTCCGATCGTCAAACACACTGGAACATCAACCAGGTAAACTCTGAGAGGCCTTAAACTCATAGTTGTTTGATTGGTGCTGTAATTTTTCTGTATTCTACAAAATTTCCAGAACTGGCTATTTGATTATAGCCGTACGGCTCTAACTAGAGTTGAGGGGTTGTAATCCCTTAGAACAAAGCCGAGCTGTTGTTCTTCAGGGTAGAAACCCAAAAAGCCCTAAATTGATCGAAAGCAGTCAGATTTCCATTTTATTTGTTTTGTTACGAACTATTTTGGTCCCAATCACATCTATTACATTTTGAATTTTGGTTTTCGGTTTTCCTAGAACATGATGTGAGGTTTTCGGTTTCTTTGATTTTGATTTTTGAAATCCAGGATTGTTCGATCCAAATCCGGTCCATTGTCCAGCTTTAGCGGACCCCCAGTATGAGCACGGGTTTTTTCCCGACCTCGGTGATGAAAGCCATTATTACGTTTTTCATGGATAAACATGAAGTAGATTCGAAACGACCGGGACAACATCAGAAATGTCTCGGGTGACCCGAATATGTGTGACAAGTTTTGGAACGGAACCCCAAAGGAATTCGAGTGAGTATTTAAGAGAACCGAAGAAAAAAACGAAAAATAAGCAAAATAGGCTAATCTTGTCACTACAGTCGCTCGGCTATAGTGCCCTACAGCCGTGTGGCTGTACTACTGCCGTGCCCTTGTACTACAGCAGCACGGCTGTAGTCCATTACAGCCACACGTCTATAATAATCAGATTTCCTTTTTTACTCAAAATCAGCATTTAATCTGGATTTTTAACCAAAATAGGAGATATAAAACCATAGTGACCAGGATTAGGGTTAAGGCAGTAGACAAAAAAATTTATGGAGGAGACAAAATAGAGAGAATTGAGAGAAAACACAACCAGACTTAGGGTTTTTGAGTGAAAAAGATTAAAATTGAGTGTTTTAATCCTAAATAATCAAAGAAACCTTAACAAAAATCCATTTAAATCATCATAACTTTGGAGGGATTAGTTTTCTAGGGGCATTCTTAGACCATAATCACTCATTCAATCTCATTCGGGGTTTCGTTTGGGCTTCGAAAATTGCATAAGCTTTTAGGTTGTTCATGATTGCAATGCGTTCCCGACATCCGAATTCATTTCTGGTGGTCCAAAACACTGGAACACAGACAAGGTACATTCTGAGAGGCCTTAAAAATCCCTTTTTCTTTTGTTCTGATTGCTGTTTGTTGGTGTTTTTGAATTTCTTACAATTTTGGAAGTGGTTTTGATTACAGCCGCCCCACCTATGATTACAGCTGCTCGGTTGTAATCTACAGCCGCGCGGCTGTAATCTCTAGATTACTACTACGTAGCTGTAATCTTTAGGGGCAGAAGCTCCAGATGCCCCAAATCGACCGATAACGCTTCCATTTTCCAATTAAATGTATTTTTCATGTTTATTATTGGTCCAATTACATCCATTTATGTTAGATTCCTGGTTTTCTGATTTTTAATTAATGGATGTGATTTCAAGTTTGGTAATTTCAGGTGATTAGGGATTTCCAGATTTGTTTCGATCTATTTCGGATCCATTTTGTTGAATTTAGTGTGTTTCCAGAAAACCGGATCGCCCAAAATCTCTAAATTTGCTAAACGATTTTTAAAAACGAGGAAAGAAAGCCGGAAAACATTCTGGAGGATTACAGCCGCATAACTATAGGTGTTATATCTGCACGGCTGTAACCTACAGCCGCACGGCTATAGTTTAGAAGGAAGAATTATAGTTTTGCCCTTTTGGGCCCCAAACTTGTAATTTTGCGTCTTTTTCATATTTAAAACTGAATTTTAGCGTGTTTACATTCTTTTTGGACCCTAGATGGATGTTTTTAGGCCCACTCACGAACGGGACCCCCGGGTCCCGGGATATCCGATCCGCTAAAAGTTGGAAAATGCATGTAAAATGAGCCAAATGGTTTTTAAAATTGGTTTTTGATCCATAAAACCTACAGGGCGTTTCAAAAAATCGTTTTCAAGGTCTAACCGAGCCGATCGGTCGGGTCGACCTTGTCACCCCCCTTAAATACATGACCCCGTTTCCTAAAATACCCCTATTCTATCCTATGTGAGTCCTTGGTGCATTTTATTTACTTATGCTAACCGTATTTGGATGCAGCTTTTATTTTTCATTATTTTTCTTTATTTTTATTTTTGGATGTATTTTATAGATTAAATCATGTATCTAGGTGATTGTATTTTTTTAGATCATCGTGTATTATAGGTGGTTGTAATGGTGAGAATAAGAGCTTTTTTTCTTTTTATGGGTTGTATAATTTGGCCTCTATTTACTTTTCCCGCACTTTTACTTTTTTGCACTTTATTTTGGTATTTATATTTATGTCATTTGCATGAGCATTGATTAATAATAAGAAAGAAGATAAAATGAGTAGAATTAAGTGAATGCAACATTACATTATGAAATAATAATTAAAGATAGGTGAGGATTAGTAGATTTGTTGCCCGAACCCTGAATCTCTGAATTAGGTACCATGTCTACACTTGGTAGGGAGCTGTGCCGGAATTTCTCAGATGTGCCGATCTGGGTGGCGACTCTGTATCTAATTTCGAAATTTAGGTTTCGAGATCTTTAAATTCAAATTGAGATTTTCTAAAAACCTATTTTTCCAATATTCACACTTACAATTAAGTTTTCTACAAAATGAGTTTCCCAATAAAATGAAAGATTTTCCTAAGAAAGATTAAAAACCCGTTTTCAAACCACAAACACTCACACCCCAAAAAGAAAATCCCTGGTTCCCACTTCGCCACGCGTTCCATAAAAAGGTCGTCCACTCATAGTGGCGACTTCACTGGGGATCAACGGTTTCTTTTAAAAAGCTTTCATAAAAACTTAAGGAACTTAGGCAACAATCGAAGTACATCCTCACTTTTAGTCAATTATTAAATCATAATTTGATGTTTCATTCACATTTGCATAAGCATGGCATTTTCTCATCTTGAATCCCTCCGACACTTGTTTAAGACCGATTTATCTTCAAAGGTGACCTACCTCTTCTGCTAGGATTGGAGGCACCCGAGGGGGTAAACCACTCATAGCCTCGTACGAACCCCTTCGTTTGGACCCTTGAGTGGGGAGAAGTGAGGAGTATATTTTCGCTATGGGAACCTGTACGACCCTTGGCTTGACTCATACCTTCATGAAATGGCCTAGCAACTTCCCTTTAGGGTTACCAAAACATATATTCGAAAATGGAGATTGAGAGTATGCCTTTGGTATCCCCGGTTGATGCCAAAGAGACCCCGACACCTAGGAAGAATACGATATCAATCGAATGGAGGAATAAGGGTGGAAGGGTGAGCATATCTTTGTGTGTGTGCTAATGTTTGCTTTGTGGTTGTTTTATTTTTGAACTTTTCATGCAACATAAACACGCATCATCCGTGTGTCATTTCCTAACCACATTTTTATGCAGCCATTTTGGATCATCATCATACGTGTGTGTGATTATGACCACATTTTTGTGCAGCCATGATCTTTTTTGTGTGCCATATTCATTACGTGTGTTCATATTCCCATAAAACATACACAACATCACCTTGTGTGTCATGCATGCTAACCACATTTTTCATGCAGCCATTTGCATTTTTTATGACATGGGCATTCATATCATTTCATCCCATCTAAAATGAAGGATGTTCTAAGTATGCCCCTTATGACATTTCACTTCATGACATATCGAGAGTCCCTAAGATTACCAGTGTCCGCCAGTACACTAGACTACACTTGGCCATTTCATTACATTATTAGAGGACCACAATGGTCTTAGACTTATATTTGTGTGGCAGATGACACGATATCATCACATGGCATCATGACCATTCACTGTTGGTGTCATAGAGACGCTGTGGTTTTGCTTGCATGTCACGATCCATATCGGATCGTTTCATAACATCAATAACTCATTCAAGGTACTCCACGAGTGCCGAGTTAGTGCTCATGTTAGGGCATTTCATGACCAAATCACGCAAGGTGTTCCTCGAACGTCGAAATACTATTCGTGTCTTGATTTGCACGTGACTTGTATCTGACATCACTTCATCTTAGATGCCATAAAAGAATCAAACCTCTGTCTATGGAACGACTCCTATATGACCATCACATGTCACTTCATTGACCTACAAAGCATTGAACCACTGTCCGTGTGTCGATACACACGTGACCATTTCACAACATCCGCTAGGTGCCCCGAAGGAGCCAAATTTCTGTCCTTGTACTAGCCCACACGTGACATTTTTGCATTGTCTTTTGCGTGGAACGGGGTATGCTTGGAACATCCAAAACAAAAAGAAAGAAAATACAAAAGTCATTTTCATCATCGTCCACATCCATAAAGCATCATCTGATCATGAACATGAACACACCATACACACCATTTAGTGTGTCGAGTCTAGGTCCATGACATCCATCCGAGCTTCTAACCTTATATTGAGTGTGTAGTTTGGAGTCGCACCTCGAAATGATTAGTTCGTGTTGAGTCAGTGCCAAACCAACCAATTCAGTCAGTTCAATCAGAGCCGGTCACCGTGGAGGGGATCTGTTCAGGGTCAGATTCAGATCGGGAGATCGAAGTTTAGTTGCCTACCCTACCGGTTGATAGTCAAGTTTTGTTAGAAGAGATTGATAGAGCAGAGATGGCAAATGGAAACAACAGAAATAAGAAAAACAATGGAAACTTGCCTTTCGACATGGCTGCCTTTATGAGGAGCTTCTTAAACTCGGATGAGTTCAGGGCTACTCTTAGGGAGCAGGTGCAGGTGGTGATAACCACCCTCCCTATCCAGGTTGTTCAACTAGCTCAGACCTCGGTTGGGAATAGGTGACAACAGTTTGCTCAAGTTACTAATGGAACTGGTGGGAGTACCCTTAGCGGAAGTGGTGGAGTTGCCAATCACAGATAACCTGACCGTAAGTCTGAAGAGGATGAGGCTTTTGAGAACGAGGGAAGCCTCGATTGAGTTGATGCTGACTCAACCAAAAATTTTCTGACATAGATGCTATGATGCCTAAGTTGGAGGAGATGGTCCACTTTAATCCTATCAAGTGTGCCGATCCTGACACAGTTGTGGCTGATGTAGAAGGGCCACTTCTGGCTGGTTTTCATATGCCTTAGCTTCCTCCCTACATCAGGGAAGGACCAGGGGAAGCCCACTTGGATAGTTACGTGAGGTTGATGACCAGCATGGGGATTGGAAAGGGTCATCTTTTGAACTTATTTCCTACTACTCTGAGGGGCGTTGCAGCAAAGTGGTACATAAAGATGCCCCTGTATACCCGTTCCACCTGGGAGGACTTATCTGATGCTTTTGTGAAGTAATACACCTACAACACCCAGGTTGAGACAACTCTTGAGGATCTAGAGGGAATTCGCCAGAAGCCAAATGAGTCTTTCTCGGCTTATTACAAACGGTGGATGGATGTGCAGGTTTTGGTGGATGGGGCACCAAAGTTGGAGTCTTTGATAGTGAAGCTGGTGGATGGGAGCTTGCCCTAGTATAAGGAAAAGATGAAGCTCAAGAGGTTCCATTCCTTTAATGAGGTAGTAGAGTTTGCCCAACGTATCGAGCGATACGAGGAAGAAGAGTAGAGGGGCAGACAGAGTTTAGGCTCCTACAGAAACAATTAGGGGTACTCTCAAGGGTACAAGAGTTGCAGTTCTAAGGATACTGTAGTGGGATCTAGTTCAAAGGTGACACCAAAAGCAGCCTCTATTGAAGCGCAGGAGGCAGAAGTGGCTGTGAATCAGGGGAGGCAATGTGTTAAGAGAATTACTAGTCTATGGGTTGAATCAGTCAGCTGAATCTTTGCCAAGTGTAGGAAGGCCAAGTTGTTACAAAGTTTGAGGCCGTTCTTGCCTCCAGCTGAGGCAGATAAAGATAATTTTTGTTCTTACCATGTGATGGCGGGTCACCATACAAACGAGTGCACCCAGCTGATTAAAGCCATCAAGCAGCTGGTCACGGATGGTAAGATAGTAGAATTGGCTCTGAAGCTAAACATGCAAAAAAATCCACTCCCCACCTTTGGAGGTCAGGTGAACATGGTGCAATCGGGTCTGCCAGCCAATTATGTGTTTGCCCAAATCATTAAGGCGAATCCGAGTGTGCGAGCTGTGTTAGTGGAAAGGGAGGAAGAGCTGGAGGTGGTTGAAGAGTAGACTTTGGCAGTGAGGGATAAGACAAGCCCCATTGATTTGGATGAAATTAAAGCAGAGGATGAATATGATGAGTTTGATGTTCAAGAGTCGAAGCCTGTTTAGCCGGTGGAGACGAAGAGGGGGACTGTGATAGAGAAAGATGGGCTAGTGATGGACATCACAAAAAGCGGTAGGGTTTATCAACCCTCCAACGCATCACCTTCGGCAACCATAAGAAGGAACACTACACCGATACAGAATGATGCAGTCCAATCACCTCCAGTGGCCAATGAGGAAGACATGGTAGTGGACCAGCTGAAAAGGACACCAGCTCGTGCCAGTGTGTGGCACTTACTCATGGAATCAAAGAGGCTCCGAGAGGCGGTGGTTGAACAACTGATGGAGATGGATGCCAAACCTACTATGTCCCCCGACGAGGTGTGTGCAATGATTAGGGGACTGGATTTAAAGGCCAATAAGGCCTCGGAGATCAGTTTTGGGGTAGAAGACCTCCTACCTAAAAGGGGTTAATCACAACAGGGCTCTGTACTTAAGTGTTGAAGTCATGGATAAAGTGATGCCGAGTGTGATGGTGGATGATGGCTCGGCCTTGAACATTTGTCCTTCTAAGATCCTACCTTTCTTGGGGGTGAGTACTGAAGCTCTTTACTGGTCTAACACCGTAATTAGAGCTTATGATGATAGCAAGAGAGCTGTGCTGGGAACCTTCGAGATTGAAGCCAAAGTGGGGGAGGTTAAGTCAAAAGTACTATTTACCATGATCGACATTCCTGTCACCTTCTCTCTGCTCTTAGGGAGACCATGGTTCCATGCTCTAGGAGGAGTTCCGTCGACCTTGCATCAGAATGTGAAGTTTTTGATCGAGGGGAAAGTGGTGACTGTTGAAGCAGATGAACCTTCTGTTGTAGCTATATTGAGTGCTACCGAGTAGCCGCTGACAGGGTTTCAGATTGCTGTGATCTCTGACAAGCCTGAGTTTCCGGACTAGATTCACAGGTACTTCGCCAAGCAGAACTATGAACCGAGTAAAGGATTAGGGGCCAAGCAACAGTGTATCCTTGAATTCAATATTGAAGCTGGCAAGTACCGTCAGTTTGGGCTGGGGCATCATGAGGGAAGGCCTAAGCAAGAGCGGAAGCTTGTGAAATTGGTGGAAACTTTCATCCGGGCCACAGAATCAGTGTATGACGGGACTCCTGAGCCTATAACTATTGAGGGAGGTCAGCTCCCGGGATTTGAAATTTTTACTGATGTGGTTTATTTCAGCAAGTATGAAGTTGAGCCTATTGTGAGCATACTGCGAGCCAGAGCTAGGGAGGAAAGGAAGGAGGTTCAGAATTAGAAAGCTGTTGATTAAGTTAGGGTTGAATTCAGGGAAAAGGCAGAAGCCTTTAAAAAGACTGACCTGGTGAAAGGCGAGATGGAAGAGGCCATGGGGGCCATCACGAGAGCATTATCCACTTTGATGAAACCAAACAAGGGTTCAGAAAAGAAGGTGCTACCTACTGAAAAGACACGTGAAGAGCTAGTGGAGGAAGCTGTGAAGGAACTCACCAAGCTGGTCATGAGGGGTAAGGCTGAGACACAAGAGGAAGAGTTGACCAAGAAGCAGAAGGAAGACCTAGAAGGAGACCTGGGGTACCTATTTGAAGAATTTGATTGTGCTGCTGTTGACGAAGACCCTCCACATGTGGAGGATGGAAATTTTTTAAATGTATCTGCTCTTTCTATTTTTGATGTGAACAATTCTGCCTATAAGGCACATAATGCAATAAAATCTGATTTTGCTTACTTGTGTGATGTTTTTCCGGATGGAACTCTGCATACATACAAACATTCATTTAATGTCTTTAGCATACATGATGCATCATTGCATGAAATGAATCTAGGGACAGATGATGAACCAAAGATGGTATCCGTCTCAAAAGACCTCATGCCTGACTGGAGGAAAGAATTAGTAAAAATTTTGCAAAAACATGTCAAAGCCTTCGACTGGTCCTACGACAACATGCCTAGGGTTGATAGGGAAATTGCAAAGCGCAGAATCCCGACAGATCCAAAGATGGAACCTGTTAATCAGAAACTCAGATGACTTCGACCAGAATGGGCTAAAAAGGTTAAGGAAGAAGTAGCCAAACAGATAAAGGCCAAGTTCTTATAAGTAGTAGAGTACCTAGAATGGTTGGCCAACATCATGCTGGTTGTGAAGAAAGATGGCCGGGTTAGAGTCTGTGTGGATTACCGAGATCTGAATAAGGCATCTTCCAAAGATGACTTTACGCTCCCACATATTGATGTCTTGATTGACAGTGCCGCTAAGGCATCTATGTATTCCTTCATGGACGGGTTCTTGGGGTATAATTAGATCCTAATGAATGTAATTGACAAAGTGAAAACGGCCTTCATCACAGAGTGGGGGGTTTACTGCTATAGGGTCATGCCTTTTGGGTTGAAGAATGCCGAGGTGACTTATCAATGAGCTATTACAACACTTCTGCATGACGTGATCCATAAGGAGGTCGAGGTTTATGTGGACGATATGTTAGTCAAACCTATAACCCGGAAGGAGCACCCAGCCATCCTGGATAGGATTTTAACCAGAGTCGAGAAGTACAATCTTCACCTTAATCTTAAAAAGTGTGTATTTGGGGTGACCTTAGGGAAGCTGCTTGGTCATATAGTCGGATAGAAAGGAATCGAGATGGATCCAGACAAGATCAAGGCCATCAGGGATACACTGACACCTCAATCAGAAAAAGAAGTAAGGTCGTTTCTGGGTTCACTACTGTATGTCAGTCAGTTTATTACAAGATTGACGACAGTTTGCGAGCCAATTTTTAGACTTCTGAAGAAGAACCAGCCAGTAGAGTGGAATGAATAGTGTCAGATAGCCTTCGACAGAATAAAAAACTTATTTGATGAACCTTGCAGTTCTAAAACTGCCGATACCAGAAAAGCCTTTGATTCTATACTTGTCCATCGAAGAGACTTCTGTGGGAGCCATGCTAGTACAAGAGCAAGAGGATGGACATGAACATGCAATCTATTACTTGAGCAAGAAGCTACTGGAGTATGAGACTAGGTATACGGTAGTAGAGAAGACCTGTGCGGCTATGGTATAGTTGACGAAGAAGTTAAGGTACTACTTCAAATCGTATAAGGTTCAGGCGGTAGCCAAGGTGGATCCTATGAAGTATTTATGTCAAGCTCCAGTGTTAGCAGGGAGGTTATCAAGGTGGTTACTTTTGTTGTCGGAGTTTGATATAGAATATGTGAGAAGGAAGACAATCAAAGGAAGAGCTATAGTCGAGTTTCTAGCCAATCAGCTGATAGATTTAGACTATGTGGAGAACTTAGAATTCCTTGATGAACAACTAGCGGTGGTAGGAGAGGGGTCAAACAGATGGGTAATGTACTTCGATGGAGTGGTGAACAAACACGGTGCAGGCTTAAGGGTAATCATTGCTACATTAGAAGGAGAAATCATTCCTCTGGCAAGACGGCTTGACTTTCAAGTGACCAATAATGGGGCAAAATACAAAGCATGTCTCTTTGGTATTGATGCTCTGATCACATTGGGGCAAAACGAGGTGTTAGTTATTGGGGATTCAGCTTTGGTGACTCGGCAGGTTACCGGAGACTGGGAAATAAAAGAAGCATCACTCCGGCCTTATCTCGAGATGGTTTGGGAAAGGGCAAAGGTATTCAGTCAGTGTGAATTTTGACATGTGTCGAGGGAGGAGAATAAGATGGTAGATTCTTTGGCTACACTATCATCAATGTGGGAAGGTCTCCGAAAACAGCCAATACAGCCGGTCATCCTAGAAGTCACTCAGAATCCATGCTATTCGTCAGTTAACATAGTCGCAAAAATTGGCGCACGACCCTAGTATTATGATGTTCTAAATTTTATCCAGAATGGCCAGTACCCCGAAGATGGTAATGAGTCTGATAAGGTTTCCCTTCGAAGATTGGCAGCACAGTTCTAGATATTTGAGAATCAAATTTTCAAAAGAACAGCTAACGGAGTTCTTCTGAAGTGTCTAACAAAGGAAGAGGTAGTTATGGTTAGGAAACAGATACACTCTGGTGAGTGTGGCCCGCACATGAATGGACTGGCCCTGGCATAGAAAATACTGAGACAAGGCTACTTTTAGCTCACTCTGCAAGCTGACTGTATTGAGGAAGTTAAAAAATGCCATGAATTTCAGGTGTATGGGGATCTCAATCATCTCCCCCCACTTGAGCTTCAAGTATCTTCGACTCCGTGGCCTAAAGCATCTTGGGGCATAGATATAATTGGAGAGATAAGGCCACCCACCTCAAACAGACACCGATTCATTGTTGTGGCAGTGGAATACTTCTCTAAGTGGGTTGAAGCGGAATCATTCGCAAATATCAGTGCTAAGAAGATGGCCAAGTTCATAGAAAAGAACATCTTTGCAAGATATGGGATCCCTAATCATGTCGTGACTGATAATGGGGTATAGTTCCAAGGGGTGACGACACAGTTGTTCCAAGAGAAGGGGGTTGAGCACTATAAGTCATCCCTATACCGCCCACAAGCCAATAGGGCAGTGGAAGTGGCCAATAAGTCCATAAAGAAGATTCTATCAAAAATGGTGGTAACCTATAGAGATTGGGCCAACATGTTGCCATTGGCTTTGTAGGGATACTGAACGAGCATAAGAACTCCTACCGGAGAAACACCATATTCATTGGTTTACAGGATGGAAGCGGTTTTGCCAGTAGAGATGGAAGTCAGATTATTGAGAGTGGTTATGGAGGCACAACTGCCAGAATCCGATTGGCTTCAATCAAGACATGAATAGTTGGCACTGATTGATGAAAAGCGTCTTCAAGCCTTAGACCGGTTGCAAATGTATCAACAGCGAATGGCTAGGGCGTACAACAACAAAGTTCATCATCAGAAGCATCCGTTTAAGGCAGGGGATCTGGTACTCAAGTATATGAAATAGACCAACACGAATGTACGGGGGAAGTTCGAACTGAACTGGGAAGGTCCGTATGTAATCAAAAGGGTACTTTCAAAGGGCGCTGCAAAGATTATGGACATGGATGGGAATGAATTTGTCAACCCCATCAACCAGGATAAGCTAAAACACTACTACGTGTAAATAAAAATTAAAAAAGAGAGGGTCCGGTGGATTGAAAACTAGAAAGGCGATCCATGCAAAAGTTAGGACATTCTGATGGGTCGATAACCGAAAAGGCGACCCATGCAAAAGTTGGGACAGAGAGGTGAGGACCATCAGCTGGAAAATCTGAAAAGACCGGTTGCTGGCAAACGTGGGTTCAGTCGAGACGTATACCATCAATGATTCTGTCCATAGTTTCATTTCATCATTTGATGTACATTGTGCTAAAACATTATTTATGAATGAATGAATGAATGTTCGGTGCTGTTCGTTTAAATATTCCAAGTTTAATTACAATTTAGATTATTTTGTGCATATCTGTCTTTATATCACTTACATATCTCACATCCATAAATTGAACATGTATATATATATATATATATATATATATATATATAAAATAAAAAAAATAAAGAAATAAAAAAAATTCTGCTAAATTGAGAACCTAAAAAGGGCAGTTCAGGCAAAAATAAAGACAATCCGATAGGTTGAAAACCCAAAAGGGCGACTTATCCCAAAGTTAGGATAAAAAAAAATTGAAAAGCAGAGAAATCCGCATTCAAAAACTCAAATTCATAGCGAAAAAAGTGCAAATGTTATGTAAATATCATGTACATCAAATACGTCAGATACATCAACTGAATCAAGCCTATGTAAGGGCCGAAATGTGCAAAGAAACAACCTAAAGATGGGTCAATACATCACAAGTAGAGAACGGAGAGGTGAGCCTACGAGGAGTCAAAGCCGGCATTGTCATCATCATCTCTATCATCTCCTACCTCATCGTCCTAACCCTCGCTCATATCTTCGCCTCCATCTCCCATTTGGGCATCCTAACCCCCTGCCTGGTCTCTGAAAGTCTGATTCATGACTTCCAATTCGGTGACCTGACACCGCAACTAATCATTCTTGGCCCTTAAACGAGCGGACTAGCAGCGCTCCATCCCGATCATTGTCTGCATCTAATGAAGCATGAGTAACATCACAATTACATGCATACGCATCCATACATACATGCATATTTCTAGACATAAGCATAAAATCGAGTACAGGTACTTACGGTCAAAGCGGATTGTCCCGAAACGAGAGCACCCTCAACGCATAAGTGGCCTGGCCCATGTACATACCCTGCATCACTGGAATCTGCAAAGATCTCAATTCAAAGGGATCAGCTGATGACAAATAATCCAGAAAAGGGGTAGAATAGATAAGGGCAGAAACACTTACATGCGTGGTGTCGGGAGGAATTGCCGGACGAAAATTATGGTCCCGAAGATGGAGATCGGCCCGATAAGATTGTCGAGAATGGTCAAATAGCTGAATGGAATCTTCAATCAGGAACTTAAGTCGACCATGCACATACCCGACCTCAGGAGCCTGAGAAACCTGAGGTTAAGGAATAGGGATGTCCTCCACTCCGGTGGCAGAATCTACTCCAACAGTTTGAGAAGCAGTAGTACCAGACCTCCTGCTTCTCCCTCTAGCATATGAAGATGGGCGAGCATGCCCATCTCATGTAGATGGCTGGATTCAATTAAGAAGAATGACATAAAAAAAGGAAGTTAGTAAATACCCCAACATCAGCATCAACAGATGGCGGAAGTAGATGAACAGCGATAAAATGACTATAATCGTCATCCATACTGCTATCCTCATATCCAGCGCCATAAAGGTTTGGTGCAACTCCAGGAATAGAAGATGAGGCAACAATAATCCCACCGACAAGGTGGCTGGAATCCTATATGCCTCGGGATCGGAGTGCCAGTCGTGAGTCCTTTTTCCCAGGAACCACTCCTGACCATATGGGCACTCTATCACGAAGTGCCTACTCGATAACGCCTACACGTTACAGAGCGCCTGGGGCAGATCATCACCCTCCCATCTCCAAGGAGCCTTGACGATCTAGAACCAGAAAGTGAGAGCATCATTAAAAAAAAGGGAAAGGGCATACCCCTTTGAACGTCATCTCCCTCAAGGCCTAGCGACACTCAGCCTCATTCTTGTTGATCTCACTCCAAACAAACCCCATAAACCGTCTAGGGGGGGGGGGAGGAATTCAGCCAGGTCATACCCGTCAGGAATCTACACTAGTGGAGGTGGAACAAAATGGTACTCGTAGACTGAGATCTACAAAAAGGGAAAGTGAAAACCAGAGCTAAAAAGAAAGAAAAAAAGGGAAGGTCCAAAATATTCATATGCAGCAGAATCCAGAAAGCCTTCAACTCCTTATAAGAGCCTCAGACACAGAGATCCAGGGCATAGTAAAGCTAGGCCAAGGTAGCTCAAACCCAATTAAGAGTCCTCACAAACTCCAGGTCAATCAATGAAGGCAACACATCCAGATTTAGACTGCTCTGGCCCGTGGGAAAAAGAGTGGTGGAAAGAGCATGCAACAAAAAGGCTCTAGCATACTTCCTCTCATCGGTAGCCTCGATACCAGCCCCCTCCGGGAGTGTATGCTGTCACCTGAGCCAGTAGTCCCGGAGACTCCTACACTGAATCCGGCTATCTGGGGATCAATCCCGATAAGCAAAAATACTAACTCCTGACGATAGCCTCCATGTGCGAAGACTTGATTAAAGTGTACCGTCTGTCCAGAGAAAGGGAGACTGGTAATGGCGATGATGTCCTCTGGAGTCACCATGTACTCTCTAGAGGGTAAATGGAATGTGTGGGTGGAATCCATCCACCTCTCCAGGAGTGCAGCTAAAAGTCCTCGGCTCATGCGAGGAGTAATAATGGACATACTGCGAACCAACCGATGTAAACTAGTAGAGTTCACAATATCTCTCACTCCTTAGGGGAGTCGTTTATACCACTACAAGGCCTCCGTGATGGATCTGCAACCGCAATGGTCGCATCTCACCTGTAAAATCAATAACCAGGGAGTTTATGAGCTTTTCAGAACGCATATATATTGTAGAAGTTGAAGAAATGCCGTCGAAATCACAAAAAATTGGGTGGCCTAGAATCTGTGGACTATAGCCGCCCGGCCATGAGGCTACAACTGCTTGGCCATAGGTCATAGACACGTAACTCTAACCCTTATGATCACAACCGTGCGGTTGTGATCATGTATGGGGCGGTTGTAGCTGCAAATTTTCGGCGAGCCCCTTTTTTTTCATTTTTTCTATTAAATCTTATCCTAACTCAAGCCAAATCAACAAATAAACATCCTAGGGGCTTATCCTACTCAAATCAAGCATCAATTTCACCTATTTTCTTTAAGTTTGTAGAAATTTCAAACTTGGAAAAAGTGGAAAAATTTGAGAAAACTAACCGGATTCGTGTAAGCATGGTTCGAAATTTGTAGTTGGATGGGCATTGGGGCATCGATCTTTACCCTGCAATACTCATCATCCCCTTTTAGTCTATAGATACACTCCGTGGTTCAAATGCTAGAGTAAAATTTCCCTCCGGAATGGAAAACCACATTTGAAACACGGGTTGAGCAGCAGGAATGGGCTAGAGGACTACGCATCTTTTGCCTTATGATTCGTTGTTTGGGGCAAGAAAATCATTAAGAGAAGGAAGGATTTTTGGTTTGAGAGAAATGATTATGTTTTCATTTCTGTGGCTTTTAAAAAGCCATTTGAGACCCATCACTACAGCCGAGCAGCTGTAGTTTAAAATCACTACAGCCACACGGCTGTAGCTTGTTTCTTTGCAAAATGCTTTTCTTTTCATTTTTTAAAACCAATTCTATTCCAATTTGATCCCGAGAAAGGTAGAGAATTGAGAGAAAACACAACCACACTTAGGGTTTTGAGTGAAAAAGATTAAAATTGAGTGTTTTAATCCTAAATAATCAAAGAAACCTTAACAAAAATCCATTTAAATCATCATAACTTTGAAGGGATTAGATTTCTAGGGGCATTCTTAGACCATAATCACTCATTCAACCTTATTCGGGGTTCCATTCGAGCTTCAGAAATCGCACAAGCTTTTGGGTTGTTTATGATTGCAAGGCATTCCCAGCATCTGAATTCATTCCTGGTGGTCCAAAACACTGGACAAGGTACATTCTGAGGGGCTTTAAAAATCCCTTTTTCTTTCATTCGGATTGCTGTTTGTTGGTTTTTTTGAATTTCTTATGATTTTGGAAGTGGTTTTGATTATAGCTGCCCCACCTATGATTACAGCTGCTCGGTTGTAATCTACACCCGCACGGCTATAAACTATAGGGGTGCGGCTATAATCTTCAGGGGCAGAAGCTCTGGATGCCCCAAATCGACCGATAACACTTCCGTTTTCCAATTAAATGTATTTTTCATGTTTATTATTGGTCCAATTACATCCATCTATGCTCAGATTCCCGGTTTTCTGCTTTTTAATTAATGGATGTGATTTCAAGTTTGGTAATTTCGGATTTGTTTCAATCCGTTTCGGATCCGTTTTGTTGAATTTAGTGTGTTTCCAGAAATCCTGGACTGCCAAAAATCGCTAAATTTGGAAAACAATTTTTAAAAATGAGGAAAGAAAGCCGGAAAACATTCTGCAGCATTACAGCAGGACGGCTGTAGGTGTTACAGCCGCGCAGCTGTAGTTTAGGAGGTAGAATTACAGTTTTGCACTTTTGGGCCCCAAACTTGTAATTTTGCACCTTTGTCATATTTAAAATTGAATTTTGGTGTGTTTACATTCTTTTTGGACCCTAGATGGATGTTTTTAGGCCCACTCACGAATGGGATCCCTGGGTCCCAGGATATCCGGCCCGCTAAAAGTTGGAAAATGCATGTAAAATGAGCCAAATGATTTTCAAAATTGGTTTTTCATCCATAAAACCTACAGGGCATTTCAAAAAACCGTTTTCCAGGTCTAACCGAGTTGACCGATCGGGTCAACCCGGTTACCCCCTAAATACATGACCCCGTTTCCTAAAATACCCATATTCTGTCCTATATGAGTCCTTGGTACGTTTTATTTACTTGTGCTAACTGTATTTGGATGCAGCTTTTATTTTTCTTTATTTTTATTTTTGAATGTATCTTATAGATTAAATCGTGTATCTAGGCGATTGTATTTTTTTAGATCATCGTGTATTGTAGGCGGTTGTAATGGTAAGGATGAGAGCTTTTTTTCTTTTTATGGGTTGTATAATTTGGCCTCTATTTACTTTTCCAGCACTTTTACTTTTCTGCACTTTATTTTGGTATTTATATTTATGTCATTTGCATGAGCATTGATTAATAATAAGAAAGAAGATAAAATGAGTAGAATTAAGTGAATGCAACATTACATTATCAAATAATAAGTAAAGATAAGTGAGGATTAGTAAATTTGTTGCCCGAACCCCGAATCTTTGAATTAGGTACCGCGTCTACACTTGGTAAGGAGTGGTACCAGAATTTCCCGGATGAGCTGATCCGAGTGGCGACTCTGTATCTAATTTCGAAATTTAGGTTTCAAGATCTTTAAATTCAAATTGGGATTTTCTAAGAACCTATTTTTTCAAAATTCACACTCACAATTGAGTTTTCTACAAAATGAGTTTCCCAATAAAATGAAAGATTTTCCTAAGAAAGATTAAAAACCCGTTTTCAAACCACAAACACTCACACTCAGAAAAGAAAATCCCCGGTTCCTACTTCGCCGCGCATTCCATAAAAAGGTCATCCGCTCACACCCAGGTTCTTCAAAGTCTTTAGAAATCATTGAAAATGATCAAAACTGTGATTTTCAAAATGAAGAAAACTAATTTTAGGTTTTGGATACTACACACGCACGACTGTGGTTCTATAGCCGCACAGCTGTAAGCGTCGGGTTTTCCCGACCTCTATGATGAGAATTCCTGTATTACCCGTGGAACAAACGAACATGAATCGGACTTGAAAGCGACCGAAATGTCGCCCGGAGTGTCTCAAATGTCCTGAAAACTGAGCTATTCATGATCCGAAGCCCCCGAGAAGGTCTCTCGAGTGATTTTTAGGGTTTAGGGTGAGCATCGGATTTTTGAGAATTTTGCCCCAGCTCTAGTACAAACTAGAGTCGGGTGGCTCTAGTGGGTGAGCCAAGTTGCTCTACAAAGTAGAGCAACTTGGCTCAATAGAAAGGATTTGGGGTGAAAGTCTCAAAGTTGCAGGCGTCTCATTGAATGTTTGAAATGATATGAGTGGAGAGTATGAAAGAAAAAGAAAAAATCAAATCAAAAGGGGGGGGTGAGTAATCTTGGGCAGAAAAACTTTGAAAACCAAATACAGAGAATGAAAAAGAAAAACAAAGAAAGAGCTGAGAACGGGACCGAGAACTTGAGGGCTTAGAAACACAAAGGCTAAGACTTAAAACCAATCTCAAAACTCTGAGAGCAAGTTCCTTAACCTTTGCTCATTGATTCGAGACCATTTCAGATTGATTTCGATTTGCTTCGGATCATTTCGGTTCTCGGCCAGTTGAGCTTCCAGGACAAATTCCAAGCTTTCAATCCGTTTCTTGACATTCAAAGCATCAAAACAACATCATGGTAAACCCTGAGAGGCCTAAACCTGTTTGCATTGTCTTTTCTGTGCGTTTTATTCATTTTTGCAATTTTCGGAACTGGACTTACCTGAATAGAGCCAGGCGGCTGTGTTCATGATGAACAGAGTTGGGCAGCTTTGGTACCTAGAGCCGCACAGCTCTGTTCTACAGGGATAGATTCCTAATTTGTCCCGATCGGTCGAAATCAGTCCGTTTTCCATTTTGTGCATTTTGTTGTGATCAATTTTGGCCCAAATTCATCTGTATGTTGTAAAAATTTGGTTTTTGGATTTCTGTACGTACGGATATTAGGGTTTTTGGTTTTTCTGCAATTTTATTTTCTGAGTTTCGGGGTTATTTTATTCGAATTTGATCTGTATTTCAGCATTAGCGGACCCCCGAACCCTATAAAATCCCTAGAAAATATTGAAAATGTGCAAAATGGTATTTTCCAAAAGTAAGAAAACCAATTTTTTGAGTTCCAGAAATCACAGCCGCACGGCTGTATCTATAGCCGTACGACTGTAATTTTCAGAATAAAATAAAGTCGCGAAACGACCCGTACGGACATCGTCACACGGTGCTGTTTTCGAATGCAAATTGTTTTTGGCGTGTTTATTGCTTTTGGACCCTAGATGGATGGTGAAATTAGGAAACCCGCACGAATTGAACCATGGATTCTGGGATAACAGACCCACAAAAAATGGAAATTTGCATGTAACCGAGCCAATTTTTTTCCAAAAATGATTTTTTAGAACAAAAATTACAGGGCGTTTCAAAACCATTTTCCAGGTCTAATCGGTCCGACCGGTCGGGTCGACCCGGTTGCCCCCTAAGTGCATGCCCCCGTTTCCTAAATTCCCAATTCTGTCTTATTTGAGTCTTATCTGTGTGTGCAATATAAACTGTGCTAACCGTCTATTTTGCAGCATTTATCTTTTATTTTCATTTTTTATGTAATAGATAGATTTCGTGTATTTTTTAAGCAGTTGTCATTTTTAGATCCTCGTGTACTTAGGCGATTGTAATGTGAGGATGAGGGTTTTTATCTTTTATTCGATTGGGTTGTATAATCGGCCTCTACTATTTTCTTGTATATTTGGGATGTATGCTTTATTTTTCTGCAATTTATTTTCTGCATTTTGCTTTAGCATCGGTTGATTAAAATAAAATGGGGTTAGAGAAAGATAATAAAGCAAATTAAATATGGTAATATAAATTATAAAGTGAAAGCAAGCTAGAGGTTAATGTAAGTCCCTTGCTCGAACCCTAAATCTCTGGATTAGGGACAGTAGTCTACCCTCGGTAGGGAGCTGTACCGGAATTTCCCGGATGAGCTGATCCAGGTGGCGACTCTGTCATTGATCTCGGGATTTAAGTTTCGAGGTCTTTAAGTTAAAACGGGATGATGTTTTCTATAAAGGAATTTTCAAATCAAATCCACGGTTTTCCTAACTCACGATAAACAAAATCCGTTTTCCACCAAAATCAAAATGAAACGAAAACGTTTTTCCTCGGTTCGCTTCGCCGCTTTCCTTTTCCTATTCTCTCTTCGAAAAAGGTCATCCGCTCATAGTGGCGACTTTGCTGGGGAATTAAGGTTTCTTAAAAAGTTTTTCAAAAACTTAAGGAACTTAGGCAACTACCGAAATATAACCTCGCTTGCAGCCACTCACTAGTTCATATTACCATATTTATTTGCACCTTGCATATCATGACATTTTCTTCTTCTCAATCCCTCTAACACACTGATCAACCCAAGAAGGTGGACTACCTCTTCCGCCAGGATTGGAGACACCCAATGGGGTAAACCACTTATAGCACTGCATGACCTTACATTGTGTTCTACGGTGAGGAGTGTATATTCGCTATATGAACCTGTACGACCCTTGGTTTTGACTTTGACCCACATGTAATGGCCTAGCAACTTCCCCTAGGATTACCAAAACTTAAATTCAAATTGAACATTGAGCATGCACCTTTGGTATCCCTCGTTGATGCCAAAGAGACCCAACACCTAGGAAGAATGCAAGACCAATCGAAAGGAGAAATAAGGTCGGAAGGGAGCGCATATTTTTACGTGTGGTAATGTTTGTTCCGTGTTGTTTTTAATTTGACTTTTCACGATGCATAGCTTTTATGCGCCATTCTTGCCACATCTTTACACAGCCATTTTCAAACATCAACATATGTGTGACACTAATCACATTTTCGTGCAGCCACGACATCTTATTCATGTGCCATTTACATCTCACGTGTGACATTTCCATGAAACATACACGACATCATTACTTGTGTCATGCATTTTAACCACATTTTTGTGCAACACTTGCACTTTCGCGTGACATGCACCTCCATATCATTTCATCTCACCCAATAAAGGATGATTCCAAGTGTGCCCTTCATGATTATTTCATTCCATGACATATCGGGTACCCCAAAAACTACCCGGGCTCCACCCGTGCATCGGATTGCACTCGGCCATTTCACAAATATCATATCATTCAATAGAAGACCACAATGGTCCTAGATTTATTTCTGTGTGGCGGTTCACATGATGTCATCACATGACATCTTTATTCGATCTGGTTGTATAAGCGGCCTTTATTCTTATTCTTTTAACTGCTTGGATGTATGGTTTATTTATTCTGCAATTTATTCTTGTCATTCGCTTGAGCATAGGCTAAATAAACACAAAATGGCTAGAGAAAGATAATAAAGCGAATAAAATATGGTAATATGAACTATAAAGTGAAAGCAAGCTTGAGCTGAGTAGGTCACTTGCTCGAACCCTAAATCTCTGGATTTGGTACAGTAGTCTAGCCTTGGTAGGGAGCTGTATCGGAATTTCCCTGATGAGCTGATCCGGGTGGCGACTCTGTCACTGATCTTGGAATTTAAGTTTCGAGGTCTTAAGTTAATAAAATGGGAAAAGGTTTTCTACAAAAAGGGATTTCCAAATAAACCAACGGTTTTCCTAAATTAAGATAATCAAAATCTTGTTTTCCAAAAAAAAAAAAAAAAAAAAACGCAATTCAATTATTTTTCTCAGATCCCCTTTTCCCTGGTTCGCTTCGCCGCATCCCTCTCTTTTAGGTCATCCGCTCACAGTGATTATCTATACAAAAAAATTTGCAGAGTGATTAATAAAAGGTTTTATTATTTTAACCATGATAATTAACAATTCATTTTAATTAATTTGCTGGTAATGTATGGTTAGAAGACCAACATCCATATTTCATTAAGAATTGGCCAAGAGAACGCTTGTCAACCAACCCTTAACTATTTAGGTAGGAACGCCCTCCAATCCCAACCTGGGGACTCTTGGTTTGATGGGCTTATTGGCACTTACTCATATGTGCTTAGGGCTAGGAGCTTATCCTACTACCCATGTTGAGTCCAACCACCATTCGAGCGCTAAGCGCACCCAGTACCTTAACCCTATATAGTAATTGAATAATACAATGCACCCAGCGGAGGCACAGCTCACATTGCACTATCCAAAAACCGACAAGGTTTGAATGTGGAAAGAACTTTTAATTAACTATGAGCACGGGATTTCCCGACCTCTGTGATGAAAATCCTATGTTACGTGTTAGACAGACGAACTTGAGTAGGATTTGAGAATGAGTAGAATAATGCCTGGAATTTCTCAAACGCTCCAAAAACCGAACGGTCCTCGATTCGAAACCCTGAGAAAGGTCCTTCAAGTGATTAGAGAGCATAGACGTGAGTCTAGGATATAGGAAAATCCATGACAGCTCTGGTTAGAGCGGCACAACTATAGTTTCATAACTATAGTCGCGTGGCTATAATACCAAAGTAGCACGACTATAATATTACATCCGCATGGCTCTAACTAGCGATTAGGTTGTTTCCTAAATAACCAGCATTAGTCTTTGACAGGGAATAGAATTTTGAAATTAAAGGGAGGAAAAAGGGATTCTCTAGGTTAATAGTAGAACAAATAGAAAAGATAAGAACAATAACATAGAAGCACAAGACAAGAGAGAAAAATCATTGAAAAGAGAGAAAAAGAGAGAAAGAAAAAAAACTAAGAAAACTAAGGGAAAAAGAAACAAGGGGAAAACACTTGGGAAACACATTGAGTATGAGTGTCTAGACATTTCTCCCTCATCCGGGTTGTTCTCGGGTTTTGTTTGGATTGATTCGAGGCTCGTATTCGAATATTTCGGGACGTTTGTGAGGTTCTAAGTAGATTCCAGCATCCAAATCCAATTTCGGTCGTCAAACACACTGGAACAACAAAAAGGTAAACTTTGAGAGGCCTTAAACATGTAATTATTTGTTTTATGCTGTGATTTTTCTATGTTTTGTAAAATTCCAGAAACTATCTGTTTGATTACAGCTGTACGCTCTAACTATAGCCGCACAACTGTAATCCCTTAGAACAGAGACGAGCAACTATACCACTATAGCCGTACAGCTGTGTTCTTCTAGGCAGAAACCCAAAGTACCCTAAATCGATCAAATACAGTTAGCTTCCCATTTTAATCGTTCTATTATGAACTATTTCGGTCTAATCACATCTGCTACATTCAGAATTATGGTTTTTGGATTTCCAATAATGTTGATGTGAGATATGGGTTTCGTTGATTTCTATTTTTAGAACCTAGGGTTGTTCGATCCAAATCGGATCCACTGTTCAGCTTTAGTAGAACCCCAGATTGCCATTTACAAAAGCAAAGAAAACCAATTTCAGGTTTTAGACACTACAGGCGCACGGCTATAATGGCTATAGCTGCATAGCTCTAACTATAGCCGCACGGCTATAGTTCCCAGATTAAGGCAGAATCTCAGGATGACTCCCACGGACGTCATTGTGTGATGTTGTATTTAGAATCAAAATGTTTTTGATGTTGTTACTGTTTTGGGCCTTAAATGAATGTTTGAGATAGGCAACCCCCACGAATGGAACCCCGAGTTCCAAGATAACTGACCCATTAGAATGAAGTAATTTGCATGTAATAGAGCCAAATGGTTTTTCAAAAATGTTTTCAAGCACAAAAACCTATAGGTGTTTCTAAAAATGTTTTCCAGGTCTAATCGAATAAGTCATCCGGACTTCTTGGTTATCCCCTAAATGCATGCCCCCATTTCCTAAGATTCCCCATTCCATCCTATTGCGAGTCCTATCTGTACCTGTGATATAATTATGCTAACTAGTCTGTTTTGCAGCTTATTATTTCTTTTTATAATTTTGGATGTATTTAATAGATCAACTCATGTATCCTAGGTTATTGTACTTTTTTAGATTTTCATGTATAATAGGTGATCCGTCTTAAAAACACACTATAGAGCAAGTGTACTCTATCGCTCAAGTAATATAGAAATAAGAAGGATGTTGATCCCATGGAGACTATGTATGCTAATCCTAAATGCAGTTGGTTTTCTATTAATTTAGGCGGAGGAAATCATATCTTTCATTATAGTTTGTAAAATAAATCCACTACTAAGCGACAAATTAAATAAAATAATTTAACCTAAGATTGGAATGCAATTGGATAAAAATCAATGGAGAAATTGGCTAAGGCATATGGTTTTACATAGCATTCATTCAAGCAATTTCCTCAAGTTATGCAATTAAACTTATTAAATTCCCAAGATGGCGAATTCCTCAAGCAATTAACACCGGTTAGGGCTGTTAACTCTAATTCTCAACCTAACTACTTAAACTGGTTCGGTCTTAAGCAATTAGTTTGGAAAGCATTAAGCATACGAAAACCTAGCACAGACTAGTGAGCCACAAAGCAATGGTCATGCATTTGTCATGTTATGAATTTCAGTTAATTCAGGCCTTTGGTCAATTATGAATTAACTATGAACTTTGAAATAGATGGTCATGCATCAAAGCTTCAAGCAATCACAACACAATAATGGAAAAATAATACGAATTAATTGCATTGAAAGAAGAAATTACATAGAAATCCTACTAAGCTCCACCATAGCCTTAGCTATGGAGGGATTAGTTCATGATTGAGTTATAAACAAATGAATAAATTAAAGAAAACATAATAATGGGAGTTAAGAGAAAAAAACCTAGGAAGATGAAGATCCCAATGGTGGCTTGCAGAGAGAAATCGGAGAGGAATTGTGGATTGAACCTTTGAAAACCTAGCTTCTTGCCTTTCTTCCCCAAAAATCACGTTTTCTTCAGAGAGAAAATAAAATCTCAGCCTTGATGAATAATCCAAATCGATCCCCCCTCCTACCCACTAAAACACGTCTTCCAGGGTGGAGAGAGAGAGCCCTACTTAGAAGATAACTCTCCTAAAATTAAGGATAAAATAAATCCTAGATTAGATTTATTCCTAAAATAAAAGTCTTAAATGCAAGTTATTTCTCCTTATCCTAATTACAAAAGGAGAGGAATTAAAATAGCCCAAAAGCTGAAAGGAAAACTCCTAACCCTAGTTGGATTACAAAATTTGTAATTCTGCAGCCCGGGCATGTCTTAAAACTGGTCAGCTTCCGATTCTCAAAAATTCTTCAGTTTTGGCTCCTTATAAGGCACGCCCATGCCTTAGGACTTCCTTTCTCTTCCAATTGGCATGATGGGGCTCTAAAAATAGGTGATTTAGTCTCTAAATGTTCAAATTCCGCTTTAATGCCCTAACACACAAAAATAGAACAAATGAGATAAAATCTGCCTAAATTAAAGCAAAATAGCACAATTAAAGCCCATAAAATAGGACAAAAATATATGCACAAAATGCACCTATCAACTTCCCCACACTTACACTTTGCTTGTCCTCAAGCAAATAACAAATTTCCAACTCTAAAATAAAAGAAAGAAACTTGAAAAGTTTTGTCTTTAAATAAAACTCAAATAATAGACTTTAGAAACCATAGCACCAAACTCATCTAGTAAATCCAACACACTTCCCAAGGGAGAGATCATAACAATAGGACACCTAACCCGAACTTCATGCAATCAAAGTGACTCAATTAACTACAAGAATATGAGCTGCATCACTAAAATAGTACACTTCTAAGTTGCTTCTCAATCAATCATGCAAACAAAGGATCAATAGGACTTTTATTCACACATAAGTTTCCTTGGGGTACCAAACAAGCGATTAAACAAACAAATTTTATCTTATAATTCATAACACTTAATCAGGCTTGAGATGTTACTTAGTCTTCCGAACGAGCAACAATGATGGAGCAAACAACAATGCACCCGACTTAATCAACTAAGCACATTCAGTCAAGTGGCTACTAGCACTATTCATAACTTTACTTTGTAAAGCCAGCGGAATAGAAATGTAATTAAATATTATATATTGATTTTTTTTACAATTTTTAAAATGCCCCAAGAATGCAACAAAATAAAACACACAAGTTGCCTATCTCATTTCCTTAGTTATGCTCAATCCAGAAAAGGTTCCGTAGAAAATCTAGGTCTCAAAGTGATACAACTCAACCCAAGAATTTATGACATCACAGAGATTTCAATCAACTAAGGACTCATATCACAGATTGTGTGATCAACTCCCTCAACAAGAACACTAGACATAAAAGAAAAAATTATGAAAGCCATGATCCAATCAATTTCTTTTCAATTCTCTTAAAGAAATAAAAAAAAATTCAATTTTTTTTCTTTGATTTGAGTTGGATGGTAAAAGTTAACAGAAGGACAAACAAAGCATAAGAAATCACCACCAGTCATGCCACAAACCAAATAAGCCAAATAATAATTCCCTTAATGAAGCAATAAAAATGAAGCCAAACGCAACTAATAAAAAGAAAGGAAAAACGAGACTCCCCGGGTTATAAAGGCGAACGAGGAAGCATCACTGAGGAGAGGGAGGAAATGAGGCTCACGTCCTTGTAGTCGGAACAACTCGGTAATATTCGCCTCATTCCTAGCACCCTGGGGAACTAACTGCTGCAACAGCTCATAAATGGATACCAAGTCAATGGAAGGAGGGGAAGAAGCAACAAGACCCTCCGAGGGTGGTCGAACAACTTCAGGCTCACACTGCTTGGTCTTACCCATCGGGTTTGGCCTATGAGAATTTCGCACATACCACTGCCAATAGCCAGTTGACTTATCCACAGAAATAACCTGCATATTCATAAGGCAATCCAAATCCAAGGGAAAAAGCCTATAGGCCTCATGCAAATCGGTGTTAGTTAAGCTAATCAACTTGGCATTCTTTGCTATACATGTAATGATCGATCCTAGGATGAGAGGCCTTTCATGAGAAATAACAGCAACAAACTATTCAGCAATCCAACACCCTAAGTTAACTGGCACTTTGTTTTCCATGCACCACAAAAAGAACAATTCTGCCTTATTGCATGTATTAGAGTTATCTTTTCACCCAGAAAATACAAATTCTAAGAAACGATGAATAGACTTCCACACAGGTTTCCTCAAATAATAAGCTTTCGATTTACTGGGATTATAATGTGTATCCCACGACATGTTAACCCATGTAGTTGTTGAATTGAATTTAGGCGCAAAAGCAAGAGCAACATTCCTATATGCATCCGTTCTAGCATAAGCAGAATCAATAAATCCACAAGATAAGTTTAATTCTATGATAGATTGCTAGAATTCCCTCCCTATTAGTCGATATTTAATCACTTTAGGCGAGTCTATGGTGTGACACTTTGGCTTATTGAATTTAAAAGTTGTGTAAAATTCCCTAATCAATTCAATATAACCTAGTTTGTTCAAAGCAAAGACGGGCCTCCAACCAATATTAGCAACCAAGGAATTAAAATCATCAACCATACCAAACTCATCCATCACAGCAAAATCAAATCAATTTATATGCAACAATATTCCTAGTCCTTATGTTTTTATACAGTTTAGAATGAGCCTTACCAAACTTTAAATTACCATGCAACTGAGATTTAGGAATAGTTAGAATTGTACCTCGAGGTAATCGAGATCTAGCCCGATACACCTTATTTGCTGGAGGCGTGCTAGCTGGACCAATGTGTTGTTCAGACTCGAAAGGGATTTCTGGTGTGGGAAGCTTAGCAACAACCTTGGGATTATTGGGTTTTCCCTTCTTTGAAGTTGCCTTTGAGTGTGAAGCAAATGCGGGGCCTTTTCTTTTGGTAGTTTTCTGGATTGAACCAGTGTTTGGCAAGGAATTTTCAGGCGCCGAAATTTTAGGCGGACTGACCAGAGGTTGGTCATCTCTGGCGGAATCAGATGCTGGAACGGATGGATAGTTAACCAGCGACGGAACCTCATGGTCGGCATGCTTAGATGACGGCGGTGGAGTGGGTGATGATGGAGGCAGTGGCGTTTGACGAGGGTTTACTGGAGGCGGAGACTTTGAGCGAGGGGTTACCACTTTCGGTGGGACAGAAACATTAGAAGGGGAAACAGGCGGCGACGGTGCGAGGGCTGCAGGCGGCATAGACTGGCGTTCAGCAGCCGAACGCTTCTGGTTAGAGAGTCGCGTCCTTGGCCATGTGGGAAGCTTTCGACTGGCCAGAGCTTTGGTGCGAACCATCAGTGGTTGACGGTGAAGGGAGACGATGGGAAGCACGGGGGAGACCGGTGGTCGGCTACTGGAGGCTGTCGGTGGAGTGGCTGAAAGTGGGAAGACAAGGGTTAGGTAAAAAAAGAAAGCAGGGGACGAAGAAAAAGAAAAAGAAATAAATAATAAAAAAAAATTAAACTTCCCCTAATAAGAAATAGAAGACTCTTGTGCACAAAGCATGGGCGTGCCTTGTGCCAAGCACCTTAATTGATAAAATTCCCTTATAAAGCACGGGCGTGCCTTATGCCAACAATCATTACTCAATCAAGTGCCTAAAAGAAGCCGAAGTCGACACTGCACAGGACACGGGCGGGCCTTAAGCAAAAATTTCAGCATTACTATTTTTAAAAAGGGTACACAAGGCACGGGTGTGCCTTATGAACAGAACCTGAAAATTAAAAACAAATTAAGGGAGAAACAAAAACCACTAAATGCATAATAAAGCAAGTAAAAACAAGTAAATTAAATTGGGTTGCCTCCCACAAGCGCTAATTTATAGTCGATTAGCTTGACTTTTCCCGGCTCAAATTGGATTGGAAAGAAATATGGTGATTACATTGGCTTCATAGTCACCACCATCATAGAGCTTAAGTCGTTGGCTATTCACTTTAAACGAAGGTTGGTCATCCAGTTTAATTTCTATCGCCCTGGATGGGAATACATCGGTTATTTCAAATGGGCCGGACCATCTACTCCTTAGATTTTTTGGAAAAAGATGGAGGCGGGAATTGAATAGTAATACTTTATCGCCCATATTAAACACCAGCTTAGGTATCCGATTGTCATGCCATCTCTTCATTCTTTCCTTATAAAGTTTTGCATTCTCGTACGAACTGAGACGAAATTCCTCTAATTCGTTGAGCTGCAAAAGACGTTTTTCACCTACATCCTGCATGTCAAAATTTAAAAATTTAAGCGCCCAATATGCTTTGTGCTCCAATTCAACAGGTAAATGGCATGCCTTTCCGAAAACTAAACGGTAAGGGGAGATACCAATTAGCGTTTTAAATTTATTGCGATATGCCCATAATGCATCATCTAACTTAAGGGACCAATCTTTCCTAGACGAATTTACCATCTTTTCTAATATGCTCTTCAATTCCCTATTAGAGATCTCTACTTGGCCGCTTGTCTGTGGGTGATACGGTGTTGCTACCTTATAGGTGACACCATATTTATTCATCAGTTGGTCAAATTGTTTGTTACAAAAGTGGGTTCTGCCATCACTAATAATTACTATAGGTGTGCCAAAGCAAGTAAAAATATTATTTTTAAGAAATTTAATTACCACCCTAACATCGTTTGTTGGTAGAGCTATAGCCTCAACCCATTTTGACACGTAATCGATAGTGACAAGTATGTACTCACTGTTGAAAGACTTAGAGAATGGTCCAATGAAGTTGATACCCCAAACATCAAAAAGTTCACAAATTAAAATACCATTTTGAGGCATCTCGTGCTGACGAGAAATACTACTAGTCCGTTGCATGCATCACAGGATTTAACAAAATCATAAGCATCTCTAAACAAAGTCGGCCAATAGAAACCACATTGCATGACGTTGGCTGTAGTCCTGGTTGGACCAAAGTGGCCACTAGGTTCCTTAGTATGACAAAGAGTTAGGATAGACGCTAACTCTTCAATTGGTACACAACGACGAATCACATTATCACCACAAATTTTGAATAGATATGGATCTTCCCACAAATAGTGTCTAGCGTCAGAGAAAAACTTACATTTTTGTTGATAAGTGAGTCCAGGGGGAACGATATTACCTGCCAAAAAGTTTGCGAAATCAGCATACCATGGTAGTGAGGAGATTGCCATCAACATTTCATTTGGAAATTGCTCTCTTATTTCCTCGCATGGTAAAGATTCTTTGCCTTCAAAGTTAATCTGAGAGAGATGATCCGCTGCTACGTTCTCGGTTCCCTTCTTATCTTTTATCTCAATATCAAATTCTTGAAGAAGAAGAATCCAACGGATTAATCTTGGCTTTGCATCCTGTTTTGCTAACAAGTACTTGAGAGTTGCATGGTCAGTATAAACAACAACTTTTGAAAGCACTAGATTTGAACGAAATTTATCAAAAGTGAAAACTACAGCAAGAAATTCCTTTTCAATGACAGTATAGTGTTGCTGTGCATCATTCAAGGTTTTACTAGCATAGTAGATGGGGTGAAAAATTTTATTCAATCTTTGCCCTAAACATGCTCCTACAGCCAAGTTGCTAGCATCACATATCAATTCAAAAGGGAGAGTCCAATCTGGGCTAGTCATAATTGGTGCATTAATTAATCTCTCTTTTAGTTCATTAAAAGCATGCATACACTCATCAGAGAAATCAAACATAGCATCCTTTGTGAGCAAATGAGATAAGGATTTAGCAATTTTGGAAAAACTTTAATAAAACGCCTATAAAACCCTGCATATCCAAGGAAACTATGTACCAATTTGACATTTGTAGGTGGGGGTAATTTACCAATCACCTCTACCATGGCCAGATCGACCTCTATTCCCCTCTTGGACACCTTGTGCCCCAGAACAAGACATTCTTGTACCATGAATTGGCACTTCTCCCAGCTAAGTGCCAAATTAGTATCCTCACACCTTTGTAAAACTAAATCAAGATTATGCAGACAACTATCAAAGGAGGATCCAAAAACAGAAAAATCATCCATGAAGATTTTCATGAAATCCTCAATCATGTCAGAAAAAATATAAGTCATACATCTTTGAAAAGTAGCAGGTGCATCACACAATCCGAACGGCATATGCATATATGCAAAAGTACCATACGGATAAGTGAATGTGGTTTTCTCCTGGTCCAAGGGGTCCACTGGTATTTGCATATAGCCGGACAAACCATCTAAACAACAGTAAAATTCATGCTCAGCCATTCGTTCTACAATTTGGTCAATGAAGGGTAGTGGAAAATGGTCTTTTCTGGTGGCTTCATTTAATTTTCTATAGTCAATACACATATGCCATCTAGTGACTTTTCTCACAGGAATCAATTCCTGCTTATCATTTTCCATCATAATGGTGCCACCCTTCTTAGGTACCACATATACCGGGCTGAGCCAAGGACTATCGGAGATAGGATAGATAATACCTACATCAAGTAGCTTGATTACCTCAGCCTTCACCACTTCCTTCATGTTCGGGTTTAACCGCCTCTAAGGTGTTGGAAATGCCCTAGTCCCGAGGCATTAGTCCTTGTCTTTGTATCATACATTTGTACATTAATATGAACTTCATGTATTATACAAGTTGTGTTAAGAAATAAAGGCATCAATCTATTTATTATATGTCTTGTGCAATATTGTAAATAGAGTATCCAATGGATATATCCATATCCATGTTGTCAAGTGTGAGGCACTTGGCAGTAAGACTATGGATAGGGAAAACGATATGGCCATCAAGTCATCCGTAGTCTGTTCCAATCATGGGAATGAATGGAACCAAAGACTATCATTAGCCTGGTTGTATGGCGGTGTCTTACCGGTCATAGAACATGGAATGTCAACCAGGTTAATGGGTACATGCAAAAGGGGCATGGTACTGGATTGATCCACTTAACGGGAATCTACATGGTATAGTATCACAAATGATTCTCGCGTAGTACTTGCATAAGTCCTTTGACTGGACCATATGATGGTTCTGCATGTAAAGTGGCACACTTTGGTGTACGCCTAACGGGCCTGTAAAAGGGTGCCAAGTATGGGTACGTTCGGGTGTGTCAGTGAGCATGGCAGTACTATGGATATGCAGAAGGGAATGTCACTCAGTACTTTACTGAGACGATATCACCGGCCTCTTGATGAATGTTACTGATAAGAGTGTGGCCACACCCAAACAAGATGAGATCTTGTTTGTGAGCATCAGTTCATTTGGGATCAAGTAATGCCCGGACACATTAAGAGGGTGATCAACCATGCCTCTGTGTTGGACACCGATATCAGCGACATGGGACATACAAGTTCAACTACAGGGTTACGGTGACAGTTTGACTGCTATCTCCGTCTTAATTGGGGGCTACAATGGCTTGCTAGAGCCCGCCTGTAGTCTGTGGGCCTTGGCCCACTGCCAACATAAAGACGGGCCCATTGGATCGTACACATTGAACGTCTGGACTTTAACTAGTCGGATTAAGTGTGTACTTGGAGTATACACGTTTAAAGAGAGAGAGATTTATTAATTATATTCTAGGTCAATTAGATTGATCAAAAGAATATAATTAATATTTATTTTTGGCATTCTCTTAATTAATTCAATGAATTAATTTATGAGATTATTTCCTAGGTGGAAATATTTATACATGTATAGGTTTACATGTATCTCATCTTATATGTGTCTAATTTAATTCCTTGATGCATTTGATGTGTCAAATTAATTGTAATTTAGAGGTATGTAACATGTTATATGGTACAATATGCTTACATACATGTTGAATTACAATGATATTTGAAATCAAATAGAAACCAAAGAATTAAAGTGGACTTGGGCTTGAAATGGTAAGCCCACTTCTTCATCATATGTTGGACGAAATTCATGGTGGGTTTAAGGCAAGAATGATGAATTTTTAAGATGAGAAGAATGAGTCATGGTGGGACAAAAGGTGATGATTAAATGGGTGAGTCATGGTGGACTTTGGTTAGTAAAGTTGGACTTTACCAACTTGGATATTTGTTGGTCATTATGAGTTGGTCATTATGACTAAAGACAAGTGTCTTCCCCATCTCCTTTCCACCTCTTGGCCGAATCCTTATGTCTTTGGACAAGGGAGATGACTCATTCTTTAGCCAAAATGTAATGAGTGAAAGTGGTGAGTCATTGTTGACTTTGTGGTGAGTCATTGTTGACTTTGCTTTATTGGATATTTTTTGCCTCTTGGTGAGAGATATAAGACTAATATGATTCAACCATTTCACTCTAACCAAGTTCTCTTGGCTGCCCTCTCTTCCTCTCTTCTTGAATTTTCCGAGTCGCTAGCACGGGTTTCAGTCCGAGAGCCGTTCGTGTACGCATCGGTGGAGGAAATCTATACTTGATTTCTGCAGTCTTCTTCTCTATCTTTAGAGATATCTTGGTAAGACTTTTATACTCCTCCTTTGTGTTTTGTTTTTGATTTTCACTACTTAAGCTCCCGGGACCCGGATTCGAGGAAATCGATGCCTGTTTCCGCACTTTGTCGGTCGGTTTCCCGTGATGAATCCCAGCATAAGGTTGCACTGTGGGCTTTACCTGCTCCTCCATTAAAATCCAATGTTTGCATAAGGAAGGTTTAATTCCCTTGATATCTGTGATTGACCACTCGAATGCTCCCTTATGGCTCCTAAGCACTTCCAGTAATTTCTCTTCCATGTTACCTGGCAAAGATGAAGAGACAACAATAGGTAAGGCAGATGAAGGGTTAAGAAATACATATTTCTAGTGGGAGGGTAGAGGTTTCAATTCTAAAATAGGAGCTTCTTCCAACAAAGGTTTTGCCCTTGGCTTATCCTCACGGTTTAGACTCTCGAAGTGATCCCTCATCCACAAGCAATCCTCTTTATTATCATTAAGAGAAGCAATAATAGCTTGGGTTTCTAGATCAATCAAGTCTTCTTCTACATTTCTCCTGAAGTTAATGCTCACCATAGCGTTTCCCAATGGGTCGGTCCAATGCATTGCCTGAAAAATATCCTCAACACACTCATCAGTAGAGTCAATAAAATGGACACTCTCAAATTCAGCACTAAGATAATTAGGTGAAATATAAACATTAAAAACCACTTCTTCATCTTGCAACCAAAGAATTAACTTCCTTTGTTGAACATCAATCAATGTTTTACCAGTTGCTAATAAGGGCCTACCCAACAAACTAGGGACCATGTCATCTTCTGCCATGTCAATCACCACAAAATCAACCGGAAAGATGAACTTTTCCACTTTAACTAGTACGTCCTCCACTATCCCCTTTGGATGAGCAATTGACCTGTCAGCTAGTTGAAGGGTCATGTTGGTCGGCTTTGGGTCTCTTAGTCCTAATGTCCTGAAAATAGACAAAGGCATTAGATTAATACTAGGACCTAAATTGCACAATGCCATTTTAAAAGTACAGTTGCCAATGGTACAAGGAATAGAAAAACTCCCTGGATCCTTAAGCTTAGGGGACAACTTATTAAGGATAATAGCTGAACACTCTTCAGTCATTGCAACTGTTTCATTCTCCTCTATCTTCCTTTTCTTGGACAATATATCCTTCAAGAATTTAGCATAAGCAGGCATCTGTTCTAAAGCTTCTGCAAAAGGTATGTTAATATGCAATTTCTTAAAAATCTCTAGGAATTTAGAGTACTGTTGATCTTGCTTTTCTCTTTTTAACCTTTAAGGAAAAGGTAATTTAGGTACATAAGGTTTAATAACAGGATCAACAAATAGCTTAGAATGTACAGAGTTTTTAGGTTTGTCATTGGAGTCACTTACCTATTCTGGTTCCTTACCTGCTTGCAGAGATGGAGATGGTTGCTTAGGAGATTAGATGTCCACTTCCTTTCCACTCCTAAGAACAATGGCTTGAGCTTGCTCCTTTGGGTTTGCCTCAGTGTTACTAGGGAGAGCACTAGGAGGTCTTTCTGCTCTACCTCTATTCAATTGAGCCACTTGAGTGCCCAAATCTCTGCAATATACCTCATTATTTGCTAGGCAAGTCTAAATGTCCTTTAGAATGGATAGTACTGGATCAACAGGTGGGGGGGTCTGTCTTTGGGCCTGTTGAGCTTGTTAGTGATGTTGGGTTCTCTACTCATTCCCATTAAATCCAGGAGGTGGTATCAACACGTTCTGCTGATTTGCATATGAAAAATTAGGATGATTCCTCCATCCCAGATTATATGAGTTACAGTAGGGATTGTTTTGAAATCTGCTTTGATTAGTCCCTATGTAGCTTACATTAGTAGTGTCTTCTTAAAATGGATTACCCAGTTGGCATTCATGGCTTTGATGATCTCCTTTATAATTTTCACACACTAAGACCTGTGCTGGTTGGTTTAGGCTTAGATGAGCCATCATCAAGTCCATCTTGCGACTTAATTCAGCTACAACCAGGTCACTTGCCCTTATTTCTTTGGCGAAAGCACCGTGTCTCCTCCCACTTGGCTTCTCAGCTTGCCACTGAGCACTCTTCTCTAGCTCATTCACTAACTCATAAGCTTCCCCTCATGTCTTTTTGAATATGTTACGACCCGCAGCTAAATCATTGGTGGCACAGTTGGTTGGGGACAAACCATTGTAGAAGGTGCTCACTTGCTGCCATTTAGGAAGATCATGGTGGGGATAATTCCATAGTAGTTTTTGGAACCTCTCCCAAGCTGTGAATAAAGTTTCCGACTCAAATTGCCTGAAGGAAGTGATCTCATTCCTCAATATTAATGTCATGGAAGATGGAAAGTAATATGATAGAAATTTCTTTTCCAACTCATCCCATGTTCTAATTGACCCCGGCTCTAGAGATTTTAGCCAATCCAAAGCACTACCCTTCAAGGAAAATGGAAAGAGCTTCATCCGAATAGAATCCTTTTAAGACGCCTTCCTGTCTAAAAGTGTCTGAATGCATCAAAAATTTATCTAGACGGTCATTTGGATTTTCATCAGGCTCTCCTTTAAATTGACCACAATGCTTGATCAATTGTAGTATCCCAGTCTTAATTTTAAAACTAGTCGCATTTATTGGTGGAGCAACGATGCTAGAGTTGTTTTGGTGTCTATGTGGAGCCAAGAGTTCCATGATTGGTCGGTCATTTTGCTGCCTCGCTTCTTCAGCTAACCGAGCTTATCTTTGCTCATCGGTCTCCATGTCTTGCTTTCATCCTCACGCCTTTGCTTCTGGTTCCTACGACAAGTTCTCTTAATTTCAGGGTCAATAGGTAAAGGAAGAATACCACTTCTTCTGCTAAGCATGCACAACCAGCAACATAAAAGAAAAAGAGAAAGAAAAACCTATATCAAAGAAACCTTTTAATTAGTATCGCATAAAAATAGTCCCCGGCAATGCTGCCAAAAACTTGATGCATCTTAAAAAAACACTATAGAGCAAGTGTACTCTGTTGCTTAAGTAATATAGAAATAAGAAGGATGTCGATCCCACGGAGACTATGTATGCTATTCCTAAATGTAATTGCTTTTCTATTAATTTAGGCGGAGTAAATTATATCTTTGATTATAGTTTGTAAAATAAATCCACTACTAAGCAACAAATTAAATAAAATAATTTAACCTAAGATTGGAATGCACTTGGATAAAAATCAATGGAGAAATTGGCTAAGGCATATGGTTTTACTTAGCATTCATTCTAGCAATTTCCTCAAGTTATACAATTAAACTTATTAAATTCCCAAGATGGCGAATTCCTTAAGAAATTAACACCGGTTAGGGCTGCTAACTCTAATTCTCAACCTAACTACTTAAACTGGTTCGGTCTTAAGCAATTAGTTTGGAAAGCATTAAGCATACGAAAACCTAGCACAAACTAGTGAGCCACAAAGCAATGGTCATGCATTTGTCATGTTATGAATTTCCGTTAATTCGGGCCTTTGGTCAATTATGAATTAACTACGAACTTTGAAATAGATGGTCACACATTCAAAAGCTTTAAGCAATCACAACACAATAATGGAAAAATAATACAAATTAATTACATTGAAAGAAGAAATTACATAGAAATCCTACTAAGCGCCACCATAGCCTTAGCTATGGAGGGATTAGTTCATGATTAAGTTATAAACAAATGAATAAATTAAAGAAAACATAATAATGGGAGTTAAGAGAAAAAAAACTAGGAAGATGAAGATCCCAATGGTGGCTTGCGGAGAGAAATCGGAGAGGAATTATGGATTGAACCTTTGAAAACCTAGCTTCTTGCCTTTCTTCCCCAAAAATCATGTTTTCTTCAGAGAGAAAATAAAATCCCAGCCTTGATGAATTATCCAAATCGATCCCCCCTCTACCCATTAAAACACGTCTTCCAGGGTTGGAGAGAGAGAGAGCCCTATTTAGAAGATAACTCTCCTAAAATTAATGATAAAATAAATCCTAAATTAGAGTTATTCCTAAAATAAAAGTCTTAAATGAAAGTTATTTCTCCTTATCCTAATTACAAAAGGAGAGGAATTAAAATAGCCCAGAAGCTGAAAAGGAAAACTCCTAACCCTAGTTGGAGTACAAAATTCGTAATTCTGCAGCCCGGGCGTGTCTTAAGACTGGTAAGCTTTCGATTCTAAAAAATTCTTCAGTTTTGGCTCCTCATAAGGCATGCCCATGCCTTAGGACTCCCTTGCTCTTCCAATTAGCACGATTGTGTTGGATATGCCCTAGTCCCAAGGCCTTGGTCCTTGTGTTTGTATGATACATTGTACCTTTTATGTAAGATATGTATGATACAATCTGTGTTAATCAATAAAGGCATCAATCTATTTACTATATGTCTTGTGCAATATTTTAAATAGAGTATCCAATGGACATATCCATATCCATGTTGTCAAGTGTGAGGCACTTGGCAGTAAGACTGTGGATAGGGAAAACGATATGGCCATAAAGTCATCCGTAGTCTGTTCCAGTCATGGGAATGAATGGAACCAAAGACTATCATTAACCTTGGTTGTATGACGGTGTCTTACCAGTCATAGAACATGGAATGTCAACCAGGTTAATGGGTACATGCAAAAAGGGCATGGTACTGGATCGATCCACTTAACGGGAATCCACATGGTGTCACATCACATCGGATTCTCGTGTAGTACTTGTATGGATCCTTTGACCTGATCATATGATGGTACTGGATGTGAAGTGGCATACTTTGGTGTACGCCCAACGGGCCTGTAAAAGGGTGCCAAGTACGGGTACATTCGGGTATGTTAATGAACATTGCAGTACTATGGATATGCAGATGGGAATGTCACTCAGTGTTCCACTGAGAAGATATCACTGGCCTCTTGATGAATACAGCTGATAAGAGTGTGGCCACACCCAAACAAGTTGGAACTTGTTTGTGAATATCAGTGCATTCGGGATCAAGTTAATGTCCATACACAATAGAGGGTGATCACACCATGCCTCTGTGTTGGACTCCGATATCGATGACATGGGATATACAAGTTTAAACTACTGGGTTAACGTTTCAGTTTGACTGCTTACTCCGTCTTAATTGGGGGCTTTAGTGGCTTGCTAGAGCCCAACTAGAGTCTGTGGGCCTTAGCTCACTGCCAACATAAAGACGGGCCCATCGGATCGTACACATTGAACGTCTGGACTTTAACTAGTCGGATTAAGTGTGTACTTGGTGTATACACATCAAAGCAAGAGAGGTGTATTAATTATATTATTTAGCTCAATTGGATTGGTCAAATATAATATGATTAATATTTCTTAGGCCATTACTTAATTAATTCAATGAATTAAGTTAAGTATCACTTAATTAATTCAATGAATTAAGTTAAGTATTTATTTCCTAGGTGGAAATATTTGTACATGTATAGGGTTACATGTATATCATCCTATGCATGTCATATTTAATCCATTGGTTAATTTGATGTGTCAAACAAAGTTTAATTCACATATATGTTACATATTATATGGTATAATATATTAACATACATGTAGAATTAAATTTTATTTGAAATCAAATTAATACCAAAGAGTGAAATATGGGCTTGAGCTTTTAAACATGAAAGCCCTTCTTTTTGGATGATTTGGCCGTAGATATTTGGTGGGATTTTTGCCAAGTTTTGGTGAGTCATTTTGGATAGGAAGAATGACTCATTAAAGGGACAAAAGATGATGATTAATATGGTGAGTCATTATTTGACTTTGTGGTAGAAAAGTTGGACTTTTCTTTCTTTGATTTTTTGATCTTTCTTTTGGTGATATAAGAGAAAAAAAATCTGCCATATTACATCTATCTTGGACGTCCAACACCATCTCCCTCACTCTCTCTTATTGATTTTCCGAATCGCTAGCACGGGTTTTAGTCCGAGAGCCGTTCGTGTACGGGACGAAGGAGGAAATCTAATTTGGTTTCTGCAGTCATCATCTGTCTCTTGGAGAGACTTAAGGTGAATTTTTAAAACCTTCATCCTTGTGCTTTGTGTTTTTGATTTCCACTACTTAAGCTCCTGGGACCGGATTCGAGGAAATCGACGCGTATTTCCGCTTTTTCGGTCGATTTCCCGTGACGAATCCCAACAGTGGTATCAGAGCGGGCTTATGTTCCGTGGAGATCTCTAACTTGAAGTGAATCCCATGGTTTAAAATTTGGCGGTTTTGTGGATGGGATTTGTTTTCGGTTTGGGGTTTGTGATTTTGCCCCTTTGGATTTTACAAATGGAAAATTATATGCATAGGGTGTATGCTAGATTTAATTTTCTATTTGTGTTGGTTATTCATGATATTTGCATATGAAATTGTTTAGCATATGGAGCATGCTAGGGTTCAATTTCCTTTTGCAAATATTTATGTATATATGTATAAATATATATAGAGTTTATGGATGCTTGATTTTAATTCTTGGTTTATTTAATTTCTTGCATCTAGGTTGTATGCTAGATTTTATTTCTTGGTGAATTAATATCTTGCATATGTTGTTTTCTTGTTTTGAAAAAAAATAAAAACAAAATCACGGATTGTTTCGGGTGGACGCGGGGGCTGCCTACGGCGCTACGCGCCATAGGCAGCAGCCGCTGCCCGCTGCTGCTGGCCAGCAGCTGCTGCTGGGCAGCAGCTGCTGCACGCCAGCAGCAGGGCTGCTGCTGGCCAGCAGCTGCTGCTGGGCAGCAGCTGCTGCACGCCAGCAGCAGGGCTGCTGCATGCCAGCAGCACGCCGCTGCTGGGCAGCGGGGCTGCTGCTGGGCAGCAGCGCCGCGGCTGCCCCGTGCGGCGGGCCGGACCCGAATTTGGATTTGGCGGGATTTTTTGGCCGGGCCGGGTTTTAAAATTTGTAAAATGTTTTAAACTTTGCGTGTTTAAATTTTGAAAATTAAATGCGCGTGGTTTCTTGAATGGAATTTATTTTTCGTTCATGTGATATTTATTTTGGAAATAAATACGGTAAATTGAAATTGGTTCGGGTTTTCTTGGCACGATTACCCGGACGGCTAATTTTGGAATTCATGGTTTCCCAATCAGATTGGGAGCAATTTTTTGCCTGGGTTGGAGGCCCAAAGCCCGCATGGGTTAAGAACCATGATCGACCAAAATTTGGCGATTTCAAAATAATGGCTATGGACAAATGAAATCGGATTAAATCATGCATTTAACATGCTTATAAAATACATGATGTATTGGTTTACATGTATGATTGAATATGCGGATGGATGTAAATGGGCCTAATTTATGTTGGGTTGTAATATTCTTTTGGTATATACGGCCTGCGCGCCGTTTTTCCTTTTATGTAATTTTATTTCATCTGTTTATTATGAAATTATGTAAGCAAGGAGCCGATTGGATTGGCGAGCCCAGAAGGAATAGGAGGCGGCCCACCTGATGCTGTTCTAGTATAGATTACTAGAATGATATTAGGATGTAAATTTTGGCCCGTTGCATTCCATTCTTTATTTTAATTATGCGGTATTTATTTGCATGTGCGAATGTATGTACAAACCCTTTTCACCCGCTTTTGCATCTAAGCCGTTATTAATTGAATCGAATAACCAAATGGTAATTACTAAGTCGCTTAAAAGTGCTTCCCTCATTCATAACCTACTCGAAGTGGGGATAGGCCAGTCGTAGACCAACCCTCGTTGGATACACTGGAGTATCGTCATTTTGTATTGGGTTGGAGTATTGGTTACTCTAACACTTGGATGGAGGTTTTGACTTAGCGTGGGTAGTAGGATGTTCCTGGCCCTAAGCACAGATGGGTAAGTGCCAACAGACCCATCAAACCGAGAGTCCCTAGGTTGGGATTGGACGGCGTTCCTACCTAAAAATTGGGTATAGTTGTTCCAGGCCCTCGTCTGGCTATATCTAAATATAATATGGATCTCGGCCCATGAGCCCAACAACTCGGTTTTATTAATAACATGATTCATTATTAATTATGGGAAAATGTTTATAAGTCCTTTATTAACACTCATTTATTTTTCTGTGTAGTAATCAATGGCATCGAATAACACTTTATCACTGCGCACTATCCTTGAGAAGGACAAGCTTTCTGGTCCTAATTTCCTGGACTGGTCTAGGAACTTACGAATAGTTCTAAGACAGGAGTCTAAGGAATATGTACTGGAAAGGCCTGTACCGGCCGCACCTACTGGGCGTAATCCACCAGCTGCTCAGCTGGAGGAATACGGGGTGCATGTAAAGGATAACCGGGATGTTACTTGCCTTATGCTGGCGTGCATGGTCCCCGAACTACAAAAACAGTTTATGGACCATGAGGCCTATGCTATGATAACAACTCTAAATGAGATGTTTCAGGAACAGGCACGTCAGGAAAGGTACCTGACGAATAAGGCATTCCATTCCTGCAAAATGGGGACTGGGACATCTGTGAGCGCTCACGTGCTCAAGATGAAGGGCTATTTGGATTCTTTAGCCCGTCTCGGGTCGCCCATTTCACAGGAATTGGCGATTGATACCATCCTGGCTTCCTTGCCGGAGTCTTATGATCAGTTCATCTTGAATTACAACATGCAAGGGATGAACAAAACTGTTAGTGAGCTGCATGGGATGCTTAAGCTTACGGAACAGTCGGTCAAAAAGACTCCACCGGTACTTATGGTAAACAAGGGGAAGGCTCCTCTTGTAAAGGCCAAGGCTAAGACAAAGGCTAAAGCTAAGGCCAAGAAAGCCAAAGCTAAGAAGGCCAAGGTCCAGCCCAAGGCCCGTCCTGAGGATGTCTGTTTCGGGTGCAAGCAGACGGGACATTGGAAACGATCATGTCCAAAGCTTCTGGGAGAGCAAAAGAAGGCGCAGGGCGCGTCTTCATCAGGTATATATGTCATAGACATTAACCTTACTGTTTCAACATCTTGGGTATTGGATACTGGATGTGGTTCTCACATTTGTTGTAATGTGCAGGGACTTAGGAACAGAAGATCACTGGGATCAGGAGAAGTGGACTTGCGGGTCGGGAATGGGGCAAGGGTTGCAGCCATTGAGATCGGCGAGTACCAGCTGAAGATGCCTAGTGGATTAGTTTTGTTACTGGAACAATGTTATTTTGTACCTGCAATGTGCAGGAATATTATTTCTGTTTCAGTTTTGGATACTTCTGGATATGTATTTACTATTGGTAATGGTAATATGGTTATATCTAGAGAAGGCATATTTTATGGAAATGCTCTATTAAATAATGGCCTTTATATCCTGAATTTAAATGAAACTGATCAAGTCTATAACATAAATACTAAAAGGATTAAACCAAATGAACTTAATCCTGTGTACCTTTGGCATTGTCGTTTAGGCCACATAAACGAGAAACGCATAGCTAGACTCCACAAAGCTGGAATTCTAGGATCTTTTGACTTAGAGTCACTTGATATTTGTGAGTCTTGTTTACGGGGTAAAATGACTAAAGCGCCATTTAGCAAGAAAGCTGAAAGGGCTACTGGCTTATTAGACCTAATACATTCGGATGTATGTGGACCTATGAGCACTGCTGCCAGGGGTGGGTTTCTATACTTCGTCACCTTTACAGACGATTTCAGCAGATATGGCTATGTCTATCTGATGAAACACAAGTCTGAAACACTTGATCGGTTCAAGGAATTTAGGAACGAAGTACAGAACCAATTAGGCCGAAATATTAAAGCCCTTCGGTCGGACCGAGGTGGCGAGTATATGAGCCTAGAGTTTGATTCATACTTGAGAGAGCATGGAATAGTTCCACAGCTCACTCCTCCAGGAACACCACAATGGAATGGGGTGTCCGAACGGAGGAATAGGACCCTGTTAGACATGGTCCGCTCAATGATGAGTCATGCCTCTCTCCCAACAAGTTTTTGGGGATATGCTATTGAGACAGCAGCTCTCATTTTGAATAATACTCCGACTAAGGCAGTAGAAAAGACCCCATTTGAGATATGGACGGGCAGGGCGCCCAATGTGTCTTTCCTACGGATTTGGGGTTGTTATGCCCATGTCAAGAAATTGACTGGGGGCAAACTAGAACCCAAAACCGACAAATGCCTGTTTGTGGGATACCCTAGGGAAACCAAAGGGTATTACTTCTACAACCCCGCCGAGAACAAGGTGTTCGTGGCACGGAAAGGGGTCTTTCTTGAAAATGAGTTCATTTCCAAGAAAGATAGTGGGAGTAATGTTGAACTCAGGGAAGTTCAAAGCTCAGAAACTCCTGAAAAGGATAACTCGGAGACCAGGGTGGAGCTTCCACGGGAGGAAGCACCAGCCCATGTCACACAAGGACCTAGAAGGTCTGGTAGGGATCGTCGGGAACCTGAGAGATATGGGTTTCTTGTTACCGATGATAACACTCTTTTTGTCTTCGACGAAGAAGAGCCGAAAACCTACCAGGAGGCTATAGCTAGCCCACTGTCCGCAAATTGGCAAAAGGCCATGGAGGCGGAAATGCAATCTATGTACGACAATCAGGTTTGGAATCTGGTTGTTCCACCTCCGGGTGCTAAGGTAATAGGTTGCAAGTGGTGCTACAAGCTTAAGCCAGATAACACCTTCAAGGGGCGGCTGGTAGCGAAAGGTTTCAGGCAAGTCCATGGAATCGACTATGATGAAACTTTTTCACCAGTCGCTATGCTCAAATCCATAAGGATCCTGCTGGCCATAGCCGCATGGTACGACTATGAGGTCTGGCAGATGGATGTCAAAACCGCTTTTCTTAATGGAAAGCTACTCGAGGATGTGTATATGACACAGCCTGAGGGTTTTGTCGATCCACAGAATCCTGAAATGGTATGCAAGCTTCAACGGTCCATTTATGGATTAAAGCAAGCATCCCGAAGTTGGAATCTTCGATTCAATGAGGCTATAAAGGAATATGGCTTCATACAGAATCAAGATGAGCCTTGTGTGTACAAAAGGATTAGTGGGAGCATTGTCACGTTCCTGGTATTATATGTGGATGACATCCTTCTCATTGGAAGCGACATACCAACACTGCAAGGGGTAAAGCAGTGGTTGTGTAAGTGCTTCGCAATGAAGGACTTAGGCGAAGCTGAGACGATCCTAGGGATCAGGATCTACAGGGATAGACCCAATCGGCTCCTGGGCCTAAGTCAGGCCAAGTACATAGACAAAGTTCTGAAAAGATTCAGCATGGACCAGGCTAAGAAAGGGTTCTTGCCAATGGGTCATGGGCTGAAACTTAGTAAGAAAAACTGTCCTAACACAAGGCAGGATAGGGAGAACATGAAATTAGTCCCATATGCTTCGGCTATAGGATCAATCATGTACGCCATGCTATGTACAAGACCTGATGTCGCCTTTGCACTAAGTATGACTAGCAGGTACCAGCAAGATCCTGGGGAGGATCACTGGAAAGCTGTCAAAGCAATCCTAAAGTACCTTAACCGGACTAAGGATAGCTTCTTAGTGTATGGAGGTCAGGAAGAGTTATCAGTTACTGGGTACACTGATGCAAGCTTCCAGACCGACCAGGATGAATATAAGTCGCAGTCAGGATATGTATTCATGCTTAATGGTGGTGCTATAAGCTAGAGAAGCTCCAAGCAACCGACCATAGCGGATTCTATCACAGAAGCTGAGTACATTGCAGCGTGTGATGCGGCTAAGGAAGCTGTATGGATAAAGAAGTTTATCATGGAACTGGGGGTAGTTTCAACTATCCAGGACCCAGTTGATATCTTCTGTGACAACAATGGGGCTGTTGCACAAGCTAAGGAGCCCCGGTCACACAGAAACTCGAAGCACGTACTCAGGAAGTTTCACCTCATCAGAGAAATCGTTGAGAGGGGTGATATTTCATTACGACGAGTGGACACCGAGGAGAATGCCGCAGATCCTTTGACCAAGGCGCTGGCTCAGCCCAAGCACGAGGGTCATATTAGATCTATAGGGATTAGGCCCATGCCTAGTTGGTACTAGTGCAAGTGGGAGATTGTTGGATATGCCCTAGTCCCAAGGCCTTGGTCCTTGTGTTTGTATGATACATTGTACCTTTTATGTAAGATATGTATGATACAATCTGTGTTAATCAATAAAGGCATCAATCTATTTACTATATGTCTTGTGCAATATTTTAAATAGAGTATCCAATGGACATATCCATATCCATGTTGTCAAGTGTGAGGCACTTGGCAGTAAGACTGTGGATAGGGAAAACGATATGGCCATAAAGTCATCCGTAGTCTGTTCCAGTCATGGGAATGAATGGAACCAAAGACTATCATTAACCTTGGTTGTATGACGGTGTCTTACCGGTCATAGAACATGGAATGTCAACCAGGTTAATGGGTACATGCAAAAAGGGCATGGTACTGGATCGATCCACTTAACGGGAATCCACATGGTGTCACATCACATCGGATTCTCGTGTAGTACTTGTATGGATCCTTTGACCTGATCATATGATGGTACTGGATGTGAAGTGGCATACTTTGGTGTACGCCCAACGGGCCTGTAAAAGGGTGCCAAGTACGGGTACATTCGGGTATGTTAATGAACATTGCAGTACTATGGATATGCAGATGGGAATGTCACTCAGTGTTCCACTGAGAAGATATCACTGGCCTCTTGAAGAATACAGCTGATAAGAGTGTGGCCACACCCAAACAAGTTGGAACTTGTTTGTGAATATCAGTGCATTCGGGATCAAGTTAATGTCCATAAACAATAGAGGGTGATCACACCATGCCTCTGTGTTGGACTCCGATATCGATGACATGGGATATACAAGTTTAAACTACTGGGTTAACGTTTCAGTTTGACTGCTTACTCCGTCTTAATTGGGGGCTTTAGTGGCTTGCTAGAGCCCAACTAGAGTCTGTGGGCCTTAGCTCACTGCCAACATAAAGACGGGCCCATCGGATCGTACACATTGAACGTCTGGACTTTAACTAGTCGGATTAAGTGTGTAATTGGTGTATACACATCAAAGCAAGAGAGGTGTATTAATTATATTATTTAGCTCAATTGGATTGGTCAAATATAATATGATTAATATTTCTTAGGCCATTACTTAATTAATTCAATGAATTAAGTTAAGTATCACTTAATTAATTCAATGAATTAAGTTAAGTATTTATTTCCTAGGTGGAAATATTTGTACATGTATAGGGTTACATGTATATCATCCTATGTATGTCATATTTAATCCATTGGTTAATTTGATGTGTCAAACAAAGTTTAATTCACATATATGTTACATATTATATGGTATAATATATTAACATACATGTAGAATTAAATTTTATTTGAAATCAAATTAATACCAAAGAGTGAAATATGGGCTTGAGCTTTTAAACATGAAAGCCCTTCTTTTTGGATGATTTGGCCGTAGATATTTGGTGGGATTTTTGCCAAGTTTTGGTGAGTCATTTTGGATAGGAAGAATGACTCATTAAAGGGACAAAAGATGATGATTAATATGGTGAGTCATTATTTGACTTTGTGGTAGAAAAGTTGGACTTTTCTTTCTTTGATTTTTTGATCTTTCTTTTGGTGATATAAGAGAAAAAAAATCTGCCATATTACATCTATCTTGGACGTCCAACACCATCTCCCTCACTCTCTCTTATTGATTTTCCGAATCGCTAGCACGGGTTTTAGTCCGAGAGCCGTTCGTGTACGGGACGAAGGAGGAAATCTAATTTGGTTTCTGCAGTCATCATCTGTCTCTTGGAGAGACTTAAGGTGAATTTTTAAAACCTTCATCCTTGTGCTTTGTGTTTTTGATTTCCACTACTTAAGCTCCTGGGACCGGATTCGAGGAAATCGACGCGTATTTCCGCTTTTTCGGTCGATTTCCCGTGACGAATCCCAACAGATTGGGCTCCAAAAATAGGTGATTTTAGTCTCCAAATGTTCAAATTCCGCTTTTAATGCCCTAACACATAAAAATAGAACAAATGAGATAAAATCCGCCTAAATTAAAGCAAAATAGCACAATTAAAGCCCACAAAATAGGAGAAAAATATATGCACAAAATGTACCTATTAGTAGGCGGTTGTATTGGTGAGAGTTTTTATCTTTTTTGGGTTGTAATAAGCGGCCTCTATTATTTTTGGTTTGGTTTGGATGTATGGTTTAGTTTTCTGCACTTTATTTCATGCTATTTATTTATGTCATCTAAATGAGCATGGGCTAAAACTAAAAGATAAAAATGGGTAGAGAATAAGTGAGTATAATATTGTCATATGAACTTATAAATGAAAGCAAGCTTGAGGTTGAATAGGTAAGTTGCCCGATCCCTAAATCTCTAGATTAGGTATGGCAGTTTATGCTCGGTAGGGAGCTATACCAGAATTTCCCGAATAACCTGATCCGGGTGGCGACTTTATCACTAATCCTGAAATTTAGGTTTCGAGATCTTTAAGTAATAAAACGGGATTTGCTAAAATGTAAAAAGTAGTTTTCCCAAAACTCACATTCAAATAAAACGTTTTCTACAAAAGGATTTCCAAACAAATCAATGCTTTTCCTTAGCAAGATACAAACCTGTTTTCAAACCCCAAAACAACATTCAGTTCTACCTTTCCCCGGCTCGCTTCACTGCAATCTACTCTAAAAAGGTCATCTGCTCACAGTGGCAACACTGCTGGGGATGAAATGTTTCCTAAAAAGTTTTTATAAGAAACTTAAGGAACTTAGGCAACTACTAAAATATAACCTCGCTTGCAGTCATTCACTAGTTCATAGTACCATATTTTACTCACAATTGCATAGCATGGCATTTTCTTCTTCTCAACCCCTCAAACTCACTTATCAGCCCCGTTTATACCAAAAGGTGACCAACCTCTTCTGACACGATTGGAGGCACCCAAAGGGGTAAACCACTCATAGCATGGCATAAACCTCTCATGTTCTATGTGGAGGAGTGTATATCCGCTATGGGGACCTGTACAACCCTTGGTTTGACTTTGGCCCACATGTAATGACCTAGTAACTTCCATTTAGGATTACCAAAACATTAAACATGAAATTGGACATTGAGAGTATGCCTTTGGTATCCCTGGTTGGTACCAAAGAGACCCAACACCTAGGAAGAATACGTGCCAATCGAAAGGAGGAATAAGGTTGGAAGGGTGAGCATATTGTTGCATGTGCTAACATTTGTTATGTGATGGAAAATTAAATATAGCATAAAACCAATATGCAAAATAAATTTCCATAAACAATTCACAAATAGAAAATTAAATAAAGCATAAACCATATGCAAATAATTTTCCATAAGTAAAATCTAAGGGGAAAAATCACCAAACCCCAAAACCAAAAATAAATCCCGTCCACAAAAATCTCCAATTTTAAAAAACAGGATTCACCAAGTTAAAGATTTTCATGAATCAAAAGCCTGCTTGATACCACTGTTGGGATTCATCATGGGAAACCGACAGATAAAAGTGGAAATACGCATCGATTTCCTCGAATCCGGTCCCAGGAGCTTAAGATGTGGAAATAAAAAACTTAAAGCATAAAGAGAAAGTTCGAAAACTTACCATAAAGTCTCTCTAAGAGACGGATGCGGACCGTAGAAATCAAGTGTAGATTTCCTCCACCGACGCGTACATGAACGGCTCTCGGACCGAAAGCCGTGCTAGCGACTCGAAAATTTCAAGAAGAGAAGGAGAGAGAGGCGGCACAGCTAAGTTCTTATGGCTGCCCAAAATATTTCTTTCCCAAAGAAATAATCCAATTTCTCTCTTTCACTCACAATTTTGTTTCCAAAAGAAAAATAAAAGCAAAAGTGGGCAAAACATTCTTTCCAAAAGAATGTGAATACACGGCCAAGTGTAGAGTGAATTTTCATCAAGATCACAATCAAAGAAAGGTAATGATGATTTAAAGAGCAAAGTCCAACTTTGCATTAAAATGAGTTAATACCAATGACTCATCATGGTGACTCACCATCACCATTCACCATCACCCTTTCTTCTTCTTTATCTATAATACCAAAAAGTCAAGAAGATGACTCATCTTCACTCCCATCAATTCGGCCAAGAGAGGAAAGAAAATGGATGGATATTTTTCTCATTATTGATACCATAATAATGACCAAAAATATCTCATGATGCAAAGTCACTTTGCCACCTAAAGTCATCCATGACTCATCCTTTTTTCATCATCTTCGTTTGTCCTAAGATGACTCACAATTATTTCCCTTCCTTGCCCAAAATTTCAGCCATCACAATCTCACATTATGTGGGCTTTTCATTTTTAAAGCCCAAGCCCAATTTTAATTCCTTTGATTTAATTAATTTCAAATGCAACTTTAATTTAACATGTATGCTTATATATTATACCATATAATATATTACATACATTTAAATTAAAATTCATTTGACCTATTTATTCAATCAATGGATTAAATTAGACACACATAAAATGAAATACATGTAAACCTATACATGTATAAATATTTCCACCAAGGAAATAATCCCATAAATTAATTCATTGAATTAATTAAGAGAATGCCGAAATAAATATTAATTATATAACTTTGATCAATCCAATTGATTCATAATATAATTAATAGATCTCTCTCTCTTCAAACGTGTATACTCCAAGTACACACTTAATCCGACTAGTTAAAGTCCAGACGTTCAATGTGTATGATCCGATGGGCCCGTCTTTATGTTGGCAGTGGGCCAAGGCCCACAGACTACAGGCGGGCTCTAGCAAGCTGCTGCAGCCCATAAGTAAGACGAAGATAGCAGTCAAACTGTCACCGTAACCCTATCGTTTGAACTTGTATGTCCCATGTCACTGATATCCGTGTCCAACACAAAGGCATGGTTGATCACCCTCTATATGTGTCTGGACATTTACTTGATCCCGAATGAACTAATGCTCACAAACAAGATCCAATCTTGTCTGGGTGTGGCCACACTCTTATCAGTAACATTCTTCAAGAGGTCGGTGATATCGTCTCAGTAAATTTCTGAGTGACATTCCCTTCTGCATATCCATAGCACTGCCATGCTTACTGATACACCCGAACGTACCTATACTTGGCACCCTTTTACAGGCTCGTTAGGTGTACACCAAAGTGTGCCACTTCACATGTAGCACCATCATATGGTCTGGTCAAAGGACTTATACAAGTACTACACGAGAATCATTTGTGATACTATACCATATAGATTCCCGTTAAGTGGATCGATCCAGTACCATGCCCTATTTGCATGTACCCATTAACCTGGTTGACATCCCATGTTCCATGACCGGTAAGACACCGCCATACAACCAGGCTAATGATAGTCTTTAGTTCCATTCATTCATATGATTGGAATAGACTACGGATGACTTTATGGCCATATCGTTTTCCCTATCCATAGTCTTACTACCAAGTGCATGACACTTGACAACATGGATATGGATATGTCCATTGGATGCTCTATTTAAAATATAGCACAAGACATATAATAAGTAGATTAATGCCTTTATCTATTGACATAAATTGTATAATACATAAAGTTCATATTGATGTACAAATGTATCATACAAACACAAGGACCAATTCCTCGGGACTAGGGCATATCCAACACCATGATGGTCTTAGGTCTATATCTGTGTGGCAGGACACACGGTAACACTACATGACATCATGCCCATCCATCATTGGTGTCACGGTGATGCTGGAGTCTTGTTTGTGTGTCACGATCCACATCATATTGTTCCATGACATTGATGAATCATTTGAGGTACTCCACGAGTGCCGGATTACTATACATGTAGGAACATTTTATGACATCACTAAATTATACAAGGTGTTCCACGAACCCTGAACCTTTATCCGTGTCCCTATCCACACGTGACGTGTTTGTGACATCATTTCATCTCAGATGCCCTAAAAGCGTCAAAACTCGATTCGTGGGATGGCCCCCATTTGACCATTTCATATCACCTCATTAACCTAAAAAGCATCAAAACTCTGTCCATGTGTCGGTACATGCATGACCATTTCATGATATCCACTAGGTGCCCCAAAAGCACTGAAACTTTGTCCATGTGATGGCTCACACACGACCTTCTTGCATTGTCTTTCGCACAACATTGGGTATTCTTAGAACATCCAAAGTAAAGAGAATGAAAACATAAAGATCATCCTATTGTCATTTTCATCCATGAGACATCGTTCGACCATGATGATTTCACAACCATATCATACACATCACTTAGTGCGTCGTGTCTAGAATCATGACATTCATCTAAGGTGCTAACCCTATGCTGAATGTGCAGTTTGGAATCCACCTTCGAAACAATTAGTGTGCATTGAATTGGAGTCCAACCAATCAGTTCAGCCAGTTCAGTCAGTTCAAGTAGAATCACTCACTGTGGAAGAGATCAGGGATAGTTTGGGGTCAAAATCAGAGCTGGAATTTGGGGATCAGCTACCTTCTTTTCCAGTAGATAGTCAGTTTGTGTTAGTGGAAATGAACAGAATAGACATGGCCCAAGACAGACCTATAAAAGTGCCCACTTTCGACATAAATGCTTTCGTAAATTCCCTATTGAACTAGGACCAGTTCAAGGCTACACTAAGAGAACAAATGCAAGCTGTAATGACCACCAATGTAGGTCAGGCTGTTCAGCCAATCTCATCTTCGGTCAGAAATGGAGGAATATTTTCAAAGCGATGAATGGAGCTAAAGTAAACATTCCTAGTACTAGTACAGTGGTCATTCCTCATCGGGAAATTGATTGCCAGTCCGGAGAAGATGAAGCTTTTATGATGGCGAGGGAGGCCTTAATTGAGATGGCTGCTGAAAAGCATCTCAACCAGAAGTTCTCTGATCTTGAAGCTCTGTTGCTGAGGTTGAAGGAGATGATGCATTACAATCCCATCAAATGTGCAGAACCAACTAGTTTGATGGGAGAAGGAGGAGAGCCACTCTCGGTTGGTTTCCAGATGTCTTATTTGCCTCTGTACACTGGAGAAGGTCCACCATAGGCTCACTTGGATAGTTATGTGAGGATTGTGTCCAACCTGGGAATTGGGAAAATCCACCTACTAAACCTATTCCCAACTACTCTAAGGGATGTTGCTGCTAAGTGGTATTGAAAATGCCGATCCACACCCGTTCCATATGGGAAGATTTGTCTGAAGCATTTGTGAAGCAGTATGCTTATAACACCCAAGTGGAAACTACTTTGGAGGATTTGGAAAGGATTCGCCAGAAGCCAAATGAATCCTTTTCGTCTTACTATAAAGATGGATGGATGTTTAAGTGCTGGTAGATGAGGCTCTAAAGTTGGAATCTCTCGCTGTGAAGCCAGTTGATGGCAGCTTACCCCTTTATAAGGAGAAAATGAAGCTGCAAAGGTTGCACTCATTTAATGACGTAGTTAAGTTTGCCAAACGTATTGAGAGATAGAAGGAGGAAGATCAAAGGAGCAAACAAAGCTCGGGTACTTATCGAAGTGGCAGGGGTTATTCGCAAGGCTATAAGAGTGGTAATTCCACAACTACATTGGTCAGGTCTAGTTTGAAAATAGCACTGGTGTAAGAAGTAGAAGTGGCTGTGGTGGCCTAAGGTAGACAATCAGTAATTCCTCAAAGGCTCACCAACCTATTGGCAGAACCTTTACCTCGAATCTTTGCCAAGTGTAGGAAGGCGGGATTGTTGCAAAGTTTGAAGCCGTATTCTCCTCTAACTGAGGTAGACAAGGATAACTTTTGTGTCTATCATGTGACAGCAAGCCATCACACTAATGATTATACTCAGCTAATAAAGGCCATTCGATAGTTGGTTATTGAAGGGAAGATTATGGAACCACCTTTGAAGCCAAGTGTTTAGAGTAATCCCATGCCCAACTTTCGCTAATCCGGGTGTGCAAGCTGTTGAAGTTGATGATACTGTAGCTAGAGAAGACCCTCCACATGTGGGGGGTGATAATCATTTTGATGTATCTACTTCTTCTATTCATAATGTGAACAATTCAGCCCATAAGACATTTAATGCAATGAAATCTGATTTTGATTACTTGCATGATATTTTTTCAGATGGAACTATGTATACAAATAAACATCATTTAATGTTTTTAGCATACATGATGCATCATTGCATGAAATGAATCTAGGGAAAGATGATGATCCAAAAATGATATCCATCTCGAAAGGCCTCATGCCTGATGAGAGAAGAAGGATTGTAAAAGTACTGCAAAAGCACGTGAAAGCCTTCGCCTAGTCCTACGATGATATGCCTAGTTGACAGAGAGATTGGAAAATATAGATTTCTAACGGATACAAAAATGAAACCTGTCAATCAGAATCTCAGGAGACTTAGACTAGAATGGGCAGAGAAGGTTAAGGAAGAGGACTAATGGGGTGTAGCTTAATCGGTACATCTCTCAATGGGGAGGTGGAAGATTATGGCTCAATACCAATCCTCTTCAAAATCCAAATTTATCCAAAAAATAAAAAACAAAAAAAGGAAAAAAAAAAGATGGCCAAGTTCATAGAAAAGAACATATCCGTGTGGTATGGAATCCTGCATCATGTCATGACCGATAATGGAGTACAATTCCAAGGGGCAACAACATAGTGTTCTAGAATAAAGGGGTGGAGCATCATATATCATCTTTATATCACCTATAAGCCAATGTAGAAGATGCCAATAAGTCTATCAAGAGAGTTCTGTCAAAAATGGTAGTTACCTAAAGAGATTGGGCTGACATGTTACCATTTATCTTGTAGGGACACAAGACTAGCATCAGAACACCTACAGGAGAAATGCCATACTTGTTGGTCTACAGGGTGGAAGCAGTTCTACCAATGGAAACAGAGATTAAGTCGTTGACCGCATCAATTAAGACAAGCTTAGATGATACCACATGAAAAAAAAGAGTCCGATGGATCAAAAACCAAAAAAGCGATCCATGCCTTGCTTTGTTCATCTAAATGTCCCAAGTCTATTTGAAATTGAGTTCGTGTTATACATATATGGTTGTACACATTTTCTGTTTGCATGCATCTCACTTTAAAAAAAATCCGATAGATTGAAAAAATGAAAAGGCGATTTATGCAAAAATTAGAATATAAATAAAAGTCTGTTGAGTCGAAAACCCAAAAGGACAGTTCAGGCAAAAATTAAGACAGTCCGATATACCAAAAACCCAAAAGGGCGGTCTATGCAAAAATAGGGACAAAAAAAAGGTCACACAGCAGCAAGGTCAATGCCTCGTGCTCATAGCCAATATACCAAAACAAAATAGATGTGTAGAAATGGGCCCACACATGGGCAATACAAGCAAAGTATCAGAGTGAGCCCACAGACGAGCGAAATGTATTACAATACAGCTAGTTAAGCCCATAGGTAGGCTATCATATTAATAGTAAAGCAAAAGGGAAGGAGCCTAAGACTATCCCCCATCGTCCTGATCGTCCACTTGGTTTTTATCCCTATTGTCCTCATAGTAAGCGAGCTGATCCTCCAATGTGTCTACCCATGTATGGAAGGTCTGGTTGATGAGCTCCAGATCCATGACACGTCTCTGTAGCTGGTCCACCTCTAACCTCAGATGAGTGGACTGGCGACCCTAAACACCAAGTGCAGACTGCACCAAAACCAACAGCAGAAACGCCATGTCACATAAATGCATACACTCGGATCATACACACACACATGAATGCATGCATCAACACTAGCAAAGTATAGGTACTTATTATCATCGTCGTGTTGTCCCAAATCATAAGCTCTGAACGTAGAGATAGCCTGACACTGGAACATCCCTTGGGCTATCGGGATCCACATGAAAAATAGTTGCACAAGTCAGACAAATGGATTACAGTGGGAATTGGAAAGCAAATGAAAGCATGGATACTCACATGGGTGGTGTCAGGAGGAATGGAAGAAGGGTCGATGTGGTCCCCGAGATACAGGTCAGCCCAGTATGACCATCTAAACTCATCAAACAATTGAATGGATGGCTCTATCGAAAACTCTAGTCATCCGGGAATGAAGCCAGCAGGGGGGCCACAGGGGGAATCACTGGAGGAGCATATGGAATGCCCTCCATTCTCGCATCAGCATGATGCTCTGCCACCTACATGGAGGAGCTCCCATCGCCCCAACCACTGGTAGTCTGGGACCCCCGACTGTTGAAGCGTCTGTCAGACAAAGTGAGAGGGCGCTTGGCCCTCCTTGATGGCTACATATAGTGAAAGAAGAATGTTAGTCAACAGTAATTCAGTACAGGTAAAGAGAAAGTAGAAAAGGAGGCATACCCCTGCCTGCACTGCTCCCATTAGAGGAAGGAGGTGTGTGGTGGCAAACTAGAGGTAGTCTCCCTCCATTTAATCTACCACATACCCAGTCCGAAGAGATTAAGATGATCCACCGCCGATAGAAGATACGGCCAAAATAGTCCCACAAGGAGAGAAGCCGGATACTTATGCTCCGCAAGACCAAAGCGCCAATCAAAAACTCTGTCTTTAAGGTACCACTCTAAGCCGAAATGGGCACTCCATCATGAACCCCCTCTGTGCCATCCTTTGGGCATCCCTAACTTCTTGGGGCAAATCATCCCCCATCCAAGGCTCTTTGGTCAGCTAAAATCAGAAAATCAGAAGTCAGAAGATCAGATAAAAAGTTGTGAAATATCAAAATTCAGAGTTCATAAAGGGGAGAGATGTGTACCTCCTCGAATGTCATCTAGGTCAAAAACAGCCAGCAGTCATCCACACTCCTGTCTACCTTGCCCCAACTAAAATCCAACCACCATCTCAACTGGAGGAAGTCAGGGAGCTCTGTGGTCTCTAGAATGTGTACCACTGACTGAGGAATGAAGCCGTACTCATACACCTAAATCTACAAAAGAGGCATAATAAGAAAGTTAACAAAAAAAAAAGTTAGATTAACTCATATGAAGGATGATCCAAGGTCCTTTCACTTCCTTCTGCTTCCCTTGGGCACACAGATTGAGGGATTAGTACAGCTGAGCAAGCCAGGTCATCCCCAACACAAGTCTCACACATCACCCAACTAGAACAGTGAAGGAAGGACAACTACGTTCAGGCTGCTCTGACCTGTGGGGAAAACCAGTGTAGTAAGGGCATAAAGGAGAAAAGCCCTTCCATAACGGCTTACTTCCTCAGCAATGAATGTGGTGCCCTTAGGAAGCTTAGCTTGCATCGTCAACCAAAAATCTCAGAGAATACTGCATTGGATCCTCCTATCCTAAGGTGTCAAACCGATCAGCATGGTAATGATCTCAAGACTGAAGCCTTCCCTCTCCAGTGTCTGGTTGAACTCGTGCACCCACTAAAAGGGAGTTCGGTAATAGCCATAAAATCCTCAAGCGTAATAATATATTCCCCAGTCGGGGAATGGAAGGTGTGCATGGAATCCATCCACCGCCCTATCATTGTCATCATTAACCCACGGCTCATCCTGGGAGGTTGCTCACACATGGAGCAGATCATCCTCTGAAGTCTTGTGGAATCAACAATCTCCTTCATGCCATCGGGGAGATTCCCATACCACTTTAGAGCTTCTGACAGCATCCCTGACCCGTAATTGCGGGCCTGATCCTACAAAATAATAAACAAAGAGTTTTTATGAGTTGTTTGGATTGCATATAAGTCATATAGCCCAAATAAAACACATTATAATTGTAAAAAAGAATGAAAGATTTTCTGTTCTGGTAGTTATAGCTGCACAGATATAGTTATAGCCATGTGGCTACAACCATCAGAGTTAGAGCCGCCCACTACTTTGATCAAGCAATCCCAGCCTGGCTTTAGAACATAGCTGTTCGTCTCTAATTGGAAAAAATAAAGTTACCAAAAAAACCCTAGGTTCAACAAAATCAATCCCAAAACAAATCTAATCAGTACCAAATCATCAATTGAAGTTCCTAGGGGCAAAATCTACCTTAAGCATGCATCAATTTTGCCTAATTTCATCCAATCTCATCTACATTTGCGGGAATTGGAAGCAATTGAAAAAAGGAAAATTTGGAGAAAACTAACCGATCTTCGAGTTGCATGCGTAGATGGCTGAAGCGTGACTGGCACGGGATCATTTATCTTGACCCTACAATACTCAACCAAGTCACGAAGGCCATACATATTGGTTGTGGACTTAGTAGACAACAAAAACACCCTCTCAGGTAATGTGTACCTCGTGTGAGGGGTGGGCTGTGAAGGAGCGGCTGAACGGAGTATTTTTTTGAGTTTCTTCCTCATCTTGGAAGTCGAAAAAGGATTTTATGAGAAACGAGGAAAAGAAAGGCAGAAGAAGAAGAATAATAATGTTGTGTTTCAAAAATAAAGCTTATGCCCAGAATTTGAATGGTTTCCTAATTTCACATTAGAGACATGAGGCTCTAACGACGTGGCAAGTTATAGCCATGCAACTATATCGAGCAAAGTAGAGCTGCACGGCTCTTACTCTCAGGTGTGAAGATTTTCTCAATTTTCAGAATTTTCATTTATGCCAATATAATCTTAAGAAGGGCACTCTTTGCTTTTTGCAGGTATCCAGGGGCAAAACAATCGGTCTGTATTTATTCTCGATCGAAGGGACAAAAATTTTTGTTTCCAAAATTATCGATCAAGTAATAATTACACACCCAACACAACTTCAAAACTATTGCTCCACCGAGAGCCTGTTGGTGTGCCCTAGTTCTTAGGGCATTGGATTCTTGTATTTTGTATTATACATTAAGAGCCATGTATGAATACATTATTTGTGTCACATTAATAAAGGTAATTAATCTATTTCATTTATATCTTGTGCTATAATATGAGTAGAGTATCCATTGATTGATAATCATAAAACCAATTCCAGGTCTGTTCTAATTGTGGGAACGAATAGAACCACAGACTTTTATATTCGATGATTGTATATGGCAGTTATTAACTAGCCATAGTACTTGTATAGTCAGTCATGAATATAGGTACATGTCGTTGACATGGGACTGGATCGATCCGCACAAGAAAGCCACATGGTTGTCGCGTCATAGGTCTTTCTTGAGTAGGTCTCTTTTGTCCTCAGACCAGATTTCATTATAATATCAATATGGAATCTGGTTCACTTTGACATACGCCTAACAGGTCTGTAAAAGGATGATAAATATTGGGTGGACCGGTGAACATGTTGATATTGATGATGAAGTGATGGAATTGCCACTCGGGTAACACCGAGATGATATCATTGGCCACTTGATGAGTGGGACTGATAAGTGTATGGCCATACCCAAATAAGTTGGTTGCTTTTTTGATTAATCAGTCAACTCAAGATCAAGAAATATAATAAACAACATAAGAGGATGACGGACACTATGCCTCTTGTTTATTCATATCGATATCGTTAGGCAAAGGACACTATGAGATTACTACCGGGTGAGTGTCTTCTAAAGACTGCTGCATCTCTGTCTTAATTGGGGGCTGTAATGGTTTGCTAAAACCCACTTATAGTCTATGGGCCTACTGCCAACATAAAGACAGACCCATAGGATCGTGCACATAGATCAACTGAGCTGGAACTTATAGAAATTGTACATGTAATGTACATTGGAAGGAAAGCGTTAATTAATTAGTCGACATTCGGTGTCAAGGTAATTAATTGACATTGGGTTAAATTTAATTTAATTAATAAGTTTACATAATGTAATTAATTAATTTATCAATTAATTGAATTACATAAAGTAAACAATTAATTAAATAATTTTCCTAAGTAGTAAAATTAAATACATGTATTGTATTAACTTAAGTGTGATTTAATTTTATTTAGGGGTAATTAAATAAAGCCAAATGGAATTAAATTACATAGTATATACTTTTTAATTAAAGTTTATTTATGTAAGTATAATCCTAGTGGGCTTGGGTTTAATTAACCTAATTAAAACCCAATTAGACAAGGTGTCTATATAAGGGCTCACTTAAGGAAGAAAAACCTAATTCAATCCTAATTAATTGCTGGAAATTTCAGCCACCAAGAGTATCCCCAAATCAGCCGAAAATCCCAGCACTAATCCTCCATTCCTTTGCATCTTCGGCTAGCACTGGTTCCCGCTCAATAGTTGGTCGTGCACCGGACTTTGGAGATCGCAGTTTCAAGAAAACGATTCTGCAGCAGTCTCTAGAAGAGACGAATCCAGTGAGTTAATCTCTCTTGATTCAATTTCGTTTTATTCTAATTAATGGTAATTGGACACGATAGGTGGATTCTAGGAAATTTTAAACAGTGTATTTTCCACTGCGCCATGTTATTTTTCCAATGACGAATCCCAACAGTGGTATCAGAGCCTAGGTTTTGTCCATTACGTTGATTGGAATTGGTTCTTGAAAGCGTTCTTGAAGAAAGAATGGGTTTCAAGTTTGTGATTTTAGGGTTTTTTATTCAATTTGTTTTGGTTTTGCATAAACCATATAATTTTGGATTGGTTTTTTTTTTATTATTTTTCCCCAATTGGTTTCCATCTAAAATTGTTGTTTTATTGATTATTTATTTTTCTTAATGGCTGGATATTAATGTTATGTTTTAATTAGGTTAATTAAAAAAATATATATATGTTGGGGCTGGACGGAATCGTAAATTGCGATTCCATCTAGTGGCAGGCTGCCATGCAGCGGCACTGCTGCCCCGTCGGGACAGCGGCGCCGCAGGCGGCTTTTGGGTTCGGTTTTGGATTTTGCGGGTATTTTTTATCCCGGACCCTAATACAAATTAAATTAAATGTTTTTAATTAATTTGTATTTAAATTGTTTATTTTGTTGGTATGCCTATTTAATTTAATTGTTTGCATATTAAATTGAATATGGACCTTGTGAAATTGGCCCAATAAATTGTGACACCGGTTAAAATTGGGAGAGCTAAATTTTAAATTTGTGACAACCCAAATTCAAGTGGGAGCAAAATTGTGAATTTTGCATTTATGGATGTTATCTATTGGGCCTTTACGAGCGTTAGTCACATTTGTTAAAATTAGCGATTTCACCCTAAGTAACTCAGCTTAACATTTATATTTATAATTTGGAATGCCATGATCATGCATCATATTGGTATGTATGTGCATGACAGGTACGTTGTTTGAAATGTGATGTTGAGTTCTATGGGCCCTAAATTATTCTCGGTTGTAATTTAATTTTGGGAAATATGGCCTGCGTGCCATTTTTATTTTATTTTGATGTAATTTTAGAATAGATTTTATTTTAAATGAAATTATCGTAATTGGATCAAGTATGGAGGAAGGCCCAGATGGAGAAAGCCTATGGTGGGAGCCCAAGAAGGATTGCAATCCGGCCCATGAAGAATTAGATAGGACATCTAGTTGTTCATTAGGTTGTAATTAAAGGCCCATAGGATCTCATTTATTTTAAATTAAGTATGCTATTGCATTTGTCATATAATATGGATGTATGGATCACCAAATTATTACCCGCGTTTATGCATGCTAAGCCGTATCACTTAATTATAATCCGGAAATTAAAATATTGAGTCACTTAAAAGTGCTTCCCACATTCACACCTCTTCCTCCCATTGATGCTGCAATGTGTGCCATGCCTTAGCTGGGTACATTGTAGTATTCGGTGGGCCGTCGAGGGTTAAGATACTTGGTATGGTTAACATGTGAATGGTGGTTTGACTCAACATGGGTAGCATTAGCTCAAAGCGGGCCCTAAGCACAAATGGGTAAAGTGTCAATAAGCTCATCAAACCAAGAGTCGTTCGTGGAAGGATTGGATAGGTTGTCCTACCAAACGACTCAATGGTTGGTTAGCGAGCCCTAGTTCGGCCAGTCATTGATAAGTTGTGGATCTTGGTCAAGTCAGCCAATTAACAACACCAACAAACAAATTAAAATCGGATTATTAATTTGAATTGGCTTAAAAGTCCTTTATTTCTAACTCAAGCAATGATTTCTTCCATGTAGATAATCCCATTTCAGTTAAGCAATTTAAATGGCTGCAACAAACAACAACTCACTCTCACTTAGGTCACTCTTGGAGAAGGAGAAGCTTTCAGGGACTAACTTCCTGGAATGGGCTAGGAACTTACAAATAGTTCTTAGACAAGAGTCTAAGGAGTATGTACTAAATGCTCCTTTACCAGCTGGCCCTCCCGCGTGTCGAGGCATCACCACGGCAATGGTGGAGCAGTATGACCAGCACATGAGGGATGACCAAGATGTCTCGTGCCTTATGCTGGGTACCATGGCTTCTGATCTTCAGAAGCAGTTCATGGACAAGCATGCTTATGAGATGATGGATCAGCTTAAAAAGATGTTCCAAGATCAGGCTCGTCAGGAACGTTACCTGACAACTAAGGCACTTTGCACGATTGTGATGGCAGCTGGGACTTCTGTTAGCACTCATGTACTAAAGTTGAAGGGGTATATTGATACACTTGCCCGCCTCAGCTCGCCAGTTCCGCAGGACTTGGCAACAGACATTATTCTCGGGTCACTTCCTAAGTCTTACAACCAGTTTATCATGAATTACCATATGCAAGGGTTGGATAAATCAGTTGTTGAGCTGCATGGCATGCTCAAGCTTGCTGAGCAGTCCCTTAAGAAGACTCCTAAAGTATTGCTGGTGAACAAGGGCAATACGCCCATTGCTAAGGGAAAGGCCAAATCTAAGGCCAAGGCTAAGGCCCAAAAGGCCAAAGCTAAGGGCAAAAAGGTGGTGGCCCAACCTAAAGCAAGGGTTGCTTCTCCTGACGATGTCTGCCATGAGTGTCATGAGAAGGGACATTGGAACAGCTCATGTCTAAAGCTAAGGGAGCAACTGAAGGGAAAAACTGCTACTTCAGGTATTTATGTTGTTGAGATTAATCTGGCTATTTCTACATCTTGGGTCTTGGACACTGGATGTGGATCTCACATTTGTTCAAATGTGCATGGTCTAAGAAATAGGAGATTATTAGGATCTGGAGAAGTAGATCTTCGAGTCGGAAATGGTGCTTGGGTTCAGGCCATGGAGATCGGAGATTATTTCTTGGAGATGCCTAGTGGACTTGTTTTGGAACTAAGAAACTGTTATTTTGTACCTGCGATGCGCAGGAATATTATTTCCGTTTCTTTGTTGGATATTTCTGGTTTTGTATTTAATATTGGACATGGTAGAATTTCTATGCAATAGGCAGTATTATTTATGGAACATCATTTCTTGAAAACGGCTTATATATCCTTGATCTTAAACGTGAAAGTTCAATCTATAACATAAATACTAAAAGGATTAAACAAAATGAAATTAATCCTACTTACATCTGGCATTGTCGACTTGGCCAAATAAGTGAGAAGCGCATAGCTAGGCTTCACTCTAGTGGAGTGCTAGGGTTATTTGACATCCAGTCTTATGACACATGCGAATCTTGTTTGAGAGGCAAGATGACAAAGGCGCCTTTTAGCAAGACTGCTAAAAGGGCCTCAGAGCTATTGGAGCTAATACATTCCGATGTATGTGACCCAATGAGCACTAGTGCTAGATCTGGTTTTCTGTACTTCATCACCTTCACGGATGACTTCAGCAAATACGGTTACGTGTATCTGATGAAGCATAAGTCTGAGACTCTCCAAAGGTTCAAGGACTTGAAGAATGAAGTAGAAAACCAACTTGGTAAGAAAATAAAAGCACTTCGGTCTGACCAAGGGGGTGAATATTTGAGCCAAGAGTTTGAGAGAGTGTGGGATTGTATCCCAACTCACTCCTCCTGGTACACCCCAGTGGAATGGAGTGTCAGAAAGGAGGAATAGGACCTTACTTGACATGGTCCGCTCGATGATGAGTCATGCTACACTCCCTGTCTCCTTTTAGGGATATGCTTTAGAGACAGCTATTTACATTCTTAATAATACACCAAGAAAGGCAGTTGAAGGAACACCATAGGAACTATGCAAAGGCCGAAAGCCCAATGTTTCCTTCTTGAAGATTTAGGGCTGTGATGCGCATGTTAATAAATTGACAAGTGGAAACTCGAGTCCAAATCTGTCATGTGCCAGTTTGTGGGCTACCCTAAGGAAACTCAGGGTTATTACTTCTATGATCCGGCCGAAAACAAAGTTTTTACAGCCAGAAATGCAGTCTTCTTAGAGAAGGAATTCCTTTCCAAGAGAGACAGTGGGAGTAATGTTGAACTTTCAGAAGTTCAAGACTCATAAACTCCTGCAGCTACTACTGAGGATGCTTCGGGAACCGATCTGACTACTCAAGAAATTGAGGAACCAGAAACGGTTGCACAGGACCTTAAAAGGTCTGGTAGGACATGTCATCAGCCAGAGAGGAACGGCTTTCTCATGACTGATGATAGGGACCTTATGGTCGTTGACCAAGAGAAGCCTAAGACCTATCAGGAGGCTGTTGAAAGCCCACACTCAGATTAATGGAGCAAAGCCATGGAGGCTGAGATGCAATCTATGCATGATAACCAAGTATGGAACTTGGTGGATCCACCTCCGGGTGCTAAGGTGATAGGTTGCAAGTGGTGTTTCAAGTTAAAGGCCGACAACACCTTCAAGGGGCGATTGGTGGCAAAAGGATTTAGGTAAGTTCAAGGAATTGACTATGATGAAACCTTTTCACCAGTTGCTATGCTCAAATCCATTAGGATACTACTAGCCATAGCTGCATGGTACGATTATGAGATATAGCAGATGGATGTTAAAACTGCTTTCCTTAATGGAAAGCTACTCGAGGATGTGTACATGGCACAACTTGAGGGTTTTATCGATCCAAAGTATCCAAACCGGGTATGCAAGCTTCAAAGATCTATTTATGGATTAAAGCAAGCATCGAGGTCATGGAATCAGAGATTCAATGAGGCCATTACAGAATATGGCTTCACACAGAATTCTGATGAGCCCTGTGTGTATAAGATGGTTAGTGGGAGCGTTTCCACCTTCCTAGTGCTGTATGTTGACGACATCCTTATCATTGGAGGCGACATACCAACACTGCAAGGAGTTAAGCAGTGGTTGAGTAGGTGCTTTGCAATGAAGGACTTAGGCGAAGCTGAGATGATCTTAGGGATTAGGATCTACAGAGATAGATCCAATCGGCTTCTAGGCCTAAGTCAGGCCACGTACATTGACAATGTTCTGAAAAGATTCAGCATGGACAAGGCAAAGAAAGGATTCTTGCCTATGCACCATGGGTTGAAGCTGAGTAAGAAAAATGGTCCTAAAACAAAGAAGGACTAGGAGAACATGGAAAAGATCCCTTATGCATCTGTTATTGCATCTATCATGTACTCCATGTTATGTACGAGGCCTGATGTCGTGTTTGCACTAAGTATGACCAGCCGGTACCAGTCGAACCTCGGGGAGGAACACTGGAAGGCTATCAAGGAAATCCTAAAGTACCTTAATCGGACTAAGGATGCTTTCTTAGTGTATGGAGGTCAAGATGAGCTGGTAGTGTCAAGTTACACTGATGCAAGCTTCGAGACCGATGAGGATGAGAACCAGTCACAGTCTGGTTATGTTTTTCTCCTGAATGGCGGTGCCATTAGTTGGAGATCCTCAAAGCAGGCTACCATTACTGACTCTACAACGGAAGCTGAGTACATAACTGCGTGCGAAGCTGTAAAGGAAGCCGTTTGGATCAAGAAATTCATAATCGAGTTGGGAGTAGTACCTACTATCCTAGACCTAGTTGATGTTTTTTGTGACAACAACGGGGCCATCGCACAAGCTAAGAGCCCCGGTCACACAAGAGATCCAAACATGTGCTCGGAAAGTTTCACCTCATTCTGGAGATTGTGAACAGAGGTGACATATCATTGCAGAGGTTGTTGATCCATTGACCAAAGCGCTGCCGCAGACACAGCACCACGGTCACACCAGATCTATAGGCATGAGGGCAATGCCCACTTGGAACTAGTGCAAGTGGGAGATTGTTGGTGTGCCCTAGTTCTTAGGGCATTGGATTCTTATATTTTGTATTATACATTAAGAGCCAAGTATGAATACATTATTTATGTCACATTAATAAAGGTAATTAATCTATTTCATTTATATCTTGTGCTATAATATGAGTAGAGTATCCATTGATTGATAATCATAAAACCAATCCCAGGTCTGTTCTAATCGTGGGAGCGAATAGAACCACAGACTTGTATATTCGATGACTGTATGGCAGTTCTTAACTAGCCATAGTACTTGTATAGTCATTCATGAATATAGGTACATCTCGTTGACATGGGACTGGATCAATCCGCACCAGAAAGCCACATGGTTGTCGCGTCATAGGTCTTTCTTGAGTAGGTCTCTTTTGTCCTCAGACCAGTTTTCATTATAATATCAATATGGAATCCGGTTCACTTTGACATACTCCTAGCAGGTCTGTAAAAGGATGATAAATACGGGGTATGATTGGGTGGACCGGTGAACATGTTGATATTTATGATGAAGTGATGGAATTGCCACTCGGGGTAACACCGAGATGATATCATTGGCCACTTGATGAGTGGGACTGATAATTGTATGGCCATACCCAAATAGGTTGGTTGCTTATTTGATTAATCAGTCAACTCAAGATCAAGAAATATAATAAACAACAGAAGAGGATGACGGACATCATTCCTCTTATTTATTCATATCGATATCGTTAGGCAAAGGACACTATGAGATTACTACCGGGTGAGTGTCTTCTAAAGACTGCTGCATCTCTGTCTTAATTGGGGGCTGTAATGGTTTACTAGAACCCACTTACAGTCTGTGGGCCTTGGGCCTACTGCCAACATAAAGACCGATCCATAGGATCGTGCACATAGATCAACTGAGCTGGAACTTATAGAAATTGTACATGTAATGTACATTGGAAGGAATACGTTAATTAATTAGTTGACATTCGGTGTCAAGGTAATTAATTAACATTGGATTGTATTTAATTTAATTAATAAGTTTACATAATGTAATTAATTACTTTATCAATTAATTGAATTACATAAAGTAAACAATTAATTAAATAATTTTCCTAAGTAAGAAAATCAAATACATGTATTGTATTAACTTAAGTGTGATTTAATTTTATTTAGGGGTAATTAAATTTAGCTAAATGGAATTAAATTACATAGTATATACTTTTTAATTAAAGTTTATTTATGTAATTATAATCTTAGTGGGCTTGGGTTTAATTAACCTAATTAAAACCCAATTAGACAAGGTGTCTATATAAGGGCACACTTAAGGAAGAAAAACCTAATTCAATCCTAATTAATTGCTGGAAATTTCAGCCACCAAGAGCATCCCTAAATCAGCCGAAAATCCTAGCATTAATCCTCCATTCCTTTGTATCTTCGGCTAGCACTGGTTCCCGCTCAATAGTTGGTCGTGCACCGGACTTTGGAGATCGCAGTTTCAAGAAAACGATTCTGCAGCAGTCTCTAGAAGAGACGAATCCAGTGAGTTAATCTCTCTTGATTCAATTTGGTTTTATTCTAATCAATGGTAATTGGACACGATAGGTGGATTCTAGGAAATTTTAAACAGTGTATTTTCCGCTGCACCACGTTATTTTTCCAATGACGAATCCCAACAGAGCCAACTTCAAACCAAAGCTCCTAGAGCCAACTTCAAACTTATTGCTCTGCTAAGAACCAACTTCAAACCAAAGCTCCTAGAGCCAACTTCAAACCAAATCTCCTAGAGCCAAATTCAAAATTATTGCTCCGCCGAGAGCCAATTTCAAACCAAAGCTCTGTTGGGATTCGTCATCAGAAAAATAAGATGGCTCTTGGTGACTGAAATTTCCAGCAATTAATTAGGGTTGAATTAGGGTTTTATTCCTTAAGTGTGCCCTTATATAGACACCTTGTCTAATTGGGTTTTAATTAGGTTAATTAAACCGAAGCCCACTAGAATTATAATTACATAAATAAACTTTAATTAAAAGGTATATACTATGTAATTTCATTCAATTTGGCTAAATTTAATTACCCCTAAATAAAATTAAATCACACTTAAGTAAATACAATACATGTATTTAATTTTCCTACTCAGGAAAATTGTTTGATTAATTGTTTACTTTATGTAATTCAATTAATTGATAAATTAATTAATTACAATATGTAAACTTATTAATTGAATTAAATTCAACCCAATGTTGATTAATTACCTTGACACCGAATGTCAACTAATTAATTAACGCATTCCTTCCAATGTACATTACATGTACAATTTCTATAAGTTCCAGCTCAGTTGATCTATGTGCAGGATCCTATGGGTCTGTCTTTATGTTGGCAGTAGGCCCAACGCCCATAGAATGTAAGTAGGTTATAGGAAACCATTACAGCTCCCAATTAAGATAGAGATGCAGCAATCTTTAGAAGACACTCACCTGGTAGTAATCTCATAGTGTCTTTTACCTAACGATATCGATATGAATAAACAAGAGGCATGGTGTCCGTCATCCTCTTTTATTGTTTATTACATATCTTGATCTTGAGTTGACAGATTAATCAAACAAGTAGCCAACTTATTTGGGTATGGCCATACACTTATCAGTCCCACTCATCAAGTGGCCAGTGATATCATCTCGGTGTCACCCGAGAGGCAATTCCATCACTTCATCATCAATATCAATATGTTCACCTGTCCACCCAATCATACCCATATTTAGCATCCTTTTACAGACCTGTTAGGCATATGTCAAAGTGAACCAGATTCCATATTGATATTATAATGAAATCTGGCCTGAGCACAAAAGAGACCTACTCAAGAAAGACTTATGACATCTCAACCATGTGGCTTTCTTGAGCGGATCGATCCAGTCCTATGTCAATGACATGTACTATTGGGATTTGTCACCGGAAATCACCTGATTAAAGTGGAAGAACGTGACTCAGGAGCAATTGAGATGGAAATTGTAAAAAAATTTAATAACAAGAGATAAATCTCTTACTCGGATTATCTCTACAAGAGATGAATGCAAACTGCAGGAATCAAGATAGAATGCCTCCTCGTTCACGTACACGAACACCTAATGAACACCACCCGTGCGAACGTCGGAAAAACACAAACAATGGAGAAGAGGAAAGGGAAGAATTCAGCTACCTTGGCTTGCTTGGGGTGGTCGAAATCCCTAGGGCTATTTTAACCCTAGGTGGCCAAAATTCTCATGGAGAATTTCGGCCCAATTGGCTCCTTTTGTGTGGGCTTTTCCTCCTTTCATTTTTAGGCCCAAATCTATTTTAATTGGTTTTGTTTATATTAATTTCAAGCCCAATTTTAATTTACACATGTATATAATATATTACACCATGTAACATATTATTTACATTTAATTAAAATTGGTTTGACTAATTAATTTAATCCATGAAATTAAAATTAGATCTTCACAAAATGAATTCATATGTGAACCTATACATATGAATATTTCCACCTAGGAAATAATCTCATAATTGATCCAATTAATTATGAGAATGCCAATCAATTATTAATCTTATTATTATGATCAATCCAATTGATCTTTATAATACAATTAATATAATCCTCTCTCTCCAAAGTACATACTCCAAGTATACAGGTGATTTCCTTAAGTCTGTGTTCAGTAGCTTAATGTGTACGATCACGTGGGCCCATCTTTATGTTAGCATTGGGCCTGTGGCCTACAGATTATAGTTGGGCTCTAGCAAGCCACTGCAGTCCCCAATTAAGATGGAGATGGCAGTCCAACTGTAATCATAACCCGATAGTTTGAACTTGTATATCCCATGTCATTGATATCGGTGTCCAACATAGAGGCATGGATTGATCACCCTCTTTTATGTCCGGACATTTACTTGATCCCGAATGTACTGAAGCTCACAAACAAGTTCTAACTTGTTTGGTTGTGGCCACACTCTTATCAGTCACATTTATCAAGAGGCTGGTGATATCTTCTCAGTGGACTACTGAGTGACAAATCCCTTCTGCATATCCATAGCATTGCCATGCTAAGTGACATACCCGAAAGCACCCATACTTGGCACCCTATTACAGGCCCCTTAGGTGTACCCCTAAGTATGTGACCTCGCATGCGATACCATCATGTGGTCAGGTCAAAGGATCCATACAAGTACTACACGAGAATCACTTATGATACTATACCATGTGGATTGGATCTATCCAGTACCATGCCCTTTTTACATGTACCCATTAACTTGGTTGACATCCCATGTCCAATGATCGGCAAGACACCACCATACAACCAGGTTAATGATAGTCTCTAGTCCTATTCATTCCCATGACTGAAACAGACTATGGATCTCTTTATGGTCATATCATTTACCCTATCCATGGTCTTACTGCCAAGTGCATGACACTTGTCATCATGAATATGGATATGTCCATTGGATACTTCATTTAAGATATTGCATAAGATATATATAATAAATGAATTAATGCCTTTATTAATAACACAAATTTAGTATAATACATAAATCCAATAAATGTATAATACAAATACAAGGTCCAATGCCTCGGGACTCGGGCATATCCAATAATCTCCCACTTGCACTAGTTCCAACCAGGCATGGGCCTAATCCCTATAGATCTAGTATGACCCTCGTGCTTGGGTTAAGCCAACACCTTGGTCAGAGGATCTGCAACATTATCCTCGATGTCCACTCTGTTTAATGCAATGTCAGCTCTTTCTATGATCTCTCGTGTGAGGTGAAATTTTCTGAGCACGTTCTTTGCGTTCTTGTGTGACCGGGGCTCCTTAGCTTGTGCAACGGCCCCATTTTTGTCATAGAAGATATCAACTAGGTCCTAGATAGTTGGTACTATTCCCAACTTAGTGATAAACTTCCTTATCCATACAGCTTCTTTAGCTGCATCACACGCCGTGATGTACTCAGCTTCTGTTGTAGAGTCCGCGATGGTTGGCTACTTTGAGCTCGTCCAGCTTACAGCACCACCATTTGGCAAAATTACAAACCCAGACTGTGACTGTTACTCATCCTGGTCGGTCTGGAAGCTTGCATCAGTGTACCCAAAACTGATAGCACTTCCTAACCTCTATACACCAAGAAGCTATCCTTAGTCCGGTTAAGGTACTTGAGGATCGCCTTGACAGCCTTCCAGTGATCCTCCCTGGGATCCTACTTGTACCGGCTTGTCATACTTAGCGCAAAGGAGACATTAGGTCTCGTACATAGCATGGAGTACATAATTGATCCTATAGCCGAAGCATATGGAACCAATTTCATGTTCTCCCTGTCCTCCCTTATTTTAGGATAGTTCTTCCTACTAAGTTTTAGCCCATGACCTATTGGCAAGAAACCTTTCTTAGCCCGGTCCATGCTGAACCTTTTCAGAACTTTGTCTATGTATGAGGCCTGACTTAGGCCCGAAAGTTAATTTGATCTATCCCTATAGATCCTGATCCCTAGGATCATCTTAGCTTCGCCTAAGTCCTTCATTGCGAAGTACTTACATAGCCATTGCTTTACCCCTTGCAGTGTAGGTATGTCGCTTCCAATGAGTAGGATGTCGTCTATGTAAAGTACCAAGAATGTGACAATGCTCCCACTAGTCCTCTTATGCACATAAGGCTCATCTTGATTCTGTATGAAGCCATATTCCTTTATAGCTTTATTGAATCCAAGATTCCAACTTCAGGATGCTTGCTTCAGTCCATAAATGGACCTTTGAAGTTTGCATATCCTTCCCGGATACTCTAGATTGACAAAACCCTTAGGTTGTGTCATGTACACATCCTCGAGTAGCTTTCCATTAAGGAAAGCAGTTTTGACATCCATTTGCCAGACCTCATAGTCGTACCATGTGGCTATGGCTAGCAAGATCCTGATGGATTTGAGCATGGCTACTGGTGAGAAAGTTTCATCATAGTCTATTCCATGGACTTGTCTGAAACCTTTCGCAACTAGACGCCTCTTGAAGGTATTATCAGCTTTTAGCTTATAGAACCACTTGCAACCAATTACCTTAGCACCCGGAGGTGGATCAACCAAGTTCCAAACCTGGTTATCGTACATAGATTGCATCTCTGCCTCCATGGATTTCTCCAATTTACAGACTGTGGGTTGCCATAGCCTCCTGGTAGGTTTTGGGTTCTTCCTCATCCTAGATGAGAAGAGTTTGATCATCGGTGACGAGGAAACCATACCTCTCCGGTTCCCTATGATCCCTACCACACCTTCGAGGTCCTTGTATGGCCTGGGTCGGTGCTTCCTCTTGTGGAAGCTCTACCTGGGCGTCCGAGTTATCCTCTTTAGGACCTTGTGGACTTTGAACTTCCCTGAGTTCAACAGTGCTCCCACTATCTTTCTTGGAAAGGAACTCCTTTTTTAGAAAGATCCCCTTCCTTGCTACAAACACCTTGTTCTCGGCAAGGTTGTAAAAGTAATACCCTTTGGTTTCCCTACGGTAGCCCACAAATAGGCATTTATCAGTTTTGGGCCCCAGCTTGCCACTAGTCAATCTCTTGACATGTGCTTCACATCCCCAAATTCTTAGGAAACACACATTGAGGTCCTTGCCCGTCCATATCTGATATGGGGTCTTTTCCACTGCCTTAGTAGGAGTATTATTTAAAATAAGAGTAGCTGTCTCGAGGTCGTGTCCCCAGAAACTAATTGGGAGAGAGGATTGACTCATCATTGAGCGGACCATGTCCAACAGGTTCCTATTCCTCCTTTTAGACACCCCATTCCATTGTGGTGTACCTGGATGAGTGAGCTGTGGAACTATTCCATGCTCTCTCAAATATGAGTCAAACTCTAGGCTCATATACTCACCTCCTTGGTCTGACCGAAGGGTTTTGATATTTCTACCTAGCTGGTTTTGTACCTCGTTCCTAAATTCCTTGAACCTATCAAGGGTCTCAGACTTGTGTTTCATCGGATAGACATAGCCATATCTACTGAAATCGTCCATGAACATGACAAAATACAGATGTCCACCTCTGGTCGTTGCGCTCATGGGCCCACATACATCTGAATGTATTAGGTCCAATAAGCCAGTGGCCCTTTCAGCCTTCTTGCTAAAAGGTGCCTTAGTCATTGTGCCTTGTAAACATGACTCGCATATATTAATTGACTCCAAGTCAAATGACCCTAAGACTCCAGCTTTGTGAAGCTTAGCTATGTGCATCTCGTTTCTGTGGCCTAAACGACAATGCCATAGGTAGACATGATTAAGTTCGTTAGGCTTAACCCTTTTAGTGTTTATGTTATAGACATGATTGGTTTCATTTAAGTCCAAGATATATAGGCCATTATTTAATAGAGCATCTCTATAAAATAATCCCTCTCTAGATATAGAAATTCTACCATTTGAAATAGTAAAATAAAAGCTAGAAATATCCAACATGGAAACTGAAATAATATTCTGCACATGGCAGGTACAAAACAACACTGTTACAAAATTAAAACCAATCCACTAGGCATCATGAGGTGATATTCGCCGATCTCTATGGCAGCAACCCTTGCTCCATTTCCGACCCGCAAGTCCACCTCCCCTGATCCCAGTGACCTTCTGTTCTTAAGTCCCTGCACATTGTAACAAATGTGAGAACCACATCCAGTATCCAATACCCAGGATGTTGAAATAGTAAGGTTAATGTCTACAACATAAATACCTGACGAGGACGCACCCTGGCCCCTCCTCTGCTCTCCCATTAGCTTGGGACACTATCTCTTCCAGTGGCCTGCCTGTCTACACCCGAAACAGACATCCTCATGACCTGCCTTCTGTTGGACCTTGGGTTGGGCCTTGGCCTTCTTAGCCTTGGCCTTGGCCTTTTCCTTGGCCTTGCCCTTGGCAAGAGGAGGTTCGCCTTGTTTCCCCTTGTTGTTCAGCAGCACCAGTGGACTCTTCTTGATCAACTGTTGAGTAAGCTTGAGCATCCCATGCAGCTCACTAACAGTACAGTTCATCCTTTGCATGTTATAGTTCAAGATGAAGTGATTATAAGAATCCAGCAAGGATGCAAGGACTGTGTCCACCGCCAACTCCTAAGAGATGGGCGATCTGAGATGGGCTAAAGTGTCCAAATCGACCTTCATCTTGAGCACGTGTGCGCTCATAGATGTGCCAGACCCCATCTTACAGGAGTGGAATGCCTTATTGGTCAGGTACCTTTCCTGACGAGCTTGCTGTTGAAACATCTCGTTAAGAGTTGTTATCATAGTATAGGCTTGATGGTCCATAAATTGTTTTTATAGTTTGGGGACCATGTAGGCCAACATAAGGCATGTCACATCCCTATTATCATTCACATACACCTCGTAATACGTCCTTGAGGCGCAGCCGCATAGGCCTTTCCAGTACATACTCTTTGGACTCTTTTCTTAGAACTATCCTTAAGTTCCTAAACTAGTCCAAAAAGTTGGGACCGGAAAGCTTGTCCCTCTCTAGGATAGATCACAGTGATAATGAGTTGTTATTTTCCATTTAAGAGTTTCTACACAGAAAAACATTTTAAAGTGTTAATAAAGGACTTTACTTTGTTATTCCCATATATAATTAATAACGAATCAAGTTATTAATTAAACCGAGTTGTTGGGCTCATGGGCCGAGATCCATATTTCATCAAGATATAGCCAGACGAGGGCCTGGTACAACTATACCCTAATTATTTAGGTAGGAACGCCATCTAATCCCAACCTACGGACTCTCAGTTTGATGGGCTTGTTGGCACTTACCCATTTGTGCTTAGGGCCAGGAGAATCCTACTACCCATGCTAAGTCAAAACCTCCATTCAAGTGTTAGAGTATCCTATACCCTAACCCAATACAAAATGATGATACTCCAGTGCATCCTGCGAGGGCAAGGTCTACAACTGGCCTATCCCCACTTCGAGCTAGTTTTGAATGAGGGAAGCACTTTTAAGTGACTTACTAATTTCCATTTGGTTATTAGATTCATTTAATAACGGCTTACATACATAAGGCGGGTGAAATTTGCTGTTGGATCATACATTCACACATGCAAATAAATATAAAGCATAATTAAATAAATAAGTAAAATGGACTGCTATGGGCCTATATTAGATCCTAATATTTTTTTAGTAAACCTATACTAGAATCCAATATCAGGTGGGCCTTCATCTCCTTCCTTCTGGGCTTGCACCTCCACTGGGGCTCACCACTCTATGGGCTTCTTCTTTTACAAATTTTATAATAAGTAAATAAAATAAAATTACATTAAAAAAAGAAAACGACACACAGGCCGTATTTACCCAAAAATAAAATGCAACCGATCTTGAATAAAGGCCCAATACATTGCAATCATACAAATATTTAATCACCCATATGCATCCAATTAGGGGTGAGCGTGGGCCGGTTTGGTTTTTAAACCGAACCGAGAAAACGATCCAAAAAACACTGTATTTTCTAAACCAATTCGATCCAAACTAAATTTTAGTTCGGTTCTGTCCAAACTGAACCAGTTCGGTTCGGTTCGATTTGGACTAGGTCGATCCAAAAACATAAACTTTAAAAAAAAATCAAAATAAAAATTTTATATAAGTAGTTTGTTTAAAAAAAAATACAAACAAATTAACTTAAAAAAATCAATAATACTAAATAAAACTATTACATCACAATAAAATACTAAAATTCTCTACTTTTTTTTTTTCGACTCTCAAGTTTTAAAAACATTAAATTAGCATCTAAAAATCACAATATAAAAATATAAAAGAATATAATGTCTAAAATTTTCTATAATTAGTATACATCAATTTTATAATTAATTTCAATATTTTACCAATTTTTCAGTTTTTTGGTTTTTTCGCTTTTAAACCGAACCGAATCGAACCGAAATCCAAACTTCTTAACAACTTAAAACGAAACCGAACCAAACTATAAAATGGATCAGTTTGGTTCGGCTTGGATTTTCGGTTTTTGGACATTGGTTCGGTTTTGCTCACCCCTACATCCAATACATATAATTTATAAGCATGTTATAACGCATGATTTAAGCCCATTTCAATTATGTCCAAGCCATTATTTTGAAATCGCCAACGTTGGTCCACCATAGTTCTAACCCTTGATGGGCTTTGGGCCTCCAGCCCAGGCAGTTCAACTGCTCCCTCTGGAATTGGGAAACCATGGGTCCATTTCAGCAGTCCAAGTAATTGTGCCAAAATTACTCAAACCAATTTCAATTAACCATATTAATTTCCAAAATTATTATCACACGAATAAAATTAAATTTCATTCAAGAAACCATACGCATTTAAATTGTAAAAATTTAAACACATGAATTTTAAAACCAATTAAAATTTCAAAATTGGGCCCCGGGCCCGAAACCCGCCAAATCCAAAAACACTGGGCCCGACCCCGCAGCAGCCCGCTGCTGCTGCCTGTTGTGCCCAGTGCCGCAGGTAGCGGCTGCTGCCACGTGCGGCGGTCGCCGGCAGCCCTGCATGCCGTGAACAGCCTAATTTTTTTTTTTAAAACCAGAAAAAAAATAGCATCCAAACCAAGAAATTCACCAAGAATCTCAAACATACAATAAAATTAAATAAACATAAACCTATATGCAAATTCAATTTCTATTGTACAAAAGCAAAGGGGAAAAATCATAAACCCCAATCCAAGAACCCCAATAAAAAATCTCCAATTTTAAAACCAAAGGATTCAACCAATTTTAACAATTCCCATGGATCAAAATCCCGCTCTGATACCACTGTTGGGATTTGTCACCGGAAATCACCCGATTAAAGCGGAAGAACGCGATGATTTCGTCAAATCCGTGCCCAGGAGCAATTGAGATGGAAATTGTAAAAACAAAAATTTAATAACAAGAGATAAATCTGTTACCCAGATTATCTCTACAGGAGATGGATGCAGACTGCAGGAATCAAGATAGAATCCCTCCTCGTTCACGTACACGTACACGAATGCCTAACGAACACCACCCGTGCTAGCGTCGGAAAAGCACGAACAATGGATAAGAGGAAAGGGAAGAATTCGGCTACCTTGGCTTACTTGGGGTGGCCGAAATCCCTAGGGTTATTTTAACCCTAGGTGAGAATTTCGGCCCAATTGGGTCCTTTTGTGGGCTTCTCCTTCTTTCATTTTTACGCCCAAATCTATTTTACTTGGTCTGGTTTAAATTAATTTCAAGCCCAATTTTAATTTACACATGTATATAATATATTACACCATGTAACATATTATTTACATTTAATTAAAATTGGTTTGACTAATTAATTTAATCCATGAAATTAAAATTAGATCTTCACAAAGTGAATTCATATGTAAACCTATACATATGAATATTTCCACCTAGGAAATAATCTCATAATTAATCAAATTAATTATGAGAATGCCAATCAAATATCAATCTTATTATTATGATCAATCAAATTGATATTTATAATACAATTAATATAATCCTCTCTCTCCAAAGTGTATACTCCAAGTATACAGGTGATTTCCTTAAGTCTGTGTTCAGTCGCTCAATGTGTACGATCCCGTTGGCCCATTTTTATGTTGGCAGTGGGCCTTTGGCCCACAGAATGTAGTTGGGCTCTAGCAAGCCACTGTAGCCCCTAATTAAGATGGAGATGGCAGTCCAACTGTAATCATAACCCTATAGTTTGAACTTGTGTATCCCATGTCATTGATATCAATGTCCAACACAGAGGCATGGATTGATCACCCTCTTTTGTGTCCAGACATTTACTTGATCCCAAATGTACTGAAGCTCACAAACAAGTTCCAACTTGTTTGGGTGTGGTCACACTCTTATCAGTCACATTCATCAATAGGCCGGTGATAGCTTCTTAGTGGACTACTGAGTGACAAATCCCTTCTGTATATCCATAGCATTGCCATGCTAAGTGACATACCCGAAAGCACCCATACTTGGCACCCTATTACAGGCCCTTTAGGCGTACCCCTAAGTATGCAACCTCGCATGCGATACCATCATATGGTTAGGTCAAAGGATCCATACAAGTACTACACAAGAATCACTTGTGATACTATACCATGTGGATTTCTCGTTTAGTGGATCTATCTAGTACCATGCCCTTTTTACATGTACCCATTAACTTGGTTGACATCCTATGTGTTGGAAATGCCCTAGTCCCGAGGCATTGGTCCTTGTGTTTGTATAATACATTTGTACATTAATGTAAACTTTATGTATTCTACAATTTGTGTCAAGGAAATAAAGGCATTAATCTATTTATTATATGTCTTGTGCTATATGTTAAATAGAGTATCCAATGGACATATCCATATCCATGTTGTCAAGTGTGAGGCACTTGGCAGTAAGACTGTGGATAGTGAAAACGATATGACCATAAAGTCATCCGTAGTCTGTTCCAATCATGGGAATGAATGGAACCAAAGACTATCGTTAGCCTGGTTGTATGGCGGTGTCGTACCGGTCATAGAACATGGAATGTCAACTAGGTTCATGGGTACATGCAAAATGGGCATGGTACTGGATTGATCCACTTAACGGGAATCTGCATGGTATAGTATCACAAATGATTCTCGCGTAGTACTTGTATAAGTCCTTTGACCGGACCATATGATGGTGCTGCATGTGAAGTGGCACACTTTGGTGTACGCCCAACGGGCCTGTAAAAGGGTGCCAAGTACGGGTACGTTCGGGTGTGTCAGTGAGCATGGCAGCACTATGGATATGCAGAAGGGAATGTCTGTGACAACCCCGACCTTGGTAAGCGTGCAAAGGCGGAATTCAATGCACGAGATCGGTAATCATCGAGCAAACCAACTATCTAACTATATAAATTGAGCCTTAAATATTCTAAGTAATGAATAAATAAATAAATAAATATCCTTACAAACCATTGTTAAGCAATAAATGAATAAATGAAATAAAGTCTAGTAATATGCCCAACTATAGTAGCTAATGCCTAAAAAGAATCCGTCCACTCGCCCAAGTCCCATCACGACACAACAATCACACGTCAAGCATCGGCATCGGTACCTACAAAATCTGAAAAAAAAATGGTCGCCACTTAGTGATGAGTAACTACAGTGTCCATATTCGAACACTTAAAACCGAATAGCTTGAAAATAAGGCAAAAACAAATTGAAATAAAGCTGAGCGAGTAAAACAGTTTAAATAATAAAACAAGAATAAAGTAAAGCGAAGAAAAAGAGTTTAAACTAATTAAATTAAGAAACATGATACGAAATCAAACCAACATTTGTATAAAAATCTCATGAAAAAAAATCAGTCTCGGATATAAAACTCATCAGTCAATTTCTCAATCCAAAATCGCCAACGAATAGCAAATAGGTCGGACGCTCGGGAAAAAAAACGCAGTCCCCTAATCCCACAATCAATCAAAAAGTCTAAGCTGGCCAACTCTCCCATTTACGAGGGAAAAACCGCAGTCCACTCGCCTAATGAGAACGACTAGACCGCCTACTCGAAAAACCGCAGTCAAGCAGGTCCATCATTGGACAAATACCAATGAAGAGGTCTATGACCACTCAATCGAAAAACCGCAGTCGAAAGAGTCCATCATTGGACAAATACCAATGAAGAGGTCGGACCACTCACAAGAAAAACCGCAGTCAAGTGAGTCCATCATGGGCCAAGTGCACCATGAAGAGGTCAAAAATATCACAAGGGAAACACTGTCCATATGCCAGAAAAACCGCAGTCCGGCAACTCCCATATGCAATCGTGTATCAAAAACCAATTTTCAAACCAATCTCATCAAATCAACATTAGGGTGCCACTTTAGGCTTAACCCAAAATCAACATCAAATCCAAGGACCAATTGTCCAAAACATGCCATTATAGGCTATTCTTCCTCAATATAAAACCAAAGGACCAAGTGTCCACATAAACCAATTCAATTCATCAAAAATCCACCAAGTGTGGTATAAAAACATCCTTAATCCAAAACACCAAATATGGCAGATCCACTGCCTGAATTTCAAAACAGTATAAACCATATGAAAACTCTTCCAAAGATTCTCAAAATTTTAAGGAACCAAGTTCAATTTAATATACACAAAATGCAATTCGTTTCGTGTCATTCGGATAAGTGTACAAAAAAAAATATAGGCCAAACAGTGAGGCTGTCCCGAAAACAGGGCAGGCAGCAGGTCAGGAAAACAAAATTCAGAATAAAATAGTTGCACTTGTCCAAAAATCATGAAATAATTCAGGGAGCAACATAGCATTATAATCTTCAAATACCAACTGGAATTTCATGAATTCATTAACCAGAGCAAAAGTTAAAAGCGTCCAAAGATTACTGATCACGGATTCCTGGAAACAGAGCACCAAATTTTACACTATCTTAAAATCAGTATAACCCCAGTTTTCCATCAGAATTAGAAGAGAAAAAAATATAAAGCACTTTTGTAGTTCATAATCTTATAAAAACTTTGCAAGTGGTTTCATGTAAAAATTCGAAGTACACAAAAAGATATGAATTTTCAAACATTATAGGTCAGTGCTGAAAACAATCAGGGGCAGTTTCAAGCAACAGTTTTGGGTGAATTTTTAGGACATGAAAACCAACGAATTTTGACAAGGTTTCTTCTACGAATTTTCAGTTTAACATTTATCTAAAACATATAAAAATTTCAGAAGTTTCTGAGAACCAGAACCTATTTAAAACGAATTTAGAAAAATGTTGTGCAGGCTGTCCAGCAAGGGTATTCTATCAAACACCTTATGTGCAAGTTTTTAAATCATCATACCAGCCCTATAATTCGAATTCTATCAACCCAATTGACTAAAATCAGTAAACAAATCATGCCAATTCAAATTCTAGCAATACCAATCAAGTTATTACAATTAATTTAATCAATTCCAACATAAAAAAAACATAAAAGCGCTAATTTCTACCATTCAACCCTAAGTGTAGGAGTATGGATAGAGTAGTTACCTTTGATTGCTAAGTCCTATTGCTCAAATTGATGATCCAAGGGAAGAATTAAAGGTGTTGATGGCCAAATCCAAGGAGCAAATCAAACCCAAAACCAACTTCCTAACAATTGTTGAACAAAAAGTTTAAACCCTAAATTCTTTGTCATGGTCGAAACTTTTAACAAGGAAAAGGGAGGGGAATACCTTGAATTGAGCTTCTAAACCTCAAGTATGCAATGAGAACAATCAATGAAGGGGTGTGGTAGAGGTAGGAGGTCGAAAATTTGAGAGAGGGGAAGGTGGGATGCTTGGCCGAATTGCACACACAAGGGAGAGGGGGAGATGAGCTTTAGTGTAGTTAGGACTTTATGTTGTAGAATGAGTGTGAATTAGGTTAAGGAGGGATTAAATAGAGAGGGATTATGATAAATACAAGTTGGCCGAAATGTCTAAATATATTAGTCCTAAAATATATAATTTTCCTAACCCCAAAATATTCACAAAATTTAATCATGTTTAAAGATGCATTTAAATATAATAAGCTTAAGGTATTAAATTAAATTAATTAAGCCTAAAAATATTAAATGCCATTAAATTAAAATAATGAGAATAATTTATTTAATGAAAATAATGATGAAAAATATTATTAAAATATTCAGGGTATTACAATCATTCCCCCTTAGAAAAGTTTCGTCCTCGAAACTTCAAGGACTACAGAAAACCAGAAAGCATCACAGTCACACAGCGAACAATCAAACAAAACAAAACACAATCACAGCATCGGAAGCTAATCCCTAAATAACTCGGGGTATCTAGCGCGCATCGCTTCTTCCGTCTCCCAAGTCGCTTCTTCGTACTTCTGACTGCGCCACAGAACTTTCACTAAAGGCACTTCCTTTCTTCGGAGAACTCGAACTTGACGGTCCAAAATGCGAACGGGCTTCTCCTCGAAAGTCAAATTGGGCTCAACCTCTACGGCATCGATGGGTATAACTTGAGTCGGGTCGCTGATGAATCGTCGAAGCTGAGAAACATGGAACACGTCGTGCACTTTATCCATTCCGGGCGGTAGGGCCAAACGGTAAGCCACTTCGCCGATCCTCTCCAATACCTCGTAAGGTCCAATATACTTCGGTGTCAACTTACCCTTCTTCCCAAACCGGTACACTCCCTTCATAGGCGAGACCTTCAAAAGAACCTTGTCGCCCACAGCAAACTCAATCAGTCTCCTCTTCAAGTCGGCATAAGATTTCTGACGATCCTGGGCCGCCTTCATCTTAGCTTGAATCACTCGGACCTTCTCAACTGTATCATGAATCAACTGAGGACCCAAAACCAAAGCATCGCTGGTGTCGCTCCAACACATCGGGCTATGACACTTCCGACCATAAAGTGCCTCGTATGGTGCCATCTGAATGCTCGCATGGTAGCTATTGTTGTAGGAGAACTCAACTAAGCTCAATGACTTAACCCATGATTTCTGAAACTCCAATGCACAAGCGCGGAGCATGTCCTCAAGTGTCTGAATGGTCCTCTCAGTCTGACCATCGGTAGCAGCATGAAAAGCAGTGCTCAACTTAAGCTTCGTACCAAAAGCTTTTTGAAGAGCAGTCCAAAATTGCGATAGAAAACGTGGATCACGGTCAGAAATGATCTCCCTCGGTATGCCATGAAGTCGAATGATCTCGTTAGTGTAGGCTTCGGCTAGCTGTTCCATCGACCAGGTCTTCTTCATGGGAACAAATCTAGCGACCTTAGTCAACCGATCCACAATCACCCAAACCGAATCTAAACCTCCAACAGTCCTCGGAAGTCCCATCACGAAATCCATGGATATAGAGTCGAACTTCCAAGCAGGGATAGGCAATGGTTGTAGCAAACCACCAGGTCTCTGATGCTCTATCTTTACCTTCTGACATATCAAACACTTTGCAACAAACTCGGCAACTTCCTTCTTCATCTTAGGCCACCAAAAGTGAGTCTTAAGGTCCTTGTACAACTTAGACCCACCAGGATGAACAGAATACGGTGTGTTATGAGCTTCCTTAAGAATTTGATCCTTCAAAGCTGAATCATTAGGCACACACCATCTCCCTTTAAACTTCAAACTGTCGTCACCCAAAATCTCAAAATCCTCGGCACGGCCCGCAGCTTTCGCAACTCGAATTTTCTGAAGTACTAGATCAGCTTTCTGCTTTTCTCGTATCTCGGCAAACAAAGTGGGCTCAATGCTCATGGCACTCAACTGAGCTTGAGCACAACCCTCGGGCACAAATTCAATCTCCAATCGTCGAAACTCATTGCACAAATCATCCGCCAAAACCCTTAAGTAGTTCGATGTGTGAGCACTCTTCCTACTGAGGGCATCGGCAACTTTATTCGCTTTTCCTTCCTTGTACTCCAAAGTCAGGTCATAGTCTTTAATCAACTCAAGCCATCTCCTCTGGCGCATATTAAGCTCTTTCTGAGTGAAAATGTACTTGAGGCTCTTGTGATCCTTGTAGATCTTACATGGAACCCCATACAGATAATGTCGCCAGATCTTCAATGCAAAAACAACAGCCGCTAGCTCAAGATCATGTGTCGGGTAGTTCTTCTCATGTACCCTCAACTGTCGAGAAGCATAAGCAATCACCTTACCATCTTGCATCAACACGCAACCCAGACCATTCTTAGATGCATCGCTATACACCTCGAACCCAATCCCTTCTGTCGGCAAGGTAAGGACCGGAGCAGTAGTCAACTTCTCTTTCAACAACTGGAACGCCTTCTCACATTCCTCGGTCCAACGGAACTTACTATTCTTCTTTAATAGCTTAGTCAACGGCTAAGCAATAAGGGAGAAATTATGCACAAATCGACGGTAGTAGCCGGCCAAACCCAGAAAACTTCGAACCTCCGTCACATTGGTCGGGCTAGACCATTCCACAATTGCCTTAATCTTCGAGGGGTCCACCTTCACACCATCCTTACTGATTACATGCCCCAAAAAGACGACTTCTTTCAACCAGAAATCACACTTTGACAACTTAGCGTACCACTTTTGCTTCCTCAGAATATCCAACACCCTTTTAAGGCGCACAACATGCTCCTCTTCGTCCCTCGAGTAAACTAGGATGTCGTCAATGAAGACAACCACGCAGACATCTAGCAACTCATGAAAGGTTCTGTTCATCTGATCCATGAACACAGCGGGGGCATTAGCCAAGCCAAAAGGCATGACCTCGAACTCATAGTGCCCATATCGAGTCCGGAAAGCAGTCTTCGGAATATCTTCCTTTTTCACCGGTATTTGATGGTAACCGGATCGAAGGTCGATCTTAGAGAACACTCCAGCACCCTTCAGCTGATCAAACAAATCTTCAATCCGAGGCAAAGGATATTTATTCTTGATCGTAGCCTTATTCAACTCTCGGTAGTCGATGCACAGTCTCATACTACCATCCTTCTTCTTCACAAATAACACAGGAGCACCCCACGGTGAAGCACTAGGCCTTATAAAGCCCTTATCAATCAATTCTTGGAGTTGAGATTTCAGCTCCAACATTTCGGACGGAGCCATGCGGTACGGGGCCTTAGAAATTGGTGCAGTGCCCGGAACAAGGTCAATAGAAAATTCCACATCCCTTTCAGGTGGAATACCCGGTAACTCATCAGGGAACACATCAGGATAATCACAAACAACAGGGATATCCTCAAGCTTTTTCCCTTCAGCGGTGTCTGTGATACTACACAAGAATACTTCATTCCCCTTCTTAAAAAGCTTCTTCATTCTCAAAGCAGCAATAACCTTAACAGAGGGTTTCAACTTTACATTCGAGTAAGAGACTCTCTTCCCTTTGGAATCCCTCAATACCACCTTCTCATCTCTACAGTAAAAGATAGCACGGTGCTTTTTCAGCCAATCCATGCCCAAGATAACATCAAACTCTTCTAAGGGAAGTTCCTTCAAAGTTGCAGTCAAAACAATTCCCTCTATCACAATCGGAACATCTCGAAAGGCACGTTGACAAGAAAGGTTCTCTCCATTCGGGAGGGTAACCAAGGATTTAATAGGCACAGAAGATTGCAGTTTAGCCTTCTTAACAAAGGCAGTAGAGACACAAGATAGAGAAGCACCAGTATCGAAAAGTACAAAAGCAGGTAAAGAATTCACAAGTATAGTACCTGTCACCACGTTAGCGTCGACATCATCCTCAGCCTCATACTCAGTCTCTTCCATGTTGTACACACGGTTCCGCACAGGAGCTCCTTGTCTAGCAGGGGGTCTCACTTGAGTAGCATTAGGGTTCTTGGGACAAGCAAATGAGCGGTGTCCCTCACCATTACAGAAAAAGCACTTCACCACCGATCCGTCACAATTCTTGCCAGGGTGGTAGTCTTTCTGGCATTTAAAGCACTTCCTAGAATCAGTACCCGAAGCATTAACGACTCTTTTTGCAGGCGCAAACCTCGGCTTCTTGACAGCCGGAAGAGCAAAACCAGACTGCTGCGTCCTCTTCACAAGATTAGCACGTCGAGCTGCGTCTTCCTCTTGGACTTTCGCAGATACACTAAGAGCAACCTCATACGCTCTTTGAAAGGTAGAAGCTCCGGAGACTAGGACCAAATTACTGATGCGGGGGTCCAGTCCCTTAACTTACATCTGTACCTTCTCCATCTCATCGGGCAGCAAAGTAGGAACAAAACGGGCCAATTCAGAAAATTTGTCGGTGTACTGCTGCACCGTCATAGTACCTTGAGTCAAACGGAGGAATTCAGTCCTCTTCTGCCATCTCAGCTCCTTTGGATAGAAGCGATCCTTCAATTTCTCTACAAACTGATCCCAGCCGAAGGCAGCATCGGCCAAACATTCATCTTGCACCAATCCCCACCAATTGTCAGCTTCCTTTCGGAGATAGTAAGTGGCAATGGCTACCTTCTCTTCAGCAGGGCAGCCAGTCGCTGCGAACAGCTTCTTCATCACTCGTACCCACTCCTCTAAGACCACGGGGTCAGGCTTCCCATCATAAATCGGGGGTCGGTGTCTATCGAAGCGATCGAAAACAGTTTGGTTATTAGCCGGAACCGCAGGTGGAGGCGGCGGCGGAGGAGGAAGGGGATTCTCCTGACGATTCGCAAGAGCTATGACCACCTCCTCCAAAGTCTGGAGTCGGTCAGGGTTCTGTCGTGGGGCTCTTCTCGGAGGCATACTGAAATTAATGATTCAAGTAAAGCACAAACATAAGCACACATGTAAGAACAGATAAGCAATTAGTACACAAAGCAGGTAACGTCCCGTTTCTACCTACCCAGCACTCTCGCTAAAGTTTTAAGTCTCTATCCTATTTTCCTAGTTCAGTTCCAAGTGACTTACGCTTTGTAAGCTTTGGAACCAAATTCGGCTCTGATACCAACTGTGACAACCCCGACCTTGGTAAGCATGCAAAGGCGGAATTCAATGCACGAGATCGGTAATCATCGAGCAAACCAACTATCTAACTATATAAATTGAGCCTTAAATATGCTAAGTAATGAATAAATAAATAAATAAATATCCTTACAAACCATTGTTAAGCAATAAATGAATAAATGAAATAAAGTCTAGTAATATGCCCAACTATAGTAGCTAATGCCTAAAAAGAATCCGTCCAGTTGCCCAAGTCCCATCACGACACAACAATCACACGTCAAGCATCGGCATCGGTACCTACAAAATCTGAAAAAAAAATGGTCGCCACTTAGTGACGAGTAACTACAGTGTCCATATTCGAACACTTAAAACCGAATAGCTTGAAAATAAGGCAAAAACAAATTGAAATAAAGCTGAGCGAGTAAAACAGTTTAAATAATAAAACAAGAATAAAGTAAAGCGAAGAAAAAGAGTTTAAACTAATTAAATTAAGAAACATGATACGAAATCAAACCAACATTTGTATAAAAATCTCATGAAAAAAAAATCAGTCTCGGATATAAAACTCATCAGTCAATTTCTCAATCCAAAATCGCCAACGAATAGCAAATAGGTCGGACGCTCGGGAAAAAAAACGCAGTCCCCTAATCCCACAATCAATCAAAAAGTCTAAGCTGGCCAACTCTCCCATTTACGAGGGAAAAACCGCAGTCCACTCGCCTAATGAGAACGACTAGACCGCCTACTCGAAAAACCGCAGTCAAGCAGGTCCATCATTGGACAAATACCAATGAAGAGGTCTATGACCACTCAATCGAAAAACCGCAGTCGAAAGAGTCCATCATTGGACAAATACCAATGAAGAGGTCGGACCACTCACAAGAAAAACCGCAGTCAAGTGAGTCCATCATGGGCCAAGTGCACCATGAAGAGGTCAAAAATATCACAAGGGAAACACTGTCCATATGCCAGAAAAACCGCAGTCCGGCAACTCCCATATGCAATCGTGTATCAAAAACCAATTTTCAAACCAATCTCATCAAATCAACATTAGGGTGCCACTTTAGGCTTAACCCAAAATCAACATCAAATCCAAGGACCAATTGTCCAAAACATGCCATTATAGGCTATTCTTCCTCAATATAAAACCAAAGGACCAAGTGTCCACATAAACCAATTCAATTCATCAAAAATCCACCAAGTGTGGTATAAAAACATCCTTAATCCAAAACACCAAATATGGCAGATCCACTGCCTGAATTTCAAAACAGTATAAACCATATGAAAACTCTTCCAAAGATTCTCAAAATTTTAAGGAACCAAGTTCAATTTAATATACACAAAATGCAATTCGTTTCGTGTCATTCGGATAAGTGTACAAAAAAAAATATAGGCCAAACAGTGAGGCTGTCCCGAAAACAGGGCAGGCAGCAGGTCAGGAAAACAAAATTCAGAATAAAATAGTTGCACTTGTCCAAAAATCATGAAATAATTCAGGGAGCAACATAGCATTATAATCTTCAAATACCAACTGGAATTTCATGAATTCATTAACCAGAGCAAAAGTTAAAAGCGTCCAAAGATTACTGATCACTGATTCCTGGAAACAGAGCACCAAATTTTACACTATCTTAAAATCAGTATAACCCCAGTTTTCCATCAGAATTAGAAGAGAAAAAAATATAAAGCACTTTTGTAGTTCATAATCTTAGAAAAATTTTGCAAGTGGTTTCATGTAAAAATTCGAAGTACACAAAAAGATATGAATTTTCAAACATTATAGGTCAGTGCTGAAAACAATCAGGGGCAGTTTCAAGCAACAGTTTTGGGTGAATTTTTAGGACATGAAAACCAACGAATTTTGACAAGGTTTCTTCTACGAATTTTCAGTTTAACATGTTATCTAAAACATATAAAAATTTCAGAAGTTTCTGAGAACCAGAACCTATTTAAAACGAATTTAGAAAAATGTTGTGCAGGCTGTCCAGCAAGGGTATTCTATCAAACACCTTATGTGCAAGTTTTTAAATCATCATACCAGCCCTATAATTCGAATTCTATCAACCCAATTGACCAAAATCAGTAAACAAATCATGCCAATTCAAATTCTAGCAATACCAATCAAGTTATTACAATTAATTTAATCAATTCCAACATAAAAAAAAAAACATAAAAGCGCTAATTTCTACCATTCAACCATAAGTGTAGGAGTATGGATAGAGTAGTTACCTTTGATTGCTAAGTCCTATTGCTCAAATTGATGATCCAAGGGAAGAATTAAAGGTGTTGATGGCCAAATCCAAGGAGCAAATCAAACCCAAAACCAACTTCCTAACAATTGTTGAACAAAAAGTTTAAACCCTAAATTCTTTGTCATGGTCGAAACTTTTAACAAGGAAAAGGGAGGGGAATACCTTGAATTGAGCTTCTAAACCTCAAGTATGCAATGAGAACAATCAATGAAGGGGTGTGGTAGAGGTAGGAGGTCGAAAATTTGAGAGAGGGGAAGGTGGGATGCTTGGCCGAATTGCACACACAAGGGAGAGGGGGAGATGAGCTTTAGTGTAGTTAGGACTTTATGTTGTAGAATGAGTGTGAATTAGGTTAAGGAGGGATTAAATAGAGAGGGATTATGATAAATACAAGTTGGCCGAAATGTCTAAATATATTAGTCCTAAAATATATAATTTTCCTAACCCCAAAATATTCACAAAATTTAATCATGTTTAAAGATGCATTTAAATATAATAAGCTTAAGGTATTAAATTAAATTAATTAAGCCTAAAAATATTAAATGCCATTAAATTAAAATAATGAGAATAATTTATTTAATGAAAATAATGATGAAAAATATTATTAAAATATTCAGGGTATTACAATGTCACTCAGTGATTCACTGAGACGATATCATCGGCCTCTTGAAGAATGTTACTGATAAGTGTGCGGCCGCACCCAAACAAGATTGGATCTTGTTTGTGAGCATCAGTTCATTCGGTATCAAGTAAAGGTCCAGACACAAAGAGGGTGATACTTCCATGCCTCTGTGTTGGACACTGATATCAGCGACATGGGATTTACAAGTTCCAACTACAGGGTTACGTTTTCAGTTGGACTGCTTACTCCGTCTTAATTGGGGGCTACAGTGGCTTGCTAGAGCCCGCTTGTAGTCTGTGGGCCTTGGCCCACTGCCAACATAAAGACGGGCCCATCGGATCGTACACATTGAACGTCTGGACTTTAACTAGTCGGATTAAGTGTGTACTTGGAGTATACACATTTGAAGAGAGAGAGATATATTAATTATATCATATGAATCAATTGGATTGATCAAAGTTATATAATTAATATTTATTTTGGCCTTCTCATAATTAATTCAATGAATTAATTTATGGGATTATTTCCTAGGTGGAAATATTATGACATGTATAGGTTTACATGTTTGTCATTTTATGTGTGTCTAATTTAATCCATTGATTAAATTAATAGGTCAAATGAATTTTAATTTAAATGTATGTAATATGTTACATGGTATCATATATATAAACATACATGTTAAATTAAAGTTGCATTTGCATTTAATTAAATCAAAGGAATTTAAATTGGGCTTAAGGCTTAAAATGAAAAATGCCCACATTAAGTGGGATGTGTTGGCCGAAATTGTGGGCAAGGTTGGGATAAGAATGTGAGTCATTTTATGGATCAAAATGATGATGACCAATTCTTATGAACCAATAAGAAAATGGTGAGTCATTGGTTTGACCTAAGAAGTGGCAAAGTTGGACTTTGCTCCATTTGATCTTTCCTTTACTTATGGTAAGAAAGGGGAAAAGATGATGACCATTTTTCTCTTGGTGTTGGCCGAATATATGCATAAAGAAGTGAGTCATTGTTTGACTTTGAAGAAGCAAAGTGAGACTTTGCTTCTTTATGCATAATGATGAGATTTTTGGTGAGTCATTTGGATGAACCAATTAAGGGGTGATGAGTCATTAGTTTGACTAGAAAACTTGCAAAGTTGGACTTAGCAATTTAATTCATTCTCTCATCTTTTGGCCGACCACCATGTTTGTATAAGATGGGAAAAATGGTTTTTATGGATGAGGTGTGTGAAAACATTTTTGCCCACTTTGGAGAGAAATTTCTTTTGGTAAGAACTTTGAGCCCAACTTGATTACTTGTTTTATTTCTTTTGGAAAGAAATAGAGGACAACCATATTCATCTTGGGCCGCCCCTCTCTCCCTCTCTTCTTGTCATCCGAGTCGCTAGCACGGGTTTCGGTCCGAGAGCCGTTCGTGTACGTGATGTTGGAGGGAATCTACACTTGATTTCTGCAGTCTGCATCCGTCTCTTAGAGAGACTTTGTGGTGAGTTTTTGAAACCCTCCTTTTATGCTTTAAGATTTTGATTTCCACATCTTAAGCTCCTGGGCCGGATTCGAGGAAATCGACGCGTTTTTCCGCTTTTATCGGTTGGTTTCCCGTGACGAATCCCAACAGTGGTATCAGAGCGGGCTTTTGATCCGTGGAAATCTTTAACTTGGCGAATCCCGTGTTTTAAAATTGGCGATTTTTGTGGACGGGATTTATTTTTGGTTTGGGGTTTGGTGATTTTGCCCCTTGAATTTTACTTATGGAAAATTATTTGCATATGGTTTATGCTTTATGTAATTTTCTATTTGTGAATTGTTTATGGAAATTTTATTTTGCCTATAGGTTTATGCTAGATTTATTTTTCCGTTGCATGATTTTATGTCTTGGTGATTTAATTTCATGTTGCTATATTTGTTTCGGAAAAATCACGGACCGTTTCGGGTCGAAACGGGGGCAGCAGCCGCTGCCTGCGGCGCTAGGCGCCACAGGCAGCAGCTGCTGCTGGCTGCTGCTGGGCAGCAGCTGCTGCTGGGCAGCAGCTGCTGCACGCCAGCAGCAGCCGCTGCGCGGTAGCGGGGCTGCTGCTGGGCAGCAGCGCCGTGGCTGCCCCGCGCGGCGGGCCGGGCCCATTTTTGGATTTGGCGGGATTTTTTGGGCCGGGCCGGATTTAAAATTTTAAAAAAATATGCGTGTTTAAATTTTGGTAATTTTTATACGCGTGGGATTTTAAAATTTTAATTGGTTTTAAACTTGTGCATGTTTATTTTGGAAATTTTATGCGCATGTTTTATGAATGAATTTATTTTTCGTTCATGCGATATTTATTTTGGAAATAAATACGGTTAATTGAAATTGGTTCGGGTTTTCTTGGCACGATTACCCGGACGGCTAATTTTGGAATTCATGGTTTCCCAATTGGATTGGGAGCAATTTTGCCTGGGTTGGAGGCCTAAAGCCCGCACGGGTTTAGAACCATGATCGGCCAAAATTTGGCGATTTCAAAATAATGGCTATGGACATATTTGAAATGGGATTAATTCATGCATTTAACATGTTTATAAATTGTATGTATTGGATACGTGTATGTATGATTAAATGCATGAATGGATGTTTTGGGCCTTATTTATTCGGGTTGTAATATTCTTTTGGTAAATACGGCCTACGCGCCGTTTTCTTTTTATGTAATTTTATTTTATGTGATTATTATGGAATTATGTAAAGAAGAAGAAGCCGATTGGATTGACGTGCTAGAAGGATGAGGATGCAGCCCACCTGATGTCGTTCTAGTATAGGTTTACTAGAATTATATTAGGATGTAAATTTTAGCCCATAGCATTTCATTTTTTTATTTAATTATGCTTTATTTATTTACATGTGAGAATGTATGTACAAACCCTATTTCACCCGCCTATGCATCTAAGCCGTTATTAATTGAATCTAATAACCAAAAGGTAATTACTAAGTCTCTTAAAAGTGCTTCCCTCATTCATAACCTACTCGAAGTGGGGATAGGCCAGCTGTAGACCAACCCTCGTTGGATGCACTGGAGTATCGTCATTTTGTATTGGGTTGGAGTATTGGTTACTCTAACACTTGGATGGAGGTTTTGACTTAGCATGGGTAGTAGGATGTTCCTGGCCCTAAGCACAGATGGGTAAGTGCCAACAGACCCATCAAACCGAGAGTCCCTAGGTCGGGATTGGACGGCGTTCCTACCTAAAAATTGGGGTATAGTTGTTCCAGGCCCTCGTTTGGCTATATCTTGATATAATATGGATCTCGGCCCATGAGCCCAACAACTCGAGTTAATTAATAACACGATTCATTATTAATTATGATATGGGAAGAACAAGTTAAGTCCTTTATTAACACTTGTAAATTTTTCTGTGTAGAAACCAATGGCTACGAATGATACTTTATCACTGCGATCTTTCTTGGAATGGGACAAGCTTTCTGGCCGTAACTTTTGGGACTGGTCTATGAACTTAAGGAAAGTTCTAAGACAAGAGTCTAAAGAGTATGTGCTCGAAAAGCCTGTACCGGATGTGCCAAAGGGAAGTAATCCACCGGCTGCCCAGCTGGAGGAATACCTGGCACATGTAAAAGATAACCGGGATGTGACATGCCTGATGTTGGCTAGTATGGTTCCTGAATTGCAAAAGCAGTTCTTGGATCATCAGGCCTTTGCTATAATGACAACTCTTAACGAGATGTTTTATGAGCAAGCTTATCAGGAAAGGTACCTGATCCACAAGGCATTCCACAGCTGTAAGATGGGAGCCGGGACATCTGTGAGTGCACACGTGCTCAAGATGAAGGGCTATCTGGATAATTTAGCCTGTCTCGGAACTCCTATCTCACCGGGGCTGGCGGTTAGCACGATCCTGGATTCTTTACCGGATTCTTATGATCAATTCATCCTAAAATTTTACAAGCAAGGGATGGACCGTACTGTTAGTGAGCTGCATTGGATGCTTGAGCTCGTTGAACTGTCGATCAAGAAGACTCCGCCGGTACTTGAGGTTAACAAGGGGAAACCTCCTTTTGCTAAAGGCAAGGCAAAGGCCAAGGCCAAGGCTAAGGAAGCCAAGGCTAAAAAGGCTAAAGCCCAGCCCAAGGCCCGTTCCAAGGATGTCTGCTTCGGTTGCAAGCAGGCTGGACATTGGAAAAGATCGTGTCCCAAGCTTTTGGGAGAGAAAAGGAAGACGCAGGGCGTGTCTTCATCAGGTATAAATGTCATAGACATTAACCTCTGTTTCAACATCTTATGTATTGGATACTAGATGTGGTTCTCACATTTGTTGCAATGTGCAGGGACTTAAGAACAGGAGATCACTGGGATCGGGACAAGTGGACTTGCGGGTCAGAAATGGAGCAAGGGTTGCTGCCATAGAGATCAGCGGGACCAGCTTATGATGCCTAGTAGATTAGTTTTGTTACTGAAACTATGTTATTTTGTACCTGTTTTGTACAGGAATATTATTTCTGTTTCAGTTTTTGGATATTTCTGGATGTACATTTACTATTGGTAATAGTAAAAAGGGTTTATCTAGAAAAGAATTATTTTATGGAGTAGCTCTGTTAAATAATGTCTTTTATATCCCGGATAAATGAAACTAATCATGTCTATAATATACATACGTAAAGGGTTAAGGCTAACGAACTTAATCCGGTTTACCTTTGTCATTGTCATATAAACAAGAAGCGCATTTCTAGGCTTCACAGAGCTTGAATCCTAGGATAATTTGACATGGAGTCACTTGATATATGCGAGTCTTGTTTATAGGTAAAATGACTAAAGAACCTTTTGGCAAGGAGGCTAAAAGGGTTGCTAGCTTATTGGACCTAATGCATTGAGATGTATATGGACCGACAAGCATAGCAACCAGGGGTGAACATCTATACTTCATATCCTTCACAGACGATTTCATCAGAAATGGCTATGCCTATGTAATGTAATATAAGTCTGAGACCCTTGATAGGTTCAAGGGAGTAAGGAACGAAGTACAGAACTAGGCAGAAATATCCAAGCCTTTCGGTTGGACCGAGGTGGTGAGCATATATGCCTATAGTTTGACTCATTTTGAGAGAGCATGGAATAGTTCCACAACTCACTCCTCCAGGAACATCACAATGGAATGGGGTGTCCGAACAGAGGAATAGGACCCTGTTGGACATGGTCCGCTCAAACGATGAGTCATGCCTCTCTCCCTATAAGTTGCAAAGGATACGCTCTTGAGACAATGGCTCTCATTTTCAATTATACTCCGACTAAGGCTTTGGAAAAGACCCCATTTGGAATATGGACGGGCAGGGTGCCTAATGTGTCTTTCTTACGGATTTGGGGTTGTTATGCACAAGTCAAGAAATTGACTGTGAGCAAAACTAGAACCCAAAACCGACTAATGCCTGTTTGTGAGCTACCCTAGGGAAACCAAAGAGTATTACTTCTACGACCCCGCTGAGGACAAGGTGTTCATGGCGCAAAAGGGGGTCCTTCTTGAAAAGGGGTTTCTTTCCAAGAAAGACAGTGGGAGCGATATTGAACTCAGGGAAGTTCAAAGCTCAGAAACTCCGACAAAGGATAACTCGGAGACCAGGGTGAAGCTTCCAAAAGGGGAAGCACCAGCCCAGGTCACACAAGGACCTAAAAGGTCTGGTAGGGATCATCAGGAACATGGAAAACATCGGGTTTTGTTTCTAATGATTACGCTCCTTTTGTCTTGGACGAAGAGGAGCTCAAAACCTACTAGTAGGCTATAGCTAGCCCACTGTCTGCCATGGTGGTGGATTTGCAATCTATGTACGATAATCAGGTTTGGAACCTGGTTGATTCACCTCCAGGTGCTAAGGTAATAGGTGGCAAGTGGTGCTATAAGCTATAGGCCGACCATACCTTTAAGGGTGTGTATAAGAGGTTCAGTGGGAGCATAGTAACTTTCCTGGTATTATATATGGATGGCATCCTTCTGATTGGAAGCGACATACCAACACTACAAGGGAATTGTAATGGTTGTGTAAGTGCTTCGCAATGAAGGACTTAGGCGAAGCTGAGACAATCCTAGGGATCAGTATCTACAGGGTTAGATCCAATCGGCTTCTGGGCCCAAGTCAGGCCAAGTACATAGACTTCGTTCTGAAAAGATTCAGCATGGACCAGGCTAAGAAAGGTTTCTTGCCAAATGGGTCATAAGCTGAAACTTAGCAAGAAGTACTGTCCTAAAACAAGGCAGGATAGGGAGAACATGAATTGGTCCTATATGCGCTTCAGCCATGGGATCAATCATGTACTCCATGCTATGTACAAGACCTAATGTCGCCCATGTGGGTCAGGAAGAGCAGTCAGCTACTAGGTACACTGATGCAAGCTTCCAGACCAGCCAGGATGAATATAAGTCGTAGTATAGGTATATGTTCATGCTAAATGGTGGTGCTATTGTTGGAGAGGCTCCAAGTAATAGACCATCGCGGTTTCTATCACAGGAACTGAGTACATTGCAACGTGTGAAGCAGCTAGGGAAGCTGTGTGGATGAAGAAGTTTATCACAAAACTGGGGATAGTATCTACTATCCGGGAACCAGTTGATATCTTCTGTGACAACGCGGGGCTGTTGCACAAGCTATGTGCCCCGGTCACACATATACACGAAGCACGAACTCAGGGAGGTTCACCTATTGCGAGAAATCACTGAGGGGGTGACATCTCATTGCAAAGAGTGGACACCAAAGACAATGTCGCAGATCTTTTGACCAACATGCTTGGCTATGCCTATGCACGAAGGTTGTACTAGATCTATAGGGATTAGACCCATGCCTAGTAGGTACTAGTGCAAGTGGGAGATTGTTGGAAATGCCCTAGTCCCGAGGCATTGGTCCTTGTGTTTGTATAATACATTTGTACATTAATGTAAACTTTATGTATTCTACAATTTGTGTCAAGGAAATAAAGGCATTACTTTATTTATTATATGTCTTGTGCTATATGTTAAATAGAGTATCCAATGGACATATCCATATCCATGTTGTCAAGTGTGAGGCACTTGGCAGTAAGACTGTGGATAGTGAAAACGATATGACCATAAAGTCATCCGTAGTCTGTTCCAATCATGGGAATGAATGGAACCAAAGACTATCATTAGCCTGGTTGTATGGCGGTGTCTTACCGGTCATAGAACATGGAATGTCAACTAGGTTAATGGGTACATGCAAAATGGGCATGGTACTGGATTGATCCACTTAACGGGAATCTGCATGGTATAGTATCACAAATGATTCTCGCGTAGTACTTGTATAAGTCCTTTGACCGGACCATATGATGGTGCTGCATGTGAAGTGGCACACTTTGGTGTATGCCCAACGGGCCTGTAAAAGGGTGCCAAGTACGGGTACGTTCGGGTGTGTCAGTGAGCATGGCAGCACTATGGATATGCAGAAGGGAATGTCACTCAGTGATTCACTGAGACGATATCATCGGCCTCTTGAAGAATGTTACTGATAAGTGTGCGGCCGCACCCAAACAAGATTGGATCTTGTTTGTGAGCATCAGTTCATTCGGTATCAAGTAAAGGTCCAGACACAAAGAGGGTGATACTTCCATGCCTCTGTGTTGGACACTGATATCAGCGACATGGGATTTACAAGTTCCAACTACAGGGTTACGTTTTCAGTTGGACTGCTTACTCCGTCTTAATTGGGGGCTACAGTGGCTTGCTAGAGCCCGCCTGTAGTCTGTGGGCCTTGGCCCACTGCCAACATAAAGACGGGCCCATCGGATCGTACACATTGAACGTCTGGACTTTAACTAGTCGGATTAAGTGTGTACTTGGAGTATACACATTTGAAGAGAGAGAGATATATTAATTATATCATATGAATCAATTGGATTGATCAAAGTTATATAATTAATATTTATTTTGGCCTTCTCATAATTAATTCAATGAATTAATTTATGGGATTATTTCCTAGGTGGAAATATTATGACATGTATAGGTTTACATGTTTGTCATTTTATGTGTGTCTAATTTAATCCATTGATTAAATTAATAGGTCAAATGAATTTTAATTTAAATGTATGTAATATGTTACATGGTATCATATATATAAACATACATGTTAAATTAAAGTTGCATTTGCATTTAATTAAATCAAAGGAATTTAAATTGGGCTTAAGGCTTAAAATGAAAAATGCCCACATTAAGTGGGATGTGTTGGCCGAAATTGTGGGCAAGGTTGGGATAAGAATGTGAGTCATTTTATGGATCAAAATGATGATGACCAATTCTTATGAACCAATAAGAAAATGGTGAGTCATTGGTTTGACCTAAGAAGTGGCAAAGTTGGACTTTGCTCCATTTGATCTTTCCTTTACTTATGGTAAGAAAGGGGAAAAGATGATGACCATTTTTCTCTTGGTGTTGGCCAAATATATGCATAAAGAAGTGAGTCATTGTTTGACTTTGAAGAAGCAAAGTGAGACTTTGCTTCTTTATGCATAATGATGAGATTTTTGGTGAGTCATTTGGATGAACCAATTAAGGGGTGATGAGTCATTAGTTTGACTAGAAAACTTGCAAAGTTGGACTTAGCAATTTAATTCATTCTCTCATCTTTTGGCCGACCACCATGTTTGTATAAGATGGGAAAAATGGTTTTTATGGATGAGGTGTGTGAAAACATTTTTGCCCACTTTGGAGAGAAATTTCTTTTGGTAAGAACTTTGAGCCCAACTTGATTACTTGTTTTATTTCTTTTGGAAAGAAATAGAGGACAACCATATTCATCTTGGGCCGCCCCTCTCTCCCTCTCTTCTTGTCATCCAAGTCGCTAGCACGGGTTTCGGTCCGAGAGCCGTTCGTGTACATGATGTTGGAGGGAATCTACACTTGATTTCTGCAGTCTGCATCCGTCTCTTAGAGAGACTTTGTGGTGAGTTTTTGAAACCCTCCTTTTATGCTTTAAGTTTTTGATTTCCACATCTTAAGCTCCTGGGCCGGATTCGAGGAAATCGACGCGTTTTTCCGCTTTTATCGGTCTGTTTCCCGTGACGAATCCCAACACTATGTCTAATGACCGGTAAGACAACGCCATACAACCAGATTAATTATAGTCTCTAGTCCCATTCATTCACATGACTGGAACAGACTATGGATCTCTTTATGGTCATATCGTTTACCCTATCTATGGTCTTACTGCCAAGTGCATGACACTTGTCATCATGGATATGGATATGTCCATTGGATACTTCATTTAAGATATTGCACAAGATATATATAATAAATCAATTAATGCCTTTATTAATACAAAATTAGTATAATACATAAATCCAATAAATGTATAATACAAATACAAGGTCCAATGCCTCAGGACTAGGGCATATCCAACATGTACCTATATTCATGACTGACTATACAAGTACTATGGCTAGTTAAGAACTACCATATATTCGTTGAATATAAAAGTCTGTGGTTCTATTCATTCCCACGATTAGAACAGACCTGGGATAGATTTTATGATTATCAATCAATGGATACTCTGCTCATATTATAGCACAATATATAAATAAACTAGATTAATTGCCTTTATTAATGTGACACAAATAATGTATTAATACAATGAGTCTTAATGTATAATAAAAAATACAAGAATCCAATGCCCTAAGAACTAGGGCACACCAACAAGCTCTTAGAGCCAACTTTAAAATTATTGCTCCACCAAAAGAGCCAACTTCAAACCAAAGCTCCTACAGCCAACTTCAAAATTATTGCTCCACTAAGAGAGCCAACTTCAAAATTATTGCTCCGCCTAGAGCCAACTTCACAATTATTGCTCCGCCTAGAGCCAACTTCACAATTATTGCTCCACCGAGAGCCAACTTCAAACCAAAGCTCCTAGAGCTAACTTCAAAGTTATTGTTCCACCAAGAGAGCCAACTTCAATTGAAAGCTCTTAGAGCCAACTTTAAAATTATTGTTCCGCTGAAAGCCAACTTCAAAATTATTGCTCTGTCGAGAGCCAACTTTAAAATTATTGCTCCACCAAGAGACAACTTCAAAATTGTTACTCCACTGAGAGCCAACTTCACAATTATTGCTCTACTGAGAGCCGACTTCAAAATATTTGCTCTGCCGAGAGCCAACTTCAAAATTATTGCTCTACCGAGAGCCAACTTCACAATTATTGCTCCGTCACCGAGAGCCAACTTCAAACCAAAGCTCCTAGAGCCATCTTCAGAATCATTGCTCCATGAAGAGCCGAGGCACGTCCCCAGCTAGATGTTGCACCTGTTCCTCGACAAACCTAGATGTCAAGTACACTTTGTTTTCTTTTCTTACCGTGCTTTCTATCGCAAGATGAAACTCAAACTGGGCATAATAGCCTAACCATGAGTTTTGATCTCGTGAGGGGTAGCTATTGAGCATGGGTTTTCCTGACCTCTGTGATGAAAATCCTATGTCACCTGTTAGACAGACGAACGCGAGTCAGATTTGTGAATGAGCAGAATGATGCCTGGAATTTCTCAAACACTCCAAAAACCAAACAGTCCTCGATCCAAAACCCTGAGAAAGGTCCTTTGAGTGATTAGAGAGCTTAGACGAGTGTAGGAATTAGGAAAATCTATGACAACCCTGGTTAGAGCCACACGGCTGTAGTTTCACAACTGTAGTCGTGCGACTATAATACTAGAGCAGCACGGCTATAATATTACAACCGCGCTACTCTAACAAGTGATTAGGTTACTTCCTAAATAACCAGCATTAGCCTTTGACAGGGAATAGAATTCTGAAATTAAAGGGAGGAAATAGGGATTCTCTAGGTTAATAGCAGAACAAAACAGAAAAGATAAGAACAATAACACAGAAACACAAGACAAAAGAGAAACATCATTCAAGAGAGGGAAAAAGAGAGAAAGAGAAAAAAAGAATAAGAAAACTAAGGGAAAAAGAAATAAAGGGAAAACACTTGGGAAACACATTGAGCATGAGTGTTTAGGTGTTTCTCACTCGTCCAGGTGGTTCTTGGGTTTTGTTCGAATTGATTTGAGGCTCGTTTTCAAATATTCCAGGATGTTCATGAGGTTCTACGTTGATTCTAGTATCCAAATCCAATTCTGATCGTCAAATACACTAGAACATCAAAAAGGTAAACTCTGATAGGCCTCAAAGTCATAATTATTTGTTTTGTGCTGTGTTTTTTCTGTGTTTTGTAAAATTCCAAAAACTATCTTTTTGATTAAAGTCGTGCGGCTCTAACTATAGCGATACGACTGTAATCTCTTAAAACAGAGCTGAGCGGCTATACCACTATAGCCGCACTGCTGTGTTCTTCTCGGTAGAAACCCAAAGTGCCCTAAATTGACCGAATACAGTTAGTTTCCCATTTAATCATTTTGTTATGAACTATTTCGGTATAATCACATCAGTTACATTCAGAATTATGGTTTTCGAATTTCCAATAACGTTGATGTGAGATTTGGGTTTTGTTGATTTTGATTTTTGGAACCCGAGGTTCTTCGATCCAAATCGGATCCATTATCAAGCTTGAACGGACCCCCAAATTCCATAAAATTCTTAGAAATCATTAAAACGAGTTGTAACAGTATTTACAAAAGCAAAGAAAACCAATTTCGAGTTCTAAACACTATAGGCGCACGGTTGTAATGGCTACAGGCACACGGCTATAGTTCCCAGATAAAGGCAGAATCTCGAGACGACTCCCACGGACGTCATTGCATGATGCTGCCTTCAGAATCAAAATGCTTTTGATGAAGTAATTTGCATGTAATCGAGCCAAATGGTTTTTCAAAAATGTTTTCAAGCACAAAAACCTACAGGGCATTTCTAAAATAGTTCTCCAAGTCTATCGAGTAAGTCATCCGGACTTCTCGGTTAACCCCTAAATGCATGCCCCCGTTTCCTGAGATTCCCCCTTCTGTCCTGTTGTGAGTCCTATGTGTGCCTGTGATATAATTGTAGTCTGTTTTGCAGCTTTTTATTTCTTTTTATTATTTTGGATGTATTTAATAGATCAACTCGTGTATCATAGGCAGTTGTACTTTTTTAGATTTTTGTGTATAGTAGGCGGTTGTATTGGTAAGGATGAGAGTTTTTTTATCTTTTATAGGTTGTAATAAGTGGCCTCTATTATTTTTGGTTTGGTTTGGATGTAAGGTTTACTTTTCTACACTTTATTTCATGCTATTTATTTATGTCATCTAAATGAGCATAGGCTAACAATAAAAGATAAAAATGGGTAGAGAATAAGTGAGTATAATATTGTCATATGAACTTATAAATGAAAGCAAGATTGAAGTTGAATAGGTATGTTGCCCGAACCCTAAATCTTTGGTTTAGGTACGGCAGTCTAAGCTCGGTAGAGAGCTATACCAGAATTTCCCGGATGAGCTAATCCCAGTGGCGACTTTGTCACTGATCCCGAAATTTAGGTTTCAAGATCTTTAAGTAATAAAATGGGATTTGCCAAAATGTAAAAACCAGTTTTCCTAAAACTCACATTCAAATAAAAGGTTTTCTACAAAAGGATTTCTAAACAAATCAATGGTTTTCCTAAGCAAGATACAAACCCGTTTTCAAACCACAAAACAACATTCAGTTCTTCATTTCCTCGATTCGCTTTGCTGCGTTTTGCTCTAAAAAGCTTGTCAGCTCACATTAACTCAATATTTAATTGGATTGATTAATGACTTAGCATGGATTATCGCAGGTGATTGGAATGGCTAAACATACTTTCATACATATATATATACAATTGACATAAGTATAAAATATGTATATAAATAAAAAAGGCACTATGGGCCGTATTTTACAACCTAATGAATAACTAGTGAGCCTATACTAGAAATCCACTAGGTGGGCTTGCAAAATCCTCTTAGGCTTGGCACTAATGGGCTTCCTCTCTAATGGCTTAACGCAATTACAATTATATTTACAAAATATAAATTAAATAAAATTACATCAAAATAAAATAAAGCGACACACAGGCCATATTTCCCAAAATTAAATTTTACAACCCAACTTCATCTAACATCCAATAGTGCTCAAATCGACACAACCAAGCATAGAAGCATATATACACATAGTAAATATCAATTTATATACATGTATTAAAATGCATGAACATAGCAATTCCAATTTTTTTATTAGTTATGTCCAGCCATCTGTGAAATCGCAGATTCTGGCATCCATAACCGATCCTAGTCATGGACCCGAATTAGTCATCCAACTCTCAACCTGTACCAAGGGCCAATTGGACCAATTTCATTAACCAATTTAATTTTAACCAAAAAATTAAATTATGTACATGAATTTAATCACACAAGAAACCACAGGAATCCAATCGCGAAAATAAAATCATGCTAATTTTAAAACCAATTTAAAATATTCACAAAGGGTCAAAAAAAAAAAAACCCGTTCCAAATCAAGCCCGCACCCCGGGTGGAAGCAGCTACTACGTGCCGCAGCAGGTTTATTACTTGCTGTGGCAAGTAGCAGATTGCGATTCCAACTTGGCCATCCTAATTATTTTTTTTTATAATTCAAACCAGAAAATAAAAAGAAAAACATATTGGGGAAAATAATTAAAACCCCAAATCACCAAATTAGGGTTCCAAATAGAATTAAATTGAAAACCAATTTCAGTAAAATCAAATCAAACACCAAGAACCCTAATAGCAATCACTCTATTAATCAGAACATGAACCTATGCTCTGATACCACTGTAGGGAATCATCATGGGGAAAATTAAACATCAGGCAGAATACCGATTAAAAAGTTCCTTGATTCCATAGCCCAAGATTCATGTAGATTAATAGAAGGAAACCAAGAATGGAGCTAATATTAAGATAGAGACTAGCAGTCTAATGTAAAACATAAGCCAGTAATAATCTCGTAATTCCCTTGCCAACTGACATCGATATATAAGCAATATGCATGGCCTTGTCATCCTCTTATATGCTTATTTATCTCTTGATACCGAGTGGACTGAACCTAAGGAATAAGTATCCCAACTTATTCGGGCATGGCCATACACTTATTAGTCCCACTCATCTAGTGGCCAGTGATGTCATCTTAGGGACGCTGAATGGCAATTCTATCGACTTCACTATCAACATCAACATGTTCACTGGACCACCCAACATACCCATACTTGGCACCTTATTATGGGCTTATTAGGCATATATCAAAGTGTATGAGATCCCATGTTATGTTATAGTGAACATCGGGTCTAAGCATTATAACAAGACTTACTTGAGAAACACCTATGATGATCGAACCATGTGGTGTTCTCATGGTGGATCGATCCAGTACCCTACATCCCAAGATGTACCCATATCATTGAGTAACATTCCATGTCCAATGGCCGATGAGACGCTGCCATCCAGTCAAGGATATGCTAGTCTTTGGTTCTATTCATTCCCATGATTAGAACAGACTAGGGATATCTTTATGACTATAACTTTAACTCTACTAAAAGGTCTCATAACCCAATGACCCATATTGGTTTACTTTAGTGTGGTTATAATCATTGGATACTCTATTTATAAATACCATAAGATATGAATAAATAGATTCATGCCTTTATTTCAACACAAAATGTATGATACACGATATCCAAATATAAAGTATAATACAATACAAGAACCAATGCCATTTGGACTAGGGCACACCAGCATAATGAGATAGGATTTTATGGGCTCTAAGAGGTTACCTTTAACTTGTTTATCCAGATTTTTAGGAAATGATCCGCATCCATTCTTTAGAGCTTTGAATTTAGTGTAACTCATGAAAACGAATCAAAACTCACCAGGAAACCGAAATGCAGCTGTGAATAGCTTCGAATCGAGGAGCTTTACGTATGGAAAGGAGGTTTGGTGTTTTAAAGGATTGGATTTGTCTAAGGATTGGTGCTTGGAAGCATGGGGATGGTTGATAATAGAGGAGTTAAAGCTTAAGGAAAATAGTTGTAAAGAAGGAAAAAAATGTTGAAGCAGGAGATAGAGGAGCTTGAGCCGTGGGAATTGGTGAAGAGTTGGCAAGTGTGATCAATTTTCTTCTGCCTTAATCTCCTATAATACATCTTCCTTCTTCATAAGTGACATCACCTTTCAAGAAATTATTTCTTTATTCTACGCAAGTGGTCCAAATTAGCCATTTACTGCCTTAAAAGATGGGCTGTACGGCCAATCTGCCTTCCAAATTGGGCTATACGGCCTATGTTTTGGGCCGTACAACCCATCATTGAATCACAGCTGTACCCACTTTAAGCAGCTCTCTTCCATAGCCTAAACCTTAAAAATTGAGCCTTGCCTCCTCTTGAATTGGGCCGTATGGCACAACCTGCAATGATGACAATCCCTTTTTTGATTTTGACAGTTTTTGGTTTGTTTTGACATGAGTTAAAGTCTGTTCTTTTCTTTTTGAGCTAGTATTTTGAACAATTTCAAATAGATGATAATTGGAAATCATCATTATAGAGGTTGGACAAAATTCCATGGTCACAATAAGACTATTACATTAAATGAAAATTGACTAAATTCAAATGGCACAAATACACAAAATTAGAGTAAAATCAAATATACAACCACTGACTCGTACACAAATGTGTACCAATGAAGTTCGACGTGTTTGAACTCTAAAGGTTAGCAGCAAGACATGGGTTCCAAAGGTGTACACATACATGATTATGTATGAATGAATTTTGGCATATTTGAATACCTAAGGGTTAGATACAAAATGTATCTAAAAAACTTTTATCTCGTACACAAATATGCACAGAAAAAATTTAGCGTATTTGAACGCCTAAAGGTTAAGAGGTAAACGGTAAACTGATGCACAAATGTGTATGTATTAAACTCAGCTTATTTGAATACTTAAAGGTTAAAAATGCAAAACATAATGCTTATAAAATAAAGAACTTGTACATGAATATGTACAAACAGGGTTTAGTATGTTTGAATGCCTAAAGATTGAGATACCTATACAATGATAGGTGTTACTGTGTATAACCGTGCACAGACACTTGATAAACATAGGAAAGAGAATAAATGATCATGTATAAAATGATACAAAGATCAGACTTGACATATGTAGGGAATCATCACGGGAAATATTAAGTGCACTGTAAAATTCCGATTAAAATTTCCTCGATTCCATAGCCCAGGGTCGATGTGAATTAATAGAACGAAACCAAGCGAAAAGAAAATTCAGATTTTCTCACCTTAAACGTCTCCTGTAGAGACTACTATAGAAACCCAAATGCGTTTCCTCCATAATTCGGTACATGAACGGCTCTAGAATACAACTCGTGCTAGCGAACAGAAGAACAAAAACCAAGAAGAAGTTGGTAAAGAGGGATGGCTACCTTCTGTCTATGTTGGCCGAAATTCACAATGCTACGGTTAAGGAGAAATTAGTTTAAGGCCTCCTTTTATACTCCTTAGTATAATAGGGTTTTAATTAAAACTATAGGTTAAGTTTATTTGATTTTAATTGATTTAATTTGTATCATTAGAATTAAATAAATCATATTATAAAATTCTAATTGATACAATTAAATACAATTTATCAAATTAACATAGACCTAAGTTAAACTAAAATCACCCTTAATAAATAACCTATGTATTTAAATTCCAGCAAGGAAAATTTTTTTAATTAATTATTTAAATATAATTGAATTAAATATGACATAACCTAGTGTTAATAACTCAATTAATTTGGTTTCCATTCCGTTTCTGATTTGTCAATGTTCAGTCATTCTATGTGTATGATCTTATGAGTCCATCTTTGTGTTGGCAGTCGGCCCAAGGCCCACAGACTGTAAGTGGGTTCTAGTAAACCTTTACAACCCCCAATTAAGACGAAGAATGGAAGTCTAGGGTTCAAGATAACCCAGTAGTGATCTTGTATATCCCTTGCCAGCTAACATCGATATATAAGCAAGAGGCATGGCTTCATCATTTTCTTATATGCTTATTTATTCCTTGATACCGAGTGGACTGAACATTATGAATATCCCAACTTATTCGAGTATGGCTATACACTTGTCAGTCTCACTCATCAAGTGGCCAGCGATATCATCTCACGGGTGCTGAATGGCAATTCCATCTACTTCACTATCAACGTCAACATGTTCACTGGCCCATCCAACATACCCATACTTGGCAACCTGTTACAGGGCCATTAGGTGTATATCACAACATATGAGATCCCATGTTATGTTACAGTGAGTATCTGGTCTAATGATATAAGAAACACCTATGACATCAGACCACGTGGTGTTCTCGTGGCAAATCGATCCAGTACCATGTAACCTATCATGTACTCATATTCTTGACTGACATCCATGTCTAATAGCTGATGAGACATTGCCATCCAGTCAAGGATATGCTGGTCTTTAGTTCCATTCATTCCCATGATTAGAATAGACTAGGGATGTCTTTATGAGTATAACTTTAACATTACTATAAGGTTTAATAATCCAATGACCTACATTGGTTTACTTTAGTACGTTGCTCGCTTTACAAATCTCTTACTTAGCTTTTAATAATAATTTTAATAATAATTCCATTCAGAGATTAGTGCTCGCAAGTATACAAATCGCAATGAAGTAATAAAAGATATCGATTCCACGAGGAATAAGTATGTACACTTTTAGTTTGTTTTTCTTTGTGTTTATAGAGTATCGGATTATAAAGTGATATGGAGAATTGGGTAAATGGCAAGTCAAATCAATTAAAGTACTAGTTATGAGTTGAGTTGTTGTTTAATATCTAGTTACATAAATATACAAGCATTTTACCTTAGATATTCGTTGCACATGCATTAATTATCTATTCAATTCCTATGATAAGAGTATGTCGGATAAGTTCTATTTCAACGGGCATGTCTAGAAATAGATTTTATTCAATAACTCATATATAAATTATCGAATACCTTTGCCAAAATAACTAAAGGTCTTAACATACAATAGCCAAGCTATATCAAGATGATCTCCAATTAATTTAACAAAGTTAAGCAAAATAATCATGTTCATAATTTATTCTATCTTATTAACTAAATAAGACAAAGTAAAATGCGAACTTCTTTATATCCTATTATGAATCACAATACATACTTGGCATTAGTCATGCAATGTAAAATAAGAAATAAAAACATACTTGGCGTTAGTCATGCAATGTAAAACAAGAAATCAAAACATACTTGGCGTTAGTCATGCAATGAAGAGTAAGATATAAGAAAACTTATCGATATTGATCTCGTAAATATTCAATACAAATACAAGTGTGACGCTCTCATAAAGGAAAAGCATAAGAATAGACTTAAGAAAGCGATAGTATTCCCGCCTGTCACACAAGAAACACTCTCTCACACCTATAGGTATATTGTATCCTCGAGGGTATCTTTTCTCTATATAGCGACAATACTTGATTCAAGGACCTTGGCGTTAGGATCTCGTTTATGTATACTAAATACTATAGCAACACTCCAACTCTTTAGACACTTTATTTTTTCTAACATTATATACTACAAGTATCTTCCATTTCGCCGGTTTTCTCCCTTTAGCATCCCATTAGGGGCACACCCTGCAATTTGGAAGTCCTTCACTATTTATAAGCATTGAAGCATTGTGTCTCTTTATGAAAGATTGTGTTGGTTCATTGAATAGTTGTGTCTCTTTGTAAAGTTGTGTTGGTTCATTGAACAGTTATGTCTCTTGAATACTATTGGTTCTTCTTGGAAAGTTGTGTCCTTTCATAAAGAGTTGTATCTGTTCATGAGGGGTTCTGTCTTTTCATGAAGGGTTGTATCTTTTCATGAAGGGTTATGTCTTTTCATAGTGGCGGTTGAAGTTCCGAACTATACAATTGAATAACTTCTGTTGAGTGCGTGTCACAATCGTGACTGAGTGTCGCGGTCGTGATTCACACGGGTTTCTTTGTAAACTGCTGAAGTCAAAGTCTGCCTATGTGCTAGGTCATGACCATGATATTCATCAAGCTCGTGATCTGTCTCTTTCCTTTATTTTCTTCGTTTTTGCTTCCTTTTATAGCTAAATTCTACATATTTGCATATCAGTCTTTAAAACTGTAAATCATCAAAAACAAGCAATACCAACGTGAAATCTAAAATATAATAAGTAAAAACATCACAAACTCCTTATAGATTATATCATATATAAGTGCCTTTTTAGCACTTATCAACAGTTATAATCAATGGATACTTTATTTATAAATAGCACAAGATATGAATAAATAGATTCATGCCGTTATTTCAACACAAAATGTATAATACAAAATATTCAAGTATAAAGTATAATATAATGCAAGAACCAATGCCATTTGGACTAGGGCACACCAGCAGCATAATGCCTAATACAAATGACACACAATGCATATGGCTACATGAAGAGGAGTGTAAATGACATTCAAATGATTTTATAAATGCATGTTTTGGTAAAATGCATGACATACAATAAATATGGTTGCATAAAAGAGATTAATGAAAATGAATAGATAATGCACATTTATAATTTGAATGAATTATGGTTTAAAATTATTATGAAAATGTGATTTAAATGAATAATCTATGAATGATTATGAAAATTTTTATGATTTCTTGCCAAAGGAACAAATGTTTAGCGCATGGAAAGGATGCGCACCCTTTTGATGTTATATCTCTATGTTGGTAGACACAAATCTTTCCTAGGAATTGATTTATTTACTACCAACAAAGGGTGATAAAAATGCATCTGTCAAAGTAACCAATGCAATTTATATTTTGGTTATCATAAGGAAAGTTGCTATTACGACCTATATGGGTTTAGGTCAAAGTCCAAAGGTTAACATCCAAGTTCCCATAGCAGAATATACTCCTCACTTCTCCCCACTCAAGGGTCCAAACGAAGGGTTTCGTACTAGGCCATGAGTGATACACTATATCTGTGTCCCTATGAGCTTTCAGTCTTTTGTCTATAATTCAATAGTGTATCGGGGTTAAGAAAGGAATTTTGAGAATGTGTGTGTATAAGTGTCCGTGATATGATGAAATAAAAGGCATTGAGATAAAAAATATTAAAATATTTTGAATCAAGAATTTTCAATGTCTGTAAATTTTGATTTTAAAAATAAAAAATTCACAACAGAGTCGCCACTGTGAGCGGATGATCCTTTTGACAGGTTTACGGGTCATGAGACTGGGTTGGGGGTTTTAATGAACATGAATATAGGTTTTTAAAATAGCAAGAAAGTGAACAAAATCGATCAATTTCACTAAAAGTGACAACAGTCACCACCCGATTCAGGTCAACTAGGAAATTGCGATATAGCCAAAACGAGTAGGAATCACTATACCTCTTAGTCAAATATCAGGGAAAGAACAACTCACATATTTCTTCTTGATTCAAAACATTATATTAATAATTTCATCTCAATGCCTTTTATGATTCTATGGTTTATTTTAATTTATTTACATGCTCGCACAAGAAATAAATGAATTCTAGAATATAAATAGATTTGATTGTTGGTGTATGCCCTAGTCCCTGGATGTTGTACTATGTTACTTATGTATGGAAATACATTTTCTTCACATTAATGAAAGGCATAATCATAGTTATTGAATTTCTTGTGGAACTAATAAATATAGAGAATCCATAAACTGATGTTCTCATGTTCGTCAGGAGCATGTACTGGACAAGTAAGACCGTGAATTTACAGAACAGAGTTTATAATTTATCCCTGGTTTGTTATGATCATGGGAATGATTATAACCAAAGACAAGTATGTTCCTTGTGTGATGGGTGGTGTCTTAGTGACCATAGGACTTGGAAAGTCAATTAAGGACATAGGTACATGTTAGTGAATAGTGTACTTAACGGTCCTAAATAGGCTAGCTACAACACTAGAAGGGGGTGAATAGTACTATATATCAAATCAAAATTTACACAAAATAATTTAGGAAATTCTTTTTGATGAAAAAAATTTTCTTTCAACAAACACAATTTTTACAAAATGCGAAAATGATAAAATAGTAAAACTTGTGAATATAAATTTGCTTAAGTAAATAAAAAGGGCTTCAAATAATAATGCTATTAAATAAAATTACAGAAGATTAAATAGCAATAAATTTAAAAAGTATAGGGATAGAGAATTGAATACACCATGATTTGTACTGGTTCAACCCAACCAGTCTACATCAAGTTCCCAGGCCAACCACTTGAGATTTCCCATTGACATTTCTTTTACGGGTAAGAAACAAGCCTATGTTACTTTTTATGAGTTCACATAACAAACTCAATACTTTTGTAGGATGAGTATCATACCAAGCTTATCCCCATGCTTTTTTCAAAGCTCAAGCACCAAACTTTTACAAACTTTGTTGATCACACTATCAACAAAGTAAGCCCCTACACACAACCTTGTGTGAAAATACAATTCCCTTGAATGAATATTTGAATAATAAAGATGAAGTTTTTCTATCTTAGTTTGCTCTTTCAAAGAATTATGGAAGACATGAATAAAACTGATTTTACGTGTGAATATTGCCAAGTCTCCCACCTTGCTAACTCAATCTTTCTTCCTTCTATAGGTGATGAAAAAGCTCATTAGAAGATGAAATGGCCATTAGAAATAGCTCCTGAAAGGATTATGGTCATTGCATTGAGGTTATAAATGGACTATAGTTGTTAGGATGACCTCTTGAAGAAGATATAGCCGTTGGGGCTCTTGAAGCAAAATATGGTCATTGGTTTCTAGGTCTTGAACATATTATAGTTGTTGCTTTTAACTCATAAGCAAGATGTAGCCTTTGGAGAGTTTGAGTTCATGTAATAAGTTAATACTTGTAGCTTTTGAAGTAATTTCCACCTTTCGAATCAATAAAGCTTGTATCTCTTGAATCAAATCTTACCTTTTAAAGATAGTATAGTTGTTGATAGGTTTTGAAGGTCATAACTCAAGCTTTCTTAGCTTATAAATCAATGATTACATTTTGATCAATAATGAGTTTAATTATGAATAAGCTTTCATCAGCCTATTGATAAGGTCGGTTTTTAACCTTATCTTTTAGGTAATTTCTTTGTTCGAACGACAATTTTTAGAGTCTTTTGTGTGAATGTTTGTGTGGTTTTTCAATATTTTGTGATTTTTTATGTTTTGGATAGATTTTTATAACTTTTAGTATTTTTCGTGTTTTCTAGGGTTGTTTTTGTAATTTTTGATAATTTGTCGTTTTTATGGTCCGTGGCGTTGGTGCGTTTATGTTTCTTTATGCTTGTTTTGGACAGGTATTATGACCCAGACCGGAAGTTGGAGCATAGGCGGCGAAGACGAGTTCGAAGTGCTAAAAATAAGGGTGGCACGGCGTGCCACAATTAGGGCACGGCGTGCCAATCTGGCGTGCCAATAGGAGCAGTCCAGTGGAGTGGCACGAAAACGTGCCACTCAGATCAGCATGGCGTGCCAACCCCAAAATCACACGGCACGGCGTGCCAACTCCAGCAGCACGGTGTGCCGCCTTCAATTCTGCACAGCACGACGTGCCGCTTCCACCAGCATGGCGTGCCGACCCCCGAAACCTGCTGTTGCCCTACTTTCATCTCTTCTTTTTCCTGGTTTTAACCTAGCCGTATAAATAGGTTATTTTCTATGTTTGAAAGGATCTTTTTCTAGTCTTTTTGAGTGAGAGCAGAAACTTGTAGTGAGGTTTTTGAGCTTGAACTATTTGATTTCTTTGAGTTTTGAACCATTGATTGATTGTAGTTTTGCATAGAATCTTCCCCTTTTGCGACGTTCTTGGTTCCGACTTGAGTTCGTCTATAGAGGTACACCCCAAGCATCTTCACACCGTCGGAATCCGGTTAATCGGACCAAAAGGGCATAAGTTTTTCTTCTTCTCTTTTGTAATTTGATTAAGTTAGGTTTGATTCCGCAAATCGATTATGTTTGGTTGTAAACACTGAATTCGTTCATCTTTCTTGATTAATACAATTGTTGCAAGTTAATTTCAATTTTTATTCCTTTTCTTTATGTAATTTCTTTAATGAATGTCTAGTCTCATAAGATCTTAATTTATTAAAGTTCATATTTGTGGCATTACCTAGATTGACACCTAGGAAACCATTAGTATTGACGACACTGTGGAACTTACATGCCCCTATTTTCTGAGCTTTAGAATTAGACCGCCTCTAAACAAGGGAAATCGGCTAAGGACCTAAAATATCTAGATACGCTAGGTTGTATTATCGAAAGAGCATAATTAAGGGTTAATTGTTGAGTTAAATTCATCTTTTGTAATTAATTGATAAAGCCATCCCCATTAGCATTCATAGGACGGTAAACCGCCAATTGATAACACAAAACTCAAGTGCAAAGTAAGCTAGAATAGATCAACTAGGAGTAGGATAGTTTAGTGGTTAATATGATCAACCCAAAAGTGCATTTCGCCTAGGACACGCAAGGAACCCGAGTAGTTTAGTGTTTGCAGAATATTCTTTTCTCTGTGGGATCGATACCTGGACCAACCAGAATTATTACTTGTCAACGATAGGTACACTGCCTTAGTTGTGCGTTTCTAGGTTTAGTTTTACTACTACACCTAGGAACCATCAAGTTTTTGGCACCGTTGCCGGGGAAATTTATATTTCTGCATCATTTAGCAAAAGGTCTATTTGCTGATCTAGGCAACATTTCTGTGCATATAGTTAAATAATTTTTCTTTTCTGTGAATATTTATTACAATTTAGTTTTCTTTAATTTCCGTGTGTGTGTGTTTTCTAGATTATGCGAACTCGCTCTCAGCATCCTGAGCTTTTACCTTATAACCCTAAAATTAAACGTTTGTGTAGCAGGAACCGTAGAGTACACCAAGAGCAGATTGTTCAAATGGAGCATCAGCAGCATGATGACGAGGAGAGACAACTCCCGGAAAGAGTTGAGCAAGAGCAACTCCGGCGAGAGCGGGAGGAGTTTGACAGAAGGAGGGGTGGTGATAGAGATAACATGGTCATGACTGACCTAATGGCTCCACATCGGCCCCGGAACAGATCCGGAGTGGTTATCCTAGCCATCACTACCAATCAATTTGAGTTGAAGTCCAGTATGATCCATTTGATCCAAGGGAACGGACTATTCAGTGGCGGAATAAGTGACAACCCCAATGACCACTTAGACCGGTTTCTCATGGTGGCCGATACAGTCCGAATCGGTGGGGTGCCCCAAGATGCTGTGCGGTTGAAGCTGTTCCCCTTTTCACTATGCGGGGGAGCAATGGAATGGTACAAATCCTTGAGGCCCGGATCAGTGACATCATGGGACCAATTGGAAGAGCAACTCTTAACATACTACTTCCCACCATCAAAGACGGTTCAGCTAAGGAGCGAGATCATGGGTTTCCAGCAATTTGGGACGGAGACTCTTAATGAAGCATGGCAGAGATTCCAACGGTTATTGCGGAATTGCCCCCACCATGACATGCCGCGTTTCACTCAGGTAAGCACGTTTTATCATGGTTTGACACCAGCTAACCGTGCCATTATTGATTCTTCTGCAGGTGGGGACATTTTTAAGAAGACTGCTACACAAGCCGAGGAGTTGATTACGGAGCTAACTAGAAAGAGTACCTTATGGCAGTCGGACACGCCAACCAGGAATGAGGTTCGAGCTGCAGATTTGGGACGCTAAGATGCAGCTATGGACCATGTAAACAAGAAGTTGGACCTGTTGATGTCCCGCCTGAATTTAAATGGGCCACAATACCAGCCGGTGTTGTGTGTATCATGTGGAGCGGAGCATCCCGGGCAAGATTGTGAATTGGGCGACCCATTCGCTCAATCGTCCGAAAACGTAAGTTTTGTAGGAGGAAACCAAAGGTACAATAACTCTAACTCTTATTCACAAAACTTCAATAATAATAATAATTACGGAAGAAGGTATCAACACCCGAACATGTCCTATAGTAACAACCAAAATGTGTTGAGACCCCCTTCTGGATTCCATTATGAGCACCGTGAGCAGGGGTTAGGTAAGGCCCCATTTATTCCTAATGATCAATCTCCACAGCAGCCTCAACAGTCTAAGCAAGATGAGACGGTTTTGTAGTTACTAAAAGACATCTCGTCTCGGCTTGCTGATAATGAAGCGTATTGTAGGGATTTGGGTAAACAGGTGGCTCAATTGAGTAGGGAGAGGCAGGAAAGACCTCAAGGAGCACTTCCGAGTAGAACTAAACAAAACCCTAAGGGTAATCAACGGGAGACGGCTCAGGTTATAACCCTACGAAGCGGTAGGCAAGTGGAGGACCGGGTGCAAAACGCTGATATCCCATCCCAACCTACCGAGGTAAGTGAAGAGTCGGGAGAGGTAAGCAACCCCGACTCGATTTCTGAACCCGAACCTAGCATAAATGAAAAAGGGAAAATTCCTGACCCAGTGAGAGCCTATGTGCCTAAACTTCCTTATCCTCAAAGGGAGAAGAAAGATAAACTGGAGTAGAAATATTCCCAATTCCTGGAGATTTTTAAGAAGTTAGAGTTTAACATGCCATTGATTGAGGCTCTCTAAGAGATGCCCTCTTATGCTAAATTTTTTAAAGAACTTCTTGCAGGAAAAAGAAAGCTGGGCGAGGACGAAGTGGTGGCTTTGACAGAGGAATGTTCAGCAATTATCACTAACAAACTCCCACCTAAGCTCAAAGATAGGGGCAGTTTCACTATTCCATGCCGGATAGGAAACTTGGAGATTGCCAATGCCCTGTGTGACTTAGGTGCGAGTATAAATTTGATGCCTCTGTCGTTTTTCAGGAGACTCGGATTGGGAAACCCAAAGCCAACCAATATGACCCTCCAATTGGCGGATAGATCCCTCACGAGACCAAAGGGGGTAGTCGAAGATGTGTTAGTAAAGGTGGACAAGTTTATCTTCCCTGCGGACTTTGTGGTAATGGATATGGAGGAAGATAGCTCGGTGCCCCTTCTACTTGGAAGACCTTTTCTCGCAACCGGTAGGACTTTGATAGATGTCCAGGAAGGTAAGATCATTCTTAGGTTGCATAACGAGGAGGTAAACTTCAATGTCTATAATTCAATGAAATATCCATTAGATGTTGAAAATTGTAACTTTATGGACTCCTTTTGTCCTATTGATGCTTGTGTGGTTGAGAATTTGTGCAGTGAACTAGATTGCATCATAGGAGAAGGTCTAGGTGAAAGTGAGGCAAATGAAGTGATTAGTGAGGAATGTTCATGGGTGAAGGGACGGTTTGATAAGCTGGAGCGTGAAGTCAAACCAGCACCTAAATCCTCATTGGAGGAACCTCCATCATTGGAGCTCAAAACCCTTCCCCCTAACCTTAAATATGTTTTTCTACATCCTCCAAAGGACTTACCCGTTGTAATCTCTTCTTTGTTAACATGAGAGGAGGAGGACAAGCTGCTAGAGGTGCTAAGGAAGCACAAAGGAGCATTTGGGTGGACAATCCACGACATCAAGGGAATAAGTCCGACGTTTTGCACACATAGAATTTTTCTAGAAGATGAGGTAAAACCGTGTGCACAGCCTCAGCGTCGGTTGAACCCCAACATGAAGGAAGTGGTAAGAACCGAGGTGATAAAACTCCTCGACGCAGGTATCATCTTCCCTATTTCTGATAGTCAGTGGGTGAGTCCGGTCCAATGTGTGCCTAAGAAAGGGGGCACGACGGTAGTGAAAAATGATAAAGGGGAACTAATCCCTACTAGAGCTGTCACGGGTTGGCGTATGTGTATTGATTATAGGAAGTTGAATGACGCCACCCGGAAAGATCATTTTCCATTACCATTTATTGATCAAATGTTAGAAAGGATGGCTGGACACGAATATTTTTGTACTTTAGATGGGCTATCTGGTTATATGCAAATTCCAGTGGACCCTCTCGATCAAGAGAAAACCACGTTTACGTGTCCATACGGGACATTTGCATATAGGCGGATGCCTTTTCGATTATGTAATGCCCCAGCTACCTTTCAAAGATGCATGCTAGCCATTTTTGCTGATATGATTAAGGATTTTATGGAAGTCTTTATGGATGATTTTTCTATTGTTGGTCATACGTTTGAGTCATGTTTGGGGAATTTGGACCAGGTGCTTCAGAGATGTGAAGACACCAATTTAGCACTTAGTTGGGAGAAGTGTCAATTCACGGTCCGTGATTGCATTGTCTTAGGGCATAAGGTGTCGAGAAAGGGAATCGAGGTCGACCCGGCCAAGATTGAGGTAATTGAGAAACTGCCTCCCCCAAGTTCGGTTAAGTTAGTTAGGAGTTTCTTGGGACATGCGGGCTTTTATAGGCGTTTTGTGAAAAATTTTTCTAAGATTGCTAAGCCGTTGACTGAGTTACTCTTAAAGGATGCCCCATTTAATTTCAATGATGAATGTATGTATGCTTTTAATTTGCTTAAACGGAAATTGATTGAGGCACCGGTTATGGTGAGTCGGAATTGGGAAATCCCTTTTGAACTTATGTGCGATGCAAGTGACAATGCTGTTGGGGCATGTTTAGGCTAGAGGGTGAACAAAATTTTTCACCCAATTTATTATGCTAGTAAGACATTAAACGGTGCTCAGATGAATTATACCATGACTGAGAAAGAATTACTAGCTGTTGTGTTTGCTTTTGATAAGTTCAGGTCTTACTTGGTCTTATCAAAAGTCATTGTGTATACTGACCATGCTGCTCTTAAGTATTTGTTGGCTAAACAGGATGTAAAGCCCAGATTGATTCGATGGATTCTACTCCTCCAGGAGTTTGATATGGAGATTAAGGATAAGAAGGGAGTAGAGAACGTAGTGGCCGACCATTTGTCAAGACTACCAAGTGAAGGATCCGTATCCTCTCCGGAAGCGAACATTCGTGACACATTCCCCGATGAACAGTTGTGTGGGGTAACTTCTATACCATGGTTTGTGGACATCGCAAACTTCAAAGTCGGTAACATTCTTCCACCTAACCTTTCACATGCACAGAGGCGTAAATTCTTTCATGATGCTAAGGATTATTTTTGGGATGACCCTTATCTTTTTAGATTATGTGCTGATAGTGTGATTAGGCGGTGTGTTGCTTATGAGGAGTTCCCTCCATTATTGAAATGTGTCATGATAGAGAAGCGGGTGGCCATTTTGGACCCGATAGAACTGTAGGAAAAATCTTATCTAGTGGGTTTTATTGGCCAACCATGAAACAGGATGTCATTGGTTATATTCGAGCCTGTGATGCGTGTCAAAGGACGGGAAATATCTCCCAAAAGAATGAAATGCTCCAACAGGGTATCCTGGTGTGTGAACTTTTTGATGTTTGGGGCATAGATTTCATGGGACCCTTCCCAATATCTCATAACAACCAATACATTCTTGTGGCGGTTGAGTATGTGTCTAAATGGGTAGAGGCTATCGCTTTACCAACCAACGATGCAAGGGTAGTTGTCAGGTTTCTAAAGAAAAACATTCTTACAAGGTTCAGAACCCCAAGAGCTATCATCAGTGACGGGGGTTCCCATTTTTGTAATAGGCAATTCGACAATCTTTTGCACAAATATGGGGTTAAGCATAAGGTAGCAACTCCTTACCATCCTCAGACGAGTGGGCAAGTTGAGGTTTTGAATAGGGAACTAAAGCGCATCTTAGAAAAAACGGTAAGTGCATCTAGGAAAGACTGGAGTTTAAGGTTAGACGATGCATTATGGGCATATAGGACTGCTTTTAAGACACCTATAGGGATGTCCCCTTACCATTTGGTCTTCGGTAAATCCTGTCATCTACCGGTAGAACTAGAGCACAAGGCATATTGGGCTTTAAAATTTCTTAACTTTGATATGCAAGCTACAGGTGAGCTTTGATTAAGGCAACTCATGGAGCTAGATGAGCTTCGGTTGAGCTCGTATGAGAATGCCAAGATTTACAAGGAGAGGACCAAGAAATGGCATGACCAGCATGTAATAAAGAAAGGTTTCAACCAAGGAGAGTTGGTGCTCTTGTATAACTCCCGGTTGAAACTCTTTCCGGGCAAACTGCGAAGTCGATGGACGGGACCGTTTACCGTGCATAAGGTTTACCTTTCCAGGATGGTGGAAATTGAAACCCCGGAGGGAATTCAACAAGTAAACAGGCACCGGTTGAAGCCATACGTCAGTGGAGGAATAAAGGAGGAGAAGCAAGTCTTACTCCTTCGCGATGTGTAATGCTAAATCGCGGACGTAGGAGTCGAGCTATTCCGACTATAAACATAGCACTGAGGTACGTATACCTCCCGTATACATTAGTTTTCACGTTAATATGTTTTTGTGTGTTTTTGTGTGTAGGATTAGGTACTTAAGCAAGTTAATCGAAAATCGTAATCAAAATGTAGAAAAAAAAGCAACAGTTGGCAGAATTCAGGGTGGCACGCCGTGTCACTAAGCAGCATGTCGTGACAAAGTGAAATTGGGTGTAGCACGTGGCGTGCCAAAGTGGCACGAAATCGTGCCAGGATGCTGTTCCGGAAGAAAATTGTGCATAAGTAGACAGCACGCCGTGCCAGATTCAGCACGCCGTGCCAAGGTAATTGTATGCAGGGCGGCACGACGTGTCACTTCAGCACGCCGGTGTGCCGTTGTTCTGTTCGGCAAGAGGTTTGTGCATAAAATGGAGCACGCCGTGCCAATCACAGTTCTGAAGGGCGGCACGACGTGCCAATATGGCACGCCAACGTGCCGTCCCTCTGTTCCTAAAGTGAATTGTGAAAAAAAGACCAGCACGCCGTGTCAAAACTTCAGCACGCCGTGCCACAAATTCAAAATTCAAGGCAGCACGTCGTGCCAAGACAGCACGTCGGCGTGCCATCACGCTGTTTCCAGGTACTTGTTTTTGACCCGCTCAGCACGCCGTGCTGAGTGTTTGGCATGGCGTGCCGAGCGTTTAAATTTTGAATTCCAAGGGTTATTCCACCGCCTATTTAATGCTCTTTCCACCTTCCCCCCTTCTCATAACCGACCACTTCTTCTTCTTCTCCTTCCTCTCTCTCACTCTCTCTCACCCTCTCACTTTCTCTCTCCCCTTTTCACTCTCTCTCTCTAGAATCCCTTCTCTCTTTCTCCTTCTCTATTCTTCTTCTTCTTCCTTTCTTTCTCTCCTTCTCCCTATCCCCTCTTACTCTCCTTTCCTTCTCTATTCTTCTTCTTCTCCATCTCACCCCTTTTCCTCCACTATTTTGCCTTAGGGTTTTATTTTGCTTCAATTTCCTTGAAACCAGGTATGAATTCTTGCTTTATTCTTTCTTTTATTTATTATTACTATGATTGTTGTTCTTTTCCTCATTTTGGTTTTGATGGATTGACTGCTTAATAGGGTTTATTTTACTTTCTTTTTCTTTTTTTTTTGTGGTTTGTATCTTTGACAGTAGATGTTCTTTGGCTTTGTGTTCTTTTGTTTTTGAGTCTTGTTTTATTTTTATGGTTTTGCAATTGTAGGATGAAGAAGAAAACCATCGCCGATCAGAGACACGGTTCGTCTCGTCTACCCATGGAACCGTCACCGGAGCCGGTGCCACGTGACGAATTGCCCACCAACCAATTGATGGCCCCGCTGACAAATCTCTCAAGGAAATACAAATGTCACTTTCCTTTACTTTCGGACGATGAAGGTAAGAAGTACAAAACTTTATTCCCTTTAGAGAGCACTCCCTTTTGCACTTTCGATTGGCAATTTCTCTTTGTACAAGATAGGTCGGAGGGAGTAAAAGCTAAATTGACTAGTTTAGGGTGGTACGAATTTGTGAAATCTAATCCTCCAGTCTTTAGGGAGTTAAACCTAGAATTCTACTCCACCTTGAGTTTTAAAACCAACCCGGATACGGGCCTTAGAAGCATGACCTTCCGCCTCTTTGGCACTGAGCGGACTTTGGATATTGATGGCCTTAGGGCTTGCATAGGGATTGACGGGAATGGTTATAAATGGCCCGAAAATTTGGATGCCAAGAAATTTTGGCGCTTGATAGGGCAAGGGGTATACCAACCTCGGTTTGCCAAAACTTCCCAAATCCATGACCCTGTTTTGTAATTAGTTCATAAATTTGTATGTTTTAATTTTTCAGGAAAAACTGAGAGCAACCGGGTTAATGCATTTGAACTATTGATCCTGTGGCATATGCATAGTGAAATTAAGGTGCATTTGGGCTTCTTTGTCATGGAAGCTTTATACAATCACCACAACCGAGCTAAGTCCGAACTAGGGTTAGGACATATTGTGACTTGTATTACATGTTTTTTTCAAAGTAATACTTGTTATAGGAACCTCGAGAGCATTCTTCCCAAGAAGCTTTCGAAGGGAATCTTGTCTTATTCCCAGGTTGGGGCAGCTACAGGTCCTTCAAGTGCAGGAGGTTCAAGTCGGGGAAAGGCCCCTATGGAAGTAGACGAGGAGGAAGAGAGTGAGGAAGGAGAGGACAGCGAGGAGGACGCGGAGAATGTATCGGTGGGGGTAGATTTTATGGGGCGGATTGAAGGACGGTTGGATGGCATAATTGAGCAATTGGAAAGCTTAACCGTCCATCAGGTTCTGCTTGAGCAGCAGCTGAACGCGCGCCTTGATCGGCAAGCAGCTCAGTTCACCAACGTCGAGGCGTTCGCCTCCCGCTTCTGTGCCGCCCAAGGGTGGCCGTACCCGCTGCCACCACCACCAGCTCCCGATATGTGAGGTAACCCTTTTCCTTTCCCATTTAGTTTGCTTCTTCTTCCATTGCACTTTTGGAAGTAAGTGCAATCTAAGTGTGGGGTGGGTAAAGGGACTTCTCCCTTTCTTTTTCTTCTTCTTATATTGCACTTTTTGATTGTTTGTTGGTGTTTGTTGGTGTTTTTGCATGATTGGATGTTTTGCTTTGGTTTTTGGTTAGATTTAGGCTTTACTTTTCAATGCATGTGAAGTTGGTTTTGGTTGTTTTTGGTTTGTTAGTATTTTTAGGTTGCTTATGTGTCAATTGCCGTTTGAATAACATTGCTTAATCCACCCTCGAACCTAAGTCTCTGTGCTTGGATTAATAGCAATTGGCTAGGGATATTAGGAGTTGTTTGCAAGTCATTAGCTTGTTTGTGCGTGGTTTGTGATTCTTGATGGTAACCATTGGTTAGATTTGTCATTTAGGTTGCATTAGGGAATTAGTCCTCTGCCCCTACTTGCATGATTGAGCTAGGATTACGCCTTGGAACATTGCTTGAGTCACACGACCTAGCATACAAACCCTAATACACTTGTGAGAATTTGAGCCTTTAGAACCATTTCACATCGGTTCTATTTCTTTGTGAGGGTAAAAACAATCGTGGCACACTAGATCGTAGAACCCGGTGTTGTTTTGCACTTGGCATCGAGAGCTTAATATGTGGAGACCCTTAGGATTAACCCCTTGACTTAAATAACCCTAACCCTAACTACTAATTCATCCCTTAGATCACCCATAGCCACTAAATTAACCTTTTTGACTTAAAAAAACCTTCACCAAGCCAACTCTATAATCCTAACTTTTTACCATTTCACTTTGATTTTCCTTTCTTACCCTCCTCTCCTAAATCAAGTAATTGGCTAAGTTGTTCATTCATTTTGGGGTCAATCACCATTTGCATTTCAACTCTTTCATATCTAGTCCTATGGAAAAATTGTGTTTCAAAAAAAAATATATAAAAAAATAAATAATAAAAAATAATAAAATAATAATAAAAAAAAACAAAAAACAAAAAACAAAAAAAATCCAAATAGAGTCAATGTGTTTGTTCGGTTTCTTTTTGTAAAACTCGGAGTTTGTAAACGCCTGTCTTGGTTGTCCGGTTTGCATCTTTAAGCCGGTATTTATGTTCCATGTCTTGTAATTTTTCATTGGTTGAATAAAGGATTAGGGCGATCATCTAATTGCCTTGACCCATGTCTTGTAATTTTTGTTTTTGTTTTCCCATTAAGTTGTGTTTCGGCCATTGGGTGTGGATAAGGCCTTCTTGTTGTCAAGTTAATATAAAAAAAAAAAAAAAAATTTAGTAAAGCAAACACTCTTAGGACTAGCTTTGAGTTGAAAGTTGCATAACCCGTCTTTAGTACTTAGTCAATTTGTACATTTTACGTGATTTGTAGGAGTTGTATGCATAAAATTTCCCCTATCAAACCTACCCTAAGCCGTAACATTACAAGCCCCAGGTTCTCTGATTTTGCTCCTTGACCAATGACTTCACCGGGATTGCCATTAGTTCGCTATGTGATGTGTGCCATTGTTTGTTTTTGTGTGCTCATCCGCCTTGCCTTGAACTTGAGCGTTGGAGTGACATCTTGTGAGGTGCTTTATGGTCGTATAAACTCTGTTTGTTCCTCGCCCTTTGACTAGCTAAATTGTGTTGGGTTTGGGTATTGAGTGGTTTTGAACCTGGTGCACCTAATGTCATTTCGAAGGTGATGCTTTACTTTCTTGAGTTTACGAATCTCGTACGGTTAAACCCTTAGTTGGATTTGCAAGTGAAAGCAAGCAAGTTTACTCCTTTGTCTTAAGTTGATTTGCTTGAGGACAAGCAAGACTTTAAGTGTGGGGTGGTTGATAAGGTCGGTTTTTGACCTTATTTTTTAGGCAATTTCGTGGTTTGAACGGCAATTTTTAGAGTCTTTTGTGTGAATGTTTGAGTGGTTTTTCAATATTTTGTGATTTTTTATGTTTTGAATAGATTTTTATAACTTTTAGTATTTTTCGTGTTTTCTTGGGTTGTTTTTGTAATTTTTGATAATTTGTCGTTTTTATGGTCCGTGGCGTTGGTGCGGTTATGTTTCTTTATGCTTGTTTTGGACAGGTATTATGACCCGGACCGGAAGTTGGAGCATCGGCGGCGAAGACGAGTTCGAAGTGCTGAAAATCAGGGTGGCACGGCGTGCCACAATTAGGGCACGGCGTGCCAATAGGAGCAGTCCAGTGGAGTGGCATGAAAACGTGCCACTCAGATCAGCGTAGCGTGCCAACCCCAAAATCACACTGCACGTCATGCCAACTCCAGCAGCACGGCGTGCCGCCTTCAATTCTGCACAGCACGGTGTGCCGCTTCCACCAGCACGGCGTGCCGAGCCCCGAAACTTGCTGTTGCCCTACTTTCATCTCTTCTTTTTCCTGGTTTTAACCTAGCCGTATAAATAGGTTATTTTCTATGTTTGAAAGGATCTTTTTCCATCCTTTTTGAGTGAGAGCAGAAAATTGTAGTGAGGTTTTTGAGCTTGAACTATTTGATTTCTTTGAGTTTTGAACCATTGATTGGTTATAGTTTTGCATAGAATCTTCCCCTTTTGAGATGTTCTTGGTTCCGACTTGAGTTCGTCTATAGAGGTACACCCCAAGCATCTTCACACCGTTGGAATCCGGTTAATCGGACCAAAAGGGCATAAGTTTTTCTTCTTCTCTTTTGTAATTTGATTAAGCTAGGTTTGATTCCGCAAATCGATTATGTTTGGCTGTAAACACTGAATTCGTTCATCTTTCTTGATTAATACAATTGTTGCAAGTTAATTTCAATTTTTATTCCTTTTCTTTATGTAATTTCTTTAATGAATGTCTAGTCTCATAAGATCTTAATTTATTAAAGTTCATATTTGTGGCATTACCTAGATTGACACCTAGGAAACCATTAGTATTGACGACACTGTGGAACTTACGTGCCCCTATTTTCTGAGCTTTAGAATTAGACCGCCTCTAAACAAGGGAAACCGGCTAAGGACCTAAAAGATCTAGATACGCTAGGTTGTATTATCGAAAGAGCATAATTACAGGTTAATTGTTGAGTTAAATTCATCTTTTGTAATTAATTGATAAAGCCATCCCCATTAGCATTCATAGGTCGGTAAACCGCCAATTAATAACACAAAACTCAAGTGCAAAGTAAGCTGGAATAGATCAACTAGGAGTAGGATAGTTTAGTGGTTAATATAATCAACCCAAAAGTGCGTTCCGCCTAGGACACGCAAGGAAATCGAGTAGTTTAGTGTTTGCAGAATATTCTTTTCTCTGTGGGATCGATACCTGGACCAACCAGAATTATTACTTGTCAACGATAGGTACACTGCCTTAGTTATGCGTTTCTAGGTTTAGTTTTACTACTACACCTAGGACCCATCACCTATTGCCTTAAGACTTATAATAGCTCCATCTTCTTCATAATCATAACTTACTCAATGATAGATTACAAAATAATTTTAATAATACTGAAGTAAACATAGATTATAACGAGTAAGACTGAGTAGCGTATAGTCATACCCATATAGAATTATTATTGGATCATCATTTATTTGTTATCTTTAGTTTACTTGGATGTCAAGTAAAGTCCTAGCACAGAAAAGGATGATAGAGACATGCCTTATGTAGAACACCACTATCTAAAGTGTAAGGGATCATATAAGAATACTACATGTGTATGTTAGTTGGACTTTGACATCTTCATCCTACTTGGAGGTCGCAATGGCTTGCTAAAGCCCACTTGCACTATGTGGGCAAAATGGTAATTTTGGGCCGCTACCAACATATGGATGATCCTACAAGATCACACGGGGTAGATTCATGTCGGACATATATGTGTATTGGATATTCATATTAGTTATTGGTGCACTTATCGAGTTGCTTATTTTGTTGGGCTTAAATGGTTATGGTCCAAGTAAAATAACCATGCCCATGTCTAATTAGAAAATCTAAGATATTTAAATTAGATTAAATGAGAGTTATTTATGGTATTTAATGTATTTTAAATCAAATTTGAAAAGATATTAAATTAATTCATTACTTTTCTAAGTGGGAAAAGGATTAATAGAGTTTTAACCTAGACATAACTCCTCTCTCTCTCTCTTTGTATATTTTCTATGACAAAAACTTGTTTCACTTAGTGGCTAAGGTTGTAATTTTCAGCCAAAAGTAGAGGGAAAGGAAGTTTCACAAATCAGTCCCGAGCTAGCGCTCGATCTCCTTGAAACAGCTTTGCATGTGTGAGCATAGAGGAGGAATGTTTGAACCTCTCATCAATTTTGACCAATAGTCAGTGTTTTGCATTTTTGAAATGGTGGAGATTGGATTCTCATAATCATAGGTAGTCGAGCGATTCAAATTAGATTGCTGCTAGAACATTTTTTTTAGTGTGGGATAGCTGTGGTAAGGCTTTAATCCCCCTTGTTTTATGTTTTTTGATTGCATAATCTGAGCATGTATTAGACATGAACCCTAGTGGTATATGAACATTTCTACCTTTGTTTGGTTTGTCACTAGGATAGGTTCCAACATCGGTAAAGTAAATTATTATAATCCAATTGAATAATTTAGCCTATGGGATACATCCGTATAAAAAGAGAAAATTGTAAGGATTTTTCATGGAAAATTAACCAATTAAAGCAGAAGCTCGGATCAATTTTCTCAAATCCATGACCCAAGAGCAATTGAAGTAGAAATCAAAAACACAAAACCAAAGATCAAGAATAAGATTCTCACCTTTGTATGTCTCTTCTAGAGACGGCTATAGAAACCGAAGTTGATTTCCTCCACTCTCACATACATGAACATCTATCGAGTGGAACCCATGCTAGCGGTGGATCAAAAGAGGAGAGCAAGTGTCGGCCGAAAACTTCAGCCTCTAACAATCACAAATGGCCAAAAATCTCTTACGAGAAATTAGCTCCCTTTGGCTAAAATTATAGCCATGATTTTGGGGTGAATTAATTTGTTTTTATAAATGAAATTCATACCTATTATTCCTTAAATCCTAATTAATTAGTATAGGTTAAATCATAATCAATTCTAATTTAATTTCTATGCATGTATTTATGTAATATCATACTATATAAGATACATGTCATTTAAAGTAAGTTGATTTGTCAATTAGAATTAAACCAACAAATTAATTTAAGATTTGACTAGAAACAAATACATATAAGCCTATATATGTGTTAAATTTCAACTAGGAAATTTATTCATGAGTTAATTTATTTAAATCAACTTTATGCAACACAATAAAATATTTATCTCTCCAGTTAGTATGCTCCAAGAATACATGCAATCCGACTAGTTTAAACTCAGACATTCAATGTGTACGATCTTGTGGGCTCGTCTTTGTGTTGGCAGTGGGTCCAAGGCCCACAGACTGTAGGTGGGCTCTAGCAAGCCATTACAGCCCCCAATTAAGACAGAGACAGCAGTCTAATGAAAGTCTTGACCCTATAGTTAAACTTATATCCTATGTCAATGATATCGTTGTCCAACACAGAGGCATGGTCACATCACCCTTTTTTTTTGTGTTTGGACATTAACTTGATCCCAAATAAACTAATGCTCACAAACAAGTTCCAACTTATTTGGGTGTGGCCACACTCTTATTAGTTGCACTCATAAAGTGGCTAGTGATATCTTCTCAGTGTATTACTAAGTGACATTCCCTTTAACATATTCATGACCTTGCCACGTTCATTGGCACACTCGAATGTACCCATACTTGGCACCTTATTACATGCCCTTTAGGTGTACACCAAGGTGTGTGCATTCACATGCAAGACCATAATATGATTAGGTCTAAGGATCCGATAAGTACTACACGAGAATCACTTATGATACTATACCTTGTGGATTTCTCGTTAAGCGGATCTATCCAGTCCCATGCCCCATTACATGTACCCATAAACTTGATTGACAATCCATGTTCTATAGCCGGTAAGACACTGCCATACAACCAAGCTTATGATAGTCTTTGGTTCCATTCATTCCAATGACTAGAACAGATTATGGATGGCTTTATGGTTATATCGTTTCCCTATCCATGGTCTCATTGCCAAGTGCATGACACTTTTCAACATGGATATAGACATGACCATCGGATACTTTATTTATGATATTGCACAAAATACATATAATAAATAGATTAATGCCTTTATTTAATAACACAAATGTATAATACATTAATCTGTTAAAAGATACCAAATTTACAATACAAAACAAGGAGTAATGCCTTGGGACTAGGGCATTCCCAATAATCTCCCACTTGCACTAGTTCCAACTAGATATGGGCCTAATCCCTATAGATTTAGTATGACTCTCGTGTTGGGATTCATCATGGGAAAAATAACAGGGTGCAGTTGAATTTGACAGATTAAAATTTCCTACAATCCACTTATCGTGTCCTATTACCATTGATTAAAAAGAAAATCAATTTGAATCAATAGAGATTAAACTCATCGGATTTGTCTCTTCTAGAGACTGCTAAAAAATAGACTCTTTAAGTGATCTCCAAAGTCCGGTGCATGAACAACTAATGAATGGGAACTGATGCTAGTTGATGAACCGAAGGAATGGAAAATTACATCAAAGAATTCGGCCAAAAGGGGCTATTTTTGGTGCTGGACAAAATCTCCTTGTATGCTAGGGTTAGGGATAATTTTTCTTCCTTAAGTGTGCCTTTTATAGTCTCCTTCTATAATTGGGTTTTAACTACGTTAATTAAACCCAAACCCATTAGGATTACAATTATATCAATAAACTTTATATTAAAAGTTTATACTATATAATTTAATACCATTTGGCTAAATTTAAGTACCCCTAAATAAAATTAAATCACACTTAAGCAAATACAATACACGTATTTAATTTTTCTTCTTAGGAAAACAATTTAATTAATTATTTACTTTATGTAATTGAATTAATTGATTAATTAATTAATTACATTGCGTAAACTTATTAATTAAATTAAATTAAATCAACTCTAAGCACGGGTTTTTCTCGACCTCTATGATGAAAACCCCTTTGTTACCTGTTCGACAGATGAACGTGAATCGGATTTTAGAATGAGAGGAATAACACCCAAAATGTTCTCAAACAGCCTAAGATTCAGAAGGGTCCTCGATCTGAAACCTCGAGAAAGGTCCATCGAGTGATTAGGAAGCTTAGGTGTGAGTGTAGACTATAGCTAAAGCGTGCAGGCTCTATCTAAAGTCGTGCAACTGTAGTTTCATAACTATAGTCACACGACTTTAGTTTACAGTCACACGACTGTAATCTACAATCGCACGACTGTAGTTTACAGTCGCACGACTGTAGTAACTACAGCTGCACGACTGTAATACTACAGTCACGTGACTATAGTTAGAGCCGTACGGCTCTAGTCTTTGACCTAGCAGATTCCTAAATAGGTTAAAACTCCATCCTTGACTCAGATTTTTGGGTGGAAATTGAGTAATTAGGGTGTGAGACAGAAGGAGAAAAGGGGGAGAAACAGAAGGAAAAAGAGAAGAATCAATTCTAGAGAAAAAGATCATTCTAGTGAGAGAAAAGAGAGCTTTAGAGAGAGAAAGTGAGAGAAAACAAAAGGAAAATCAACAAAAACCAAAACGCAGAGAGAATACAAAAGAGAATTACATAGTGTGCGAGTTCCCAGTCACGTATCACTAATTCAGATTGTTTTCAGGTTGTTCAGATCAATTTGGGATGCGTGTTCGAGGATTTCGGGATGTTCATGAGGTGCTAGGCAGATTCCAGTATCTAAATTCAATTTTGGTCATCAAACATGCTAGAACGTAAAAGAGGTAAACTCTGAGAGGCCTTAAAACTCGATTTGTGATTTGTGGTTTTGTTTTTATGCTTCAATGATTATCAAGAAAACTGCCTATGCAACTACGGTCGCATGACTGTAATTAAAGTCGCATGAGTGCAGTTGTCTGGAATACATCCTCCAGTCGCACGACTATATTCTCCTGGGCAGAAGCATGAAAAGCCCAAAACGGCCGAATACGATCGGTTTTCCCATTTTAACTGATTTTTCATGATTCAATTCGGTCAAACCACATTTGTACGCCCTAAAATCATAGTTTTTGGATTTCCAATAATACGAATGTGAAATTTAGGGTTTTGTTAGTTTCTATACTCAGAATTCATGGTTGTTAAATCCATAATCAAATCCTCGGTCCAGTGTCAACAGACCCTCGGATTTACAGAATCTCTAGAAACCATCAAAATCGATTGAAACAAGTGATTTTAGAAAACAAAGAAAACCACTATCGGGTACCATTCACTATAGTTGTGTGGGTATAACACTATAGCCGTGCGACTCTAACTAGAGTCACACGATTGTAGTTCTTGGATTACAGTCGTACGACTATATATTATAGTCATACGACTGTAGTTCATCAAAATATAGCCATACGGCTGTAGTTACAGGAAAGAGGCAGAATCACGGGACGATACATATGGATGTCGTTGCGTGATGTTGTCTTCAGAATTAAAGCTTGTTTTTCATGTGTTTACTATTTTGGGTCTTAGATGGATGTTTGGAATTAGGAATCCCCACGAATGGAACCCTGAGTTACAAGATAACTAACCCACTAAATGGAGAAATTTGCATGTAATTGAGCAAAATTGTTTTCAAAAAAATGTTTTCAAGCACAAAAACCTATAGGGCGTTTCTAAAATTATTTTCCAGGTCTAACCGAGTAAGTCGCCTGGACTTCTCGGTTATCTCCTAAATGCATGCTCCTACTTCCTTAAATCCCCATTTTGTCCTGTATAAGTCCTATTTGTGTTTGTAATATAATTGTGTTAACCATTTATTTTGCAGCTTTTACTTTTCTTTTTACTATTTTTGAATGTATTTTATAGATCATCGTGTATTTTACGCGATTGTAATTTTTTAGATCTTTGTGTTTCTTTGGTGAGGATGAGAGCTTTTTATTTTTTAGGTTGTAATAAGCAGCCTCTATTTCCTTTTGGTTTATTTTGGATGTATGGTTTATTTTTCTACAGTTTAATTTTATGCAAATTATTTCTGTCATTTTAATTAGCATGGGTTAAAAACAAAAGATAAAATGGGTAAAGAATTAAGTGAGTAAAATATTGTCATATGCACTTAAAATGAAAGCAAACTTGAGGTTGAATAGGTAAGTTGCCCGAACCCTGAATCTCCAGATTAGGTACGGTAGTCTATGCTGGGTAGGGAGCTATATCAGAATTTCCTGGATGAGCTAATCCGGGTGTCGACTCTGTCACTGATCTTGAAATTTAGGTTTCGAGGTCTTTAAGTTAATAAAATGGGATTTTCCAAAATGTAAAAACTAGTTTTCCAAAACTCACATTCAAAGAAAAGATCTTCTGCAAGATGATTTCCAAACAAATTAATGGCTTTCCTAAGTAAGACACAAACCCAGTTCGCTTCACCGTGTTCCACTTAAAAGGTCGTTCGCTCACAATGGTGACTCTACTGGGGACATTGTTTCTTAAAAGAATTTTATAAAAACTTAAGGAACTTAGGCAACTACTGAAATATAACCTCGCTTGTAGTCATTTACTAGTTCATAGTACCATATTTTAATCACACTTGCATAGCATGACATTTTCTTCTTCTCAACCCCTCAAACTCATTGATTAGCCTCGTTTATTCGAGAAGGTAACCTACCTCTTCTGCTAGGATTGGAGGCACCCGAAGGGGTAAACCACTCATAGCATCGCATGAACCTCTCATGTTCTATGTGGAGGAGTGTATTTTCGCTATGGAGACCTGTACGACCCTTGGATTGACTTTGGCCCACATGTAATGACCTAGTAACTTCCCCTTAGGATTACCAAAACATAAACATGAAATTGGATATTGAGAATATGCCTTTAGTATCCCCGGTTGATGCCAAAGAGACCAAACACCTAGGAAGAATGCAGACCAATCGAAAGGAGGAATAAGGTTGGAAGGGTGAGCATATTATTGCATGTGCTAACATTTGTTCTATGGTGGTTTTATTTTGATCTTTTCATAAAACATTAAGCACGCATAATTATTCGTGTGCCATTCTAACCACATCTTTGTGCAGCCATTTTCGAGACATAAGCATATGTATGCCATTGACATTAACCACATCTTCGTGCAGCCATGACATCTTAATTGTGAGCCATTTATATCTTTTGTGTTGACATTCCCATGAAGCATACATGACATCATCCCATATGTCATGCATCCTAACCACATCTTCGTGTAGCCATTTACATTTCATATGACATGGACATATCATATCATCTCATCCTATGTAATGTAAGTTGTTCTAAGAATGCCCATCACGGTCATGTCATTTCATATCATATAGAGTGTCCCAAGACTATCCGTGTTCTACCCGTGCATCCAGTTGCACTTGGCCATTCCACTATACCATAACATTCCTTAGAGGACCACAACATTCTTAGGTTTATATTCATGTGGTGGGTCACACGACAACATTACATGACATCATGTTCATTCATCATTGGCGTCACGGTGATGCCGTAGTCTTGTTTATGTGTCGCGATCCACATCGGATTGTTCCATGACATTGATGACTCATCTGAGGTACTCCATGAGTACTGGATTACTATCCATATAGGGGCATTTCATGACATCACCAAATCATACAAGGTGTTCCACGAATGCCTAATCTCTGTCTGTGTCTCTATCCATATACGACTTGTTTGTAACATCATTTCATCCAAGATGCCTTAAAAGCATTGAAAGTTTGTCCGTGGGATGGCCCCCATGAGATCACTTCATATCACTTCATTAACCTACAAAGCATTAAAACTCTATCCGTGTGTCAGTGCACACGAGACCATTTCATGACATCCACTAGGTGCCCCAAAAGCACTAAACCTCTGTCCGTGTCACGGCTCACACGTGACCTTCTTGCATTATTTTTGCAACACATTGGGCATTCTTGGAACGTCCAAAATAAAAAGAATGAAAACATAAAGATCATCCTTATTGTCATTCTCACTCATGAGACATCATGCAACCGTGATCAACTCACGACCGCACATTTCACTTCATACATCAAATGTTTAGGTGCTCAACGAGCGCTGTGAGCGGACGACCTTTTTCGAAAAGAAACTAGGAATGCGGCGAAGCGGACCGGGGAAAATGTTTTCATTTCATTTTGGTTTTGGAAAGAACAGGTTTTGCTTATCTTGAGTTAGGAAAATCATGGATTTGATTTGAAAACCCTTTTATAGAAAACATTTTCCCGTTTTAACTTAAAGACCTCGAAACTTAAATCCTGAGATCAGTGACAAAGTCGCCACCCGGATCAGCTCATCCAGGAATTCCGGTACAGCTCCTGTGAGCGGACGACGCGTTTTCGATAGGACGCGGGACTCCCTTTCGGAATAGGGCACCACGATCTCGGGCGGGCCCCTCCCTCGCGTGGGGTTTTTATAATGGAAATCCGCGTTTTGGAAAATAAATGGAATTAATACGTAAAAGAACCGAGACCTAAGTCTCGATGAATATTGTAGGAGTCGCCACCCGGCTCAGCTCAACCGGGAAATTCTTAGGCAGCTGAACCGGACGAACGGCCGCTACACTATCCAGAGATTCGGGTCCGGACAAGTCCCTCATTTCGTGTCTAATTAAAATAAATATTGCCAATGTTCTCGAATGGTATTTCAAAATCTAAAGCCAATTTTATTGAATATAAAAGGCATACAGCGCGCACACAAAATATTTAATACAAAAATAAGGAAAAGAAATAAATATTAATTGGCTTACAACCAAATCGAACGGAAAAATAAAAACTCTCGCCTCACTTGTACAATCGCCTAAGATACACGGGAATCTAAGATAATTACAATCGCCTAAATACACGATTTAATCTATTAAAATACATCAAAAATAAAAATAAAAATAAAAATAAAAATTAAAGCCTGCAAAACAGAAGGTTAACGCAATTTATACGGCACACCACAAGTTGGACTCAAACAGACAGAATTGGGAAATCAAGAATTGGGGGCATGCATTTAGGGGATAACCGGGTTGGCTCGGCTAGCCGGCCCGATTAGACCTGGAAAACATTTTGAAACGTCCCTGTATTTTTTTGGTTTTGTGGGAAAATCATTTGAAAACAATTTTTTTCCAGTTTACATGCATTTTTCATATGTTAAATGGGTCGGTTTTCAGGAGAATTGGGTCTCAATCGTTGAATTGATCTAAATGCAAATTTACCAAAAGATTGAATCTATAGTCGTGATGCACACAACAAAATTCATTTTGATGATTTTTGGGGTTTTCTAATTTTTTGGGAATTTTTGGGAATTTTTGGGGATTTTTATGGATTTTTTATGAAATTTTTGGGTTTTAAAGGTAAAATTCTGATTTTGAGAACTACAGGAGTACGACTGTAAATTACAGTCGTGGAAACTCAACTACAGTCGTACGACTGTAACTACAGTCGTACGACTGTAGATGCTGAAAATTCAAGATTTCACCAAAATTTCATTTAAAATAAGCTGAAAATAAAACCACCTGGAAATCAACTACAGTCGTACGACTGTTCATCGACTCAAGAACAGTCGTACGACTGTTCTTGATTTCCAGAACAGAAACGCAGAAAAACGGATGAAAATGCAAAAAAATCACACCAATCACCCAGAAAGCTTGTAAAAAAAAAAGGGAAAAGGGGTATTTACCTCTGTGGCGTGCGTCCACCGTAGGATTGACCCCTGGCGTCGCTCCAATCCACTAAAATCCAGACTTTTCTCCTTGAGTCGGGGTTTGAGATTTGGGTCCAGAGATTTCCAAATGCTGAAGATTTTGATGAGGAGTTCCTCCTTTTTGTTTGGTTTTTTCTTCTTTCTCTCTCTCTTTTTTTTGTCTGCTCTCTCTCTCTGCCTGTATGTTTTTCTCTCTTTTTTCTCGTCTCCCCCTCCTTTCTGTCTTTCTTTTTCTGCTTTTATGGGTAGATCTACAGTCGTACGACTGTAGCAATAGTCGTACGACTATACTTTTTTTTTTTTTTTTGAATTTTGAAAGTGAAATTCCGACGCTTACAGCTGCCCCTCGAGTGATCAAATTCACCACCTGAACTTAGTCTGGGGTAGATGATGTGAATTTGAGAAACGCGATTCAAAGCGCCGTAGACACAAGAAAGAATCCTCCATTGAAATAAGCCGATATCAGGTCTAGGTCACCCGAGGCGATACTGGGGAGGAATAAGCCGATATCAGGTTTAGGCTACCCGAAGCTGAGGAAAAAGTAAGCCGATATCGGGTCTAGGTTACCCGAGGCAAAGCTGGTGAGGAAATAAGCCGATATCAGGTTTAGGTTACCCGAGGCAAAGCTGAGTTTGAAGTGTGGGATTCGAATTGGTTTCAAAGATCTAGGATCTTGCTTGAATCGATCTCCAAGAATCCGAAATGTTGTTTAGGCGGTTTTTCAAGGATTGGGAATCATGCTTGAAGAAGTTCAAGGATTCGAAATCAAGCTTGAATGAAATAAAGGGTTTGATGTAGAACTAAGCCGATACCGGGTCTAGGTTACCCGAGGCAAGAAAAGATGGAATACGGTTAAGCCGATATCAGATCTATGTTACCCGAGGTAAAGGAAGGTGGATTGTGGATTGGCCGATATCGGGTTTTTGTTACCCGAGGCAAAGGAAAATGAAATTACAGTTAAGCCGATATCGGGTTTATGTTACCCGAGGCAAAGGAAAGTGGAATTGCGGTTAAGCCGATATCGGGTTTATGTTACCCGAGGCAAAGCAAGGTGGATTATGGATTGGCCGATATCGGGTTTAGGTTACCCGAGGCAAAAGGAAGGTAAATATTTGGACGATTTGAAATTTTACTGGAATTGAGTGGACTTGAAATAATAAGAGGTTCAAGGATCTGAAACCATGCTTGAACATAATGGAGTTCAAGGGTTTAAGATCTGGCTTGAATGAAGGAAGGGAATTCAAGGATTTGTAACCATGCTTGAACGTAGTGGAGTTCAAGGGTTTAAAAATCTTGCTTGAATGAGATGAGGAAATAGGTTTAGGAAGGATAATTTTGGTGTTGGCTGGGGAATGAGTATTTATCCCTTGATCGATGATTTTGTAAACAAAAATTTTTGCCCCTTCGATCAAGGATAAATACGGCTTGATTGCTCTGCCCCTTGGAAACTTGATTGTTCTGCCCCGAAACTATGCCATCTCTGCTTTGAGAGCGATCCTGGTTAGGGGAGACCTGGTGATGGCGGTTGGTACCTGCACTTGGATGAGTTACGATGCATATGCATATGAATTGTATGTGTTTACTTTAAACGTATACATGTATGTACGGATGCATGTATAGTTCTAAGTGCATGCATGCAACATATGACTTATGCTTTGTTCTTGGTATCCGTGCGAGCCCGGAGACGGAATTCACGGCTTGAGACTGGCCCCGATGGTAACCCAGGTGACCTAGTCTGATTGTTCCGACGTGTCTTCTGACCGACTGAATACTACTCTGACCTAGATATTAGGGGGGTTGGCCATCTTGAGTGACCTTCCACTTCACCCTCTGCATATTTTGAAGTGTTGTCAGTGCTGAGCGGATCAGGATAGTAGGCCGTGCCGACGAACAGTCCGTTTGATTGAGCAAGAAGATGAGAGTGAGACTTTGCATTTCCGTACCGCATGATAGGAGCTTCCGCGATATTATCACGGACTTGGATGCAGTGTCCTACTGATGGATGTTTATATGTAGTGGCACAGCGCATGCAAAATGAACATCTGATCGGAAATCTAAACATGCACAATATTGCAATGGTGACATCAGAATGAGTATAACAGGGAGTATGACAGTGGCCCTGACTTTGTTTATCATCCCTCTCCTGTTGCCGACACGTCCTTCCGGTTTTTCGTGTCAGCAAATTCTTTTTTTTTTTTTGAGAAAGATTCTGTGATGGGCATTTTGTCTGCGCTGATCCCTTTTTCGACGGTTTGTTTTAGGAAGGGAAAGATAGATCTTGATATGTTCATTGCGACTCGCGAAGATAATGCTATTGATGATGCCTAATGGTTCGGTTTTTTTACTTGCCCCTAATATTATAGGTTTGTGGTCGGGGAGTATTAAGGGTTTGTGTTTGGGGAGTGTTATAGGTTTGTGTTTGGGGAGTGAAGCACTTCCACATACAAGGTTTGTCGCGCAATGTAGCCTGTAAGTGAACATTGGCATGCAACAACATAACAAATGCATATTGAACACCAAAATTGAATACAAAACATTCATGACATAATGAATGCGGATGCATTAGGAAAATCCAAGATGTGGCTCTGGTTTTAATTGACGCCCCTTCAAATTACCAATATGCCCTTTCGGTTTTACACATTGGAGAATTTTTTTTTTTTTTTTTTGCTCGATCACCGGATAGAGTTGCTATTGTGGATGGACAATCTGAGATGAATTCAAGTGACCACTAGATTCTCCATGCTTCCAATTCACCCCAGATTTCAGTTCAGACACGGCTCTCGAAGATTGCATGCTTGAAATGGTTGGCAAATGCAACTTTCCCTTTGAATATGAGCACAACATACTTTATAAGCTTTCCTGTTGATGGTATTGTCCCTTTCATGATTGTTGAAAGCTTTGTGAAGCCAAGTTGTCCCAACATAGTCGGTGAAGTTCACAAACGCATAACCAAAATTTCCTCCAGTCTTGAAATCCATGGGCAAATGGAGGAAATCATAAGTAGGCTTTCCTTTGGACTTATTCTTGTTTTCCTCCAGACAATGCTTGCCCAGGATTTGTAGCAGATTATGTCTTTGAAACTGATTTGGTAGGTTTCTGATCATCAGGCTTGTTTTTCCACCAAGATTAGCTTCAATCTCTATTTTATTTAGCTTGATCTCTCCGATAGTCAATCTCTTGGGCAACCACTGTTGTTCCTTTTTACCTACAGAAACTATTTTCTTCTTCTTCTGGAATCTCGAAGCTATATATTTCATTTTCCCCCTTTTTCGGCATTATTGAACTCATTTGAAGCAGATTCATATCCAAATCCTCTATCTATCATTAAATCTAATCCCTTCCCACTATCTGAGGGTACTAAATAATTAGTCTGGGAGTTTAGATTGAAGAGAAATGGCATGGGATTAAAAGGTATCCCCAATTTGGTACAGGTTGATGATAAACGAAGACGGATTGAAACGGCACCATAACCACCTGTTCCGATGCCCCTCCGTTGATGAGATGGTGCGGAACAAAAACGATATGGAGTAGCATTGGGGTTCAACTTCTTGTTAGGAGCCATTGAAGGTAGGAAATATGGAATCACAGAATCGGTTTAAGTTCCAGAGAGAAGCTGAAAGATAGAAGATGAAAGTGAAGGAAAGACAATAAAGGGAAGACAAAAGTGTTGAAGGCAAATGGAGAAGACAGAGAGGAGAATGAAAAGGGAACTGCTTGGGGCAAGGACACCGACCTTCTCTGTCACCGCACGAAGTTAACTTTTCAGAACAGGCAACAACGTACTTATCTCTATTGTCTCAACTCATTGACCCCGGCATTTCATGCAATAGGTGGGCCACCCCCAGATTCATTAAGCACTCAACAGAGTTTGGCTCTATGATTGAAGAGAGCATAACTTTGGGCCAGGAGCAGAAATTTGACTGTAAGAGAGAGTTGAGATCTTCCACCGGTGCTTGCCCTCCTTTTTCTCTCTTTTTTTTTTTTTTTTAAGAAGTTAAATCCAAACCACAGCCACCTATTGATTTTCCTGCTGCATCCAGATCCATGTATGTCATGCGTGTTTGATATGTCTTTTTGGATGAACAATGCATGTGTAATGTCATATGCACATGAATGCCACACAAACAAGACTATACATGCACTAAAACTAATGTCTGCTTCAGAGTTTACAGCATGGTGGGTGGGGAAGGTCATTTGGATTTCTTAGGGCTTGGTGCTTTTTGGATGGATTTGGTTTTTTTTTTTTTTTTTGATGTGAGATGCTTTTCGAGCGTGAATCAAGCTCAAAGCTTTACTTTAGGGCTCGGCTCTGACACTTGGTAATGGTCCCTAGTTTGGAATGATTTGGATGTATCGTGGGTTGTCCAAGTTGAAACTTTTAGGGCAAGACCAACAGCATTTTTGGATCGTGGTTTATAGAAATCACTGATCTAGGCTGGCAATTGATTCGAAGGAAATGGTACCATCCCATTGCTTGCTTAGCAGACTTTTCTCTTTCTTTTTTTTTTTTTTGAAGAAAAGGGCTTTACCAAAGTCAGGTTCACTTGTAAATTCCCTGTAAGACTCAGATTGATGTCATGCATCTTAATATTATGCGTGATGGACATGTCGTTTCAGATGATCAAATGCATGCTTAATGCCATATACATGTAATCACCACATAAGTAAGAAAATAACAAGATGCATTGCATTCAAAATGAGTTCAATACACTTTACAACAAAATGAGTTCCCTACGAGAAGGAGCCTCTAAAGGTATTGATCTCACAGCGCCCGACTATTCCTTATCCGGTCACTGCCCCACTTTCATCAAATCATGCTTTGGAACTCTTCATCGTATTCGTCTCCCTGGCAGGTTTGAGGAATTTCCTTGCCAGTCTCCCTGCTAGACCCTAGTTGCTCATTAGTAGTGGATGGCACCCTTAATCTTCCCTCATCAACTAACTTCCGGATCTCCTTCCTTAAAATATAGCAAGCGTTGGTTCGGTGACCCGTCGCTACATGATAGGTACAAAAGTTGTTCTTTTGATCCGGTGCCGGCTCCACATATGGCTTGATGCTCTACAGTAGCCCCTCTTTTCTACATTTGGCAAATAATTGGCTCAGTGAGATAGGCCACGGGGATATGCCCTTTCCGTCACCCTTGGGGAGTGAGCTCCTGGTTGGTCGTGGAACAAGGTCAGTGTTGGCTTTGAGGGGAGCCATTGATTCTGCTTCACCATTCAGCCCTCTTATTACTCCCTCAACCTCAACCACACGGGCCTCCAATTTAGAGCACCTTGTCGCCAGCTTTTCCACCTTGTCCAAGTCACCTCCTAGCATTTCCTTCAACATTGCCGCTGCCTCTTCCCTGACCGCCTTTTGGAATCGCGATGAGGCAACATAATCATCTTGGACATCTGTTACGGTGTTGAAGTTCACTGGGCCAGCCATTCTCGAGACTCTTTCCCTTTCTCCCCTGATAAGAACATTTGTTAGCATTGACTGGGGCATGCGTAAAGAGGATACCAAGTCAAGGGATGATGTAGGTATGAAAATGAAATGTGATGCATGCATGCATGAATGATGATGTCATGTCATGTTATGCAATCCTAAGCTAGTCATGTGCATACAAAGCCAGGAATGGAAACATGCAAAATGCAATGAATATTGTTAACGAAGCTATATGCTGAAGTATAGCATGGCATATAAATATACACCACATGGATAAAATGACACACAGGGTGTCCACGGATCGAAGCAAGGTGATACTTGCGGAGGATTCTTGTGTAGAGTGTATCTTACACGGGAGGAGAGTTGACATTTGAAACGGTACGTGTACAGCGGATCTTACACGGGAAAGAGATGTAGTGTTTAAAGCAGTACGTGTAGAGCAGATCTTACACGGGAAAAGGTGTAGCGTTTAGAGCGATACGTGTAGAGCGGATCTTACACGGGGAAGAAGGTGTGGTGTTTAGAATGATAAATGTAGAGCGGATGTTACACGGGGGAGAAGGTGTGGTGTTTAGAACGATACGTGTAGAGCGGATCTTACACGGGGGAGAAGGTGTAGTGAGTAAAGCGATACGTGTAGAGTGGATCTTACACGGGGGAGAGGAAGTGTGGAATTTGATGCGGTATGTCCAGAGCTGGTCTTGCACGGGGAATTTGGAACGATACGTGTGGAGCTTGTCTTACACGGGGAGGAAGCGTGGAAGTTGATGCTGTACGTGCAGAGCTGGTCTTGCACGGGGAATTTGGAACGATACGTGTAGAGCTTGTCTTACACGGCGAGGAAGTGTGGAATTTGATGCGGTACGTGCAGAGCTGGTCTTGCACGAGAAGAAGTGTGCAAAGCTTATCTTGCACAGAAAGATATATGGAACGATACGTGTAGAGCTTAGTCTTACACGGGGAGGAAGTGTAGAGTTTGATGCGGTACGTGCAGAGCTGGTCTTGCACGGGGAATTTGGAACGGTACGTGTAGAGCTTGGTCTTACACGGGGAGGAAGTGTAGAATTTGATGAGGTACGTGCAGAGCTAGTCTTGCACGGGAAGATGTGTGCAGAGCTTATCTTGCACAGAAAGATATATGGAACGATACGTGTAGAGCTTAGTCTTACACGGGGAGGAAGTGTAGAGTTTGATGCGGTACGTGCAGAGCTGGTCTTGCACGGGGAATTTGGAACGGTACGTGTAGAGCTTGGTCTTACACGGGGAGGAAGTGTAGAGTTTGATGCGGTACGTGCAGAGCTGGTCTTGCACGGGGAGATTTGGAGCGGTACGTGTAGAGCTTGTCTTACACGAGGAGGAAGTGTGGAATTTGATGCGGTACGTGCAGAGCTGGTCTTACACGAGGAATTTGGAATGGTACGTGTAGAGCTTGGTCTTACACGGGGAGGAAGTGTAGAGTTTGATGCAGTACGTGCAGAGCTGGTCTTGCACGGGAAGATTTGGAGCGGTACGTGTAGAGCTTGTCTTACACGGAAAGATATTTTGGAACGATACGTGTAGAGCTTAGTCTTACACAGGGAGGATATTTCGGTATTTGAGTGTGTGGGACACAAAGATAAGGTTTCTAATGATTATGGAGGACCTAAAGGGCTCGATGGAGTTTCTAGTGTTTTTGGAACACTTAAATGATGGTAGTGTATGCTGTGAAGTCCTTAGTGCTGATGGAATGCTTGGACGTTGTGGAGTGCTTAAATGTTTGATGAATGAATGAGATGCATATCGTGAGATAAGGGGATGATCCCTTTGTGTTTATTTTTATTTTTACTTTTATTTTTGGACATCCCAAGAACACCCAATGCTATGCAAAAATGCCACGTGTGGACTACCACACGGATGAAGGTTCGGTGCTTCTGGGGCACCTAATGAATTTCGTGAAATGGTCGCGTGTGTTTTGACATACAGACGGAGTTCGACACTTTGTGGGTCTATGAGATTATGTGAAGTGGTCACATGGGACCAGCCCATGGACAGAGTTCTGATGCTTTTGAGCGTATGAAATGAAATGATGTTGTAAGTGAGTCACGTGTACTGGGGAAACAGACAGAGATTTGGCGTTCGAGGAACACCTTTTATGATTTGGGATGTTATAAAATGCCCCTACATGCGTACTACTCTGGCACTCGGGGAGCACCTTGAATGATATAGTAATGTCATGACGTAACCCGATGTGGATCACAGTGTTGTATGATGTTTATGACGAATGGGTATGATGTCATGAAATGCATCGTGTGGATTGTCACGCGGAAATATACTTAGGACCATCGTGGTCTCTATGGAATGAAATGATTTGGTGGAATGGCCGAATGCAATCCGGTGCATTAGCAGAACACGGGTATTTTAGGATACCCGATATATGATGGAATGATATGATCATAGTGGGCATCCTTGGAATGCCCCTAATTTAATTTAGGTGATATGTCGTGAATGCTATGACATACAAATTGCAAATGGCAGCACAAAAACATGGTTAGGATGCATGACACGTATAATGGTGTTATGTATGCTATGCGAAAAAATGCTAATCACGCAAATATAATGTTATAGCTGAAAAAGAAATGGTTAGTATGAATGGCAAGCGGATGATTTAATGATTGCACACGAAAATAAAAATGCACATGGCTACATAAAAATGTGGATTAGGGTGCATGACACACATAATGATGCTATGTATGCTATGTGAAAAATGCCAATCACACAAATATAATGTTATGGCTAAAAAAGAAAGAGTTAGTGTGAATGGCAAACAGATGAATTAATGTTTTACACACGAAATAAAATGCAATTGGCTGCATAAAAATGTGGGTTAGTATCACACAAAGATGTTTGTGTATGATGAATGTCATATGTATGATAAATATGGATTATGATATGGAGTGAAATGTCAAGAAGCATGTAACACGTAGCACACGAAGCGAATTCTTCCAACCTTATTTCTCCAAGCGTGGTCGGTCTCAAAAATTCTAACCGAGTCCTAGGTGGGGTTCACTTCAATCACCAACCGGGAGTGATGAAGGCGTGATTTTATTATTATTATTCACACAATTATTTCGGTATCCTAAGGGAATCCAACTAGGGCTGCCTATATGGGTTCGGTCCAAGTCGGGTTTATAAACAAGGTTCCCATAGCAAAATATACTCCTCACTTCTACCCACTCAAGGGTCCGAACGAAGGGGTTTGTACGAGGCTATGAGCGATGTTTCGTATCCGTGCTCCTAAGACCAAGAGGAACAAAGGCGACACTTCAACAATCCACCGGGCTATAAAGGGATACCTAATCTAATGCAAGAAATGGTTAACTAAAAATGCAAATAAAATACCAAAAGAGAATCATCCCCGTTATTTTAATTAGACACTTTTCAGGGTTTGTCAAAATTCTTTTAAGTTTTTAAGAAAACTTTTTTAAGAAATCCCCAGCAGAGTCGCCACTGTGAGCGGACGACGCGTTTTCGACAGGACGCGGGACTCCCTTTCGGAATGGGGTACCACGATCTCGGGCGGGCCCCTCCCACGCGTGGGGTTTTTATAATGGAAATCCGCGTTTTGGAAAATAAATGGAATTAATACGTAAAAGAACCGAGACCTAAGTCTCGATGAATATTGTAGGAGTCGCCACCCGGCTCAGCTCAACCGGGAAATTCTTATGCAGCTGAACCGGACGAACGGCCGCTACACTATCCAGAGATTCGGGTCCGGACAAGTCCCTTATTTCGTGTCTAATTAAAATAAATATTGCCAATGTTCTCGAATGGTATTTCAAAATCTAAAGCCAATTTTATTGAATATAAAAGGCATACAGCGCGCACACAAAATATTTAATACAAAAATAAGGAAAAGAAATAAATATTAATTGGCTTACAACCAAATCGAACGGAAAAATAAAAACTCTCGCCTCACTTGTACAATCGCCTAAGATACACGGGAATCTAAGATAATTACAATCGCCTAAATACACGATTTAATCTATTAAAATACATCAAAAATAAAAATAAAAATAAAAATAAAAATTAAAGCCTGCAAAACAGAAGGTTAACGCAATTTATACGGCACGCCACAAGTTGGACTCAAACAGACAGAATTGGGAAATCAAGAATTGGGGGCATGCATTTAGGGGATAACCGGGTTGGCTCGGCTAGCCGGCCCGATTAGACCTGGAAAACATTTTGAAACATCCCTGTATTTTTTTGGTTTTGTGGGAAAATCATTTGAAAACAATTTTTTTCCAGTTTACATGCATTTTTCATATGTTAAATGGGTCGGTTTTCAGGAGAATTGGGTCTCAATCGTTGAATTGATCTAAATGCAAATTTACCAGAAGATTGAATCTATGGTCGTGATGCACACAACAAAATTTATTTTGATGATTTTTGGGGTTTTCTAATTTTTTGGGATTTTTTGGGAATTTTTGGGAATTTTTGGGGATTTTTATGGATTTTTTATGAAATTTTTGGGTTTTAAAGGTAAAATTCTAATTCTGAGAACTACAGGGGTACGACTGTAAATTACAGTCGTGGAAACTCAACTACAGTCGTACGACTGTAGATGCTGAAAATTCAAGATTTCACCAAAATTTCATTTAAAATAAGCTGAAAATAAAACCACCTGGAAATCAACTACATTCGTACGACTGTTCATCCACTCAAGAACAGTCGTACGACTGTTCTTGATTTCCAGAACAGAAACGCAGAAAAACGGATGAAAATGCAGAAAAATCACACCAATCACCTAGAAAGCTTGTAAAAAAAGAAGGGAAAAGGGGTATTTACCTCTGTGGCGTGCGTCCACCGTAGGATTGACCTCTGGCGTCGCTCCAATCCACTCAAATCCGGACTTTTCTCCTTGAGTCGGGGTTTGAGATTTGGGTCCAGAGATTTCCAAATGCTGAAGATTTTGATGAGGAGTTCCTCCTTTTTCTTTTGTTTTTTCTTCTTTCTCTCTCTCTCTTTTTTGTCTGCTCTCTCTCTCTGCCTGTATGTTTTTCTCTCTTTTTTCTCATCCCCCCCTCCTTTCTGTCTTTCTTTTTCTGCTTTTACGGGTAGATCTACAGTATGACTGTAGTTTGACTATAGTCGTACGACTGTAGCAATAGTCGTACGACTATACTTTTTTTTTTTTTTTTGAATTTTGAATTTTGAAAGTGAAATTCCGGCGCTTACAGCTCCCTACCAAGGGTAGACTACCGTACCTAATCCAGAGATGTAGGGTTCGGGCAAGTGACTTACTTAACCTCTAGCTTGCTTTCACTTTACAGTTTATATTACCATATTTAATTTGCTTTATTATCTTTCTCTAACCCCAAATTGTTTATTTTAATTCAGCCGATGCTAAAGCAAAATGTAGAAAATAAATTACGGGAAAATAAAGCATACATCCAAAAATATACAAAAAATAATCAAGGCTGATTATACAACCCAATCAAATAAAAGATAAAAATTCTCGTCCTCACTTTACAATCGCATAAGTACACGAGTATCTAAAAAATTACAACCGCCTAATTTACACGATAATAATCTATTAATTACAATAAAAATGATAAAAATAAAAATGAATGCTGCTGGTTAGCACAGTTTCTATTGCACACACAAACAGGACTCAAATAGGACGGAATTGGGAATTTAGGAAACGGGGGCATGCATTTAGGGGGTAACTGGGTCGACCTGACCGGTCGGACTGGTTAGACCTGGAAAACAGTATTGAAACGCCCTGTAATTTTTGTGCTGGAAAATCAATTTTTTGAAAACATTTGGCTAGATTACATGCAAATTTTCATTTTTTGTGGGTCTGTTATCCCGGACTCCAGGGTTCCGTTCGTGCGGGTTCCTAAATGCAGCATCCATCTAGGGTCCAAAATACAATAAACACACAAAAAACATTTATGAAAAATACCGTTTTGCTCGTTTTTGATATTTTTCGGGGATTTTGTATGATTCGGGGGTCCGCTAATGCTGAACTATGGATCCGATTCGGATCAAACAACCCCGAAACTCAGAAAATAAACCCAGGAAACACCGAAAACCCTAATATCCGTACGTACAGAAATTCAAAAACCAAAATTTCATAGCATATGGATGGATTTAGGCCGAAAATGATCACAACAGAAAGCACGAAATGGGAAACAGATAGTTTTCGGCTGATCGAGACGATGTGGAAATCTGTCCCCACAGAACAGAGCCGAGCCGCTCTGGGTGCCGGAGCCGCCCAGCTCTATTCCTCATAAACACGGCCGTGTGGCTGTGTTTATGAAGAACATAGCCGCCCGGCTCTGTTCGGGCAATCCGGTTTCCAAAAGTTGCAAAAACGAAGAAAACACATAGAAAAGACAATGCAAACAGGTTTAAGGCCTCTCAGAGTTTACCTTGATGCTGTTTTGATGCTTTGAATGTCAAGAAATGGATTGAAAGCTTTGGAGTTTGTCTGGAAGTTCAACCAGCTGAAAACCGCCACAATCTGAAATAAGCTGAAACTAACACAAAATGGTCTCCAATCAATGAGCAAAGGTTATATCACTTGTGTTTTATGTTTTAAGATTGATTTTATGCTTGACTCTTTGTGTTTGTGAATCCTTAAGTTCACGGTCACCTTTCTCTTTTTCTCTGCTTCTCTTTTTTTTTCAAAGTTTTTCTCTGCTCAAGACTGCTAACCCCCCCTCTCTTTTTTGATTTGATTTTCTTTTTATACTCTCCTCTCACATATCATCTCAAGCATTCAATGGCCGCCTGAATTTCTGATTTTGCCCACATCTTACTTCTGGCGAGACAAGTTGCTCTACTTTGCAGGGCAACTTGTCTCACCCACTAGAGCCGTACGGCTCTAGTCTAGAGTCGTGTGGGTCTAATAAGAGCCGGGGCAAAATTTCAAAAATCCGACATGCACCCTAAACCCTAGAAATCACTCAGGGAGACCTTTTCGGGGATTTCGGATCATGGATAGCTTGGTTTTCAAGACATTTGAGGAACTCCAAGCAATATTCTATCATTTTCAAGTCTGGTTCAAGACCGTTCGCTTGATAGGTAACACAGGAATTCTCATCATAGAGGTCGGGAAAACCCAGCGCTTATAAGTGCCTAAAACTTCATTCCATCACACCAAGCCATTTAGGTGCTCTAGAAGCACCGAAAACTTCATCTGATACACCAAATCATTTAGGTGTTCCCTAAACCCCAGAAACTTTGTGTCACAAATCAATCCAATTAGGCACTCCACAAGCATCAAAAGCCCATTTCTTGCATCGATGTTCCATAAACATTGAAAAATCTTATCTAACACCATAGCACATGAATCAAAGGTGCTCCGTGAGCGCCAAAACTACATTCATACACCATGTACATGCACACATCCACAGCATAGTCATGCACCATATTTCAACTTCCTTCGCAAGTATCATCTTGCTTCAATCCATGGACACCCCACATGTCATTTTATTCCCCGGGTGTATAGTCATATGCCCTATTTCAAGTTCCTTCGCAAGTATCATCTTGCTTTGATCCATGGGCACCTTGCGTGTCATTTTATCCCTGGGTGTATAGTCATACACCCTATTTCAACTTCTTTGACAAGTATCATCTTGCTTCGACCTGTGGACACCCTGCGTGTCATTTTATTCCTCGGGTGTATAGTTACACACCCTATTTCAAGTTCCTTAGCAAGTATCATCTTGCTTCGATCCGTGGACACCCCGCATGTCATTTTATTCCTCGGGTGTATAGTCATATGCCCTATTTCAAGTCCCTACACAAGTATCATCTTGCTTCAATCCGTGGACACCCCGCATGTTGCTTCATACCCCGGGTGTATAGTTATACACCTTATTTCAAATTCCTTCGCAAGTATCATCTTGCTTCGACCCGTGGACAACCCGCGTGTCATTTTATTCCCCAAGCGTGTCATTTTATTCCTCAGGTGTCATTTTATTCCCCGGATGTATAGTATATGCCCTATTTCAAGTTCCTTTACAAGTATCATCTTGCTTCGATCCGTGGACACCCCGCATGTCATTTTATTCCCCAGGTGTATAGTTATGCACCCTATTTCAAGTTCCTTTGCAAGTATCATCTTGCTTCAATCCGTGGACACCCTGCGTGTCATTTTATCCCCCGAGTGTATAGTTATGCACCCTATTTCAAATTCCTTGCAAGTATCATCTTGCTTCGATCCGTTGACACTCTGCGTGTCATTTTATCCTTGTGTGTATATTTATACACCATACCTTGTCTTAATTTGTGACCACCTCAACGACATTCATTACATTTGTACATGTTTGTTCTTGATTTTACATACACTTGGTTGGTTCGAAATAGTATAACATGACATGGCATCACATGACATCACATGTACAACTCACCATTCATACATGCACACATCACATCACACACTCATGCATACATCACCCTCCATTTGATATTCTTCACGCATGCGCTCGTCGACACTAACAAGTGTTCTTATCAAGGGAAAGGGAAAAATTTCGAGAATGGCCAACCCAATGAACTTCAACACCATAAAAGATGTTGTGGAGGATTATGTTGCTTTATCACGATTTTGAAAGGTAGCCAGGGAGGAAGCGATAGCAATGCTAAGAGAAATGCTAGGGGGTGATTTTGGCAGAGTACAGAGACTAATGACAAGGTGCACCGAATTAGAAGCAAGAGTGGTGGAGCTCGAAGGAAAAACAAGACATATGGTGTGCACAAACTCCAATGCCGATGCTAGCAGGAAGCAGAATGCCCAAATTGCTGATGCTCATCCACGACACCTTGGAAGGTCCTCTTACTGGGACTTGGGTTTACGAGGGTTGAACATGGATGCAGAATCACCTCTAACAACTCTAAAGACCTTAGCACGGCTACTACACCTCCTTGAATCAAAGGAATCCATAGGCTATCTAAAAGAAGATGTTGTAGTAGCCTCTCAGAGGCACCCTACTTAGATCAAAAGCTAAAACAATCACATAACACTCCCTGAGATGGCTTCTCTAATAAGATCTTTCAAGGAGGTGTTCAAGGGTTAACCAATGATGTAGAACTATAGGGGCTCCTCAAGACCGATGTCGACACCGAATCCATTCTACGACACACCTGAAACCCACCTACCAAGGGTAGCGGAAAAGGCATTTCCCCATAGCCCTGCTCGTTAAACATACTATTTGTCAAGTGTAAAAGGAAGGGTCTGCTGCAAAATGTCAGGCCATAAGTGGAACCAACACCAGCACAAAAGAGTATTTTCTATAGCTATCATATGATGGGAGGCCATCGGACCAAAGATTGGTTAGATTTAAGAGATGAGATCCAGAAGCTTGTATAAAAAAGGAAACTTGAAAATCCCATCAGGCTTTGATCGATGACCTGGGGTAGTCAAAGAAATTGCTAAGGAAATTCCCCAACCTTCTCAAGGAAAGGAATATGATGAAGAACTACAAGGTCTGGACTGATAAGAGTGGGGCAGTAGCACTGAAGCCGAAATGGCTACTAATCGGAGAATAATGAGATCAACACCTTTTAGAGATCTTCTTCTTATAGGAAACTCATTTGTTTATGAGGTGTATTGAACTTATTTTGAATGCAATGCAATTTGTTATTTTCTTACTCATGTGATGATTTCATGTACATAGCATTATACATGCATTCGACCATCCGAAAAGACACGTCCAACACATATAATATGAAAATGCATGACATTAATCTGAGTATTATAGGGAACCTGAAAGTGAATCTGGCCCTGATGGAATTTTCTCTTGAAAAGTGAGCTTGTGAGATAAATAAATAACGGAATAGCATCACCTCCACTGAGGCATTTGGCAACCCAGATCAGCAATCCTTACAAATCACAATCCAATATGCTATTTTCCCTGCTCTAGGGTTTCAATTTATGCAGCATATATGATATCTAAACCATTCTCGAGTCAGAAAAGTACTGCTAAACCTCGAAATCAAGCTCCAAAATAGAGCTCTGAGCCTAATTCCCTATGCAAGAAGGTACCCTATGCCAAAAATCTAAAGCTAAAATTCCAAATTCGCCAAAATCTCCAACCCATGAGAAATTCAAATGACCTTCATCACCCATCATATGCTAAAACCCAGAGACAGTTCATGGTCATAGTGCATGTATTAACTTGTTTGTACGACATTCATGTGTACATGACATTACGCATGCATTGTTCATTCAAAAAGGCATATTAAACATACAAAACATGCATGAATTTAGTTTGGGTTGGGTTTAGTTTCTTTATAAAAAAAAGGGTATCTCGATAGGACATTCAGCCAGCGGGAGACAGACTCACATGATTGATCGACCTATTGTTCGAAGTTCTTACTATTAGGGCTAAAACGGATCTTGACCCCAATGGCAACCAAATTTGCAGTCTGAGTTCCCTATCCAAGTCATAACCAGCCTATTCCTTAAATTTGCCATGTTTCTTTGATATATGAGACTCCCGACACCTTCTATTGTGCTTTCTAAAAGAAAAAAGAAACCAATTTCTTCTCACACCCAAATACCATGCCACATTACTCATGTCATCCTATTACTCCATTCCCTTCATAAGTTCGAACCTAGAACAACATCATCTGCATTGTCTTACCCACTTTTATCATTTCACCACAAAAGGCATGAACCAAGATAATTACAGCTGTCCAACGTGACGCCGTTAGAGTCCAAGGTAGGATGGCAATTTGGTATCTAGACACTACAAATCAAAGGATCGTCATATGACTTCCTACACAAGGGGCAGAAAATGAAAGAGTAATTATTGCTCAAATTCTAGAGACTGCTCGAGAAACAGAGGTCCATGTATGCCAACGGGTATGACAATAGATGAAATACTTTGAAAGTAAACTTGACATTACATCAAAGGAAGGTTGGAAACTTTAGATATGAAGGACAAATCTCACAGAGAAGAAAGTTTAGGATGAAAGATATCAGAATGACATGCATCAGTCCACGTTGATACTTCTGTAAGCATGGGTTTTTTCCCGACCTTGATGATGAAAGCCTTTCTTATCTTTTTCATGGATAAACATAAGGTGGATTTGAAATGACTAGAACGACATCAAAGATGTCTCGAATGACCCAAATAAGTGTAACAAATCTTGGTGCGGAACCCTGAAGAAGGTCGATTGAGCGCTTAAGAGAACCAGAGAGAAAAGTGAGAAAAGGTGAGAAATGTAAAACTAGCTACTATAGTTACTCGACTATAGTGCCCTATAAGGGCATGGCTATAGTTTGCATGACTACAGCTGCCCAGCTATAGGCCACTACAGCTGCTCGGCTGTAGTTACCAGATTTAATTTTCTCTTAAATAGGGTGTATTTTATCATTAATTTGGGATTTTTAAACTTAATTGGACCATATAAAAGAAAGACATAAAAATTAGGTTAGAGGAGGGGAGATCATTCTGTAAACAACCAGGGAAAGCTAGGGTTTTGGTTTTTGAGAGATTAGAGAGAGAAAATTAAGTGAGAGAGAAGAAAAAAACCTAAATTCAATCTAAAATCATCCAAAACTCTAATAATCCATAGAAATCATTAGGGTCCTTTGAGGAATCACGTCTGAAACTAATTCTGGTTGACTTGGTGTTCATTCGGATCTATTCAGGGTTCCGTTCGAGTTTTGGAGAATTGTGAATGATTACAGGTTTTTCATGATTCGAGGAGTTTTCCAACGTCTGAATCTATTTCTGGTGATCCAAAACACTGGGACACAAACAAGGTATACTTTAAGAGGCCCTAAAAACACATTTCAACTTGATTTGGATGTTGATTGTATGTGTTTTTGTATTTTTCTCAAAGCTAGAAGTGAAAACCCAGCTATAGCCGCCCCATTCGTTGCTTACAGCCGCTCAGCTATAGTCTGATGACTACAGTGGCATAGCTGTAACCTACAATGGTGCAGCTATAGTTCTCTGATTATAGCCGCTTGGCTGTAATTTCCAGGGGAGAAGCTCCAAATGCCCCAAATCGACCGAGAACACTTCCTTTTTCAAACCAAATGTGTTTTTTATAAATAATATCGGTTGGATCACATCCCATATAATTAGATTTGCAGTTTTCAGGTTTTTGATTAATGGATGTGAGATTTAGTTTTGATGATTTTGGGTTTTTAGGGTTCTCCAGATTCGTTTGATTCTATTTGGATCTATTTCATGGATTTCATAAGTTTCCAAAAACCCTAGATCACCCGATACCATCAAAGCATCAAAAATGATTTCCAAAACACGAGAGAAAACCGGATTAGTATTTTTGGAGCACTACAGCCGCTTGGCTATAGGTGTTACAGCCGCCTCATCCACTACAGTGGCATGGATGTAGCATACTATAGTGGCTCGGCTGTAGTTGATGAAACATAATTACAGTTTTGCCTTTTTGGCCATTAACTTGTAATTTTGTTTCTCTTTTCGGTTTAAAACGGAATTTTGGTGTAAAACGACCCAAATCGTTTTCAAAATTGGTTTTCATTCATAAAATCTACAAGGCTTTTCTATAAAATGTTTTTGAGGTCTAATCAAGTAGCCATCCAGACTTCTCGATTATCCCCCTTTGCATGACCCCGTTTCCCAAAATACCCCCATTCTGTCTTATGTGAGTCCTTGGTGTGATTTGTTTATTTGTGCTAATTGTATTTGGATGTAGCTTTTATTTTTCATTTTTCTTTTGATGTATTTAATAGATCATTCCATGTATCTAGGCGGTTGTACCTTTTTAGATTATCGTGTATTATAGGCGATTGTAAATGGTGAGGATGAGAGTTTTTCTTTTTCGGGTTGTGTAATTTGGCCATTACTTTACTTTTCCCACATTTTATTTTTCCGCACTTTATTTATGATTTATGCATGAGCATTAACTAAAATTAAAATAAGATAAAATGGGTAGAGTTAAGTGAATGTTATATCATATTATGAAATAATAATTGAAAACAAGTTGAGGACTAACAGATGTGTTGCCCGAACCTTGAATCTCTGCAATCGGGTAGTGCATCTACACTTGGTAGGGAGCTATACCAGAATTTCCTAGATGAGCTTATCCGGGTGGGGACTCTGTATCTGATCACAAAATTTAGGTTTCGAGATCTTTAAGTTTAAATTGGGATTTTCTAAAAATCTATTTTCCAAAATTCACACATAAATTTAAGTTTTCTACAAAATGAGTTTTCTTAATAAAATGAATAGTTTTCTTAAGAAAGATCAAAAACTATTTTCAAAACCAGATGCACAGTCACCCCAAAAGAAAATCCACGGTTCCCGCTTCACCGCACGTTCCAAAAAATGTCGTCCGCTCACAGTGGCGACTCCGTTGGGGATTAACGGTTTCTTTAAAAAAGTTTTCATAAAAAATTAAGAAATTTATGCAACAATTGAAGTGTATCCTCACTTGTAGTCAATTATTAATTCAGAATCGGATATCTCATTCACAACTGTATAGCATGACATTTTCTTTTCTTAGTCCCTCCAACAAATGATTAGCCTGATTTATTTCTAAAGGTGACCTACCTCTTCCGCTAGGATTAGAGGGACCCGAGGGGGTAAACCACTCATAGCACCGCATGAACCTTACATCATGTTCTACGATGAGGAGTGTATTATTGCTATGGGAACCTATATGACCCTTGGTTTGACTCATACCTTCATGTAATGGCCTAGTAATTTCCCTTCAGGACTACCAAAACATAAATTTGTAAATTGGATTTTGAGAGTGCTCTTTTGTTACCCCCAGGTGGTATCAAAGAGACCCAACACCTAGGAGGAATGCGTGACCAATCGAAAGGATGAATGAGGTTGGAAGGGTGAGCATGTTATTGCATGTGCTAATGTTTGTTCCATGGTTCTTTTATCTTTGACCTTTACATGCAACATCAAACACACGTCATCTGTGTGTCATTTTCTAACCATGTTTTATGCAGCCATTTTGAAGCATCATCATATGAGTGGTATTATACTAACCATATTTTCATGCAGCCATAACATTTTATTCATGTGCCATCACATCTCGCGTGTTGACATTCCCACAAAGCATACACGACATCATTTTTTATGTCATGCATCCTAACCACATCTTTGTGCATTCATCTCATCTCATCCCATGTAAAGTGAAAGGATATTCTAAGTATACCCTTCATGACCATTTCATTCCATAACATATCAGGTGTCCCAAAACTAACCGTATTCCGCCCATGCACCAGATTGCACTGGGCCATTTCATTACATCATTTCACTCACTAGAGGACCACGACAGTCTTAGGTTTATATTTGTATGGTGGGTCACACAATATCATTACATGGCATCATGTCCATTCATCATTGGTGTCATGGTGATGCCAAAGTCTTGCTTGTGTGTCGCGATCCACATCGGATTATTCCCTAACATTGATGATTCATTCGAGATACTCCATGAGTGTCGAGCTATTACATACATGTAGGAGCATTTCATAACATTACCAAGTCATACAAGGTGTTCCACGAACACTAAAATTCTGTCCATGGTTTGAGTTACACGCGACTTGTTTGTGACATCACTTCATCCAAGATGCCATAAAAGCATCAAAACTCTGTCTATGGAACGACTCCCATATGACCACTTCATATCATCCCATTGACCTACGAAGTATCAAACCTCTGTCCATGTCTCGATACATATGAGACCAGTTCATGACATCCACTAGGTTCCCCAAAGGAGCCGAACCTCTGTCCGTGTGACAGCTCACACACAACATTTTTGCATTGTCTTTTGTATGCATAGGGCATGCTTGGAAGGTCCAAAATAAAAGAAGGAAAATATAAAGGTCATTTTCATAATCATCCCCATCCATGAAACATCATTCAATCATGAACACGAACATACCATACATGCCACTTAGTGTGTCAAGTCTAGGTCCACGACATCCATCCGAAATTCTAACCTTATGTTGAATGTGCAGTTTGGAGTCGAACCTTGAAGCGGTTAGTTCGTGTTGAGTCAGAGACGAGTCAACTAGTTCAGTTAATTGAATCAAAACCAGACACCATGGTAGGGGTTAATTCAGGGTCAGATTCGGATCGGGAGGTTGAGATTCAGTTGCCCTCTTTACCGGCTGATAGTCAGACTCTATTAGAAGAACTAGATAGAACAGAAATGGCTGAAGGAAATAGTGGGAATACACCTTTTGACATAGTGGCTTTCATGAGGAGTTTCCTAAATTCTGATGAGTTTAAACCTACCCTTAGGGAGCAAATGCAGGCTGTGATGAATGCTACCCCTATTCAGACTATTCCACTGACTCAGACCTTACTTGGAAGTGAAGGACAACAATTTGTCCAAGTGACGAATGGAGCTGGAGGGAGTGTTCCCGGCTGAAGTGATGGAGTTGTCAGCCATAGGGAGCCTGATCGTCACTCAGAAGATGATGAAGCATTTGAGAAGGTGAGAGAAGCCTCAATTGAGACTGTTGTGGAGAAGCATCTCAATTAGAAGTTGTCTAACATTGGAGTCATGCTACCTAAGCTAAAGGAGATGGTGCACTATAACCCTATTAGGTGTACTGACTCTGCTACTTTGATGGCTGATGGAGGAGAGCCGTTTCTGACTGGTCTTCACATGCCTTATCTTCCTCCCTACACCGAGGAAGGCCTAACGGAATCCCATCTGGATAGTTATGTGAGATTGATGACAAGCATGGGAATTGGGAGAGGTCATCTCTTGAATATGTTCCTGACTACTTTGAGGGGTGCTGTGGCAAGGTGGTATATGAAGATGCCTTTATACACCTGTTCTACTGGGGAGGACCTATCTGAAGCTTTTGTGAAGCAACATGCTTACAATGCCAAAGTAGAGACTGCTCTTGAAGACTTAGAGAGGATCCACCAAAAGCCGAATGAGTCCTTCCCGGCTTATGATAGAAGGTGGATGGATGTGCAAGTTCTTAAGGATGGGGCCCCGAAGTTGGAATCGCTTATTGTAAAGCTGGTTGATGGTAGTCTGCCCTAGTACAAAGACAAAATGAAGCTAAAGAGGTTCCACTCTTTCAATGAAGTGGTCAAATTTGCTAAGCATATCGAGCGATACAAAGAAAAGGAACAAAGGGGTAGATAGAGTTCGGGCTCCTACAGAAGTAATCAGGGGTACTCCCAAGGGTACAAAGGTAGTAGTTCTAAGGCGACCATCGCGGGGTCTAGGGCTAGGACGACTACAAAAGCAGCCTTGATTGAAGCGCAAGAGGCAGATGTGGCTGCTGTGAACCAAGGAAGACAAACTCCTCAAAGGGTCACTAGTCCATGGGCTGAGTCAACAAGCAGAATTTTTACCAAGTGTAGAAAGCCTGGGTAGTTACAGAGTTTGAGGCCATTTTTACCTCCGGTTGAGGTGGATAGAGATAATTTCTGTTCTTATCATGTGATGATAGGTCACCGTACAAATGAGTACACCCAGTTGATTAAGGCCATCAAGCAGTTGGTCATTGATGGTAAGATTGTTGGGCCGGCTTTGAAGCCGAGTGTTTAGAAGCATCCACTGCCTACCTTTGAAAGTCAAGTGAATATGGTACAGTCTAGATTGTCAGCTAATTATATGTTCGCTCAGATTATCAAGGCTAATCCGAGCATATGATTTGTTTTAGTGGAGGATGAAGAAAAGTCAGAAGTGGTTGAGAGCATACGATGGCAGTAAAGAATAAGGCAGGTCCGATTGACTTGGATGAGATCAAAGTAGATGATGTATGAAGACTTTGAGATCCAAGAGTCAAAGCTGGTTTATCCGGTGGAGAAAAGAAGGGGGACTATGATTGAGAAGGATGGGCTGGTAATGCACATTACTAGGAGCAGAAGGGTTTATCAGCCCACTAATGTACTACCCTTGGCACCCCCAAGAGGGAATACCACTCCTGTGCACAACAATGCTGCCCAATCACCTCCAAAGACCAAAGAAGATGACATGGTGGTGGAACAACTGAAGAGGACACCAGCTTGTGCCAGTGTTTGGCACTTACTTATGGAATCAAAGAAGCACCACAAGGTGGTGGTTGAGCAGTTGATAGAGATGGAGGCCAATCCCACTATGTCCTCGGATGAGGTATGTGCCATGATTAAGGGAGTGGATTTGAAAACCAATAGAGCCCTAGAGAACAGTTTTGCAGTTGAAGCCCTCCGCCTAAAGGGGTTCATCATAATAGGGCTCTATACTTGAAAGTCGAAGTCATGGATAAGATGATGCCGAGTGTAATGGTGGATGATGGCTCAACCCTGAACATTTGTCCTTCTAAGATCTTGGCTTATTTAGGGATGGGTACTGAAGCTCTTTATCGGTCCAACATCGTGATTAGGGCATATGATGATAGCAAAAGAGTTGTGATTGGGACTTTTGAAGCCGAAGTCAAGTGGGAGAAGTTAAGTCGAGGGTGTATTTACTATGATCGACATTCCTGTCACATTCTCTCTGCTTTTGGGAAGGCCATGGTTCCATGCCCTAGGAGGATTTCCCTCAACCTTGCATCAGAAGGTGAAGTTTTTAATTAAAGGAAAGGTTTGACTGTTGAAGTAGATGAGCCTTTCATTGTGGCCGTCGTGAGTGTTACCGAGCAGCCCATGACTGGATTTCAAGTGGCGGTGATTACTGATAAGCTGGAATTTCCAAACTGGATTCACAAGTACTTTGCCAAATAGAACAATGAGCTTGGATAAGGGTTAGGGGCCAAGCAATAAAGTATTCCTGAGTTTAACATTGAGGTCAGCAAGTACCGTCAGTTTGGGCTTGGTTAAGCAAGAGAAGAAACATGTGAACATGTGAACTTGGTGGACACTTTCATCCGAGTCACTAAATCAATCTATGATGGGACTCCTAAGCCGATAGATCTTGCTAATGTTGTGGATTTCAGCAAGTATGGAATCGAGCCTATCATGAGTATGCCATAGAACGGAACCGAAAACGAAGGGAAGGGAGTTCTGAATCAGAGTCTAGTTAACCAAGTCAACGTTGAGTTTGGGAATAAGGGAGAAGCCTTTGAGAAGATTGATTTAGTGGAAAGCAAAGTTGAAGTGGCTATGGAAGCCATATCTAGGGCATTGTCGGACTTGATGAAGCTGGGTAAGGGTTCAGAGAAGAAAGAGCCATCTATTGGGAAGACAAATGAGGAGCTCATGGATGAAGCTATGAAAGAGCTTACCAAGTTGGTGATGAAGGGCAAGGCCGAAGCACTTGAAGAGGAGCTAACCCTGAAGCAGAAGGAAGACTTGTAAGATGATCTTGGGTATCTGTTTGAGGAGTTTGATTGTGTTGTTGCTAATGAAGACCCTCCATATACAGAGGATGGAAATTTTTCTAATGTATATACTTTTGCAATTTATGATGTGAACAATTCTGCCTACAACTCCTATAATGCAATAAAGTCTGATTTTGCTTACTTGTGTGATGTTTTTCCGAATGGAACTATGCATACATATAAACATTCATTTAATGTCTTTAGCATACGTGATGGATCATTACATGAAATGAACCTATGGATAGATGATGATCTAAAGATGGTATCCATCTCAAACGAACTCATGCCTAATGAGAGAAAAGAACTTGTATAACTTTTGCAAAAACATGTCAAGGCCTTCACTTGGTACTATGACGACATACCTGGGGTCAATAAAGAGATTGCAAATCATAGAATCCCAACAGATCCGAAGATGGAATCGGTTAAGCAGAAGCCTAGAAGACATCGACCAGAATGGGCTGAAATGGTTAAGGAAGAAGTAGCCATGCAGATAAAGGCTAACTTCTTGGAAGTAGTAGAGTATCTGAAATGGTTGGCTAATATCATACCTGCTGTGAAGAAAAACGGTTTAGTCAGGGTCTGTGTGGATTACAGGGATCTGAATAAGGCATCTCCCAAGGACAATTTCCCACTCTCGCATATTGATGTTCTGATTGACAGTGCTGCTAGGGCAGTGATGTACTTGTTCATGGATGGGTTCTCGAGGTACAACCAAATTCTAATGAATATGATCGATAAAGTAAAAACGGCCTTCATCATAGAGTAGGGTGTTATTGCTATAGAGTCATACCATTTGGATTGAAGAATGCCGGGGCAACCTATCACCAAGCAGTCACGATACTTTTGTAGGATATGATTAGCTCATCCGGGAAATTCTAGTACATCTCCCTACCGAGCGTAGACTACCGTACCTAATCCAGAGATTTACGGTTCGGGCGAGTAACTTACTTAACCTCTAGCTTGCTTTCACTTTACAATTTATATTACCATATTTAATTCGCTTTATTATCTTTCACTATCCCATTTTGTTTATTTTAATCAGTCGACGCTAAAGCAAAATGCAGAAAAGAAATTGCAGAAAAATAAAGCATACATCCAAAATATACAAGAAAATAGTAAAGGCCGATTATACAACCCTATCGAATAAAAGATAAAAACCCTCATCCTCACATTAGAATCACCTAAGTACAAAAGGATCTAAAAATTACAACCGCCTAAAAATACACAAAATCTATCAATTACAGTAAAAATGATAAAAATAAATGTTGCAAAACAAATTGGTTAGCACAGTTTATGTTGCACAGACAGATGGGACTCAAATAGGATAGAATTGGGAATTTAGAAAACGGGAGCATGCATTTAGGGGGTAACTGGGTCAACCTGACCGGTCGGACTAGTTAGACCTGGAAAATGGTTTTGAAATGCCCTATAATTTTTGTGCTAAAAAATCATTTTTTGGAAAACAATTGGCTCGATTACATGCAAATTTCCATTCTTTGGTGGGTTTGTTATCCTAGAATCTAGGGTTCCGTTCGTGCGGGTTTCCTAATTCCAACATCCATATAGGGTCCAAAAAGTAGTAAACATGCCAAAAATAATCTGTGAAAATAACGTTTTATTCGTTTTCGATATTTTTCGAGGACTTTATAGGGTTCGAGGGTCCGCTGATACTGAACTACAGATCCGATTCGAATAAAATAACCCCGAAACTCATAAAATAAAACCCCAGGAAAATAAAAAACCCTAATATCTATACGTACAGAAATCTAAAAACCAAAATTTTATAACATACGGATGAATTTGGGTAGAAATTGAGCATAACATAATGCACGAAATAGAAAACGGACTATTTTCTACCGATCGGGACAAATCGGGAACCTGTCCCTACAGAACAGAGCCAGCCCGGCTGTGTTCATGAAGAACATAGCCGCCCGGCTCTATTAGGGTAAGTCCGGTTCTGAAAATTGGAAAAATGAAGAAACAAAAAAGACAATGCAAACATGTTTAAGGCCTCTCAGAGTTTACCTTGATCTTGTTTTGATGCTTTGAACGTCAAGAAATGGATTGAAAGATTGGAATTTGTCATGGAAGCTCAACCGGCCAAAAACTGAAATTCAATCCAAAACAATCCGAAATGAATCCAAAGTGATCCCAAACCAATATGCAAAGGTTGTAGAACTTGTTCTTAGTGTTGTAAGATTGATTTTAGGTCTTAGCTTGGATGTTTCTGGGTTCTCCGTTGCTTTTGAATGTCTCGATTCTTCCTCTCCTTTCTCTCTGCTTTGTTTTCTCTATTTTTGTTTTTCAAAGTCCTTCTGCCAAGATTGCCTCCTCCCTTTTTGGATTTTTTTCTTTTTCTTTTTATACTCTCTTCTCACACATCATTTCAAACATTAAATGTGCCACCTGAACTCTCTGATTTCTCGCCCAACACCTCTTCTGCTAGAGCAACTTGGCTCACCCACTAGAGCTGCCTGGCTCTAGTTTGCACTAGAGCCGTGCGACTATAGTCTAAAGTCGCACGGCTTCAGCAAGAGCCGGGGAAAAATCTTGAAAATCTGACGCATACCCTAAACCCTAGAAAACACTCAGGAGACCTTCTCAGGGGTTTCAGATCACTGATAGCTTGGTTTTTAGGATGTTTGAGACACTCCAGGTGACATTCCGGTCGCTTTCAAGTCTGATTCAAGTCCGTTCATTCCACAGGTAATATAGGAATTCTCATCATAGAGGTCGGGAAAACCTAGCGCTTATTGCTGCCCCTCGCATGATCAAATTCAATACCTGATACTAGGTTTAGGTTACCTGAGGGGAATTCGAGAATGCGAATGAATGTGCCATAAGCGAAAGGAAAGAAAGACATACCTGAGTTGCAATGATGAGTCAGAATAAGCTGATACCAGGTCTAGGTTACCCGAGGTGAGGTTGGTGATGAAATAAGCCGATACCGGGTCTAGGTTACTCGAGGCGAGGTTGATGATGAAATAAGCCGATACCGGGTCTAGGTTACCCGAGGCAAAGTTGACGATGAAATAAGCCAATACCGGGTCTAGATTACCCGAGGCGAGGATGAAGACGAAATAAGCTGATACCGGGCCTAGGTTACCCGAGGCAAGGATGAAGACGAAATGAGCGGATACCGGGTCTAGGTTACCTAAGGCAAAGTTGATGACGAAATAAGCCGATATCGAGTCTAGGTTACCCGAGGCAAAGTTGATGATGAAATACGCCGATACCTGGTCTAGGTTACCGGAGGCAAAGTTCTGCTTGGGATCTGGAATAGAGCCGATCTGGACCGATATCGGGTTTAGGTTACCTGAGGTGGATCTGTAGGGGATTTGAAACGAAGCCGATCTGGACCGATACCAGGCTTAGGTTACCCGAGGTGGATCTCCTGGGGATTGAGAGTGAAGCTGTTCTGGACCGATATCTGGTTTAGGTTACCCGAGGTGGATCTGCTGGGCCTTTAGAGTGCAGCCAACGTGGATCGATACCGGGTTTAGGTTACCCGAGGTTGATCTGCTGGGGATTTAGAGTGAAGCCAATCTGGACCGATACCAGGTTTAAGTTACCCGAGGTGGATCTGCTAATGAAGTTGATACAAGTCGATACACGATCTATCTGTATCCACGGTAGACCAAAGTTGATGAATTCCTGCATTTGAAACAGCGAGTCTTCATTCCTTGATCGAGAGATTTTGAACAAAAATTTTTGCCCCTTCGATCAAGAATGAAGACTAGCTGGGGATGAGTGCTTTATGCATGATATGTATGTATGCATGGCGATGCCTATGAATGCAGACTCTAAAAGATGTGTTTCCTGCCGTGTCCAACCTGGGTGTCTCACATTCCCACCGGGGATGTTTGTGGAGATTATGCCACGACTCTGACTAGCTTTTAGCTGAGGAAGCATGCCCTTTGGGCGGCGTGATCCTTATAGCCTTGTTGGGGATGTGCGATGACTTACTAGGGAGGAAATGAAAATGCCCTTGTAAGGGTCCCACTGGGAGTATTGTGGATGCCCCTGCTGGGGAAGATATCATGGAAGGGTTCCTACTGGGGAGAAAGTGGTGGCACTCTTTGTGATAGTTCCGCTGGGGAATAGCATAGGTGATTCTATTGGAGGACATATGGAAAGGCTTCTGCCAAGAAATAATGAAAGGGATCTTCGCTGGGGAATGAAAGGGCCTCCGCTGGGGAATGAAAGTGTCTCCGCTGGGGAATAATAAAAGTGTCTCATCTTTCTGTCCCTAGGAGTGGTGAGTTCGGAAATGCTCTAAATTTTGCCTGAACTACTCGGCGTGGTTTCAACTTAGTAAGCTGCTCCAATTTTTGCTTAAGGCGCCTTTTCGGTTTTCACCTTAGCGAGCTCTTCTTCTTCTTCTTCTTTTTTTAAAGGTCCTGTGGCTCTTGAACTTGGATCTATTTTGAAATTTTCGACCGCTCTAAGGAATGATGAATTAAATTCAAAGGAAAAGAAAAAATTATGAGTTGCAAGCATTTTAGCACATTTCATCATTGAATAATGAGGGTCTTTTAACCAATTTAATGCAAAGTGCTTCCTTTAAATGGATGTTTAAGTAAGATAATTTTGTTTATGCATCTGACATAACCAAGCAAATATATTTAAACAAAACATCACACTTTATTGATGAAATTAACATGAATACATTTGAAAAGGTTGGCTCCCAAAATGGTATACACTCCACACAGAGCCAGAATCCATCACCAGCCGTCCTTGCAGATTTTTCGACTGATCATTTTCCCTCATGTCTTGACTTGTGCCTAGGCCGCCCTTTTCGGGTTTTCAACCTAGCAAACTTTTTTTTTTTCAAACATGGTGTGAGCACAGTTTTTTCCCGACCTCTGTGATGAACGTCACTATTGCCTTTTTCACGGATAAACATGAAGCAGATTCGAACCGACCGAAATAATGTCAGAAATGTCCCAGATGACCCAAATGTGTGTGACAAGTCTTAGTACGGAGCCCCAAAGGAATTCTAGTGAGTATTTAAAAAAACCAAAGAAAATAATGAAAAATAAGCAAAATAGGCTAATCTGGTCACTACAGTCGCTTGATTGTAGTGCCTATAGCCGTGCGACTGTACTACATTACAGTCGAGCGACTGTAATCATCAGATTTCTTTTTTTCGCCCATATCAGCATTTAATTCGATCTTTTTAAACAAAATAAGGCAATCTGGTCACTACAGCCGCGTGACTGTAGTACCTACAGCCGCGCGACTGTAGTACCTACAGCCGCGCGACTGTAGTCATTACAGTTGCACGACTGCAATCACCAGACTTCCTTTTTTACCGAAAATTAGTATTTAATTCATATTTTTAACAAAAACGGGAGATATAAAAGCCTCATATCCGGGGTTAGGGTTAATAGAACATAGGGGAGGCAGAAAATTAAAGAGTTTTTGAGAGAAAAACATACAAAAACACACAATAACATAGATTTTGGGACATTTTCTAGGGTTCTTAAGAAAAATAAAAGGGTTTGATCTAAAATAACTTAAAAAATTTCAACGAAACACATAGAAAATATTGTAGGGTGTTCTTAAATCATCACTACTCACTGAATCTCTCTCGGGGTTCCGTTCGGGCTTTGTTGATCGTACAGTTTTTGGGTTGTTCATGATTGCAAAACACTTTCCTACATCCAAATCCATCTCTGGTGATCCAAACATTAGAATACAGATGAGGTAGCATTCTAACAGGCCTTAAAAATCCATTTTTGTTCATTCTGGGTGTTCTTTATTGATTTTTTTTTTTTGAATTTTTACGATTTCGAAAGTGAATTTTGATTACAGCCGCCTCGCTTAAGATCACATTCGCCCCACTGTAACCTACAGCCACGCGACTGTGACCTATAGTCACGCTATTGTAATCTTCTGATTACAGTCGCTCGACTGTAATCTCTGGGGCAGAAGCTCCGAATGCCCCAAAATCAACCGATAACGCTTCCGTTTTCAGATTTAATGTGTTTTTCATTTTTATTATCGGTCCAATTGCATCCATGTATGCTTAGATTCCCGGTTTTCTTATTTTTAATTGATGGATGTGATTTGAAGTTTGGCGATTTCGAGTTTTTAGGGATTTCCGGATTTATTTTGATCCTTTTCGGATCCGTTTGGTTGAAATCAGTGTGTTTCCTGAAATCCCAGATTACCCGAAATGGCTAAATTTGCAAAACTATTTTCAAAAATGAGAAAAGAAGGCCGGAAAACAATTCTGGGGCATTACAGTCGCGCGGCTGTAGTTGAAGTAGAATTACGCTTTTGCCCTTTTGCGTCCCAAACTTGTAATTTTGCATCTTTTTCCTATTCAAAACTGAATTTTGGTGTGTTTATATTCTTTTTTAACCCTAGATGGATGTTTAACTTAGGCCCACACACAAACGGGACCCCCGGGTCCCGGGATATCCGGCCCACTAAAGTTGGAAAAATGCATGTAAACGAGCCAAACCATTTTCAAAATTTGTTTTTCACCCACAAAAGCTACAGGCGTTTCAAAAAACCGTTTTCCAGGTCTAACCGGTCCGACCCGTCGGGTCGACCCAGTTACCCCCTAAATACATGTCCCCGCTCCTATAAATCCCTATCCTGTCCCATTTGAGTCTTTTGTATGCCTTGATTATTTGTGCCAACCGTATTTGGATGCAGCTTTTATTTTTACTATATTTTTTTTTAGAATTTATTTTTTAGATCATCGTGTATTATAGGCAGTTGTAATGGTGAGGATGAGAGTTTCGTTTTCTTGGGTTGTATAATTTGGCCTCTGATTTACTTTTCTGTACTTTTATCTTTTCGCACTTTATTTTAATATTTATATTTATGTCATTTGTATGAGCATCGATTAATAATTAAGAGAAGATAAAATGAGTAGAATTAAGTTAATGCAACATTACGTTATGAAATAATAATTGAAAATAAGTGAGGATTAGTAGATTTATTGCCTGAACCCTGAATCTCTGAATTAGGTACCATGTCTACACTTGGTAGGGAGCTGTACCAGAATTTCTCGGATGAGCTGATCCGGGTAGCGACTCTGTATCTAATTTTGAAATTTAGGTTTCGAGATCTTTAAGTTCAAATTGGGATTTTCTAAAAACCTATTTTTCCAAAATTCACACTTTCAATTAAGTTTTCTACAAAAGGATTTTTTTAGTAAAATGAAAGATTTTCCTAAGAAAGATTAAAGACCCGTTTTTAAACCACATCATCACACACCTCAAAAAAAGAAAATATCTAGTTCCCGCTTGACCGCAAGTTCCAAAAAAGGTCGTCCGCTCACAGTGGCGACTCCGCTGGGGATACACGATTTCTTTAAAAAAGTTTTCACAAAAACTTAAGGAACTTAGGCAACAATTGAAGTGTATCCTCACTTATAGTTGATTATTAAATCATAATTCGATGTTTCATTCACATTTTCCTAAGCATGACATTTTCTCTTCTTAAATCCCTTCAACACTCATTTAAGCCCGGTTTATCTTCAAAAGTGACCTACCTCTTCCGCTAGGATTGGAGGCACTCGAGGGGGTAAACCAATCATAGCACCGTACGAACCCCTTCGTTTGGACCCTTGGGTGGGGAGAAGTGAGGAGTATATTTTCGCTATAGGAACCTGTATGGCCCTTGGCTTGACTCATTCCTTCATGTAATGGACTAGTAACTTCCCCTTAAGGTTACCAAAACATATATTTGGAAATGGACATTGAGAGTGTGCCTTTGGTATTCCCAGTTGATGCCAAAGAGACCCAACACCTAGGATGAATGTGAGACCAATCGAGGAGGAATAATGTTGGAAGGGTGAGCATATTGTTGCGTGTGCTAATGTTTGTTCTATGGTGGTTTCATTTTTGACCTTCACATGCAACATCAAACACGCATCATCCGTGTGCCATTTTCTAACCACATTTCTATGCAGCCATTCGCAAGCATCATCATACGTGTGGTATTATACTACCCATATTTTCTTGCAAACATGACGTTTTACTCGTGTGTCATATACATATTGTGTGCTTGCATCTCATAAAGCATACATGACATCATCTCATGTGTCATGTATCTTAACCACATTTTTATGTAGCCATTTGCATTCTGTATGACATAGGCATTCATATCATCTCATCCCATCTATAATAAAGGATGTTCTAAGCATGCCCTTCATGACATTTCATTTCATGACATATTGGGAGTCCCCAAGATTACCCGTGTTCGCATGTGCACCGGATTGCACTTGGCCATTTCATTACATCATTGCACCATTAGGGACCACAACGGTCTTAGGCTTCTGTTCGTATGGCAGACCACACAATACCATTACATGACATCATGTCTATTCATCATGGTGTCATGGCGACACTAAAGTCTTATTTATGTGTCACGATCCACACCGGATTGTTTCATAACATTAAAAATTAATTCAAGGTACTCCACGAGTGCCGAATTAGAACTTGTACTAGGACATTTCATAACAGGCCTAAATCATGCAAGGTGTTCCATGAACGTCGAAATGATGTCCATGTCTCGAGTTACACGTGACTTGTTTGTGACATCACCTCATCTAAGATACCATAAAAGCATCGAACCTCTGTTGATGGAACGGCTCCCATATGACCATCACATGTCACTTCATTGACCTACAAAGCGTTGAACCACTATCCATGTGTCAGTACACATTTGACCGTTTCACGACATCCGATAGGTGCCTCGAAGGCGTCAAATTTTTATCCGTGTGCCAGCCCACAAGTGACATTTCCTTTTGCATGGCATGGGGTATGCTTGGAACATCCAAAACAAAAAGAAAGAAAATACAAAAGTCATTTTCATCATCATCCTCACCCATAAAGCATCATCCGATCATGAACACAAACACACCATACACGTCATTTAGGGAGTCAGGTCTAGGTCCATGACATCCATCCGTGACTCTAACTTTGTGTTGAATGTGTAGTTTGGAGACAAACCTTAAAGCGGTTAGTTCGTGTCGAGTCAGCGCCAAACCCATCAGTTTAATCAGTTCAATCAGAGCCGATCACCATGGAGGGGATCAGTTCAGATCGGAAGATCGAAATTCAATTACTACTCTACCAGTTGACAGTCAGATTTTGGTAGAAGAAGCTGACAGCGCGGTGATGGCCGACGGAAGTAATGGAAACTTGCCTTTTGACATGGTTGCTTTTATGAGGAGCTTTCTAACCTCAAAAGAGTTCAAGGCTACTCTTAGGGAACAAGTGCAAGCTGTGATAAGCACCCTCCCTATTCAATCTATTCCACCGGCTCAGACTTCGGTTGGAAGTGAGGGACAAAAGTTTGTCCAAGTTACTAATGGTGCTATAGGAAGTCTTCCTGGAGGAAGCGGTGGAGTGGTTAACCATAGAGAACCTGGCTGTCAGTCCGAAGAGGAGGAAGCCTTTGAGAAGGCAATGGAATCCTCAATTGAGACGATGTTAGAGAAGCGCCTTAATAAAAAATTTTCTGATATTGAAGCCATGCTACCTAAGCTGAAGGAGATGGTCCACTATAACCCTGATAAGTATGTCGACCCAAGTACTTTGATGGCTGATGGAGGAGAGCCACTCCCAGCTAGTTTTCAGATGCCTTACCTACCTCTATACACTGGGGAAGGCCCACCGGAAGCCCATTTGGACAGTTATGTGAGGTTAATGACTAGCATGGGGATTGGGAAAGGTCATCTCTTAAATCTGTTTCCGACTACACTGAGGGGTGCTACGGTGAAGTGTTATATGAAGATGCCTCTCTACACCCGTTCTACTTAGAAGGACCTATCTGAAGCTTTTGTAAAGCAGTGTGCTTACAATACCCAAGTAGAGACTACCCTTGAAGACCAGGAAAGAATCCGCTAGAAGCCAAATGAGTCCTTCTCGGCTTACTACAAACGTTGGATGGATGTGCAAGTTTTGGTGGATGGGGCACCAAAGTTGGAGTGTCTCATTGTGAAGTTAGAAGATGGTAGCCTCACCCAATACAAGGATAAAATGAAGCTGAAGAGATTCCACTCCTTCAATGAGGTGGTGGAATTTGCCAAATGTATCGAGTGATACGAGGAAGAGGAGCAAAGAGGCAGACAGAGTTCAGGCTCCTACAGAAGGAATCAAGGGTACTCTTAAGGGTACAAAGGTAGTGCGGTCCAGTGCTAAGTCCACTCAGAATGTAGCCCCGATTGAAGTGCAATGCGAGGACATAGCCGCCGTGAACCTGGGAAGACAGACTCCTCAAAGGGTCACTAGTCCGTGGGCTGAGTCAATAAGCTTGATCTATGCTAAGTGTAGAAAAGCTGGTTTGTTGCAGAGTTTGAGGCCATTTTCGCCTCCGGTTGAGGCGGATAAACTCAATTTTTGCTCTTACCATGTGATGACGGGTCACTGTACAAACGAATGCACTTAGTTGATTAAGGCCATCAAACAGTTGGTCATTGATGGAAGGATCATTGAGCCGGCTTTGAAACCTAGCATTGAAAGTAATCCCTTGCCCAACCTCAGATGATTCGGCTACATAAGCTATTAGGGACCATGACGCTGCAATAAAAGAAGACCCTCCGCATGTGGAGGACGATAGTCATTTTAATGTTTCAGTTTCTTTTATTATCTTTATCCCTTATTTTGTGAACAATTCAACCTCTTAGTGTTTAATTTAATACAATTTGATTTTAATCACTTGTGCGATATTTTTTGGATGGAACTGTGCATGCATCCAAACATTCATTTAATGCCTTTAACACACATGATCCATCAATGCATGAAATGAATCTAGGGACAGATGACGACCCAAAAATGATATCCATCTCGGGAGACCTCACACCTAATGAGAGGAAAGAAAATTGCAGTATACCACAAAAGAACATGGAAATCTTTCCCTGACTGAACGATATCTCTCGGAGATTGACGGAACTGAATACAAAGTTCCAAAGGATTCAAAGACGAAATCAATCAAGCAGGAGCTTCGTAGACTTGATTGGGCATCGCTCCATGGTCGCAACTACCAACTACTTCTTAGAGTGGGTAGAAGCGAAGTCATATATGAATGTCATCGACAAAAAAAAAAAAAAACAAAAAAAACAAAAAAAAAAAAAAAAAAAAACAAAAACAAAAACAAAAACAAAAAAAAGAAGAAGAAGCAGAAGAAAAAAGCATTATCATGTCGTGACCAATAATGGCATACAATTACAAGGGGCAATGATGGAGCATCATAGATTATCTCTGCATCTCCCACAGCCCAATGGGGCGATAGAAGTGGCTCACAAGATTCCGTCCAAATGATAATCACCTACAAAGGACAGGCCGATATGCTGTCATTTGTCTTGCAAGGACACAGAACTAGCATCAGAGCATGCACTGAAGAAACGCCATACTCCTTAGCCTATAGGATGGAAGCAGTTCCACCAAGGGAGACAGAGAGCAAGTCGTCAACCCCATCAACCCAGACAAGCCCAAGCTCTACTACGTGTAAGAAAAAAAAGGTCTGATGGGTTGCAAATCGAAAAGGTGAACCATGCAAAAATCAGGACAGTACGATGGATCGAAAACCGAAAAGGCGGTCCATGTAAAAGTTAGGATAGAGAGGCAAGCACCATCAGCAGAAAAATCTGCAAAGACTAGTTGGTGGTGGGCATGGGTCCGGTCGAGACGGATACCATTACTGATTCTGTCCTTAGCTTCATTTCATCTTTGATGTGCATTGTGCTACAACATTATAAATGAGTGAATTAATGAATGTCATTTTCTGTTCAGGTTAAATGTCCCAAGTCTGCTTGAAATTGAATTCGTATGCATGTGCACATTTTCTGTTTACATGCATCTCAGTTCAAAAAAAAAAAATCTGATTGATCGAAAACTGAAGAGGCGGTCCATGGAAAAATTAGGACAATCTGATAGATCGAAAACCCGAAAAGGGCGGTCTATGCAAAAGCTAAGGCATAAAATAAAGTCTACTGAATTGAAAACTCGAAAGGGCGGTTCAGGAAAAAATAAAGATAGTCTGATAGGCCGAAAACCCAAAAAAGGGCGACCAATGCAAAAATTAGGACAAGCAATGAAAATAACACAAAAGTCATATAGTAGTATCAAGCTCAGACAACTCTAATCCTGTAAAAACTGGGGTACATCAAAGCTAGTGTCTCACGTCCATGCTTCGTGGAGCAAGTAACCAGGTCAATCAACCAAACTTCAATGCGATATCCCACCAAGGGTAGACTCATATGGGCATCCCAATCATTCATCCGGTCCCTGAAAATCTGATTCATGACCTCCAGCTTGGTGACCCACCGACGCAATTGATCAACCTCTATTCTCAAATGAGCAAACTCATGATGCTCGATCCAGATCGTCGTCTGCAACAAACAAAACATGGAGAAGCACTATAATCATACGCATATGCATCCAGGTCATGCACACACACATACATTCAAAACATACATGCACACATGCATACACATATCAATGTTAACTCAAGTACATGTACATACTATCACCATCATGCTGTCTTGAGCCATGAGTATTCCGAAAGCGAAAATAACCCAACACTGGGGCATCATCAAATCCCAAGTATCCACGAGCAAAACAATCAAGCCGTATTTATTCTTGATCGAAGGGGCAAAAATTTTTGTTTCCAAAATTATCGATCAAGGAATAAATGTGTACCCTTGATCCAATTTCAAAGGTATTGCTCCACCACAGAGAGCTAGTTTCAATAGTGTTGCTCCACCACAGAGAGCCGATTTCAACGGTGATGCTCCACCATAGAGAGTCGGTTTCAACAGTATTGCTCCACCACAGAGAGCCAGTTTCAATGGTATTGCTCTACCACAGAGAGCCGATTTCAACAGTATCAAGGGGTAAGATATTCAGTTCATATTCATTCTTGATCGAATGGGCAAAAATTTTTGTTTCCAAAATTATCGATCAACGAACGAATACGTACCCGAAACAACTTCAAAACATCAAAAGAGATCATCAGGCTTCTTAAATCACCAAAGCATCTTTCCCCAGCCACAAAAGCTTCATGGAAAACACAATCATCCTTTCCTTCGGTGACACAGGCTCCACTAGAAGTGAAATGACCAAAATGCCCTTCTGTCAGTAACCACACTATCGGATGGCCAAAACACCTTTCCTTTAGCGACACGAGCTATACGGAAGATCAAATCACAAAAAAATTTCTTTCCCTAGTGGCGTAGGCTCCATTATGGGTGAAAAGACCAAAATACCTTTTTATTGACAACTAAGCTACCAAATGGCCAAAACACCCTTTTCCCATCCAAAGGGGGTACCAAATCACTGAAACCCATTTCTTTTCATGACATAGGCACCATAAAAGATCAAATGACCAAAGTACCCTTACCTCAAGGAATGCCAACTTCCCAAGTTACAAAATTACCAAAATACGCTTTCCTTTCATAAGCGTCAAGTGACAGGGAGAATTCAATCTGGGCAAGTCCTCTGCTTCGTAATAAAGTTGAAGCATGTCCCTGGCAAATCAAACTGATCTGGGCAAAGTCCTCTGCTTCATAACGAAGTCTAAGCACGACCCTGGAAAACATCAAACCAATTGGGGCAAAGTCCTACGCTTCGTAACAGAGTCGAAGTAAGACCCTGAAGAATCAAACCAACCTAGGCAAGACAGCTGTCTTGGAAAAGCAACCGAGATAAGTCCCTACAGACATCAAAACAAGTCAACACGAGGAGAACCCCCAGGTATGTTCTCTTTTCCTTCTCACTGTGCTCCCTATAGTGAGACCAAACTCGAATCGGGCACAACCACTCGTTCAAGTCGACTTTGGTCATGCGAGGGCAGCCAGTGAGCACGGATTTTTTTCCCGACCTCTATGTTGAAAGTCTTTGTTACCTTTTTCACGGATAAATGTGAAGCAGATTCGAACCGACCGGAATAATGTCGAAAATGTCCTGGATGACCCAAATGTGTGTAACAAGTCTTGGTACAGAGCCCTAAAGGAATTCTAGTGAGTATTTAAGAAAACCAAAGAAAAGAATGAAAAATAAGCAAAATGGGATAATAATCAGAATGAAAAATAAGCAAAATAGTACATTACAGTCGAGCGACTGTAATCATCAGATTTCTTTTTTTCGCCCAAATCAGCATTTAATTCGATCTTTTTAAACAAAATAAGGCATTCGGATCACTACAGTAGCGCGACTGTAGTCATTACAGTCGCGCGACTGTAATCACCAGACTATAGTCAATACAGTCGCGTGACTGTAATCACCAGACTTCATTTATTACCCAAAATCAGCATTTATTCCGATTTTTAACCAAAACGGGAGATATAAAAGCCTCATATCTGGGGTTAGGGCTAATAGAAGAGAGGGGCGGCAGAAAATTAAAGAGTTTTTGAGAGAAAAACATACAAAAACACACAATAACGCATATTTTGGGACTTTTTCTGGGGTTCTTAAGAAAAATAAAAGGGTTTTATCTAAAATAACTTCAAAAATTTCAACGAAACACATAGAAAATATTGTAGGGTGTTGTTAAATCATCACTACTCACTCAATCCCTCTCGGGGTTCCGTTCGGGCTTCGTTGATCGCGCATTTTTCGGGTTGTTTGTGATTACAAAACACTTTCCTGTATCCGAATCCATCTCCGGTGATCCAAACACTGGAATACAGTCCAGGTAACATTTGAAAGGCCTTAAAAATCCATTTTTGTTCATTCTGGGTGTTGTTTATTGATTTTTTTTTAATTTTTATGATTTTGGAAGTGAATTTTGATTACAACCGCCTCGCTTAAGATCACAATCGCCCGGCTGTAACCTACAGCTACGTGACTGTGACCTATAGTCGCACAACTGTAATCTCCTGATTACAGTCGCTCGACTATAATCTCTGGGGTAGAAGCTCCGAATGTCCCAAAATCAACTGATAACGCTTCCGTTTTCAGATTTAATGTGTTTTTCATGTTTATTATCGGTCCAATTGCATCCATGTATGCTTAGATTCCCGATTTTCTTATTTTTAATTAATGGATGTGATTTCAAGTTTGGCGATTTGGAGTTTTTAGGCATTTTCGGATTTATTTCGATCCGTTTTGGATCTGTTTGGTTGAAATCAGTGTGTTTCCAGAAATCCCAGATTACCCGAAATCGCTAAATTTGCAAAACGATTTTCAAAAACGAGAAAAAAAGGCATGAAAACAATTCTGGAGCATTACAATCATGCGGCTGTAACCTACAGTCGTGCGACTGTAGTTGAGGCAGAATTATGGTTTTGCCCTTTTGGGCCCTAAACTTGTAATTTTGCATCTTTTTCCTATTCAAAACTGAATTTTGGTGTGTTTACATTCTTTTTGGACCCTAGATGGATGTTCAAGTTAGGCCCAGACATGAAAGGGAACCCCGGGTCCTGGGATATCCTGCCCACTAAAGTTGGAAAAATGCATGTAAATGAGCCAAACCATTTTCAAAATTGGTTTTCACCCATAAAACCTACAGGGCGTTTCAAAAAGCCGTTTTCCAAGTCTAACAGGTCTGACCGATCGGGTTGACCCGGTTACCCCCCTAAATGCTTGTCCCCACTCTTATAAATCCCTATCCTATCCTATTTGAGTCTTTTTTATGCCTTGATTATTTGTGCTAACCGTATTCGGATGCAGCTTTTATTTTTACTTTATTTTTATTTTTGAATTTATTTTTTAGGTCATCGTGTATTATAGGCGGTTGTAATGGTGAGAATGAGAGTTTTCTTTTTCTTAGGTTGTATAATTTGGCCTCTAATTTACTTTTCCGTACTTTTATTTTTCCACACTTTATTTTAATATTTATATTTATGTCATTTGTATGAGCATCGAGTAATAATTAAAAGAAGATAAAATGAGTAGAATTAAGTGAATGCAACATTATGTTATGAAATAATAATTGACAATAAGTGAGGATTAGTAGATTTGTTGCCCGAACCCTGAATCTCTGAATTAGGTACCGCATCTACACTTGGTAGGGAGGTGTATCAAAATTTCCCGGATGAGCTGATCCGGGTGGCGACTTTGTATCTAATTTCAAAATTTAGGTTTCGAGATCTTTAAGTCAAATTGGGATTTTTTAAAAACCTTTTTTTCCAAAATTCACACTTGCAATTAAGTTTTCTACAAAAGGGTTTTTCCAGTAAAATGAAAGATTTTCCAAAGAAAGATTAAAGACCCGTTTTCAAACCACATCATCACACACCTCAAAAAGAGAAAATACTCGATTCCCACTTCACCGCGCGTTCCGAAAAAGGTCATCCGCTCACACATGGTAAGGCTTGAGGCGGTCTCGGTTGACAGGGTTTGCAAACTCATTCACATCCATGTCTATGATGCTTACACCACCCTTTTGATAGCACTTTCTTGACAACATAGGGGCCTTCCCAATTCGGTTTGAATTTCCCCCGAGCATCCACATTTGTAGGCTTTAATTGTTTTAGAACTAGATCCCCGACTCTCAGCTGCTGTCTAGGATACCTCACATTTTGATTATTGGCCCTAGCCATTTTGCGCTGATACATCTGTAGGTGATCCAGTGCTTTCAACCGTTTTTCATCTAATACTGCCAACTGCTTGTACCTAGCCTGAACCCATCTCGTTTCTCGTAGCTGGGCTTCCAAGGCTATTATGAGTGACTTGAGTTCCATTTCCAGTGGCAACACTGCTTCCATCCTGTATACCAAGGCGTAGGGAGTCTCGCTGGTTGGTGTTCTGACGCTAGTTCTATAACCCCAAAGAGTATATGGCAGTTTATCAGCCCAGTCTCTGTAGGTGGTTGCTATTTTTGACCAAATCTTCTTAATCGACTTGTTAGCTGCTTCTACTATGCCATTAGCCTGTGGTCTATACGGAGAAGATCTATGATGTTTGATGCCATGTTCTGAGAATAGCTTAGCTATTGCCTCTTGGAATTGCACCCTGTTATCAGTCACTACATGGTGAGGGATTCCGTAGCGAGAGAGGATGCTTTTCTAAATGAACTTGACCATGTTCTTTGCTGTCACATTGGAGAAGGATTCTGCTTCTACCCACTTCGAAAAATAATCAACCGCAACCACTATGAATCTATGACCATTAGAAGCTGCTGAATGAATTTCTCCAATCATGTCAATCCCCCACACCGAGAATGGCCAAGGAGATGCTAAGTTCTTTAATTCAAGTGGTGGCAGATGACTGATATGCACATGGATTTGGCACTCGTGGAATCTTTTTACCTCCTTTACACAATCAGACTGCATTGTCATCTAGAAGTATCCCTGTCTCATTATCTTTTTAGCCATGGCAACCCTATTCATATGTGGCCCACAGGATCCGGCATGTACTTGATGTATTACAGTTTCTGCTTCTCGTTTTGTCAAACATCTTAGAAGGACCCCATTTGTAGTTCTCTTGCATAGTTTATCTTCAAAGATTCTAAACTGGCTACCTAATCTTCTTAATGACATTCTTATCAATGGTGCTAGCTTTTTCTGGGTACTTTCCCTCTTTCACATACTGATATATGCCAAAGAACTAGGGCTTTTCCTCGGCTGTTAACTCCATCACCTTATGCATATTAAAGCAGGGTTGCCTGGAAATTGCTATGACCAGGGGCTGTATCTGTGTCCTTTTCAGATCTTCCCACATAAAGGACAGTGTCGCTAGTGCATCCGCCATCTTATTTTCCTCCCTAGGAACATGTCTAAACTCGCACTTGTCGAATAACCCTCTTTTATACTGTAGCAGTTATAGGTAGGGCCGTAAGACTTCTTCTCTCAAATCCCAGTCACCTTGTGCCTACCTGGTCACCAAGAGTGAATCCCCAACAATCAAGACATTGTCTGCCCATAGTGTCAGGAGGGCTTCCATTCCAAATAAGCACACTTCATATTCCGCTCCGTTGCTGGCTGTGGGGAAGTTCAACCTCTTTGACAGTGGAATAATCTCACCATCTGGCATTGCTGTGATCACCCCAATTCTAACACCCTTTCTTTTTACGGCACCATCGAAGCACATAACCCATCTTCTCACTTCTACTACAGCCAACTGTTTGTCAGGGAACTCTAGACTTTCCACACGGTCTGATTCTAGCGGCTGGTTTGCTAGGAAATCTGCCACAGCTCGCCCTTTAATGTTTTTTCTAGTGATGTACTCGATGTCGAATTCTGACAAAAGTAGTAACCACCTGGATAATTTCCAACCAACACCGGTGCTTCATACAGGTATTTCATTAGATCCACTTTAGCCACGGCTTGTACCTTATATGATTGAAAGTAGTGGTGTAGCGTCTTAGTCAGCCAGATCATTGCTACACATGTCTTCTCCACCAGTGTTTACTTGGTTTTGTATTCCAGCAGCTTTTTGCTGAGATAATAAATGGGATACGCCTTCCTACCATCTTGCTCCTCTGCTAGCATTGCCCCTATAGAGGAGTCTTCGACAGCCAAGTACAAAATCAAAGGCTTTCCTAGAGTTGGTGGGCTCAGGATTGTTGGATTTACTACGTAAGCCTTGATCTTGTCGAAAGCCAATTGACACCTATCATCCCATACAATTGGCTGATCTTTCCTTAATAGCTTGAAGACCGGCTCACACAATAAAGTTAACCGGGCTATAAAATGGCTGACATACTGCAAAGAACCTAAGAATGACTGGACCTCCCTTTCTTCTTTAGGGGCTGGCATGACTTGAATAGCTTTGATTTTGTCTGGATCCATCTCTATTCCCCTTTGACTTACCACGTGTCCCAGCAATTTTCCAATTGTAACTCCAAATATGCAATTTTTGGGATTAAGTCACAGGTTGTATTCTTCAATGCGTGTGAGAAATCTATCTAGGATAGCGAGATGCTCCTCCCGGGTCATTGATTTAACAAACATGTCGTCGACGTACACCTCTACTTCTTTATGAATCATGTCATGTAGCAACGTTGTGACAGCCCTTTAGTAAGTGGCCCCAGCATTTTTCAATCCAAAAGGCATTACCTTGTAGCAGAAGGTGCCCCACTCTGTAATGAAGGATGTTTTCACCTTGTCGATCACATCCATTAAGATCTGGTTATATCCTAAAAATCTGTCCATAAAGGAGTACATCGCTGCTTTGGCTGCACTGTCAATTAGAACATCAATGTGAGGCAAGGGGAAATTACCTTTCGGGTATGCCTTGTTCAAGTCTATGTAGTCGACACATACTCTGACCCTTCCATCTTTCTTAGGCACTGGCACAATGTTGGTTAACCATTCTATATATTCCACCACCTCGAGAAACTTGGCTTCAATCTGCATAGTTACTTTCTCTTTTACTAATGTAGCCCATTCTAGTCTTAGCGTTCTTAACTTTTGCTTTACCTGTCTGAATTTAGGATCTGTTGAAATCTTATAAACTACAATTTCTGTATCAACCCCTAGCATGTCTTCGTATGACCAAGCGAAGGCCTTAACATGTTTTTGCAATATTCTTGTCAATTCTCTCTCTTCTTCGGATTTTAGTTCATGTGAAATGAATACCATTTTGGGGTTTTCATCTGTACTTATGTTAATTTCATGCAATGCAGTGTCATAAATGCTAAATATGCTTGATGGTGATTCAAATGCATGCACAGAATTATCAGGATAAACATCACGCAAGTAAGCAAACAGGGATTTCATTGCATTAAACTTGTTAAAAGTACATCGTTCACATTAAAAAGAGAAGAAACAGATACAACAAAAGCATTTTCATCCTCCACAGGCAGAGGGCCTTGAACTTCCTCAGCATCATTGCTCAGCTCCAGGATGTTCTCTAGGTCAGCAGCAATTTCAGACTCTTGTTCAGCAGGAAGAGCAGCCTTCTCGATCTCAGCCACCTGTGCCTTGGCTTTCTTCATAATTCCTGCTATTTCAGCAACCATAGAATCTAGGCTTGCCTTGGTCATCAGCTCCTTAGTGGATCCTTCCCTAGACTTTTCAAATGCCTTGCCTAAGGCAGTAGCCAGTGCCTCCGAAATTGCTTTCACAGATTCATCAAAGAATTTTTCTTCAACTTTCTCCTTGGCCACTTCCACTGCTTCTGCCATTACTTTAGATGGTTTCTCCTAGGGGATGATAGGCTCAACAACTGCCTCCTCCACTATCACTGGTGCAACTAGCTCCTCTTGGCTATTTTCAAAGTCCACAACATTAGCAAATACCTCAAAGCCTAGGAGTTCGATATTCACGACCTTCACTGGTTTGGTTTGCCCCTTGTATAGTTGTTCGCATGCCCTAATGAATGGCTTCATCATGGGCTTGCCATTCTTTCCCCTTTTCAGGTCTTTCTTCTCAGATGCCTCAGTTGTGTAGCCCAAGCCAAAGTGCTTTGGCTTCCCACAATCAATGTTAAATTCGGGCACACCTTATAGATTGGCCCTGATTCCCATCCTCGGAACAAAATCATGCCTATGAAGGTATTTAGACAACCATTCTGGCATATAGTTCTCATAGATGACCATTGGAGCATCCATGGTTTACTCCTCACTAACCATGGTGACTCGGAATCCGCTGAATGGTATGTTCTCCTCACTAACAGCAGCAATCACGGACTAAGAATCCGCCTCGACTGTCACAACCTCACTTCCTACTGAAAACTTGATCTTCTGGTATAAGGTCGAAGGGACATCCCCCAACAGGTGGAACCATGGCCTCCCCAACAACAAGGAGAAGGTGACTGGAATGTCAATCACAGTAAAAACAACCATCGACTTGGCCGGTCCCACTTCTACTGCAGTCTCAAAAGTCCCAATCACGGTTTTCTTTGAATCATCATAAGCCCTAATCACAGTGGAGGACATTTTTAGGCTGTCTTCCCTCAGACTCAGAAATGGCAACATTTTCAATGGACATGTGCTCAGGGCAGACCCGTCGTCTACCATCAGGCATGGCATGACTCGATCCATGATGTTAACTTGACATAAAGGGCTTTGTTATGAGCCCTCCCTCTGTGTGGTAGGTCTTTTTCAGAAAATACAATGTCAGGGGACCCAACATGGATCTTGTCCAGTAAGCAACACATGGCCTCTAGAGATGCCAGTGGAGAAACCTCTATTTCAGACAGCTTTTTAACTAGTGCTGCCCAGTGTTCCTTAAAAGTCAACAAAAAGTGCCACAGACTAGCCTGTGCGGGGGTCTTTTTCAGTTGGGAGATAAATAGGTCTTCCTTTTCTATCTCCTTCGGTGCTGATGTACTACCTGACCCAGTCACTGGGGCCTTTTCATTCTGCTAAATCGGTGGCTGGTATACCCTACCGCTCCTTGTCACATTCTGGACTTTAGAAACTTTTTTCTCCACGACCAGTGGCTTGACTATCTCACTACAGCCATATTCTTTGTATTCATCTTCTGAATCTAGATTATCCAGACTCACGGGTTTCACTTCCTCCTGATATGTCAATTTCTCACAATCAAACTTTGCCCCAGCTCCACTAGCCACTACAGACTGTACGGTAGGATTTACCTGCAGGACTTATGCAAAAATAAAATTGTCTAGCAGGCCCAACTACACCATATTAACCTACCTTTCGAATGCTAGCAAAGGGTTAGTCTTAGTACTGGCCTTGGCAGGTTCCTGTAGCTTCCCTTCGTCAATCAACCGCTAGATGGCATCTCTTAGCTTGTAGTAGTTGTTGGTCATATGTACCACTATGACATGGTACGTGCAGAAATTATCCTTGTCTTCCTCTTCTGGCTTCTCAAATGGCCTGGAAGAGTTCAACAGCCTACCATTCTACACTTGGAAAAGATCTTAGCCAGGGAGAAGGCCCAGGGTGGTATGCCTTGACTATCTGGATTTCTGCCTTGGTTGCCTCGTTGCTGAGACATGATGGCAACCCCTGCCTGCTTGGTGTTTGAAAACTATCCAGTTTTACTTGCAAAACTAGATCCAGACCCACTGCTTGAACCAGTTGCAGTATTCGACCGATACCCTGAACTGTACCCGGAGCCTCTGCTGCCCCTTTGGTTTACTGCCTTTTCTTCTTCATCTCTCTTAATTTTCATCGCCATACTGTATACTTTGCTGAGTTCACTAAAAGAGTGGAACTTCATGTTGTTCATGAAAATGTCCCAGCTACCATCAATCAACTTTTGGATCAACTCATCCTCGTCGGGGCGGTTCTTCAGCAAGATCATTTTGTTCATCCACCTCAGAGAATATGCATCAAAGGATTCATTAGGCTTCTGCTTAACCCTCTCTAAGTCATACAGCTTCACCTGGATCTTAGTATTTAAGCTGTAGTATTTGATGAAAGCTGCTGATAAGGCTTCCCAGTCATATTGCACATCTTCTGCCAAAGAGTTTTACCAATTCAGGGCTCCCCTTGATCAACTGCTATTTAGTGGCACCCGCTGTCACCATTATCCAGGCATACAGATTCACATGAGCTTTTGGGGAGCGAATCTCCTTGTAGGAAGGAATTTTAGGCACTTAAAACCTATTGGGGAAGGTCTCAATGCCTTTTTTGATCATTGCATCGACATTCACTCGTCTCTTGGAGCCCAGAATGATGTTGGCCGCTTTCTTCAGCTCTGCGACTACTTCATCAAGTTTAGAGTATTTGGCCTTCAATTTCTTTTCCATGGCTACTTCCATCTCTTGTAGCTTCTCCACACTGGCTGAGACATCAGGCCCATTCTAAGAAGATTCATCTACCTTTTCCTTTCTCGGCCTACTGGTCCCGATTTTCCCAGTTTCCCTTACAAACAGCCTTCATCTCTTCTTTTAGCATGTCATGGAAATCCTAGGATCTCAGGAAATCTTTCAGGGCATCAGCAAGACTTGGTGTTTGATTGGCCATTTCCACTTCCTCCCCGGAATCAGAATCACTATTAGTTTCTACTGCTCTCTATTCCCCAACAGCCCCCAAAGCCTGAGACCTTGTGCTTGGTCCATCTAGCTTACTCTATGAACTATCTTTATAGAGCTTTAGCCTTTTCTAATCTCACGTGTGTATGGTCCTACATCATAAGTGGAGAGTTAGGGATGGTAAATGAATGACGTGATGTCATGGAGAATGATGCTTGGATGATGCTTTGTGAATGGAGATGAAAATAAGGATGATCTTTGCATGTCTTAATTTCCTTTGTTTGGGATGTCCCAAGAGTGCACAATGCTATGCAGAATAATGCAAAATGTCTTATGGGAGCCGCCGCACGGATAAAGGTTCAGCGCCTTTGGAGCACCTAATGAATTTTTCTGAGATGGTCACGTGTGTACGGACACACGAGCAGAGTTTTGACACTTTGTAGGTCAATGGTATGAAATGAAATGGTCGCATGGGGACCATCTGTTGGGATTTTTCACCGGAAATCACCCGATAAAAGCGGAAGAACACAATGATTTCCTCAAATCCAGTCCCAGGGAGCAATTGAAATGGAAATTGTAAAACTTAAAATTGAAATAGAGAGAGATCATATTCTTACCCGGAATATCTCTTTCTAGAGATGGATGAAGACTGCAGAAATCAAATTAGATTCCCTCCTCATTCTTGTACACGAACGCCTAATGATCACCACCCGTGCTAGCGTAGAAAAAACGAGCAATGGAGATTGAGGGGGCTAGAGAATTCGGCTATGGTGGCAAACTGTGATGGGGGGGGGCCGAAATTTTACCCTAGGTTTTTATACCTAGGGTGGCCGAATTCCCCTAGGGGAATTTAGGCCCAGCTTGGCTCCTTTCATTCTGTGTGGGCTTCCTGCTTTTAATTCAGGCCCAATCCAATTTTAATTACTCTGGTTTAAATTAATTTCAAGCTCAATTTTAATATACCCATGTATTTAATATATTACACCAAGTAATATATTATTTGCATTTAAATTAAAATTAGTTTGACCAATTAATTTAATCCATCAAATTAAAATTAAATCTTCACAAAACAAAATCATATGTAAACCTACACATATGAATATTTCCACCTAGGAAATAATCTCATAATTAATCCAGTTAATTATGAAAAGCCAATTGAATATATTAATTTTATTATTAGGATCAATCCAATTGATCTCTATAATATGATTAATATATATTTATACCTCTCTCTTCAAAGTATATACTCCAAGTATACATGTCATTCCTTAAGTCAGTGTTCAGTCGTTCTATGTGTACGATCCCGTGGGCTCATCTTTATCTTGGTAGCGGGCCTTTGCCCCACAGACTGCAGTTGGGCTCTAGCAAGCCACTGCAGCCCCCAATTAAGATGGAGATGGCATTCTAACTTTATCATAACCCTGTAGTTTAAATTTATACATCCCATGTCATTGATATCGGTGTCCCACACAGAGGCATGGATTGATCACCCTCTTTTGTGTCGAACATTAACTTGATCCCCAATGCACTGAAGCTCACAAACAAGTTCCCACTTGTTTGGGTGTGGCCACACTCTTACCAGTCACATTCATCAAGAGGCCAGTGATATCTTCCCAGTGGACTATTGAGTGACAAATCCCTTCTGCATATCCATAGCATTACCATGCTAAGTGACATACCTGAAAGTACCCATACTTGGCACCCTATTACAGGCCCTTTAGGCGTACCCCTAAGTATGCGACCTCACATGTAACACCATCATATGGTCAGGTCAAAGGATCCATACAAGTACTACACGAGAATCACTTGTGATACTATACCATGTGGATTTCTCGTTTAGTGGATCTATCCAGTACCATGCCCTTTATGCATGTACCCATTAACTTGGTTGACATTCCATGTCCAATGATCAGTAAGACACCGCCATACAACCAGGTTAATGATAGTCTTTTGTTCCATTCATTCCCATGACTGGAATAGACTACGGATCTATTTATGGTCATATCTTTTGCCCTATCCATGGTCTTACTGCCAAGTGCATGACACTGGTCATCATGGATATGGATATGTCCATCAGATACTTCATTTAATATATCGCACAAGATAAATATAATAAATGAATTAATACCTTTATTAATAACACAAATAAGTATAATACATGAATCCAATTAATCTATGATACAAATGCAAGGACCAATGCCTCAGGACTAGGGCAAATCCAACACCATCCTACAGACAAAATTTTGATGCTTTTGAAGCAATGTGATATGAAATGATGTTGCAGAAAACTAGCATGTAACTGGGGCCATGGACAGTGATTCGGCGTTCGTGGAACACCTCGCATGATTTTGATAATGTTATGGAATGCCCCTATATGTGTACTAATCCGGTCAGGGAGCACCTCGAAGGATTTCACAATGTTATGGAATCGTTCGATGTGAACTGTAATGCGCAAATAGGATTCTGGCATCACTGGGATACTTATGATGAATGCGTATGATACCATATGATGACATCGTGTGTACCACCACATGAAAATAGACTTAGGACCATTGTGGTCTTTTATTGAATGATATGATATTTGTGAAATGGCCGAGTGCAATTCGGTGCACGGGCGAAACATGGGCAGCTTTGGGGTACCCGATATGTCATGGAATGAAATGATCGTGAAGGGCACACTTAGAATCATCCTTCATTTGGTGAGATGAAATGATATGGATATGCATGTCACGTGAAACTGCAAGTGGCTGCACAAAAATTGTGGTTAAGATGCATGGCACACAAAATGATGTCATGTATGTTTTGTGGAAATGTCGCATGCGAGATGTAAATGGCACACGAATAAGATGTCGTGGCTACACGAAAATGTGATTGGTGTCACACATATGTCAATGCTTAAAAATGACTGCATAAAGATGTGGTTAGAATGGCACGCGAAAGCTATGCATGTTTGATGCTTCATGAAAAGTCAAAAAGAAAACACCATGGAACAAACGTTAGCATATGCAAAAATATGTGCTCCCTTCCGACCTTATGTCTCCTTTCAATTGGTCTCGCATTCTTCCTAGGTGTTGGGTCTCTTTGGCATCAACGGGGGATACCAAAGGTGCACACTCAATGTTCATTTTGAATTTAAGTTTTGGTAATCCTAGGGGAAGTTCCTAAGTCATTACATATAGCTAAAAGTCAAAACCAAGGGTCGTATAGGTTCCCATAGCGAATATATACTTCCCCACCATAGAATACAATGTAAGGTCATGCGGTGCTATGAGTGGTTTACCCCATCGGGTGTCTCCAATCCTGGCAAAAGAGGTAGTCACCTTCTTAGGTGAACTAGGGATGATCAGTGTGTTGGAAGGATTAAGAAGAAGAAAATTTCATGATATGCAAGGTGCAAATAAATATGGAAATATGAACTAGTGAAGTGACTGCAAGCGAGGTTTTATTTTAGTAGTTGCCTAAGTTCCTTAAGTTTTTATGAATTTCCCTAGCAGAGTTGCCACTGTGAGTGGACGACCTTTTTTAAAATCGGAACGGGAAAAGGAACGCGGTAAAGCAAATTGGGGAAAAGGTTTTCATTAGGTTTGTTTTTGGGAAACCGGGTTTTGTTTATCTTGAGTTAGTAAAACCATGGATTTGATTTGAAAATTCCTTTGTAGAAAACATTTTCCTATTTTACCTTAAAGACCTCGAAACTTAAATCCCAAGATCAGTGACAGAGTCGCCACCCGTATCAGCTCATCTGAAAAATTCTGGTACAGCTCCCTACCGAGGGTAGACTACCGTACCTAATCCAGAGATTTAGGGTTCAGGCAAGTTACTTACTTAACCTCTAGCTTGCTTTCACTTTACAATTTATATTACCATATTTAATTCACTTTATTATCTTTCTCTATCCCATTTTGTTTATTTTAATCAGCCGATGCTAAAGCAAAATGCAGAAAATAAATTGCAGAAAAATGAAGCATACATCCAAAATATACAAGAAAATAGTAGACGCCGATTATATAACCCAATCGAATAAAAGATAAAAACCCTCATCCTCACATTACAATCACCTAAGTATACAAGGATCTAAAAATTACAACCGCCTAAAAATACATGAAATCTATCAATTACAGTAAAAATAGTAAAAATAAATGCTGCAAAACAAATTGGTTAGCATAGTTTATATTGCACACACAGATGGGACTCAAATAGGACAGAATTGGGAATTTAGAAAACGGAAGCATGCATTTAGGGGTAATCGGGTCGACCCGATCGGTCGGACTGGATAGACCTGGAAAATGGTTTTGAAATGCCCTGTAATTTTTGTACTGAAAAATCATTTTTTTGGAAAACAATTAGCTCGGTTACATGTAAATTTTGATTCTTTGGTGGGTCTCTTATCCCAGAATCAAGGGTTCCATTCGTGCGAGTTTCCTAATTCCAACATCCATCTAGGGTTTAAAAAGTAGTAAACACGCCAAAAATAATTTGTGAAAATAACGTTTTATTCATTTTCGATATTTTCTGAGGACTTTATAGGGTTCGGGGGTCCGCTGATGCTGAACTGCAGATCCGATTGGGATAAAATAACCCCGAAACTCAGAAAATAAAACCCCAGGAAAACCGAAAACCCTAATATCCGTACGTACAGAAATCTGAAAACCAAAATTTCATAACATACGGATGAATTTGGGTCGAAGTTGATCACAACAAAATGCACAAAATGGAAAACAGATTGTTTTTGGCCGATCGAGACAAATCAGGACCTGTCCCTGCAGAAGAACACAGCTGCCCGACTCTATTCGGTAAGTCCGGTTCCGAAAATACAAAAATGAAGAAAACGCATAGAACAGACAATGCAAATAGGTTTAAGGCCTCTTTGAGTTTACCCTGATGTTGTTTTGATGCTTTGAACGCCAAGAAATGGATTTAAAGCTTGGAATTTGTCCTAGAAGCTCAACGGGCCAAAAACCAAAATTCGATCCGAAACAATCTGAAATGAATCCGAAGTGATCCCAAACCAATATGCAAAGGTTGTAGAACTTGTTCTTAGTGTTTTAAGATTGATTTTAGGTCTTAGCTTGGATGTTTCTGGGTTCTCCTTTGCTTTTGAATGTCTCAGTTCTTCCTCTTCTTTCTCTTTGCTTTCTCTTTCTCTGTTTTTGTTTTTCAAAGTCCTTCTGCCAAGATTGCCTCCTCCCTTTTTTGATTTTTTTCTTTTTCTTTTTATACTCTCTTCTCACACATCATTTCAAACGTTAAATGTGCCGCCTAAACTCTCTGATTTCTCGCCCAACAACTCTTCTACCAAGCCAAGTTGCTCTGAGCTGTACGGCTTTAGCAAGAGCCGAGGCAAAATCTTGAAAATCTGACGCACACCCTAAACCCTAGAAAACACTCGGGAGACCTTCTCGGGGGTTTCGGATCATGGATAGCTTGGTTTTCAGGATGTTTGAGACACTCCGGGTGACATTCTAGTTGCTTTCAAGTCAGATTCAAGTCCATTCGTTCCACAGGTAACACAGGAATTCTCATCATAGAGGTCGGGAAAACCCGGCGCTTATAGCGTGAACATGCGATCTACTACTTAAATAAGAAGCTACTGGAATATGAGACTAGATATACGATAGTAGAGAAAACCTGTGCTACTATGGTATGGTTGATAAAGAAGCTAAGGCATTACTTCTAGTCGTATAAAGTTCAGGTGGTAGCCAAAGTGGATCCTATGAAATATTTATGCCACCCTCTCGTATTAGCTGGGAAATTGTCGAGATGGTTGCTTTTGTTGTCAAAGTTTGACATAGAGTATGTGACGAGAAAGACAATCAAAGGAAGGGTCATGGCAGAATTTCTAGCTAATCAGCCGATAGATTCAGATTATGTCGAGAACTTGGAATTTCCTGATGAACAACTGGCGGTGGTGGAAGAGGAAGCAAATAAATGGGTGATGCACTTTGACAGTGGAGTGAACAAACATGGCGCAGGCTTAGGAGTACTCATTCCTCTAGCGAAACGGCTTGACTTTCAAGTAACTAATAACGGAGTAGAATATGAAGCTTGCCTATTTGGAATTGATGCTCTGATCACATTAGGGGCAAATGAGGTATTAGTTATTAGGGATTCAGCTTTGGTGATTTGGTAGGTTACCGGAGATCGGGAGATAAAAGAAGAATCACTCCGACCTTATCTCGAGATGGTTTGGGAAAGGTTGAGGGTATTCAGTCAGTATGAATTCTAGAATGTGCCAAGGGAAGAGAACCAGATGGCGGATTCCTTGGCTACACTGTCGTCAATGTGGGAAGGCCCCCGAAAATAGCCGATAGAGCTGGAAATCCTAGAATTTGCTCAGAATCCATGCTATTCATTAGTCAACACTATTGCAACAACTAAACAACATCCTTGGTACTATGATATTTTACAGTCATTCAAAATGGTCAGTACCCCGAGGATGCTAGTGAGGTTGATAAGGTTTCCCTTCGAAGATTAGCAGCGCAGTTTAAGGTATTTGAGAATAAGCTCTTCAAAAGAACAGCCAACGGAGTCCTTCTGAAGTGTCCTACAGAGGAAGAGGCAATAAAGGTTATGAGACAAATACACTACGGAGTTTGCGGACCTCATATGAATGGGTTGGCCTTGGCAAATAAGATACTGAGACAAGGATAATTTTGGCTCACTCTGTAAGCTGATTTTATCGAGGAAGTTAAGAGGTGCCATGAATGCCAAGTGTACGGAGACCTCAGTCATCTTCCTCCACTCAAACTTTAGGTATCCTCGACTCAGTGGCCATTTGCAGCTTGGGGTATAGATATCATCGGAGAGATAAGGCCGCTCACCTTAAACAAACACTGATTCATTGTTGTGGCCGTGGATAACTTCTCAAAATGGATTGAAGCAGAATCATTCGCAAATGTTACAGCTAAGAAGATGGCCAAATTCATAGAGAAGAACATTTTTGAGAGGTATGGGATCCCTCATCATGTTGTGACTGATAACGGAGTACAATTTCAAGAAGTAACGACACCGTTGTTTCAAGAGAAAGGAGTTGAGCATCATAGGTCATCTTCATATTGCCCACAAGCCAATGGGGCCGTAGAAGCGGCCAATAAATCTATGAAGAAGATTCTATCGAAAATCATAGTAACCTACAGAGATTGGGTCAACATATTACCATTCGTAATGTGGGGATACCGGACGAGCATTAGAACCCCTACCGGAGAAACGCCATATTCACTAGTTTATGGGATGGAAGCCATTTTGCTAGTGGAAACAGAAGTCAGGTCATTAAGAGTAGTCATGGAGGCACACTTGCCAGAATCTGAATGGCTTCAGTCAAGGTACGGACAGTTGGCACTGATTGATGAAAAGCATCTTCAGGCCCTAGATCGATTACAGATGTACCAATAGCGAATGGCTAGGACCTATAACAACAAGGTTCATCATCAGAGATGTCCGCTTAAGGCAGGGGATTTGGTGCTTAAACAGATGAAGTAGACCAAGATGAATGTACGGGTGAAATTCAAACCAAAATTTGAAGGTCCATATGTAGTCAAAAAGGTACTTTCGAAGGATGCTACAAAGATTATGGACATGGACGGGAATGAATTCGTCAACCCCATTAACCAGGACAAGCTGAAGTGTTATTACATTTTAATAAAAAAAGAGGTCCAAAAAGGAGATCCATGCAAAATTTAGGACAATCTAATGGGTCCAAAACCGAAAAGGCGATCCATACAAAAATTAGGATAGAGAGGCGAGGACCATCAACTAAAAAATCTGCAAAGGCTGGTTAGTGGCAAGCGTGAATTCAATCGAGACATGTAGCATCACTGATTCTGTCCTTAGTTTCATTTCATCATTGATGAGCATTATAGTAAAGCATTATTTATGAATGAATGAATGAATGTTCGGTTTTATTCGCTTAAAAGTCCTAATTTTACTTAAAATTCAGATCATTTTATGTGTAATTGCTTCTTATCTTTTTCATATCTCACATCCATAGATTGAATAAAAAAAAAAAGTTCGATAGATTGAAAACTCGAAAAGGGTGGTCTATCCAAAAGTTAGGACATAAAATAAAGTCTGCTGAATTGAAAACCCAAAAAGGCAGTTTAGGCACAAGTAAAGATAGTCCGATAGGCCGGAAGCCCAAAAGGGCGACCTATACAAAAGTTAGAACATGAAATAAAAATAGAATAAAGTAACACAGTAGCATCAAGCTCAGATAACCCTAACCCTCTAAAGACCGAAGTGCCTCAAAGTCAGAACCTCACGTCTACATCTCGTGGGGCAAGCAATCAGGTCAGTCAGCTAAGCACTGTAATGAGTATCCATTTTCACATACGCAATACTATCATATCTTAGAATCTTGGTGTGAGTAGGATGCATCCACTGATGTTGAACATGTCGAGGCCACTGTGGTGTAAACACTCCGCACTCAGTGGTGCACAAAGATTGAGGTACCCCCTGCCGCTGACCATACTCTCTGCACAACCGAGTGGGAGAGTAGAAAGTCACATGGGTCAATCCAAGCAGCTTGACACCTCCAGCCCAAGTCTTAGTAGTCACATCAGAAATATCCCACCAGGGGTAGACCCATCAGATAGAGGTATCATCCGACTCCTCAGCCAATCAAACCAATTCTCCATAGACATAAAGCTAAAATCGGGAAGCTCGATGTGCCGAGACCAGTAATGCTTCGAGCGTGTCTTGGGTAAGGTGGAGGAGGGCTCAAGAAGTTTAGCTTCTCCAGTAGCTAGATCTATGCAAGGGTTAGTCAAATCGAAAGGGGTACTGGATAATTGAATTCAGAAAGTACAGTGTAGAAGCATACCTGAAGCAGAAAAGTGGATCCACAACTCTCGACAGGAGAATTAGAGTGGACAGAATCCAAATGAATCAATGTCTTAGCTAAGACAATGCCCATAGGTGATGCACCCTGAGCCATCTGGGTCACTATGGAGGCTAATCTAAGGTTGCAAGTACCATCTCGGGACTCGCATAGGTAGCATGCAATCATTAGCAAACTTATCATTGGAGCCTAGCTAGGGCCAGAAAGCATAAATTGCTATAACAGAGAGGCTGAGTCTGTGAGAAGCATGCCTACCAGAAAGTGCACGACCCATACCTGCCACATCTGGGGCAAACCGACTCAGAAATGTATGAATATCACCCGAGTTAGGATCAGGAACAGCTAACCGAACTCCCCGAGGGTAAGGAACACAGAGGATAGCACTAAACTCCTCTACCAAGGGCACAACTCCTAACTAGCAAAGCGGAAGATGTGATCCATCGGATCCCAAAAGTTGGTAGCAACATCCAAAAAGACCCGATTCAGAGTCAAAGTAGTGTAGAACTTATAAATGCTAAAAAGGCACTTATATAATATATAAGGAATTTGCGATGTTTTTACTTATTATATATTAGATTTCACATTGGTATTGCTTGTTTTTTATGATTTAAATTTTTAAAGACTAAGTATACAAATATGTGGAATTTAGCTATAAAAGGAAGCAAAAACAAAGAGAAATTAAAAGAGAGAGACAGATCACGAGTGCGATGGATATCACAGTCACGACCTAGCACATAGGAGGACTTTGGCTTTAGCATTTTGCAAAGAAACCCATATGAATCATGACCATGACACTCTATCACGATAATGACATACACTCAACAGCACTTATTCAATCTTATCCGTTCGAAACTTCAACTGCCACTATGGATAAACACAACCCTTCATGAAAAGACACAACCCTTCATGAAAAGGAACAACTTTCCAAGAAGAACCAATAGTATTCAAGAGATACAATCTTTCAAAAAGAAGCACAACCATTCATTGAATCAACATAACCTTTCACAAAGAAACACAACCATTCATTGAATCAACACAATCTTTCATAAAGAGACATAATGCTTTAATACTTATAAATAGAGAAGGAGTTCAAGATTGCAGGGTGTTCCCCCAATAGGACGCCAAAGGCAAAAAACCGGTAACTTGTAGTACCTGTTGTACATAAGTTAGAAAAATAAAGTGTCTAGAGAGTTCGAGTGTTGCTTGTAATATTTAGTATGCATAAAGGGGAGCCGAACGCCAAGGTCCTTGAATCAAGTATTGCCTCTGTATAGAGAAAAGATACCCCTGAGGTTGCATTATACCTATAGGCGTGAGGGAGTGTTTCCCGTGTGACGGACGTGAATACTATTGCTTTCTTAAAGTCTATTCTTATGCTTTTCCTTTATGAGAGCATCACACTTGTATTTGTATTGAATGTTTACAAGATCAATATCGATTAGTTTTCTTACATCTTACTCTTCATTGCATGACCAACGCCAAGTATGTTTTGATTTCTTGTTTTACATTGCATGACTAACTTTAAGTATGTATTATGATTCATAATAAGATATAGAGAAGTTCACATTTTACTTTGTCTTATTTAGTTAATAAGATAGAATAAATTATGATGTATGATTGTTTTGCTTCACTTTGTTAAATTAATTAGAGATCATCATAATATAGCTTGGCCATTGTGTATTAAGACCTTTAGTTATTTTGGCAAAAGTATTTGATAATTTGTCTATGAGTTATCGAATAAAATCTATTTCTAGACATGCCCATTGAAAGAGAACTAATCCGACTTACTCTTATCAGAGGGATTGAATAGATAATTAATGCATATGCAACGAATATCTAAGATAAAATGCTTTTATATTTATGTGACTAGATATTGAACAACAACTCAACTCATAGCTAGTACTTTAATTGACTTAACTTGACATTTACCCAATTCCCCATATCACTTTATAATTAATACTCTATAGATGCAAAGAAAAACAAACTAAAGTGTACATACTTATTCCTCGTGGGGTCGATATCTTTTATTACTATGTTACGATTCGTATACTTACTAGCACTAATCTCTAAATGGAATTATTATTAAAATTATTATCAAAAGCTAAGTAAGAGATTTGTACTAAATTGAGCAACAAGAACCTGAGGTACTGCAAGCCAAAGGGCACTAGCAAAGCCCAATTGGAAGAGCGGGTCATACCCCAATAGTCCCGAAGTCGTCCTTGGAGCTGATCCATGTCGAAAGAGGAGTGAAAGAAGAAAAAAAGCTGAATTTTGGTGTGAGGCAGTTATAGGTGTCTAGCAGCTATAACACACTACAGTGGTGCAGCTGTAATATGCCAAGCGGCTGTAGTATCATAGGGGCGCGGTTGTAGTGCAGACGGCACTTTGTCTATATCTTTATATGATTTCTGATGATTATAGACACGCGGCTATAGGTTCTAGGGGTAGTTTTTTCTAGGAAAATGAAGTCTAAAGGTACCAGAACACATCCCAAACCTGACTAGATTGAACCAAGGGGCAATAAAAACATGAAAAAGCAGAGAATATACAATCAAAGGCTCAAATTCAATGACTATAAGATGTAAATGTCATAAATAATGTGTAAATCTTTTAAGCTATCAAGTACATCGCAAAATAAGACCCATGCAAGGGCCAGAATGTGCAAATGTCAAAGGAAATAACCCATAGATAGGTCAATACACCACAAGTAGAAAAATGGAGAAATAGGCCTAAGAAGATGCAAAGCCAGCATCATCGTCTTTATCTCTGCCATCTCCTAGATCCTCAGTGGGTTTCTCACTCACATCCTCACCCATAAACCCCATCTAGGCATCCCAGTTGTCCGCCTGATCTCTGAAGGTCTAATTCATGATCTCCAACTCAGTGACCCATCATCGCAACTGGTCATTCTCCACCCACAAGCAAACCGACTCACGACGCTCAACTTCAATCATTGTATGCACCAAGCAAAGCATAAAAAACATCATAGTCACATGAATATGTATCCATACATACATGCATACATCTAGACATAAGCATAAAGCCAAATGCAGGTGGTTACAATCAAAGCAGAGCCCCTTTAGTGCGGAAATGGCTTGCCCCATACACATACCCTGCATCACTAGAATCTGTAGAGATTGTATTCAAAAGGGTCAATCTATGACAAATGATTAGTAAAAGGGTCAAAAACAGAGAAAAGTAGGGATACTCACTTGTGTCGCCCCATCGGGAATGGCCAGAGGAAACGAATGGTCACGGAGATGGAGGTGGGCTCGGTAAGACTGTCGAGAATTGTCAAACAGCTGAATGGAGCTCTCAATTGGGAACTCGAGCTGATGATGCAGATAATTGACATCAAGGCCCTAAGGAGCATGAGAAGGACGAATAGGAGCATCCTCCACTATATCAACAGAACCCGCTCCAGTGGTCTGAGCAATGCCAAAGCCAGACCTCCTACCTGCTCCTCTAACAAATAAGGATGGGCGTGCAGTCCACCCCTAGAAGACGAATGAAGTTAGTGAGAAGGGAATGTTAGTGAATAATGACTTTAAGCAAGTATAAGATAGCAAAATAGAAATAGAAAGGTTTGGAAAGTACCCTAGCACCAGCGTCAGCGGTCAAAGGAAGAAGATGAGTGGTAATGAACTGGTGGTAGTCACCATGCACACTACTAGCCTCGCAACCAGCCTCGTATAGGTCTGGATGTAGCTTGGAGGATAGGAGGTGAGGCCAGAATAACCCCACCGGTAAGGTGGCTAGAATCCTACATGCCTTGGGGTCGGAGCGCCAGTCATGAACCCTCTTGCCAAGGTACCACTCTTGCCCGAAAGGGCACTCCATCACAAAGCGCCTGTTAGACAGTGCTTGTGCATCTCGAAACAGCTGGGGAAAATCATCTCCCTCTTGCCTCTAAAGGGTTTGGATAACCTAGAATCAGAAAATTAGGAATTCAAAGTTAGAGAAAACAGTCATCGAGTAGTGAGTTTGGGGATTCATAAAAAGGGAAGAAGCATACCCCAGTAAAAGTCATCTCCCTCAAGAACTGATGATACTCATCCTCATCTTTATCAACATCATTCCAAAGAAACCACAACCACCATTTCAGATAGGGAAACTCAGCTAACTAATAATCATTAGGGATATGCACCACTGATAAGGAGCGAAGCGGTATTCATAGGCCCAAATCTACAGAAGAAGTATGAAAATGAAGTCAATCACAATCTAGGAAATGTAAAGAGGTAAGTAAAATCATAAGATAAAGAGTTCAAGAAACTCACGTGTAGCATGATCCAAGGGCTTTTTAACTCCTTTTAAGAGCCTCGATCACAGAGGTTAAAGGCATAGTAAAGCTAGGCCAAAGTTGCTCGACCCCAGTTTAGAGTCCTCACTGATTCTAACTCGATCAAGGACAGTAACATGGTTAAATTTAGGATGCTTCGGCTAGTGGGGAAGAGGAGTATGGAAAGGGCATGGAGCAAAAAGGCCCTCGCATATCACCTCTCATCGGCAGCATCAAAAGTAGTCCCCTCCGAAAGCTCAGCCTGCCGAATCAAGTAATAATCCTTGATACTCGTATACTGAATCCTACTATTGAGGGACACGATCCCGATGAGCATGGCTACTAACTCTAGATGATAGCTACTATATGCCAAAGTCTGATTAAAGCGGATCACCTACCCTGAGAAAAAAAGCCCGGTGATGGCGGCGAGATCCTCAGGAGTCACTGTGTACTCCCCGAATGGGAAATGGAATGAATGAGTGGTGTCCATCCATCTCTCCAAGAGTACAGCCAAAAGTCCTTGGCTCGTGTGAGGAGTGGTGATGGTCATACTCAGAACCAGTCGATGCAAGCTTGTAGAGTTCACAATTGCCTTCACCCCTTCAAGGAGCCATCTGTACCATCTCAAGAACTCTGAAATAGATCCACAACCACATTGGCAGGATCTTGCCTGTAAAATCAATGATTAAGGAGTTTATGAGCTTTTCAGAATACATATGCATCATAAAATTTAAGGAAAGACCCTTAGAATCACAAAAGAGAGGGCTGCCCTAAATCTGCCAACTACAGCCGCCCAGCTGTAGGGGCTTACAACCGAGCGGCTATAGTCTTCAAGACTACAACTATGCGGTTATAAGAAAACCGTGGGGCAGCTATAGCTACAAATTTTCAGCTAAACCATAAATCTGTCCATTTTTTGTTAAATCTTGTTCTATCTCAACCCAAATCAATAATCAAGCATCCAAGGGGCATATTCTACTCAAATCATGCATCAATTTCATCTATTATGGACTAATTTCTCTAATTTTATAAAAATTCAAAACTTTGAAAAAAAGGGAAAATCCAAGAAAACTAACCAGATTCAAGAAGGCGTGGCTCGAGAGTTGGAGCCGAATAGGTACTAGAGCGTCGATCTTTACTCCGCAGTACTCATCATCCTCTTTTAACCCATAAACACTCTCAGTGGATTCATGGGCTAAAAAGAAATCCGCTCTAAAATGGAAAATCTTATGTGAAGGGTGGGTTGAGCAGGAGGAATAGATCTGAGGACTCTTTGCAACTTTTGTCTCATGATTTTGAAGATTTGTAAGGGTTTGGGGCAAAAATCACCAAGAGGAGAAAAGGGTTTTTTGGCCTTGGAAAGTAAGGGTATGGCTATTGAATGTCTTTGTGGCTATTAAAAGCCGCATCTTACCCACCACTACAGCTGAGCGGCAGTAGTTTAAAAACACTATAGCCGAGCGGTTGTAGTATTATAGGGGCATCATTGTAGTTTGTTGTTTTACAAATTTTTGTTCTTTTGTTTTTCAAAGCTTATTCTATGCCAATTTGATCTCGAGAAAGGTAGTTTTCAAGTCTTGCAGGTATAAAGGGGTAAGATATTCAGTCTATATTCATTCTTTATTGAAGGGGTAAAAATTTTTGTTTCCAAAATTATCGATCAAGAACAAATACATATTCGAAACAACTTCAAAACATGAAAAAAGATAATCAAACTTATCAAATCAACAAAGCACCTTTCCCCAGCAACACAAGCTTCACAGGAAACACTATTATCCTTCCTATGAGCAGATGACCTTTTTAAGATGAAAAATGAACCAGGGAAAACGTTTTCGTTTGATTTGTGTGAGAAACGGGTTTTGTTTATGTTGGGAAAAATCATGGATTCGACTTGTTTGGAAAATCCCTTTGTAGAAAAATTTTTCCCATTTTTAACTTAAAGATCTTGAAACTTAAATTCCAAGATCAGTGATAGAGTTGCCACCCGGATCAGCTCATCCAGAAATTCCAGTACAACTCCCTACCGAGGGTAGGCTACTATACCTAATCCAGAGATTTAGGGTTCGGGCAAGTGACTTACTCAACCTCTAGCTTTCTTTCACTTTATAGTTTATATTACCATATTTAGTTTGCTTTATTATCTTTCTCTAACCCCAATTTATGTTTGTATTTATTTAACCGATGCTCAAGCAAATGACAGAAAATAAATTGCAGGAAAATAAATCACACATTCAAATTATACAAAAGAATAATAAAGGCCGCTTATACAACCAAATCGAATGAAAATAAAAAATCTCATCCTCACTTTACAAGTGCCTAGAATACATGAATATCTAAAAATTTACAAACGCCTAAGATACACGAATTAATCTATTAATTATACCAAAATAATAAAAAGGAAAATAAATGCTGCGAAACAGACGGCTAGCATAGTTTATATCAGAGCATAAGTAGGACTCACAGTAGAACAGAATTGGGATTTTTAGCAATGGGGGCATGCATTTTGGGGGGTAACTAGGTCGACCCGACCAGTGGGACCTGTTAGACCTGGAAAACGGTTTTGAAATGCCCTATAATTTTTATGCTGGAAAACAATTTTGGAAAATTATTTGGCTCGGTTTCATGCAAATTTTTCCATTTAGCGGGTCTGTTATCCCGAAACTCGGGGTTCCATTTGTGCCTAAATCCAACATCCATCTAGGGTCCAAAAAGCAGTAAACACGCCAAAAAAAGTTTGAATTTGAAAACAGCATCGCACGACGACGTCCGTACAGGTTGTTTCGTAACTCTGTTTATTTTGGAAACTATAGCCGTACGATTGTAATTACAGTCGTACGACTACAACTAGAGCCGTGTGGCTCTAAATTATAGTCGTACAACTACCGCTTCCAGCACCCGATTTTTCTTGTTTTGAAAATGTCGTTTTGCTCGTTTTTTGATGTTCCCCGAGGATTTCATAGGGTTTTAGGGTCCGCTGATGCTGGACTATGGATCCGATTCGGATCGAACAACCCCGAAATTCAAAAAATAAAACCCAGAAAAAACCAAAAACCTAATATCCGTACATACAGAAATTTGAAAACCAAAATTTTACAACATACGGATGGATTTGGGCCGAAATTGATCATAACATAACGCATAAAATGGAAAACGGGCTACTTTCGGCCGATCGGGGCAGTTTTGGGATTCTGCCCCTATAGAACACAACCGTGCGGCTCTAATAACCAGAGCCACATGGCTCTGTTCATAAGGAATACAGCAGTGCGGATGTGTTGGGGAAATCCGGCTTTCGAAAATTTGCAAAAATAGGAAAGATGCAAAGAAAAAGAAATTTATACTGGTTTAAGGCCTCTCAGAGTTTACCTTGATATTGTTTTGATGCATTGAACGTCAAGAAATGGATTGAAAAGTCAAAATTCTCCCGAAACCTCAACCGGCCGAAAATCCAAGAACGAATCTAAAACGATCCAAAACCAATCTGAAGCAATCCCGAATGAATGTGTGAAGGTTGAGAATGCTTCCTTTGTGCTTAGGAATTGTTTTTAGATGCTAACGTTTTTGTTTTGGTTCACCTTCCTTAGCTCCTGTTATTCAGCTCCTTCTCTTCTTTTTCTCTCTGTTTTTTTTTTCTGTTTTCTTTTCTCTATTTCAAGAAATGTCCCCTTTCTTGATTTTATTTTTTTCTTTTCTTTTATACCTCACCTCTACAATGATTTCCAAAATTTAATGAGCCGTCTAAATCCCCTGCAAATTTAAGCCTAAATCTTTTCTGCTCAGCCAAGTTGCTCTACTATGCAAAGCAGGTTGGTTGAACCCACTAGAGCCGCACGGCTCTAGTTATGCTAGAGCTATGCAGCTCTAGACTACAGCCGTGCGGCTCTAGCAAGAGCTGGGCCGAAATCTGTAAAAATTCGACACTCACCCTAAACCCTAAAATCATCCGAAGGACCTTCTCGGGGTTTCAGATCGAGGATAGCTCAGTTTTTGTGATGTTTGAGATACTTTGGGTGACATTCTGGTCCTTTTGAAGTCTGATTCATGTCTGTCTTATCCACAGGTAATATAGGAATTCTCATTATAGAGGTCAGAAAAACCCGGCACTTACATCTGCCCCTCGCATGATCGAATTTGATACCCGATGCCAGGTTTAGGTTACCTGAGGGGAATTTGAGAACGCGAATCAAAGCACCATAAATGCAAGGAAAGAAAGATGTGCCTGAGTTGTAGCTAATCTGGGTCTGACATCGGGTTTATGTTACCTGCGATGGATCTGCTGAAGTTTGGGGTGGAAGCAAATCTGGGCCAAACACTGGTTTTAGGTTACCGCGACAGATCTGCTGAAGTTTGAGGAGAAGCTGATCTAGGCCTGACACCAGGTTTATATTACTCATGGTGGATCTGCTGAGTTTTTGAGGTGAAGCAGAACTGGGCTTACCATCGGGTCTTTCTTACCCGAGGCAGATCTGCTGGATTTCTGAGGAAAAGCCGATCTGGGCCTGACATCGGGTATATGTTACCCATGGTGGATCTACTAAATTTTTGAGGTGGAAGCAAATCTGGGCCTGACATCGGGTTTAGGTTACCCATGACGAATCTGCTAAATTTTTGAGGTGAAGCGGATCTGGGCCTGATATCGGGTCTATGTTACCTGAGGTGGATATGCTAGATTTCTGAGGAGAAGCTGATCTGGGCTTGACATCAGGTCTATGTTAGACATGACGGATTTGCTGAATTTCTGAGGTGAAGCGGATCTGGGCCTGACACCGGGTTTATATCACCCGAGGTGGATCTGCTGGATTTCTGAGGGGAAGTGGATCTGGGCCTGACACCGGGTCTATATTACCCGTGGTGGATCTATTGAGTTTCTAAGGTTGTATTGATCATGGATATTTATTCCTTGATCGATGATTTTGGAACAAAAATTTTTGTCCCTTCGATCAAGAATAAATATGGCATGATTGTCCTGCTTCTGGGTACCTGCATTTGGAGCTGTCATGATGAATGTATGCATGTGTATGTGCATGTTTTAAATGCTTGTATGTGCCTGTTTCAATGCGAATGAAATCTAGGAGATGTATTTCCTGCTATTTGTCCCGTCTTGAAATTCTATGTTCTTGCTAGGGAGACCATGTCGTGCCTCTGGTTATGGGAAGTTACATCACACCTATGGTTAATTTTAGCTGGGGAGAGTATATTCTTTATATGATGTGGCTCTTGCACCTCTTCTGGGGATATACAATGGCTGTTGGGGAAGTCCGATGACTGCTGTGGGGGAAAATGGTGACATTCTTTGTGATGGTTATGCTAGGGAGTAGTGCGGTTGATCTTGCTGGAGAATAATGGAATGGATTTTGCTGGGGAATAGTGGAATGGTTCCTATTAGGGAATAATTGGATGGTTCCTGCTTTCTTGGCCCAAGGAAAGATGAATCTGGAAGTGCTCTAAATTCTACCTGAGCTGCCTGATGTGGGTTTTCAGCTTAGCGAGCTGTTCTAACTTTTGCCAAGGTGCCTTTTTGGTTTTCACCTTAGCGAGCTTTTTTTTTTAAGTCCTATGACATCTAAACTTGGATTTGTTTTGAAATTCTCAGCTAGCTCGAGAAATAATGAGTTTGATTCCGAGGATAAGAAAAGGTTATGGATTGCACGTATTTAGCACATTTTCATTGTTAAAGTAATACGAGTCTTTTAACCGATTAAATGCAAAGTGCTTTCTTTAAATGGATGTTTAGGCGAGATAATTTTGTTTATGCATTCTGATATAACCATACAAACATATTTAAAGAAAACATCACACTTTATTGATGAAAGAAGCATGATTACATTTGAAAAGATTGGTCCCCAAAATGGTATACAATTTTACATGGAACCAAAATCCGTCACCAGTCGTCCCTTGCGGATTTTCCGACTGATCATTTTCTCTCGTGTCTTGATTTTTGTCTAGGATGCCCTTTTCAAGTTTTCAACCTAGCAGACTGTTTTTTTTTTTTTTAAACATGGCAAGGCTTTAGGCGATCTTGGTTGACAGGATTTGCAAATTCATTCCCATCCACGTCTGCGATGCTTACACCACCCTTTGATAGTAGTTTCTTTACGATGTATGGGCCTTCCCAATTCAGCCTAAGCTTCCCTTGGGCATTGACATTTATAGGCCTTAACTGTTTCAGAACTAGATCCTCGGCTTTCAGCTATCGTTTGGGATACCTCACTTTCTGATTATAGGCTCTAGCCATTCTGCATTGATACATCTGCAAGTGATCCAGTGCTCTCAACCACCTTTCATCTAATGCTGCTAATTGCTCATATTTGGCTTGAACCCATCCTATTTATGGTAGCTGAGCTTCCAAGGATATTTTGAGTGACTTAAGTTCCATTTCCACTTGTAACACTACTTCCATTCCATATACCAAGGCATAGGGAGTCTCGGCAGTTGGTGTTCTGACACTGGTTCTATAACCCTAAAGAGCATATGGCAACTTATCATCCCAGTCTTTGTAGGTGGTCACCATTTTTGATAATATCTTCTTAATTGACTTCTTAGCCACCTCCACTGCACCATTGGCCTGTGGTCTATATGGAGAAGACCTATGATGTTCAATGCCATGTTCTATGAATAACTTGGCTGTTGCCCTTTGAAATTGCACCCTGTTATCAGTCACTACATGGTGATGGATTCCATACTAAGAGAGGATATTCTTCTAAATGAACTTAACCATCTGCTTAGCTGTCACACTAGAGAAGGATTCTGCTTCCATCCATTTTGAGAAGTAGTCTACTGCATCTACTATGAATCTATGTCCATTAGATGCCGTAGGATGAATTTCTCTGATCATGTCAATCCCCCATGCCAAGAATGGCCAAGGAGGTGCTAGGTTCTATTGCTCAAGTGGTGGCAGATGACTGATATCAGCATAGATTTGGCATTCGTGGCATCTTCTTACCTCTTTCACACAATCGATCTACATTGTCATCCAAAAGTATCCCTGTCTCATTATCTTTCTGGCCATAGCAATCCCATTCATATGCGGTCGTAGGATCCTGCATGTACATGCTGCATTACAGCTTCTGCTTCTTGTTCTGTAAAACACCTTAGGAGGACCCCGTTTGCAGTTTTGTTGTATAGCTTATCTTCAAAGATTTTGAACTTGCTTGCCAATCTTCTTAATGAAACTCTATTAGTAGTACTAGCTCCGTCTGGGTACTTTCCTTCTTTCACATACTGATAAATGTCAAAGAACCATGGCTTTTCTTCTGCTGTTAACTCCATCACCTCGTGCATATCAAAGCAAGGTTGCCTGGAAATTGCTATAACCAAAGGTTGTATCTGTGTCTCTTCTGGGTCTTCCCATATAGAGGACAATGTTGCTAGTGCACCAGCCATTTTGTTCTCCTCCAGGGGGACATGTCTGAACTCACATCGGCTAAACAACCCTCTTCTGTACTATGTAGCTCCAAGTAGGGTCGTAAGGCTTTTTCTCTCAAATCCCATTCACCTTGTTCCTACCTAATTACCAAAAGTGAATCCCTAACAATCAAGACATTGTCTGCCCCTAGTGTCAGGAGGCTTCCATCCCGAATAAGCATGCTTCATATTCTGCCCCATTGTTGGTTATCGAGAAGTCTAACCTTTTCGATAATGGGATGATTTCATCGGCTGGGGTTGCTATGATTACCCTAATTTTAGTACCCTTTCTGTTTATGGCACCATCGAAGCACATAACCCATCTCCTTACTTCCACTATAGCCAACTGTTCATTAAGGAACTCTAGATTCTCCACACGGTCCGATTCTAATGGCTGGTTTGCTAGGAATCCTGCCACAGTTCACCCTCTGATGGTTTTCCTAGTGATGTACTCAATGTCAAATTATAACAGAAGTAGTAACCACCTGGATAATTTCCCAACCAACACCGGCGCTTCGTACAGATATTTCATTGGGTCCACTTTAGCCACAGCTTGTACCCTGTATGACTGAAAGTAGTGGCGTAACTTCTTAGTCAGCCAAATCATTGCTACACATGTCTTCTCCACCAATGTGTACTTGGTCATACTCTTGCAGTTTCCTGCTAAGATAATAGATAGGGTACTCTTTCCTTCCATCTTGTTCTTATGCTAGCATCACCCTTACAGAAGAGTCTTTAATAGCCAAGTACAAAATCAAAGGCTTCCCTGGAGTTGGTGGGCTCAAAACCGGTGGATTTACCGGATAAGCCTTGATCTTGTCGAAAGCCAACTGACATCTGTCATCCCACACAACTGGCTGATCTTTTCTCAATAGCTTGAAAATTGGTTCACACACTGAAGTTAACCGTGCTATGAAACTGCTGACATACTATAAAGAACCCAGAAATGATCGGATCTCCTTTTCCATTTTAGGGGCTGGCATGTCTCGAATGGCTTTGATTTTATCTAGATTCATATCTATCCCCCTTTGGCTAACCACATGACCCAGCAGCTTTCCTGATGTAACCCCAAATATACATTTCTTGGGATTAAGTCACAGGTTGTATTCTCTGATGCGTGTAAGAAATCTATCCAGGTTAGTAGGGTGCTCTTCCCGGGCAATTGATTTAACAAGCATATCAGCAACGTATACCTCTACTTGTTTATGAATCATGTGATGCAACAATGTTGTGATAGACCTCTAGTAAGTGGCCCCAGCATTTTTCAATCCAAAAGGCATTACTTTGTAGCAGAAAGTTCCCCACTCCATAATGAATGATGTCTTCACCTTGTCAATCACATCCATTAGGATCTGGTTGTATCCCAAAAATCCATCCATGAAGGAATACATTGCTACTTTGGTTGCATTGTCGATTAAAATGTCAATGTGAGGCAAAGGGAAATTATCCTTCGGGCAGGCTTTGTTCAAGTCCCTATAGTCGACACACACTCTGACCCTTCCGTCTTTCTTAGGCACTGGTATAATGTTGGCTAACCATTTTGTGTAGCCCACCACCTTAAGGAACTTCACTTTAATCTGCTTAGCCACTTCTTCTGCTTTGCCGCCTTAATTTCTGCTTTACTAGCCTAAATCTGGGATCTATTGGAATCTTATGAACTGCTATTTCTGTGTCGACCCTTGGCATGTCTTCGTATGACCAAGCGAAAGCCTTATCATGTTTCTGTAGTATTTTTGTCAATTCTCTCTCTTCTTCAGATTTTAGTTCATGTGAAATGAATACCATTTTGGGGTTTTCATCTGTACTTATGTTAATTTCATGCAATGCACTGTCATGAATGCTAAATATGCTTGATGGTGATTCAAATGCATGCATAGAATTATTAGGATAAACATCAAACAAGCAAGCAAACTGGGATTTCATTGCATCAAACTTGTTAAAAAGTACATCATTAACACTAAAAAGAGAAGAAACAGATACAACAAAAGCATTTTCATCCTCCACAGGTGGAGGGCCTTGAACTTCTCCATCATGGCTCAGCTCCAGGATGTTGTCCAGGTCAGCAGCAATTTCAAATTCCTGTCTAACAGGGAGAGCAGTCTCCTTAATCTCAGCCACTTGTGTCTTAGCCTTCATCATAATCCCTGCTATTTTAGTAACCATAGAATCCAAGCTTACCTTGGTCATTGGCTCCTTATTGGACCCTTCCTCGGACTTTTCAAATGCCTTGCCTAGTGCAATAGCCAGCGCCTCTGAAATTGTGTTCACAGATTCATCACAGACTTTCTCTTCAGCTTTCTCCTTGGCCACTTTTGCTGCTTCTACTATTATTTCAGATGGTTCCTCCTGGGCAATGGCAAGTTAAAAAACTGCCTCCTCCATTGTAATTAGTGCAACTGGATCCTCCTTGCACTTTTCAAAGTCTACAACATCAGAGAATACTTCGAAGCCGGGGTATTCAACACCCCCGATCTTCACTGGCTCCGCTTGCCCCTTATATGGCTCTTCACTTGCCTTAATGAACAGCTTCATCATGGGCTTGCCATTCTTTCCTTTCTTCAGAAATTTCTTCTCAGATGCCTCTGCTGTGTAGCCTAAGCCAAACTGCCTCGACTTCCCATAATCAATGCTAAATTCGGGCACCTTTTGTAGATTAGCCCCGAGTCCCATGCCTGGAACAAAATCATGCCTGCTAAGGTATTTAGACAATGATTCTAGTATATAGTTCTCATAGACAACCATCAGACTGAGGAATGGTAGCATATTTAGTGGACATATGTTCAGGGCAGATCCATCGTCTACCATCACACACGGCATAACCCGGTCCAGGAGGTTAACCTTGACATAAAGGGCTTTGTTGTGAGCTCTCCCCCCGTGTGGCAAATCTTTTTCTAAAAATACAATATTAGGGGACCCCATATGAATCTTGTCTAGTAGGCAACACATGGCCTCCGGAGATGCAAGCAGAGAGACTTCGATTTCAGACAGCTTTTTAACTAGCGCTGCCCTGTGTTCCTTAGAGGTCAGTAACAAATGCCACAGACTGGCCTGGGCTGGGGTCTTCTTCAGTTGGGAAATGACCAGGTCTTCCTTTTCTAATTCCTTCGGTGCTGACATAGTGCTTGACCCAATCACTGGAGCCTTGTCCCTCAGGTGAACCACGGGCTGGTAAACTCTACCACTCCTCGTTACATTCTGTACTTCGGGAACTCTCGGCTTCTCAACAACTGGCAGCTTAACTATCTCATTATAGCTATATTCTTCATATTCATCTTTTGAATCCAGATCATCTAGACTCATAGGCTTCACTTCTTTCCGTTCTGTCAACTTCTCACAACCAGACTTTGCTCCGGTTTCATTAGCCACCATAGACTGTACGGTGGGGTTTACCTACAGGACTTGTGCAAAAATGAAGTTGTCTGGCAGCCACGACTGTACCATATTGACCTACCTTTCAAATGCTGGTAGCGTGTTAGTCTTTATACTAGGCTTGGCAGGCTCCTGTAACTTTTCTTTGTCAATCAGCTTCTGGATGGCATCGTTCAGCCTATGACAGTTGTTGGTTCTATGCCCCACCATGACATGGTAGGTACTGAAACTGTCTTTGCCCTCATCTACTGTCTTCTTGAAAGGCCTGAGAGAGCTTAAAAGATTCCTACACTTGGCAAAGATATTAGCCAAGGAGAAAGCCCATGGAGATATACCCTGGCCTTCTGAATTTTTGCTCGGGTTTCGTCACTGCCGAGACACAATAGCAACCCCTGCTTGCTTATTTTCTAAAAATTGTCCGCTCTTGCCCATAGAATGAGATCTTGACCCACTGCTCAACCCAACTACTGTAGTCGTCCGATACCCGGAACTGTACCTCAAGCCTCTGTTGCCCCTGTAGCTTGCTGCCTTTTCCTCTTCATCCCTCTCTATCTTTATAGCCATGCTATACACTTCATTGAGCTTACTCAAGGAGTGGAATTTCATATGGTTTCTGAAGATGTCCCTACTGCCATTAATCAACTTCTGAATCAATTCATCCTCATTAGGGCGGTTTTTCAGTAGAATCATCTTATTCATCCTTCTTTGGTAGTATTCGTCAAAGGATTCATTCTGCTTTTGTTTAATCCTCTCCAGGTTCTATAGCTTCTCCTGGATCTTGGTATTGAAGCTATAATATTTGATAAAAGCCACTGACAAGGCCTCCCAGTCTAACTATACATTTTCAGAGAAAGAATTGTACCAGTTCAGAGCTCCCCCTTCCAGTGTGGTTGGGAAGAAGTTAATCAGCTGCTGCTTGGTGGCACCTATCGTCAACATGACTCATGCATAGAGGTTCACATGGACCTCTGTTGAATCGATCCCCTTGTAGGAAGGAACCTTTAGCACTTGAAACCTGATCGGGAAGGTATTAAAGCCATTATTTATCATTGCATCCACATTCACGCCCCTCTTGGAGCCCAGGCTGATGTTGGCCCCTTTCTTCAGCTCGGTGACCACTTCGTCTAACTCAAAGTACTTTGCCTTTATTTTCTTTTCCATGGCTAGCTCAATCTCCTATAGCTTTTCTACACTAACTGACACATCAGCCCCAAACAGAGAAGACTTATCCACCTTTTCCTTTCAGAGCCTACTGGTCTTGATTTTCTTGCTCTCTCTTACAACAGCCCACATCTCTTCCTTCAACATGTCACAGAAATCCTAAGATCTTAGGAAATCCTTCAAGGCATCAGTAAGACTTGGTGTTTGATCGGCCATTTCCACTTCCTCTCTAGAATCAGACTCATTATCTATTTCTACTATCCTCTGTTCCCCAACAGCCCTCAAAGTCTGAGACCTTGTCCTTGGTCGATCCAGCTTACTTGGTGAACTATCTTTACGGAGCTTTGGTCTTTTCCAGTCTCACGTGTGTATGGTCCTACATCACAAATGGAGAGTTAGGGGCGGTAAATGAATGACATGATATCATAAAGAATGATGCTTGGATGATGCTTCATGAATGGAAATGGAAATGATAATGAATTTTGTGCGTCTGATGTACTTTATTTTGTATGTCCCAAGAGTGCCCGATGTCATGCAAAAATAATATAAGAATGTCTCGTGGGAGCCGCGACACGAACAAGGGTTCGGTACCTTAGGGCACCTAATGAATTGTTGTGAAATGGCCCCATGTGTGCTGAAACACAAGCAGAGTCTCAACACTTTGTAGGATAATGGGATGAAAGGAAATGGTCACATAGGGACCATCCCACGGACAGAGTTCTAATGCTTTTGAGGCATGTGATATGAGATGATGTTACAAAAAGAGTCACGTGTAAATAGGGGCACGGACAGAGGTTTGACATTCGTAGAACACCTTGTATGATTTTATAATGTTATGGAACACCCCTCTATGCGCACTGATCCGGTACTCGGGGAGTACCTTAAATGATTTTGCAATGTCGTGAAATGACCCGACGTGGGCCATGATGTGCAGATAGGAATTCAGCGTCATGTGACACCTATGATAAATGAGTGTGATGTCATGTAATGACATCATGTGAACCACCACACGGAAATAGACCTAGGACCATTGTGGTCTTTATATTGAATGACATGGTGTAGTGAAATGGCCGAGTGCAATCTGGTGCATGGGCAGAACAAGGGTAATTTTGGGATACCCGATATGTTATGGAATGAAATGATCATGAAAGGCACACTCGAAACATCCTTTATTAGGTGGGATGAAATGACATGAATGTGTATGACACACGAAAATGCAAATGGCTGCACGAAAATGTGGTTAAGATACATGACACACAGGGTGATGTCATGTATGCTTCGTGGAAATGTTACATGCGAGATGTAAATGGCATATGAATAATATGTCATGGTTGCACGAAAATGTGATTAGTGTCACACATATGTCAATATGTAAAAAATGGCTGCACAAAGATGCGGTTAGAATGGCACACAAAAGCTATGCATGTTTGATGCTTTGTGAAAAGTCAAATAGAGAACACCACGGAACAAACATTAGCACATGCAATAATATGCACTCCCTTCCAACCTTATTTCTCCATTCAATTGGTCTTGCATTCTTCCTAGGTGTTGGGTCTATTTGCCATCAACAGGGGATACCAAAGGCGCACACTCAATGTTCAATTTTATTTTTTAAGTTTTAGTAATCCTATGGGAAGTTGCTAAGCCATTACAAGTGGGTCAAAGTCAAAACCAAGGGTCGTACAGGTTCCCATAGCGAATATACACTCCTCACCGTAGAACACGATGTAAGGTCTTGTGGTGCTATGAGTGGTTTACCCCGTCGGGTGTCTCCAATCCTGGTGGTAGAGGTAGACCACCTTCTTGAGTAAACCAAGCTGATCAGTGTATTTGAGGGATTGAGAAGAAGAAAATGTCATGATATGCAAGGTGCGAACAAATATTGTATTATGAATTAGGTAAAGTTCCTTAAGTTTTTGTGAAAAATTTTTAAGAAACCCTTTTATCCCCAGCGGAGTCGCCACTATGAGCGGACAACCTTTTTAAGATGAAAAGCGACGCGGCAAAGCAAACTGGGGAAAACATTTTCATTTGATTTGTGTGAGAAATGGGTTTTGTTTATCTTGGGAAAAATCATGGATTTGACTTGTTTGGAAAATCCCTTTGTAGAAAACATTTTCCTGTTTTTAACTTAAAGACCTCGAAACTTAAATTCAAAGATCAGTGACAGAGTCGCCACCCGGATCAGCTCATCCAGGAAATTCCGATACAGGTCCCTACCGAGGGTAGACTATTGTACCTAATCGAGAGATTTAGGGTTTGGGCAAGTGACTTACTCAACCTTTAGCTTGCTTTCACTTTATAGTTTATATTACCATATTTAGTTTACTTTATTATCTTTCTCTAACCTCAATTTATGTTTGTATTTATTTAACCGATACTCAAGCAAATGACAGAAAATAAATTGCAGGAAAATAAATCATACATTCAAATTCTACAAAAGAATAATAGAGGTCGCTTATACAACCAAATCGAATGAAAATAAAAACTCTCGTCCTGACTTTACAAGCACCTAGAATACACGAATATCTAAAAATTTACAAATGCCTAAGATACACTAATTAATCTATTAATTACACCAAAATAATAAAAGGGAAAATAAATGCGGGAAAACAGACGGTTAGCACATTTTATTTCAGAGCACAAGTAGGACTCACAGCAACACAGAATTGGGATTTTTAGGAATGGGGGCATGCATTTAGGGGGTAACCGGGTCGACCCGACCGGTCGTACTGGTTAAACCTAGAAAACGGTTTTGAAACGCCTTATAATTTTTATGCTGGAAAAATTGAGGAAAATTATTTTTATGCCGGCAAACAATTATGGAAAATTATTTGGCTCGGTTTCATACAAATTTTTCCATTTAACGGGTCTGTTATCCCAAAACTCAGGAGTTCGTTCGTATGGGTTCCTAAATCCAACATCCATCTAGGGTCCAAAAGCAGTAAACATGCCAAAAATAGTTTGAATCCGAAAACAGCACCATACGACGACATCCATACGGGTCGTTTCGCAACTCTGTTTATTTTGGAAACTATAGTTGTGCGAATCTAAATTACAGCAGTGCGGCTACAGCTTCCAGAACCAGAAAAATGGTTTTTCTCATTTTGAAAATACGTTTTGCTCATTTTTCAATTTTCCCCGAGGATTTCATAGGGTTCAGGGGTCCGCTGATGCTGGACTACGGATCCGATTCGGATCGAACGACCCCAAAATTCAGAAAATAAAACCCGGGAAAAACCGAAAACCTAATATCTATACGTATAGAAATCCGAAAACCAAAATTTTGCAACATACGGATGCATTTGGGCCGAAATTGATCAGAACAGAATGCATAAAATGGAAAACGGGCTACTTTCGACCGATTGGGATAGTTTCGGGATTCTGCCCTAACAGAACACAGCCGTATGGCTCTGATAACCAGAGCCACGTAGCTTTGTTCAAAAGGAATACAGGCGTGCAGCTGTACTCGAGAAATCTAATTTTCGTAAATTTGCAAATATTGGAAAAACGCAAAGAAAAAGCAATGTACACAGGTTTAAGGCCTCTAACACTTTACCTTGATATTGTTTTGATGCGTTGAACGTCAAGAAACGGTTTGAAAAGTTAAAATTCTCCCGAAAATCCGAGAACGAATTTGAAACGATCTGAAACCAATCCGAAGCAATCCCAAATGAGTGTATGAAGGTTGAGAATGCTTTCTTTGTGCTTAGGAATTGCTTTTAGATGTTAAGGGTTTTGTTTTGGTTCACCTTCCAGAGCTCCTGGTATTCGGTTCCTTCTCCTCTTTTTCTCTCTTTTTTTCTGTTTTCTTTTCTCTGTTTCAAGAAATGTCCCCTCTTTTGATTTGATTTTTTTCTTTTCTTTTATACCTCACCTCTACAATGAATTCCAAAATTTAATAAGCCGTTTGAATCCCCTGCAAATTTTGGCCTAAATCTTTTCTGCTCAGCCAAGTTGCTCTGCTTTGCATAGCAACTTGGTTGAACCCACTAGAGCCACACGGCTCTAGTTATGCTAGAGCCGTGCGACTCTAGAATATAGCCGCACGGCTGTAGTTTAAAAACAACAGCCGTTCGGCTCTAGCAAGAGCCGGGCCAAAATCCGTAAAAATCCGACGCTCACCCTAAACCCTAAAATCATCAGGGGGACCTCCTCGGGGTTTCAGATTAAGGATAGCTCGGTTTTCGTGATGTTTGAGATACTCTGGGTGACATTTCGGTCATTTTCAAGTCCGATTTGTGTCCGTCTGCTCTATAGGTAATACAGGAATTCTCATCATAGCGGTTGGGAAACCCGGTGCTTACACTTTCCTTCAGTGACACAGGGCCCGCTATAAGTGAAATGAACAAAATGCCCTTTTGTTAGCAACCAAACTACCAGATGGCCAAAACACGTTCCCTTTAGTGACACAAGCTTCACGGGAAACCAAATCATCGAAATATTTCTTCACCAAGTGACATAGGCTCCACTAGAGGTGAAATAACCAAAATATCCTTTGGTTAGCCGCCATGCTACCAAATGAGCAAAATACCCTTTTTCTCACCAAAGGGGAGACCAAATCGCTAAAACTCATTTCTTTTCGTGACATAGGCCCCATAAGAAGGAAATGACCAAAATACCCTTCCTTTGATGGACACCAACTTTCTAAGCTATAAAATTATCATACCATTCCCTTTTATGAACATCAAATGATAAGAAGAATTCAATCCGGGCAAAGTCCTCTGCTTCGCAATGGAGTCGAAGTACGTCCCTAGAGAACCGATCCAATCTGGGTAAAGTCCTCTGCTTTGCAATGGAGTCGAAACACGTCCCTGGAGAACATTGAGTTCATGCAAAGTCCTATGCTTTGTAATGGAGTTGAAGTAAGTCCCTGAAAAATCAAGCTAGGAAAGACCACTGTTTCATGAATCAACCGAGACAAGTCCCTACGAACATCCCAGTAGGTCAACATGAGGGGAACCCCCAAGTACGTCCTCTTCTTCTTCTCACTGTGCACCCTATCGCGAGACCAAACTCAGATATGGCATAAGCACCCGTCTAAGTTGACTTTGGTCACGCGAGGGGCAGCTTGTGAGCAAGGGTTTTTGCCCAACCTCGATGATGAAAGCCTTTATTACCTTTTTCCCGGATAAATATGAGGCGGATTAGAAACGACCGGAACAACATCGGAGATGTCTCGGATGACCCAAAGAAGTGTAATGAATCTTGGTATGGAATCCCAAAGAAGGTCGATTGAGTGCTTAAGAAAACCGGAGAGAAAAGTGAGAAAAGGTGAGAAATGTAAAACTGACTACTATAGCTGATCGGCTATAGTGCCCTGTAGGGGCACGGCTATAGTTTGCATGACTACAGCCGTCCGGCTATAGGCCACTACAGCCGCTCGGTTGTAGTTGCTAGATTTAATTTTCTCTTAAATAAGGTGTATTTTATCATTAATTCGGGATTTTTAACCTTGATTGGACCATATAAAAGAAAGACACGAAAATTAGGTCAGAGGAAGGGAGATCATTTTGCAAACAACCAGAGAAAGCTAGGGTTTTGGTTTTTGTTGCTTTGTTTTACAACAGTACAAATCTTTTACTTAGTTGTTGATAATGATAATAATAATAAAGATAATAATGGTATTGGTAGTTTTAGAGATTAGTGCTCGCAAGTATACGAATCGCAACATAGTAATAAAAGATATTGATCCTATGAGGAATAAGTTTGTCCACTTTAGTTTATTTTTCTTCTTCTTAATAGAGTATCGAATTATTAAGTGATATCGAATTTTAGTAAATAGCAAGTTAATTAAAGTACTAGTGGTGAGTTGAGTTATTGGTTAACATTTAATCACATAAATATACAAGCATTTTATCTTAGATATTCATTGTTTATGCATTAATTATTCATTCAATCTTTATGACAAGAGTATGTTGGGTTAGATCGATTTCAACGGGTATGTCTAGAAATAGATTTTATTCAATAATTCATTAACAAATTATTGAATACCTTTGCCAAAATAACTAAAGGTCTTAATATACAATAACCAAGATATATCAAGATGATCCTTAATTAATCTAACAAAGTGAAGCAAAACCATCATACATCATAATTTATTCTATCTTATTGACTAAACAAGACAAAGTAAAATGCAAACTTCTCTATATCTTATTATGAATCACAATACATACTTGGCATTAGTCATGCAATGTAAAATAAGAATTCAATAGATACTTGGCATTAGTCATGCAATGAAGAATAAGATAGAAGAAAACTTATCGATATTGATTTCGTAAATATTCGATACATATACAAGTGTGACGCTTTCGTAAAGGAAAAGCATAAAAATAGACTTAAGAAAGTAATTCAGCATAAACACTCCTTTACACCTAAATGTATGTTGCAACCTCGGGCTATCTTTTCTGTATACAACAACAATACTTGATTCAAGGACCTTGGCATTAGGCTCCCCTTTACGTACACTAAATATTACAACAATACTCAAACTCTCTTTAGGCACTTATAATATTGCCAATTTTTCTCTCTTTCTTGCTATCTATATGTGTTTCAAAATCTGGGATTTCATCCTCTATTTATAGGCATTGAACCACTGTGTCCCTTTATGAAAGGTTGTGTTGGTTCATGAAGAGTTGTGTCTCTTTGTAAAGTTATGTTTTTTCATTGAATAGTTATGTCTCTTGGTGAAGAGTTATGTCTCTTTGATACTATTGGTCCTCCTTGGAAAGTTCTGTCTTTTCATGAAGAATTATATCTTTTCATGAAGGGTTGTAACTAACCAAAGTGGTGGTTAAAGTTCCAAGTGGATAAGATTGAGTAACTTCTTCTGAGGTTATGTCACGATCGTGACCTAGAGTCGCGATCGTGATTCACACGGATTTCTGGATGATTTGCTGAAGTCAGGGTTGGGTCACGCTCGTGATACATGTCATGCTTATGACCTATCTCTTTCCTTTAATCTTTCTTTGTTTTTGCTCCCTTTTATAGCTAAATTCCACATATTTGCATATTTATTCTTTAAAACTATAAATCATCAAAAACATGCAATACCAACGTGAAATCTAATATAAAATTAGTAAAAACATCATAAATTATTATATCATAAATAAGTGCCTTTTTAGCACTTATCAAGTCCCTACACTTATCCTTTTGCATGTCCTCAAGCAAAATATAAATCTCTTAATCATCTTACTTATGATGATCCAACATACTTAGTCTTTGAAACACAAAATAAAGAGTCTCAACCTTCAACGTGTAAGGCAACTTATGAGTTTTTTTTTAATTTTATCAACACATATGTATATTCTTCTTTTAATAAGTAAGCGAATTGCCAAAAGATTGTTTTAGTAAGCTAAACTTAGAACTATCAACCATAAGTAGAGTGTGTATACACCTTTAACCATGTTTATGCCTTAATCAACATAATTTCTGCTTACTCAATCAAGGCATATCGGTGAAAGCTTTTTGGGACAAATTTTAGCACACATTTAGCCATTGTTCTGAAAGCATTTTTCGGTAACCTAGATTTTTCTAAGCACTCATGTGTGGTTGCATTTCACTCCATACCACACCTCCCCTTTTATCTCGTTTGTTACCACTCATATTGCAATTTTTCTTTTCTTGCATTATGTAAAAGTAGATTTTCTTTTTTTTTTCTTTAAATTGGTTTTAGTGGTTGCAGTTCATGCTCCATACCACTCTCCCCTTTTATATAACACTTTGGTTATTCACTCAACACTCAATTTGCAATACCCTCATCTTTTATTGAACAATGCTAATCCGTATTACGGCTTTAGTTTCCCTAGTTCAATCACTTCAAACTTAGTCTTATAAGGCAGAAAAATTATGCATCTTTTTGCTTTTAAACAAGAATTGCCAATGGATACCTAAACACTTCTAGGATTTGTTCTTTTGCCTTACTTTTTCAAACTATTTCAACAATAAACATACTCCATTTTTAACATTTTACCACTTGAATATGCATTCTTTTATAGAATCAAAGCCTCTTATTCCAACTTAAGGTGATATTGTCTTCTTTTGTATTATCTAAAGATTGTATACCATGATTATACATTTCAACTCAAGATAGAAAAAGATATCATAGCTTTTTGAAAACTATAAAATAAGATAAAAATGCAAGAACACCTTGATATATTATTGATATATAAGAAGAAAAATTTCAAAATTATCCAATTTTGACCCCCCTACACTTGAATTACACATTGCCCTCAATGTGTAGGATAATAGACTAACTTCAACACAACTATAAACTAGAAAATACTAGAAACAAAAAAATAAAATAAAGTAAAGAAGAAAAGATAGAAACAAAAAACCAAATCAAGCCTCCGGTGATACTGGTGGATTTGGAGTAAATTCGATGTTTTGACATCAAAAGAACTTGAGTGGCTTTCTTTTCAATGATGCATTCTCCTTTCATATTGCTTTAACTTCTTAACGAACTTGGTGGACATTTTGCTCCACCTCTTAAACCTTGGTCAGCACTTGTTGCCAACCTTGAGATTTAGTTTCATGTCCTACATCAGTAGCCTCCTCTTCTTCCTCATCTTTATCACTACTTTCATCCCATTGCACTTGCTTTCCTTTGCTTGTGGATCGGGTGGTGGAAGGTCGTGCTCCTCCTTCATTTTCCAAAAGGAAAAGAACCTTCCTCGTTCTTTCTTCATAAGAAGGTAATTTGAAACCTCCATTTATTTCCTTTGCCAAACCAGCATATTTCATCAACTACCCGTCTAGGAATCATAATTTTTCACCTTGTTACAAAGTGTAAGGCAATTCTCCTCTAGCGGTCAAAATCAAGGTTGTCATTACATGACCGCCTCCAACTTTCTTTGTGTTGGATTCTACTGATCGAGAGATACCTTCCCAAATGTGATCCATACAATCTACTTTTCGACCCTTCACTGCTTGGTTTAAGACATATAAATCATTTGTTTGCACCTTATTACTCTCCACCCTGCAAAAAATGGAATGGTACAAATACTTGTTCAGATATAAAACAGCATTATTCTTAATTAACCAGTTTGGCAAATTCTTTGCTGAATATTTTTCCAACCCTGTGATACTTGTCCAAAATGGATGCGGGTTATAATCAAAGAATGGAAATTGCCACCCCTCACTTTCTATAGGGAAATCGAACCAATTCGCCATTTCTTCATAGGCAACCGTATATTCATTACCTTTGTTACGGAAAGTAATGGCCATGCAGTTCTTATCCACGTAATGAAAGCTTGTTAACAATTCAATAATCTAGTCATGGTTTAGGGGAAAGAACATGGATGCAAGCGTCGAAAGCCCAAGATCAGTCAAGAACTTTCTTACCTCATCATGAATGCCATTGTTGATCATAAAAACTTCGTCAAGAAAGAACATACCAATGATTTTGACATTTCTACTCTGGTGAATTGTTGTCCCTCATTTTCATTACGAATGGGAAAATTGACACCATATGTTTCTCGCAAATCCACCGGTCGCGAAGAACTTTGGCCCTTCTTTGCTGCTATTCTCTTTTGTCTAGGCATTCTCCAATAATATGGTAATGAAAAGATGTATGTAGAAGAAAAGTGATGGACTAGAGTTTTGATATTATGATGTGCAAAGGAAATAAAATTGTAGAAGAGTTTGTATTGTGAAAAATAACAAAGAGATTGAATCCTATTTATATTGAATTACACCAAAAGACACAATCTTCAGCCACTTAAATTCATTGAATTCATCAATATATAAATAATTTGTTATTTCTAACCAATAACAACAGGTTTTGATTGGTCCAACGGTCACAAAACGGCCATATTTTGAAAACTGGAGCCAACTGGACTGTTGAAAAACAAAAGAAGACCATTAATTATTTTTCAAGTTGCGATCGTGATACTCAGGTCACGATCGTGATAGAAACGAAATAAATAAATAGTGCATTTTTGTATCCATGTCGCGATAGTGACATATGCATCGTGATCGTGATTTAGAAATAGAATGGTTTTTGTAGTTTGGGTACTTGAGTCGCGATCATGACGACTGATCATGATCGTGATTCATGCTTTTTCTTCTTTTTCCTTCTTTCATCTTGGTGAATCACGATCGCAATGGTTTGTCAAGATCATGATACACTATGTTCAGGTAATTTAAGCCTGTTAATCATATTTTTGTCAATGGAAACAATAAAAATAAAAAATCTAACACAAAATCTTATTATTACATACTATATTGCAAAAAGAAACATAAGAACAATGGATACTTTATTTATGTGAACATCAAATATTAACAACAATCATAATTAAACAAACAAACAAATCAAACAAACACTTTGAATAAAAGATACGTAGGAAATAGCACACCACACTTAACATATAAGTAAATGGAAATGTGTAGACTGAAGGAGAATTATTCCTGAGATGACAATGAGGAACACGGAGTGAATGTGAAGTTGGCATTGTTAGCCCAGGACATGATTTCATTCTTCAATGACTTATGGGCTTGACGAATTTGGAAAATTGTCCTACGCATATTATTAACCTCATATTGTAACTCTCCAATACGATCCATGCAATGCAAAGTACTTGTAGGTTCTGGACAATCCTCCCAAGTTATCGGGGAGTCAACAATTTTGTCATCTCCTTGGTTATCAATAGTTAGTGACTCATGCGGATCAACTGGACATAAGGTGGATTTCAGGTGCTCCATATAAGGTAAGAACATATGGCGCCCTAGATTATCCACCATAGATAGTCCTTCTTGAATCATAACTATACCATCAAGGACACTGACACATGCCCCTAAATCAACATGACAAGGGAGTTCTCCTTAGCACCCATTAATATTGCACTCATGATGTTTGCTCTACTAACTAGCCCATATCTTTTCTTCGATGCACTGTTAATTGCACTGAAGAGAATGTTGCATGAATCAATGGGAACACCTTTGAATGCACATTCTAACACAAAAAGATCAGGAGGCTGAACAATGGAACTATCTACTCGACAAAATAATGGATGTGCAAGGAACTTATGTAAGTATAACATTACCTCATCTTGAATTCGTTTGTTGGATACATACCTTGGCACATAACAATGCAGACCCGTCAAAGAACCCCAAATGCTGTCCGGCTTGAGACTAGAAGGCATAACAGCCAAGTTTTCCTTTGGAAAACCAAACCATTCAGACATTTGATCATAACCTATGGTATATTCGACTCCATTGTTGCAAAACACAAAATTCCTCCTTGTATTATCTAGAAGTTGAAATGTGCACACCGTCTCTAACACATAAATATCTTTTTGTGGGAACAACATAGCCCCAAACTTACTCCACCCTAGGTACTTCAAGTACCCAAACATTGCATCTCGGATACCGTTGTCGATAAGAAACAAGATATCAAGAAACAACATTCCTCGAAAATCCATCTTCTTCAAACATGCATACCATTTCCCTTCATGCACACTACGAATGGGGAAAGGTGCTCCATATTCCTCCCTCAAATCAACTCTTCCATTCACATGGGTCACCATTTTTGTGGAAAAAGGGTAGGTTACAGAAAGGTTTGACAAGGGTTGAGAATGAAAACTCTGCTTTGAAGTTATGATGATTTTAAGGTTTGATTACTTTGAAAGTGAGAAAATTAAAATGTAGGGATTTGTATGTATAGTAAAAACATGGAAGGACATGACTTTTGGAGTAGATATGACAGTTAAAATGGTCAAAGATGGCAGTTCATGACTTATGGCTATTTTAAAGCAGAAATAACTGAAAATCAAAAATCTAAAAAATGCAGGTGTCGCGATCATGATGGTGTGTCACGATCGTGATGCACTCAGATTTTACCTTTTCATGCGTTTTATTTATGTATCATCATTCTACCATAGTATATACTTTATACTAAACTTAAACACACGTCTGTAGGTATTAGAACACACTCAAAAACGTAACAAAACATACAAAACACAAGAAAGCAAAAAATAAAATCAAATAAAATCAAGTTTAAGAAGAATAATTAAGGTGTAGGGTCGTCCATAAATTGCTGTTGAATGGTATCATCCCATCGCAAATATGGTTTACAATGCTGCACATTAACCTTGAATACATTATTCTTGGAACTCTTTAACTCTAATGCACCATTACTAAAGACATTAATAACAGTGAATGGCCCATACCAATGTGATTTTAACTTACCAGGAAATAGACGTAACCGAGAATTGTACAAAAGCACTTTATCACCAACATTAAAAGTTTTATCTTTAATTTTCAAATCATGCCATCTCTTAGTGTTCTCTTTGTAAATCTTAGCATTTTCATAAGCCATAGACCTAATTTCATCTAATTCAGATATTTGCAAGAGCCTATTCTTATCGGCTTGATTCGCATCAAAGTTCAGGGAGCGGATAGCCCAATAAGATTTATGTTCTAACTCGATCGGTAAATGACATGCCTTACCATATAGTAACCGATAAGGAGACATCCCAATGGGTGCCTTAGAAGCCGTTTCATAAGCCCATAAAGCTTCATCTATCTTCTTCGCCCAATCCTTAAGCGAATTAGAAACCGTCTTTTCGAAAATCCATTTAAGTTCTCTATTTGAAATTTCCACTTGACCACTAGTTTGAGGATGATATGGAGTTGCAAATTTATGATGAACTCCATATTTTCTCTTAAATGACTCAAATAATTTATTAATAAAATGCATACTACCATCGCTAATTATAGCTCGTAGTATCCCAAATCTAGTAAAATAACTTCTTTAAAAACTTAAAAACTATTCTTGCATCATTTATCGAGCATGCACAAGCTTCAACCCATTTGGAAACATAATCAATAGCTACTAAGATATATTTTTGCCCTTGAGACACAGGAAAAGGACCCATAAAATCTATTCCCCATACATCAAAGATTTCAACTTCTAAGATATTCTTTAGTGGCATCTCATCTTTACGACTAATATTTCCAACACATTAACACTTATCGCAATGACTAACATAGAAATGAGCATCTTGAAACAAGGTAGGCCAATAAAATCCACTTTCCAGTGGTTTTATTTGCTGCATGATGGCCTCCATAAGCAGTATCATGGCAATGAGATAGAATGGACTCATATTCTGACTCATCAACACATCTTCTAATAATATTATTAGCACATATTCCAAATAAATAAGGATTGTCACAAATATAACTTTTCACATCATGGAAGAGCTTTTTCCTAGCATTTACATCTAACTTATATGGTATAATATTGGCTTCAAGGTAATTAGCATAGTCAACATACCAAGGTTCCTTAGCATGTTGCACATCCATTAAACTCTCGTCGGGAAATGTTTCATTAATAGTATCAGACTCACCAATTGGATCATTCTCATCTTCTAACCTAGAAAGATGGTCGGCAACCAAATTTTCTGAACCCTTTTTATCTCTTAATTCTAAATCAAATTCTTACAAAAGTAACACCCGATGAATAAGGCGTGGCTTAGCATCTTTCTTAGCAAACAAGTATCGCAAAGCAGCATGATCAGTATAAATTATAACTTTAGAACCTAACAAGAAAGATCTAAACTTATCACATGCAAACACAACAGCCAACATCTCCTTTTTTGTAGTCATATAATTATACTGAGCACTAGAAAAAGTATGACTTGCATAGTAAATAACATGCAACTTTTTATCTTTCCTTTAACCTAAAACACATCCTACTACAACATCACTAGCATCACACATAATCTCAAATGGTAACTTCCAATATGGACTTCTGATTATAGGTGCACTAACTGATGCTTGTTTAAGAATATTAAAGGCATTCATACATTCAAGTGAAAAAACAAAAGGTGTATCTTTAACTAACAAGTTGGTCAATGAGTTAGCTATTATCGAGAAGTTCTTAATAAATTGTCTATAAAAACTAGCATTTCCTAGGAAAGACCTCACTCCTTTAACTGAAGTTGGTGGAGATAAATTTCCTATCAATTTGGTTTTAGCTTTATCAACTTCTATTCCTCTTTCACTAATCTTATGGCCAAGAACTATACCTTCATCAACCATAAAATGGCATTTCTCCCAATTGAGCACTAAATTAGACTCTTCACATCTAGAAAAAACTTTTTTTAAATGAACTAAACATTCTTCAAATGAATAGTCATAAACAGAAAAATCATCCATGAATACTTCCATAATATCCTCAACAAAATCACCAAAAATAGAAGTCATGCATCTTTGAAATGTAGCTGGTGCATTGCATAAACAAAAAGGCATTCTACTGTAGGCAAAATTTCTATAGGGACAAGTAAAAGTAGTTTTCTCTTGATTATTCGGATGTATAAAAATTTGGAAATAACTTGAGAAACCATCTAGGAAACAATAGAAAGCATGTTCGGTGATTCTTTCCAACATTTGATCAATGAGAGGAAGTGGAAAATGATCTTTCCTTGTTGCCGAATTTAACTTTCTATTGTCAATACACACTCTCCAACTAGTTGTTGTTCTTGTGGGCACCATTTCTCCTTATTCATTCTTAACTACAGTCGCACCACCCTTTTTAGGCACACATTGAATCGGACTAACCCATTCACTATCCAAAATTGTATATATGATACCGGCATCAAGCAATTTGATCACTTCTTGCTTAAGCACCTCTTTCATATTAGGGTTTAATCTTCTTTGTCTATCCGCATTAGGTAACATACCTTCTTCTAAATAAATACGATGCATTACCATATTAGGACTTATATCTTTTAAATCAGAGATTTGCCAACCTATACTTCTAATCCTTTTACTAATCACCTTAATTAATTTCTTTTCTTGGTCTAAACTAAGTATATAAGAGATTATTATAGGTAACTTATCATCTTTCGTTAAAAATGCATATCTTAAATGACTTGGTAACTCTTTCAATTCAACATTTGGTGGAACATCAACAGATGTGGGTAAAGGACCCTCATTTCTTACTAACAATTTAGGTTTAACAAATTCATTTTCATGTTCAAAAGTCTTATCTTCTATATCAAGATCATCATTATTTATATCTAAAATTTCCTAAACACACTCATCAATAATATATATTTTCATGCAAACTTCATTATCCATAGGGTATTTAGTAGCTTTATCCTTGTGAAATTCAATTTTATCATCACCGATGCATAAAATTACTTTTCCTTCCAAAACATCAATCAAGGCATGACCAGTATTCATAAAAGGTCTACCCAAAATCAACGGACATTGCTTCTCATAAGCAAAATCTACGATCACAAAATCCGTAGGAAAAATAAATTTATCAACTCTGACTAAAACATCCTCAATAATACCAAAAGGTTTTTTAATAGATTGGTCACTAAGTTGCAAAATCATAAAGTACCTTTCACATCTTCTTCTAAACCTAATTTCATAAAAATATTTAATGGCATTAAATTCACACTAGCTCCTAAATCACATAAACATCTGGGAAATTCTACTTTACCCAATGTACATGGAATAGTAAAGCTACCCGAATCTTTAAGCTTCGTAGGGATTTTACTAGACACTATAACACTACAATCTTCATTTGAAGCAATAGTAGAAACATCAGTCCAATTCTTTTTTTTTTAGAAACAAGTTCCTTCAAGAATTTACTATAATTGGGAATTTGACTAATGGCTTCAATGAATGATAAATTAATATGAAGGTTTTTCAATTTATTAATAAAGTCATGAAATTACTTATCTTGATCTTTCCTTTTTAGCCTATGCCGAAATGGCGGTTTCGATTGAAAATTGTCATTCTTAACTTTGCCGACATTCGATTGATCAGAAATTACTTCTTGTTTTTTATTTTGAATGCTTTCTTCATCTTGGAATTTCTCGTCCTGCACTGGGTTAGTTTTAAGACTAGTAGGATCTACATTTTCATACTTCTTACCAGATCTTAATATCACCGCATTCACTTACTCTTTAGGGTTTCTTTCTGTATTACGTAGAAATGCACCCGATCCACGAGAAGGAACGGCATTAGCCAATTGCCCAATCTGCACCTCCAAATTATGGATTGAGGATGAGTGATTTTTAATAAGTTGGTCAAATTTAGACTCCATTTTCTTAAAATTTTCATCTTGATTACTAACTTTACCATGAACTCCTTCTAAAAACTTATCAATTTTAGATGACAACATTCCAATTCTATCTTGCAATTGGTAACTAGAATTCATTAGATCTTGGTTGTCATTATTTTTCCAAGAGAAATTCGAATGGTTTCTATATCCCGGATTATAAGTATTTGAATACGGTTATTGTGAGCTTGCCCTTGGACATAATTCACTTATTCCCCTATATTCAATTCCTTACACTCACTAGGAACATGACCTTGTTGGCTACATACCATACAAGGATTATGAGATGTAACTCCCATAGATAAATTATCAACTTTCATAGTTAAAGCGGACATTTTTGCTTGTAATATAGTAAGAAAGTCAACATGATGCACTCCTTTTACACTAGAATTTGATGAAATTGAAGCGTTATTTGAATTATTCAAAGATTGAACTTGTGCCCTTTCAGTAGGCCACATACTATTATTACTAGCCTTTTCTTCTAATAATTCATGAGCCTCTTTGGTTGTTTTCACATTAAAGAACCACCAGCCATGGCATCAGCAGTACCTCTAGTAACAGGATTAACCCCATTATAGAAAGTTTGTATTAATATATTGCTAGGCAAACCATGGTGAGGGCAGAATCTTTGCATTTCTTTATATCTTTCCCAAGCCTCATACAACGATTCGGTTTCAAATTGAGTAAACAAAGTAATTTCTTTAATTAATCTAGCCGTTTTTACTAAAGGAAAATACTTAGATAAAAATGTTTGGGCAAGTTGTTCCCAAGTAGTTATTGAATTTGGAGACAACGAATTCAACCAAGCCTTCGCTTTATCCTTCAAAGTAAAAGGAAATAACCGAAGTTTGATTAATTTCACTAAAACCACATTAATTTTAAAAGTATCACATATTTCAAGGAAATTAGATAAATAAGCATTTGGACATTCATTAGGAAAACCATGAAAAGTAACAGTATTTTGAAGCATTTGCAAAAGAGCAGGTTTAATCTCAAAAGAATTTGCATTAACAGGCGGCCTTACTACACCATCCTATGCACCATTAAGACTAGGGATGGATAATCCTTCAACTTCTTTGGTTGTTCAACCATTTCTTCTTCTGATCTCTCTTGACTTTCTTCATATTCTTTTTCTTTCTTTTTGATATGGAACGCTTGATTTCCTGATTAAATGGCTTAAGTTCGTCCATAAAACTTCGTATTCTAAATATAAACTACAATCTAAACAAAATAACTAAAAATTAAATAGATGAAAATAAACTAAAAGTAAAGTAAAGTAAAATTCAATAATCTGCAAATATTTAACAAACATTAAATGACATAATAATTATTCCCTGGCAACGGCGCCAAAAACTTATTGCTTTGTTTACAACAGTAAAAATCTGTTACTTAGTTTTTGATAATAATAATAATAAAGATAATAATGGTAATGGTAGTTTCAGAGATTAGTGCTTGCAAGTATACAAATCGCAACGTAGTAATAAAAGATATCGATCCCACGAGGAAAAAGTATGTCCACTTTAGTTTTTTTTTTCTTCACGTTTATAGAGTATCGAATTATAAAGTGATATCGAATTTTAGTAAATAGCAAGTTAAATTAAAGTGCTAGTGATGAGTTAAGTTATTGGTTAACATTTAATCACATAAATATACAAGTATTTTATCTTAGATATTCATTGTTTATTCATTCAATCTTTATGACAAGAGTATGTTGGGTTAGTGCTATGTCAACGGGTATGTATAGAAATAGATTTTATTCAATAACTCATAGGCAAATTATTGAATACCATTGCCACAATAACTAAAGGTCTTAATATACAATGACCAAGCTATATCAAGATGATCTTTAATTAATCTAACAAAGTGAAGCAAAACAATCATACATCATAATTTATTCTATCTTATTGACCAAACAGGACAAAGTAAAATACGAACTTCTTTATATCTTATTATGAATCACAATACATACTTGTCATTAGTCATGCAATGTAAAGCAAGAATTCAATACATAGTTGGCATTAGTCATGCAATGAAGAATAAGATATAAGAAAACTTATCGATATTGATTTCGTAAATATTCAATACATATACAAGTTGTGATGCTTTCGTAAAGGAAAAGCATAAGAATAGACTTAAGAAGTAATTAGGCATAAAACACTCCCTTACACCTATAGGTATATTGCAACCTCAGGGTATCTTTTCTCTATACAGCAACAATACTTGATTCAAGGACCTTGGCATTAGGCTCCCCTTTAAGCATACTAAATATCACAACAGTACTAAAACTCTCTCTAGGCACTTATAACATTGTCGATTTTTCTCTCTTTCTTGCTATCTATATGTGTGTTGAAATCTGGGATTTCATCCTCTATTTATAGGCATTGAACCATTGTGTCCCTCTATGAAAGGTTGTGTTGGTTCATAAAGAGTTGTGTCTCTTTGTAAAGTTGTGTTGGTACATTGAATAGTTATGTCTCTTTGTGAAGAGTTATGTCTCTTTGATACTATTGGTCCTCCCTAGAAAGTTATGTCTTTTCATGAAGAATTACGTCTTTTCATGAAGGGTTGTAACTAACCGAAGTGGTGGTTGAAGTTCCAAGTGGATAAGATTGAGTAACTTCTTCTGTGGGCATGTCACGATCGTGATCTAGAGTTGCGATCATGATTCACATGGATTTCTGGATGATTTGCTGAAGTCAGGGCTGGCTCATGCTTGTGATACATGTGCACTCATGACCTGTCTCTTTCCTTTAATCTTTCTCAGTTTTTGCTCCCTTTTATAGCTAAATTCCACATGTTTGCATATTTAGTCTTTAAAACTGTAAATCATAAAAAATGCAATACCAACGTGAAATCTAATATAAAATAATTAAAAACATCATAAATTCCTTATAGATTATATCATAAATAAGTGCCTTTTTAGGACTTATCAGTTTTTGAGAGATTAAAGAGAGAAAATTAAGTGAGAGAGAAGAAAAAAACCTAAATTAAATCTAAAATCACCTAAAACTCTAATCTAATCCATAGAAATCATTAGGGTCCTTTGAGTGGGAGTGATTCTGGTTGACTTGGTGTTCATTCGAATTGATTCGGGGGTGGAGTTTTGGAGAATTATGAACGATTTCAGTTTGTTTGTGATTCTATGGAGTTTTCCAGTGTCCAAAACTATTTCTGGTGATCCAAAATACTGGACCACAAATAAGGTATACTCTAAGAGGCCCTAAAAACTCATTTCAAATTGATTTGGATGTTGATTGTATGTGTTTTTGTATTTTTCTTAAAGCTGGAAATGAAAACCCAGCTATAGCCGCCCCGTTCGTTGCTTACAACCGCTCGGCTGTAGTCTGATGACTACAGTGGTGAGACTGTAACCTATAGTGGCATAGCTATAGTTCTCTGATTATAGCCGCTCGGCTGTAATTTCTAGGGCAAAAGCTCCAAATGCCCCAAATCGACTGAGAACACTTCCTTTTTCAAACCAAATGTGTTTTTTATGAATAATATCGATCGGATCACATCCACATATAATTAGATTTATGGTTTTCAGGTTTTTGATTGATAGATGTGAGATTTAGTTTTGATAATTTTGGGTTTTTATGGTATTCTGGATTCGTTTGATCCGATCTGGATCTATTTCGTGGATTTCATAAGTTTCGATAAACCCCAGATCACCCGAAACCATCAAAACATCAAAAACGATTTCCAAAACATGAGAGAAAATTATATTAGTGTTTCTGGAGCACTACAGCTACTTAGTTGTAGGTATTACAGCTACCCAATCCACGACAGTGGCACAGCTGTAGCATACTACAGTGGCTCGGTTGTAGTTGATGAAACAAAATTATGGTTTTGCCTTTTTGGCCTTTAACTTGTAATTTTATTTCTCTTTTTGGTTCAAAATTGAATTTTGGTGTGTTTATGTTTTTAGACCCTAGATGGATCTTTAATTTAGGCCTACTCATGAGCGGAACCCTCCGGTTCCAGGATATCCGGCCCACTAAAAGATTAAAAACGCAAGTAAAACAAGCCAAACCGTTATCAGATTTGGTTTTCATTGGGCGTTTCTATAAAATGTTTTCCAGGTATAATTGAGTAGTCGTTCAGACTTCTCGATTATCCCCCTATGCATGAACCCGCTTCCTAAAATACCCCAATTCTGTCTTATGTGAGTCCTTGGTGTGATTTGTTTATTTGTGCTAACCTTATTTGGATACAGCTTTTATTTTTCATTTTTCTTTTGATGTATTTAATAGATCATTCCATGAATATAGGTGGTTGTACCTTTTTAGATTATTGTGTATTACAAGCAGTTGTAAAAGGTGAGGGTGAGAGTTTTTCTTTTTCGGGTTATATAATTTGGCCATTACATTACTTTTCCCGCACTTTTATTTTTCTGCACTTTATTTATGATTTATATTCATGTCATTTGCATAAGCATTAACTAAAATTAAAAGAAGATAAAATTGGTAGAATTAAGTGAATGTTATATCATTTTATGAAATAATAATTGAAAACAAGTTCAGGACTACTAGATGTGTTGCCCGAACCCTAAATCTCTGGAATCAGGTACTACGTCTACACTTTGTAGGGAGATGTAGTGGGATTTCCCAGATGAGCTGATCCGGCTGGTGACTCTGTATATGATCATAAAATTTAGGTTTCGAGATCTTTAAGTTTAAAATGGGATTTTCTAAAAATCTGGTTTCCAAATTTCACACATAAAATTAAGTTTTTCACAAAATGAGTTTTCTTAATAAAATGAACAGTTTTCTTAAGAAAGATCAAAATCCGTTTTCAAAACCAGACGCACACTCACCCCAAAAGAAATCCCTAGTTCCTGCTTCACCGTGCATTCCAATGTGGAAAACCAAAAGGACATGTTGGTAATCTGGAAGGACATTTATCAAAACCAGAGCCACAGTTTGGATTTTCCTAATGCATCCATATTCATTATGTCATGGGTGTTTTTTTGTTCTATTTTGATGTTCAATATGCATATGTCATGTCATTACACATAAATGTCCACATGCAGGTTACAACACACAATGAACCATATCTGACGAAGCACTTTATGTCCAAATACATATTCCTAATACAAAGGGCAAGTAAAGGCCGAACCACTGGATATCATCAGGAGCACTGCTCTCATGAGTTTCAATGCACATGTAAAGGCACACCCCCCAATCTAAAGAAGGGCCAATACAAAGAGATCAACTTTACTGGAATACCTGCGTGGAATTTTCAGGCCATTTCGAAAAAAAAGGGAAGCTATCAAAAAGAGAAAATTTCATACATGGAAAACTAAAAAGACGTGTTGGTAACGAGAAGAGGGTGATGTTCAAAGTCAGAGTCACTTTTAATTTCCCTATTATACTCATTCTGATATCATTGTAATGATATTGTGCATGTTTGATTTTCTTCTTAAACGTTCATCTTGCATACATTGTGACATTGCATGTAAACATCCATCGGTAGGCCACTGCATCCAAGTTCACTATAAGGAAAATGGAATTATGTCATAAATAGCAAAGCCCAATCAGGATGTTATGTACAAAAGTGAATTACAGAGTATGGAGTCTAACTCTCATCCTTTATCTCAACCAAGTAGACTATTCCTTTGCATAACGGGTGGTAAAGTCAGTGATCCTGATATGCCATGCATGATATGACCATAAAGTCATTCGTAGTCTGTTCTAGTCATGGGAATGAATAGAACTAGAGACTATCGTTAGCTTGGTTGTATGGTGCTGTCTTACTGGCCATTGGACATGGCATGTCAACCAAGTTAATAGGTACATGCAAAAGGGCATGGTACTGGATAGATCCACTAAATGAGAAATCCACATGGTATAGTATCACAAGTGATTCTTGTGCAGTACTTGTATGGATCCTTTGAACTAACCATATGATGGTGCTGCATGTGAAGTGGCATACTTTGGTGTATACCTAAAGGTCTGGTAAAAGGGTGCCAAGTATGGGTACGTTCGGGTATGTTATTGAACATGGCAATGCTATGGATATGCAATGTCACTCAGTAGACCACTGAGAAGATATCACTGGCCTCTTGATGAATGCAACTGATAAGAGTGTGGCCACACCCAACAAGTTGGAACTTATTTGTGAGCACCAGTTCATTTGGGATCAAGTAAATGTCCAGACACAAAAGAAGGTGATCAATCCATGCCTCTATGTTGGATACCGATATCAATGACATGGGATGTGCAAGTTTAAACTGCAGGATTATGATTACAGTTGGACTACTATCTCCATCTTAATTAGGGGTGCCTATAGTCTGTGGGCCATAGGCCCACTGCTAACATAAAGACAGGCCCATAGGATCGTACACAATTAATGTCTGAACTTGAATTAAAGGGATCAACTGTATTCTTGGAGTATGAATACTTGAGAGAGAGGATTATATTAATTGTGTTATATAGATCAATTAGATTGATCAATATAATATAATTAATATTTGAATTGGACTTCTTATAATTAATTCAATGAATTAATTTATGAGGTTATTTCCTAGATGGAAATATTTGACATGTATAGGTTTGCATGTATTTTAATTTTATCAAAGTCTAATTTAATTCCACAGGTAAATTAATGATCAAATTAATTTTAATTTAAATGTATGAAACATATTATATGGTATAATGTGTTGGAATACATGTTGAATTGAAATTAAATTTTTATATTTAATTGGACCAAGAGAATTAATATAGACCTGGGCTGAAAGAGGAGAAAAGCCCGCATAAAATTAAAAGGGAATGGGCTGAAATTTTGCATAAAAAATTTCAGCTGTCTAGGGTTAAATTCCCTAGACATATTTCGGTGAAGTGAGAGGAAAAACACAGTAGAAAATTCGAGCCTTGAACTCTCTCATTCCGGCCTATCTCAATGCTAGCACGGGTTGAGATCCAAAGCCGTTCATGTATGGGAACGTGGAGGAAGTTGGTTTTGATTTCTGCAGCCATCTCTAAAAGAGATATTTTGGGTGAGAAACTAATTCTCTTCTATTTAATTTTGTTGTTTTTGATTTCCACCTCAATTGCTCTTGGGCATAGATTTGAGGAAATCAATGCGCTCTTTAGCTTTATTAGTTGATTTTCGGTGAAAAATCCCTACAAAATACGTACCTAGACTATGACTGGTACTCATCCTGGTCGGTCTAGAAGCTAGCATCGGTATACCTAGTCACTGGTAGCTCTTCCTAACCATCATACACTACGAAGTTATCCTTAGTCCGGTTAAGGTACTTTAGGATTGCTTTGACAGCCTTCCAATGGTCGTCGCTGGGATGCTACTGGTATCAGCTTGTCATACTTAGTGTAAAGGCGACATCAGGTCTTGTACATAGCATGGAGTATATGATTGATCCTATAGCTGATGCATATGGGACAACTTCATGTTCTCCCTATCCTTCATTGTCTTAGGACAGTTCTTCTTACTAAGTTTAAGCTCATGGTTCATTGGTAAGAAACCTTTCTTGGCCTGATCCATACTGAATTTTTTCAGAACTTTGTCTATGTACATGGCTTGACTTAGGCCTAAAAGCCAATTAGGTCTATCGTTATAGATCCTGATCCCTAGGATCGTCTCAGCTTCGCGTAAGTCCTTCATTGCAAATCACTTATACAACCACTGCTTAATTCCTTGCAGTGTTGGTATGTCGCTTCCAATCAGAAGGATGTCTTCCACATATAACACCAAAAAAGTGATAATGCTCCCAGTAATCTTCTTATACACACAAGGCTTATACTGATTCTATATGAAGCCGTATTCCTTTCTGGCTTCATTGAATCTAAGGTTCCAACTTCAGGATGCTTGCTTCAATCCATAAATGGATCTTTAAAGCTTACAAAGCCTTCAAGGATGATTTGGATCGATAAAACCCTCATTAGGGAAAGCAATTTTATCATCCATCTGCCACACCTCATAGTCGTACCAAACGGCTATGGCTAGTAGGGTCCTTATGGATTTAAGCATAGCAACTGGTGAGAAGGTTTGATCGTAGTCTATTCCATGGACTTGTCTGAAACCTTTTGCAACCAGCCATCCCTTGAAGGTGTTGTCGACCTTCAACTTGTAGCACCACTTACAACCTATGACCTTAGCACCTGGATGTGGATCAACCAGGTTCCAAACCTAATTATCATACATAGATTGCATCTCTGCTTCCATGGCTTTACACCAATTAGTAGAATGAGGGCTATCAATGTCCTCCTAGTAGGTTTTGGGCTTTCCCTCATCAAAGATGAGAAGAGTATGATTGTCAGTTACGAGAAAACTATATCTCTTAGGTTCCTGATGATCCCTACCAGACCTTCTAGGTCCTTGTGTGACCTAGGCTGGTCCTTCCACCTCTGGAAGCTCCTCTCTGGTCTCCCAGTTATCATCTTCAGGAGCTTGTGTGCTTTGAACTTCCCTGAGTTCAACATTGCTCCCACTATCTTTCTTGGAAGCGAAATCCTTTTCAAGAATGACACCTTTTTGTGCCACGATCACCTTGTTTTCAGCAGGATTGTAGAAGTAATACTCTTTGGTTACCCTAGGGTAGCCAACAAATAGGCATTTATCAGTCTTGGGTTCTAGTTTGCCCTTAGTCAATCTCTTGACATGTGCATCACAGCCCCAAATCTGTAGGAAAGACACATTGGGCACCTTGACAATCCATATTTCATATGGGGTCTTTTCCACAGCCTTAGTCAGAGTATTGTTTAAAATAAGAGCTGTTGTCTCAAGAGCGTATCCCCAGAATATTATTGGGAGAGAGGCATTACTCATCATTGAGTGGACTATGTCTAACAAGGCCCTATTCCTCCTTTCAGACACCCCATTCCATTGTGGTATTCCTGGAGGAGTGAGCTGTGGAATGATTCCATGCTCTCTCAAGTATGAGTCAAACTCTAGGCTCATATTCTCGCCACCTCGGTCTGAGCTAAGGGCTTTTATATTCCTGCCTAGTTGGTTCTGTACTTCGATCTTAAATTCCTTGAACCTATCAAGAGTCCCGGATTTGTGTTTATCAAATAGACATAGCCATATTTGCTGAAATCATTTGTGAAAGCGATAAAGTATAGATGTCCACCTCTAGTAGCTGTGCTTATAGGCCCACATATGTCTGAATGTATTAGGTCCAATAAGCTAGTAGCCCTTTCAGCTTTCTTGCTAAAAAGTGCGTTGGTCATTTTACCGCGTAAATATGATTCGCATATATCAAGTGACTCCATGTTAAATGATCCTATGATTCCTACTTTATGAAGCCCAGCTATGCATTTCTCATTTATGTGGCCTAAATGACAATGCTAAAGGTAGACAAGATTAAGCCCGTTGGGCTTAATGCTTTTAGTATTTATGTTATAGACATGATTAGTTTCATTTAAATCCAGGACATATAGGCCATTATTTAATAGAGCATATCCATAAAATAATCCCTCTATAGATAAAGTAATTTTACCATTACTAATAGTAAAATTAAATCCAAAAATATCCAAAACTTAAACAGAGATAATATTTATGCACATTGCAGGTACAAAATAACATTGTTCTAGTATTAAAACTAATCCATTATGCATCATAAGATGGTACTCGCCGATCTCTACGGCAGCTACTCTTGCTCCATTTCCAACCCGCAAATCCACCTTTCCAGATCCCAGTGATCTCTTGTTCCTAAGTCCCTACACATTACAACAAATGTGAGAACCACATCCAGTAACCAATACCCAAGATGTAGAAATAGTGAGGTTTATGTCTATGACATGTATACTTGATGAAGACACGCCCTGGCTCTTCTTTTGCTCTTCCAACACCTGGGGACAAGATCTCTTCTAGTGTCCTTCCTGCTTATACTAGAAGCAGACATCCTCAAGACCGGCCTTAGGCTTGGCCTTAGCCATCTTGGCCTTAGCTTTCTTAGCTTTGGCCTTGGCTTTCACCTTTACCTTGCCCTTTGCAAGAGGAGGGTTCCCCTTGTTGACCAGTAGTACCAGCGAAGTCCTCTTGATCGACTGTTTCGCACTCGAACATTCCATGTAGCTCACTAACAGTGCAGTTCATCCCTTTCATATTATAGTTCAGGATGAACTGATCATAAGATTCCGACAAGGAGGCTAGGATTGTATTAATCACTAACTCTTGCGAGACAGGAATGCCAAGACGGGCTAAAGAATCCAAATAACCCTTTATCTTAAGCCTGTGAGCACTTATAGATGTCCCAGCCCCCATTCGGTAGGAGTTAAATGCCTTAGCAGTCAAGTATCTCTCTTGAAGGGCTTGCCTGAAACATCTCATTAAGAGTTGTTATCATAGCAAAGGCTTGTCGGTCCATGAACTACTTTTACAGCTCAAGGACCATGCACACCAACATCAGGCATGTCACGTCTTGGTTGTCCCTAACATGCACCTTGTATTTCTCCAGCATTGCAGTCGGTGGATTATGCCTAATAGGTGCAGACGGTACAGCTCTTTCCAGCACATATTCCTTGGATTCATGTCTAAGAACTATCCTTAAGTTCCTAGACCAATCCAAGAAATTTGACCCAGAAAGTTTGTCCTTCTCGAGGAGTGAACGCAGTGATAAAGAATTGTTTGCCGTTTGATTACTGCACAGAAAAATTATAGAGTATTAATAAAGGTCTTAGTTGTTTTTCCCATAATTAATTAATGATGAATCCATGTTATTAATTAAGTCAAGTTGTTGGGCCAATGGGCCGAGATCCATATTTCTTCAAGATATAGCCAGAAAAGGGCATGGAACAACTATACCCTAATTATTTAGGTAGGAGCACCATCCAATCCCAAACGAGGGACTCTCAGTTTGATGTGCTTATTGGCACTTACCCATCTGTGCCTAGGGCCAGGAGAATCCTACTACCCATGCTAAGTCTAAACCTCCATCCAAGTGTTAGAGTAACAAATACTCCAATCCAATAGAAGATGACAATACTCTAGTGTATCCTATGAGGGCATGGTCTACAACTGGCCTATCCCCACTGCATATCGGTTTTGAATGAGGGAAGCACTTTTAAGTGACTTAGTAATTTCCATTTGGTTTAGATTCAATTTTAATAACGGCTCAGATGCATAAGCATGTGAAAGTCGAATTGGATCATACATTAAAGCATGTAAATAAATAAATGATGGACTGCTTTTGGCCTTAATTACATCCAAATATAATTCTAGTAAACCTATACTAGAAGAACATCAGATGGGCCTCCATCTCTCCTTCTGCGCTCACCTCTCCAAAGGGCTTCTTTTTACAACATTTTATGATAAATAAATAAAATAAAATTACATAAAAAGAAAATGGTACGAGGTTATATCTACCCAAAAAGAAAATACAACCCATCTTCATAAAGGCCCAATAACATCCATTGACACATTTAATTAATACAAGCATGTATTCCATACATCAATTACGGACATTTTAACATACATGAATTAATTCCAATTAATTATGTCTTTAGCCATTATATAGAAATTGCCAATTTGGCACATCATGGTTTTAACCCTTAATAGGCTTTGGGCCTCTAGCCTAGGCAGAACACTGCTCCTACTTGAATTGGGAAACCATGAATCCAAATTACATCATTCCGTTAATCGTGCTAAGAAAAACTGAACCAATTTAATTACACCATATTAATTTCCAAATTAATATATGATGAACAAAATAAATTTCATTCAAGAATCCATGTGCATTTAAATTACACAATTTTAACACACATAATTTTAAAACCTATTAAAATCAAAACTGGGCCCAGACTAGGAAAAACCCACCAAATACAAAACACGGCTTGGCCCGCAGCTGCTAGGGGAAAACAACTGCCCTAGCAGCCCGCTGCTGCTGAGCGGTAGCCACTGTTGGTCTCCACTATACCAGCTATGGATCTCAGCTATTGCTGTTGAGACAACAGTAAGCAGCAGCTGCTACCACTGTTTCTGCCGCTATGGCGGCAGCCGACGACGGATTTCACCACCGGCAACCCCATAGCCTGGAAATAGCCCATGATTTTTTTAACAAAAAAGAAAATAAAATCAAACAATTCACCAAGAATCATCAAACAACAAACAGAAATCAAAATACATAGCTAATATGCAAGAATCAATTTCCATTTGCAAAAATCAAATCGAGAAAAATATAAACCCCGAAACAAGAATTCCAACACAAAATACCCAATTTAAAAACATGGGATTCAAACCATTTATGATTTCTACAGATCAAAAGCCCGCTTTGATACCACTGTATGGATTTTTCATGGAAAATCAACCAATTAAAGCAGAAGCTCAGATCAATTTTCTCAAATCCGTGACCCAAAAGCAATTGAAGTAGAAATCAAAAACATAAAATCAAGAATCAAGAATAAGATTCTCACCTTTGTATGTCTCTTCTAAAGATGGCTGCAGAAACCAAAATGGATTTCCTTCACTCTCATGTACACAAACATTTATCAAGTGGAACCCGTGCTAGCGGCGGATCAAAAGAGGATACCAATTGTTGGTCGAAAATTTCAGCCTTTAACCACCCCACAAATGGCCAAAAATCTCTTATGAGAAATTAGTTCCCTTTGGCTAAAATTATAGCCATGATTTTAGAGTGAATTAATTTGTTTCTAATTAATTAGTATGGGTTAAATCATAATCAATTTTAATTTAATTTCTATGCATGTATTTATATAATATCATACTATATAAGATACATGTCATTTAAATTAAATTGATTTTCCATTAGAATTAACCCAACAAATTAATTTAAGATTTGACTAGAAACAAATATATATACTAAATTTCCACCATAAAATTTATTCACAAGTTAATTTATTTAAATCAACTTTATGCAACCCAATAAAATATTTATCTCTCTGGTTAGTAGACTACAAATGTACATGTGGTCCTACTAGTTCAAACTCAAACATTCTATGTGTATGATCCTGTGGACTCGTTTTTATATTGGCAGTGGACCCAAGGCCCATAGACTGTAGGTGGGCTCTAGTAAGCCATTACAGCCCCTAATTAAGATGGAGACAGCAGTCTAACAGAAGTCTTAACCCTTAGTTAAACTTATATATCCATGTCGTTGATATCGGTGTCCAACACAGAGGCATGGTCACATCACTCTTTTTTTATGTCTAGACATTAACTTGATCCTGAATAAATTGATGCTCACAAACATTCCCTTCTTAGTGTATTACTGAGTGACATTCCCTTCTACATATTCATGACCTTACCATGTTCACTGGCACACCCGAATGTGCCCATACTTGGCAGCCTGTTACAGGCCCTTTAGGCATACACCAAAGTGTGTGCGTTCACATGCAAGACCATAATATGGTCAAGTCTCAGGATCTAATATAAGTGCTACATGAGAATCACTTATGATATTGTACCATGTGGATTTCTCATTAAGCAGATCTATCCAATACCTTGTCCCATTACATGTACCCATAAACTTGATTGACAATCCATGTTCTATAGCAGGTAAGACACCACCATACAACCAAGCTTATGATAGTCTTTGGTCCCATTCATTCCCATGACTGGAACGGCCTATGGATTGCTTTATGGTTATATTGTTTCCCTATCCATGGTCTAACTGACCAGTGCACGACACTTGTCAACATGGATATAGATATTGTTGGATATGCCTTAGTCCCGAGGCATTGGACCTCGTATTTGTATTGTACATTTATTGGATTTATGTATTATACATTTTGTGTCATTAAATAAACGCATTAGTCTACTTATTATACATCTTATGCTGTTTAGAGTATCCAATAGACATATCCATATCCATGTTGACAAGTGTCATACACTTAGCAGTAAGACCATGGATAGGGAAAACGATATGACCATAAAGAGATTCGTAGTCTGTTCCAGTCATGGGAATGAATGGAACCAAAGACTATCATTAACCTGGTTGTATAGCGGTGTCTTACTAGTCATTGGACATGGGATGTCAACCAAGTTAATAGGTACATGCAAAAGGGGCATGGTACTGGATAGATCCATTAAACAAGATATCCACATGGTAAAGCATCACAAGTGATTCTCTTGTAGTACTTGTATGGATCCTTTGACCTAACCATATGATGGTGCTACATGTGAAGTGGCATACTTTGGTGTACGCCTAAAGGGCTTGTAAAAGGGTGCCAAGTATAGGTACATTCGAGTATGTTGCTGAGTGTGGCAGTATTATGGATATGCAGAAGGGATATGTCACTCAGTAGTCCACTGAGAAGATATCACCGGCCTCTTAATGAATGTGACTGATAAGAGTGTGGCCACACCCAAACAAGTTGGAACTTGTTTGTGAGCATCAATACATTCGGGATCAAGTAAATGTCCAGACACGAAAGAGGGTGATCAATCCATGCCTCTGTGTTGGACAACAATATCAATGACATGGGATATACAAGTTTAAACTATAGGGTTATGATTACAGTTGGTATTTCTATCTCCATCTTAATTGGGGGCTACAGTGGCTTGCTAAAGCCCGCCTACAGTCTGTGGGACAAAGGCCCACTGCTAACATAGAGATGGGCCCACAAGATCGTACACATTGAATGTCTGAACTCGAACTAAAGGGATCATCGGTATACTTGGAGAATACGTACCGGATAGAGAGGATTATGTTAATTCTATTATATAGGTCAATTGGATTGATCAAAATAATAAAATTAATATTTGTATTGGCCTTCTCATAATTAATTCAATGAATTAATTTATGAGCTTATTTCTTAGGTGGAAATAATTTTACATGTATAGGTTTGCATGTATTTGATTCCATGAAAGTCTAATTTAATTCCTCGGTTAAATTAATTGGTCAAATTAATTTTAATTTAAATATATGTAATATATTATATGGTATAATATGATAGCATACATTTTGTATTGAAATTAAATTTGAAATTAAATCAGACCGAAAGAATTGAATCGGACATGGGCTTAAAGAGGAGAAAACCCCGCATGAAATTAAATGTAATTGAGCCTAAAATTCCCTTAGGGAATTTCGGCCAACTAGGTCTTAAAATCTAGAAAGGAAATTTGGCCAAGACACTTGTAATTGCCAAAAATTATAGCAGCCTCTTCCTCTCTTCCAATCAATTCCGACCCTAGCACGGGTTGAGTTCCAAAGCCGTTTGTGTGTAAGAACATGGAGGAAGTCTCCTTTGCTTTCTGCAGTCATCTCTAGAAGAGTTATTCTAGGTGAGAATTGATTCTGTTCTAGTTAAATTTTAATGTTTTTTTATTTCCACTTCAATTGCTCCTGGGCAAGGATTTGAGGAAATCACCACGTTCTTTGGCTTTAATCGGGTGATTTCTGGTGAAAAATCCCAACAGTGGTATCAGATCGGGCTTTTGATCCGTGGAAATTATTAAAATAGGATTGAATCCCTTGGTTTTGAAATGGATGATTTTGATTTGGGATTCTTTGGATTGGGGTTTGTATTTTTCCCCTTGGAATTTTGCAATTGAAAATTAAAATGCATATAGGTTTATGTTGGATTTAATTTTCTGTTGTTGGATTATAATTCTTGGTGATTTATTTTCTTGGCTACGTTTTTATTTGTTTGACAAAAATCACAGGTTGTTTCCATGAATACGGGACTACCGCCATATTTGGAGGAAACAGCGGCAGCAGCCGTTGCCTGCTGTTGTCTCGGCAGCAGCCGCCGCTTGTGCAACAACCGACGCTAAGTCCAGCAGCAGGGTTGGTGCTGGGCGGCAGTGCCGCTATTGTCCCTAGCTGTAATGGGCCAGGCCCAGTTTTGGATTTGGTGGGTTTCGGGCCCAGGGCCCAGTTTTGAAATTTTAATGGGTTTTAAAATTTTGTGTACTTAAATTTATGTAATTTAAATGCGCTTGGTTTCTTGAATGAAATTTTAATTTTATTCATGAGATATTAATTTTGGAAATTAATATGGTTCAGTTGAAATTGGTTCGGGTTATTTTGGTACAATTTCCCGGGCGGCTAATATGGACTCATGGTTTCCCAATTCCAATGGGAGCAGTTATCTGCCTAGGCTGGAGGCCCAAAGCCCATTAAGGGCTAGAACCATGATGGGCCAAAATTGGCAATTTCAAAATAATGGCCTTGGACATAATTGAAATGGGCTTAATTTCATGCATTATAACATGTTTATAATATTGATGTATTGGATGCATTGTTGTATGATTAAATGTATGTATGGATGCTATTGGGCTTTATTCAAGTGGGGTTGTAGTTTTTCTTTTTGGGTAAATACGGCCTACGTGTCGTTTTCTTTTTAATGTAATTTTATTTTTTTTATTTATTACAAAATTTGTAAAGAAGAAGCCCAGTGGAGTGGTGAGCCCAGTGGAGAGGTAGGCCGAAGGAAGGAAAAGGAGGCCCATTTGATGTATTTTCTAGTATAGGTTTACTAGAATTATATTAGGTTGTAATGTAGGCCCATAGCAATCCATTTCACTTATTTAATTATGCTTTGTATTTATTTACATGTATGTATGATCCAAACCAAGTTTCACCCGCCTATGCATGTAAGCCGTTATTTAAATGAATCTAATAACCTAATGGAAATTACAAAGTCGCTTAAAAGTGCTTCCCTCATTCAAAACCGACTCGAAGTGGGGATAGGCCAGTTGTAGACCATGCCCTCGTTGGATGCACTAGAGTATCATCATTTTGTATTGGGTTGGAGTATTGGTTACTCTAACACTTGGATGGAGGTTTTGACTTAGCATGGGTAGTAGGATTCTCCTAGCACAGATGGGTAAGTGCCAACAAGCCCAACAAACTGAGAGTCCCTAGGTTGGGATTAGACAGCGTTCCTACGTAAATAATTAGGGTATAGTTTTTCCATGCCCTCGTCTGGCTATATCTTAATGAAATATGGATCTCAGCCCATGAGCCCAACAACTCGAGTTAATTAATAACATGATTTATTAATAATTAGATATGGGGAACAAGTTTAAGACCTTTATTAACACTCTTAAAATTTTTCTGTGTAGTAATCTAAATGGCAAACAACAACTCACTTTCATTGCTATCTATCCTGGAAAGGGTCAAGCTTTCCAGTCCTAACTTCTTAGACTGGTCTAGGAACTTAAGAATTGTTCTAAGACAAGAGTCAAAGGAGTATGTGCTCGAGAGGCCTGTACCAGCTACGCCTCAGGGACGTAATCCACCAACTGCCTAGCTGGAGCAATACGAGGTGCATGTAAAGGATAATAAGGATGTGACATGCCTTATGTTGGCGTGTATGGTCCCTGAGCTGCAAAAGCAGTTCATGGGCCATCAGGCCTATGCTATGATAATAACTCTAAATGAGATGTTTCAAGAGAAAGCTTATCAAGAAAGGTACTTAACCAATACAACATTCCACTCCAATAAGATGGGGCTAGGACATCTGTGAACACACACGTGCTTAAGATGAAGGGCTATCTAGATACTTTAGCCCGTCTCGGATCGCCTATCTCACAGGAGCTGGTGGACACAATCCTTACTTCCTTACTGGATTCTTATGATCAGTTCATCCTAAACTATAATATGCAAGGGATGAACAGTACTGTTAATGAGCTGCATGGGATGCTTAAGCTCACTGAGCAGTTGATCAAGAAGACTTTGCCAGTGCTGCTGGTCAATAAGGGGAACCCTCCTCTTACGAAGGGCAAGGCCAAGGAAAAGGCTAAGGCCAATAAGCCTATGGCCCAGCCCAAGGCCAGTCCTGAGGACTTCTGCTTCGGGTGCAAGCAGGCGGGCCATTGGAAGAGATTGTGTCCTAAATTGTTGGGAGAGCAGAGGAAGACCCGGGTGCATCTTTATTAGGTATTTATGTCATAGACATTAACCTTACTGTTTCGACATCCTGGGTATTGGATACTAGATGTGGTTCACACATTTATTGTAATGTGCAGGGACTTAAGAATAAGAGGTCACTGGGATCTCGGGAGGTGGACTTGCAGGTCGCTGATGGAGCAAGGGTTGCTGCCATAAAGATCAGTGAATATCACCTCATGATTCCTAGTGGATTGGTTTTAGTATTGGAACATTGTTATTTTGTACCTGCTATGTGCAGGAATTTTATTTCTCTTTCAGTATTGGATATTTCTGGATTTCATTTTACTGTTTTTAATGGTAGAATTAGTTTATCTAGAGAGGGATTATTTTATAGAGAATCTCTATTAAATAATGGCCTATATATCCTAGATTTGAATGAAACCAATCATGTCTATAACATAAACACCAAAAGGGTTAAGCCTATTAGCAAGAAAGTTGAAAGGTCAACTGGCTTATTGGACCTAATACATTCAGATGTATGTGGGCCCATGAGCGCTGCTACCAGAGGTGAACATTTGTACTTCGCCACATTCATGGATGACTTCTGTAGATATGGCTATGTCTATCTGATGAAGCATAAGTTTGAGACCCTTGATAGGTTCAAGGAATTTAGGAACAAAGTAGAGAACCAGCTAGGCAAAAATATCAAAGCCCTTCGGTCAGACCGAGGAGGTGTTTATATGAGCCTAGAGTTTGACTCATATTTGAAAGAGCATGGAATAGTTTCACAGCTCACTCCTCCAGGAACACTACAATGGAATGGGGTGTCCGAGCGGAGGAATAGGACCCTATTGGACATGGTCCGCTCAATGATGAGTCATGCTTCTCTCCCAATAAGCTTCTGGGGATACGCTCTCGAGACAGCGGCTCTCATTTTGAATAATACTCTGTTGGGATTCGTCATTAGAAAAATAACGTGGCACAACGGAAAATACACCATTTAAAATTTCCTAGAATCCACCTATCATGTCCAATTACCATTGATTAGACTAAAAACAATTTGAATCAAGAGAGATTAACTCACCGGATTTGTCTCTTCTAGAGACTGCTACAGAATCGTTTCTTGAAACTACGATCTCCAAAGTCTGGTGCATGACCAACTATTGAGTGGGAACCGGTGCTAGCCGAAGATGCGAAGGAATGGAGGATTAATGCTAGGATTTTCGGCTGATTTGGGGCTGCTCTCGGTGGCTGAAATTTCCAGCAATTAATTAGGGTTGAATTTGGGTTTTATTGCTTAAGTGTGCCCTTATATAGACACCTTGTCTAATTGGGTTTTAATTAGGTTAATTAAACCCAAGCCCACTAGAATTATAATTACATAAATAAACTTTAATTAAAAAGTATATACTATATAATTTAATTCCATTTGGCTAAATTTAATCACCCCTAAATAAAATTAAATCACACATAAGTAAATACAATACATGTATTTAATTTTCTTACTTAAGAAAATTATTTAATTAATTGTTTAATTTATGTAATTCAATTAATTGATAAATTAATTAATTACATTATGTAAACTTATTAATTAAATTAAATTCAACCCAATGTCAATCAATTACCTTGACACCGAATGTTAACTAATTAATTAACGCATTCCTTCCAATGTACATTACATGTACAATTTCTATAAGTTCCGGCTCAGTTGATCGATGTGCACGATCCTGTGGGTCTGTCTTTATGTTGGCAGTAGGCCCAAGGCCCATAGACTATAAGTGGGTTCTAGCAAACCATTACAACCCCTAATTATGAGAGAGATGCAGCAGTCTTTAGAAGACACTTACTAGGTAGTAATCTCATAGTGTCCTGTGCCTAACGACATCGATATGAATAAACAAGAGGCATGGTGTCCGTCATCGTCTTCTGTTGTTTATTATATTTCTTGATCTTGAGTTGAATGATTTATCAAATAAGCACTGACTTACTTGGGTATGGCCATACACTTATTAGTCCTACTCATCAAGTGGCCAATGATATCATCTCGGTGTTACCCGAGTGTCAATTCAATCACTTCATCATAAATATCAACATGTTCACCGGTCCACCCAATCATACTCGTATTTAGCATCCTTTTACAGCCCTGTAAGGCATATGTCAAAGTGAACCGGATTCCAATTTTATATTATAATGAAATCTGGTCTGAGGACAAAAGAGACTGACTTAAGAAAGACCTATGATGCAACAACCATGTGGGTTTCTTGTGCGAATCGATCCAGTCCTATGTCAATGACATGTACCTATATTCATGACTGACTATACAAGTACTATGGCTAGTTAAGAACTACCATACAATCATCAAATATCCAAGTCTATGGTTCTATTTGTTCCCACGATTAGAACAGACCTGGGAAAGGTTTTATGATTATCAATCAATGGATACTCTACTCATATTATAGCACAAGATATAAATGAAATAGATTAATTGCCTTTATTAATGTGACACAAATAATATATTCATATAATGAGTCTTAATGTATAATACAAAATACAAGAATCCAATGCCCTAAGAACTAGGGCACACCAACATACTCCGACTAAAGCAGTGGAACATACACCATATGAGATATAGATAGGCAGGTTGCCCAATGTGCCTTTCCTGTGGATTTGGGGATGTGATGCACATGTCAAGAGATTGACTGGGGGCAAGCTAGAACCCAAAATTGATAAATGCCTGTTTGTGGGCTACCCTAAGGAAACCAAAGGGTATTACTTCTACAACCCCACCGAGAACAAGGTGTTTGTGGCACGGAAGGAGGTCTTTCTAGAAAAGGATGTCATTTCCAAGAAAGACAATGGGAGCAATGTAGAACTCAGGGAAGTTCAAAGCTCACAAACTCCTAAAAAGGATAACTCAGAGACCAAGGTGGAGCTTCCATAAGAGGAAGCATTAACCAATGTCACACAACGACCAAGAAGGTCTAGTAGGGATCATTAGGAACCAGAGAGATATGGGTTTCTTATCATCAATGATCATACTCTTCTCATCTTCAATGAGGAAGAGCCTAAAACCTACCAGGAGGCTATGGCTAGCCCACAATCTGTGAATTGGCATAAAGCCATAGAGGCAGAGATGCAATCTATGTATGACAACCAAGTTTGGAACCTGGTTGATCCACCTCCGGGTGCTAAGGTAATAGGTTGCAAGTGCTGCTACAAGCTAAAAGCCGAAAACACCTTTAAGGGGTGTCTGGTTGCAAAAGGTTTCAGATAAGTCCATGGAATAGACTATGATGAAACTTTCCCACTAGTCGCTATGCTCAAATACATTAGGATCTTGCTAGCCATAGCCGCATGGTATGACTATGAGGTCTGATAAATGGATGTCAAAACCGCTTTCCTTAATAAAAAGCTACTCGAGGATGTGTACATGACACAACCTGAGGGTTTTGTCGATCCAGAGTATCCTGGGAGGGTATGCAAGCTTCAAAGGTCCATTTATGGACTAAAGCAAGCATCCTGAAATCTTAGATTCAATGAAGCCATAAAGAAATATGGTTTCATACAGAATCAAGATGAGCCTTGTGTGTATAAGAGGATTAGTGGGAGCATTGTCATATTCCTGGTGTTATATGTGGATGATATCCTTCTTATTGGAAGCGATTGTTAGGATTCATCATTGGAAAAATAATATGGCGCAGCGAAAAATACACCGTTTAAAATTTCCTAGAATCCACCTATCGTGTCCAATTACCATTGATTAGAATAAAACCAAATTGAATCAAGAGAGATTAACTCACCAGATTCGTCTCTTCTAGAGACTGCTGCAGAATCGTTACTTGAAACTGCGATCTCCAAAGTCCGGTGCACGACCAACTATTGAGCGGGAACCGGTGCTAGCCGAAGATGCGAAGGAATAGAGGTTTAATGCTGGGATTTTCGGCTGTTTTGGGGCTGCTATTGGTGGCTGAAATTTCCAGCAATTAATTAGAGTTGAATTAGGTTTTTCTTCCTTAAGTGTGCCCTTATATAGACACCTTGTCTAATTGGGTTTTAATTAGGTTAATTAAACCCAAGCCCACTTGGATTATAATTACATAAATAAACTTTAATTAAAAGTATATACTATGTAATTTAATTCCATTTGGCTAAATTTAATTACCCCTAAATAAAATTAAATCACACTTAAGTTAATACAATACATGTATTTAATTTTCCTACTTAGGAAAATTATTTAATTAATTGTTTACTTTATGTAATTCAATTAATTGATAAATTAATTAATTACATTATGTAAACTTATTAATTAAATTAAATTCAACCCAATGTCAATTAATTACCTTGACACCGAATGTCAACTAATTAATTAACGCATTCCTTCCAATGTACATTACATGTACAATTTCTATAAGTTCCAGCTCAGTTGATCTATGTGCACGATCCTATGGGTCTGTCTTTATGTTGGCAGTAGGCCCAAGTCCACAGACTGTAAGTGGGTTCTAGCAAAACCATTACAGCCCCCAATTAAGACAGAGATGCAGCAGTCTTTAGAAGACACTCACCTGGTAGTAATCTCATAGTGTCCTTTGCCTAACGATATCGATATAAATAAACAAGAAGCATGGTGTCTGTCATCCTCTTCTGTTGTTTATTATATTTCTTGATCTTGAGTTGACTGATTAATCAAATAAGCAACCAACTTATTTGGGTATGGCCATACACTTATCAGTCCCACTCATCAAGTGGCCAATGATATCATCTCAGTGTCACCCAAGTGGCAATTCCATCACTTCATCATCAATATCAACATGTTCACCGGTCCACCCAATCATACCCGTATTTAGCATCCTTTTATAGACCTGTTAGGTGTATGTCAAAGTGAACCAGATTCCATATTGATATTATAATGAAATATGGTCTAAGGACAAAAGAGACCTACTCAAGAAAGACCTATGACATGACAACCATGTGGCTTTCTTGTGCAGATCGATCCAGTCCCATGTCAATGACATGTACCTATATTCATGACTGACTATACAAGTACTATGGCTAGTTAAGAACTACCATACAGTCATCGAATATACAAGTCTGTGGTTCTATTCGTTCCCACGATTAGAACAGACCTGGGATAGGTTCTATGATTATCAATCAATGGATACTCTACTCATATTATAGCACAAGATATAAATGAAATAGATTAATTGCCTTTATTAATATGACACAAATAATGTATTCATACATGACTCTTAATGTATAATACAAAATACAACAATCCAATGCCCTAAGAACTAGGGCACACCAACAATCTCCCACTTGCACTAGTTCCAAGTGGGCATTGCCCTAATTCCTATAGATCTGGTATGACCATCGTGCTGTTTTTGCAACAGTGCTTTGGTCAATGGATCAGCGACATTATTCTTGGTGTCAACCCTCTGCAATGATATGTCACCTATGTTCACGATCTCCCGAATGAGGTGAAACTTTCTGAGTACATGTTTGGATCTCTTGTGTTACCGGGGCACCTTAGCTTGTGCGATGGCCCCGTTGTTGTCACAAAAACATCAACTGGGTCTAGGATACTGGGCACTACTCCCAACTCAGTTATGTACTTAGCTTCCATTGTAGAGTCAGCAATGGTGGCCTGCTTTGAGGACCTCCAACTAATGGCACCGCCATTCAGGAGAAAAACATAACCAGACTGTGACTGGTTCTCATCCTCATCGGTCTCAAAGCTTGCATCAGTGTAACCTGACACTACCAGCTCATCTTGACCTCTATACACTAAGAAAGCATCCTTAGTCCGGTTTAGGTACTTCAAGATTGCCTTGACTGCCTTCCAGTGTTCCTCACCGGGGTCCGACTGGTACCGGCTAGCCATACTTAGTGCAAACATGACATCAAGCCTCGTACATAACATGGAGTAGATGATAGATCCAATAGCAGATGTATAAGGGATCTTTTCCATGTTCTCCCGGTCCTTCTTTGTTTTAGGACCATCTTTCTTACTTAGCTTCAACCCATGGCGCATAGGCAAGAATCCTTTCTTTGCCTTGTCCATGCTGAATCCTTTTAGAACCTTGTCAATGTACGTGGCCTGACTTAGGCCTAGAAGCCGATTGAATCTATCTCAGTAGATCCTGATCCCTAAGATCATCTCAGCTTCGCCTAAGTCCTTCATTGCGAAGCACCTACTCAACCACTGCTTAACCCCTTGCAGTGTTGGTATGTCACTTCCAATGATAAGGATGTCGTCAACATACAGTACTAGGATGGTGGAAACGCTCCCACTAACCATCTTATACACACAGGGCCTTTAACTTGAAACACCACTTGGAACCTATCACCTTAGCACCCCGAAGGTGGATCCACCAACTTCCATACTTGGTTATCATGCATAGATTGCATCTTAGCCTCCATGGCTTTGCGCCATTGATCTGAGTGTGGGCTTTCAACAGCCTCCTGATAGGTCTTGGGCTCTTCTTGGTCAACGACCATAAGGTCCCCATCATCAGTCATGAGAAAGCAGTACCTCTCTGGCTGATGACATGTCCTACCAGACCTTCTGCGGTCCTGTGTAACCATTTCTGGTTCCTCAATTTCTGGTTCCTCAATTTCTTGAATAGTCAGATTGGTTCCCAAAGCATCCTCAGCAGTAGCTGCAGGAGTTTGTGAGTCTTGAACTTCTGACACTTCAACATTACTCCCACTGTCTCTCTTGGAAAGGAATTCCTTCTCCAAGAAGACTGCATTTCTGGCTATGAAAACTTTGTTTTCGGCCGGATCGTAGAAGTCATAACCCTTAGTTTCCTTAGGGTAACCCATAAACTAGCACTTGACAGATTTGGACTCAAGTTTGCCACCTGTCAATTTCTTAACATGTGCATCACAGCCCCAAATCTTCAAGAAGGAAACATTGGGCTTTCGGCCTTACCATAGTTCATATGGTGTTCCCTTAACTGCCTTGCTTGGTGTATTATTAAGAATGTAAGCAGCTGTCTCTAAAGCATATTCCCCAAAAGGAGACAGGGAGTGTAGCATGACTCATCATCGAGCAGACCATGTCAAGTAAGGTCCTATTCCTCCTCTCTGACACTCCATTCCACTGGGGTGTACCAGGAGGAGTGAGTTGGGATACAATCCCACACTCTCTCAAAACCGAGTCAAACTCTTGGCTCAAATATTCACCCCCTCGGTCAGACTGAAGTGCTTTTATTTTCTTGCCAAGTTGGTTTTCTACTTCATTCTTAAAGTCCTTGAACCTTTGGAGAGTCTCAGACTTATGCTTCATCAGATACACGTAACCGTATCTGCTGAAGTCATCCGTGAAGGTGACAAAGTATAGAAAACCAGATCTAGCACTAGTGCTCATTGGGCCACATACATCGGAATGTATCAGCTCCAATAGCTCTGAGGCCCTTTCAGCAGTCTTGCTAAAAGGCGCCTTTGTCATCTTGCCTCTCAAACAAGATTCGCATGTGTCATAAGGCTGGATGTCAAATGACCCTAGCACTCCACTAGAGTGAAGCCTAGCTATGCGCTTCTCATTTATATGGCCAAGTCGACAATGCCAGATGTAAGTAGGATCAATTTCATTTTGTTTAATCCTTTTAGTATTTATGTTATAGATTGAACTTTCACATTTTAGATCAAGGATATATAAGCCATTTTCAAGAAATGTTGTTCCATAAATAATATTGCCACATTGCATAGAAATTCTACCATGTCCAATATTAAATACAAAACCAGAAATATCCAACAAAGAAACGGAAATAATATTCCTGCGCATCGCAGGTACAAAATAACAGTTTCTTAGTTCCAAAACAAGTCCACTAGGCATCTCCAAGAAATAATCTCCGATCTCCATGGCCTGAACCCGAGCACCATTTCCGACTCGCAGATCTACTTCTCCAGATCCTAATAATCTCCTATTTCTTAGACCCTGCACATTTGAACAAATGTGAGATCCACATCCAGTGTCCAAGACCCAAGATGTAGAAATAGCCAGATTAATCTCAACAACATAAATACCTGAAGCAGCAGTTTTGCCCTTCAGTAGCTCCCTTAGCTTTGGACATGAGCTCTTCCAGTGCCCCTTCTCATGACACTCATGACAAACATCGTCAGGAGGGGCAACCCTTGCTTTAGGTTGGGCCACCACCTTTTTGCCCTTAGCCTTGGCCTTTTGGGCCTTAGCCTTGGCCTTAGATTTGGCCTTTCCCTTAGCAATGGGCGTATTGCCCTTGTTCACCAGCAATACTTCAGGAGTCTTCTTAAGAGACTGCTCAGCAAGCTTGAGCATGCCATGCAGCTCAACAACCGATTTATCCAACCCTTGCATATGGTAATTCATGATAAACTGGTTGTAAGACTCAAGAAGTGACCCAAGAATAATGTCTATTGCCAAGTCCTGCGGAACTGGCGAGCCGAGGCAGGCAAGTGTATCAATATACCCCTTCAACTTTAGCACATGAGTGCTAACAGAAGTCCCAGCTGCCATCATAGTCGTGCAAAGTGCCTTAGTTTCTAGGTAATGTTCCTGACGAGCCTAATCTTGGAACATCTTTTTAAGCTGATCCATCATCTCATAAGCATGCTCGTCCATGAATTGCTTCTGAAGATCAGAAGCCATGGTACCCAGCATGAGGCACAAGACATCTCGGTCATCCCTCACATGCAGATCGTACTGCTCCACCATCACCGTGGTGATGCCTCGACCTGAGGTAGGGCCAACTGGTAAACAAGCATTCAGTACATACTCCTTAGACTCTTGTCTAAGAACTATTTGTAAGTTCCTAGCCCAGTCCAGGAAGTTAGTCCCCGAAAGCTTCTCCTTCTCTAAGAGTGACCTAAGTGAGAGTGAGTTGTTGTTTGTTACAGCCATTTAAATTGCTTAAGTGAAATGGGATTATCTACATGGAAGAAATCATTGCTTGAGTTAGAAATAAAGGACTTTTAAGCCAATTCAAATTAATAATCCAATTTTAATTTGTTTGTTGGTGTTGTTAATTGGCTGACTTGACCAAGATCCACAACTTATCAATGACTGGCCGAACTAGGGCTCGCTAACCAACTATTGATTCGTTTGGTAGGACAACCTATCCAATCCTTCCACAAAGGACTCTTGGTTTGATGGGCTTATTGACACTTTACCCATCTGTGCTTAGGGCCCGCTTTGAGCTAATGCTACCCATGTTGAGTCAAACCACCATTCACATGTTAACCATACCAAGTATCTTAACCCTCGACGGCCCACCGAATACTACAATATACCCAGCTAGGGCATGGCACACATTGCAGCATCAATGGGAGGAAGAGGTGTGAATGTGAGAAGCACTTTTAAGCGACTCCATATTTTAATTTCCGGATTATAATTAAGTGATACGGCTTAGCATGCATAAATGCGGGTAATAATTTGGTGATCCATACATCCATATTATATGACAAATGCAACAGCATACTTAATTTAAAATAAATGAGATCCTATGGGCCTTTAATTACAACCTAATGAAAAACTAGATATCCTATCTAATTCTTCATGGGCCGGACTACAATCCTTCTTGGGCTCCCACCATGGGCTTGCTCCATTTGGGCCTTCCTCCATACTTGATGCAATTACAATAATTTTGTAAAATAAAATCTATTCTAAAATTACATCAAAATAAAAAAATGGCACGCAGGCCATATTTCCCAAAATTAAATTACAACCGATAATAATTTAGGGACCATAGAACTCAACATAACATTTCAAACAAAGTACCTGTCGTGCACATACATACCAATATGATGCATGATCATGGCATTCCAAATTATAAATATAAATGTTAAGCCGAGTTACTTAGGGTGAAATCGCCAATTTTAACAAATGTGACTAAGGCCCATAAAGGCCCAATGGATAACATCCATAAATGCAAAATTAACAATTTTGCTCCCACTTGAATTTGGGTTGTCACAAATTTAAAATTTAGCTCTTCCAATTTTAACCGGTGTCACGGTTTATTGGGCCAATTTCACAAAGTCCATATTCAATTTAATATGCAAACAATTAAATTAAATATGCATGCCAACAAAATAAATAATTTAAACACAAATTAATTTAAAAAATTTAATTTAATTTGCATTAGGGTCCGGGATAAAAAAAAATACCCGTAAAATCCAAAATCGGACCCAAACCACACGCGCAGCGCTACTGTCCGGAGACTGCAGCGCTGCCGCGCGGCAGCAGCCCACAATGGGGTGCTGCCAGCAGCAGCAGGCTGCTGCCTGGCGACAGCAGCTGCTACATGCTATAGCAGGCAGCAACGCCTACTGCGGCAAGCAGCATCAGCTGCAATTTGGAATCTTGCCATTCCAAATTGCAGCAAAACAAGTTTATACCTCTTTTTTTATCATAAAAAAAATCCATCAAAATTAAATAATCAATAAAACAATAATTTTTAAGATGGAAACCAATTGGGGAAAAAAAATAAAACCCCAAACAAAATTCTAGGGTTTATCAAAACCAAAACCAATTGAATAAAAACCCTAAAATCACAAACTTGAAACCCATTCTTTCTTCAAGAATGCTTTCAAGAACCAATTCCAATCAATCTAATGGACAAAACCTAGGCTCTGATACCATGTTGGGATTCGTCATTGGAAAAATAACGTGGCGCAGCGGAAAATACACCGTTTAAAATTTCCTAGAATCCACATATCGTGTCCAATTACCATTGATTAGAATAAAACCAAATTGAATCAAGAGAGATTAACTCACCGGATTCGTCTCTTCTAGAGACTGCTGCAGAATAGTTACTTGAAACTGCGATCTCCAAAGTCCGGTGCACGACCAACTATCGAGCGGGAACCGGTGCTAGCCGAAGATGCGAAGGAATAGAGATTTAATGCTGGGATTTTCGGCTGTTTTGGGGCTGCTATTGGTGGCTGAAATTTCCAGCAATTAATTAGAGTTGAATTAGGGTTTTCTTCCTTAAGTGTGCCCTTATATAGACACCTTGTCTAATTGGGTTTTAATTAGGTTAATTAAACCCAAGCCCACTAGGATTATAATTACATAAATAAACTTTAATTAAAAGTATATACTATGTAATTTAATTCCATTTGGCTAAATTTAATTACCCCTGAATAAAATTAAATCACACTTAAGTTAATACAATACATGTATTTAATTTTCCTACTTAGGAAAATTATTTAATTAATTGTTTACTTTATGTAATTCAATTAATTGATAAATTAATTAATTACATTATGTAAACTTATTAATTAAATTAAATTCAACCCAATGTCAATTAATTACCTTGACACCGAATGTCAACTAATTAATTAACGCATTCCTTCCAATGTACATTACATGTACAATTTCTATAAGTTCCAGCTCAGTTGATCTATGTGCATGATCCTATGGGTCTGTCTTTATGTTGGCAGTAGGCCAAGCCCACAGACTGTAAGTGGGTTCTAGCAAACCATTACAGCCCCCAATTAAGATAGAGATGCAGCAGTCTTTAGAAGATACTCACCCGGTAGTAATCTCATAGTGTCCTTTGCCTAACGATATCGATATGAATAAACAAGAGGCATGGTGTCTGTCATCCTCTTCTATTGTTTATTATATTTCTTGATCTTGAGTTAACTGATTAATCAAATAAGCAACCAACTTATTTGGGTATGGCCATACACTTATCAGTCCCACTCATCAAGTGGCCAATGATATCATCTCGGTGTCACCCGAGTGGCAATTCCATCACTTCATCATCAATACCAACATGTTCACCGGTCCACCCAATCATACCCGTATTTAGCATCCTTTTACAGCCTTGTTAGGCGTATGTCAAAGTGAACTGGATTCCATATTGATATTATAATGAAATATGGTCTGAGGACAAAAGAGACCTACTCAAGAAAGACCTATGACATGACAACCATGTAGCTTTCTTGTGCGGATCGATCCAGTCCCATGTCAATGACATGTACCTATATTCATGACTGACTATACAAGTAGTATGGCTAGTTAAGAACTACCATACAGTCATCGAATATACAAGTCTGTGGTTCTATTCGTTCCCACGATTAGAACAGACCTGGGATAGGTTTTATGATTATCAATCAATGGATACTCTACTCATATTATAGCATAAGATATAAATGAAATAGATTAATTGCCTTTATTAATGCGACATAAATAATGTATTCATACATGACTCTTAATGTATAATACAAAATACAAGAATCCAACGCCCTAAGAACTAGGGCACACCAACAGCGATATACCAACACTGCAAGGTGTAAAGCTGTGGTTGTGTAAGTGCTTCACAATAAAGGACTTAGGCAAGGCTGAGACTATCCTAGGGATCAGGATCTATAGGGATAGATCCAATCAACTTTTAGGCCTAAGTCAGGCCACGTACATAGACAAAGTTTTGAAAAGATTCAGCATGGATCGAGCTAAGAAAGGTTTCTTGCTGATGAGCCATGGCCTGAAACATAGTAAGAAGAACCATCCTATGACAAGGAAGGATAGGGAGAACATGAAGTTGGTCCTATATGCCTTGGCTATAGGATCAATCATGTACTCCATGCTATGTACGAGACCTGATGTCACCTTTGCACTGAGTATGATGAGCTGGTACCAGCAGGATCCTGGGAAGGATCACTGAAAGGCTGTCAAAGCAATCATGAAGTACCTTAACTAGACTAAGGATAACTTCTTAGTGTATGGAGGTCAGGAAGAGCTACCAATTACAGGGTACACTGATGCGAGCTTCCAGATCGACCAGGATGAGTACCAATCACATTTTAGGTAGGTGTTGTTTCTAAATGGTGGTGATGTAAGCTGGAGGAGCTCAAACCAACCGACCATCATGGACTCTACAACAGAAGCCGAGTACATTGCAGCGTGTGATTCAATTAAGGAAGCTGTGTGGATAAGGAAGTTTATCACTAAGTTGGGAGTAGTACCTACTATCCAGGACCCAGTTGATATCTTCTATAACAACAATGGGACTGTTACATAAGCTAAGGAGCCCCGGTCACACTAGAACATAAAGCATATGCTCAGGAAATTTCACCTCATGTGAGAAATCGCTTAGAGGGGTGACATTTCACTGCATAGAGTGGACACCGAGGATAGTGTCGTAGATCCTTTGACCAAGGTGTTGGCTCAGCCTAAGCTTGAGGGTCATACAAGATCTATAGGGATTAGGCCCATGCCTAGTTGGAACTAGTGCAAGTGGGAGATTGTTGGATATGCCTTAGTCCAGAGGCATTGGACCTTGGATTTGTATTGTACATTTATTAGATTTATGTATTATACATTTTGCGTCATTAAATAAAGGCATTAATATACTTATTAAATATCTTGTGCTGTATTTTAAATAGAGTATCTAATGGACACATCCATATCCATGTTGACAAGTGTCATACACTTGGCAGTAAAACCATGGATAGGGAAAATGATATGACCATAAAGAGATCCGTAGTCTGTTCCAGTCATGGAAATGAATGGAACCAGAGACTATCAGTAACCTGGTTGTGTGGCGGTGTCTTACCGGTCATTGGACATGGGATGTCAACCAAGTTAATGGGCACATGCAAAAAGGGCATGGCACTGGATAGGTCCACTAAACGAGAAATCCACATGATAAAGCATCACAAGTGATTCTCGTGTAGTACTTGTATGGATCCTTTGACCTGACCATATGATGGTGCTACATGTGAAGTGGCATACTTTGGTGTACACCTAAAGGGCCTGTAAAAGGGTACTAAGTATAAGTACGTCCAGGTGTAAGCGCCAGAATTTTCCATACTTAAAAAAAAGAGAAAATAGTCGTACGACTGTCCTTATAGTCGTATGACTGTAATATCGGAAAAGTTCCAAGAGCCCATACCTCTGTAGCAGAAAAATGGAGGAGAGAGGTGGCACAATTAATGCGCCGGGATGGACAGCAAGCAAGCCAGAAAAGCAGAGATAGAAAGAAGGAAAGGAAGGGAGAGAAGAGGTAGCTTGATTTCTGGTGAAAGGAATTGGAGAGAGAAAGGAGAAAAGAGAAAAGGAAAAGAAAGAAGCAAGAAATCTCAAGTTCATCTTTTCCTCTTCTATTTTCTTTTAATTCTTAGGATTATGGTTAAAATTTGATAGAAATCCTTAGGTTAATCATCTAACTTCACAAACAAATCAAACTCACGGACTTAAATCATCAGAATCCCAAGCATTTTGTATTTTTTGGACATAAAGCTTCCTCTCCCAATTTCAAAGGAAAAGTGCGAATTTGTTTGGATTCGAGTGATGCCAGGGGTCAAATCGACTTGGATTAGCTTCTAAAAAGGTAGACACACCTTTTCCTTTCACTTTTTCTCGCTTTCTGGGTGTTTGAGGTGAATTTTTATGCATTTTTGCTATGTTTTCGCACTTCAGTTTTTGAGAATTCAGAACAGTCGCACGACTGTTCTTGAGTTCGATGAACAGTCGTAAAACTGTAGTTACAGTCGTACGAGTGTTCTTAATTTCCAGGATGTTGTTCTTCAATTTTGACTCAAAATAAAATTTTGGCGAAATCTTGATCCTGAACCATTTACAATCGCACGACTGTAAGCTACAGTTGTACGACTGTAGTTACAGTCACACGACTGTAACTCTCGTTACAGAATCAGAATTTCAGCTTTTAAGCCCAAAAATTTCCAAAAATCCATAAAAATTTAGAAAATTCCAAAAATCATCAAAATGAATTTTGTTGTGTGCATTCACAACCTTAGATTTAATTTTCAGTAAAATTGCATTTAGAACAATTCAACGACGGAGACTCGATTCTCTCGAAAACCGACCCACCTTAAAAAAACAAAAATGCGTGTAAACTGGTAAAATTGTTTTCAAAATGATTTCCCCACAAAACCAAAAATACAGGGCGTTTCAAAACGTTTTCCAGGTTTAACCGGGCCGGCTAGCCGAGCCAACCCGGTTATCCCTTATATGCATGCCCCCAATTCTTGATTTCCCAATTCTGTCTATTTGAGTCCAACTTGTGGAGTGCCACATAAATTGTGCTAATCTTTGTTTTGCAGCTTTTATTTATGTACACTTTTATTTTTATTTGTATTTTAATAGAATTAATCGTGTATTTAGGCGGTTGTAATTATTTTTAGACTCTCGTGTATTCTAGGCGATTGTATAAGTGAGGTGGGAGTTTTTATTTTTCTATTCGATTTGGTTGTAAGCCGATTAATATTTATTTCTTTTCTTCATTTTTGTATTATGTATTTGTATGCGCGTTGTATTCCCTTTTATATTCAATAAAACTGACTTTAGAATTTAAAATACCATTTCAAGAACATTGGCAATATTTAATTTAATTAGACACGAAATAAGGGACTTGTCTGGACCCGAATCTCTGGATAGTGTAGCGACCGTTTGTCCGGTTTAGCTACCTTAAGAAATTCCCGGTTGAGCTGAGCCGGGTGGCGACTCTACAATATTCATCGAGAATTAGGTCTCGGTTCTTTTATGTAATTAATTCTATTTATTCTTCAAAACCGATTTTCCATTCATAAAAACCCACGCGAGGGGGAGGCCCGCCCGGGATCGAGGCACCCCTTCCGAAAATGCGTCGTCCGCTCACAGTGGCGACTTTGCTGGGGATTTCTTCAAAAAGTTTTCTTAAAAACTTAAAAGAATTTGACAAGCCCTGAAAAGTGTCTAATTAAAATAAGGCGGATGATTCTCTTTTGGTATTTTATTTGCATTTTAGTTAGCCATTGTTGCATTAGTTTAGGTATCCTTTTATAGCCCGGTGGATTGTTGAAGTGTTGCCTAAGTTCCTCTTGGTCTTGGGGGCACGAATACGAAACACCACTTATAGCCTTGTACGAACCCCTTCGCTAAAACCCTTGAGTGGGGAGAAGTGAGGAATGTATCTTGCTATGAGAGCCTTGATGTTATCCCGACTTTGACCGAACCCATATAGGCAGCCCTAGTTGGATTCCCGTAGGATACCAAAATAATTGTGTGAATAATAATAAAATCGCCCCTTCATCACCCCCGGTTGGTGATCGAAGTGAACCCCGCCTAGGACTCGGTTAGAAATTTTTGAGACCCACCACGTTGGAGGAATAAGGTTGGAAGAATTCGTTTTGCTTGCTATGTGCTCTTCACATCTCGTGACACATCGCCATTGCTATCTACACGTGCATAACACACCATAATCACCATTTTCCATACATGTGACGTACCATACATAAAACATTTTTGTGTGATACTAACCCACATTTTTATGTAGCCATTTGCATTTTATTTCATGTATAAAACATTAATTCATTCGTTTGTCATTCATACTAACGATTTCTTTTTCAGCCATAACATTAAATTTGTGTGATTAGCATTTTTCACATAGCATACATAACATCACTATGTGTGTCATGCATCCTAACCCACATTTTCGTGCAGCCATTTGCATATTGTGTGACATGTTCATTCACCACATTTCACTTAAATTAAATTAAGGGGCATTTCAAGGACGCCTATCATGACCATCCAATCCCATTTCATAACATATTGGGTACCCAAAATTACCCGTGTTCTGCCGATGCACTGGATTGCATTCGGCCATTCCACCAAAATCATTTCATTTGATAAGAGCCACAATGGTCTTAGATCCATTGTCGTGTAACAATCTACACAATGCATTTCATAACTTCACACCCATTTATCATAAACATCATATAACACCGTGGTCCACATCCGATCACTTCATGACATTAAATTCACCATCCAAGGTACTCCCCGAGTGCCCAATTAATATACATATAAGTCCATAAGATCACCAAATCATAAAAAGGTGTTCCCCGAATGCCGAATCTCTGTCCGTGTCTCTATTACACGTGACTTTCTCATGACATCATTTCATATCATATGGCCAAAAGCATCAAAACTTTGTCTGTGGGCCCGACCCATGCGACCATTTCATATCATCTCATAGACCTACAAAGTGTCAAAACTCCATCCATGTGCCGGTACACACACGACCATTTCAGGAATTCATTAGGTGCCCCAAAGGCACCGAAGCTCTGTCCGTGTGACGGCCCACACGTGACATTTTTGCATAAGCATTGGATGTTCTTGGAATGCCCCAAGAAGAAGAAAAATAATAAAAGGGAACCATTCATACCATCATTTCATACATAGTCCCACTCCATTCATTTCAAGCATACTCAATGCCTTAATTTTCATGCCACATCACGTCATTCATTCACAACCCTAATACCTCATGTCTACTCACAAGCAGAATACACTGGAGCGACCTTGGACAAGATCCCAAGCTTAAAAGGCAGCTAGGAGATAGAGGGTAGTTGAAAGTGACAGTGATTCTGAGTCTGGGGAAGGAGTGAATATGGCAGATCAGACACTGAGCATGGCTGATGTTTTGAAGGATTTCTTCATATCCCAAGACTTCGGCAGCATGTTGAAGGAAGAAATGAGGGCAGTGGTAAGGGAAGCTGGTGAGACTGGTGGCAGTGGAGCGGGGAAGGAAAAAGAGGCTGAGTCATCCCAACATGGTGGTGACGCTTCGGCTAGCCTTGAGAAGCTGCAAGAAATAGAAGCAGCTATGGAACAGAGGATGAAAGCAAAATGTTCTGAGCTAGATGAAGTTATGGTCCAGTTGAAGAAGGGAGTCAGTATCAGTGCTGAATCAAAGAAGGGCGTAAATGTTGATGCCATGATCATTAAAGGCATCGAGACATTCCCTATTGGCTTCCAGTGCTGAAAATCCCTACTTACAAAGGAATGGGCTGGCTAGAGGCCCATATGAATCTATATGCCCGAGTTATGCTGACGGCGGGCGCCACAAAGCAGCAGCTGATCAATTTATTCCCCACCACACTGGAGGTAGGTGCTTTAGGACAGTATAACTCACTATCAGAGGAGGAACAATCTGATTGGGAAGTATTATCGGCAGCCTTCATTAAATACTACAGCTTCAACACCAAAATCTAGTGAAGCTGTATGATTTGGAGAGGGTGAAGCAGAAATTCAATGAGCCCTTTGATGAGTACTATTAGAGGTTGATGAACAAGATGATCCTCCTAAAGAACCGCCCTGACGAAGATGAGCTTATACAGAAGCTCATTGACAGCAACAAAGACATTTTCAAGAACAACATGAAATTCCATCCCTTTAAAGAGCTCAGTGAGGTTTACAGCATGGCCATGAAGATAGAAAGGGATGAAGAGGAGAAACCAGCCAGTCACAAGGGAGGAAGAAGCACAGGGTACACCTCGGGATATAGATCAACCGCAGCAGCTGGGTCTGGCAGTGGTTCTGGTTCAGGTTCCAGTGGCAAATAGGGACAATCTTCAGAAGTCAAGCAGGTTGAAGTGGCTACTGTAAATCAGCAGCAAGGCAACCAGAATAGGCGTCCTGGAGGACAAGGCATATCGCCTTGGACTCTTCCTTTAGTGAAGATGTTCACCAAGTGTAGGAATGGTGGCCTGCTACAGTCTTTAAGGCCATTTGAGAAGCCATCTGAAGCTGAAAAAGATAATTTCTGCACTTATCATGTGGTGACAGGCCACCAAACCAGCAACTGCTATAAGCTGAGGGATGCTATTCAGTATCTTATTGATGAGGGAAAGCTACAGGAGCTGGCCAAACCTAGTACTAAAACCAACCCGCTACTGGCATTCGAAAAACGGGTCAACATGGTCTAGTCGGGGTTGCCGGCTAACTTTATATTCACCTAAATTCTTCAAGCGAACCCTATAATTCAGGCAATGGCAGTGGGGGAACCTGAAGTGGAACCCGAATGTGAGAAAAGGGGGGAATGTAAGGAGATCAAACCCATAAGTCTGAATGATCTCGACTCCGAGGATGAGTACGAAGAATTTGACAAAGGAGAGGCAGTTAAACTCCCAGCAGTTGAAAAGCCGAAGATTTATGAAGTGCAGCATGTGACCCAAAGTGGAAGGGTATATCAGCCGGCAGATCAGATGAAAGATAAAGCACCGATGAATGGGTCGGGCAGTACTTCGGCACCAGAAGGAGTTGAGAAAGAAGACCTAGTCATTTCCCAACTAAAGAAAACTCCTGCCCATGCTAGCTTGTGGCACTTACTTCTGGCCTCCAAGGAGCATAGGGCTACTCTGGTAAAGAAATTGTCAGAGATTGAAGTCTCCCCTATAGCTTCACCAGAGGTTATATGCTGTTTATTAGACAAAGTTCATGTTGGGAGTCCTGATATTTCTTCTTCGAGAAAGATCTGCCTGCTGAATGGAAGGCCCACAACAAGGCTCTTTATGTCAAGGCCCATGTGATGGATAAGGTAAGGCCTTGCATCATGGTGGATGATGGATCAGCACTGAATATCTGCCCACTAAATATGTTGCCATTTCTGGGGTTGAACGAAGAAGTGTTAAAGAGATCCTCAACAGTCATCCGAGCATATGACGACTCTAAAAGAACAGTGATAGGGACACTTGAGGCGGAAGTAGAGGTTAGGCCAGTTAGGTCCACAGTTGCTTTTACAGTGATTGATATCCCAGTCACATTTTCCCTGTTGCTCGGAAGGTCCTGGTTCCGTCCTTTGGGAGGTGTCCCTTCCACATTGCATCAAAAGATCAAGTTCTCTATGAACGGCAGAATTGTGACTGTTGAGGCGGATGCCCAATCGATGGTAGCTGCAGTGAATGAAGAAGTGGTTCCCTTTGGTGGATTTCAAGTTACTGTAATTGAAGGGGAAGAGACCACGGATGCCCCTATGGTCCTTTCTGAGAATTATATGCCGGAATGGCTATCCCAGTATCTGTATAAGCAGAACTTTATCCCGGGAATGGGACTCGGAATCAATTTGCAGGGGGTTCCGGAATTTAAAATTGGCTCGGGAAAGTTGAAGCAGTATGGCCTTGGGTACGTAGAAGGGGCATCTGAGTGGAAGAATCTGAAAAAGGGCAAGAATGGAAAGATTATGATGAAGCCATTTTTGAAGGCAAGAGAAGGCCTTTATAAGGGTCAAGCTGAACCGGTGATGGTAGGAGGTGTTGAATATCCTGACTTTGAGATCTTTGTAGATGTAGTTGATTTTGACAAAAGCCAAGAGGAGCCAGTAGCCCCTGTAATGGTGGAAGAAGCAACTGCTGAATCTGTGATTTGCAAGGAGAATCATCTGTGGTGGTAGCAGAAGCCAAAGAGGTGGCCGAGGAAGAAGATGAAAAGAATGCCTGTGCTGAAGCTACAGAAGTGATCTCAGGAGCTTTGACTGCTGCATTAAGCAATGTTTTTGGGAAATCCAAGGAGCTATTCAGTGAAGAATTAATGGCCAAAGTGAATTTAGACTCCGTGGTCGCTGAAATTGCCAAGATTATGGAAAGAGCTAAGATGCACGCGACCGGAAAAGAAGTAGAGAAAGCTGCAACCCCGGATGATGCTCAGGGAAGATGGAAGCTGATGAAGAACAAGGCCCTCCGCTTGTGGAGGATGAAAATGATTTTGTTGTATCTATTTCTTCCATTTTCAATGTAACTGATGTACTTTACGATAAGCTCAATGCAATGAAATCCCAATTTGCTTACTTGTGAGATGTTTATCCTGATAATTCTGTGCATGCATTTAAATCACCATCAAGCATATTTAGCATACATGAAACTGCATTGCATGAAATCAATATAAGTACAGATGAAACCCCTAAAATGGTACTCATTTCACACGATCTAAAATCTGAGGAAGAGAAAGAATTAATAAAAATACTCCAAAAACACGTTAAAGCTTTCGCCTGGTCGTATGAAGACATGCCGGGTGTGGACACAGAAATAGCAGTGCATAAAATCCCGACAGACCCCAAGTTCAGATCGGTAAAGCAAAAGTTGAGAAGACTAAGGCCGGAATGGGCTACGTTGGTGAAAGAAGAAGTGGCCAAACAGATAGAGGCAAGGTTTCTCGAAGTGGTGGAGTATACAGAATGGCTAGCCAACATTGTCCTTGTGCCTAAAAAGGATGGAAGGGTCAGAGTATGTGTCGACTACAGGGACCTGAATAAAGCATGCCCAAAAGATAACTTTCCACTGCCCCATACGTTCTGGTTGATAGCACAGCAAAAGCAGCAATGTACTCCTTCATGGATGGCTTTTCAGGGTACAACCAAATTTTTATGGATGTGATTGACAAGGTGAAAACATTGTTCATCACAGAGTGGGGTACTTTCTGCTACAAAGTGATGCCCTTCGGGTTAAAGAACGCCGATGCCACTTATCAGAGGGCTGTCACAATTCTGTTGCACGATATGATCCATAAAGAAGTCGAAGTGTATGTCAATGATATGCTCGTTAAATCAACAACCCGGGAGGAACATCCTGTTATCCTGTATAGATTCCTAACACGCATTGGAGAGTACAACTTGCGACTTAACCCCAAGAAGTGCATATTCGGGGTCACATCAGGGAAGCTGTTGGGCCATGTAGTCAGCCAGAGGGGGATTGAAATGGACCCGGACAAAATCAAAGCCATCCAAAATATGCCAGCCCCAAAGACAGAAAAGGAAGTCAGGTCATTTTTGGGTTCCTTACAATATGTCAGTCGCTTCATTGCACGGTTGACTTACACTTGTGAGCCAATCTTTAAGCTATTAAAGAAAGATAAGCCGATTGTGTGGGATGACAGGTGTCAACTGGCATTCGAGAAAATCAAGGCTTACTTGGTAAAGCCACAAATATTGAGTCCTCCAATTCCAGGAAAGCCTCTGATTTTGTATTTGGCAGTTGAAGAATCCTATATAAGGGCAATGCTTCCACAAGAACAAGATGGCAAGAAGGAATATCCTATCTACTACCTTAGCAAGAAATTGCTGGAGTATGAAACCAAGTACACACTGGTGGAGAAGACATGGGTGGCTATGATCTGGTTGACCAAGAAGCTGCGCCACTATTTCCAGTCCTACAAGATACAAGCCGTGGCTTAGGTGGATCCAATGAAGTATCTCTATGAAGCACCAGCATTGGTTAGGAAGCTGTCCAGGTGGTTGTTACTTTTGTCTGAATTCGACATCGAGCACATCACGAAGAAAACCATTAATGGGCGAGTCGTGGCACAGTTTCTGGCAAACCAACCCCTAGAATCAGATTTCACAGAGAATCTAGAATTCCCTAATGAGCAACTAGCCATGGTGGAAGTGAAAAGATGGGTCATGTGCTTGGATGGGGCAGTGAATAGAAAAGGAACTGGAATTGGGGTACTTGTAGCAACACCAGATAGTGAGATTATTCCTTTATTCAAGAGGCTGATCTTTCCCATAACCAATAATGGGACAGAATATGAAGCTTGCTTATTTGGAATGGAAGTGTGAGCGGAGGACGCGTTTTCGACGGGACGCGGGACTCCCTTTCGGGATGGGGCGCCACGATCTCGGGCGGATCCCTCCCTCGCGTGGGGTTTTATAAAGGAAATCCGCGTTTTGAAAAAAAATAAATGGAATTCGATCTTAAAAAGAACCGAGACCTAAGTCTCGATGAATATTGTAGGAGTCGCCACCCGGCTCAGCTCAACCGGGAAATTCTTATGTAGCTGAACCGGACGAACGGCCGCTACACTATCCAGAGATTCGGGTCCGGACAAGTCCCTTATTTCGTGTCTAATTAAAATAAATATAGCCAATGTTCTCGAATGGTATTTCAAAATCTAAAGTCCATTTTATTGAATATAAAAAGCATACAGCGCGCACACAAAACATTTAATACAAAAATAAGGAAAAGAAATAAATATTAATTGACTTACAACCAAATTGAATGGAAAAATAAGAACTCTCACCTCACTTGTACAATCGCCTAGAATACACGAGAATCTAGAAAAATACAACCGCCTAAGTACACGATTTAATCTATTAAATTACATCCAAAATAAAAAATAAAAATAAAAAGAAATTAAAACCTGCAAAACAGAGGGTTAGCACAATATATACAGCACGCCACAATTAGGACTCAAACAGACAGAATGGGAAATCAGGGAATTGGGGGGCATGCATTTAGGGGATAACCGGGTCGGCTCGGCTAGCCGGCCCGATTAGACCTGGAAAACATTTTGAAATGTCCCTGTATTTTTGGTTTTGTGAGAAAATCATTTTCGAAGAACAATTTTTCCGGTTTACATGCATTTTTATATATTTAAGTGGGTCGGTTTTCAGGAGAAATGGGTCTCCGTCGTTGAATTGTTCTAAATGGAATTTTACTAAAAATCAAATCTATGGTCATGATGCACACAACAAAAATTCATTTTGATGATTTTTGGGGTTTTCCAATTTTTTGGGATTTTTTGGGAATTTTTTGGGAATTTTTTGGGGATTTTTATGGATTTTTTATGAAATTTTTGGGTTTTAAAGGGTAAAATTCTGATTCTGAAAACTACAGGGGTACGACTGTAAATTTACAGTCGTGGAAAATCAACTACAGTCGTACGACTGTAGATGCTGAAAATTTAGGATTTTGCCAAAATCTTCTTTAAAACAAGCTGGAAAGAGAATTGCCTGGAAATCAACTACAGTCGTACGACTGTTCTTGATTTCCAGGAGCAGAAACGCAGAAAGATGGACAGAAATGCATCAAAAACACACCAAACACCCAGAAAGCTTATAAAAGAGATAGGAAAAGGGGTATTTACCTCCGTGGCGTGCGTCCACCGTAGGATTGACCCCTGGCGTCGCTCCAATCCACTAAAATCCGGACTTTTCTCCTTGAGTTAGGGTTTGAGATTTGACTCTAGAGATTTCCAAATGCTGAGGATTTTGATGAGGATTTCCTCCTTTTTTCCTTTGGTTTTCTCTTCTTTCTCTTTTTCTCCCTTTCTCTCTATCTGTCTGTTTTTCTTTCTCTCCTTTTTCCTTTGGTACTATAAGCCAAATGATGTAAGCAAAGCCCAATTAGAAGAGTGGGTCATACGCTAGTAGTCCCGGAGTCGTCCTCTGAGCTGATCCATGCTAAAAGAGAAGCCAAAGAAGAAGAACGGCTGAAAAAGAGGATGGGGTGGCTGTAATGCCCTACAGGGGCACGGCTGTAGATTACTGGGGCATGGCTGTAGCTTATAGGGTTACGTCTATAATGACCTCCAGAGGCACGGTTGTAATACCCTATAGAGGCGCGGCTGTAGCTTATAAGGGAGCGGCTGTGCTGAAAAAAGTTTGAAAATAGATGTGGGATGGATCTATGGTATGGGGCGGCTATAACCATCTACAGCCACACGGCTGTAGACTACAGAGGCACGGCTGTAGTAGGTGGGGTGGCTGTAATGTTACAGGGGCGGGGCTATAGTGGAGACAACACTTTGTCTATATCTTTATATCATTTTTGATGATTATAGCCGCATGGCTATAGATTCTGGGGGTTGTTTTTCAAGCAAAATAAAGTCCAGAGACACCAAAGTACATCCCAGGTCTGACCAAATTGAACCGAAAGGGGGTAAAAACATGGAAAAGCAAAGAAATGCGCATTCAAAAACCCAAATTCATGGCTAAAAAGGGTACAAATGTTATGTAAATATCAAGTACATCAAATACACTACTGAGTCAAGAACCATACAAAGGCCGAAACATGCAAGAAAACAACCCGTAGATAGGTCAATACACTATAAATAGGGAATAAAGCAATTGGCCTAAGAGGAATAAAAGTCTACATCGTCGTCTCCATCCTCGTCATCTTCTGCCTCATCATCCTAACCCTTGCTCATGTCCTCGTCTGCATGTCCCCCTTGGGCATCCCAATTGTCTACCTGGTCTATGAAGGTCTGATTCATGACCTCCAACTTGGTGACTCGATGCTGCAACTGGTCATTCTCTGCCCTCAAACGAGCAGACTCATAACGCTCGATCCCAATTGTCATCTGCAACAAACAGAGCAGAGAAAACATCACAATCACATGTATATACATCCATACATACATACATACATACATCTAGACATAAGTATAAGATCACGTACAAGTACTTACTGTCAAAGTGGAGTTGTCCTAAAAATTGAGTGCCCTCAGTGCATAAATGGCTTGGCCCATACACATGCCTTGCATCACCGGAATCTGTAAAGATCACACCCAGAAGGATCAATCTATGATGAATGACGAGCAAAAAGGGCAAAAATAGATAAGTGTAGAAATACTCACATGTGTGGTGTCGCCAGGAATAGCCGGAGGAAAGTTATGGTCCTGAAGATGGAGGTCAGCCCGATAAGACCGCCGAAAATCATCAAACAACTGAATAGAGTCCTCGATCAGAAACTCAAGCTGACCATGCACATACCCAACCTCAGGAGCTTGAGGAGATTGAAAATGAGGGGCTAGAGCATACTCCGCTCCGGCGGTAGAACCTACTCCAACACTCCGAGAAGCAGCAGTACCAAATCTCCTACCTTTCCCTCTGGTAGATGAAGACGATCGAGCACGCTCACCTCATGAAGATGGCTGTAGTCAATTAATAAGAATGATGTTAAAAAAAAAAGAAGTCAGTAAATACCCCAGCATCAGCGTCAGAAGACGGCGGAAGCAGGTGAACAATGATGAAACAACCATAATCACCATCCACACTGCCAGCCTCATATCCGGCACCATAAAGGTTTGGATGCAAATGGAGAGATAGAAGGTGGGGCCAGAATAACCCCACCGATAATACGGTCGGAATCCTATGCACCCCGGGTTCGGAGCACCAGTCGTGAACCCTCTCGCCCAGATACCACTCCTAACCATACGAACACTCCATCACGAAACACCTACTCGATAGCGCCTACGCATCTCAAAGCGGCTGGGGCAAGTCATCACCTTTCCTCCTTCAAGGGGCCTTGGCAATCTAGAATGAGAAAGTAAAAAAAAAAAGTGAAGGAGAAGGAGAAGGCATACCCCCTTAAGTGTCATATCCCTCAGAGCTTGGTGACACTAGTCCTGATTTTTGTCGACTTCACTCCAAACAAATCCCAACCACCATCTAAGGAGAGCAAATTCAACCAGGTTGTAATTATCAGGAACCTACAGTACTGCAGGAGGGATGAAACGATATTCATAGACCCAAATCTGTAAAAGCAGTGTGGAAATAAGGTAAAAAAAATCTTAAGATAAGGAGTCCCATATACTCACGTGTAGTAAAATCCAGAAAGCCTTCAACTCCTTATGGGAGCCTCGAGCACAGAGATCGAGAGTACAATACAGCTGGGCTAAAGCCGCTTAAGCCCAATTAAGATTCCTCATAGACTCCAAGTTAATCAAAGAAGGCAGCACAGCCAGATTCAGACTACTCTGGCTGGTAGGAAAAAGAAGGGTGGAAAGGGCATGTAGTAGAGAAGCCCTCGTATACCTCCTCTCGTCGGTAGCATCAAAGGTAATCCCCTCTGGGTGCTCAGCCTGTCGCCCCATCCAATATTCCCGGAGGCTCCTGCACTGGATCCGGCTATCAGGAAATTCGAACCCAATAAGCATTGCCACTAGCTCCCTGCGATATCCGCTATGTGCGAAGGACTGATTAAACGAGATCGTCTACCTGGAAAAGGGGAACCCAGTGATGGCAACAAAGTCCTCTAGAGTCACGGTGTACTCTCCGGAGGGGAAGTGAAATGTATGGGTGGAGTCCATCCACCTCTCCAACAGTGCAGCCAGAAGTCCTCGACTCATGTGAGGAGTAGTAACGGTCATACTACGAACTAGCCGATGCAGACCATTGGAGTTTACAATATCCTTCACCCCTTGAGGGAGCCACATGTACCATTTCAAGGCTCCCATGATGGATCTGCAGCCACAACGGCCGGATCTCGCCTATAAAATCAATAATCAAGGAGTTTATGAGCCTTTTAGAATCCATATATATCATGAAAATCAAAGAAACATCCCGAAGATCGTAAAAAATCTAGTGTAGGAGGTTAAATCTAAAAACTACAGCTGCACGACTGTAGGAGGTTATAGCCACGTGCCTGTAGTCCTTATGATTATAGCCGCGCAGCTATAATCATCCGCGGGGCGGCTGTAGTTGCAAATTTTCATCCAACCATGAATTCATTCGTTTTTTTGGTTAAATCTTGTCCTAACTCAAGCCAAATCAACCATTAAACATCTTAGGGGCATAATCTACTCAAATCATGCATCAATTTCACCTATTTTCTCTATTTTTGCAGAAATTTCAACTTGGGAAAAGTGGAGAAATTTGAGAAAACTGACCAGATTCAAGAAAGCGTGACCAAAAATCTGGAGTTGGATAGGCACTGGGTCGTTGATCTTCACTCCACAATACTCATCATCTTCTTTTAGCCCATAAATACACTCTGTGGTTTGAAATGCTAAGGTAAAATTTCCTTTCGGGATAGAAAATCGCATTTGAAAGGTAGGTTGAGTAGAAGGGACGGGCCGGAGGACTCTACGCACCTTTTGCCTCATGATTTCAGGTTTGGACAAGAAAATCACCAAAGAAAGGGGAAAATTTCAGTTGAAATGAAATGAGGAGGGGCTGCTTTCAATTCTATGTTTTTTAAAGCCATCTCAAACCCATTACTACAGCTGAGCGGCTGTAGTTTAAAACCATTACAGCCACGCAGCTATAGTGCTACAGCCGCTCAGCTGCAGCTTGTTTCTTTGCAAATTTTTCTCTTTTCATTTTTTCAAAACTTATTCTATACCAATTTGATCTCGAGAAAGGTAGTTTTCATGTCTTCCAGGTATCAAGGGGCAGGGTATTTGACACGTATTCATTCTTGATCGAAGGGGCAAAAATTTTTGTTTCCAAAATTATTGATCAAGGAACGAATACGCGCCCAAAACAATTCAAAGCCTCGAGAGAAATAATCATGCTTCTCAAGTCATCAAAGCATGTTTCCCTAGCTACACTAGTTTCACGGGAAAAACAATTACTCTTCTCTTCAGTGACACAGGCTCAACTAGAAGTGAAATGACCAAAATGCCCTTTTGTTAGAAACTGAGCTACCGGATGGCCAAAACACTTTCCCTTTAGCGACACAGCTATACAAAAAACTGAATCAATAAAATATTTCTCCCCCTAGTGACACAAGCTCCACTAGAGGTGAAAAGACCAAAATACCTTTTTGTTAGCCACCAAGCTATCAAATGACCAAAATACCCCTTTTCCCGTCAAAGAAGGGGACCAAACCACTAAAACTCATTTCTTTTCATGACATAGGCCCCACGATAAATCAAATGACTGAAGTACCCTTCCTTCAAAGGGTGCCAACTTCCCAAAGTATGAAATTACCAAAATACCCTTTCCTTTCATGAACATCAAATGGCAAGGAAAATTCAATCTGGGCAAAGTTCTTTGCTTCGCAATGGAGTCGATGCACGTCCTTGGAAAACCAATTCAATCTGGGCAAAGTCCTCTGCTTCGTAATGGAGTCGAAGCACGACCCTAGAAAACCAATAGAATCTAGGCAAAGTCCTCTGCTTCGCAATGGAGTCAAAGCACGACCTTAGAAAACCAATACAATCTGGGCAAAGTCCTCTGCTTCACGATGGAGTCGAAGCACGTCCCTGGAGAACATCAAACCAATTCGGGCAAAGTCCTATGCTTCGTAACAGAGTTGAAGTAAGTCCATGAAGAATCAAATCAACATGGGCAAGACCGCTATTTCACAAAACAACCGAAACAAGTCCCTACAAACATCTAAGCTGGTCGACGCAGGAGGAGCCACTAGGTACGTCCTCTTATCCTTCTCACCATGCTCCTCATCGCGGGACCAAACTCAAACCGGGCACAAGCACCCATTCAAGTCAAATTTGGTCACGTGAGGGGTAGCCTGTGAGCATGCGTTTTTTCCCGACCTTGGTGATGAAAGCCATTATTACCTTTTTCACAGATAAACGTGAAGCGGATTTGAAATAACCGAGGGCAACATCGTAAATGTCTCAGATGGACCGAAATTGTGTGACAAGTCTTGGTATGGAACCCCAAAGGAATTTGAGTGAGTATTTGAGAGAACCAAGGAAAAGAATGAAAAATAAGCAAATTAGGCGAATTTGGATGCTATAGCCGCTAGGCTATAATGCCCTACAACCGCGTGGCTGTAATCATCAAATTTCCTTTTTTGACACAATCAGTCTTTAATTCGGATTTTACAACCTAAATAGGAGATGTAAAAGCATAATAATCAACATTAGGGCTACAGAATACAAAAAATAGGCAGAACAAAACAAAAAGAAAACACAGTACTTAGAGATTTTTAGGGTTCTTAAGAGAAGAATTGGGAAAATAAAAAGTTTTAACCTTGAACAATTAAAAATCTTAACAAACCTATAGAAACAATCACGATTCGGGGGGAATTAGTTCTCTAAGGTGTTTCTAGATGATAATCACTCATTCAATTTTCATTCGGGATTCTGTTCAGGCTTTAAAAATCACACAAGGCATTCCCGGCATCCGAATCCATTCCTGATGGTCCAAAACACTGGAACACAGACAAGGGATATTCTACGAGGCCTTAAAAATCCTTTTTTATTTCATTCTGGATGCTGTTTGTTGGTGTTTTTGAATTTTTTGCAATTCTGGAAGTGGTTTCGATTACAGCCGCCCCACCTATGATTACAGCTGCTCGGCTGTAACCTATAGCCGCGTGGTTGTAATCTATATTGGCACGGCTGTAATCTTTTGATTATAGCTGCTTGGTTGTAATCTCCAGGGTAGAAGGTCGGAATGCCCTAAAATCAGCTGATAACACTTCTGTTTTCATATCAAATGTTCTTTTCATTTTTATTATCGGTCCAATTACATCCATACATGTTTAGATTTGCGGTTTTGTGATTTTTAATTGATGGATGTAGTTTGAAGTTTTGTGATTTTTGGTTATTAGGGATTTTCGGACTCGTTTTGATCCATTTCGGATCTGTTTTGTTGAATGTCGTGTGTTCCCAGAAATCCAAGATTACTCGAAACCACTAAATTTGTAAAATGATTTTCAAAAACGAGAAAACAAAACCAAAATGCAGTTTGGAGCTTTAGAGCCATACGGCTGTAATCTACAGCTGCATGGCTGTAACCTATAGGGGCGCGGTTGTAGTCCGAGAAACATAATTACAGTTTTGCCCTTTTAGGCTTCTAACTTGTAATTTTGCCTCTCCTTCCCATTCAAAACTGATTTTTGGCGTGCTTTCATTTTCAGACCATAGATGGATGTTCCCACTCACGAATGGGACCCCCGTGTCCCGGGATATCCAGCCCCCTAAAAGTTGGAAAATGCATGTAAAATGAGCCAAATTATTCTCAAAATTGGTTTTTCATCCATAAAATCTATAGGGCGTTTCAATAAAATGTTTTCTAGGTCTAATCGAGTAGTCACCCGGACTTCTTGATTACCCCCCTATGCATGACCCCGTTTCCTAGAATACCCTATTCTATCTTGTATGAGTCCTTGGTGTGTTTTATTTACTTGTGCTAACTGTATTTCGATGCAGCTTTTATTTTTCTTTATTTTTTATTTTTGGATGTATTTGATAGACTAAATTGTGCATTCTAGGCCATTATACCTTTTAGATTTTTGTGTATCTAGGCATTCTAGGCCATTATACTAAATTGTGCATTCTAGGCCATTATACTTTTTAGATTTATAGACTAAAATGGGTTGTATAATTTGGCCTCTACTTTACTTTTCCCGCACTTTTACTTTTTCTGCACTTTATTTTGGATTTGTATTTATGTCATGTGTATGAGCATTAACGAAATATAAATAGAAGATAAAATGAGTAGAACTAAGTGGTTGTTATATTATATTATGAAATAATAACTGAAAATAAGTGAAGATTAGTAGATGTGTTGCCCAAACCTTGAATCTCTGGATTAGGTACCGCATCTACACTTGGTAAGGAGCTGTACCGGAATTTCCCGGATGAGCTGATCCGGGTGGTGACTCTGTATCTAATCTCGAAATTTAGGTTTTGAGATCTTTAAGTTTAAATTGGGATTTTCCAAAAACCTATTTTCCAAAATTTACACTTACAATTAAGTTTTCTACAAAAGGGTTTTTCCAATAACATGGAAGGCTTTCTTAAAGAAGATTAAAACCCATTTTCAAAACCAAATCATCACACTTCAAAAATAAAGTCCCCGGTTCCCGCTTCACCGCGCGTTTCGTAAAAACATCGTCTGCTCACAGGTACTAGATCCATCTACCGCGACATGGTTTGATCATCAAAGGTGTTTTCAGGTAGGTCTTGCTATTATCCTTAGACACAATATTCACTGTAACATAATATGGGATCTCATACACTTTCATATATGCCTAACGAGCCCGTAACAAGGTGCCAAGTATGGGTATGTTGGGTGGGCTAGTGAACATGTTGATGTTTATAGTGAAGTTGACGGAATTGCCACCCTGTGTCCCATAAGATGATATCACTGGCCACTTGATGAGTGGGACTGACAAGTATGTGGCCATACATGAATAAGTTAGGATACTTATTTGTCATGTTTAGTCCACTCGGTATTAAGAAATAAATAAGCATATAGGAGGATGATAAGGCCGTGCCCCTTACTTATGTATTGAGGTCAGTTAGCAAGGGATATACGAGATCACTACCTAGTTTTGTTTCACATTAGACTGCAAGTCTCCCTCTTTATTAGGGCCTGTAACAGTTTGCTAGAACCCACTTATAGTCTGTGGGCCTTAGGCCCACTACCAACATAAAGACGGACCCACAGGATCATTCATATAGAACAATTGAACATTGACAAATCGGAATAGAAATAGAAACCGAATTAATTGAGTGATTAACATTAGGTTATGTCATAATTAATTCAATTATAAGGGAGAAATTAATTTTATTTGATTAATTAATTACATGTACTAATAATTAATTAAATAAAATAATATTTTCTTTGTGGAATTTAAATACAAAGGTTATATTTATCAAGGCTAATTATAATTTAACTTTGGGATATGTTGATTTGATAAAACTATATTTAATTGTATCAATTAGAATTCTATAATATGGTTTCATTTAATCCTAATGATACAAGGTAAATCAATTAAATTGAATTAAACAATCTATAGTTTAATGAAATCCTAGTATACTAAGGAGTATAAAAGGAATTAGAAACCTAGTATACTAAGGATAATACTAAGGAGTCTAAAAGGATGCCCTAAAGTCAATTTCTCTCTAACACTAATACTAAGAAATTCAGCCAACATAGAAAGAGAGGAGCCATCCTATCTTGGCTATTAGCTCTTGGTTTTCATTCATCCATTTGCCAGAATGAGTCGCGTTCAAGAGTCATTCATGTACGGGATTGTTGAGGAAACATTTTTGGGTTTCTGCAGTAGTCCCTAGAGGAGACAGTTACAGTGAGAAAATACAATTTTCTTTCCATCCTTGGTTTCGTTCTATTAATCTACATGAATCTTGGGCTATGGAATCGAGGAAATTTTAATCGGTATTCCGCTTTGCGTTTAATTTTTCCCGTGACGATTCCTTATAGTGGTATCAAAGCATAGTTTCATGTTCCAATTAATAGAATGATTGTATTAGGGTTCTTGGTGTTAGATTTAATTTTATTGTAATTGGTTTTTCAATTAATTTTTCTTGGAATCCTAATTTGCTGATTTGAGGTTTTTAATTATTTTCCCCAAATTTGTTTTTAAATTTTCTAGTTTGATTTTTTTTTAACAATAAAAATATAAAAAATAAATATGTGGGCAAGATGGAATCGCAAATAAAAAAATTTGTGATTCTGTCATTACCATGGGCAGCAGCTGCTACTACCCAAAGCAAGCAGCAATGGCAGTAGCAACCCACTGGGTTACTGCTGACGCACAGTGGCACTACTACCTCGCTGGGATAGTACCACCGACGCATGGGGCTTGAGTCAGATTTGGATTTTACAAGTTTTTTTAAAATTTTCAGACCCTATGTGAATTTTTATATTGGTTTTAAAATTCGCATGATTTAATTTTTGCAATTGGATTCATGTGGTTTCTTGTGTGATTTAATTCATGCATATAATTTAATTCTTTGGTAAAATTAAATTGGTTGATTGAAATTGGTCTAATTGGCCCTTGGCAAGGGTTGAGAGTTGGACAGATAATTTCAAGTCCGTGACTAATCATTGGTTATGGATGCTAGAATCGGCGATTTCACAACTGGTTGGACATAATTTATTAAAATTGGAATTGTCATGTTCATGCATTTAATTACATGTATATATATTGATATTTGCTTGTGTATATAAATGTTTCTATGCTTAGTTATATGGATTTGAGTGCTATTGGGTCTTAGATGAACTTGGATTGTAAAATTTATTTTGGGAAATATGGCTTGTGTGTTGTTTTATTTTATTTTGATGTAATTTTATTTTATTTACATTTGTAAATTTAATTGTAATTGCATCAAACCATTTGAGAGGAAGCTCATTGGTGCCAAGCCCAATAGGAGTTTGCAAGCTTACTCGATGGATCTTTAGTATAGGCTTACTAGTTATTCATTATATATATATATATAATGAATGTATGTTAAGCAATTCCAGTCACCCGCGATTATGAATGTTAAGCCGTAATTAATCAATCCAATAAAATATTGAGTCGATTAAAAGTGCTTTCCACATTCGAACCTTATCGGTTTTTAAATAGTGTAATATGGCTCGTGCCTCTGCTGGGTGCATTGTATTATTCATTTACTATATAGGGTCAAAGTACTGGGTACGCTTAACACTCGAATGGTGGTTGGACTCAACATGAGTAGTAGGATATGCTCCTGGCCCTAAGCACAGATGGGTAAGTGCAAATAAGCCCATCAAACCAAGAGTCCCTAGGTTGGGATTGGACGGAGTTCCTACCTAAATAGTTAAGGATCAGTTGATAAGCCTCCGCTTGGCCAATTCTTAATGAAATATGGATCTTGGACTTTAACCATATATTACCAATAAATTAATTAAAAATGGATTATTAATTAACATGGTTAAAATAATAAAGCCCTTTATTAATCACTCTACAAATTTTTCTGTGTAGATAATCATAACAAATGGTTGGTAATCCATATTTACTATGATCACTCCTCAAAAAGGAGAAACTATCTGGGCCTAATTTCCTAGACTAGGCTCGGCATCTAAGAATAGTGCTGAGACAAGAGTCTAAGGAATATGTGTTGGATAGGGCCTTTCTAGCTGTACTACCCTTAGGTCGAGGGGTTACTCATGCTCAAGTTGAGGAGTATGATTTACATAGGAGGATGATAGAGATGTGTCTTTCCTAATGTTGGGCACAATAGTTCTTAAGCTGCAAAAGCAGTTCATTGACCATCAAGCCTATGTGATCATGGATGATCTCAAAAGGATGTACCAAGATCAGGCCCGTCAAGAGAGGTTCTTGACAACTAAGGCATTGAACACTTGTAGTATGGCCGCTAGGACATCTGTGAGTACCCATGTGCTCAAGATGAAGGGCTATATTGATACATTGGCCCATCTCAGCATGCTGGTCCTACAGGAGTTAGCAATTAACTCTATCTTGGGATCCTTCCCAAAATCTTATGATCAGTTCATCATGAACTATCACATACAGGGCATGGATAAGACTATGGCTGAGCTGCATGGTATGCTCAAGCTTATTAAATAATATGTCAAAAAGACTCTACCGGTGTTACTAGTGAACCAGGGAAACACCCCTGCTGTGAAGGGAAATGGCAAGGCTAAAGCCAAAGCCAAGGCCAAAAAGGCTAGAGCTAAGAAGGCTAAGCAAAGGCCTAAACCCAAGGCCACTCCTGAGGGTGTCTGCTTAGAATGCAAGCAGAAGGGACACTGGATGAAGAACTTTCCGATGCTCGTGTGAGAGCAAGTGAAGAACTAGGAGAGTCCTTCAGGTAAATATGTCATAGACATTAACCTTACTATTTCTACATCTTGGGTGTTGGACACTGGATGTGGTTCTCACATTTATTGTAATGTGTAGGGACTAAGAAATAGGAGGTTATTGGGATCCAAAGATGTAGATCTTCGGGTTGAGAATGGCACTAAGGTTTGCTGCCATCGAGATTGGAGGCTTCTACTTCGAGATGTCCACTGGATTGTTATTGATTTTGAGAGATTGTTATTTTTGTACCTGCCATCTACAGGAATATTTTTTCAATTTTTTTCTTTTTTACTACTTGTTTTGGCTTTAATATTGGTTTTGGAAAAATTGATATTTTAAAAGACAGTATTATTTATGGAAGTGCTTTTCTAAATAATGGTTTATATGTCCTTGACTTAAATCAAAACAATCCAATCTATAACATAAACACTAAGAGGTTTAAGCCCAATGAACTTAATCCTGCTTACTTCTGGCACTGTTGTTTAGGCCACATAAATGAGAAGCACATATCTATACTTCACGAAAGTGGAGTGCTAGGGTCATTTGACTTGGAGTCTTATGACACATGCGAATCTTGTTTAAGAGGCAAAATGACAAAGGCACCTTTCAATAAGAAAGCTGAAAGGGCCACATGTTTATTGGAGCTAATACACCTAGACATGTGTGGGCCTACGAGCACTAGTTCTAGAAACAGTTTTCACTACTTTGTTACTTTCACAGATGACTTCAGCAGATATGACTATGTCTATCTGATGAAGCAGAAGTCTGAAACCCTTGATAGGTTCAAGGAGTATAAGAGTGAAGTAGAAAACCAACCGGGCAAAACTATAAAGGCACTTTGGTCTGACTAAGATGGCAAATATATGAGCCTAGAGTTTGAATCATTCTTGAGAGAGTATGGGATCATCTCACAGCTCCCTCCTCCTGGAACACCTTAGTGGAATGGAATGTTAGAAAGAAGGAATAGGACTTTGTTGGACATAGTCCAATCAATGATGACTCAAATGACTCTTCTAACACCCTTTTGGGAATATTTAAGACAACTGCATTGACACTTAACCATACACCAAGTAAGGCAGTTGAAAAGACACCATATGAATTATGGACAGGAAAGGAGCCCAATGTCTCTTTCATGAGGATCTGGGGTTGCGAGGCCCATGTCAAGAAATTGACAAGTGGCAAGCTAGACTCTAAAACCAAAAAGTTCCTATTTATGGGTTACCCCAAGGAAACAAAGGGATATTACTTCTACAACCCTGCTAAGAAAAAGGTGTTCATAGCATGAAAGGGTGTCTTTCTTGGAAAAGAGTTTATCTCCACGAAAGACAGTGAGAATGACATTGAACTTAGGGAAGTTCAAGATCCACAAGCACCTATATAGGATAGCTCATAGATCAAACCAGAATCTCAAGCAATTAAGGAATCTGAACCGATCACACAGGACCTTAGAAGATTTGGTAGGGTCCATAATCAACTCAAGAGATATGGGTTTCTCATGACCAATGATGGGAATCTTTTAGTCTTCGACTAAGAAGAACCCAACACCTACCAGGAGGCTATTAAAAGCTCACAGTTAGTTAACTGGCGCAAAGCCATGGAAGCTGAAATGCAACGATGTACGAAAACTAAGTTTGGAATTTGGTTTATCCACCTCCAGGTGCTAAGGTAATCGATTTTAAGTAGTGTTTCAAGTTAAAGGCCAACAACACCTTCAAAGGGCGATTGGTGGTGATGGGTTTTAGACAAGTCTAGGGAATTGACTATGATGAAACCTTCTCACTAGTCGCAATGCTTAAATCCATTAGGATACTACTTGCTATAGCGCATGGTACAATTATGAGATATAGCAGATAGATGTTATGATCGCTTTTCTAAATGGAAAGCTACTCGAGGATGTGTACATGATACAACCCAAGGGTTTTATCGATCCAATGTATCCTAACCAGGTAGGCAAGCTTCAAAGGTCCATTTATGGATTGAAGCAAGCTTCTTGGGGTTGGAACCTGAGATTCAATGAAAATATTAAGGAATATGGCTCCATACATAATCCACATGAGCCTTATGTGTACAAGATGGTTAGTGGGAGTGTATCTACATTCCTAGTCCTATACGTAGATGCCATCCTTCTCATTGGAAGTGACATACCAACACTACAAGGGGTTAAGCAGTGGTTGAGTAAGTGCTTCACAATGAAAGACTTAGGAGAAGATGAGATGATCTTAGGGATAGGTCCATTCGGCTTCTGGGCCTAAGTCAGGCCTCATACATAGACAAAGTTTTGAAAAGGTTTGGCATCAATAAGGCAGAGAAAGGCTTCTTGCTTATGCACCATGGACTCAAACAAAGTAGGAACAATGGTCCTAAGAAAAAGGAGGACTGGGAGAAGATGCAGAAAATCCCATATGCTTCGACTATAGGATCTATCATGTACTCCATGTTATGTACTAGACCCGATGTTGCTTTTGCACTGAGTATGACTAGCCAACACCAGTCAAATCCTGAGAATGATGGATGGCAGTTGAGGCAATCCTTAAATACCTTAACAGGACTAAGGATAGCTTCTTGGTGTATGGAGGTTAAGAAGAGCTATCATTGTTAAGGTACACTGATGCAAGCTTTAAGACTGATTAAGATGAACACCGGTCGCAGTCTGGTTATGTCTTCCTGTTGAGTACATTGTTGCATGTGAAGCTACAAAGGAAGCTAATCGGATGAAGATGTTTATCGTTGAGTCAGGAGCAGTTCCATCTATCTTATACCCAGTGAATGTCTTCTGTGACAACAACGGGGACATCACACAAGCTAAAGTGCCTTGATCACATAAGAAGTCTAGACACGTACTCGGGAAGTTTCACCTGTTGGGAATGCCTTAGTCCCAAGGCATTGGTCCTTGTATTTTATCATATATTTTATATCTTATAAATGAGACTTACGTATTATACATTCGTGTTAATAAATAAAGGAATTAATCTATTTATTATATTTACCTTCTGCAATATTATAAATAAAGTATCCAATGGACATATTAATATCCATGTTGACAAGTGTCATGCCCTTGGCAGTAAGACCATGGATAGGGAAAACGGTATTACCATAAAGTTATCTGTAGTTTGTTCTAGTCATGGGAATGAATGGAACCAAAGACTATCATAAGCTTGGTTGTATGGCAGCGTCTTACCGGCTATAGAACATGGAATGTCAACCAAGTTTATGGGTACATGAAAAAGGGCATGGTACTTGATAGATCCACCAAACAAGAAATCCACATTGTAAAGTATCACAAGTGATTCTTATGTAGTACTTATATGGATCCTTTGACCTGACCATATTATGGTCTTGCATGTGAATAGACATATTTTGGTGTACACCTAAAGGGCCTGTAACAGGGTGCTAAGTGTAGGTACGTTCGAATGTGCCATTGAGCACGGTAAGACTATGAATATGCAAAAGGGAATGTCACTCAATAAACCACAGAGAAGATATCACCACCCTCTTGATTGTGCAACCGATAGGAGTGTGGCCATAGCTAAACAAGTTGGAACTTATTTGTGAGCATCGGTTCATTTGAGATCAAGTTAATGTTGGGACACAAAAAAGGGTGACGACACCATGCCTCTGTGTTGGACACCGATACCAGTGACATGGGAAATATAAATTTAACTACAGGTCTAAGACTTCTATTAGATTATTGTCACCATCTTAATTGGGAGCTGTAATGGATTGCTAGAGCCCGCCTACTGTCTGTGGGTCTTGGGCCCACTGCCAGCATAAAGATGGGCCCTGAAAGTGGCGGGTTTTTCCAACCACTATAATGAGAATTCCTATATTACCTGTGGATCAGACGGACACGAATCGGACTTGAAAACGACCAGAATGTAGCCCGCAGTGTCTCAAACATTCTGAAAACCAAGCTATCCACGATCTGAAACCCCCAAGAAGGTCCCCCGAGTGATTTTTATGGTTTATTGTGAGCGTCAGACTTTTACAAATTTCGGCCTGGCTCTTGCTAGAGCCGCACGACTGTAGTTTTTTTAAACTATAGATTTGCGCCGTAGTCTAGAGTTGCAAGGCTCTAACATAGAGCCGTGCGGCTCTAGTGGGTTAAGCCAAGTTGCTCTCCAAAGCAGAGCAACTTGGTTGAACATAAAAGAATTGACCGAAATTTTGGGGAATTCGGGCGGCTCATTTATTGGTTGATATGATGATGAGTGAGAGAGGCATAAAAAGAAAAAAAAAAAAAGAAATCAAAAAGGAGGATTGATCTGAGGTAGAAGAAAATTACAATCTTGAAGAAAAAATTTTACAAAGAAAGAGAAAGGGAGAAGGAGACCGAGAGCAAGAAGGGGCACCAAGACCAAAAACTTGTGACCAAAATCAATACCAAAACATCAATAGGAAGTTCCTTAACCTTTGCACATTGATTCGGGATCATTTCGGATTGATTTCGGGTTGCTTTGGATTCATTTTGGTTTTCAGCCAGTTGAGCATTTAAGGCGAATTTCAAGTTTTCAATCCGCTTCTGGATGTTAAACACATCAAAACAACATCAAGGTAAACTTTGAGAGGCTTAAACTTGTGTGCATTACTTTTTCTTTGTATTTTTCGTATTCTTGCAACTTTCGGAAAACAGATTTTCCCGAATACAGCCGCATGGCTATGTTCTTCATGAACACAACTGTACAGCTATATTTCATATGAACAAAGCCACATGGCTTTGGTACCCAGAGGCGCGGCTGTGTCCCAAGGGGCAGAACCCCGAAACTGCCCCAATCAGTCGAAAATAGTCCGTTTTCCATTTTGTGCATTCTGTTGTGATCACTTTCAGCCCAAACACATCCGTATGTTGTAAAATTTTGGTTTTCGAATTTCTGTACGTACAAATATTAGGGTTTTCAGTGTTTTTTGGGTTTTATTTCTTGAATTTTGGGGTTGTTCGATCCGAATCAGATCCGTAGTCTAGCATCAGCGGACCCCCGAACCCTATAAAATCCTAGAAAAACATCAAAAACGAGCAAAACGGCATTTTCAAAAAACAAGAAAAGCATTTTTTTCGGGTTTTGGGAATTATAGCTGCACGACTATAATTACAGTCGTACGGCTGTAGTTTCCGTAATAAGGCAGAATCGCGAAAATGACTCGTACGGACGTCATTGCGCAATGCTGTCTTCGAATTGCAACTATTTTTTTGTTTGTTTACTGTATTTTAGACCCTAGATGGATGCCAGAATTAGGAAAACCCGCACGAATGAAACCCCGAGTTTCGGGATAACAGACCCACTAAACGGAAAACTTGCATGAAATCAAGCCAAATACTTTTCCAAAACTAATTTCGAGCATAAAACTTACAGGGCGTTTCAAAACCATTTTCCAGGTCTAACCGGTCTGACCGGTCGGATTGACCGGGTTACCCCCTAAAAGCATGCTCCCATTCCTAAAATCCCAATTCTGTCTAATCTGAGTCCTATTTGTGTTGTGATATAAACTGTGCTAACCGTCTGTTTTGCAGCTTTTAGTTTTCTTTATTTTCATTTTTGATGTAATTAATAGATTTTCGTGTATTTTAGGCGACTGTAATTTTTAGATATTCATGTATTCTAGGTGCTTATAAATGTGAGGATGAGAGCTTTTATTTTTATTCAATTAGGTTGTATAAGTGGCCTCTATTATTTTTATGTATTCTGAATGTATGATTTACTTTTCTGCAGTTTATTTTCTGTCATTTGCCTGAGCATCGGCTAATAAACACAAACAAAAATTGGGGTTAGAGAAAGATAATAAAACAAATTAAATATGGTAATATGAATTAAAAAGTGAAGGCAAGCTAGAGGTTAAGTAAGTCACTTGCTCGAACCCTAAATCTCTTGATTAGGTACGGTAGTCTACCCTCGGTAGGAATTTCCCGGATAAGCTGATCCGGGTGGCGATCTATCACTGATCTTGGAATGTAAGTTTCGAGGTCTTTAAGTTAAAAGTGAGAAAATGTTTTCTACAAAGGGGTTTTTCCAAATAAATCCATGATTTTCCTAACTCAAGATAAACAAAACCCGTTCTCCATATAAACCAAACCAAACGAAAACATTTTCCCCGGTTCGCTTCGCTGTGTCCCGCTCCCGCCTTTCTCCTGTTAAAAAGGTCATCCGCTCACAGTAGCGACTCTGCTAGGGAACAAAGATTTATTAAAAAGTTTTCATAAAACTTAAGGAACTTAGGCAACTACCAAAATAAAACCTCGCTTGCAGTCACTTTACCAAATTCATAAATACCATATTTGTTTGCACCTTGCATATCATGACATTTTCTTCTTCTCAATCCCTCCAACACACTGATCAACCCCGATTTACCTAAGAAGTTGGACAACCTCTACCACCAGGATTGGAGACACCTAACGGGGCAAACCACTCATAGCAACATATGACCTTAGATTGTGTTCTACGGTGAGGAGTGGATATTCGCTATAGGAACTTGTACGACCCTTGGTTTTGACTTTGACCCACATATAATGACTTAGCAACTTCCCCTAGGATTACCAAAACATAAATTCAAAATTGAACATTGAGCGTTCACCTTTGGTATCCCCCATTGACACCTAGGAAGAATGCAAGACGAATCGCAAGGAGAAATAAGGTCGAAAGGAAGTGCATATTGTTGCATGTGCTAACGTATGCTCCGTGGTGTTTTCTTTTTGACTTTTCACAAAGCACCAAACATGCATAAGCTTTCATGTGCTGTTCTAACCATGTCTTTATGCTACCATTTTTTGATCATCTACATATGTGTAACACTAATCACATCTTCGTGCAGCCACGACATTTTTATTTGCATGCCATTTACATCTCGCATGCAACATTTCCATGAAGCATACACGACATCATCCTATTTGTCATATGTCCTAACCATATTTTCGTGCACCCACTTTCATTTTCATGTGAAATACACATTCATGTCATTTCATCCCACCTAATAAAAGGATGTTCCGAGTGTGTTCCTGATGATCATTTCATTCCATAACATATCAGGTACCCCAAAATTACCCGTATTCCGCCCGGGCACCGGATTGCACTCGGCCATTTCACAAATACCATGTCATTCAATATAGACCACAATGGTCCTAGATTTATTTCCGTGTGGTAGTTCACACAATGTCATAATATGGCATCATACGCATTCATCATAAGTGTCCCAGCGACGTCAGAATCCTGTTTGCGCATTATGGTTCTCATCGGACCATTTCATGACATTCTGAAATCATTTGAGGTGCACCCCGAGTACCAGATTAGTACACATATAGGGGCATTCCATAACATTATCAAAATCATTCAAGGTGTTCCACAAACACCGAACCTCAGTCAGTGTCCGCGGTTACACGCGACTTTTCTGTAACACCATCTCATATCACATGCCATAAAAGTATCATGACTCTGTTTGTGGGACGGTCCCCATGTGACCATTTCATTTCATACCATTGACCTACAAAGTGTCGAAACTCTACCCACGAGACATTTTTGCATTATTTTGTATAGCATTGGGCACTCTGAGGACATCCCAAACAAAGGAAATTCAAACATGCAAAGATTATCCTCATTTCATTTCCATTCATGAAGCATCATCCAAGCATCATTCTCTAAGACACCGCATCATTCATTTACCATCCCTAACTCTCCACTTATGATGTAGAACCATACACACGTGAGACTAGAAAAGACCAAAGCTCCATAAAGACAGTTCATAGAGTAAGCTAGATCGACCAAGGACAAGGTCTCAGACTTTGAGGGCTGTTGGGGAATAGAGAACAATAGAAACTGTTAGTGATTCTGATTCCAAAGAGGAAATGGAAATGGCTAATCAAACACCAAGTCTTGCTGATGCTTTGAAGGATTTCCTGAGATCTCAGGATTTCCGTGACATGCTGAAGGAAGAGATGCAGGCTATTGTAAGAGAGAGCAAGGAAATAGGGACCAGTAGGCCTGGAGAGGAAAAGCCGGATGAGTCTTCTCAGTACGAAGCTGATGTATCAGTCAGTGTAGAAAAGCTACAAGAGATTGAGGCAGCTATGGAAAGGAAAATACAGGCTAAGTACTCAAAGTTGGATGAAGTGGTGGCTGAACTGAAGATAGGGGCGAACATCAGCCTGGGCTCCAAGAGAACAGTGAATGTAGATGCAATGATCAACAAGGGCATTGAGACCTTCCCTATTGGGTTTCAAGTGCTGAAGGTTCCTTCTTATAAGGGGATTGGTTCATCGGAGGCTCACGTGAACCTTGATGCACGGGTTTTGCTGACGACGGGTGCTAACAAATAGCAACTAATCAACTTTTTCCCAACCACACTCGAGGGGGGTGCACTAGGCTGGTATAACTCTTTATCTGAAGAGATACAATCAGACTAGGAAGCCTTGTCAGCAGCTTTCATCAGATACTAAAGCTTTAACACTAAAATCCAGGTAAAGCTGTATGACTTGGAAAGGGTTAAGCAGAAGCCAAACGAGCCCTTTGATGAATATTATCAAAGGTGGATGAAAAAGATGATTCTGCTGAAAAACCACCCTGACAAGGATGAATTGATTCAGAAGTTGATGGATGGTAGTAGGGACATTTTCTGAAACAACATGAAATTCCACTCTTTCAGTGAGCTCAAAAAAGTATATAGCATGGCCATGAAAATTGAGAGGGATGAAGAGGAAAAGGCAGTCAGCAACAAGGGCAACAGAGGCTCTGGCTACAGTTCTGAGTATCAGTCAACTACTGTAGCTAGGTCAAACAATGGGTCAGGTTCTGGTTCTATAAGTAAAAGCGGGCATCTTTCAGAGAACAAGCAAGTAGGGGTTGCTGTTGTGTCTCAACAGCGAGGAAACCTGCGCAGAAATTCAGAAGGCTAGGGTATATCTCCATGGGCTTTTTCCTTAGCTAAGATCTTTACCAAGTGCAGGAATGGCAGTCTGTTAAGCTCTCTCAGGCCTTTCGAGAAGTCCATAGAGGAGGACAAAGATAATTTTTATACCTACCATGTCATGGTGGGACATAGAACCAACAATTGTCACAGGCTGAAGGATGCCATACAGAAGTTGATCGACAAAGGGAAGTTACAGGAGCCTGCCAAGCCCAGTACTAAGACAAACCCTTTGCTAGCTGTAAGCAACGGGTTTTCCCGACCTCTATGATGAGAATTCTTGTGTTACCTGTCGAACAAACGGTCTCGAACCGGACTTCAAAACGATGGAATGTTGCCTGGAGTTCCTCAAACATCCTGAAAACCAAGCTATCCGTGATTCAAATCCCCAAAAAGATCTTCTGAGTGATTTCTAGGGTTTAGGGTGTGCGTCGAATTTTTGAAATTTTGCCCCGGTTCTAGTTTTCAAACTAGAGCCGTACGGCTCTAGTGGGCAAGACAAGTTGCCCTGCAAAGTAGGGTACCTTGTCTCGCCAGGATGTGGGCAAAATCAGAAAGTCAGGCGGCCATTTAATGCTTGAGATGATATGTGAGAGGAGAGTATAAAAGGAAAAAACAAATCAGAGAAAAAAAAAGGCTTCTCAATCTTAAAGAAAAGAAAAAGATACATAGAGAAAGAGGAAGAAAAGAAAAAGAAGAGAGACCGAGACTAAGCAATAGGAGGGAAACCAAAAACACAGGGGTTAAGACTTAAAATCAATCCTTAAACATTAAACACAAGTTACTGAACCTTTGCTCATTGGTTGGAAACCATTTTGGATTCATTTCGGCTCGTTTGGATTGTTACGGTTCTTTGGCCGGTTGAGTTCTTAGGATATATTTCAAGCTTTCAATCTATTCTTTGATGTTCAAGGCATTCAAACAACAACAAGGTAAACTCTGAGAGGCCTTAAACCTATTTGCATTGTCTTTTTCTGTGTGTTTTTTTTTTGTTTTTGCAACTTTCAGAGTCGGATTGCCCGAATAGAGCCTTACGGCTATGTTCATGATGAACAGAGCCGGTCGGCTATGTTCTTGATGAACAGAGCCGGCCGGCTTTGTTCTTTGGGGACAGATTCCTGGTTTGTCCCGATCGGCTGAAAACAGTCTGTTTTCCATTTTATGCATTCTGTTGTGATTATTTTTGGCCCAAATCCATCTGTATGTCATAAAATTTTGGTTTTTGGATTTCTATACGTATGGATATTAGGGTTTTTGGTTTTCTCGGGGTTTTATTTTCTGAGTTTTGGGGTTATTTTAACCAAATCGGATCCATAGTCCAGCATTAGCTGACCCTCGAATCCTATAAATCCCCAAAACATATTGAAAACGAATAAAACAGTATTTTCCACAATTGTTTTTGGTGCTTTTATCACATTTTGGTAGATGGATTGTGTATTTAGGAACCCGCACGAACGAAACCCTGGATTCCGGGATAATAAACCCACAAAAATGGAAATTTGTATGTAATCGAGCCAAATGTTTTCCAAAAAATTATTTTCCAGCACAAAAATTACAGGCCGTTTCAAAACCGTTTTCCAACTCTAACCGGTCTGACCGGTTGGATCGACCCGGTTACCCCCTAAATGCATGCCCCCATTTCCTAAATTCCCAATTTTGTCCTGATTTGAGTTCTATCTTTGTGTGCAATATAAATTGTGCTAACCAATTTGTTTTGCAACATTTATTTTTATTTTTATCATTTTTATTGTAATTAATAGATTATTATGGTGCAAATTAGGTAGTTGTAATCTTTTAGATCCTCGTGTACTTAGGCGATTGTAAAGTGAGGACGAGAGTTTCCTTTTTATTCAATTGGGTTGTATAATCGGCCTCTACCATTTTTTGTATATTTTGGATGTATGCTTTATTTTTCTGCAATTTATTTTCTGCATTTTGCTTTAGCGTTGGCTGAATTAAAACAAATATAAATTGGGATAGAGTAAGATAATAAAGCGAATTAAATATGGTAATATAAATTGTAAAGTGAAAGCAAGCTAGAGGTTAAGTAAGTCATTTGCCTGAACCCCAAATCTCTGGATTAGGTACGGTAGTCTACCCTTGGTAGGGAGCTGTACCGAAATTCCCAGATGAGCTGATCCGGGTGGCAACTCTGTCACTGATCTCGGGATGTAAGTTTCAAGGTCTTTAAGTTAAAACGGGAAAATGTTTTCTTTAAAAGGGTTTTCAAATGAAATCCGTGATTTTCCTAACTCAAGATAAACAAAACCCCTTTTTTCAAAATGGAAATGAACGAAAACATTTTCCCCGGTTCACTTCATAGCGTCCCGGTTTTCTCTTTTCGAAAAAGGTCATCCGCTCACAGTGGTGACTCTGTTGTGGATATGTCGTTTCTTAAAAAGTTTTCACAAAAACTTAAGGAACTTAGGCAACTACAAAAATAAAACCTCGCTTGCAGTCACTTCACTTGTTCATATTACCATATTTATTTGCACCTTGCATATCATGACATTTTCTTCTTCTCAATCCCTCCAACACACTGATCAACCTTGGTTTACCCAAGAAGGTGGACTACCTCTTCCTCCAGGATTGGAGACACCTGACGGGGTAAACTACTCATAGCACCGTATGACCTTACATCGTGTTCTACGGTGGGGAAGTGTATCTTCACTATGGGAACCTGTACGACCCTTGGTTTTGATTTTGGCCCACATGTAGTGGCTTAGCAACTTCCTCTAGGGTTACCAAAACTAAAATTCAAAATGAACATTGAGCATGCACCTTTGGTATCCCCCATTGATGCCAAAGAGACCCAACACCTAGAAAGAATGCGAGACCAATCGAAAGGAGAAATAAGGTCGGAAGGGAGTGCATATTTTTACGTGTGCTAATGTTTGTTCTGTGGTGTTTTCTATTTGACTTTTCACGAAGCATCAAGCATGCATGGCTTTCGCATGCCATTCTAACCACATCTTTATACAGCCATTTTTCAAACATCGACATATGTGTGACACTAATCACATTTTCGTGCAGCCATGATATTTTATTCGTATGCCATTTACATCTCACGTGCAGCATTTCCACAAAGCATACATGAAATCATTCCATGTGTCATGCATTTTTAACCACATTTTCGTGTAGCCACTTGCATTTTTGCATGACATGCACATCCATATCATTTCATCTCACCTAATAAAGGATGTTCTAAGTGTGTCCCTTCATGATCATTTCATTCTATAACATATCGGGTACACCAAAACTACCCGTGTTTCGCACGTGCATCGGATTGCACTCAGACATTTTACAAATATCATATCATTCAATAGAAGACCACGATGGTCCTAGATTTATTTCCATGTGGTAGTCCACAGGATGTCATCACATGACATCATATGCATTCATCATAGGTGTCCCGGTGATGTCGAAATCCCGTTTGCGCATTATGGTTCACATCGAAACATTCCATGACATTGTAAGATCATTCGAGGTGCTCCCTAAGTAAAGGATTAGTACACACATAGGGGCATTCCATAACATTATCAAATCATGCAAGGTGTTCCACAAACGCCGAACCCCTGTCCGTGTCTCGAGTTACATGTGACTTTCCTGCAACATCATTTCATATCACATTGCTTCAAAAGCATCAGAACTCTATCTATGGGATGGTCCCCATATGACCATTTCATTGACCTACAATGCATTGGAACCCTGCCATGTGTCGGCACACACATGGCCATCTCACTACAAATCATTAGGTGCCCGAAAGGCACCGAACCTCTGTCCGTGCGGTGGCTCCCACGAGACATTTTTGCATAGCATTGGCAACTCTTAGGACATCCCAAATAAAAGAAACTCAAAGATGCAAAGATCATCCTCATATCCTTTTCCATTCATGAAGCATCATCCAAGTATCATTCTCCATGACATCATGTCATTCATCTACCATCCCTAATTCTCCACTTATGATGTAGGACTATACACACGTGAGACCAGGAAATACCAAAGCTCCGTATAAACAGTACACAGAGTAAGTTGGATTGACCAAGGATAAGGTCACAGGCTTAGAGGGCTGTTGGGGAATAGAGAGCAGTAGAAACAAGCAGTGATTCTGATTCTGGAGAGGAAGTGGAGATGGCAAATCAAACACCAAGTCTTGCTAATGACCTGAAGGATTTCCTTATATCCTAGGATTTTCTATGACATGCTGAAAGAAGAGATGCGGGCTGTTGTAAGAGAAGCTAGGGAAATCGGGACCAGTAGACCTGGGAAGGAAAAGGTAGACGCATCCTCTCAGTATGGGGCTGATATCTCAGCCAGTGTGGAGAAGCTGCAAGAGATGGAAGTAGCCATGGAAAAGAAAATGAAGGCCAAGTACTCTAAACTTGATGAAGTAGTCGCAGAGCTGAAGAAAGGGGCCAACATCAGTCTGGGCTCTAAGAGAGGGGTGAATGTAGATGCAATGATTAATAAAGGCATTGAGACCTTCCTTATTGGGTTTCAAGTGCCGGAGATTCCTTCTTATAAGGGGATCGACTCCCCAGAAGCTCATGTGAATCTGTATACCCGGATATTGCTAACAGCGGGCGCCACTAAACTGCAGCTGGTTAACTTCTTCCCGACCACACTGGAAGGGGGAGGCCTGAATTGGTACAACTCTCTGGCAGAGGATGTGCAATCTAACTAGGAAGCCTTATCAGTGGCTTTCATCAAATACTACAGCTCAACACTAAGATCCAGGTGAAGCTGTATGATTTGGAGAGGGTTAAGCAGAAACCCAATGAATCCTTTGATGCTTACTATCAGAGGTGGATGAACAAAATGATCCTGTTGAAGAACCGCCCTGACGAGGATGAGTTGATCCAAAAGTTGATTGATGGTAGTCAGGACATTTTCAGGAACAACATGAAATTCCACTCTTTCAGTGAGCTTGGCGAAGTATATAGCATGGCTATGAAAATTGAGAGAGATGAGGAAGAAAAGGCAGTGAACCAAAGGGGCGGCAAAGGTTCTGGGTACAGTTCTGGCTACCGGTCGACTACCACGACTGGGTCTGGCTCTGCAAGTAAAAGTGGACAGTTTTCAAAGACCAAGCCAGCAGGGGTTGCCGTTGTGTCTCAGTAGTAGGGAAACCAAGGTAGAAATTCAGAAGGCCAGGGTATATCTCCATGGGCTTTCTCCTTGGCTAAGATCTTTGCCAAGTGCAGGAATGGCAGTCTGTTAAGCTCTCTCAGGCCTTTTGAGAAACTAGTAGAGGAAGACAAGGACAATTTATGTACCTACCATGTCATGCTAGGACATAGAACCAACAACTGTCACAGGTTGAAGGATGCCATACAGAAGTTGATCGACGAAGGGAAGTTGCAGGAGGCTGCCAAGCCCAGTACCAAGACTAACCCTTTGCCAGCATTTGAAAGGTAGGTTAATATGGTGCAGTCAAGCCTGCCAGACAACTTCATTTTTACACAAGTCCTACAGGCAAATCCCACCGTACAGTTTATGGCAGTTAGTGGAGCTGGGGCAAAGTCTGATTATGAGAAGTTGACAGAGCAGAAGGAAGTGAAGCCTGTGAGTCTAGATTATCTGGATTCAGAAGATGAATATAAAGACTATGGCAGTGGTGAGATGGTCAAACCACCAGTCGTGGAGACAAAAGTTTCTGAAGTCCAGAATGTGATGAGGAGCGGTAGAATCTACCAGCCAGCGGTTCAACAGAATGATAAGGCTCCAGTGACCGGGTCGAGTAGTATGTCGGCACCTAAGGAGGTGGAAAGGGAAGATCTGGTTACCTCCCAATTGAAAAAGATTCCAGCACAGGCTAGTCTATGGCATTTGTTGCTAACTTCCAAGGAACACAGGGCAGCACTGGTCAAAAAGCTGTCTGACATCGAAGTTTCTCCACTGGCATCTCCGGAGGCCATGTGTTGCTTACTGGACAAGATTCATGTCGGGTCCCCTGACATTGTATTTTCTGAAAAAAGACCTGCCACACGGAGGAAGGGCTCATAATAAAGTCCTTTATATCACGGTTAACATTATGGATCGAGTCATGCCATGCGTGATGGTAGATGACGGGTCTGCCTTAAACATATGTCCATTGAAAATGTTGCCATTTTTGGGTCTGAGAAAAGACAGTTTGAAAATGTCCTCCACTGTGATTAGGGCTTATGATGATTCGAAGAGGACTGTGATTGGGACTTTTGAGACTGAAGTAGAAGTGGGACCGGTCAAGTCAATGATCGTCTTCACTATGATTGACATTCCGGTCACATTCTCCTTACTGTTAGGCATGTCCTGGTTTCATCCGTTGGGGGGTGTCCCTTCGACCTTGCACCAGAAGATCAAGTTTTCAGTCGGCAGTGAGGTTGTGACAGCCGAGGCAAATTCTCAGTCCGTGATTGCTGCTGTTAGTGAGGAGACCATACCATTCGGCCATTTCCAAGTCGCCATGGTCAGCGATGAGGAGACCACGGACGCTCCAATGGTCATCTACGAGAACTATATGTTGGAAATGCCCTAGTCCCGAGGCATTGGTCCTTGCTTTTGTATGATACATTTGAACATTAATATGAACTTTATATATTATAAAATTTGTGTCAAGAGATAAAGGCATTAATCTATTTATTATATGTATTGTGCTATATTTTAAATAAGAGTCTCCAATGGGCATATCCATATCCATGTTGTCAAGTGTCATGCACTTGGCAGTAAGACTATGGATAGGGAAAATGATATGGCCATAAAGTCATCCGTAGTCTGTTCCAATCATGGGAATGAATGGAACTAAAGACTATCATTAGCCTGGTTGTATGGCGGTGTCTTACCGGTCATAGAACATGGAATGTCAACCAGGTTAATGGGTACATGTATAAAGGGCATGGTACTGGATCGATCCACTTAACAGGAATCTACATGGTATAGTATCACAAATGATTCTCACGTAGTACTTGTATAAGTCCTTTGACCGGACCATATGATGGTGCTGCATGTGAAGTGGCACACTTTAGTGTACGCCTAATGGGCCTGTAAAAGGGTGCCAAGTATGGGTACGTTCGGGTATGTTAGTGAACATGGCAGTGCTATGGATATGCAGAAGGGAATGTCACTCAGTGATTCACTGAGACGATATCACTGGCCTCTTGAAGAATGCTACTGATAAGTGTGTGGCCGCACCCAAAAAAGATTGGATGCTGTTTGTGAGCATCATTTCATTCGGTATCAAGTAAATGTCCAGACACAAAGAGGGTGATACTTCCATGCCTCTATGTTGGACACCGATATCAGTCACATGGGATTTATAAGTTCAAACGATAGGGTTATGTTTTCAGTTAGACTGCTTACTCCTTCTTAATTGGGGGCTGCAGTGGCTTGCTAGAGCCCGCCTATAGTCTGTGGTCCTTGGCCCACTGCCAACATAAACACGGGCCCATTGGATCGTACCCATTGAATGTCTGGACTTTAACTAGTCGGATTAAGTGTGTACTTGGAGTATACACGTTTGAAGAGAGAGAGAGATTCATTAATTATATCATAGATCAATTAGATTGATCAAAATAATATAATTAATCTCCATTTCGGCATTCTCTTAATTAATTCAATGAATTAATTTGTGAGATTATTTCCTAGGTGAAAATATTTATTACATGTATAGGTTTACATGTATTTCATTTTATGTATGTCTAATTTAATCCATTGATTAAATTAATAGGTCAAATGAATTTTAATTTAAATGTATGTAATATAGTATGGTATAATATATAAGCATACATGGTATATTAAAGTTGCATTTGAAATTAATTAAATCAAAGGATGTAAAATTGGGCTTAGTCGTAAAATGAAATTGCCCACATAAAGTGGGATTTCTTGGCCGAAATTAGGGGCTGATTTTTGGATTCATGGTGAGTCATTGTTGATGAGAATGGCGACTCATTGTTGGACAAAAGAGGATGATGAGAAGTGGTGAGTCATAAGTGAGGAATCATGGCTTTTGACTCTTGACATAGGGATGGCAAAGTTAGACTTTGCTTCTCCATTTTACTCATCCTTTTGGCAGAAAATATGATGGGATATTGGGACAAAAGTGATGGTGAATCATGCCATTAAAAGGTGGTAAAGTGGTGGGTCATGTGGTTGAATTTGGCAAGCAAAGTTGGACTTTGTTTTTTCTTTTCCACTTATCCATCTTTTGGCCGCCCATTTCCTTATAGATTTGGGATAACATGTTTTGCCCACTTTTGGAATTCATTCTTTGGGAGAATGAGTTTTGCCTACTTTAGGAATGAATTTCTTAAGGAAAGAAATTGGTGCCCATTTTAAGGATAGATTTCTTTTGGAAAGAAATTGAGAGCCCTAAGTTAGGGTGATGGTATTTTTCTTTCAGAAAGAAAAACTACAGCCATCTATTCCTATTGTGAGCAGCCCCTCTCTCCCTCTCTTTAAATCATCCAAGTCGCTAGCACGGGTTTTGGTCCGAGAGCCGTTCGTGTACGCATCGGTGGAGGAAATCTACACTTGATTTCTGTAGTCCGCATCTGTCTCTTAGAGACACTTTGTGGTAAGTTTTCAAACTTTCTCTTTATGCTTTAAGTTTTTGATTTCCACATCTTAAGCTCCTGGGACCGGATTCCAAGAAATCGACGCGTATTTCTCCTTTTGTTGGTCGGTTTCCCATGACGAATCCCATCAGTGGTATCAGAGTGGGCTTTTGATCCGTGGAAATCTTTAACTTGGCGGATCCCGTGTTTTAAAATTGGAGATTTTTGTGGACGGGATTCTTTTGGTTTCAGGTTTGTGATTTTGCCCGTTGAATTTTGCAAATGGAAAATCATGTTGCATATGGTGTATGCTAGGTTTTATTTTCTATTTGTGATTTTCTTGTTTATGGAATTTTACTTTGCATATTTGTTTTATGCTATATTTAATTTTCCATTGTTGAAATTTTATTTCTTGGTGATTTAATTTCATGTTGTTTTTACTTATTCAAAAAAATCACAGACCGTTTCGGGTCGCAACGGGAGCAGCAGCCGATGCCTGAGGCGCTGGACGCCACAGGCAGCAGCTGCTGCTGGCTGCCCCGCACGGCGGGTCTAGCCCAAATTTAGATTTGGCGGGATTTTTTTTGGGTCGGGCTAGATTTTAAAATTTTAATTAATTTTAAAATTATGGGTATTTAAATTTTGGTAATTTTTATGCGCGTGGGGTTTTAAAATTTTAATTGGTTTTAAAATTTTAATTGGTTTTAAAATTGTGCGTGTTTAAATTTTGGAAATTTTATGCGCATGTTCTATGAATGAAATTTATTTTTTGTTCTTACGATATTAATTTTGGAAAAATTGATACGATTAATTGAAATTGGTTCGGGTTTTCTTGGCACAATTACTTGGACAGCTAATTTTGGAATTCATGGTTTCCTAATTGTATTGGGAGCAATTTTGCCTGGGTTGGAGGCCCAAAGCCCGCCCGGGTTTAGAACCATGATCGGCGAAAATTTGGCGATTTCAAAATAATGGCTGTGGACATAATTGAAATGGGATTAATTCATGCATTTAACATGTTTATAAATTGTATGTATTGGATACGTGTATGTATGATTAAATGCTTGAATGGATGTTTTGGACCTTATTTATTTGGGTTGTAATATTCTTTTGGTATATACGGCCTGCGTGCCGTTTTCTTTTTTTATGTAATTTTATTTTATTTGTTTATTATGATATTATGTAAAGAAGAAGCTGATTGGATTGGCATGCTAGAAAGATGCGGAAGTGGCCCACCTGATGCTGTTCTAGTATAGGTTTACTAGAATGATATTAGGATGTAAATTTTGGCCTATAGCATTTCATTTTATTTACTTATGCTTTATTTATTCACATGTGAGAATGTATGATCCAACCCTTTTTCACCTGCCTATGCATCTAAGCCGTTATTAAATGAATCTAATAACCAAAAGGTAATTACTAAGTCTCTTAAAAGTGCTTCCCTCATTCAAAACCTTCTTGAAGTGGGGATGGGCCAGTTGTAGACCAGCCGTCGCTAGATGCGCTGGAGCATCGTCATTTTGTATTGGGTTGGAGTATTGGTTACTCTGACACTTGGATGGAGGTTTGGACTTAGCGTGGGCAGTAGGATGTTCCTGGCCCTAAGCACAGATGGATAAGTGCCAACAGACCCATCAAACCGAGAGTCCCTATGTTGGGATTGGACGGCGTTCCTACCTAAAAATTGGGGTATACTTGTTCCAGGCCCTCGTCTGGCTATATCTTGATATAATGTGGATCTCGGCCCATGAGCCCAACAACTTGAGTTAATTAATAACACGATTCATTATTAATTATAATATGGGAAGAACAAGTTAAGTCCTTTATTAACACTCGTAAATTTTTCTGTGTAGAAACCAATGGCTACGTATGATACTTTATCACTGTGATCTTTCTTGGAATGGGACAAGCTTTCTGGCCCTAACTTTTGGGACTGGTCTATGAACTTAAGGAAAGTTCTAAGACAAGAGTCTAAAGAGTATGTGCTCGAAAAGCCTGTACCGGCTGTGCCAACGGGAAGTAATCCACCGGCTGCCTAGCTGGAGGAATACTTGGCACATGTAAAAGATAACCGGGACGTGACATGCCTGATGTTGGCCAGTATGGTTCCTAAATTGTAAAAGCAGTTCATGGATCATCAAGCCTTTGCTATCATGACAACTCTTAACGAGATGTTTTATGAGCAAGCTTATCAGGAAAGGTACCTGATCAAAAAGGCATTCCGCAGCTGTAAGATAGGGGCTGGGACATCTGTGAGTGCACATGTGCTTAAGATAAAGGGCTATCTAGATAATTTAGCCCATCTCAAAATGCCTATCTCACGGGGGCTAGCGGTTAGCACGATCCTAGCTTTTTTACCAGATTCGTACGATCAATTCATCCTAAACTTTTACAAGCAAGGGATGGACTGTACTGTTAGTGAGTTGCATTGGATGCTTCAGCTCGCTGAACTATCGATCAAGAAGATTCCACCGGTACTTGAGGTTAACAAGGGGAAACTACCTCTTGTTAAAGGCAAGGCAAATGCCAAGGCTAAGGCTAAGGAAGCCGAGGCTAAAAAGGCTAAAGCCGAGCCCAAGGCCCGTTCCAAGGATGTCTGCTTTGGTTGTGAGCAGACAGGACATTAGAAAAGATCGTGTCCCAAGATTTTGGGAGAGAAAAGGAAGACGCAGGGTGTGTCTTCATCAGGTATATATGTCATAGACATTAACCTCTGTTTCAACATCTTATGTATTGGATATTAGATGTGGTTCTCAGATTTGTTGTAATGTGCAGGGACTTAAGAACTGGAGATCACTGGGATCGGGACAAATGGACTTGCGGGTCAGAAATGGAGCAAAGGTTGCTGCCATAGAGATCAGAGGGACTAGCTTATGATGCCTAGTAGATTAGTTTTGTTACTGAAACTATGTTATTTTGTACCTGTTATGTACAGGAATATTATTTCTGTTTCAGTTTTGGATATTTCTGGATGTACATTTACTATTGGTAATAGTCAAAAGAGTTTATCTAGAAAAGAATTATTTTATGGAGTAGCTCTATTAAATAATGTCTTTTATATCCTAGATCTAAATGAAACTAATCATGTCTATAATATACATACGGAAAGGGTTAAGCCTAACAAACTTAATCCGGTTTACCTTTAGCATTGTCGTTTAGGCCACATAAACAAAAAGCGCATAGCTAGGCTTCACATAGCTTGAATCCTAGGATCATTTGACATGGAGTCATTTGGTATATGCGAGTCTCATTTACAAGGTAAAATGACTAAAGAACCTTTTAGCAAGGAGGCTAAAAGGGTCGCTAGCTTATTGGACCTAATGCATTGAGATGTATATGGACCGACAAGCATAGCAACCAGGGGTGAACATCTATACTTCGTATCCTTCACAGATGATTTCATTAGAAATGGCTATGCCTATGTAATGAAATATAAGTCTAAGACCCTTGATAGGTTTAAGGGATTGAGGAACGAAGTACAGAACCAACTAGGCAGAAATATCAAAGCCTTTCGGTTGGACCGAGGTGGTGAGCATATAAGCCTATAGTTTGACTCATTTTGAGAGAGCATGGAATAGTTCCATAGCTCACTCCTCCAGGAACACCACAATGGAATGGGGTGTCCGAACGGAGGAATAGGACCCTGTTGGACATGGTCCGCTCAAACGATGAGTCATGCCTCTCTCCCAATAAGTTTTTTTTTAATGGATACGCTCTTAAGACAATGGCTCTCAATTTCAATTATACTTCGACTAAGGCTTTGGAAAAGACCCCATTTGGAATATGGATGGGCAGGGTGCCCAATGTGTCTTTCCAATGGATTTGTGGTTGTTATGCATAAGTCAAGAAATTGACTGTAAGCAAAACTAGAACCCAAAACCGACTAATGCCTGTTTATGAGCTACCCTAGGGAAACCAAAGGGTATTACTTCTACAACCTCGCTGAGAACAAGTTCATGGCTCGAAAGGGGGTCCTTCTTGAAAAGGGGTTTCTTTCCAAGAAAGACAGTGGGAGCGATGTTGAACTCAGGGAAGTTTAAAGCTTAGAAACTCCTGAAAAGGACAACTCGGAGACCAGGGTGAAGCTTCCAAAGGTGGAAGCACCAGCCAAGGTCACACAAGGACTTAAAAGGTCTGGTAGGGATCATCAGGAACATGAGAAACATCATTTTTTTGTTTCTAATGATTACGCTCCGATGAAGAGGAGCTCAAAACCTACCAGTAGGCTATAGCTAGCCCATTATCTGCCATGGTCGCAGATATGCAATCTATGTACGATAATCAGGTTTGGAACTTGGTTGATCCACCTCTGGGTGCTAAGGTAATAGGTTGCAAGTGGTGCTATAAGCTATAGGCTGACAATACCTTTAAGGGTGTGTATAAGAGGTTTAGTGGGAGCATAGTAACTTTCCTAGTATTATATATGGATGGCATCCTTCTGATTGGAAGCGACATAACACTACAAGGGAATTGTAATGGTTGAGTACGTGCTTTGCAATGAAGGACTTAGGTGAAGCTAAGACGATCCTAGGGATCAGGATCTACAGGGATAGATCCAATCGGCTTCCAGGCCTAAGTCAGGCCAAGTACAAAGACATAGTTCTGAAAAGATTCAGCATGGACCAGGCTAAGAAAGGTTTCTTGCCAATGGGTCATGAGCTGAAACTTATCAAGAAGAACTCTCCTAAGATAAGGCAGGACAGGGAGAACATGAAATGGTTCTATATGCTTCGGCTATAGGATCAATCATGTACTCCATGCTATGTATGAGACCTGATGTCGCCTTGGCACTAAGTATGATGAGCTGGATCCCGAGTGGATCACTGGTAGGCTGTCAAAGTAATCCTGAAGTACCTTAACCAGACTTAGGATAGCTTCTTAGTGCATGAAGGTCAGAAAGAGCTGTCAGTTAATAGGTACACTGATGCAAGCTTCCAGATCGGTCAGGATTAATACTGGTCGCAGTTAAGGTATGTATTCATGCTAAATGGTGGTGCTGTTGGAGAGACTCCAAGTAATAGACCATCGCAGTTTCTATCACAGGAACTGAGTATATTGTAACGTGTGACACAGCTAGGGAAGCTGTGTGGATAAAGAATTTCATCACGGAACTGGGGATAGTATCTACTATCCGGGAACTAGTTGAAATCTTTTGCGACAACGTTGGGGTTGTTGCATAAGCTAAGTCACACATACACACGAAGCACAAACTCAGGGAGTTTCACCTATTATGAGAAATCGCTGAGGGGGTGACATCTCATTACAAAGAGTGGACACCAAAGACAATGTCGTAGATCTTTTGACCAATGCACTTGGCTATGCCTATGCATAAAGGTTACTCTAGATCTATAGGGATTAGAACCATGCCTAGTAGGTACTAGTGCAAGTGGGAGATTGTTGGAAATGCCCTAGTCCCGAGGCATTGGTCCTTGCTTTTGTATGATACATTTGAACATTAATATGAACTTTATGTATTATACAATTTGTGTTAAGAGATAAAGGCATTAATCTATTTATTATATGTCTTGTGCTATATTTTAAATAAGAGTATCCAATGGGCATATCCATATCCATGTTGTCAAGTGTCATGCACTTGGCAGTAAGACTATGGATAGGGAAAACGATATGGCCATAAAGTCATCCGTAGTCTGCTCCAATCATGGGAATGAATGGAACTAAAGACTATCATTAGCCTAGTTGTATAGCGGTGTCTTACCAGTCATAGAACATGGAATGTCAACCAGGTTAATGGGTACATGTATAAAGGGCATGGTACTGGATCGATCCACTTAACAGGAATCTACATGGTATAGTATCACAAATGATTCTCGCATAGTACTTGTATAAGTCCTTTGACCAGACCATGTGACGGTGCTGCATGTGAAGTGGCACACTTTGGTGTACACCTAACAGGCCTGTTAAAGGGTGCCAAGTATGGGTACGTTCGGGTGTGTTAGTGAACATGGTAGTGCTATGGATATGCAGAAGGGAATGTCACTCAGTGATTAACTAGACGATATCACTGGCCTCTTGAAGAATGCTACTGATAATTGTGCGGCCGCACCCAAACAAGATTGGATCTTGTTTGTGAGCATCAGTTCATTCGGGATAAAGTAAATGTCCAGACACAAAGAGGGTGATACTTCCATGCCTCTGTGTTGGACATAGATATCAGCGACATGGGATTATAAGTTCAAACTACAGGGTTATGTTTTCCGTTAGACTGCTTACTCCGTCTTAATTGGGGGCTGCAGTGGCTTGCTAGAGCCCGCAGCAGTCGGTGGTCCTTGGCCCACTGCCAACATAAAGACGGGCCCATTGGATCGTACACATTAAACGTCTGGACTTTAAATAGTCGGATTAAGTGTGTACTTGGAGTATACACGTTTGAAGACAGAGAGATTTATTAATTATATTAAAGATCAATTAGATTGATCAAATAATTCAATGAATTAATTTGTGAGATTATTTCCTAGGTGGAAATATTTATTACATGTATAGGTTTGCATGTATTTCATTTTATGTATGTCTAATTTAATCCATTGATTAAATTAATAGGTCAAATGAATTTTAATTTAAATTTATGTAATATATTATGGTATAATATATAAGCATACATGGTATATTAAAGTTGCATTTGAAATTAATTAAATCAAAGGATGTAAAATTGGGCTTAGTCGTAAAATGAAATTGCCCACATAAAGTGGGATTTCTTGGCCGAAATTAGGGGCTGATTTTTGGATTCATGGTGAGTCATTGTTGATGAGAATGGCGACTCATTGTTGGACAAAAGAGGATGATGAGAAGTGGTGAGTCATAAGTGAGGAATCATGGCTTTTGACTTTTGACTAAGGGATGGCAAAGTTGGACTTTGCTTCTCCATTTTACTCATCCTTTTAGTCGAAAATATGGTGGGATATTGGGACAAAAGTGATGGTGAATCATGCCATTAAAAGGTGGTAAAGTGGTGGGTCATGTGGTTGACTTTGGCAAGCAAAGTTGGACTTTGTTTTTTCTTTTCCACTTATCCATCTTTTGGCCGCCCATTTCCTTATAGATTTGGAATAACATGTTTTGCCCACTTTTGGAATTCATTCTTTAGGAGAATGAGTTTTGCCCACTTTAGGAATGAATTTCTTAAGGAAAGAAATTGGTGCCCATTTTAAGTATAGATTTCTTTTGGAAAGAAATTGAAAGCCCTAACTTAGGGTGATGGTATTTTTCTTTTGGAAAGAAAAATTACAGCCATCTATTCCTATTGTGAGCAGCCCCTCTCCCCCTCTCTTTAAATCATCCGAGTTGCTAGCACGGGTTTCAGTCCGAGAGCCGTTCGTGTACGCATCGGTGGAGGAAATCTACACTTGATTTCTGCAGTCCGCATCCGTCTCTTAGAGAGACTTTGTGGTAAGTTATCAAACTTTCTCTTTATGCTTTAGGTTTTTGATTTCCACATCTTAAGCTCCTGGGACCGGATTCCAGGAAATGGACACGTATTTCTGCTTTTGTCGGTCGGTTTCCCGTGACGAATCCCAACAGTGGTATCAGAGCGGGCTTTTGATCTGTGGAAATCTTTAACTTGGCGGATCCCGTGTTTTAAAATTGGAGATTTTTATGGACGAGATTCTTTTGGTACCGGGTTTGTGATTTTGTCTGTTGAATTTTGCAAATGGAAAACCATGTTGCTGTGAGCGGACGACGCGTTTTCGACGGGACATGGGACTCCCTTTGGGAACGGGGCGCCACGATCTCGGGCGGGCCCCTCCCTCGCGTGGGGTTTTTATGAATGGAAATCCGGGTTTTGGAAAATGAATGGAATTAATGCATAAAAGAACCAAGACCTAAGTCTCGGTGGATATTGTAGAGTCGCCACCCGGCTCAGCTCAACCGGGAAATTTATAATGCAGCTGAACCGGATTTGCGGTCGCTACACTATCCAGAGATTCGGGTCCGGACAAGTCCCTTATTTCGTGTCTAATTAAAATGAATATTGGTCAATGTTCAAAGATGGTATTTCAAAAATCTATGGCCAATTTTATTGAATATAAAAGGCACACAGCACGCATACAAGTATTTAATACAAAAGTGAGGAAAAGAAATAAATATTAATTGGCTCACAACCAAATCGAATAGGAAAATGAAAACTCTCGCCTCACTTGTACAATCGCCTAGAATACACGAGAATCTAAAAATATTTACAACCGCCTAAATACACGATTTAATCTATTAAATTACATCCAAAAATAAAAATAAAGAGAAATTGAAACCTGCAAAACAGAGGGTTAACACAATATATACAGCACGCCACAAGTCGGACTCAAATAGACAGAATGGGAAATCAAGAATTGGGGGGCATGCATTTAGGGGATAACCGGGTTGGCTCAGCTAGCCGGCCTGATTAGACCTGGAAAACATTTTGAAACGTCCCTGTATTTTTTGGTTTTGTGGGAAAATCATTTTTTGAAAACAATTTTACTTGTTTACGTGCATTTTTTTCTTACATTTAAAGTGGGTCGGTTTTCGGGAGAACCGGGTCTCCGTCGTTGAATTGTTCTAAATGCAATTTTATTGAAAATTGAACCTATGGTCGTGATGCACACAACAAAATTCATTTTGATGATTTTTGGGGTGTTCTAATTTTTTGGGAATTTTTGGAAATTTTTTTATGATTTTTTATGGATTTTTAAGAAATTTGGGCTTAAAGGTGAAATTCTGGTTCTGAAAACGAAAGTGGTACGACTGTAAATTACAGGCGTGCAAACTCAACTACAGTCGTACGACTGCAAATGCTGAAAAATTCAAGATTTCGCCAAAATCTTATTTAAAACAAGCTGGAAATAAAATCACCTGGAAATCAACTACAATCGTACGACTGTAACTATAGTCGTACGACTGTTCATCAAACTCAAGAACAGTCGCACGACTGTTCTTGATTTCCAGAACAGAAACGCAGAAAAATGGACAGAAATGCAGAAAAAGCACACCAAACACCCAGAAAGCTTGTAAAAGAGAGGGGAAAAGGGGTATTTACCTCCGTGGCGTGCGTCCACCGTAGGATTGACCCCTGGCGTCGCTCCAATCCACTAAAATCTGGACTTTTCTCCTTGAGTTAGGGTTTGAGATTTGGGTCCAGAGATTTCCAAATGCTGAGGGATTTTGATGAGGAGTTCCTCTTTTCTTTTTTTGATTTTCTCGTCTCCTTTTTCCCCTCTTTTTTTTCTGTTCTTCTTTTTCTCTTCCTTCTATCTGGTCTCCCTCCCCCTTTCATCTGCTTTTTTTTCGGCTTTTAAGGTATGGGTTTGCTTACCTGCCACGATCTACAGTCGTACGACTGTAATTTTTAAATTACAGTCGTACCACTGTAATTACAGTCGTACCACTGTAATTTTAATTTTTTTTTTCGAAAAATTTTTTTTCCTTTTAAATTTTTTTTTCTTTTAATTTTTTTTTTCTTTTAAATTTTTTTTTCTTTTTTTTTCTTTTTTCTTTTTTTTTTCTCTTTTTTTTCTTTTTTTTTTTTTCCTTTTTTTTTCTTCTTCTTCTTTTTTTTTTTTAAAGTAAAATTCCGGCGCTTACAGCTACCCCTCGCGTGATCAAATTCACCACCCGAACTTAGTCTGGGATAGATGATGTGAATTTGAGAAACGCGACTCAAAGCGCCGCAGACACAGGAAAGAACCCGCCATTGAAATAAGCCGATATCAGGTCTAGGTTACCCGAGGCGATGCTGGGGAGGAAATAAGCCGATATCAGGTTTAGATTACCCCAGGCAAAGCTGATGAGAAAATAAGCCGATATCAGGTTTAGGTTACCCAAGGCAAAGTTGAGGAAGATATAAGCTGATATCAGGTCTATGTTACCCGAGGCCAAGGTGAGTTTGAAGTGTGGGATTCGAATTGGTTTCAAAGATCTAGGATCTTGCTTGAATCGATCTTCACGAATGCAAAATATAGTTTGGGCGATTTTTCAAGGATTGGGAATCATACTTGAGGAAGGTTCAAGGATTCAAAATCTAGCTTGAATGAAATAAAGGGTTTGATGTAGAACTAAGCCGATACCGGGTCTAGGTTACCCGAGGCAAGAAAAGATGAAATGCGGTTAAGCCGATATCAGGTTTATGTTACCCGAGGCAAAGGAAGATGGAACTATGGTTAAGCCGATATCGGGTTTATTTTACCCGAGGCAAAGGAAGGTGGATTGAGGATTAGCCGATATCGGGTTTATGTTACCCGAGGCAGAGGAAGATGGATTATGGATTAGCCGATATTGGGTCTATGTTACCCGAGGCAGAGGAAGATGGATTATGGATTGGGCGATATCGGGTTTAGGTTACCCGAGGCAGAGGAAGATGGATTATGGATTGGCCGATATCGGGTTTAGGTTACCTGAGGCAAAGGAAGATGGAATGTGGATTGGCCGATATCGGGTTTAGGTTACCCGAGGCAAAAGGAAGATGGATTATGGATTGGCCGATATCGGGTTTAGGTTACCCGAGGCAAAAGGAAGGTGGATTGAGGATTAGCCGATATCGGGTTTATGTTACCCGAGGCAGAGGAAGATGGATTATGGATTAGCTGATATCGGGTCTAGGTTACCCGAGGCAAAGGAAGATGGAATGTGGATTGGCCGATATCGGGTTTAGGTTACCTGAGGCAAAAGGAAGGTGGATTATGGATTGGCCGATATCGGGTTTAGGTTACCTGAGGCAAAAGGAAGGTGGATTGAGGATTAGCCGATATCAGGTTTATGTTACCCAAGGCAGAGGAAGATGGATATTTGGATGATTTGAAATTTTACTGGAATTGAGTGGACTTGAAATAATAAGAGGTTCAAGGATATGAAATCATGCTTGAACATAATGGAGTTCAAGGGTTCGAAATCTTGCTTGAATGAAGAAGATTGATAGATTTAGGGATGGTAATTTTGATGTTTGCTGGGGAATGAGTATATATCCCTTGATCGATAATTTTGGAAGCAAAAATTTTTGCCCCTTCGATCAAGGATAAATACAGCTTGATTGTTCTGCCCCTTGGAAACTTGATTGTTCTGCCCCGACATTGTGCCGTCTCTGCTTTTGAGAGTGAACCTGGTTTGGAGAGACCTAGTGATAGCAGTTGGTACCTGCACTTGGATTGGTTATGATGCATATGCATATGAATTGTGCATGTTTACTTTAAACATATGCACGTATGCACGGATGCATGTATGGTTCTAAATGTATGTATGTATGCAACATGTGGCTTATGCTTTGTTCTTGGTATCCGTGCGAGCCCGGAGACGAAATTCACAGCTTGAGACTGGCCCCGATGGTAACCCAGGTGACCTAGTCTGATTGTTCCGGCGTGTCTTCTAACCGACTGAATACTACACTGACCTAGGTATTAGGGGAGTTGGCCATCTTGAGTGACCTTCCACTTTACCCTCTGCATATTCTGAAGCGTTGTCAGTGCTGAGCGGATCAGGATAGTAGGCCGTGCCGACGAACAGTCCGTTTGATTAAGCAAGAAGATGAGAGTGAGGCTTTGCATTTCTGTACAGCATGACAAGAGCCTCTGGGATATTATCACGGGCTTGGATGCAATGTCCTACTGATGGATGTTTATATGTAGTGGCACGGTGCATGCAAGATGAACATCTGATCGGAAATCTAAACATGCATAATATTGCAATGGTGACATCAGAATGAGTATAACAGGGAGTATGACAGTGGCTCTGACTTTGTATATCATCCCTCTCCTGTTGTCGACACGTCCTTCTGGTTTTCCATGTCAGCAAATTCCTTTTTTTTTTTAGAAAGATTCTGTGATGGGCATTTTGTTTGCGTTGATCCCTTTCGCGACGGTTGTCTTAGGATGGGAAAGATATATCTTGATATGTTCATTTCGACTCGCGAAGATAATGCTGTCGATGATGCCTAATGGTTCGTTTTTTTTACTTGCCCCTAATATTATAGGTTTGTGTTCGGGGAGTATTAAGGGTTTGTGTTTGGGGAGTGAAGCACTTCCACAGACAAGGTTTGATGTGTAATGTAGCCTGTAAGTGAACATTGACATGCAACAACACAACAAATGCATATTGAACACCAAAATTGAATACAAAACATTCATGACATAATGAATGCGGATGCATTAGGAAAATTTAAAATGTGGCTCTGGTTTTAATTGATGCCCCTTCAAATTACCAATATGCCCCGATTTTACACATTGGATTTTTTTTTTAAGCTCGATCATCGGATAGAGTTGTTATTATGGATGGACAACCTGAGATGAATTCAAGTAATCACTGGATCGTCCTGCGGTCTGATGCTGTATTCATGTTTCCAATTCATCCCAGATTTCAGTTCAAGCACGGCTCCTGAAGACTGAATTCTTGAAATGGTTGGCAAATGCAACTTTCCCTTTCAATATGAGTACAACAGACTTTGTAAGCTCTCCCGTTGATGGTATCGTCCCTTTCATGATTGTTGAAAGCTTTGCAAAGTCAAGTTGCCCCAAAATAGTTGGTGAAGTTCACAAATGCATAACCAAAATTTCCTCCAGTCTTGAAATCCATAGGAAAATAGAGGAAATCATAAGCAGGCTTCCCTTTGGACTTATTCTTATTTTCCTCCAGACAATGCTTGCCCAGAATTTGTAGTAGATTATGTCTTTGAAACTGATTTGGTGGGTTTTTTATCATCAGGCTTGTTTTCCCGACCAAGATTAGCTTCAATCTCTCTTTTATCCAGCTTGGTCTCTTCAATAGTCAATTTCTTGGGCGACCACTGTTGTTCCTTTTCACTTACAGAAACTATTTTCTTCTTACTCTGGAATCTCGGAGTTATATATTTCATTTTCCCCCTTTTTTAGCATTGTTGAACTCATTTGAAGCAGATTCATATCCAAATCCTCTATCTATCATCAAATCAAATCCCTTCCCACTATCTGAGAGTACCAAATAATTAGTCTGGGAGTTTAGATTGAAGAGAAATGGCATGGGATTAAAAAGGTATCCCCAATTTGGTACAGGTTGATGATAAACGAAGACGGATTGAAACGGTGCCATAACCACCTGTTTCGATGCCCTTCCGCTAATGAGATGATATGGAAAAATACAATATGGAGTAGCATTGGGGTTCAACTTCTTGTTAGGAGCCATTGAAGGTAGGAAATATGGAATCACAGAATCGGTTCAAGTTCTAGAGAGAAGATGAAAGATAAAAGATGAAAGTGAAGGAAAGACAATAAAGGGAAGACAAAAGTGTTGAAGGCAAATGGAGAAGACAGAGAGGAGAGTGAAAAGGGAACTGCTTTGGGTAAGGACACCGATCTTCTCTGTCATCGCACAAAGTTAACTTTTCAAAACAGGGAACAACGTACTTATCTCCATTGTCTCAACTCATTGACCCCGGCACTTCATGCAATAAGTGGGCCGCCCCCAGATTCATCAAGCACTCAATAGAGTTTGACTCTATGATTGAAGAGAATGCAACTTTAGATCAGGAGCAGAAATTGGACTGCAAGAGAGAGCTGAGGCCTTCCATCGGTGCTCTTTTTTTTTTTTTTTTTTTTTTGAAGAAGCCAAATCCAAACCACAGCCACCTATTGATTTTCCTGCTGCATTCTGATTCATGTATGTCATGCGTGTTTGATATGTCTTTTTGGATGAACAATGCATGTGCGATGTCATATGCACATGAATGCCACACAAACAAAACTATACATGCACTAAAACTAATGTCTGCTTCGGAGTTTTACAGCACGGTGGATGGCGAAGGTCATTTGGATTTTTAGGGCTTGGTGCTTTTTGGTGGGTTTGGTTTTTGATGTGGGATGTTTCTTTCCAGCACGAATTAGGCTCAAAGGTTCTTTTTGGGGCTCGGCTCTGAAACTTGGCTTTGGTCCTTCGTTTGGAATGATTTGAGTGTATTGGGGCTGTCCAAGTTGAAACTTTCAGGGCAAGATTAGCAGCGTTTAGGATCGTGGTTTGTAGGGATCACTGATCTAGGTTGGCAATTGATTCGGATGAAATGGTGCCATCCCATTACTTGCTTGGCAGACTTCTCTCTTTCTTTCTTATTCTTTTTTTTTTTTTAAGAAAAGGGCTTAACCGAAGTCAGGTTCACTTGTAAGTTCCCTGTAAGACTCAGATTGATGTCATGCATTTTAATACTATGCGTGATGGACATGTCGTTTTAGATGATCAAATGCATGTTTAATGCCATATACATGTAATCATCACACAAGTAAGAAAAATAACAAGATGCATTGCATTCAAAATGAGTTCAATACACTTTACAACAAAATGAGTTCCCTACGGGAAGAAGCCTCTAAAGGTATTGATCTCACAGCGCCCGACTATTGCTTATCCGGCCACTGCCCCACTCTCGTCAGATCAGGCTTTGGAGCTCTTCATCATATTCCTCTCCCCGGGAGGTTTGACGAATTTCTTTGCCAGTCTCCCTACTAGCCCCCAGGCGCTTATTAGTAGCAGATGGCACCTTTAACCTTCCCTCATCAACTAACTTCCGGATCTCTTTCCTTAAAATATAGCAAGCGTTGGTTCGGTGACCTGTCACAACATGACAGGTATAGAAGTTGTTCTTTTAATCCGGTGCCGGCTCCATATATGGCTTGATGCTCTGTAGTAGGCCCTCTTTTCTACACTTGGCAAATAATCGGCTCAATGAGATAGGCCACGGGGATATGCCCTTTCTGTCGCCCTTGGAGAGTGGACACCTGGTTGGTTGCGAAACAAGTTCAGTATTGGCTTTGAGGGGGGCCTTTGATTCTGCTTCACCAGTCAGCCCTTTTATTACTCCCTCAAGCTCGATCACACGTGCCTCTAATTCAGAGCACCTTGTCGTCAGCTTTTCCACCTTGTCCAGGTCACCTCCTAGCATTTCCTTCAACATTGCCGCTGCCTCTTCCCTGACCGCCTTTCAGAATCGCGATGAGGAAACATAATCATCTAGGACATCTGTTACGGTGTTGAAGTTCACTGGGCCAGCCATTCTCGAGACTCCTTCCCTTTTCTGTCCTGATAAGAACATTTGTTAGCACTAACTGGGACATGCGCACAGAGGATACCAAGTCAAGGGATGATGTAGGTATGAATGTGAAATGTGATGCATGCATGCATGAATAATGATGCCATGTGATGCCATGTCATGTTATGCAATCCTAAGCTAGTCATGGGCACACAAAGCCAGGAATGGAAACATGCAAAATGCAATGAATATTGTTGATGAAGCTATATACTGAAGTATATCGTGTCACATAAATATACACCACATGGATAAAATGACACACAGGGTGCCCACGGATTGAAGCAAGGTGATACTTACGAAGGGTTTACGTGTAGAGCGTATCTTACACGAGAGGAGAGTTGACATTTGAAATGGTACGTGTAGAGCGGATCTTACATGGGGAAGAGATTTAGTGTTTAAAGCGGTACGTGTAGAGCATGTCTTACACGGGAAGAGGTTGAATGTTTAGAGCGGTACGTGTAAAGCGTGTCTTACACGGGAAAAGGTTTAATGTTTAGAGCGATACGTGTAGAGCGAGCCTTACACGGGAAGGAAGGATAGAGTTAAAGCGGTACGTGTAGAGCGTGTCTTACACGAAGAGAGATTGAATGTTTAGAGCGATACGTGTAGAGCGTGTCTTACACGGGAGAAGGTGTAGTGTTTAGAGCGATACGTGTAGAGCGTGTCTTACACGGGGGAGAAATGTAATGCTTAAAGCGATACATGTAGAGCGTGTCTTACACGGGAAAAGGTGTAGTGTTTAGAGCGATACGTGTAGAGCGTGTCTTACACGGGTGAAAGTTTAGTGTTTAGAGCGATACGTGTAGAGCGTGTCTTACACGGGAGAAGGTGTAGTGTTTAGAGCGATACGTGTACAGCGTGTCTTACACGAGGGAGAAATGTAATGTTTAAAGCGATACGTGTAGAGCGTGTCTTATACGTGAAAAGGTTTAATGTTTAGAGCGGTACGTGTAGAGCGTATCTTACACGAGAAGATTTAGAACGACACGTTTAGAACTTAGTCTTACACGAGGAGATTTGGGTAGAATTTGATGCGGTACGTGCAGAGCTGATCTAGCACGAGGAGATTTAGAATGATACATGTAGAGCTTGGTCTTATAAGGAGAGGAAATGTGCAGAGTTTCTCTTGCATAAGAAGATATATGGAACGATACGTGTAGAGCTTAGTCTTACACGAGGAGGAAGGGTAGAATTTGATGCGGTACATGCAGAGCTGGTCTTGCACGGGAAGATTTGGTATGACACGTGTAGAGCTTGTCTTACACGGGGAGGAAATGTGTAGAGCTTGTCTTGTACGGAAAGATATTTTAGAGCGATACGTGTAGAAATTAGTTTTACACGAGGAAGATTTGGTAGAATTAAAGCGGTACGTGCAGAGCTGGTCTTGCACGGGGAGGAAGTGTGCAGAGCTTGTCTTGCACAGAAAGATATTTTGGAGTGATACGTGTAGAACTTAGTCTTACACGAGGAAGATTTTGTAGAATTAAAGCGGTACGTGCAGAGCTGGTCTTGCACGGGGAGGAAGTGTGCAGAGCTTGTCTTGCACAGAAAGATATTTTGGAGCGATACGTGTAGAACTTAGTCTTACACGAGGAAGATTTGGTAGAATTAAAGCGGTACGTACAGAGCTGGTCTTGCACGGGGAGGAAGTGTGTAGAGCTTGTCTTGCACATAAAGATATTTCGGTATTTAGGTGTGTGGGACACAAGGATAGGGTTTCTAATGATTATGGAGGACCTAAAGGTCTTGATGGAGTTTCTAGCATTTTTGGAACACTCGAATGACGGTAGTGTATGCTGTGAAGTCCTTGGTGCTTATGGAATGCTTGAACGTTATGGAGTGCTTGAATGTTTGATGGATGAATGAGATGTATATCGTGAGATAAGGGGATGATCCCTTTGTGTTTATTTTTATTTTTATTTTTATTTTTGGACATCCCAAGAACACCCAATGCTATGCAAAAATGCCACGTGTGGACCACCACACAGATGAAGGTTCGGTGCTTTTGGGGCACCTAATGAATTTCGTGAAATGGTCACGTGTGTTCTGACACACAGATGGAGTTCGACACTTTGTAGGCCTATGAGATGATATGAAATGGTCACACGGGACCAGCCCATGGACAAAGTTCTAATGCTTTTGAGTGTATGAAATGGAATGATGTTGTAAGACAGTCATGTGCCATAGGAGACACAGACAGAAGTTCGGCGTTCGGGGAACACCTTTCATGATTTGGGATGTTATGAAATACCCCTAAATGTATACTAATCAGGCACTCGGGGAGCACTTTGAATAATGTAGTAAGGTCATGAAGTAACCCGATGTGGATCGCAGAGCCATATGATATTTGTGATGGATGGGTATGATGTCATGAAATGTATCGTGTGGATTGTCACACGGAAATACACCTAGGACGATTGTGGTCTCTACTGAATGAAATGGTTTGGTATAATGGCCGAATGCAATCCGGCGCATTGGCAAAATACGGGTATTTTAGGATACCCGATATATGATGGAATGATATGATTGTGGTCGACGTCCTTGGAATGCCCCTAATTTAATTTAGGTGATATGTCGTGAATGCTATGACATATAAAATGCAAATGGCTGCACAAAAACATGGTTAGGATGCATGACATACAAAATGGTGTTATGTATGCTATGTGAAAAAATGCTAATCACGCAGATACAATGTTATGGCTGAAAAAGAAATGGTTAGTATGAATGGCAAACGGATGAGTTAATGATTGCACACGAAAATAAAATGCACGTGGCTGCATAAAAATGTGGGTTAGTATCACACAAGATGTTCGATGTATGGAAAATGTCATATGTATGATAAATATGGATTATGATATGGAGTGAAATGTCAAGAAGCATGTAACACGTAGCACACGAAGCGAATTCTTCCAACCTTATTTCTCCAAGCGTGGTCGGTCTCAAAAATTCTAACTGGGTCCTAGGTGGGGTTCACTTCGATCACAAACCGGGGTTGATGAAGGCGCGATTTATATAATCATTCACACAATTATTTTGGTATCCTAAGGGAATCCAACTAGGGCTGCCTATATGGGTTCGGTCCAAGTCGGGCTAAAAATCAAGGTTTCCATAGCAAAATATACTCCTCACTTCTCCCCACTCAAGGGTCCAAACGAAAGGGTTCGTACGAGGCTATGAGTGGTGCTTTGTATCTGTGCCCCTAATACCATGAGGAACAAAGGCGACACTTCAACAATCCACCAGGCTGAAAATGGATACTAAATCTAATGCAAGCATGTCTAGCTAAAGATGCAAAATGAAATACCAATTGAGAATCATCCACCTTATTTTAATTAGACACTTTTCAGGGCTTGTCAAATTCTTTTATTTTTTTAAGAAAACTTTTTGAAGAAGTCCCCAGCAGAGTCGCCACTGTGAGCAGACGACGTGTTTTCGACGGGACGCAGGACTCCCTTTCGGAACGGGGCGCCACAATCTCGGGCGGGCCCCTCCCTCGCGTGGGGTTTTTATGAATGGAAATCCGGGTTTTGGAAAATGAATGGAATTAATGCATAAAAGAACTGAGACCTAAGTCTCGGTGGATCTTGTAGAGTCGCCACCCGGCTCAGCTCAACCGGGAAATTTATAATGCAGCTGAACCGGACGAGCGGTCGCTACACTTTTCAGAGATTCGGGTCCGGACAAGTCCCTTATTTCGTGTCTAATTAAAATGAATATTGGTCAATGTTCAAAGATGGTATTTCAAAAATCTAAAGCCAATTTTATTGAATATAAAAGGCACACAGCGCGCATATAAGTATTTAATACAAAAGTGCGGAAAAGAAATAAATATTAATTGGCTTACAACCAAATTGAATAGAAAAATAAAAACTCTCGCCTCACTTGTACAATCGCCTAGAATACACGAGAATCTAAAAATATTTACAACCGTCTAAATACACGATTTAATCTATTAAATTACATCCAAAAATAAAAATAAAGAGAAATTAAAACCTGCAAAACAGAGAGTTAACACAATATATACAGCACGCCACAAGTTGGACTCAAATAGACAGAATGGGAAATCAAGAATTGGGGGGAATGCATTTAGGGGATAACCGGGTTGGCTCGGCTAGCCGGCCTGATTAGACCTCGAAAACATTTTGAAACGTCCCTGTATTTTTTGGTTTTGTGGGAAAATCATTTTTTAAAAACAATTTTACCTGTTTACATGCATTTTTTTTCTTACATTTAAAGTGGGTCGGTTTTCGGGAGAACCAGGTCTCTGTCGTTGAATTATTCTAAATGCAATTTTATTGAAAATCGAACCTATGGTCGTGATGCACACAACAAAATTCATTTTGATGTTTTTTAAGGTTTTTTTTGTAATTTTTTGGGATTTTTTGGGAATTTTCAGAAATTTTTTATGATTTTTTATGGATTTTTAAGAAATTTGGGCTTAAAGGTGAAATTCTAGTTCTGAAAATGACAGTGGTACAACTGTAAATTACAGTCGTGCAAACTCAACTACAGTCGTACGACTGTAATTACAGTCGTACGACCGTAAATGCTGAAAATTTAAGATTTCACCAAAATCTTATTTAAAACAAGCTGGAAATAAAATCACCTGGAAATCAACTACGGTCGTACGACTGTAACTACAGTCATACGACTGTTCATCGAACTCAAGAACAGTCGCACGACTGTTCTTGATTTCAGAACAGAAACGCAGAAATTTAAAAGAGAGGGGAAAAGGGGTATTTACCTCCGTGGCGTGCGTCCACCGTAGGATTGACCCCTGGCGTCGCTCCAACTCACTAAAATCTGGACTTTTCTCCTTGAGTTAGGGTTTGAGATTTGGGTCCAAAGATTTCCAAATGCTGAGGGATTTTAATGAGGAGCTCCTCATTTTCTTCTTTTGATTTTCTCTTCTCCTTTTTCCCCTCTTTTTTTTTTCTCTTCTTCTTTTTCTCTTCCTTCTGTCTAGTCTCCCTCCCCTTTTCTTCTGCTTTTTTTTTTAGCTTTTAAGGTATGGGTTTGCTTACCTGCCGCGATCTACAGTCGTACGACACTGTAATTACAGTCGTACCACTGTAATTTTAATTTTTTTTTTCGAATTTTTTTTTTCTTTTAAATTTTTTTTTCTTTTAAATTTTTTTTCTTTTAAATTTTTTTTTCTTTTTTCTTTTTTTTCTCTTTTTTTTCTTTTTTTTTTCTTTTTTTTCTTTTTTTTCTTTTTTTTTTTCCTTTTTTTTTCTTCTTCTTTTTTTTTTAAGTAAAATTCCGGCACTTACAGTTGCATATGGTGTATACTAGGTTTTATTTTCTATTTGTGATTTTCTTGTTTATAGAATTTTACTTTACATATTTGTTTTGTGCTATATTTAATTTTCCATTGTTGAAATTTTATTTCTTGGGGATTTAATTTCATGTTGTCTTTACTTATTCAGAAAAATCACGGACCGTTTCGGGTCGGAACGGGAGCAGTAGCTGCTGCTGGGCAGCAGCTACTGCACGCCAGCAGCATGCCGCTGTTGGGCAGCAGCCGCTACACCGCGGCTTCCCCGCGCGGCGGGCAGGGCCCTAATTTGGATTTGGCGGGATTTTTTTTGGGCCGGGCTAGGTTTTAAAATTTTAATTAATTTTAAAATTGTGCGTGTTTAAATTTTGGTAATTTTTATGCGCGTGGGGTTTTAAAATTTTAATTGGTTTTAAAATTGTGCGTGCTTAAATTTTGGAAATTTTATGCGCATGTTTTATGAATGAAATTTATTTTTTGTTCATACGATATTAATTTTGGAAAAATTAATACGGTTAATTGAAATTGGTTCGGGTTTTCTTGGCACGATTACCCGGACGGCTAATTTTGGAATTCATGGTTTCCCAATTGGATTGGGAGCAATTTTGCCTGGGTTGGAGGCCCAAAGCCCGCACGGGTTTAGAACCATGATTGGCCAAAATTTGGCGATTTCAAAATAATGGCTGTGGACATAATTTAAATGGGATTAATTGATGCATTTAACATGTTTATAAATTTTATGTATTGGATACGTGTATGTATGATTAAATGCTTGAATGGATGTTTTGGACCTTATTTATTTGGGATGCAATATTCTTTTGGTATATAGGGCTTGCGTGCCGTTTTCTTATTTTATGTAATTTTATTTTATTTGTTTATTATGATATTATGTAAAGAAGAAGCCGATTGGATTGGAGTGGTAGAAAGATGTGGAAGCGGCCCACCTGATGCTGTTCTAGTATAGGTTTACTAGAATGATATTAGGATGTAAATTTTGGCCCATAGCATTTCATTTTATTTACTTATGCTTTATTTATTCACATGTGAGAATGTATGATCCAACCCTTTTTCACCCGCCTATGCATCTAAGCCGTTATTAAATGAATCTAATAACCAAAAGGTAATTACTAAGTCTCTTAAAAGTGCTTCCTTCATTCAAAACCTTCTCGAAGTGGGGATGGGCCAGTTGTAGACCAGCCCTCGCTAGATGCGCTGGAGCATCGTCATTTTGTATTGGGTTGGAGTATTGGTTACTCTGACACTTGGATGGAGGTTTGGACTTAGCATGGGCAGTAGGATGTTCCTGGCCCTAAGCACAGATGGGTGAGTGCCAACAGACCCATCAAACCGAGAGTCCCTAGGTTGGGATTGGACGGCGTTCCTACCTAAAAATTGGGGTATAGTTGTTCCAGGCCCTCGTCTGGCTATATCTTGATATAATGTGGACCTCGGCCCATGAGCCCAACAACTCGAGTTAATTAATAACATGATTCATTATTAATTATAATATAGGAAGAACAAGTTAAGTCCTTTATTAACACTCGTAAATTTTTCTATGTAAAAACCAGTGGCTACGTATGATACTTTATCACTGGGAATGGGACAAGCTTTCTGGCCCTAACTTTTGGGACTGGTCTATGAACTTAAGGAAAGTTCTAAGACAAGAGTCTAAAGAGTATGTGCTCGAAAAGCCTGTACCGGTTGTGCCAACGGGAAGTAATCCACCGGCTGCCCAGCTGGAGGAATACTTGGCACATGTAAAAGATAACCGGGATGTGACATGCCTGATGTTGGCCAGTATGGTTCCTGAATTGCAAAAGCAGTTCATGGATCATCAAGCCTTTGCTATCATGACAACTCTTAACGAGATGTTTTATGAGCAAGCTTATCAGGAAAGGTACCTGATCAACAAGGCATTCCGCAGCTGTAAGATGGGGGCTGGGACATCTATGAGTGCACATGTGCTCAAGATGAAGGGCTATCTAGATAATTTATCCCGTCTCGGAATGCCTATCTCACAGGGGCTAGCGGTTAGCACGATCCTGGCTCCTTTACCGGATTCCTATGATCAATTTATCCTAAACTTTTACAAGCAAGGGATGGACCATACTATTAGTGAGTTGCATTGGATGCTTCAGCTCGTTGAACTGTTGATCAAGAAGACTCTGCCGGTACATGAGGTTAACAAGGGGAAATCTCATCTTGGTAAAGGCAAGGCAAATGCCAAGGCTAAGGCTAAGGAAGCCAAGGCTAAAAAGGGTAAAGCCGAGCCTAAGGCCCGTTCCAAGGATGTCTGCTTTGGTTGTGAGCAGACTGGACATTGGAAAAGATCATGTCCCAAGCTTTTGGGAGAGAAAACAAAGACGCAAGACGTGTCTTCATCAGGTATATATGTCATAGACATTAACCTCTGTTTCAACATCTTATGTATTGGATACTAGATGTGGTTCTCACATTTGTTGTAATGTGCAGGGACTTAAGAACAGGAGATCACTGGGATCGGGACAAGTGGACTTGCGGGTCAAAAATGGAGCATGGGTTGCTGCCATAGAGATCAGAAGGACCAGCTTATGATGCCTAGTAGATTAGTTTTGTTACTGAAACTATGTTATTTTGTACCTGTTATGTACAGGAATATTATTGCTGTTTCAGTTTTGGATATTTCTGGATGTACATTTACTATTGGTAAAAGTCAAAAGGGTTTATCTAAAAAAGAATTATTTTATGGAGTAGCTCTATTAAATAATGTCTTTTATATCCTGGATCTAAATGAAACTAATTATGTCTATAATATACATACGGAAAGGGTTAAGCCTAACAAACTTAATCCGGTTTACCTTTGGCATTGTCGTTTAGGCCACATAAACAAGAAGCGCATAGCTAGGCTTCACATAGCTTGAATCCTAGGATCATTTGACATGGAGTCATTTGATATATGCGAGTCTCGTTTACAAGGTAAAATGACTAAAAAACCTTTTAGCAAGGAGGCTAAAAGGGTCGCTAGCTTATTGGACCTAATGCATTGAGATGTATATGGACCGACAAGCATAGCAACCAGGGGTGAACATCTATACTTCGTATCCTTCACAGATGATTTCATCAGAAATGGCTATGCCTATGTAATGAAATATAAGTCTGGGACCCTTGATAGGTTGGGAGCATCGAATTCCCAGGGTTCGAGATATTGTCTGATGTTGTGGACTTTGAAAAGAGCCAGGAGGAGCCAGTGGCGCCAGTGATAGTGGAGAAGGAAATTGCTGAGCCTGTCGTCTCCCAGGAAAAACCATCTGAAGTAATGGCTGAAGCAGTAGATGTGGCCATGGAGAAAGCTGAGAAAAAAGTCTGTGATGAATCTATGAAAGCAATTTCAGAAGCATTGACTGCTGCCTTGGACAAGGCATTTGAGAAATCTGGGGTAGGGTCCGCTAAGGAACTAATGACCAATGCAAGCCTAAATTCTATGGTTGCTAAGATAGCAGGTATCATAATGAAATCCAGGGCTTAGATGGCTGAGATCGAGAAGGCTACTCTTCCTGCTAAATGGGAGTCTAAAGTTGCTGCTGACCTGGACAACATCCTGGAGCTGAGTGAGGATACTAAAGAAGTTCAAGGCCCTCTGCCTGTGGAGGATGAAAATGCTTTTGTTGTATCTGTTTCTTCAACGATGTACTTTTTAACAAGTTTAATGCAATGAATTCCCAGTTTGCTTACTTGTGTGATGTTTATCCCAACAATTTTGTGTATGCATTTGAATCACCATCAAGCATATTTAGCATTCATGACACTGCATTGCATGAAATTGATATAAGTACAGATGAAAACCCCAAAATGGTATTCATTTCACACGAACTAAAATCCGAAGAAGAGAGAGGATTAACAAGAATATTGCAAAAGCATGTTAACGCTTTCTCTTGGTCATACGAAGACATGCCAAGGGTCGACACAGAAATAGTAGTCCACAAGATTCCAACACATCCCCGATTCAGACCAGTGAAGCAGAAGTTGAGACTGCTAAGACCAGAATGGGCTACACTAGTAAAGGAAGAGGTGGCTAAGCAGATTGAAGCAAAGTTCCTCAAGGTGGTGGAATACACAGAATGGTTAGCCAACACTGTTTCGGTGCCTAAGAAAGACAGAAGGGTCAGAGTATGTGTCAACTACAGGGACTTGAACAAAGCCTGCCCGAAAGATAATTTCCCCTTGCCTCACATTGATGTTTTAATCGACAGCGCAGCCAAGGCAGTAATGTACTCTTTCATGGATGGGTTCTCGGGGTACAACCAGATCTTAATGGATGTGAACGATAAAGTGAAAACATCCTTCATTATAGAGTGGGGCACTTTCTGCTACAAAGTAATGCCCTTTGGACTGAAAAACGCTGGGGCCACCTACCAGAGGGCTGTCACAACACTGCTGCATGACATGATTCATAAAGAAGTGGAGGTGTATGTAGATGACATGCTTGTTAAATCAATGACCTAGGAGGAGCACCCAGCTATCCTGGATAGATTTCTTACATGCATTGGAGAATACAACCTACGACTTAACCCTAAGAAGTGCATATTCGGGGTTACATCAGGTAAGCTGTGGGGCCATGTGGTTAGCCAAAGGGGAATAGAGATGGATGCAAACAAAATCAAAGCCATCTAAGATATGCCAGTCCTAAGACCGAAAAGGAGGTCCGATCATTCTTGGGTTCCTTACAGTATGTCTGCCATTTCATAGCCCGATTAACTTCAGTTTGTGAGCCAATTTTCAAGCTATTAAGGAAAGATCAGCTGATTATATGGGACAACAAGTGTCAGTTGGCTTTTAAAAAGATCAAAGCTTATCTGGTGAATCTACCAGTTCTCAACCCGCCAACTCCAGGAAAGCCTTTGATTTTGTACTTGGCTGTTGAAGATTCCTCTATAGGGGCAATGCTGGCTTAAGAGTAGGATGGGAGGAAGGAGTACCCCATTTATTATCTCAGCAAAAAGCTGCTGGAGTATGAAACCAAGTACACATTGGTAGAAAAGACATGTGTAGCAATGATCTGGCCGACTAAGAAGCCACACCACTACTTTCAGTCATACAAAGTGCAACCTATGGCTAAAGTGGATCCAATGAAATACCTGTATGAAGCACCGGTGTTGGTTGGGAAATTATCCAAGAGTGGCTACTACTTCTGTCGGAATTCGACATCAAGTACATCACTAGGAAAACTATCAAAGGGCGAGCTGTGGCAGAATTCCTAGCAAACCAGCCACTAGAATCAGACCGTGCGAAAAGTCTAGAGTTCCCAAACAAATAGTTGGCTATAGTGGAAGTAAGAAGATGGGTTATGTGTTTCGGGTGCCGTAAACAGAAAGGATGCTGGAACTGGGGTGATCATAAGAACTCCAGATGGCGAGATCATTCCGTTGTCAAAAAGGCTAGATTTCTCCATAACCAACAATGGAGTAGAATATGAAGAGTGCTTATTCAGAATGGAAGCTCTTCTGACATTAGGGGCAGATAATGTCTTGATCATTGGGGACTCGCTCTTGGTGATTAGGCAGGCACAAGGCCAGTTGGACTTGAAAGAGGAAGCATAACGGCCCTATTTAGAACTGCTGCATTACAGGAGGGGGTTATTTGACCAGTGCGAGTTCATATATGTTCTCAGAGAGGAGAACAAAATGGCAGATGCACTAGCAACACTATCCTCCATGTGGGAAGATCCAGAAAAGACACAGATACAGCCTCTGGTCATAGCAATTTCTAGGCAACCCTGCTTTGATCTACATGAAGTGATGGAGTTAACAATCGAGGAAAAGCCCTGGTTCTTTGACATTTATCAATATGTGAAAGAGGGAAAGTATCTAGAAGGAGCTAGCATTGTTGATAAGATGTCATTAAGAAGATTAGCTAGCCAGTTCAGAATCTTTGAGGATAAACTATACAAGAGAACTACAAATGGAGTCATTCTAAGATGTCTGACAGAACGAGAAGTAGAAACTATAACGTAGCAAGTACATGCCGAATCTTGTGGGCTGCATATGAATAGGATTGCCATGGCGAGAAAGATAATGGGACAGGGATACTTCTGGATGACAATGCAATCTAATTGTGTGAAGGAGGTACAAAGATGTCACGAATGCCAGATCTATGTAGATATCAGTCATCTGCCACCACTCGAATTACAAAATCTAGCATCTCCTTGGCCGTTCTCGGTGTGGGGGATTGACATGATTAGAGAAATTCATCCTGCAGCATCTAATGGGCACAGATTCATAGTTGTTGCAGTCGATTATTTCTCAAAATGGGTAGAAGTAGAGTCCTTCTCCAGTGTGACAGCCAAACAGATGGTTAAGTTCATTCAGAAGAACATCCTCTCTAGATACAGAATTCCTCACCATGTAATGACCGACAATGGGGTGCAATTCCAAGGGGCAACAGCTAAGCTATTCTCAGAACATAGCATTGAACATCACAAGTCATCTCCGTACAGACCACAAGCTAATGGTGCAGTGGAGGTGGCTAACAAGTAGATTAAGAAGATTTTGTCAATAATGGTAACCACCTATAGGGACTAGGCTGACAAATTGCCATATGCTCTTTGGGGTTACAGAACCAGTGTTAGAACACCAACAGGCAAAACTCCTTACGCCTTGGTGTACGGGATGGAAGCAGTGTTGCCAATGGAAATGGAACTCAAGTCACTCAGAGTAGCCTTAGAAGCTCAGCTACTAGAAACAGGATGGGTTCAGGCTAGGTACGAGCAGTTGACAGCATTAGATGAAAAGTGGTTAAAGGCACTGGATCACCTAAAAATGTATCAGCGCAAAATGGCCATCCCAGACAGCAGCTGAAGGTTGGGGATCTGGTTCTGAAACAGTTAAGGTCTATGAATGTGGACACCCGAGGGACGTTCAGACCAAATTGGGAAAGGCCATATGTTGTGAAGAAAGTGCTATCAAACGGTGGTGTAAACATCGTAGACATGGACGGGAATGAATTCGCAAATCCTGTCAATCAAGGCCACCTAAAGCCTTACTATGTTTGAAAAAAAAAAAAGTCTACTAGGTTGAAAACTCGAGAAGGGTGGCCTAGGAAAAAGTTAAGACACGAGAGAAAATGATCAGTCGGAAAATCTGCAAGGGACGGCTGGTGATGGATTCTGGTTCTATGTGGGGTGTATACCATTTTTGGGAAGCAACCTTTTCAAATGTATTCATGTTAATTTCATCAATAAAGTGTGATTTTTTGTTTAAATGTGTTTGCATGGTTATATTGTAATGCATAAACAAAGTTATCTCGGCTAAACATCCATTTAAAGAAAGTACTTTGAATTTGATTGATTAAAGGACTCACATTACTTTAACAAGGAGAATGTGTTAAACGCATGGTATCTGTAATCTTATCTCATCCTCTGAATCTCACTCATCATTTCTCGAGGTGGTCGAAATTTCGAAACAAACCCAAATCCAAATGTTACAGAACCAAAAAAAAAAAGAGCTCGCTAAGGTGAAAACTGAAAAGGCGCCTTAGGCAAAAGTTGAAGCAGCTCGCTGAGCTAAAAACCCACATCGGGTAGTTCAGGAAAAATTTAGAGCACTTCCAAACCCACCACTTTTGAGGACTGAAAGATGAGACACTTTCATCATTCCCCAGTAAAGATCTCTTCTTTCATTCCCTAGCAGAGATCCCTTTCACCATTCCCCAGCAGAAACTCAACCACTATTCTCCCGCGGGATCCCCTGCACTATTCCCTAGCGGAACCATCATAAAGAACATGACCACTTTCTCCTCAGTAGTCATCAGACTTCCCTAAAAACCATTGCATTTCCCTACATATCCCCAGCAGAAGTGCAAGAGTCTCATCACATAAAAAATATACCCCAAGCTAGATCAGTCCTAACTGTGATATGCTTTCCCTAGCCAGAGGCGCGACTCAATATTCCCAGCAAGAGTGTAGTATTTCAAGGCCAGATGAATAGCGGGAGATGCACCTCCCAGAGTCCATTTGCATATGCATACATTGCAACATGCACACATAAGCACTCAAAACACATACATAAACATGTATACATGCATCACGACCAACCCAAGTGTAGGCATCTACGGGCAGGGCAATCAAGCCGTATTTATTCTGAATCAACGGGGCAAAAATCTTTGTTCAAAAATTATCGATCAAGGAATAAATATGCATCGCCAATGTAACCAAATACCCAGCAGATCCGCCGCGGGTAACCTAAACGTGATGTCAGGCTCAGATCAGCTTCCTTCTCAAATCCAGCAGATCTGTCGCGGGTAACCTAAACCCGGTGTCAGGCTTAGATCAGCTTCCTCCTCAAATCCAGCAGATCTGCCGCGAGTAACCTAAACTTGGTGTTAGGCTCAGATAAGCTTCACTCCAAATACCTAGCAAATCCACCACGGGTAACCTAAACCCGATGTCAGGCTCAGATCAGCTTCCTTATCAAATCCAGCAGATCCACCACAGGTAACCTAAACTCGGTGTCAGGCTTAGATCAGCTTCCTTCTCAAATCCAGCAGATCCACTGTGGGTAACCTAAATCCGGTGTTAGGCTCAGATTGGCTTCACTCCAGATCCCCAGTAGATTCGCCGCAGGTAACCTAAACCTGATGTTAGGCTCAGATCGGCTTCAATCTTAAATCCAGCGGATCCGCCGTGGGTAACCTAAACTCGGTGTCGGCTCAGATAAGCTTCCTTCTCAAACCTAGCAGATCTGCCGCGGGTAACCTAAACCCAGTGTCAGGCTCAGATCAGCTTCCTTCTCAAATCCAGCAGATCCGCCATGGGTAACCTAAACCCTGTGTCAGGCTCAGATCGGCTTCACTCCAGATCCCCAGCAGATCCATCGTAGGTAACCTAAACCCGATGTCAGGCTTAGATCGGCTTCAATCTCAAATCCAGCGGATCCACCATAGGTAACCTAAACCCGGTGTCAGCCTCAGATCAGCTTCCTTCTCAAATCCAGCAGATCCGCCGTGGGTAAGCTAAACCCAGTGTCAAGCTCAGATCAGCTTCCTTCTCAAATCCAGCAAATCCACCGCGGCTAACCTAAACCCGATGTCAGATCAGCTTCCTTCTCAAATCCAGCAGATCCGCCACGGGTAACCTAAACCCGGTGTCAGTCTCAGATCGGCTTCACTCCAAATACCCAGCAGATCCGCCGCGGGTAACCTAAACCCGATGACAAGCTCAGATCAGCTTCCTTCTCAAATCTAGCAGATCCGCCGCGGGTAACCTAAACCCGGTGTCAAGCTCAGATCGGCTTCCTTCTCAAATCCAGCAGATCCGCCCCGGGTAACCTAAACCCGGTGTTAGGCTCAGATCGGCTTCCTTCTCAAATCCAGCAGATCCGCCGCGGGTAACCTAAACCTGGTGTCAGGCTTAGATCAACTTCCTTCTCAAATCCAGCAGATTCACCGTGGGTAACCTAAACCCGATGTCAGGCTCAGATTGGCTTCACTCAAGATCCCCTACAGATCCACCGCGGGTAACCTAAACCTGGTGTCAGGCTTAGATTTGCTTCCTCTCCAACTTTAGTGGATCCGCGGCGTGTAACCTAAACCCGGTGTCAGCTCAGATTATCTTCCTTCTCAAAACCAGCAGATCTGTTGTAGGTAACCTAAACCCGGTGTCAAGCTTAGATTTGCTTCCACCCCAAACTTCAACAGATCCATCACGGTTAGCACAAACCCGATGTCAGGCCCAGATCAGCAACAACTCAGGTATGTCTTTCTTTCCTTCCACATACGGCACTTTCATTCACATTCTCAAATTCCCCTTAAGTAACCCAAACCGGGTATTAGGTATTGAATTTGATCACGCGAGGGGTAGCTGTAAGCGCTGGGTTTTCCCGACCTCTATGATGAGAATTCCTGTGTTACCTATCAAACGGACGGTCTCGAACCAAACTTGAAAACGATGGAATGTTACCTGGAGTTCCTCAAATGTCTTGAAAACCAAGCTATCTGCAATCCAAAATCCCCGAAAAGGTCTTCCAAGTGATTTCTAGGGTTTAAGGTGCACGTCGGATTTTTGAAATTTTGCTCCGGCTCTAGTGGGCAAGACAAGTTGCCTTGCAAAGCATAGCAACTTGTCTCACCATAAAGAAGATATAGGCAAAATCAGAAAGTCAAGCGGCCATTTAATGCTTAAGATAATATGTAAGAGGAGAGTATAAAAGGAAAAAATCAAATTAGAGAAAAAAAAAGGCTTTTCAATCTTAAAGAAAAGAAAAAGATACAAAGAAAAAGAGGATGAAAAGAAAAAGAAGAGAGACCGAGACTAAGAAATAGGAGGGAAACCAAAAACATAGGGAATAAGACTTAAAATCAATCCTTAAACATTAAACATAAGTTACTTAACCTTTGCTCATTGGTTGGAAACCATTTCGGATTCATTTCGGCTCATTTGAATTGTTGCTGTTCTTTGGCTGGTTGAGTTCACAGGATATATTTCAAGCATTCAATCTGTTCTTTGACATTCAAGGCATCCAAACAACATCAAGGTAAACTCTAAGAGGCCTTAAACCTATTTGCATTGTCTTTTATGTGCGTTTTCTTTGTTTTTGCAAATTTCACAATCGGATTGCCCGAATAGAGCCGAGCGGCCGTGTTCATGATGAATGGAGCCGATTGGCTATGTTCTTGATGAACAGAGCCGCCCGGCTTTGTTCTTCAGGGACAGATTCCTGGTTTGTCCCGATCGGCCGAAAACAGTCTGTTTTCCATTTTGTGCATTCTGTTGTGATTATTTTCAGCCCAAATCCATCCGTATGTCATAAAATTTTGGTTTTTTTACGTACGAATATTAGGGTTTTCATTTTTCTTGGGGTTTTATTTTCTGAGTTTCAGGGTTATTTTATCCAAATCGGATCCATAGTCCAGCATTAGCGGACCCCCGAACCCTATAAATCCCCGGAAAATATTGAAAACGAATAAAATAGTATTTTCCACAAATGTTTTTGGTGTGTTTATCACATTTTGGACCTTAGATGGATTGTGTATTTAGGAACCCGCATGAACGGAACCCTGGATTCCGGGATAACAGACCCACAAAAATGGAAATTTCCATGTAACCGAGCCAAATGTTTTCCAAAAAATGATTTTCCAGCACAAAAATTACAAGGTGTTTCAAAACCGTTTTCCAGTTCTAACCGGTCCGACCTGTCAGGTCGACCCGGTTACCCCCTAAATGCATGCCCCCGTTTCCTAAATTCCTAATTCTGTCCTGATTTGAGTTCTATCTATATGTGCAATATAAATTGTGCTAACCAATTTGTTTTACAGCATTTATTTTTATTTTTATTATTTTTATTGTAATTAGTAGATTATTATCGTGTAAATTAGGCGGTCGTAATTTTTTAGATCCTCGTGTACTTAGGCGATTGTAAAGTGAGGACGAGAGTTTCCTTTTTATTCTATTGGGTTGTATAATCGGCCTCTACCATTTTTTGTATAGTTTGGATGTATGCTTTATTTTTCCGCAATTTATTTTCTGCATTTTGCTTTTAGCATCGGCTGAATTAAAACAAACATAAATTGGGATGGAGTAAGATAATAAAGCTAATTAAATATGGTAATATAAACTGTAAAGTGAAAGCAAGCTAAAGGTTAAGTAAGTCACTTGCCCGAACCCTAAATCTCTAGATTAGGTACAGTAGTCTACCCTCGGTAGTGAGCTGTACCAGAATTCCCGGATGAGTTGATTCGGGTGGCGACTCTGTCACTGATCTCGGAATGTAAGTTTCGAGGTCTTTAAGTTAAAACGAGAAAATGTTTTATACAAAAGGGTTTTCAAATCAAATCCATGATTTTCCTAACTCAAAATAAACAAAGCCCGTTTTTTCAAAATCGAAACGAATGAAAACGTTTTCCTCGGTTCGCTTCATAGCGTCTCGATTTTCTCTTTTCGAAAAAGGTTATCCGCTCACACTAGCATTTGAAAAGTAGGTCAATATGGTGCAGCCGGGCTAGCCAAACAACTTCATTTTTGCACAAGTCCTGCAGGCAAATCCCACCGCACAGTCTATGGTGGCTACTAAAATTGGGGCAAAGTCTGATTGTGAGAAATTGATCAAGCTGAAGGAAGTGAAGCCTGTGAGTCTAGATGATCTGGATTCGAAAGATGAATATGAAGAATAAGGCTACAATGAGAAAATTTGGCTGCCAGTTATTGAAAAGCTGAGAGTTGCTGAAGTACAGAATGTAACAAGAAGTTGCAAGGTTTACCAGCCAGTGGATCAGCATAGTGGAAAGGCTCCAATGACCGGGTCATATGTCAGCACCGAAAGAAGTAGAAAAAGAAGACCTGGTTATCTCATAATTGAAAAAGACTCTAGCACAGGCCAGTCTGTGGCATTTGTTGCTGACTTCCAAGGAACATAGAGCAGCACTGGTTAAAAAGCTGTCTAAAATAGAAGTTTCTCCACTTGCCTCTCAGGAGACTATGTGTTGCTTACTGGACAAGATTCATACAGGGTCCCCTGAGATTGTATTTTCTGAAAAAGATTCGCCACACAAGGGGAGAGCTCATAACAAAGCTCTGTATGTCAAGGTTAACCTCCTGGACCGAGTTATGCCATGCGTGATGGTAGACAATGGATCTACCCTGAACATATGTCCACTAAAGATGCTACGATTCCTGGGTCTAAGTGAAGATAGTTTGAAAAAGTCCTCCACTTTTATCAGGGCTTATGATGATTCCAAAAGGATTATGATTGGGACTTTTGAAGCTAAAGTGGAAGTGGGATCGGTCAAGTCGATGGTCACCTTTACTGTGATTGACATTCCAGTCACCTTTTCCTTGCTATTGGGGAGGCCATGGTTCCACCCGTTGGGGGGTGTCCTATCAACCTTACACCAGAAGAGCAAGTTTTCAGTAGGCAATGAGGTTGTGACAGTCAAGGTGGATTCTCAGTCTGTGATTACTGCTGTTAGTGAGGAGACCATACCATTCGGCGGATTCCAAGTCGCCATGGTTAGTGAGGAGGAAACTACGGAGGCTCCAATGGTTATCTATGAGAACTATATGCCAGAATGGTTGTCTAAATACCTTTACAGGAATGATTTTGTTCCGGGCATGGGACTCAGAGTCAATCTGCAGGGGCTGCCTGAATTTAACATTGATTCTGGAAAGCCGAGGCAGTTTGGCCTGGGCTACATAGCAGAGGCACCTGAGAAAAAAGATCTGAAAAGAGGAAAGAATGGCAAGCCCATGGTGAAGCCATTAATTAAGGCTGGCAAACAACTGTACAAGGGCAAGCCGAGCCAGTGAAGGTCAAGAGTATTGAATACCCAGGCTTTGATATATTCTCTAATGTTGTAGACTTTGAAAAGAGCCAGAAGGAGCCAATTGCACCAGTGATAGTGGAGGAGGCAATTGTTAAGCCTATCATCCCCTAGGAGAAACAATATGAAATAATTGCAGAAGCAGCAGAAGTGGCCAAGGAGAAAGCTGAAGAGAAAGTCTGTGATGAATCTGTGAAAGCAATTTCAGAGGTGCTGGCTGCTGCCATAGGTAAGGCATTTGAAAAGTTTGAGGAAGGGTCCATTAAGGAACTGATCACCAAGGCAAGCTTGGATTCTGTGGTTACAGAAATAGCAGGAATTAAGAAGAAAGCCAAGGCACAGGTGGCTCAGATTAAGGAGGCTACTCTTCCTGCTAAACAGGAGTCTGAAATTACTACTGACCTGGACAACATTCTGAAGCTGAGCAATGCAGAAGAAGTTCAAGGCCCTCCACCTGTGGAGGATGAAAATGCTTTTGTTGTATCTATTTCTTCTCTTTTCAATGTGAACGATGTACTTTTTAACAAGTTTAATGCAATGAAATCCCAGTTTGCTTACTTGTGTGATGTTTATCCTGATAATTCTTTGCATGCATTTGAATCACATTAAGCATATTTAGCATTCATGACACTGCATCGCATGAAATTAACATAAGTGCAGATGAAAATCCCAAAATGGTATTCATTTCACAAGAACTAAAATCCGAAGAAAAGAGAGAACTGACAAAAATACTATAAAAACATGTTAAGGCTTTTGCTTGGTCATACGAGGACATGCCAGGAGTTGACATAGAAATAACAGTTCACAAGATTCCAACGGATCCCAGATTCAGACCGGTAAAGTAGAAACTAAGACAGCTAAGACCAGAATGGGCCACACTAGTAAAAGAAAGATGGCTAAATAGATTGAAGCCAAGATCCTTGAAGTGGTACAATACACAGAATGGTTAGCCAACATTGTGCCAGTGCCTAAGAAAGACGGAAGGGTCAAAGTGTGTTTTGACTACAGGGACTTGAAAAAAGCCTGCCTGAAGGATAACTTCCCCTTACCTCACATCGATTTCTTGATAGATAGCTAAGGCAGTAATGTACTCTTTCATGGATGGATTTTCAGGATATAACCAGATACTAATGGATGTAATAGACAAGGTGAAGACATCCTTCATCACAGAGTGGGGCACTTTCTGTTATAGAGTAATGACTTTTGGGTTGAAAAATGCTTGGGCCACTTACCAGAAGGCTGTCATAATATTGCTGCATGACATTATTACAAAGAAGTTGAGGTGTATGTCGATGATATGCTTGTTAACTCAATGACCCGGGAGGATCACGCTGCTATCCTGGATAGATTTCTTGCACGCATTGGAGAATACAACCTACGACTTAATCACAAGAAATGCATATTTGGGTTTACATCGGGAAACTGCTAGGTCATGTGGTCAGTTAAAAGGGAACAGAGATGGATCCAGAAAAAATCAAAGCTATTCGAGATATGCTAGCCCCTAAAATAGAAAAGGAGGTCCGGTCATTCTTGGGTTCCTTGCAGTATGTCAGCCGTTTCATAGCCCGGTTAACTTCAGTGTGTGAGCCAAGTTTGAAGCTATTAAGGAAAGATCAGCCTATGGTATATGATGACAGGTGTCAGTTAGCCTTCGATAAGATCAAAACTTACCTGGTGAATCCACTAGTTCTCAGCCCGCCAACTCTAGGGAAGCCCTTGATTTTGTACTTAGCTATCGAAGACTCCTCCATAGGGGCAATGCTGGTTCAAGAGTAGGACGGAAGGAAGGAGTATCCTATCTACTATCTCAGCCAGAAGCTGCTAGAATATGAAACCAAGTACACACTGGTCGAGAAGACATGTGTAGCAATGATTTGGCTGATCGAGAAGTTGCGCCACTACTTTTAGTCATACAAGGTACAAGTCGTGGCTAAAGTGGATCCGATGAAATATTTATACGAGGCACCAGTATTGGTTGGAAAACTATCGAAATGGCTACTACCTCTGTTAGAATTCGTCATTGAGTATATCACTAAGAAAAGCATCAAAGGGTGAGCTGTGGCTAAATTTCTAGCAAGTTAGCCATTAGAATCAGATCATGTGGAGAATTTGGAGTTCCCTGACAAATAGCTGTCTATGGTGGAAGTGAGGAGATGGGTCATGTGCTTTGATGGTGCCGTAAACAGAAAGGGTACTGGGATTGGGGTAATCATAGCAACGCCAGATGGCGAGATCATTCTGTTGTCAAAGAGGTTGGACTTCTCCGTAACCAACAATTGGGCAAAATATGAAGCATGCTTATTAGGAATGGAAACTCTCCTGACACTAGAGGCAGACAATGTCTTGATTGTTAGGGATTCAATCTTGGTGATTAAGCAAGCACAAGGCGACTGGATTTGAGAGAAGAAGCCTTGCGGCCCTACTTAGAACTACTGCAGCACAGAAGAGGGTTATTTAACCAGTGCGAGTTCAGACATGTTCCCAGAGAGAAGAATAAGATGACGGATGCACTAGCGACACTGTCCTCTATATGGGAAGATCTAGAGAAGACATAGATATAGCCTCTGGTTATAGGAATTTCCAAACAACCATGCTTTGATATGCATGAAGTGATGGAGTTAACAGCTAAAGAAAAGCCATGGTTCTTTGACATTTATCAGTATGTGAAAGAGGGAAAGTATCCAGAAGAAGCTAGCACTACTGATAAGGTTTCATTAAGAAGATTAGCTAGCCAGTTCAGAATCTTTGAAGATAAGCTATACCAGAGAACTACAAATGGGGTTTGTTTAAGATGTTTGACAGAACGAGAAGTAGAAACTGTAATGCAGCAAGTACATGTAGGATCCTGCGGGCCGCATATGAATGGGATCACTATGGCTAGAAAGATAATGAGACAAGGATACTTCTGGATGACAATGCAGACTGATTATGTGAAAGAGGTAAAAAGATGTCACGAGTGCCAAATCTATACTGATATCAGTCATCTGCCACCATTAGAGAAATTCATCCTGCAGCATCTAATGGGCATAGATTCATAGTGGTTGTAGTAGATCATTTCTCAAAATGGGTGAAAGTAGAGTCGTTCTCCAGTGTGACAGCTAAGCAGATGGTTAAGTTCATTCAGACTAACATCCTCTCTCGATACGGAATCCCTTACCATATAGTGACTGATAATAGGGTGCAGTTTCAAGGGGCAACAACCAAGCTATTCATAGAACATGGCATCAAACATCATAGGTCTTCTCCATACAGACCGCAGGCTAATGGTGTAGTGGAGGCGACCAACAAATCAATTAAGAAGATCTTATAAAAAATGGTAACCACCTACAGAGACTAGGCTGATAAACTGCCATATGCCCTCTGGGGCCACAGGACCAGTGTCAGAACACCTATCGGTGAGACTCCTTACACCTTGGTGTATGGGATGGAAGTAGTGTTGCCAGTGGAAATGGAACTCAAATCACTCAAAATAGCCTTGGAAGCTCAACTGTCAGAAATAGGATGGGTTCAGGCCAGATACTAGCAGTTGGCTGCAGTAGATGAAAAGCAGTTGAAAGCACTGGATCATTTGAAGAAGTATCAACGTAGAATGGCTTGGGCCTACAATCAGAAAGTGAAGTATCCCAAACGACAGTTGAAATCTGGGGATCTGGTTCTGAAACAGTTGAGGCCTACAGATGTGGACGCTCAGGGGAAATTCAGACCGAATTGGGAAGGCCCATACATGGTGAAGAAAGTGTTATCGAAGGGTGGTGTAAGCATCGCAGACATGGATGGGAATGAATTTGCAAATCCTGTCAACCAAGACCGCCTGAAGCCTTACTATGTTTGGAAAAAAAAAAAAAGAGAAAAGAGTCTGCTAGGTTGAAAACTCGAAAAGGGCGACCTAGGCAAAAGTTAAGGCACGAGAGAAAATGATCAGTCGGAAAATCCACAAGGGATGGTTGGTGACGAATTCTGGTTCTATGTGGAATGTATACCATTTTGGGAACCATTCTTTTCAAATGCATTAATGCTAATTTCATCAATAAAGTGTGACGTTTTTGTTTAAATATGTTCGCATGGTTATATCATAATGCATAAACAAAGTTATCTCACCTAAACATCCATTTAAAGAAAGCACTTTGCATTTAATTGGTTAAAAGACTCGCATTACTTTAATAAGAAAATGTGCTAAATACATGGAATCTGTAATCTTTTCTTATCCTCCAAACCTAACTCATCATTTCTCGAAGCGACTAGAAATTTCGAAGCAAATCCAAATCCAAATGTCATAGGACCTCAAAACAAAAAAAAGGGAAGAGAGAACAGAGATCGCTAAGGTGAAAACCAGAAAGGCACCTTAGGCAAAAGTTATAGCAGCTCGCTTAGCTGAAAACCCACATAAGGCAGTTCAGGCAAAATTTAGAGCACTTCCAGATTCACCAGTCCTAGGGGCAAAAAAGTGGGACCTTTCCACCATTCCCTAGCAGAAACTCTTTCACTATTCTCCAGTGGGATCCTCTGCACTATTCCCCAGCGGAACCATCATAAAGAATGTGACGACTTTCTCCCCAGCAGTCATCAGACTTCCCTAATAGCCATTGCATATCGCCGCATATCCCTAGCAGAGGTGCTAGAGTCACATCACATAAAGAATATGCTCCCTAGCTAGATTAGTTATAGGCATGATGTGCTTTCCCTAGCAAGAGGCACGACCTGATCTCCCCAGCAAGAGCGTAGCATTTCAAGGCTGGACGAATAGCGGGAAATGCATATCCTAGAGTCCATTCGCATATGCATACATTGAAACATGCATACACAAACATTCCAAACACATACATACACATGCATACATGTATCACGACCGACCCAAGTGTAGGTATCTAGGGGCAGGACAATCAAGCCGTATTTATTCTTGATCGAAGAGGCAAAAATTTTTGGTCCAAAATTATCGATCAAGGAATAAATGTGCATCGCCAACACAACCTCATAAATCCAGCAGATCTGTCATGGGTAACCTAAACCCAATGTTAGACCCAGATCGGCTTCTCCCCAGAAATCCAACAAATCCGCCATAGGTAACATAAACCCAATGACAGGCCCAGATCGGCTTCTCCTCAGAAATCTTACAGACCCGTGATGGGTAACCTAAACCCGGTGTCAGGCCAATATTTTCTTCCACCTCGAACTTTAGCAGATCCGTCATGAGTAACCTAAACCCGGTGTCAGACCTAGATTTGCTTCCACGCCGAACTTCAGCAGATCCGTTGTAGGTAACCTAAACCTGATGTCAGGCCCAGATTTGCTTCCATCTTAACTTCAGCAAGTCCGTCGTGGGTAGCCTAAACCTGGTGTCAGGCCCAGATTTGCTTCCATCTCAACTTCAGCAAGCCCGTCGTGGTAACCTAAACCCGGTGTCAGGCCCAGATTTGCTTCCATCTCAACTTCAGCAAGCCCGTCGTGGGTAACCTAAACCCAGTTTCAGGCCCAGATTTGCTTCCATCTCAACTTCAGCAAGTCTATCATGGGTAACCTAAACCTAGTGTCAGGCCCAGATTTGCTTCCATCTCAACTTCAGCAGATCCATTGTGGGTAACCTAAACCCGGTGTCAGCTCAGATTTGCTTCCACCACAAACATCAGTGGATCCATCACAGGTAACATAAACCCAATGTCAGGCCCAGATCAGCTGCAATTCAGGTATGTCTTTCTTTCCTTCTGCTTACAGTGTTCAATTCACATTCTTAAATTCCTCTCAGGTAACTTAAAAACCTAGTATCGGGTATTGAATTTGATCACGCAAAGGGCAGCTGTAAGCACCGGGTTTTCCCGACCTTTATGTTGAAAATTCTTGTATTACCTATGGAGCAGACGGACACGAATCAGACTTGAAAATGACTAGAATGTCACCTGAAGTCTCTCAAAAGCCAAGCTATCCATGATTTGAAATCCCCGAGAAGGTCCCCCGAGTGATTTTTAGGGTTTAGGGTGAGCATCGGACTTTTGCAAATTTCGGCCCAGCTCTTACTAGAGCCGTACGGCTGTCGTTTTTTTAAACTACAGCCGTGCAGCTGTAGTCTAAAGCTGCATGGCTCTAGCATAACGAGAGCCATGTGGCTCGAGTAGGTTGAGCCAAGTTGCTTTGCAAAGCAGAGCAACTTGGCTGAACAGAAAAGAATTGGCCGAAATTTCAGGGAATTCAGGCAGCTCATTTATTGGTTGATATGATGATGAGTGAGAGAGGTATGAAAAGAAAAAAAAAAGAATCAAAAAAGAGGATTGATCTGAGGCAGAAGAAAATTGCAATCTTAAGAAAAAAATTTTATAGAGAAAAAAGAAAGGGAGAAGGAGACCGAGAGTAAGAAGGGGCACCAAGACCAAAAACTTGTGACTAAAATCAATACCAAAACATTACTAGGAAGTTTCTTAACCTTTGCACATTGATTCGGGATCATTTCAGCTTGATTTCGGGTTATTTCGAATTCGTTTTGATTTTCAGCCGGTTGAGCATTCAAGGCCAATTTCAAGTTTTCAATCCATCTCTGGACATTAAACACATCAAAACAATATCAAGGTAAACTCTGAGAGGCCTTAAACCTAAGTGCATTGCTTTTTCTTTGGGTTTTTCCTATTCTTGCAACTTTCGGAAAACAGATTTTCCCGAATACAGTCGCACAGCTGTATTTCATATGAACAGAGTTACGTAGCTATGTCCCAAGGGGAAAAATCCCAAAACTACCCTAATCAACCAAAAATAGTCCGTTTTCCATTTTGTACATTCTGTTGTCATCAATTTCGGCCCAAACGCATCTGTATGTTGTAAAATTTTGGTTTTCCAATTTCTGTACGTACGGATATTAGGGTTTTTGGTTTTTCTCAGGTTTTATTTCCTGAATTTTGGGGTTGTTTGATCCGAATCGGATCCGTAGTCCAGCATCAGCGGACCCCGAACACTATAAAATCCTCGGAAAACATCGAAAACGAGCAAAATGACATTTTCAAAAAACGAGAAAACCATTTTTTTTTGGATTCTGGGAATTACAACCACACAGCTGTAATTAGAGCCGCACGGCTCTAATTATAGCCGCATGGCTATAATTACAGCTGTACAGCTATAGTTTTCGGAAAAAGGCAGAATCGCGAAAACGACCCATATGGACATCGTTGCGCGATGCTGTCTTCGAATTCCAACTGTTTTTGATGTGTTTACTATATTTTGGACCCTAGATGGATGTCAGAATTAGGAAAAATCACACAAACGGAACATCGAGTTCTAGGATAACAGACCCGCTAAACGGAAAAATTTGCATGAAACCGAGCCATGTAATTTTCCAAAACTGTTTTCTAGCATAAAACTTACAAGGCGTTTCAAAACTGTTTTCCAGGTCTAACCAGTCCGACCGATGGGGTCGAACTGGTTACCCCCTAAATGCATGCTTCCGTTCCTGAAATCCCAATTATGTCTAATCTGAGTCCTGTTTGTGTTGTGATATAAACTGTACTAACCGTCTGTTTTGCAGCTTTTAGTTTTCTTTATTTTCATTTTTGATGTAATTAATGGATTTTTGTGTATTTTAGGCGGCTTTAATTTTTAGATATTCGTGTATTCTAGGTGCTTGTAAATGTGATGATGAGAGCTTTTATTTTTATTCAATTGGGTTGTATAAGTGGCCTCTATTATTTTTATGTATTCTGAATGTATGATTTACTTTTCTGTAGTTTATTTTCTGTCATTTGCCTGAGCATCGGCTAATAAATACAAACAGAAATTGGGGTTAGATAAAGATAATAAAGTAAATTAAATATGGTAATATGAATTAAAAAGTGATAGCAAGCTAGAAGTTAAGTCACTTGCCTGAACCCTAAATCTCTGGATTAGGTACGGAAGTCTACCCTCGGTAGGGAGCTATACCAGAATTTCCCGGATGAGCTTATCCGGGTGGCGACTCTGTCACTGATCTTGGAATTTAAGTTTCGAGGTCTTTAAGTTAAAAGCGGGAAAATGTTTTCTACAAAGGGGCTTTTCCAAATAAATCCATGATTTTCCTAACTCAAGATAAACAAAACCCGTTTTCCACACAAAATAGACCAAACAAAAATGTTTTCCCCGGTTCGCTTCGCCCGCATCCCGCTCCCGCCTTTCTCCTGTTAAAAAGGTCATCCGCTCACAAGCCCGTAGGATCGTACACAGAGAATGTCTGAGTTTGAACCAGTGGGATCGCCTGTATACTTCAAGTATACATAGTAGAGAGATAAATATTAATTAATTAAATTGTAGATCAATTGGATTGATCAATATAATTTAATTGATATGTATTTTATTAGGTTTCATGAAGTTACTTTTAAATAAATTAACTTGGGAATTTATTTCCGGGTGGAAATAAAAGACATATATAGGTTTTTATGTATTTGATTTTAGTTGAATCTCAATTAATTTATTGGGTCAATTTTAATTGGCAAATCAACTTTTATTTAAATGACATGTATTGTTGGGATTTTTCATCGGAAATCACCCGATAAAAGCGGAAGAACGCGGTGACTTCCTCAAATCCGGTCCCAGGAGCAATTGAAATGGAAATTGAAAAACTTTAAAATAAATAGAAAGAGATTAATTTTCTTACCAGAAAATCTCTTTCAAGAGATGGATGAAGACTGCAGAAACCAAAGCAGATTTCCTCCTCGTTTTCGTACACGAACGCCTAACGAATGCAACCCATGCTAGCATCGGAAAAACGAAACAATGGAAGAGAGGAGGCTAGGAATTTCGGCTAGCTTGTGTGTTGGGGTTAGGGGCCGAAATTTTCACCCTAGGTTTTATACCTAGGGTGGGGAATTCCCCTAGGGGAATTCAGGCCCAGTTTGGCTCCATTCCATTCTGTGCGGGCTTTCTTGTTTTAATTTGGGCCCAGTCTAATTTTAATTATTCTGGTTTAAAGTAATTTCAAGCCCAATTTTAATATACCCATGTATTTAATATATTACTCCAAGTAATATATTATTTACATTTAAATTAAAATTAGTTTGACAATTAATTTAATCCATCTAATTAAAATTAAATCTTCACAAAATAAAATCATATGTAAACCCATACATATGAATATTTCCACCTAGGAAATAATTTCATAATTAATCCAATTAATTATGAAGAGCCAATCGAACATATATTAACTTTATTATTAGGATCAATCCAATTGATCTTTATAATATAATTAATATATATATACACCTCTCTTTCCATAGTGTATACTCCAAGTACACATGTGATTCCTTAAGTCTGCATTCATTCGTTCTATGTGTACGATCCCGCGGGCCCATCTTTATGTTGGCAGCGGGCCTTTGGCCCGTAGACTGCAGTTGGGCTCTAGCAAGCCACTACAGCCCCCAATTAAGATGGAGATGGCAGTCTAACTGTTATCATAACCCTGTAGTTTAAACTTGTACATCCCATGTCATTGATATCGGTGTCCAACACAGAGGCATGGATTGATCACCCTCTTTTGTGTCCGGACATTAACTTGATCCCGAATGTACTGAAGCTCATAAACAAGTTCTAACTTATTTAGGTGTGGCCACACTCTTATCAGTCACATTCATCAAGAGGCCGGTGATATCTTCTCAGTGGGCTACTGAGTGACAAATCCCTTCTGCATATCCATAGTATTACCATGCTCAGTGACATACCCAAAAGTACCCATACTTGGCACCCTATTACAGGTCCTTTAGGCGTACCCCTAAGCATGTGACTTCACATGTATCACCATCATATGGTTAGGTCAAAGGATCCATACAAGTACTACATGAGAATCACTTGTGATACTATACCATGTGGATTACTCCTTTAGTGGATCTATCCAGTACCATGCTGATAAGGTCGGTTTTTGACCTTATCTTTTAGGCAATTTTGTGGTTTGAACGGCAATTTTTAGAGTCTTTTGCGTGAATGTTTGTGTGGTTTTTGAATATTTTGTGATTTTTATGTTTTGGATAGATTTTTATAACTTTTAGTATTTTTCGTGTTTTCTAGGGTTGTTTTTGTAATTTTTGTTAATTTGTTGTTTTTATGGTCCGTGGCGTTGGTGCCGTTATGTTTCTTTGTGCTTGTTTGGACAGGTATTATGACCCGGACCGGAAGTTGGTGCATCGGCGGCGAGGAAGAGTTCGAAGTGCTGAAAATCAGGGCGGCACGGCGTGCCACAATTAGGGCACGGCGTGCCAACCCGGCGTGCCTAGAGGAGTAGTCCAGTGGAGTGGCACGAAAACGTGCCACTCAGATCAACCCGGCGTGCCAACCCCAAAATTCGCACTGCACGGCGTGCCACCTCCAGCAGCACGGCGTGCCGCCTTCAGTTCTGCACAGCACGGCGTGCCAACTCCACCAGCACGGCGTGCCGAGCCCCGAAACCTGCTGTTGCCCTACTTTCATCTCTTCTTTTTCCTGGTTTTTAACCTAGCCGTATAAAGAGGTTATTTTCTATGTTTCAAGGATCTTTTTTTTCAGTCTTTTTGAGTGAGAGCAGAAACTTTTAGTGAGGTTTTGAGCTTGAACTATTTGCTTTCTTTGAGTTTGAACCATCGATTGGTTGTAGTTTTACATAGAATCTTCCCCTTTTGCGACGTTCCTAGTTCCGGCTTGAGTTCGTCTATAGAGGTACACCCCAAGCACCTTCACACCGTCGGAATCCGGTTAATCGGACCAAAAGGGCATAAGTTTTTCTTCTTCTCTTTTGTAATTTGATTAAGTTAGTTTTGATTCCGCAAATCGATTATGTTTGGTTGTAAACACTGAATTCATTCATCTTTCTAAATTAATACAATTGTTGCAAGTTAATTTCAATTTTTATTCCTTTTCTTTATGTAATTTCTTTAATGAATATCTAGTCTCATAAGATCTTAATTTATTAAGTTCATATTTGTGGCATTACCGAGATTGACGCCTAGGAAACCATTGGTATTGACGACACTGTGGAACTTACATGCCCCTATTTTCTGAGCTTTAGAATTAGACCGCCTCTAAACAAGGGAAACCGGCTAAAGACCTAAAAGATCTAGATACGCTAGGTTGTATTATCGAAAGAGCATAATTAAGGATTAATTGTTGAGTTAAATTCATCTTTTGTAATTAATTGATAAAGCCATCCCCATTAGCATGTTGGGATTCGTCACGGGAAACCGACCGATAAAAGCGGAAATAGGCGTCGATTTCCTCGAATCCGGCCCAGGAGCTTAAGATGTGGAAATCAAAAACTTAAAGCATAAAAAGGAGGGTTTCAAAAACTCACCACAAAGTCTCTCTAAGAGACGGATGCAGACTGCAGAAATCAAGTGTAGATTTCCTCCACCGATGCGTACACGAACGGCTCTCGGACCGAAACCCGTGCTAGCGACTCGGATTATCCAAGAAGAGAGGGAGAAGAAGGCTGCCCACAAGAGGAAATATGGCTGTCCAAATTTCTTTCCAAAAGAAAAATCTATCTAGCCAAAGATAGAACCAAGTTTCTCTCAAGTGTGCATCCAATTTCTTTCCAAAAGAAATAATGCATAAAAGTGGGCAAAATTCATACTTTAATAGAAAACCAATTTCTCTTAAAGCAAGAGTGATGGACGGCCAAAAGTGGAGTGAAGTTAATGGTGATTATCTCTAATGAAAGAAAAGGAGATGAGATGGAAGAGCAAAGTCCAACTTTGCTACCAATGAGTCAAACCAATGACTCACCATGGTGACTCACCACCATCACTCACCATCACCTTTTCTTCATCTTCATCCATAATACCAAAAAGTCAAGAATATGACTCACCAATACTCCAACAATTCGGCCAAAAAGAAGAAGAGAATGAAGATGTCATATTTGTTTACCAAAAAGTCATGCATGACTCACCATCTTCATCATTACTTTTTGTCCAACAAAATGACTCATTCTTATCATCCCTTTCCATGCAAATATTCGGCCAAACCATTCCAAGCCAAGTGGGAATATTCATTTTAAGTTTTTAAGCCCAATTTAATTCCTTTGATTTATTTAAATTCAAATGCAACTTTAATTGAACATGTATGTTTAGATATGATACCATGTAACATATTACATACATTTAAATTAAAATTCATTTGACCTATTAATTTAATCAATGGATTAAATTAGACACACATAAAATGACAAACATGTAAACCTATACATGTCATAATATTTCCACCTAGGAAATAATCCCATAAATTAATTCATTGAATTAATTATGAGAAGGCCAAAATAAATATTAATTATATCACTTTGATGCATATAATATAATTAATATATCTCGCTCTCTTCAAACATGTATACTCCAAGTATACACTTAATCCGACTAGTTAAAGTCCAGACGTTCAATGTGTACGATCCAATGGGCCCGTCTTTATGTTGGCAGTGGGCCAAGGCCCACAGACTGCAGGCGAGCTCTAGCAAGCCACTGCAGCCCCCAATTAAGACGGAGTAAGCAGTCAAACTGAAAACGTAACCCTGTAGTTGGAACTTGTAAATCCCATGTCACTAATATCGGTGTCCAACACTGAGGCATGGAAGTATCACCCTCCTTGTGTCTGGACCTTGACTTGATACTGAATGAACTGATGCTCACAAACAAGATCCAATCTTGTTTGGGTGCGGCCGCACACTTATCAGTAACATTCTTCAAGAGGCCGATGATATCGTCTCAGTGAATCACTGAGTGACATTCCCTTCTACATATACATAGTGCTGCCATGCTCACTGACACACCCGAACGTACCCGTACTTGGCACCCTTTTACAGGCCCGTTGGGCGTACACCAATGTGTGCCACCTCACATGCAGCACCATCATATGGTCCGGTCTAAGGACTTATACAAGCACTACACGAGAATCATTTGTGATACTATACCATGCAGATTCCCTTTAAGTGGATCAATCCAGTACCATGCCCATTTTGCATGTACCCATTAACCTAGTTGACATTCCATGTTCTATGATCGGTAAGACACCGCCATACAACCAGGCTAACGATAGTCTTTGGTTCCATTCATTCCCATGATTGGAACAGACTACGGATGACTTTATGGTCATATCGTTTTCACTATCCACAGTCTTACTGCCAAGTGCCTCACACTTGACAACATGGATATGGATATGTCCATTGGATACTCTATTTAACATATAGCACAAGACATATAATAAATAGATTAATGCCTTTATTTCCTTGACACAAATTGTATAATACATAAAGTTTACATTAATGTACAAATGTATTATACAAACACAAGGACCAATGCCTCGGGACTAGGGCATTTCCAACAATCTCCCACTTGCACTAGTACCTACTAGGCATGGGTCTAATCCCTATAGATCTAGTACAACCTTCGTGCATAGGCATAGCCAAGCATGTTGGTCAAAAGATCTGCGACATTGTCTTTGGTGTCCACTCTTTATAATGAGATGTCACCCCCTCAGCGATTTCTCGCAATAGGTGAACCTCCCTGAGTTCGTGCTTCGTGTATATGTGTGACCGAGGCATATAGCTTGTGCAACAGCCCCGTGTTGTCACAGAAGATATCAACTGGTTACTGGATAGTTGACACTACCCCCAGTTGAACTTCATTATCCACACAGCTTCCCTAGCTGCTTCACACGTTGCAATGTACTCAGTTCCTGTGATAGAAACCGCGAGGGTCTATTACTTGGAGCCTCTCTAACAATAGCACCACCATTTAGCATGAACACATACCTATACTGCGACTTATATTCATCCTGGTCGGTCTGGAAGCTTGCATCAGTGTACCTAGTAACTGACTGCTCTTCCTGACCCACATGGGTGACATTAGGTCTTGTACATAGCATGGAGTACATGATTGATCCCATGGCTGAAGCGCATATAGGACATGTTCTCCCTATCTTGCCTTGTCTTAGGACAGTACTTCTTGCTAAGTTTCAGCTTATGACCCGTTGGCAAGAAACCTTTCTTAGCCTGGTCCATGCTGAATCTTTTCAGAACGAAGTCTATGTACTTGGCCTGACTTAGGCCCAGAAGCCGATTGGATCTAACCCTGTAGATACTGATCCCTAGGATCGTCTCAGCTTCGCCTAAGTCCTTCATTGCGAAGCACTTACACAACCATTACAATTCCCTTGTAGTGTTGGTATGTCGCTTCCAATCAGAAGGATGCCATCCATATTTCATACCATGAAAGTTACTATGCTCCCACTAAACCTCTTATACACACCCTTAAAGGTATTGTCGGCCTATAGCTTATAGCACCACTTGCCACCTATTACCTTAGCACCTGGAGGTGAATCAACCAGGTTCCAAACCTGATTATCGTACATAGATTGCAAATCCACCACCATGGCAGACAGTGGGCTAGCTATAGCCTACTAGTAGGAGCTCATCTTCGTCCAAGACAAAAAGAGCGTAATCATTAGAAACAAAAACCGATGTTTTCCATGTTCCTGATGATCCCTACCAGACCTTTTAGGTCCTTGTGTGACCTGGGCTGGTGCTTCCCCTTTTGGAAGCTTCACCCTGGTCTCTGAGTTATCCTTTGTAGGAGTTTCTGAGCTTTGAACTTCCCTGAGTTCAATATCGCTCCCACTGTCTTTCTTGGAAAGAAACCCCTTTTCAAGAAGGACCCCCTTTTGCGCCATGAACACCTTGTTCTCAGCGGGGTCGTAGAAGTAATACCCTTTGGTTTCCCTAGGGTAGCTCACAAACAGGCATTAGTCGGTTTTGGGTTCTAGTTTTGCTCACAAGCAATTTCTTGACTTGTGCATAACAACCCCAAATCCGTAAGAAAGACACATTAGGCACCCTGCCCGTCCATATTCCAAATGGGGTCTTTTCCAAAGCCTTAGTCGGAGTATAATTGAAAATGAGAGCCATTGTCTCAAGAGCGTATCCTTTACAACTTATAGGGAGAGAGGCATGACTCATCGTTTGAGCGGACCATGTCCAACAGGGTCCTATTCCTCTGTTCGGACACCCCATTCCATTGTGGTGTTCCTGGAGGAGTGAGCTGTGGAACTATTCTATGCTCTCTCAAAATGAGTCAAACTATAGGCTTATATGCTCACCACCTCGGTCCAACCGAAAGGCTTGGATATTTCTGCCTAGTTCTGTACTTCGTTCCTTACTCCCTTGAACCTATCAAGGGTCTCAGACTTATATTTCATTACATAGGCACAGCCATTTCTGATGAAATCGTCTGTGAAGGATATGAAGTATAGATGTTCACCCTTAGTTGCTATGCTTGTTTGTCCATATACATCTCAATGCATTAGGTTCAATAAGCTAGCAACCCTTTTAGCCTCCTTGCTAAAAGGTTCTTTAGTCATTTTTCCTTATAAACCAGACTCGCATATATCAAGTGACTCCATGTCAAATGATCCTAGGATTCAAGCGATGTGAAGCCTAGCTATGCGCTTCTTGTTTATGTGGCCAAAATGACAATGCCAAAGGTAAACCGGATTAAGTTCGTTAGGCTTAACCCTTTAAGTATGTATATTATAGACATGATTAGTTTCATTTAGATCCAGGATATAAAAGACATTATTTAATAGAGCTACTCCATAAAATAATTCTTTTCTAGATAAACCCTTTTTACTATTACCAATAGTAAATGTACATCCAGAAATATCCAAAAAAACTGAAACAGAAATAATATTCCTGTACAAAACAGGTACAAAATAACATAGTTTCAGTAACAAAACTAATCTACTAGGTATCATAAGCTGGTCCTACTGATCTCTATGGCAGCAACCCTTGCTCCATTGGTGACCCGCAAGTCCACTTGTCCCGATCCCAGTGATCTCCTGTTCTTAAGTCCCTGCACATTACAACAAATGTGAGAACCACATCTAGTATCCAATACATAAGATGTTGAAACAGAGGTTAATGTCTATGACATATATACCTGATGAAGACACGCCCTGCGTCTTCCTTTTCTCTCCCAAAAGCTTGGGACACGATCTTTTCCAATGTCCAGCCTGCTTGCAACCGAAGCAGACATCCTTGGAACGGGCCTTGGGCTGGGCTTTAGCCTTTTTAGCCTTGGCTTCCTTAGCCTTGGCCTTGGCCTTTGCCTTGCCTTTAGCGAAAAGAGGTTTCCCCTTGTTAACCTCAAGTACCGGCGGAGTCTTCTTGATCGATAGTTCAGCGAGCTCAAGCATCCAATGAAGCTCACTAACAGTACGGTCCATCCCTTGCTTGTAAAATTTTAGGATGAATTGATCATAAGAATCCGGTAAAGAATCCAGGATCGTGCTAACCGCCAGCCCCCGTGAGATAGGAGTTCCGAGACGGGCTAAATTATCCAGATAGCCCTTCATCTTGAGCACGTGTGCACTCACAGATGTCCCGGCTCCCATCTTACAGCTGCGGACTGCCTTGTGGATCAGGTACCTTTCCTGATAAGCTTGCTCATAAAACATCTCATTAAGAGTTGTCATTATAGCAAAGGCCTGATGATCCAAGAACTGTTTTTGCAATTCAGGAACCATACTAGCCAACATCAGGCATGTCACATCCCGGTTATCTTTTACATGTGCCAGGTATTCCTCCAGCTGGGCAGCCGGTGGATTACTTCCCGTTGGCACATCCGGTACAGGCTTTTTGAGCACATACTCTTTAGACTCTTGTCTTAGAACTTTCCTTAAGTTCATAGACCAGTCCCAAAAGTTAGGGCCAGAAAGCTTGTCCCATTCCAAGAAAGATCGCAGTGATAAAGTATCATTCGTAGCCATTGGTTTCTACACAGAAAAAATTTACAAGAGTTAATAAAGGACTTAACTTGTTCTTCCCATATTATAATTAATAATGATCGTGTTATTAATTAACTCGAGTTGTTGGGCTCATGGGCCGAGATCCATATTATATCAAGATATAGCCAGACGAGGGCCTGGAACAACTATACCCCAATTTTTAGGTAGGAACGCCGTCCAATCCCAACCTAGGGACTCTCGGTTTGATGGGTCTGTTGGCACTTACCCATCTGTGCTTAGGGCCAGGAACATCCTACTACCCACGCTAAGTCAAAACCTCCATCCAAGTGTTAGAGTAACCAATACTCCAACCCAATACAAAATGACGATACTCCAGTGCATCCAACGAGGGTTGGTCTACAGCTGGCCTATCCCCACTTCGAGTAGGTTATGAATGAGGGAAGCACTTTTAAGAGACTTAGTAATTACCTTTTGGTTATTAGATTCAATTAATAACGGCTTAGATGCATAGGCGGGTGAAATTGGGTTTGTACATACATTCTCACATGTAAATAAATAAAGCATAATTAAATAAAAAAATGAAATGCTATGGGCCAAAATTTACATCCTAATATAATTCTAGTAAACCTATACTAGAACGACATCAGGTGGGCTGCATCCTCATCCTTCTAGCACGCCAATCCAATCGGCTTCTTCTTCTTTACATAATTCCATCATAAACACATAAAATAAAATTACATAAAAGAAAAACGGCGCGTAGGCCGTATTTACCAAAAGAATATTACAACCCGAATAAATAAGGCCCAAAACATCCATTCATGCATTTAATCATACATACACGTATCCAATACATACAATTTATAAACATGTTAAATGCATGAATTAATCCCATTTCAAATATGTCCATAGCCATTATTTTGAAATCGCCAAATTTTGGCCGATCATGGTTCTAAACCCGTGCGGGCTTTGGGCCTCCAACCCAGGCAAAATTGCTCCCAATCCAATTGGGAAACCATGAATTCCAAAATTAGCCGTCCGGGTAATCGTGCCAAGAAAACCCGAACCAATTTCAATTAACCGTATTTATTTCCAAAATAAATATCGCATGAACGAAAAATAAATTCATTCATAAAACATGCGCATAAAATTTCCAAAATAAACACGCACAAGTTTAAAAACAATTAAAATTTTAAAATCCCACGCGTATAAAAATTACCAAAATTTAAACACGCATATTTTTTTTAAAATTTTAAATCCGGCCCGGCCCAAAAATCCCGCCAAATCCAAAAATGGGCCCGGCCCGCCGCGCGGGGCAGCCGCGGCGCTGCTGCCCAGCAGCAGCCCCGCTGCCGCGCAGCGGCTGCTGCCCAGCAGCAGCCTGCTGCTGGCGTGCAGCAGCTGCTGCCCAGCAGCAGCTGCTTGCGCGCAGCAGCCCTGCTGCTGGCGTGCAGCAGCTGCTGCCCAGCAGCAGCCCAGCTGCTGCCGAGGCAGCAGCCAGCAGCAGCTGCTGCCTGTGGCGCCTAGCACCGCAGGCAGCGGCTGCCGCCCCCGTTTCGCCCCGAAACGGTCCGTGATTTTTTCCCGCAACAAAAATAGCAACATGAAATTAAATCACCAAGAAATAAAATCATGCATAGGAAATTAAATCTAGCATAAAACCTATATGCAAAATAAAATTTCCATAAACAATTCACAAATAGAAAATTAAATAAAGCATAAACCATATGCAAATAATTTTCCATAAGTAAAATTCAAGGGGCAAAATCACCAAACCCCAAACCAAAAATAAATCCCGTCCAAAAAATTGCCAATTTTAAAACACGGGATCCGCCAAGTTTAAAGATTTCCACGGATCAAAAGCCCGCTCTGATACCACTGTTGGGATTCGTCACGGGAAACCGACCGATAAAAGCGGAAATAGGCGTCAATTTCCTCGAATCCGGCCCAGCAGCTTAAGATGTGGAAATCAAAAACTTAAAGCATAAAAAGGAGGGTTTCAAAAACTCACCACAAAGTCTCTCTAAGAGACGGATGCAGACTGCAGAAATCAAGTGTAGATTTCCTCCACCGATGCGTACACGAACGGCTCTCGGACCGAAACCCGTGCTAGCGACTCGGATTATCCAAGAAGAGAGGGAGAAGAAGGCTGCCCACAAGAGGAAATATGGCTGTCCAAATTTCTTTCCAAAAGAAAAATCTATCTAGCCAAAGATAGAACCAAGTTTCTCTCAAGTGTGCATCCAATTTCTTTCCAAAAGAAATAATGCATAAAAGTGGGCAAAATTCATACTTTAATAGAAAACCAATTTCTCTTAAAGCAAGAGTGATGGACGGCCAAAAGTGGAGTGAAGTTAATGGTGATTATCTCTAATGAAAGAAAAGGAGATGAGATGGAAGAGCAAAGTCCAACTTTGCTACCAATGAGTCAAACCAATGACTCACCATGGTGACTCACCACCATCACTCACCATCACCTTTTCTTCATCTTCATCCATAATACCAAAAAGTCAAGAATATGACTCACCAATACTCCAACAATTCGGCCAAAAAGAAGAAGAGAATGAAGATGTCATATTTGTTTACCAAAAAGTCATGCATGACTCACCATCTTCATCATTACTTTTTGTCCAACAAAATGACTCATTCTTATCATCCCTTTCCATGCAAATATTCGGCCAAACCATTCCAAGCCAAGTGGGAATATTCATTTTAAGTTTTTAAGCCCAATTTAATTCCTTTGATTTATTTAAATTCAAATGCAACTTTAATTGAACATGTATGTTTAGATATGATACCATGTAACATATTACATACATTTAAATTAAAATTCATTTGACCTATTAATTTAATCAATGGATTAAATTAGACACACATAAAATGACAAACATGTAAACCTATACATGTCATAATATTTCCACCTAGGAAATAATCCCATAAATTAATTCATTGAATTAATTATGAGAAGGCCAAAATAAATATTAATTATATCACTTTGATGCATATAATATAATTAATATATCTCGCTCTCTTCAAACATGTATACTCCAAGTATACACTTAATCCGACTAGTTAAAGTCCAGACGTTCAATGTGTACGATCCAATGGGCCCGTCTTTATGTTGGCAGTGGGCCAAGGCCCACAGACTGCAGGCGAGCTCTAGCAAGCCACTGCAGCCCCCAATTAAGACGGAGTAAGCAGTCAAACTGAAAACGTAACCCTGTAGTTGGAACTTGTAAATCCCATGTCACTGATATCGGTGTCCAACACTGAGGCATGGAAGTATCACCCTCCTTGTGTCTGGACCTTGACTTGATACTGAATGAACTGATGCTCACAAACAAGATCCAATCTTGTTTGGGTGCGGCCGCACACTTATCAGTAACATTCTTCAAGAGGCCGATGATATCGTCTCAGTGAATCACTGAGTGACATTCCCTTCTGCATATACATAGTGCTGCCATGCTCACTGACACACCCGAACGTACCCGTACTTGGCACCCTTTTACAGGCCCGTTGGGCGTACACCAAAGTGTGCCACCTCACATGCAGCACCATCATATGGTCCGGTCTAAGGACTTATACAAGCACTACACGAGAATCATTTGTGATACTATACCATGCAGATTCCCTTTAAGTGGATCAATCCAGTACCATGCCCATTTTGCATGTACCCATTAACCTAGTTGACATTCCATGTTCTATGACCGGTAAGACACCGCCATACAACCAGGCTAACGATAGTCTTTGGTTCCATTCATTCCCATGATTGGAACAGACTACGGATGACTTTATGGTCATATCGTTTTCACTATCCACAGTCTTACTGCCAAGTGCCTCACACTTGACAACATGGATATGGATATGTCCATTGGATACTCTATTTAACATATAGCACAAGACATATAATAAATAGATTAATGCCTTTATTTCCTTGACACAAATTGTATAATACATAAAGTTTACATTAATGTACAAATGTATTATACAAACACAAGGACCAATGCCTCGGGACTAGGGCATTTCTAACATAGCATTCATAGGTCGGTAAACCGCCAATTGATAACACAAAACTCAAGTGCAAGGTAAGATGGAATAGATCAACTAGGAGTAGGATAGTGTAGTTGTTAACATAATCAACCCAAACTATGTTCCGCCTAGGACACGCAAGGAACCCGAGTAGTTTAGTGTTTGCAGAATAATCTTTTCTCTGTGGGATCGATACCTGGACCAACCAGAATTATTACTTGTCAACGATAGGTACACTACCTTAGTTATGCATTTCTAGGTTTAGTTTTACTACTATGCCTAGGACCCATCAAGTTTTTGGCGCCGTTGCTGGGGAAATTTATATTTCTGCATCATTTAGCAAAAGGTCTATTTGCTGATCTAGGCAACATTTCTGTGCATATAGTTAAATAATTTTTCTTTTCTGTGAATATTTATTACAATTTAGTTTTCTTTAATTTCTGTGTGTGTGTGTTTTCTAGCTTATGCGAACTCGCTCTCAGCATCCTGAGCTTTTACCTTATAACCCTGAAATTGAACGTTTGTGTAGCACGAACCATAGAGTACGCCAAGAGCAGATTGTTCAAATGGAGCATCAGCAGCATGATGACGAGGAGAGACAACTCCAGGAAAGAGTTGAGCAAGAGCAACTCCGGCGAGAGTGGGAGGAGTTTGACAGAAGAAGGGGTGGTGATAGAGATAACATGGTCATGACAGACCTAATGGCTCCACATCGGCCCCGGAACAGATCCGGAGTGGTTATCCCAGCCATCACTGCCAATCAATTCGAGCTGAAGTCCAGTATGATCCATTTGATCCAAGGGAACGGTCTATTCAGTGGCGGAATAAGTGACAACCCCAATGATCACTTAGACCGGTTCCTCATGGTGGCCGATACAGTCCGAATCGGTGGGGTGCCCCAAGATGCTGTGCGGTTGAAGCTGTAACCCTTTTCACTATGCGGGGGAGCAATGGAATGGTACAAATCCTTGAGGCCCGGATCAGTGACATCATGGGACCAATTGGAAGAGCAATTCTTAGCATATTACTTCCCACCATCAAATACGGTTCAGCTATGGAACGAGATCATGGGATTCCGGCAATTTGGGACGGAGACTCTTAATGAAGCATGGCAGAGATTTCAACGGTTGTTGCGGAACTGGCCCTACCATGACATGCCGCGTTTCACTCAGGTAAGCACGTTTTATCATGGTTTAACACCAGCTAACCGTGCCATTATTGATTCTTCTGCAGGTGGGGACATTTTTAAGAAGACTGCTACACAAGCCGAGGAGTTGATTGCGGAGCTGGCTAGAAAGAGTACCTTGTGGCAGTCGGACATGCCAACAAGGAATGAGGTTCGAGCTGCAGATTTGGGACGCCAAGATGCAGCTATGGACCATGTAAACAAGAAGTTGGACCTGTTGATGTCCCGCCTGAACTTAAATGGGCCACAATACCAACCGGTGTTGTGTCTATCATGCGAAGCGGAGCATCCCGGGCAAGATTGTGAATTGGGCGACCCATTCGCCTAATCGTCCGAAAACGTAAGTTTTGTGGGAGGAAACCAAAGTTACAATAACTCTAACTCTTATTCATAAAACTTCAATAATAATAATAATTACAGAAGAAGGTATCAACACCCGAATATGTCCTATAGTAACAACCAAAATGTGTTGAGACCTCCTTCCGGATTCCATTATGAGCACCGTGAGCAGGGGTTAGGTAAGGCCCCATTTATTCCTAATGATCAATCTCCACAGCAGCCTTAACAGTCTAAGCAAGATGAGACGGTTTTGTCATTACTAAAAGACATCTCGTCTCGGCTAGCTGATAATGAAGCATACTGTAGGGATTTGGGTAAGCAAGTGGCTTAATTGAGTAGGGAGAGGCAGGAAAGACCTCAAGGAGCACTTCCGAGTAGAACTGAACAAAACCCTAAGGGTAATCAACGGGAGATAGCTCAAGTTATAACCCTACGAAGCGGTAGGCAAGTGGAGGACCGGGTGCAAAAGGCTGATATCCCATCCCAACCTACCGAGGTAAGTGAAGAGTCGGGAGAGGTAAGTAACCCCGGCTCGATTTCTGAACCTGAACCTAGCATAAATGAAAAAGGGAAAATTCCTGACCCAGTGAGAGCCTATGTACCTAAACTTCCTTATCCTCAAAGGGAGAAGAAAGATAAACTGGAGCAGAAATATTCCAAATTCTTTGAGATTTTTAAGAAGTTAGAGTTTAACATGCCATTGATTGAGGCTCTCCAAGAGATGCCCTCTTATGCTAAATTTTTTAAAGAACTTCTTGCAGGGAAAAGAAAGCTAGGTGAGGATGAAGTGGTGGCTTTGACAGAGGAATGTTCAGCAATTATAACTAACAAACTCCCACCTAAGCTCAAAGATAGGGGCAGTTTCACTATTCCATGCCGGATAGGAAACTTGGAGATTGCCAATGCCCTGTGTGACTTAGGTGCGAGTATAAATTTGATGCCTTTGTCGTTTTTCAGGAGACTCGGATTGGGAAACCCAAAGCCAACCAATATGACCCTCCAATTGGCGGATAGATCCCTCACGAGACCAAAGGGGGTGGTCGAAGATGTGTTAGTAAAGGTGGACAAGTTTATCTTCCCTGCGGACTTTGTGGTAATGGATATGGAGGAAGATAGCTCGGTGCCCCTTCTACTTGGAAGACCTTTTCTCGCAACCGGCAGGACTTTGATAGATGTCCAGGAAGGTAAGATCATTCTTAGGTTGCATAACGAGGAGGTAAGTTTCAATATCTATAATTCAATGAAATATCCGTTAGATGTTGAAAGTTGTAACTTTGTGGACTCCTTTTGTCCTATTGATGCTTGTGTGGCTAAGAATTTGTGCAGTGAACTAGATTGCATCATAGGAGAAGGTCTAGGTGAAAGTGAGGCAAATGAAATGATTAGTGAGGAATGCTCATGGGTGAAGGGACGGTTTGATAAGCTGGAGCGTGAAGTCAAACCAGCACCTAAATCCTCATTGGAGGAACCTCCATCATTGGAGCTCAAAACCCTTCCCCCTAACCTTAAATATGTTTTTCTGCATCCGCCAAAGGACTTACCCGTTGTAATCTCTTCTTTGTTAACAGGAGAGGAGGAGGACAAGCTGCTAGAGGTGCTAAGGAAGCACAAGGGATCATTCAGGTGGACAATCCACGACATCAAGGGAATAAGTCCGACATTTTACACACATAGAATTTTTCTGGAAGATGAGGTAAAACCGTGTGCACAGCATCAGTGTTGGTTGAACCCCAACATGAAGGAAGTGGTAAGAACCGAGGTGATAAAACTCCTCGACGCAGGTATCATCTTCCCTATTTCTGATAGTCAATGGGTGAGTCCGGTCCAATGTGTGCCTAAGAAAGGAGGCACGACGGTAGTGAAAAATGATAAAGGGGAACTAATCCCTACTAGAGCTGTCACGGGTTGGCGTATGTGTATTGATTATAGGAAGTTGAATGACGCCACTCGGAAAGATCATTTTCCATTATCGTTTATTAATCAAATGTTAGAAAGGATGGCCGGGCACGAATATTTTTGTACTTTAGATGGGCTATCCGGTTATATGCAAATTCCAGTGGACCCTCTCGATTAAGAGAAAACCACGTTTACGTGTCCATACAGGACATTTGCATATAGGCGGATGCCTTTTGGATTGTGTAATGCCCCGGCTACCTTTCAAAGATGCATGCTAGCCATTTTTACTGATATGATTGAGGATTTTATGGAAGTCTTTATGGATGATTTTTCTGTTGTTGGTCATACGTTTGAGTCATGTTTGGGGAATTTGGACCGGGCGCTTCAGAGATGTGAAGACACCAATTTGGCACTTAGTTGGGAGAAGTGTCAATTCATGGTCCGGGATTGCATTGTCTTAGGGCATAAGGTGTCGGGAAAGGGAATCGAGGTCGACCCGGCCAAGATTGAGGTGATTGAGAAACTGCCTCCCCCAAGTTCGGTTAAGTTAGTTAGGAGTTTCTTGGGACATGCGGGCTTTTATAGGCGCTTTGTGAAAATTTTTTCTAAAATTGCTAAGCCACTGACTGAGTTACTCTTAAAGGATGCCCCATTTAATTTCAATGATGAATGTATGTATGCCTTTAATTTTCTTAAACGGAAATTGATTGAGGCACCAGTTATGGTGAGTCCGAATTGGGAAATCCCTTTTGAACTTATGTGCGATGCAAGTGACAATGCTGTTGGGGCATGTTTAGGTCAGAGGGTGAACAAAATTTTTCACCCAATTTATTATGCTAGTAAGACATTAAACGGTGCTTAAATGAATTATACTGTGACTGAGAAAGAATTACTAGCTGTTGTGTTCGCTTTTGATAAGTTCAGGTCTTACTTGGTCTTATCAAAAGTCATTGTGTATACTGACCATGCTGATCTCAAGTATTTGTTGGCTAAACAGGATGCAAAGCCCAGATTGATTCGATGGATTCTACTCCTCCAGGAGTTTGATGTGGAGATTAAGGATAAGAAGGGAGTAGAGAACGTAGTGGCCGACCATTTGTCAAGACTACCAAGTGAAGGATCCTTATCCTCTCCGGAAGCGAACATTCGTGACACATTCCCCGATGAACAGCTGTGTGGGGTAACTTCTATACCATGGTTTGCGGACATCGCAAACTTCAAAGTCGGTAACATTCTTCCACCTAACCTTTCACATACACAGCGCCGTAAATTCTTTCATAATGCTAAGGATTACTTTTGGGATGACCCTTATCTTTTTAGATTATGTGCTGATAGTGTGGTTAGGCGGTGTGTTGCTTATGAGGAGGTTCCCTCCATTATTGAAATCTGTCATGATAGAGAAGCGGGTGGCCATTTTGGACCCGATAGAACTGTAGGAAAAATCTTATCTAGTGGGTTTTATTGGCCAACCATGAAACAGGATGTCATTAGTTATATTCGGGCCTGTGATGCGTGTCAAAGGACGGGAAATATCTCCCAAAAGAATGAAATGCTCCAACAGGGTATCTTGGTGTGTGAACTTTTTGATGTTTGGGGCATAGATTTCATGGGACCCTTCCCAATATCTCACAACAACCAATACATTCTTGTGGCGGTTGAGTATGTGTCTAAATGGGTAGAGGCTGTCACTTTACCAACCAACGATGCAAGGGTAGTTGTCAGGTTTCTAAAGAAAAACATTCTTACTAGGTTCGGAACCCCAAGAGCTATCATCAGTGACGGGGGTTCCCATTTTTGTAATAGGCAATTTGACAATCTTTTGCACAAATATGGGGTTAAGCATAAGGTAGCGACTCCTTACCATCCTCAGACGAGTGGGCAAGTTGAGGTTTCGAATAGGGAACTAAAACGCATCTTAGAAAAAACGGTAAGTGCATCTAGGAAAGACTAGAGTTTAAGGTTAGACGATGCATTATGGGCATATAGGACTGCTTTTAAGACACGTATAGGGATGTCCCCTTACCGTTTGGTCTTCGGTAAATCCTGTCATCTACCTGTAGAACTAGAGCACAAGGCATATTGGGCTTTAAAATTTCTTAACTTTGATATGCAAGCTGCAGGTGAGCTTCGATTAAGGCAACTCATAGAGCTAGATGAGCTTCAGTTGAGCTCGTATGAGAATGCCAAGATTTACAAGGAGAGGACCAAGAAATGGCATGACCAGCATGTAACGAAGAAAGGTTTCAACCAAGGAGAGTTAGTGCTCTTGTATAACTCCCGGTTGAAACTCTTTCCGGGAAAACTGCGAAGTCGATGGACGGGACCGTTTACCGTGCATAAGGTATACACCTCCGGGATGGTGGAAATTGAAACCCCGAAGGGAATTCAACAAGTAAACGGGCACCAGTTGAAGCCCTATGTCAGCAAAGGGAATTAAGGAGGAGAAGCAAGTCTTGCTCCTTCGTGATGTGTAATGCTAAATTGCAGACGTAGGAGTCGAGCTATTCCGACTATAAACATAGCACTGAGGTACGTATACCTCCCGTGTACATTAGTTTTCACATTAATATGTTTTTGTGTGTTTTTATGCGTAGGATTAGGTACTTAAGCAAGTTAATTGAAAATCGTAATCAAAATGTGGAAAAAAAGCAATAGTTGGCAGAATTCAGAGCAGCACGCCGTGTCACTAATCAGCACGCCGTGCCAAGGTGAAGTTGGGTGTAGCACGTGGCGTGCCAAGGTGGCACGAAATCTTGCCAGGCTGCTGTTCCGGAAGAAAATTGTGCATAAGTAAACAGCATGCCGTGCCACATTCAGCACGCCGTGCCAAGGTAATGGTATGCAGGGTGGCATGGCGTGTCATTTCAGCACGCCCGCGTGCCGTTGTTCTGTTCCACGAGAGGTTTGTGCATAAAAGGACAGCACGCCATGTCACCAAGCAGCACGCCGTGCCAATCACAGTTCTGAAGGGCGGCACGACATGCCAATATGGCACGCCAACGTGCCGTCCCTCTGTTCCAAAAGTGAGTTGTGGGAAAAAGGAGCAGCACGCTATGTCAAAGTTCCAGCACGCCGTGCCGCATATTCAAATTTCAAGGCAGCACGTCGTGCCAAGACAGCACGCCGGCGTGCCATCACTCTGTTGCCAGGTACGTATTCTTGACTAGGTCAGCACGCTGTGCTGAGTGTTTGGCACGGCGTGCCGAGTGTTCAAATTTTGAATCCCAAGGGAATTCCACCGCCTATTTAATGCCCTTTCCACCTTCCCCTCCCTCTCATAACCGACCTTCTCCTTCTTCTTCTCCTTCCTCTCTCTCACTTTCTCTCACCCTCTCACTTTCTCTCTCCCCTTTTCACTCTCTCTCTCTAGAACCCATTCTCTCCTTCTCCTTCTCCATTCTTCTTCTTTTTCCTTCCTTTCTCTCCTTCTCCCTATCTTCTCTTACTCTCCTTTCCTTCTTCTTCTTCTTCTCCATCTCACCCCTTTTCCTCCATTATTTTGCCCTAGGGTTTTATTTTGCTTCAATTTCCTTGAATCAGGTATGAATTCTTGCTTTATTCTTTCTTTTATTCATTATTCTTATTATTGTTGTTCTTTTCCTCATTTTGGTTTGGATGGATTGACTGCTTAATAGGGTTTTATTTTATTTTATTTTCTATTTTGTGGTTTGTATCTTTGACAGTAGATGTTCCTTGGCTTTGTGTCCTTTTGTTTTTGATTTTTGTTTGTTTTTATGGTTATGCAATTGTAGGATGAAGAAGAAAACCGTCGCCGATCGGAGACACGGTTCGTCTCGCCGGCCCATGGAACCGTCACCGGAGCCGGTGCCACGTGACGAATTGCCCACCGACCAATTGATGGCCCCGCTGACAAATCTCTCAAGGAAATACAAATGTCACTTTCCCTTACTTTCGGATGATGAAGGTAAGAAGTACAAAACTTTATTTCCTTTAGAAAGCACTCCATTTCGCACTTTCGATTGGCAATTTCTTTTTGTACAAGATAGGTCGGAGGGAGTGAAAGCTAAGTTGACTAGTCTAGGGTGGTACGAATTTGTGAAATCTAACCCTCCGGTCTTTAGGGAGCTAAACCTAGAATTTTACTCTACCTTGAGTTTTAAAACCAACCCGGATACGGGCCTTAGAAGTATGACCTTCCGCCTCTTTGGCACTGAGCGAACTTTGGATATTGATGGCCTTAGGGCTTGTATAGGGATTGACGGGAATGGTTACAAATGGCCCAAAAATCTGGATGCCAAGAAAGTTTGGCGTTTGATAGGGCAAGGGGTATACCAACCCCGGTTTGCCAAAACCTCCCAAATCCAACACCCTGTTTTGCAATTAGTTCATAAATTTGTATGCTTAAATTTTTCGGGAAAGACTGAGAGCAACCGGGTTAATGCATTTGAATTGTTGATCCTGTGGCATGTGCATAGTGAAATTAAGGTGCATTTGGGCTTCTTTGTCATGGAAGCTTTATACAATCATCATAATCGAGCTAAGTCCGAACTAGGGTTAGGACATATTGTGACTTGTATTGCATGTTTTTTTCATAGTAATACTTCTTATAGGAACCTCGAGAGCATTCTTCCCAAGAACCTTTCGAAGGGAATCTTGTCTTGTTCCTATGTTGGGGCAGCTGCAGGTCCTTCAAGTGCAGGAGGTTCAAGTCGGGGAAAGGCCCCTATGGAAGTAGACGAGGAGGAAGAGAGTGAGGAAGGAGAGGACAGTGAGGAGGACGCGGAGAATGTATCGGTGGGGGTAGATTTTATGGGGTGGATTGAAGGACGGTTGGATGGCATAATCGAGCAATTGGAAGGCTTAACCGTCCATCAAGTTCTGCTGGAGCAGCAGCTGAACGCGTGCCTTTATCGGCAAGCAGCTCAGCTCGCCAACGTCGAGGCGTTCGCCTCCCGCTTCTGTGCCGCCCAAGGGTGGCCGTACCCGCCGCCACCACCACCAGCCCCCGATATGTGAGGTAACCCTTTTCCTTTCCCATTTAGTTTGCTTCTTCTTTCATTGCACTTTTGGAAGTAAGTGCAATCTAAGTGTGGGGTGGGTAAAGGGACTTCTCCCTTTCTTTTTCTTCTTTTTATATTGCACTTTTTGATTGTTTGTTTAGAGTGTTTGTTGGTGTTGGTTGGTGTTTTTGCATGATTGGATGTTTTGTGTTGGTTTTTGGTTAGATTTAGGCTTTACTTTTCAATGCATGTGAAGTTGGTTTTGGTTGTTTTGGTTTGTTAGTATTGTTAGGTTGCTTATGTATCAATTGCCGTTTGAATAACATTGCTTAATCCACCCTCGAACCTAAGTCTCTGTGCTTGGATTGATAGCAATTGGCTAGGGATATTAGGAGTTGTTTGCAAGTCATTAGCTTGTTTGTGCATGGTTTGTGATTCTTGATGGTAACAATTGGTTAGATTTGTCATTTAGGTTACATTAGGGAATTAGTCCTCTACCCCTACTTGCATGATTGAGCTAGGATTACGCCTTGGAACATTGGTTGAGTCACACGACCTAGCATACAAACCCTAATACACTTGTGCGAATTTGAGCCTTTAGAACCATTTCACATCGGTTCTATTTCTTTATGAGGGTAAAAACAATCGTGGCACACTAGATCGTAGAACCCGTTGTTGTTTTGCACTTGGCATCGAGAGCTTAATATGTGGAGGCCCTTAAGATTAACCCCTTGACTTAAATAACCCTAACCCTAACTACTAATTCATCCCTTAGATCACCCATAGCCACTAAATTAACCTTTTTGACTTAAAAAAACCTTCACCAAGCCAACTCTATAATCCTAACTTTTTACCATTTCACTTTGATTTTCCTTTCTCACCCTTCTCTCCTAAATCAAGTAATTGGCTAAGTTGTTCATTCATTTTGGGATCACCATTTGCATTTCAACTCTTTCATATCTAGTCCTATGGAAAAATTGTGTTTAAAAAAAAAATAAAAGAAAAATAAATAATAAATAATAAATAAATAAAAAAACAAAACAAAGAAAAAAAAATCCAAATAGAGTCAATGTGTTTGTTCGGTTTCTTTTTGTAAAATTCGAAGTTTGTAAACGCCTGTCTTGGTTGTCCGGTTTGCATCTTTAAGCCGGTATTTGTGTTCCATGTCTTGTAATTTTTCATTGGTTGAATAAAGGATTAGGGCGATCATCTAATTGCCTTGACCCATGTCTTGTAATTTTTGTTTTCGTTTTCTCATTAAGTTGTGTTTCGGCCATTGGGTGTGGATAAGGCCTTCTTTTTGTCAAGTTAATTTCAAAAAAAAAAAAAAAAAAAGCATAGCAAACACTCTTAGGACTAGTTCTGAGTTGAAAGTTGCATGACCCGTCTTTAGTACTTAGTCAATTTGTATATTTTACTTGATTCGTAGGAGTTGTACACCTAAAATTCCCCTTGTCAAACCTACCCTAAGCCGTAACATTACAAGCCCCAGGTTCTCTGATTTTGCTCCTTGACCAATGACTTCACCGGGATTGCCATTAGTTCGCTATGTGATGTGTGCCATTGTTTGTTTTTGTGTGCTCATCCGCCGTGCCACTTAGATCAACCCGGTGTGCCAACCCCAAAATTCGCACTGCACGGCGTGCCACCTCCAGCAGCACGGCGTGCCAACTCCACCAGCACGGCGTGCCGAGCCCTGAAACCTGTTGTTGCCCTACTTTCATCTCTTCTTTTTCCTGGTTTTTAACCTAGCCGTATAAAGAGGTTATTTTCTATGTTTCAAGGATCTTTTTTTCCACTCTTTTTGAGTGAGAGCAGAAACTTTTAGTGAGGTTTTGAGCTTGAACTATTTGCTTTCTTTGAGTTTGAACCATCGATTGGTTGTAGTTTTACATAGAATCTTCCCCTTTTGCGACGTTCCTAGTTCCGGCTTGAGTTTGTCTATAGAGGTACACCCCAAGCATCTTCACACCATCGGAATCCGGTTAATCGGACCAAAAGGGCATAAGTTTTTCTTCTTCTCTTTTGTAATTTGATTAAGTTAGTTTTGATTCCGCAAATCAATTATGTTTGGTTGTAAACACTGAATTCATTCATCTTTCTTAATTAATACAATTGTTGCAAGTTAATTTCAATTTTTATTCCTTTTCTTTATGTAATTTCTTTAATGAATATCTAGTCTCATAAGATCTTAATTTATTAAGTTCATATTTGTGGCATTACCTAGATTGACGCCTAGGAAACCATTAGTATTGACGACACTGTGGAACTTACGTGCCCCTATTTTCTGAGCTTTAGGATTAGACCGCCTCTAAACAAGGGAAACCGGCTAAAGACCTAAAAGATCTAGATACGCTAGGTTGTATTATCGAAAGAGCATAATTAAGGATTAATTGTTGAGTTAAATTCATCTTTTGTAATTAATTGATAAAGCCATCCCCATTAGCATTCATAGGTCGGTAAACCGCCAATTGATAACACAAAACTCAAGTGCAAGGTAAGCTGGAATAGATCAACTAGGAGTAGGATAGTGTAGTTGTTAACATAATCAACCCAAACTACGTTCCGCCTAGGACACGCAAGGAACCCGAGTAGTTTAGTGTTTGCAGAATATTCTTTTCTCTGTGGGATCGATACCTGGACCAACCAGAATTATTACTTGTCAACGATAGGTACACTGCCTTAGTTGTGCGTTTCTAGGTTTAGTTTTACTACTACGCCTAGGACCCATCACATGCTCCCAAGCATGTACCCATTAACTTGGTTGACATTCCATATCCAATGACCAGGTTAATGATAGCCTCTCGTTCCATTCATTCCCATGACTGGAATAGACTACGGATCTATTTATGGTCATATCGTTTACCCTATCCATGGTCTTACTGCCAAGTGCAAGACACTTATCATCACGGATATAGATATGTCCATTGGATACTTCATTTAATATATTGCACAAGATAAATATAATAAATGAATTGATGCCTTTATTAATAACACAAATGAGTATAATACATAAATCCAATAAATGTATAATACAAATACAAGGACCAATGCCTCGGGACTAGGGCATTTCCAACAATCTCCCACTTGCACTAGTTCCAACTAGGCATGGGCCTAATCCCTATAGACCTAGTATGACCCTCATGCTTGGGCTGAGCCAGCACCTTGGTCAATGGATCTGCGACATTATCCTCGGTGTCCACTTTGTGCAATGTAATGTCACCTCTCTCTGTGATCTCTCGTATGAGGTGAAACTTTCTGAGCACGTGCTTTGTGTTCTTGTGTGACCGGGGCTCCTTAGCTTGTGCGACGGCCCCATTGTTGTCACAGAAGATATTGACTGGGTCCTGGATAGTTGGCACTACTCCCAACTCAGTGATAAACTTCTTCATCCTCACAGCTTCCTTAGCTGCATCACACGCAGCGATGTACTCAGCTTCTGTTGTAGAGTCTGCTATGGTTGGCTGCTTTAAGCTCCTCCAGCTTACAGCACCACCATTCAGCAAAAATGCATACCCAGACTGTGACTGGTACTCATCCTGGTCTGTCTGAAAGCTCGCATCAGTGTACCCAGTAACTGATAGCACTTCCTGACCACCATACACCAAGAAGCTATCCTTAGTCCGGTTAAGGTACTTGAGGATCGCCTTGACAGCTTTCCAGTGATCCTCCCCGGGATCCTGCTGGTATCGGCTCGTCATACTCAGTGCAAAGGCGACATCAGGTCTCGTACATAACATGGAGTACATAATTGATCCTATAGCCGAAGCATATGGAACCAATTTCATATGCTCCCTGTTCTCCTTTGTTTTAGGACAGTTCTTCTTACTAAGTTTCAGCCCATGGCCCATTGGCAAGAAACCTTTCTTGGCCCGGTCCATGCTGAACCTTTTCAGAACTTTGTCAATGTACGAAGCCTGACTTAGGCCCAGAAGCCGATTTGATCTATCCCTGTAGATCCTGATCCCTAGGATCATCTCAGCTTCACCTAAGTCCTTCACTGTGAAGCATTTACTCAGCCACTGCTTTACCCCTTGCAGTGTAGGTATGTCGCTTCCAATGAGCAAGATGTCGTCTACATAAAGTATCAAGAATGTGACAATGCTCCCACTAGTCCTCTTATACACACAAGGCTCATCTAGATTCTGTATGAAGCCATATTCCTTTATAGCCTCATTGAATCTTAGATTCCAACTACGGGACGCTTGCTTCAGTCCATAAATGGACCTTTGAAGTTTGCATACCCTACCCGGATACTTAGGATCGACAAAACCCTCAGGTTGTGTCATGTACACATCCTCGAGTAGCTTTCATTAAGGAAAGCGGTTTTGACATCCATCTGTTGGAGATTGTGCCCTAAGGCCAATATTGGATTATGTAATTTGACTTCTAAGATTAATCTAGTGTAGATTAGTATTATCATTTATGTTTGTATGTTAGCATTTATGATAAGTATCCATGAATAAATCGTGTTATTCTAAGTATCCCTAGTCGATTGTTATTATGGGAATAATAACAAACTAAGAGTAGTGTGAGTGATAATGGATATTCATAAGATGAATATAGTGTATACAGATACAGATTATACTCACGGGTAATATGTTAGAGAACATGTTACTGGAGACCCACTATGAGATCAAGTTCATGGTCATGTGTCACAACTGATCTTGATTATAGTAGTGTCATTAGCTGATTCCTTTGACCTGAGGTCACCATTGATTCCGGGATGAACTCATGTTGTGCTTTGACGCAGTCAAACGCTGCTTGTAACAGAGTAGTTATAAAGGCTGTGATTGGGTACAATATGACTCATGCTTTGGGATGTGAGTGACAGATATGGGATTTTGTCCCTCTCTATCAAGAGAGCGATATCACTGGGCCCCTCGATAAGTAAGACTGTTAAATGCATGGCTGTGCTCAAATAATTGATAGAGTATCAATTGATTTGTCTAAATAGTTTACTTTGAGATCGAGAAAGCATATGATTAATTATATAAGATTGACAAGTGTACCATGTCTTATGATTAATCATGATATCAAAGAGACAAAAGGGAATATGACATTCTATAAATAGGTATTGGATCATTCCAATCATGTTAATTGGGTGGTCATAATGGCTTGCTAGAGTCCGCTTGTGATCTATAAGGACATTATGGTAATTTCCTTATTGCCAATTAATATGAACCTATGGGGTCACACACTAAGAGCAAAATGAAGTTCATCTTTTCGGGTATAAATTATTATTGGATAATAATTTATGAATGAGAAAAGTAATAAATATATATAGTGATATATATTTATATATGTATATAAATATTAATATGATTAATATTGCATAAAGTATGCTACATATTATAATTGAATTATATAGAGATATAATTAATTATAATATCAAATATACATATGTGTATGATGGAGAATGGAATTGATTTAATATTAATTGAGAATTAATATTAAGTTGTGTGGGTTAATTCATAATTATAACTAATAAGGGTATTAAGTTATAATTATAATTAAGTTTAATGGATATAAAAGGAAGTTTTATAACCTAAAAATCTCTAACCCTGGCCTACATATCAATTGAAGCAGATTTTTTTTCAGTAGCCACCTTTGGAGTGCCAGCCGAAATCTTCCCCATCTCCATCAAAATATGCCGAAAAAATGTTTTTGGCATAAAGTGAAAAATATCAATTTTTCACCTTCTCATTCTAAGAATCGTTCTTCAATCCCGGCGCTAGCACGCGGTGAACGAATTGCTCCGTGTGGATCAACCGTAGAGGGAAGCTAATTTGGTTCCTAAGTGATTCAAACTACAAAGAATTAAGGTAATTCTTTAACCCTCCTTCCGATTCAATGCAATGTACATGGGTCCTTGGTGGGGATTAATCCGTTTTTCTTTCCGCTGCGTATTTATTTTATGCGATTAATTCCCAACAGTGGTATCAGAGCCACTTGTATTTTGATTGAATTGGATTTATGTTTGGATTGGATCAAAATTGCATGTTAGGGTTTGTATGATTTTGATTGGATCAAAATTGTTGTTAGGAGTTTGTATGTTTTATTTAGGGTTCTATGTTATTGTGAATAACAAAATAAAATTTGATTTTATTGATTAATCATTGTGAATGATTTTATGTTAATGATTTGGAATGTTTAAGGGGTTTTGGAATCATGAATTTGATTCATGGGTTTTTATTGAAATTGTTTCAAATCAATTTAATTAAAAAAAAATATATATATATATATAAAACATTGCTGTTTCGTTATTCTGGGCATAATGCCCAGAATAATTTTGGATGCAATGCAATTGCAATTGCAATTGCGCCCAACTGCAATTGCAATTGCAATTGCAATTGCACATGCTACGTAAGCAGCATGCTGCTTACGCAGCATGGGCTGCGCAGCTGCGTGTTGCGCAGCATGGGCTCCGCAGCTACGTGTTGCGCAGCCCGTCAGGCTGCGCGCAGTATTGGATACTGCAGTGCGAGGCCCGATGAGCATGCTGTTCGACAGTTTTACCCCTTTTTCGTTTTAAGTGTGGAAAATTGTTTCTGCATATTTACGAATTTTTCCAAATTAATTAATTCTAAATACAATGTGATTGTATATTACCACTTTGAACCCTAAATATTTTTAGATATAAAATTATTGTTGATAATTTTATGCATGGTGTTATGGTATGGTTTTGGACCCCATGGATGCTTTATTTTATTTATTAAGATTTTATAAATACGGCCTGCGAGTCGTTTGTATTTATGTAATCCTAATTTTCTAGATAAATTGTATAGGATGCAATTTATTGTTTGTAAATTTTATTTTACTAGAAAATTGTATAGGATACAATTTTTGTAAAATATGTAAATCCAAGAGATGGTGCCAAGGAACAAAGACTTGAAGACGGATCCAAGGGGTGCGTCTGTGCTGTGACCATACGATGGTTACAACCACCTAGGATATGACCTGTTGATTTTCATATTGGCCTATGAAAATCAATGTAGATAAAACCATACCATAACACGGTTTTGAGTCTTATGCATGTTGTATTTATTTTATGCCATAAGATGCCATGTTAATAAATATTGATGCATGTTAGAAATTATTTTGCATGTGATGCAAAATGTTAATATATATATGTAAATGCATGCTTTGTTTCTTTTAGATGCCATGTGATGCCATGCTAGATTGCATGCTTAACATATGTATGACATAGGATGCCATGCTAATTAGTATTAACAAGAGTATGTTTAATATTAATGCCATGAATTGTATATGATACAATTAAAATCACAGGATTTAACAAACCCTAAATAAACTTATGAAGTTTATATTTGCCACCCAATTACGTATAACACTAGTCAAGTACTATGTTCGCATCATGGTAGCCACGCCAAAGCGGGTACGCATGTTGTGACCTTAGCGAAGCGATAATATGAGAAATGGTGATTCTCATTGTGTTGTAATTGGTTTAACAAAGGGTTAATCAAAATAGTGTTTGAGCCCGAGGCAAAGATGAGATGAGTAACATACAATTAAATATGATATATGATATCATACATCTCATAAATTATAAGAGTTGCATAATGATGCAATTGGCAAAGAAGTGCACATCCAAAATATGTTTAAATGGTTTAAAGCATGATTTTGAGTCTTTGCCTACCGAAATTATATTTAATCATAGGGACATGCCAAAGCAGTGCTATGGTTAAGTATGGATTTTGGATCTTCACCCACTTAAATATTTTAAAGGGTTTTATAATTTAAGTGGGAGCATTTAACTAAAATCTTTACACGCTTTATTATAGTTATAATTGCTATTACCTTGATCTCGATTGTTATTGAACATTGAGAATTGTTCTCAAATCAAAAGGAATCATATGTTCTCAATAATCCTTTTGCCCAATGAACCACTAGCAATTGTAACACGAGTATAAAAGATGCTTACTTGAAGCATCGAAGGGACTCTGTTAAATTTTGTTATCTTACACTTGCCACCAATTCTTCCGTACGTGGAAGTTTTACTTGAGATATATGATACATCACAAATGGAAATGTTCCATCAGTTAGTGAGCAAGAAAAGATAAGTGTTTGAGGCAACATTTTCTCATTGGCCTCCAAAAAGGCATTAAGATGTGATCTTGAATTCATTAATTGATAGTCATTGGTGATGAACTATCATTTGAATGACATGGAGAAAATTGTGAATTAGTTGCATAGGATGCAAAAGAATGTTAAGTTATCCATAAAGGATAAGCCCGCCTCGAATTGTGTGCTTAAGGTTCAAAAGGAAAAGGATAAAAGGAAGGTCGAAAAGCATAAAGACCGAAAGGTTCGGGTGAAACATGTTTTAAAGACCAAAGCTGTTGGCATAGAGAGATCTCCAAAAGAAGGATGTTGCCATTTCTAGAATGAATCGTTCATTAGAATGAAAATAGCAAACTTTGTTTGGAGAACTATGAGAAGATGAAAGGCAGTAAGACTGCTACCTTAAGTATTTATTAATTATTCTACTTTTGTTTCTATATCAAAGGTATTAGATACCGTGGTGGATTTCATATTAGTAGAATATGAAGAATCTCAACTTAAGTAGAAACCTTATGAAGGTGAAAGGTAGAATACGAATAGGCAAGAGTAGCAAAGGTTGTTACTTGGAAGTTATGAACTTCTGGTTAAAAGTTATGAACTTTTACATGAAAGTTATGAACTTCTAGGTAAAAGTTGTGAACTTTTACATAAAAGTTATGAACTTTGGTTAAAGGTTATGAACTTTTACATGTAAGTTATGAACTCTTGTTGCCTATTGGGCTCGTTGTTTTGAGTGAACAAATGTTGTTTATTTTATAATTGTGAATTATAAACTTAATAAAGACATGATTATGAAATACAGATTTACATAATTGTCTTTATATGTGGAGCCCATCCGTAACATAAATACTGTAAGGATCGAATCAAACGGTTTGATTCAACCTATTTTGGCAGTGTCGTCTTAGAGACATAAGCAAAGTCGCATTTTGAAACTCCATAAGAATGGACTTTTGGATTCATGAGATTATGAATCATCTTGAATCATGCGAATGTTGTTTATTATAAAAGATGACAAAAGTGGTTCTTTGCTAAAAGTAGTTAAAGAATAATCGATTTATTAAGCATTATACATGTGGATGTATATGAATTATAAATCAACTGCTAAAGAAGGTTTTAATACTTCATTACCTTTATGGAACTTTTCACTAGATAAGAGTATCAAATGAAACACGAGTTTGGAACTTTTGAAGTGTTCAAAAGCTTGTAAAAGGAGTATGAAGTATCTTGACATGATAGTAAAGTCACTTAGATATGATCCAAGTGGTGAACATTTGAGTCAAGATTTTGACAATCATCTTAGAGATTGTGGGACTGTCTCACAATTAACTCCTCCAATTACGCCACAAAGGAAGTTGTGTCGAAAAGGGAGTAGTCGAACTCTATACAGATATAGTTCAATCTATGATGAAGTCAAGTTGATCATCGTTTTCTCGAGAATATGCCATTAAAGCAGCTGTGTATATTGTTCCGTCTAAAACAATTCATGAATCAACATATGAGATATGGTTGGGTAAGAGACCCAAGTTGTTTCATTGAATAAGTTTAGGGCTGTAAAGCTTATTTCGAATAAGTTGGCACCTAAATTTAAATGTCGTATTGTGGATTACTCAAAAGGAAAGTAGGAGTTGTTACTCCTGTGTTTCTTTGGGATACAGAGTAGTTGTAGCTAGAAATGGTTTCCCCTTGAAGAGGGAGTTAATTTCTAGAAGAGTTAGTGGGAGTAAAGTACACCTACAAAACTCGTAATTCACAAAGTGACATTAACGTTGAAGAGGAACATGGAAATGGTTTCATGATCATTGTTGAAATTACACAAGTCCAATGAAAGTCTAGTAGAATACGACATGAATAGGAGAGATATGGATTTCTCAAAGTCATGATGTAATTTTACTAGATTGAAGTAAGTCTTCTTTTATGAAGAAGCAATGTTAGATTATGAATCTAATAAGTGACTTGATGCTACAAAGGTTGAAGATAAGTCCATGTGTGACAGTCAAAGTATAGACTTTGATAAATCTTTTAGAAGATGCATATGCAATGGTTGCAAGTGAGTTTTCAAATTGAAAACCGACATGGATGGTGATCTTCAAACTTATAAAGCACGACTAGTGACAAAAGGGATTATAAACAAATTCATAGTAGTGACTGTGAGGATACGAGCAAATTCATAGTACGGACTATGATAAAATCTTCTTTCGCCATTAATCATGATCAAGTCATATTGAGTTCTTGTTGCCATATCCGCATAATATGATTATAAAATATGGCAAATGGATATCAAAATCTGTTTTCTACGTGAAAACATGATTGAGGGTGTGTACGTGACACAACCCAAAGTTTTGAGCATTCAAAGAATTCAAGTAGCGTATGCAAGTTTCAAAGATTCTTATAAGGATCGAAACATGCATCAAATAGTTGGAGTCATAGTTTTGATAAAGAAATGAAATGGTTTGATTTTATCAAAAGGATGATGAATCTTGTGTTTCAAAAGGATCAGTGGGAGCATATCGGCATCCTAATGCTATATGTGGATGACATATTGCTTGTTTGAAATAACATTCTTACCTTGCAAGAAGTAAAATCTTGGCTAAGAAAGTAATTTCAATTAATGTTTAAGCAAGGCTGCCTATATTCTTGAAATTAGAATCTATATAGATAGATCTAAAAGAATGTTTTGTTTTAAGTCAAAGCATTGAAAGCGTTCAATGAGAAAGACTTAAAAGAAGTTTGCTTATGTTAACTGTGTAAATAGTTGCACATATACAACTGATTGCAATTAGTTGCAATATATCAGTCGAGATCTAGTATTCTCTTAAAAAGAGATGTTATGATTTTGAAAGGTTCAAAATAAAACGATATAGCTAAATATCTATAATAGTAGTCAAAGTATATTGTTACATATGATGTAAAGGAAATTTTGGATGAAGAAGTTCATCACAAAATGTTGTGTTTTGTTCTAAGCATTGCTTATCCTGTGAGACTATTGTAGGGACAATAGTTCAATGCGTAAGAACCTTGTATGACACAAGCATATACTTAGGCGTTTTTCACTAATTTAGAGAGGCTGTCTCTAAAGAGAGAGTGAAAATGTGTAAAGTAACAACGGAAGCGAAAATTAATAATTCACTGACAAAGACTCCTACACAAGTGAATACATGAAAGTCATGTAGGTCAATGGGTATAAGATACATGTATGATTGGCCATAGTGCAAGTGGGAGATTGTTGGAGATTGTGCCATAAGGCCAATATTGGATTATGTAATTTGACTTCTAAGATTAATCTAGTGTAGATTAGTATTATCATTTATGTTTGTATGTTAGCATTTATGATAAGTATCCATGAATAAATCGTGTTATTCTAAGTATCCCTAGTCGATTGTTATTATGGGAATAATAACAAACTAAGAGTAGTGTGAGTGATAATGGATATTCATAAGATGAATATAGTGTATACAGATACAGATTATACTCACGGGTAATATGTTAGAGAACATGTTACTGGAGACCCACTATGAGATCAAGTTCATGGTCATGTGTCACAACTGATCTTGATTATAGTAGTGTCATTAGCTGATTCCTTTGACCTGAGGTCACCATTGATTCCGGGATGAACTCATGTTGTGCTTTGACGCAGTCAAACGCTGCTTGTAACAGAGTAGTTATAAAGGCTGTGATTGGGTACAATATGACTCATGCTTTGGGATGTGAGTGACAGATATGGGATTTTGTCCCTCTCTATCAAGAGAGCGATATCACTGGGCCCCTCGATAAGTAAGACTGTTAAATGCATGGCCGTGCTCAAATAATTGATAGAGTATCAATTGATTTGTCTAAATAGTTTACTTTGAGATCGAGAAAGCATATGATTAATTATATAAGATTGACAAGTGTACCATGTCTTATGATTAATCATGATATCAAAGAGACAAAAGGGAATATGACATTCTATAAATAGGTATTGGATCATTCCAATCATGTTAATTGGGTGGTCATAATGGCTTGCTAGAGTCCGCTTGTGATCTATAAGGACATTATGGTAATTTCCTTATTGCCAATTAATATGAACCTATGGGGTCACACACTAAGAGCAAAATGAAGTTCATCTTTTCGGGTATAAATTATTATTGGATAATAATTTATGAATGAGAAAAGTAATAAATATATATAGTGATATATATTTATATATGTATATAAATATTAATATGATTAATATTGCATAAAGTATGCTACATATTATAATTGAATTATATAGAGATATAATTAATTATAATATCAAATATACATATGTGTATGATGGAGAATGGAATTGATTTAATATTAATTGAGAATTAATATTAAGTTGTGTGGGTTAATTCATAATTATAACTAATAAGGGTATTAAGTTATAATTATAATTAAGTTTAATGGATATAAAAGGAAGTTTTATAACCTAAAAATCTCTAACCCTGGCCTACATATCAATTGAAGCAGATTTTTTTTCAGTAGCCACCTTTGGAGTGCCAGCCGAAATCTTCCCCATCTCCATCAAAATATGCCGAAAAAATGTTTTTGGCATAAAGTGAAAAATATCAATTTTTCACCTTCTCATTCTAAGAATCGTTCTTCAATCCCGGCGCTAGCACGCGGTGAACGAATTGCTCCGTGTGGATCAACCGTAGAGGGAAGCTAATTTGGTTCCTAAGTGATTCAAACTACAAAGAATTAAGGTAATTCTTTAACCCTCCTTCCGATTCAATGCAATGTACATGGGTCCTTGGTGGGGATTAATCCGTTTTTCTTTCCGCTGCGTATTTATTTTATGCGATTAATTCCCAACACCATCTGCCATACCTCATAATCATACCATGTGGCTATGGCCAGTAGTATCCTGATGGATTAGAGCATGACTACTGGTGAGAAAGTTTCATCATAGTCTATTCCATGGACTTGTCTAAAACCTTTTGCAACCAGACGCCCCTTGAAGGTATTATCAGCTTTTAGCTTATAGCACCACTTGCAACCTATTACCTTAGCACCCGGAGGTGGATCAACCAAGTTCCAAACTTGATTATCGTACATAGATTGCATTTCTACCTCTATGGCTTTACACCAATTTGCAGACTGTGGGCTAACCATAGCCTCCTGGTAGGTTTTGGGTTCTTCCTCATCCCAGATGAGGAGAGTTTGATCATCGGTGATGAGGAAACCATACCTCTCTGGTTCCCGACAATCCCTACCAGACCTTCTAGGTTCTTGTGTGGCCTGGGTCGGTGCTTCCACTTGTGGAAGCTCCACCTGGGCCTCCGAGTTATCCTCTTCAGGAGCTTATGGACCTTGAACTTCCCTGAGTTCAACATTGCTCCCACTATCTTTCTTGGAAAGGAACTCCTTTTCTAGAAAGAACCCCTTCCTTGCCACGAACACCTTGTTCTCGGCGGGGTTGTAGAAGTAATACCCTTTGGTTTCCCTAGGGTAGCCCACAAACAGGCATTTATCGGTTTTGGGCTCCAGCTTGCCACTAGTCAATTTCTTGACATGTGCTTTGCATCCCCAAATCCTTAGGAAAGACATATTGGGCTCCTTGCCCGTCCATATCTGATATGGGGTCTTTTCCACAGCCTTAGTAGGAGTATTGTTTAAGATGAGAGCTGCTATCTCGAGGGTGTGTCCCCAGAAACTGATTGGGAGGGATGCTTGACTCATTATTGAGCGGATCATGTCCAACAAGGTCCTATTCCTCTGTTCGGACACCCCGTTCCATTACGGTGTTCCGAGAGGAGTGAGCTGTGGAACTATTCCATGCTCTCTCAAGTATGAGTCAAACTCTAGGCTCATATACTCACCACCTCGGTCCGACCGAAGGGTTTTGATATTCCTGCCTAGCTGGTTCTGTACCTCATTCCTAAATTCCTTGAACCTATCAAGGGTCTCGGACTTGTGTTTCATCAGATAGACATAGCCATATCTGCTGAAATCATCCGTGAACGTGACGAAGTACAAATGCCCACCTCTGGTCGCTGCGCTCATAGGTCCACACACATCTGAATGTATTAGGTCCAATAAGCCAGTGGCCCTTTCAGCCTTCTTGCTAAAAGGCGCCTTTGTCATCTTGCCTCATAAACATGATTCGCATGTATCAATTGACTCCAAGTCAAATGACCCTAGGACTCCAGCTTTGTGAAGTCTAGCAATGCGCTTCTCGTTTATATGGCAAGACGACAATGCCATAGGTAGACATGATTAAGTTCGTTAGGCTTAACCCTTTTAGTGTTTATGTTATAGATATGATTGGTTTCATTTAAGTCTAGGATATACAGGCCATTATTTAATAGAGTATCTCCATAAAATAATCCCTCTCCAGATATAGAAATTCGACCATTAGAAATAGTGAAAATAAATCCAGAAATATCCAACATTGATACAGAAATAATATTCCTGCACATGGCAGGTACAAAGTAACAATGTTCTAAAATCAAAACCAATCCACTGGGCATCATAAGGTGATATTCACCTATCTCTATGGCAGCAACCCTTGCTCCATTTCCGACCCGCAAGTCCACCTCTCCCGACCCCAGCAACCTTCTGTTCTTAAGTCCCTGCACATTGCAACAATGTGAGAACCACATCCAGTATCCAATACCCAGGATCTTGAAACAGTAAGGTTAACATCTATAACATAAATACCTGAAGAGGACGCACCTTGGCCCCTTTTTTGCTCTCCCATCAGCCTGAGACACGATCTCTTCCAATGGCCTGCCTGTTTGCACCCGAAACAGACATCCTCAGGACCTGCCTTCTGCTGGGCCTTGGGTTAGGCCTTGGCCTTCTTGGCTTCGGCCTTTTAGGCCTTGGCCTTGGCCTTTTCCTTGGCCTTACCCTTGGAAATAGGAGGATTCCCCTTGTTGACCAGCAGCACCGGCGGAGTCTTCTTGATCGACTGCTCAGTAAGCTTAAGCATCCCATGCAGCTCACTGACAGTACGGTTCATCCCTTGCATATTGTAGTTCAGGATGAACTGATCATAAGAATCCGGCAAGGACACGAGGATAGTGTCCACCGCCAACTCTTGAGAGATAGGCGATCCGAGACGAGCTAAAGTATCCAAATAGCCCTTCATCTTGAGCACGTGAGCACTCATAGATGTCCCGGCCCCCATCTTACAAGAGTGGAATGCCTTATTGGTCAGGTGCCTTTCCTGACGAGCTTGCTCTTGAAACATCTCGTTAAGAGTTGTTATCATAGCATAGGCTTGGTGGTCCATAAACTGTTTTTGCAGTTCGGGGACCATGCAGACCAACATAAGGCATGTCACATCCCGGTTGTCCTTGACATGCGCCTCATATTCCTCCAATTGGGCAGCTGGTGGATTACGTCCTTGAGGCGTAGCCGGCACAGGCCTTTCCAGTACATACTCTTTTGACTCTTGTCTTAGAACTATTCTTAAGTTCCTAGACCAGTCTAAAAAGTTAGGACCAGAAAGCTTGTCCTTTTCAAGAATGGATCGCAGTGATAAGGTATTATTGTTTGCCATTTGAGTGTTTCTACACAGAAAAACATTTAGAGTGTTAATAAAGGGCTTTACTTTGTTGTTCCCATATAAAATTAATAATAAATCAAGTTATTAATTTAAACCAAGTTGTTGGGCTCATGGGCCGAGATCCATATTTCGTTAAGATATAGCCAAACGAGGGTTTGGTACAACTACACCTTAACTATTTAGGTAGGAACGCCGTCCAATCCCAACCTAGGGACTCTCGGTTTGATGGGTTTGTTGGCACTTACCCATCTGTACTTAGGGCCAGGAGAATCCTACTACCCACACTAAGTCAAAACCTCCATCCAAGTGTTAGAGTATCCCATACTCTAACCCAATACAAAGTGACAATACTCCAGCGTATCCTGCGAGTGCATGGTCTACAACTGGCCTATTCCCACCTCGATTCGGTTTTGAATGAGGGAAGCACTTTTAAGCGACTTAGTAATTCCATTTGGTTATTAGATTCAATTATAACGGCTTACATACATAAAGCGGGTGAATAGGCTATTGGAACATACATTCATACATGCAAATGAATATAAAACATAATTAAATAAAAGTAAAATGGATTGCTATGGGCCTATATTACATCCTAATATTATTCTAGTAAACCTATACTAGAAATAAATATCAGGTGGGCCTCCATCTTTTCCTTCTGGGCTTGCACCTCCACTTGAGCTTGCACCTCCATTTGGGCTCACCACTACATGGGCTTCTTCTTTTACAAATTTTATATTATTTGAATAAAATAAAATTACATTAAAAAAAGAAAAACAACACGCAGGCCGTATTTACCCAAAAAGAAAAATACAACCCATCTTGTACAAGGCCCAATAGCATCCAATCATACAAACATTTAATCATACATATGCATCCAATACATATAATTCATAAGCATGTTACAATGCATGATTTAAGCCCATTTTATTTATGTCCAAGCCATTATTAGGAAATTGCCAATTTTTGGCCCACCATGGTTCTAACCCTTAACGGGCTTTGGGCCTCCAACCCAGGCAGTCCAACTGCTCCCACTGGAATTGGGAAACCATGGGTCCAATTTAGCCGTCCAAGTAATTGTGCCAAAATTGCCCAAACCAATTTCCATTAACCATATTAATTTCCAAAATTAATATCACATGAACGAAAATAAAATTCATCCAAGAAACCATACGTATTTAAATTAAATAAATTTAAACACACGAATTTTAAAACCAATTAAAATTTCAAAACTGGGCCCCCGGCCCAAGACCTGCCAAATCCAAAATATTGGGCCCTGCTCGCTATAGCTAGGGCAACAGAGTTGCCCTAGCAGCAGCAGCGATGCAGCCGCCTAGCGACTGCCTGCTGCTGTCGTACGGCAGCCATTGCCCAGCAGTGGCTGCCGCCAGCAGCAGTTACTGCCCAGCGGCAGCTGCTGTCCAGCGGATGCTGCTGCTGACGCAGCAGCAGGCAGAGGCTACCGCCTACGGTAGCCCGCCACCCCGGGAGGCAGATTTTTTTTTTTTTTTATAAACAGAATAAATAAAAAAAAATCACCATCCATCAACACAAAGCAATTCTCCAAGAATTCCAATAACATACAACAAAATTAAAATAACATAAACCTATATGCAAATTTAATTTTCATTGTATAAAACATATGGGAAAAATCATAAACCCATACCAAGAACCCCATTAAAAAAAATCTCCAATTTCAAAAATGGGATTCAACCAAAATTATCAATTTCCACGGATCAAAAGCCCGCTTTGATACCACTGTTGGGATTTTTCACCGGAAATCACCCGATAAAAGCGGAAGAACGCAGTGATTTCCTCAAATCTGGCCCCAGGAGCAATTGAAATGGAAATTGAAAAACTTTAAAATAAATAGAAAGAGATTAATTTTCTTACCAGAAAATCTCTTTCAAGAGATGGATGAAGACTGCAGAAACCAAAGCAGATTTCCTCCTCGTTTTCTTACACGAACGCCTAACGAATGCAACCCGTGCTAGCGTCGGAAAAGCAAAACAATGGAAGAGAGGAGGCTAGGAATTTCGGCTAGCTTGTGTGTTAGGGTTAGGGGCCGAAATTTTCACCCTAGGTTTTATACCTAGGGTGGCCGAATTCCCCTAGGGCAATTCAGGCCCAGCTTGGCTCCATTCCATTCTGTGCGGGCTTCCTTGTTTTAATTTGGGCCCAGTCTAATTTTAATTATTCTGGTTTAAATTAATTTCAAGCCCAATTTTAATATACCCATGTATTTAATATATTACTCCAAGTAATATATTATTTACATTTAAATTAAAATTAGTTTGACAATTAATTTAATCCATCTAAATAAAATTAAATCTGCACAAAATAAAATCATATGTAAACCCACACATATGAATATTTCCACCTAGGAAATAATTTCATAATTAATCCAATTAATTATGAAGAGCCAATCGAACATATATTAATTTTATTATTTGGATCAATCCAATTGATCTTTATAATATAATTAATATATATACACCTCTCTTTCCGCAGTGTATATTCCAAGTACACATGTGATTCCTTAAGTCTGCATTCAGTCGTTCCATGTGTACGATTCCGCGGGCCCATCTTTATGTTGGCAGCGGGCCTTTGGCCTGCAGACTGCAGTTGGGCTCTAGCAAGCCACTGTAGCCCCCAATTAAGATGGAGATGGCAGTCTAACTATTATCATAACCCTGTAGTTTAAACTTGTACATCCCATGTCATTGATATCGGTGTCCAACACAGAGGCATGGATTGATCACCCTCTTTTGTGTCTGGACATTAACTTGATCCCAAATGTACTAAAGCTCACAAATAAGTTCCAACTTGTTTGGGTGTGGCCACACTCTTATCAGTCACATTCATCAAGAGGCCGGTGATATCTTCTCAGTGGGCTACTGAGTGACAAATCCCTTCTGCATATCCATAGTATTACCATGCTTAGTAACATACCCGAAAGTACCCATACTTGGCACCCTATTACAGGCCCTTTAGGCGTACCCCTAAGCATGTGACTTCACATGTAACACCATCATATGGTCAGGTCAAAGGATCCATACAATTACTACACGAGAATCACTTGTGATACTATACCATGTGGATTACTCGTTTAGTGGATTTATCCAGTACCATGCTCCCAGGCATGTACCCATTAACTTGGTTGACATTCCATGTCCAATGACCGGTAAGACACTGCCATACAACCAGGTTAATGATAGTCTCTCGTTCCATTCATTCCCATGACTGGAACAGACTACGGATCTATTTATGGTCATATCGTTTACCCTATCCATGGTCTTACTGCCAAGTGCATGACACTTGTCATCACGGATATAGATATGTCCATTGGATACTTCATTTAATATACTGCACAAGATAAATATAATAAATGAATTGATGCCTTTATTAATAACACAAATGAGTATAATACATAAATCCAATAAATGTATAATACAAATACAAGGACCAATGCATCGGGACTAGGGAATTTCCAACATGTACATCATATAATATGGTTTTATATAAACACATGCATAAATTTAAAATAGAATTGCATTTAATTTTACCCTTGGTAATTAATTTGGATTTAGGTATTTGTGGTATTAAATTCTAAATTAAATCTAATTAAAAACCAAGCCTAAAATTATGGCTATAATTGAGCCATGGGAGTTAATTCTCTTAATGAGAATTTCGGCCATTATTAGGGGGAAAAGGCTGAAATTTTCAGCTAAGAATTTCTCTCCTCCTTCGATCCACCGCTAGCACGGGTTCCACTCAATAAACATTCATGTACGTGAGAGTGGAGGAAATCGACTTCGGTTTCCATAGCCGTCTCTAGAAGTGACATAAGGTGAGAATCTTATTCTTGATCTTTGATTTTTTTTTTATTTCTACTTCAATTGCTCATGCGTCACGGATTTGAAAAAATTGATCCGAGTTTTCATTTTAATCAGTTGATTTTCCATGAAATATCCCTATAGCGGTGTCAGAGCAGGCTTTTGATCTGTAGAAATCGTAAATGGCTTGAATCCCAAGTTTTTGAATTGGGTATCTTCTTTGGGATTCTTGTTTCGGGGTTTATGATTTTCCCCAATTTGATTTTTGCAAATGGAAATTGATTCTTCCATATTGGCTATGTATTTTTGATTTCTACTGGGCAGCGGCTGTCGCTAGGCATCACCTGTCTGCTGCTGCTAGGGCAGTAGTGTTGCCCTAGCAGCAGCGAGCCAAGCCGTGTTTTTTATCTAGCAGGTTTTCTTGGTCAGGTCTTAGTTTTGATTTTAATGGGTTTTAAACTTATGTGTCTTTAAATTATGTAATTTAAATGTGAATGGATTCTTGAATGAAATTTATTTTATTCATGATATATTAATTTGGAAATTAATATGGTGTAATAAAATTGGTTCAGTTTTTCTTTACACGATTAACTAAACGGCATAATTTGGATTCATGGTTTCCCAATTCCAGTGGTAGCAAGTGTTATGCTTAGGTTGGAGGCCTAAAGCCCATTAAGGGTTAGAACCATGATGGGCCAAATTGGCGATTTCTATATAATGGCTAAGGACATAATTAAGTGGAATTAATTCATGCATTTTAACATGTCTGTAATTGATGTATATAATACATGCTTATATGAATTAAATGTGCTTATGGATGTTATTGGGCCTTTGTGAGGATGGGTTGTATTTTCTTTTTGCGTAAATATGGCAAGCGTGCCATTTTCTTTTTATGCAATTTTATTTTATTTATTTATCATAAAATGTTGTAAGAAGAAGCCCCTTGGAGAGGCGAGGCCAAAGGGAGAGATGGATGCCCACCTGATGTTCTTCTAGTATAGGTTTACTAGAACTATATTAGGATGTAATTAAGGCCCATAGCAGTCCATCATTTATTTAATTATGCATTTATTTATTTACATGCTTTAATGTATCATCCAATTCCCCTTTCACCTGCTTATGCATATGAGTCGTTATCAAAATTAAATCTAAACCAAATAGAAATTACTAAGTCACTTAAAAGTGCTTCACTCATTCAAAGCCGACTCAAAGTGGGGCTAGGCCAGTTGTAGTCCATGCTCTCATAGGATACACTAGAGTATCATCATTTTGTATTGGGTTGGAGTATTGGTTACTCTAACACTTGGATGGAGGTTTGGACTTAGCATGGGCAGTAGGATTCTCCTGGCCCTAAGCACAGATGGGTAAGTGCCAACAAACCTATCAAACTGAGAGTCCATAGGTTGGGATTGGGTAGCGCTCTTACCTAAATAATGACGGTATAGTTTCTCCAGGCCCTCGTCTAGCTATATCTTGATGAAATATGGATCTCGGTCCATTGGTCCAACAACTTGACTTAATTAATAACATGGATTCATTATTAATTAATTATAGGAAAAACAACTAAGATATTATAGGAAAAACAACTAAGATCTTTATTAATACTCTATGATTTTTCTATGTAGCAATCAAATGGCAAACAATTCTTTATCACTGCGTTCACTCCTCGAGAAGGACAAAATTTTCGAGCCAAATTTCTTGGATTGGTCAAGGAACTTAAGGATAGTTCTTAGACACGAATCTAAGGAATATGTGCTGGAAAAAGCAATACCGCCTGCACCTACTGGGCGTAATCCACCGGCTGTACTGCTAGAGGAATACGAGGTGCATGTTAGCAAATGTGACATTCCTGATGTTGGTGTGCATAGTCCCTGAGCTGCAAAAGTAGTTCGTGGACCAACAAGCCACCTTTGCTATGATAACAACTCTTAATGAGATCTTTCAGGAGCAAGCCCGATAAGAGAGATACTTACCACCAAAGCATTCAACTCCTGTCGGATGGGGGCTGGGACATCTGTGAGCATTCACGTGCTCAAGATAAAGGGCTATTTGGATTCTTTAGCTCGTCTTAGCATGCTTGTCTTATAGGAGTTGGCAATTGACATGATCCTGGCATCCTTACTAGAATCTTATGATTAGTTCATCTTGAACTACAACATGCAAGGGATGAACTATACTGTTAGCGAGCTGCATGGAATGCTCAAGCTTATGGAGCAGTCGACCAAGAAGACTTCTTCAGTACTGCTGGTCAACAAGGGGAACCCTCCTCTTACAAAGGGCAAGGCAAAGGTGAAAGCCAAAGCCAAATCTAAGAAAGCCAAGGCCAAGAAGGCTAAGGCCAAGCCCAAGGCTAGTCCTGAGGATGTCTGCTTCCAGTGCAAGTAGGTAGGACACTGGAAGAGATCTTGTCCCCAACTATGGGGAGAGAAAAAGAAGAGCTAGGGCACATCTATATTAGGTATATATGTCATAGACATAAACCTTATTGTTTCTACATCTTGGGTATTGGATACTGGATGTGGTTCTCACATTTGTTGTAATGTGTAGGGCCTTAGGAATAGGAGATCACTGGGATCTGGAGAGGTGGAATTGCAAGTCGGGGATGGAGCAAGGGTAGCTGCCATTGAGATCGACGAGGACCACCTAATGATACCTAGTGGATTAGTTTTAATTTTGGAACAGTCTTATTTTGTACCCTCGTTGTGTAGGAATGTTATCTCCATTTCAGTACTTCATATTTCTGGATTTAATTTTACTATTGGTAATGGTAGAATTCCTTTATCTAGAGAGGGATTATTTTATGGAGATGCTTTAAGGAAATAATGGCCTACATGTCCTAGATTTAAATGAAACTAATCATGTCTATAACATAAATACTAAAACGGTTAAGCCTAACGAACTTAATCCTGTCTACCTTTGACATTATCGTTTAGGCTACATAAATGAGAAACGCATAGCTAGGCTTATCAAAGCTAGAATCCTAGGGTCATTTAACATGGAGTCACTTAATATATATGAGTCACTTTTACGCAGCAAAATGACTAAAGTGCCTTTTGGTAAGAAAGCTACAAGGGCTGCTGGCTTGTCAGACCTAATACATTCAAATGTATGTAGGCCCATGAGTGCAGCTATTAGAGGTGGACATCTATAATTCGTCACTTTCACGGATGATTTCAGCAGATGTGGCTATATCTATCTGATGAAACACATATCCAAGATTCTTGATAGGTTCACGGAATTTAAAAACAAAGTATAGAACCAACTAGGTAGGAATATAAAAGCCCTTTGCTCAGACCGAGGTGGTGAGTATATAAGCCTAAAATTTGACTCCTACTGGAGAGAGCATGGACTCCTCCAGGAACACCATAATGGAATGGGGTGTCTAATAGGAGGAATGGGACCTTATTAGACATGGTCCACTCAATGATGTGTCATGCCTCTCTCCCAATAACATTCTGGGGATATGCTCTTGAGACAACAGCTCTCATTTTGAACAATACTCCAACTAAGGCTGTGGAAAAGACCCCATACAAAATATGGATGGGTAAAGCACCCAATGTGTCTTTCCTGCAGATTTGGGGCTATGATGCACATGTCAAGAGATTGACTTGGGGCAAACTAGAACCCAAGACCAAAAAATTCCTATTTGTGGGCTGCCCTAGGGAAACCAAAGGGTATTACTTCTACAACCCCATCGAGAACAAGGTGTTCATGGCACTAAAGGGGCTCTTTCTTGAAAAGGATTTCATTTCCAAGAAAGACAGTGGGAGCAATGTTGAACCTGGGAAAGTTCAAAGCACACAAACTCTTGAAGAGGATAACTCGAAGACTAGGGAGGAGCTTCCACAGGTGGAAGCACCAACCCTGGTCAGACAAGAACCTAGAAGGTCTGGTAGGGATCGTCGGGAACTTAAGAGATATGGGTTTCTCTAACTGATGATCACACTCTTCTCGTCTTTAATAAGGAAGAGCCCAAAACCTACCAGGAGGCCATTGATAGCCTGTAATCTACTAATTGGCTTAAAGCTATGGAGGCAGAGATCCAATTTATGTATGATAATCAAGTTTGGAACCTAGTTGATCAACCTCCGGGTGCTAAGGTCATAGGTTGTAAGTGGTGTTACAAGCTAAAGGGCGACAACTGTGAGCGGACGACCTTTTTCTTTAGAAACGTTGAGAAGGAACGCAGCGAAGCGAACCAGGGAAAAGCGTTTTCGTTCGTTTTGTTTTTTAGAAAACGGATTTTGTTTATCTTGAATTAGGAAAACTATGGATTTGATTTGAAAATTCCTTTATAGAAAACATTTTTCTGTTTTAACTTAAAGACCTCGAAACTTAAATCCCGAGATCAGTGACAGAGTCGCCACCCGGATCGGCTCATCCGGGAAATTCTGGTACAGCTCCCTATCGAGGGTGGACTACTGTACCTAATCCAGAGATTTAGGGTTCGGGCAAGTGACTTACTCAACCTCTAGCTTACTTTCACTTTACAATTTATATTACCATATTTAATTCGATTTATTATTTTTCTCTAACCCCAATTTGTTTATTTTAATCAGCTGATGCTAAAGCAAAATGCAGAAAATAAATTGAAGAAAAATAAAGCATACATCCAAAATATACAAGAAAATAGTAGAGACCGATTATACAACCCAATCGAATAAAGATAAAAACCCTTGTCCTCACATTACAATTGCCTAAGTACACGAAGATCTAAAAATTATAACCGCCTAAAAATACACGAAATCTATCAATTACATAAAAAATGAAAATAAAATTGAGATAAATGCTGCAAAACAGATAGTTAGCACAGTTTATATTGCACACACAGATAGGACTCAAATAGGACAGATTTGGGAATTTAGGAAACGAAAGCATGCACTTAGGGGGTAATCGGGTCGACTCAACCAATCGGACCGATTAGACCTGGAAAACAGTTTTGAAACGCCCTGTAATTTTTGTGCTGAAAAATCATTTTTGGAAAATAATTGGCTTAGTTACATGCAAATTTCCATTTTTATGGGTCTGTTATCCCAGAATCCAGGGTTCTGTTCATGCGGGTTTCCTAATTCCAACATTCATCTAGGGTCTAAAAAAACAATAAACACGAAAAAAATAATTTGAATTAAAAAACAGCAGCGCGCAATGATGTCCGTACAGGTCATTTCGCGGCTCTATTTTATTTCAGAAAATTACAGTCGTACATCTGTAGTTACAGCCGTGCGGCTGTAATTTCTGGAACCCAAAAAATTGGTTTTCTTATTTTTTTGGAAAATACTATTTTGCTCGTTTTCAATATTTTTCGGGAATTTTATAGGGTTTGGGGGTCGGTTAATGCTGAACTACAGATCCGATTCGAATAAAATAACCCCGAAACTCAGGAAATAAAACCCGAAAAAAATTGAAAACCCTAATATCTGTATGTACAGAAATCAGAAAATCAAAATTTTACAACATACGGATGAATTTGGGCCGAAATCGATCACAACAGAATGCACAAAACAGAAAACGGACTATTTTCGGCCGATCGGGACAAATCGGGAATCTATCCCTATAGAACAAAGCCATGCGGATCTGGGTACCAGAGCCACCCGGCTCTGTTCATCATGAACACAGCCGCCCGGCTCTATTCGGGAAAGTCCGGTTCCGAAAATTACAAAAATGAAGAAAACACAAAGAAAAAGCAATGTACACAAGTTTAAGGCCTCTCAGAGTTTTCCTTGATGTTGTTTTGATGTTTTGAACATCAAGAAACGGATTGAATGCTTGAAATTCGCCTTGAATACTCAACCGGCCAAAAATCGAAACAATTCGAAGAAACCCAAAACGAATCCAAAACGATCCCGAATCAATGTGCAATGGTTAATAAGCTTGTTCTTAATGTTTTAGGATTGATTTTAGGTCTTAACTTTGTGTTTTTGGGTTCTCCCTTGGCTTAGAATATCTCAGTTCTCTCTTCTTCTTTTTCTTTGTTTCTTTGTTTTCGGTCTTCAAAGTTTTTCTCTACCTAAGGTAGAAAAAAGTCCCCTTTGATTTGATTTTACTTTTCTTTTTATACCCTCCTTCCATCATCATTTCAAACATTTAATGAGCTGCCTGCAACTTTGAGACTTTCACCCCAAATGTTTTCTGTCGAGCCAAGTTTCTCTGCTTTGTCGAGTAACTTGGCACACCCACTAGAGCCACACGGCTCTAGCAAGAGCTGGGACAAAATTCTTGAAAATCCGACGCTCACCCTAAACCCTAGAAATCACTTGAAAGACCTTTTCAGGGATTTCGGATGCGGATAGCTCAGTTTTTACGACATCTGAGATACTCCGGCTGACATTCCGGTCATTTTCAAGTTCGATTCAAGTCCGTCCGCTCCACAGGTAATATAGGAATTCTTATCATAGAGGTCGGAAAAACCCGACGCTTACAACAACACCTTCAAGGGGCGGCTGGTTGCGAAAGGTTTCAGACAAATCCATGGAATAGACTACAGCAAAAATTTCTTACCAGTTGTATGCTTAAATCTATAAGGATTCTACTAGCTATAGCCGCTTGGTACGACTATGAGGTCTAGCATATGGATGTCAAAACCGCTTTCCTTAATGGAAAGCTACTTGAGGATGTGTACATGGCATAACTTGAGGGTTTTGTCAATCCAAAGCATCCTAGAAGGGTTTGCCAAGCTTCAAAGATCCATTTATGGATTGAAGGAGGCATCCCGGAGTTGGAATGTTAGATTCAATGAAGCCATAAAGGAATATAGCTTCATACAAAATTAGGATGAGCCTTGTGTGTAGAAGAAGATTAGTGGGTGCATTGTCACTTTTCTGGTGTTATATGTGGACGACATCCTTCTGATTGGAAGTGACATACCAACAATGCAAGGAGTTAAGCAGTGGTTGTGTAAGTGCTTTGCAAAGAAGGACTTAGGCGAAGTCGAAATGATCCTAGGATTAGGATCTACAAGGATAGACCCAGTCGGCTTCTAGGCCTAAGTCAGGCCATGTACATAGACAAAGTTCTGAAAAGATTCAACATGGATCAGCCCAAGAAAGGTTTCTTGCCAATGAACCATGGGCTAAAACTTAGTAAGAAGAACTATCCTAAGACAAGGAAGGATAGGGAGAACATGAAGTTTGTTCCATACGCATTGGCTATAGGATCAATCTTGTACTCCATGCTATGTACAAGACCTGATGTCTCCTTTGCACTAAGTATGACAAGCCGGTACCAACAGGATCCCAGCGAGGACCATTGGAAGGCAGTGAAAGCAATCCTAAAGTACCTTCACCGGACTAAGGAAAGCTTCTTAGTGTATAGTGTTTAGGAAGAGCTATCAGTGACTGGGTACACTGATGCTAGCTTCCAGACCGACCAGGATGAGTACCAGTCGTAGTCTGGGTATCTATTTTTTTGCTAAATAGTGGTGTTATCAGCTAGAAGAGCTCAAAGCAACTAACCATCACTGACTCTACCACAGAATTTGAGTACATTACGGCATATAATGCAGCTAAGGAAGCTGTGTGGATAAGGAAGTTTATCACTGAATTGAGAATAGTACCAACTATCCAAGATCTAGTTGATATCTTCTATGATAACAACATGTCTGTTGCACAAGCTAAGGAGCCTCGGTCACATCATAACACCAAGAATGTACTCAGGAAGTTTCACCTCATACAAAAAATCGCATAGAGGGGTGACATTTCATTACACAAAGTAGACACCGAGGATAATGTCACAAATCCTTTTACCAAGGCGTTGGCTCAACCTAAGCACAAGGGTCACACTAGATCTATAGGGATTAGGCTCATGCCTAGTTGGAACTAGTGCAAATGGGAGATTGTTGGGAATGCCCTAGTCCCAAGGTATTGGTCCTTGTATTATATCATACATTTTGTATCTTATAAATGAGATTTATGTATTATACATTCATGTTAATAAATAAAGGCATTAATCTATGTATTATATTTACCTTATGCAATATTATAAAAGGAGTATCTAATGGACACATCCATATCCATGTTGACAAGTGTCATGCACTTGGCAATAAGACCATGGATAGGGAAAACGATATGACCATAAAGTTATCCGTAGTCTATTCCAGTCATAGAAATGAATGAAACTAGAGACTATCATTAACCTGGTTGTATAGCAGTGTCTTACCGGCCATTGGACATGGGATGTTAACCAAATTAATAGGTACATGCAAAAGGGACATCGTACTGGATAGATCCACTAAAAGAGAAATCCATGTGGTAAAGTATCACATGTGATTCTCATGTAGTACTTATATGTTGGATATGCCCTAGTCTCGAGGCATTGGACCTTGTATTTGTATTGTACATTTATCGGATTGAGGTATTATATATATTTGTGTCATTAAATAAAGGCATTAATCTGTTTATTATATATCTTGTGTTATATTTTAAATGAAGTATGCAATGGACATATCCATATCCATGTTGACAAGTGTCATGCACTTGGCAGTAAGACCATGGATAGGGAAAACAATATGACCATAAAGAGATCCGTAGTCTGTTCTAGTCATAGGAATGAATGGAACTAGAGACTATCATTAACCTGGTTGTATGGCAGTGTCTTACCGGCCATTGGACATGGGATGTTAACCAAATTAACAGGTACATGCAAAAGGGGCATAATACTGGATAGATCTACTAAACGAGAAATCCATATGGTAAAGCATCACTAGTGATTCTCGTGTAGTACTTGTATGGATCCTTTGACCTAACCATATGATGGTGCTGCATGCGAAGTCGCATACTTTGGTGTATGCCTAAAGGGCCTGTAAAAGGGTGCCAAGTATAGGTACGTTCGGGTATGTCACTAAGCATGGCAGTGTTATGGATATGCAGAAGGGATATGTCACTCAGTGTTCCACTGAGAAGATATCACCGGCCTCTTGATGAATGTGACTGATAAGAGTGTGGCCACACCCAAATAAGTTGGAACTTGTTTATGAGCATCAGTACATTCGGGATCAAGTAAATGTCCAGACACAAAAGACGGTGATCAATCCATGCCTCTGTGTTCGACAGCGATATCGATGACATGGGATACACAAGTTTAAACTACAGGGTTATCCATCTTAATTAGGGGCTGTAGTGGCTTGCTAGAGCCCGCTACAGTCTGTGGGCCATAGGGCCACTGCCAACATAAAGATAGGCCCACAGGATCGTACACATAGAATGTCTGAATTCGAACTAATCGGATCACCTATATACTTGGAGTATACTAATTGAAGAGATAAATATTAATCAATTAAATTAAAGATCAATTAGATTGGTCAATATAATTTAAATGACATATATTTATATTTATTGGGTTGGACAAAGTTGATTTAAACAAATTAACTTGTGAATAAATTTCCTGGTGGAAATTTAATACATATATAGGTTTATATGTATTTGTTTCTAGTCAAATCATAAATTAATTTATTGGGTTAATTCCAATTGGCTAATCTATTTAATTTAAATGACATGTATTTTATATAATATGGTATTATATAAATACATGCATAGAAATTAAATTAGAATTGATTAGGAATTAAACCTTACTAATTAATTAGGATTTATGGAATTATGGCATTAATTCCATTTATGGACACAAAGTTAAAACACCCAATAAATATAGGCCATGATTTAAAGCTAATTGGAGGTTTTTCCTTAATGGAATTTCAGCCATAATAGTTTTTTTGGGGAAGGCTGAAATTTTGGCCATGGCTATGGAATTTCTCTCTTCTCTTTGATCCACCGCTAGCACTGGTTGGACTCGATTGGCGTTCATGTACATGAGAGTGGAAGGAATCGGTTTCGGTTTCTACAGCCATCTCTAGAAGAGATATTCTGGGTGAGAATTGATTCTCCTCTATTTCAATTTTATAGTTTTACAATTTTCACTTTAATTGCTCCTGGGTACGGATTTGAGGAAATCACCGCGTTCTTCTGCTTTTATCGTGTATTTTCGGTGAAAAATCCCAACATTATATGGATCCTTTGACCTGACCATGTTATGGCCTTACATATGAAGTGACACATTTTGGTGTATGCCTAAAGGGCTTGTAACAGGGTGCCAAGTATGGGTATATTCAGATGTGCCAATGAGCATGGCAAGACTATGAATATGCAGAAGGGAATGTCACTTTGTAAACCACTGAGAAGATATCACCGGCCTCTTAATGAATGCAATCGATAAGAGTGTGGCCATACCTAAACAAGTTGGAACTTGTGGTTCATTCGGGATCAAGTTAATGTCGGGAGACAAAAGAGGGTGATGACACCATGCCTCCATGTTAGACACCGATATCAGTGACATGGGAAATATAAGTTTAACTACAGGGTTAAGACATCCATTAAACTGTTGTCTCCATATTAATTGGGGCCTTTAATGGCTTACTAGAGCCTACCTACAATCTATGGGACTTGGGCCTACTGCCAACATAAAGACAGGCCCGTAGGATTGTACACATAGAATGTCTAAGTTTGAACTAGTCAGATCGCCTGTATACTTAGAGCATACAGACTGGAGAGATAAATATTGATTAATCAAATTGTAGATCAAATGGATTGATCAATATAATTTAATTGACATGTATTTTATTAGGTTTCATGTGGTTGATTTAAATAAATTAACTTGGGAATTTATTTTCAGGTGGAAATAAAATATAGGTTTATATGTATTTGATTTTAGTTGAATCTCAATTAATTTATTGGGTCAATTTTCATTGGCAAATCAATTTTAATTTAAATGACATGAACATTATATAATATGGTTTTATATAAATATATGCATAAAATTAAAATAGAATTGCATTTAATTTTACCCATGGCAATTAATTTGGATTTAGGGATTTACGGTATTAAATCCTAACTTAAATCTAATTAAAACTCAAGCCTAAAATTATGGCTATAATTGAGCCAAGGGAGTTAATTCTCTTAATGAAAATTTTGGCCATTATTAGGGGAAAAAGGCTGAAATTTTCGGTGAAGAATTTCTCTCCTCCTTCGATCCGCCGCTAGTACAGGTTCCACTCAATACACATTCGTGTACGTGAGAGTGGAGAAAATCGACTTCAGTTTCTATAGCCTTCTCTAGAAGAGACATATAAAGGTGAGATTATTATTCTTGATCTTCTATTTTATGTTTTTTATTTCTACCTCAATTGCTCCTGGGTCATGGATTTGAGAAAATTGATCCGAGCTTCTGCTTTAATCGGTTGATTTTCCATGAAAAATCCCTACATCACCTCATCTGAGAGGTGGTGGACAGCGGAGACATTTCATTACAGAGGATTGACACCGAGAACAAAGTCATGGATCCATTGACCAAAGCGATGGCATAGACACAGCATCAAGGTCAAACTAGATCTATAGGGATTAGGGCAGTGCCTAGTTAGAACTAGTGCAGGTGGGAGATTGCTGGTGTGCCCTAGTCCAAATGGCAGTAGTTCTTGTATTGTATTATATTTTATATTTGGATATTTTGCATTATACATTTTGTGTTGAAATAAAGGCATGAATCTATTTATTCATATTTTCTGCTATTTATAAATAAAGTATCCAGTGGTTATAACCATACTAAAGTAAACCACAGTAGGTCATTGGATTATGAGACCTTTTAGTGGAGTAAAGTTATATTCATAAAGATATCCCTAGTCTGTTCTAATCATAGGAATGAATAGAACTAAAGACCATCATATCCTTGACTGGATGGCGACGTCTCACTGGCCATTAGACATGGACTGTCAGTCAATGATATGGGTACATGTTGGGGTGCATGGTACTAGATCGATATGCCACGAGAACACCACATGGTTCGATCGTCATAGGTGTTTCTCTGGTAGGTCTTACTATTATCCTATGACTCGATGTTTGTTGTAACATAACCTGGGATCTCATACACTTTGATATACGCCTAATGGGCTCGTAACAGGGTGCCAAGTATGGGTATGTTGCGTGGGCCAATGAACATGTTTATGTTGATAGTGAAGTTGACGGAATTGCCACTCAGCGTCCCTTGAGATGATATCACTGGCCACTTGATGAGTGGGACTGATAAGTGTATGACCATACCCGAATAAGTTGGGACACTTATTTGTGATGCTCAATCCACTCGGTATCAAGAAATAAATAAGCATATAAGAGGATGACAGGGCCATGCCTCTTTCTTATCTATCTATGTCAGTTGGCAAGGGATATACAAGATCACTATCGGGTTATGTTTCACATTAGACTGTAAGTCTCCACCTTAATTAGGCCTTGGGCCCACTGCCAAGGTAAAGACGGACCCACAGGATCGTACACATAGAATGACTGAACATTGACAAATCGGAATAGAAACGAAAACCAAATTAATTGAGATATTGACATCAGGTTATGTCATAATTAATTCAATTATAAGGGAATTAAATAAAATAATATTTCCTTTGTGGAAATTAAATACAAAGTTTATATTTATTAAGGCTGCTTTTAATTTAACTTTGGGATATGTTAATTTGATAAAATTTTATTTAATTGTATCAATTAGAATTCTATAATATGGTTTTAGTTAATCCTCATGATACAAGGTAAATCAATTAAATCAAATTAAATAATCTATAGTTTGATTGAATCCTAGTATACTAGGATGTATAAAAGGAATTAGAAACCTAGTATACTAAGGATAATACTAAGGAGTATAAAAGGATGTCTTAAAGTCAATTTCTCTCTAACTCTAATACTAAGAAATTCAGCCAACATAGAAAGAGAGGAGTCGTCCCATCTTGGCTATTAGCTCTTGGTTTCCGTTCGTCCATTTGCTAGCATAAGTCACGTTCAAGAGTCACTCGTGTATTGGATTATGGAGGAAATGTGTTTGAGTTTTTGCAGCAGTCTCTAGAGGAGATAGTTAAGGTGAGAAAATATAATTTTCTTTCCTTTCTTGGTTTTGTTATATTAATCTACATGAATCTTGGGCTATGGAATTGTGGAAATTTTAATCAATATTCTACCTTGCATTTAATTTTTTCCATGACAATTCCCTACAAATTCTACCTACAAAACAAAGGTTAGTATACAGATAAATATATAAATACATAGGACTCAAACAAACAAAATGAGGGATTTAGATAGCTCGGGGCGTGAATGGGGGAATCAAATGAACCCAGCAGATTCACTCGATTAGACTAGGAAAACATTTCAAAATGCTAGATTTGAATAAAAATAATTTTGGAAAACATTTTAATCCGGTTTTAATATATTAAAATGCAAAAGTCAGTCTATATTCAAGAAACTTGTGTTTCTATCATTGAACTGGTCTATTATTAATAGTAAAAGCGTGAAACTAGGTTGAAATGCATAAAAAACAATTGAAACAAAGAAAATAAAAATCTAAATTTGAGACAAGAGCCATATGACTCTTCTTTATAGCCGTGAAGCTCTCATTAGAGCCATATAGCTCTTGCTCCAAATTGCTAAATCACTAAAATCACTAAAAATAAACAAAGATGATGAATTTTGTAACTACATCTGTATAGATTACATTGTACAATAGTGCTGCTGTTCCGATATCCGTACGGATCTAATTTCCAGAAAACACAGAGTTTTCAAAATTGATGCAATTTCATCAAAATCAATTTAGAAAGCTGTAAATGAGATTTAATACCTCTCAGAAGTTACCTTTGATGCTTTTATTTAGATTTTGGTCTTCAGAAACCAATTAAAGAGTGAGAATTGAATATTTGAAAGCTTGTGCATCTGAAACTCCAAAGCTTGAATTTGACTCTAACTCTAATCGCGCGATTATCAACTCGAATTCGATCTTAGGACTACCCAGAACACTTTAGGCTTCTCCTTTATTGGGTATGAAGATTGAATTTTGTTTTTGGTTATTGGTTTTTGGTTTTTGGTGAGTTCTTTCAACTTTCTCTCACTAAGATCTCTTTTTAATTTTCTGCTAATCTTCCCTTTTCTGATCCTAATCCCCCTTTCCTTATCCTGTAATCTTTTCTAAAAAGTGAAAAGGACCTAAAAGCAGGAGATGGAAGATGGTCAAGCAAGAGGTGTCAAGCTCTCTTCAATCCAAAGTTCTCTACCCATTGAGAGCTGTACAACTCAAATTAAAGGGATGAGAGCTGTCCGGTTCTTGCTTTACAACCGTGTGGCTATTATGTAATAGTCATACAGCTCTAATCTAAAGCCATACGGATCTTAGCCCGATAACTTAAAACAATCAGTCTAAAAAATTGTTTCGAGGTCCAATTCTCAAACTTGTCAAATCCGTATTCTGACTCATATGAGCCGGTTTTAATAAAGATCTCGAAGCACTAATAACTAAATAAACTTTCATCATAAGGGTTGGAAAAATCCAGTTCTCAAAGGTGGAAACGGAGAAGATGAAGTTGATCCCATTTGCTTCAGCTATAGGATCAATCGGACCCTAAACAGGCCTATTGGGTGGCTGTTAAGGCAATCCTTAAGTACATTAACTGAACTAAGGATAGCTTCTTAGTCTATGGTGGTCAAGAAGAACTAGCAGTGATTGGGTTCACCAACGTAAGTTTTCAAACAGACCAAAATGAACACTAGTCGCAGTCTGGTTATGTGTTTATGGTTAATGGTTATGCTATAAGGTGGAGGAGCTCAAAGCAATCAACTATAATCGATTCTACAACAAAAGCTGAGTACCTTACAACAACAGATGCTACAAAGGAAGTTTTTTGGATGAGGAAGTTTGTCACTGAGTTAAGAGTAGTCCCCACTATCCAAGACCCAGTTGACATCTTTTGTGATAACAACAAGGTAATGCACAAGCTAAGGAGCTGAGTACATAACCAGTTGCAGTCTTGTTATGTGTTTTTATTGAATGGTAGTGCTATAAGCTAGAGGAGCTCAAAGTAACCAACTATAGATGATTCCACAATAAAAGCTAAGTACATTGCACTAACGGATGCTGCAAAGGAAGTTGTTCGGATGAGAAAGTTCATCACTGAGCTACGAGTATTCTCTACTATCCATGACCTAGTTTACATCTTCTGTGATAACAAAGAGGCAATTACATAAGCTAAAGAGCCCCGAGCTCACAAGAACTCCAAACACATGCTCAAGAAGTTTCACTTTATAAGAGAGATCGTGGGACAAAGTGATGTGATGATTCAGAGGGTTGACACCGAGAACAATGTCATTTATCCATTGACCAAGGCGCTAGCTCAGTGGCTCCATGAAGGTCATATTATATCTATAGGGATTAGGCCCATGCCTAGTTGGAGCTAGTACAAGTGGGAGATTGTTAATGTATGCTCTATCTCCAACGCATTGTATCTCAACTTGTGTTATATTATACATTATGTTATTGATAGAAAAAAGGCATAATTTGTTTTTATTAATTTATTGTAAAATTAATAGTAACAAAGTATTCATTAATTGTATTTGTACTCATGATTATCGGTAACATTCTCTGGGCAGTAAGACCGTGAGTAAGGAATCAAACATAGTTGTAAAACTATCCTTAATCTATCAGAATTATGGGAATGATAACAACTAAAGACTAGCATGTGCATTGATTGTATGGTTATGTCCTATCGACCATCGGACATGGATTGTCAATCAAGAACATGGGTATATGTTAGGTTACATGGTACTAGATCGATCCACTATTGAGAACACCACATGATCCTTAAGTCCTAGGTAGTTCTCAAATAGTACTTATATAGGATCCATAGACTTGATCTTCCTATGAGCGTAAATGTGAACTCACATACTTTAACATCTGCTTAATGGGCCTGTAACAAGGTGCTAAGTATGGGTACGGTTGGGTATGCCAATGATCATTGTAGGACTAGTACGGATGTGAAGGTATATGTCACTCTATTAAGTAAGAGCAAATATCACCAGCCACTTTATGAGTAGGATTGATAAAAGGGCAGCCACACTCAAATAAGGAATTACTAGGTGATTACTTGTTTGTGAACTTCAGTTTACCCGGAATCAAGGAATGTCCATGTAGCTATAGAGGGTGACATTGCTATGCCACTTGCAGGACACCGAATCACTAGCAAAGGATGTATAAGTTACTACAAGGTTTATGTTTCATATAAGATTGATGTCTTCAACTTATTTGGGTAGCTGCAATAGTTTGCTAAAATCCACATGCAGCTTATGGGTCTTAATGTTGGAACTCGTCATTGGAAAAATAACGTGGCACAGAGGAAAATACACCATTTGAAATTTCCTAGAATCCACCAATCATGTCCAATTACCATCAATTAGAATAAAACCAATTTGAATTAAGAGAGATTAACTCACCGAATTCGTCTCTTCTAGAGACTACTGCAGAATCGTTTCTCGAAACTGCGATCTCCAAAGTCCGGTGCATGACCAACTATTGAACAGGAATCGGTGCTAGCCAAAGACGCGAAGGAATGGAGGATTAATGCTGGGATTTTCGGCTGTTTTGGGGCTGCTATTTGTGGCTGAAATTTCTAGCAATTAATTAGGATTGAATCAGGGTTTTATTCCTTAAGTGTACCCTTATATAAACACCTTGTCTAATTGGTTTTAATTAGGTTAATTAAACCCAAGCCCACTAGAATTATAGTTATATAAATAAACTTTAATTAAAAGGTATATACTATGTAATTTAATTCCATTTGGCTAAATTTAATTACCTCTAAATAAAATTAAATCACACTTAAGTAAATACAATACATGTATTTAATTTTCCTACTTAGGAAAATTATTTAATTAATTGTTTACTTTATGTAATTCAATTAATTGATAAATTATTAATTACATTATGTAAACTTATTAATTAAATAAAATTCAACCCAATGTTAATTAATTACCTTGACACCGAATGTCAACTAATGAATTAACGCATTCCTTCCAATGTACATTACATGTACAATTTCTATAAGTTCTGGCTCAGTTGATCTATGTGCACGATCCTATGGGTCTGTCTTTATGTTGGCAGTAGGCCCAAGGCCCACAGACTGTAAGTGGATTCTAGCAAACCATTACAGTCCCCAATTAAGATAGAGATGCAGTAGTCTTTAGAAGACACTCACCTGGTAGTAATCTCATAGTGTCCTTTGCCTAACGATATCGATATGAATAAACAAGAGGCATGGTATCCGTCATCCTCTTCTATTGTTTATTATATTTCTTGATCTTGAGTTGACTGATTAATCAAATAAGTAGCCAACTTATTTGGGTATGGCCATACACTTATCAGTCCCACTCATCAAGTGGCCAGTGATATCATCTCAGTATCACCCGAGTGGCAATTCCGTCACTTCATCATCAATATCAATATGTTCACCTGTCCACCTAATCATACCCATATTTAGCATCCTTTTATAGACATGTTAGGCGCCTGTCAAAGTGAACTAGATTCCTTAGTGATATTATAATGAAATCTGGTCTGAGGACTAAAGAGACCTACTCAAGAAAGACTTATGACGCGATAACCATGTGGCTTTCTTGTGCAGATCGATCCAGTCCCATGTCAATGACATGTACCTATATTCATAACTGACTATACAAGTACTGTGGCTAGTTAAGAATTGCCATACAGTCATCGAATATACAAGTCTGTGGTTCTATTCGTTCCCACAATTAAAACAGACCTGGGATAGGTTTTATGATTATCAATCAATGGATACTCTACTCATATTTTAGCACAAGATATAAATGAAATAGATTAATTGCCTTTATTAATGTGACAAAAATAATGTATTAATACAATGAGTCTTAATGTATAATACAGAATATAAGAATCCAATGCCCTAAGAACTAGGGCACACCAGTAATCTCCCACTTGCACTAGTTCTAAGTGGGAATTGCCCTAATTCCTATAGATCTGATATGACTATCCTGCTATGTCTGCGGCAGCGATTTGGTTAATGGATTAGCGACATTATTCTTGGTGTCAACCCTCTGCAATGATATGTCACCTCTGTTCATGATCTCCCAAATGAGGTGAAACTTTCTGAGCACATGTTTGGATCTTTTCTGTGACCGAGGCTCCTTAGCTTGTGTGATGGCCCTGTTATTGTCACAAAAAACATCAACTAGGTCTAGGATAGTGGGTACTACTCCCATCTCAGTTATGAATTTCTTGATCGAAATAGCTTCCTTTGCAACTTCACACGAGCTATGTACTCAGCTTCCATTATAGAGTCAGCAATGGTGGCCTGCTTTGAGGACCTCTAACTAATGGCACCACCATTTAGGAGAAAAACATAACCAGACTGTGACTAGTTCTCGTCCTCATCGATCTCAAAGCTTGCATCAGGGTAACCTGACACTACCAGCTCATCTTGACCTCCATACACTAAGAAAGCATCCTTAGTCTAGTTAAGGTGCTTCAAGATTACCTTGACTGCATTCTAGTGTTCCTCACAAGGGTTCGACTGGTACTGGCTAGTCATATACAGTGCAAACGCGACATCAGGCCTTGTACATAACATGGAGTACATGATGGATCCTATAGCAGATGCATAAGGGATCTTTTCCCTGCCCTCCCAGTCCTTCTTTATTTTAGGACCATCTTTCTTACTCTGCTTTAGCCTATGGCACATAGGCAAGAATCCTTTCTTTGCCTTATCCATGCTGAATCTTTTCAAAACCTTGTCTATGTGCGTGGCCTGACTTAGGCCTAGAAGTCAATTGGATCGCCTAGAAGTCAATTGGATCTATCTCTGTAGAACCTGATCCCTAAGATTGTCTCAGCTTCGCCTAAGTCCTTCATTGCAAAGCACCTACTCAACCACTGCTTAACCCCTTGTAGTGTTGGTATGTCGCCTCCAATGATAAGGATGTTGTCAACATACAGCACTAGGAAGGTGAAAACGCTCCCACTAACCATCTTATACACACAGGGCTCATCAGAATTCTGTGTGAAGCCATATTCCGTAATGGCCACATTGAATCTCTAATTCCATGACCTCGATGCTTGCTTCAATCCATAAATGGATCTTTGAAGCTTGCATACCCGGTTTGGATACTTTAGATCGATAAAACCCTCAGTTTGTGCCATGTACACATCCTCGAGTAGCTTTCCATTAAGGAAAGCGGTCTTAACCTCCATCTGCCATCTTATAATTGTACCATACAGCTATGGTTAGTAGTATCCTAATGGATTTGAGCATAGCAACTGGTGAAAAGGTTTCATCATTGTCAATTCCTTGAACTTGCCTGAATCCTTTTGCCACTAATCGCCCCTTGAAGGTGTTGTCAGCCTTTAACTTGAAACACCACTTGCAATCTATCACCTTAGCACCCGGAGGTGGATCCACCAAGTTCCATACTTGGTTATCGTGCATAGATTGCATCTCAACCTCCATGGCTTTGCACCACCGATCTGAGTGTGGGCTTTCAACAGCCTCCTGATAGGTCTTGGGCTCCTCTTGGTCAATGACCATAAGGTCCCCATCATCAATCACAAGAAAGCCGTACCTCTCTGGCTGATGACGTGTCCTACCAAACCTTCTAAGGTCCTATGCAACCGGTTCTGGTTCCTCAATTTCTTGAGTAGTCATATCAATTCCCAAAGCATCCTCAGCAGTAGATGCAGGAGTTTGTGAGTCTTGAACTTCTGAAAGTTCTACATTACTCCCACTGTCTCTATTGGGAAGGAATTCCTTCTCCAAGAAGACTATGTTTCTGGCTATGAAAACTTTTTTTTCCACCAGATCATAGAAGTAATAACCCTTAGTTTCCTTAGGGTAACCCACAAACTGGCACTTGACAAATTTGGACTCGAGTTTGCCACTTGTCAATTTCTTGACATATGCATCATAGCCCCAAATCTCCAAGAAGGAAACATTAGGCTTTCGGCCCTTTCATAGTTCATATGGTGTTCCCTCAACTGCCTTGCTTGGTGTATTATTAAGAATGTAAGCAGCTGTCTATAAAGCATATCCCCAAAAGGAGATAGGAAGTGTAGCATGACTCATCATCGAGCGGACCATGTCTAGCAAGGTCCTATTCCTCCTTTCTGACACTCCATTCCACTGGGGTGTTCCAGGAGGAGTGAGTTGGGATACAATCCCACACTCTCTCAAAAACAAGTCAAACTCTTGGCTCAAATATTCACCCCCTCCGTCAAACCGAAGTGCTTTTATTTTGTTGCCAAGCTGGTTTTCTACTTCATTCTTGAAGTCCTTGAACCTTTGGAGAGTCTCAGACTTATGCTTCATCATATACACGTAACTGTATCTACTGAAGTCCTCCGTGAAGGTGATGAAGTATAGAAAACCAGATCTAGCACTAGTGCTCATTGGGCCGCATACATCGGAATGTATTAGCTCTAATAGCTCTGAGGCCCTTTCAGCAGTCTTGCTAAAAGGTGCCTTTGTCATCTTGCCTCTCAAACAAGATTTGCATATGTCATAAGACTGGATGTCAAATGACCCTAGCACTCCACTAGAGTGAAGCCTAGCTATGTGCTTCTCGTGTATGTGGCCAAGTCGATAGTGCTAGATGTATGTAGGATTAATTTCATTATGTTTAATCCTTTTAGTATTTATGTTATAGATTGAACTTTCACGTTTTAGATCAATGATATATAAGCCATTTTCAAGAAATGTTGTTCCATAAATAATATTGCCACATTGCATAGAAATTCTACCATGTCCAATATTAAATATGAAACTAGAAATATCCAACAAAGAAACAGAAATAATATTCCTGCGCATCGCAGGTACAAAATAACAGTTTCTTAGTTCCAAAACAAGTCCAGTAGGCAACTCTAAGAAATAATCTCTGATCTCCATGGCCTGAACTTAAGCAGCATTTTTCGACTCGAAGATCTACTTCTCCAGATCCTACCAATCTCCTATTTCTTAGACCTTGCACATTTGAATAAATGTGAGATCCACATCCAGTGTCCAAGACCTTAGTGTTGGGGATTTAATCGCACAAAAACAATACGCAGCGGAAATAAAAGGATTAATCCCCACCAAGGACCCATGTACATTGCATTGAATTGGAAGGAGGGTTAAAGAATTACCTTAATTCTTTGTAGGTTTTGAATCAATTAGGAACCAAAGTAGCTTCCCTCTACGGTTGATCCACACGGAGCAATTCATTCACCGCGTGCTAGCGCCGGGATTGAAGAACGATTTCTTCGAATAAAAAAAAAAACCAAAGTTTCGAAAACCTTGGGAGATGGAGAAGGGGAGATTTCGGCTGGCCCCTTGGAGGCTGCAGAAAATCTGCATCTTATGTGTAGGCTAGGGTTAGAGATTTTAGGTTATAAAACTTCCTTTTATATCCATTAAACTTAATTATAATTATAACTTAATACCCTTATTAGTTATAATTATAAATTAACCCACACAACTTAATATTAATTCTCAATTAATATTAAATCAATTCCATTCTCCATCATACACATATGTATATTGATATTATAATTAATTATATCTCTATATAATTAAATTATAATATGTAGCATACTTTATGCAATATTAATCATATTAATATTTATATATACATATATATATATAAATATATATATCATTATATATATATTTATTCTCTTTCTCATTCATAAATTATTATCCAATAATAATTTATACCCGAAAAGATGAACTTCATTTTGCTCTTTGTGTGTGACCCCATAGGTTCATATTAATTGGCAATAAGGAAATTACCATAATGTCCTTATAGGTCACAAGCGGACTCTAGCAAGCCATTACGACTACCCAATTAACATGATTGGAATGATCCAATACCTATTTATAGAATGTCATATTCCCTTTTGTCTCTTTGATATCATGATTAATCATAAGACATGGTACACTTGTCAATCTTATATAATTAATCATATGCTTTCTCGATCTCAAAGTAAACTGTTTAGACAAATCAATTGATACTCTATCAATTATTTGAGCACGGCCATGCATTTAACAGTCTTACTTATCGAGGGGCCCAGTGATATCGCTCTCTTGATAGAGAGGGACAAAATCCCATATCTGTCACTCACATCCCAAAGCATGAGTCATATTGTACCCAATCACAGCCTTTATAACTACTCTGTTACAAGCAGCGTTTGACTGCGTCAAAGCACAACATGAGTTCATCCCGGAATCAATGGTGACCTCAGGTCAAAGGAATCAGCTAATGACACTACTATAATCAAGATCAGTTGTGACACATGACCATGAACTTGATCTCATAGTGGGTCTCCAGTAACATGTTCTCTAACATATTACCCGTGAGTATAATCTGTATCTGTATACACTATATTCATCTTATGAATATCCATTATCACTCACACTAGTCTTAGTTTGTTATTATTCCCATAATAACAATCGACTAGGGATATTTAGAATAACACGATTTATTCATGGATACTTATCATAAATGCTAACATACAAACATAAATGATAATATTAATCTACACTAGATTAATCTTAGAAGTCAAATTACATAATCCAATATTGGCCTTAGGGCACAATCTCCAACAATCTCCCACTTGCACTATGGCCAATCATACATGTATCTCATACCCATTGACCTACATGACTTTCATGTATTCACTCGTGCAGGAGTCTTTGTCAGTGAATTATTAATTTTACCTTCCGTTGTTACTTTACACATTTTCACTCTCTCTTTAGAGACAGCCTCTCTAAATTAGTGAAAAACGCCTAAGTATATGCTTGTGTCATACAAGGTTCTTACGCATTGAACTATTGTCCCTACAATAGTCTCACAGGATAAGCAATGCTTAGAACAAAACACAACATTTTGTGATGAACTTCTTCATCCAAAATTTCCTTTACATCATATGTAACAATATACTTTGACTACTATTATAGATATTTAGCTATATCATTTTATTTTGAACCTTTCAAAATCATAACATCTCCTTTTAAGAGAATACTAGATCTCGACTGATATATTGCAACTAATTGCAATCAGTTGTATATGTGCAACTATTTACACAGTTAACATAAGCAAGCTTCTATTAAGTCTTTTACATTGAACGCTTTCAATGCTTTGACTTAAGCCAAAACATTCTTTTAGATCTATCTCTATAGATTCCAATTTCAAGAACACAGGCAGTCATGCTTATAACATTAACCGAAATTACTTTCTTAGCCAAGATTTTACTTCTTGCAAGGTAAGAATGTTATTTCCAACAAGCCATATGTCATCCACATATAGCGTTAGGAATACCGATATGCTCCCACTGATCCTTTTGAAACACAAGATTCATCATCCTTTTGATAAAATCAAACCATTTGATTTCTTTATCAAAACTATGATTCCAACTATTTGATGCATGTTTCGATCCTTATAAGAATCTTTGAAACTTGCATACGCTATTTGAATTCTTTGGATGCTCAAAAACTTTGGGTTGTGTCACGTACACATCCTCAATCATGTTTTCACGTAGAAAACAGATTTTGATATCCATTTGCCATATTTTATAATCATATTATGCGGATGTGGCAACAAGAACTCAATTTGACTTGATCATGATTAATGACGAAAAAGGATTTTATCATAGTCCTACTATGAATTTGTTCGTATCCTCATAGTCACTACTATGAACTTGTCTATTACCCCTTTTTGTCACTAGTCGTGCTTTATAAGTTTGAAGATCACCATTCATGTCGGTTTTCAATTTGAAAACTCACTTGCAACCATTGCATATGCATCTTTATAAAGATTTATCAAAGTCTATACTTTGATTGTTAGACATGGACTTATCTTCAACCTTTGTAGCATCAAGTCACTTATTAGATTCAAAATCTAACATTGCTTCTTCATAAAAGAAGACTTATTCCAATTTAGTAAAACTACATCATGATTTTGAGAAATCCATATCTCTCCTAATCATGTCGTATTCCACTAGACTTTCATTGGACTTGTGTAATTTCAACAATGATCATGAAACCATTTCCACGTTCCTCTTCAACGTTAATGTCACTTTTGTGAATTCCGAGTTTTGTAGGTGTACTTTACTCCCACTAACTCTTCTAGAAATTAACTCCCTCTTCAAGGGGAAACCATTTCTAGCTACAACTATTTTGTATCCCAAAGAAACACAGGAGTAACAACTCCTACTTTCCTTTTGAGTAATCCACAATACGACATTTAACTTTAGGTGCCAACTTATTCGAAATAAGCTTTACAGCCCTAAACTTATTCAATGAAACAACTTGGGTCTCTTACCCAACCATATCTCATATGTTGATTCATGAATTGTTTTAGACGGAACAATATACACAGCTGCTTTAATGGCATATTTTCGAGAAAACGATGATCAACTTGACTTCATCATAGATTGAACTATATCTTTATAGAGTTCGATTACTCCTTTTTCGACACAACATCCTTTGTGGCGTACTTGGAGGAGTCAATTGTGAGACAGTCCCACAATCTCTAAGACGATTGTCAAAATCTTGACTCAAATGTTCACCACTTGGATCATATCTAAGTGACTTTACTATCTTGTCAAGATGCTTCATACTCCTTTTACAAGCTTTTGAACACTTCAAAAGTTCCAAACTCGTGTTTCATTAGATACTCTTATCTAGTGAAAAGTTCCATAAAAGTAATGAAGTATTAAAACCTCCTTTAGCAGTTGATTTATAATTCATATACATCCACATGTATAATGCTTAATAAATCGATTATTCTTTAACTACTTTTAGCAAAGAACCACTTTTGTCATCTTTTACAATAAACAACATTCGCATGATTCAAGATGATTCATAATCTCATGAATCCAAAAGTCCATTCTCATGGAGTTTCGTAATGCGACTTTGCTTATGTCTCCAAGAGGACACTGCCAAAATAGGTTGAATCAACTATTTGATTCGATCCTTACAGTATTTATGTTACAGATGGGCTCCACATATAAAGACAATTATGTAAATCTACATTTCATAATCATGTCTTTATAAAGTTTATAATTCACAATTATAAAATAAACAACATTTGTTTACTTAAGCCAACAAGTTCAATAGGCAACAAGAGTTCGTAACTCACATGTAAAAGTTCATAACCTTTGAGTAACAACCTTTGCTTCTCTTGCCTATTCGCATTCTACCTTTCACCTTCATAAGGTTTCTATTCAAGTTGCGATTCATCATATTCTACTAATATGAGATCCACAACTGGTATCTAATACCTTTGATATAGAAACAAAAGTAGAATAGTTAATAAATACTTAAGGTAGCAGTCTTACTGCCTTTCATCTTCTTATAGTTCTCCAAACAAAGTTTGCTATTTCCATTCTAATGAACGATTCATTCTAGAAATGGCAACACCCTTCTTTTGGAGATCTCTCTATGCCGACAGCTTTGGCCTTTAAAGCACTTTCACCCGAACCTTTCGGTCTTTATGCTTTTCGACCTTTCTTTTATCCTTTTCCTTTTGAACCATAAGCACACAATTCGAGGCGGGCTTATCCTTTATGGATAACTTAACATTCTTTTGCATCCTATGCAACTAATTCACAATTTTCCCCATGTCATTCAAATGATAGTTCATCACCAATGACTATCAAATAATGAATTCAAGATCACATCTTAATGCCTTTTGGAGGCCAATGAGAAAATGTTGCCTCAAACACTTATCTTTTCTTGCTCACTAACTGATGGAACATTTCCATTTGTGATGTATCATATACCTCAAGTAAAACTTCCACGTGCGGAAGAATTGGTGGCAAGTGTAAGATAATAAATTTTAAACAGAGTCCCTTCGATGCTTCAAGTAAGCATCTTTTATACTCGTGTTACAATTGCTAGTGGTTCATTGGGCAAAAGGATTATTGATAACATATGATTCCTTTTGATTTGAGAACAATTCTCAAAGTTCAATAACAATCGAGACCATGATAATAGCAATCATAACTATAATAAAGCGTGTAAAGATTTTTATTTAAATGCTCCCACTTAAATTATAAAACCCTTTAAAATATTCAAGTGGGTGAAGATCCAAAATCCATACTTAACCATAGCACTGCTTTGGCATGTCCCTATGATTAAATATAATTTCGGTAGGCAAAGACTCAAAATCATGCTTTAAACCATTTAAACATATTTTGGATGTGCACTTCTTTGCCAATTGCATCATTATGCAACTCTTCTAATTTATGAGATGCATGATATCATATATCATATTTAATTGTATGTTACTCATCTCATCTTTGCCTCGGGCTCAAACACCTTTTTGATTAACCCTTTTTTAAACCAATTACAACACAATGAGAATCACCTTTTCTCATATTATCGCTTCGCTAAGGTCACAACATGCGTACCCGCCCTGGCGGTATACCATGATGCGAACATAGTACTTGACTAGTGTTATACGTAATTGGGTGGCAAATATAAACTTATTAAGTTTATTTAGGGTTTATAAAATCCTGTGATTAAATTGTATCTCATACAATTCATGGCATTAATATTAAACATACATTTGTTAATACTAATTAGCATGGCATCCTATGTCATACATATGTTAAGCATGCAATCTAGCATGGCATCACATGGCATCTAAATGATACAAGGCATGCATTTGCACATATATATAAACATTTTAACATGCATCAATATTTATTAACATGGCATCTTATGGCATAAAATAAATATAACATGCATAAGACTCAAAACCGTGTTATGGTATGGTTTTATCTATATTGATTTTCATAGGCCAATATGAAAATCAACAGGTCATTTCCTAGGTGGTTGTAACCATCGCATGGTCACAGCAAAGCCGCACCCCTTGGATCCGTCTTCACGTCTTTGTTCCTTGGCACCATCTCATGGATTTACATATATTACAAAATTGCATCCTATACAATTTTCTACTAAAATAAAATTTACAAACAATAAATTGCATCCTATACAATTTATCTAGAAAAATAAGGTTACATAAATACAAACGACTCGCAGGCCGTATTTATAAAACCTTACATCTATAAAACCAAAAGAAACAAAACCATCCATGGGGTCCAAAAACCATACCAAAACACCATGCATAAAATCTTCAAGATTTAGGGTTCAAAACGCTAAAACACAATCTCATCGCATTTATAAATAATTGATTGGAAAATCGTAAATATGTAGAAACAATTTCCACACTTAAACGAAGAACACCAAACCCAAACTCCAGCGATCCAACTCGCTGCTGAGTTGGACGGGGGTACGGGGGCGGTAGCCCCTGTTGCGAAGCAAGCGCCGCAGGCAAAAAATTTTTTGCGCACTGCAGCATCCAATGCTGCGCGCAGCATCAAGGGAGCACGGCGTGCCACTCATGTTGGCACGGCGTGCCAATCAGTTGGCACGGCGTGCCGATCCAGCACGCCGTCGTGCCCCCAAACTGCTTCTCAGTTGCATTTGTCAAACAAACAGCACGTCGCGCAGAAAAACAAGCCATTCTGAAAATTCCCAGGTGGCACGCCGTGCCAAGGTTGGCACGCCGGCGTGCCACCATTCTGGTTCATTTTCTGGAAACAATTTCCAGTTGGCACGCCGTGCCATGCCAGCACGCCGGCGTGCCAACAAGCTGAACCCAAAATTTTCAGCCCCCAAATGATCCAAATCAAGTGTAAAACAAATCATTCATAATGATTAACTTCCAAATCAAATCAAAAATGTTATTCACAATAACATAGAACCCTAAATCAAGATCATACAACCCTAACATGCAATTTTGATCTAATCAAAATAACAAATCCAATTCAACCAATGCACAAGTGGCTCTGATACCACTGTTGGGGATTTAATCGCACAAAAACAATACGCAGCGGAAATAAAAGGATTAATCCCCACCAAGGACCCATGTACATTGCATTGAATTGGAAGGAGGGTTAAAGAATTACCTTAATTCTTTGTAGGTTTTGAATCAATTAGGAACCAAAGTAGCTTCCCTCTACGGTTGATCCACACAGAGCAATTCATTCACCGCGTGCTAGCGCCGGGATTGAAGAACGATTTCTTCGAATGAAAAGCCAAAGTTTCGAAAACCTTGGGAGATGGAGAAGGGGAGATTTCGGCTGGCCCCTTGGAGGCTGCAGAAAATCTGCATCTTATGTGTAGGCTAGGGTTAGAGATTTTAGGTTATAAAACTTCCTTTTATATCCATTAAACTTAATTACAATTATAACTTAATACCCTTATTAGTTATAATTATAAATTAACCCACACAACTTAATATTAATTCTCAATTAATATTAAATCAATTCCATTCTCCATCATACACATATGTATATTGATATTATAATTAATTATATCTCTATATAATTAAATTATAATATGTAGCATACTTTATGCAATATTAATCATATTAATATTTATATATACATATATATATATATATAAATATATATATCATTATATATATATTTATTCTCTTTCTCATTCATAAATTATTATCCAATAATAATTTATACCCGAAAAGATGAACTTCATTTTGCTCTTTGTGTGTGACCCCATAGGTTCATATTAATTGGCAATAAGGAAATTACCATAATGTCCTTATAGGTCACAAGCGGACTCTAGCAAGCCATTACGACTACCCAATTAACATGATTGGAATGATCCAATACCTATTTATAGAATGTCATATTCCCTTTTGTCTCTTTGATATCATGATTAATCATAAGACATGGTACACTTGTCAATCTTATATAATTAATCATATGCTTTCTCGATCTCAAAGTAAACTGTTTAGACAAATCAATTGATACTATTATCAATTTATTTGAGCACGGCCATGCATTTAACAGTCTTACTTATCGAGGGGCCCAGTGATATCGCTCTCTTGATAGAGAGGGACAAAATCCCATATCTGTCACTCACATCCCAAAGCATGAGTCATATTGTACCCAATCACAGCCTTTATAACTACTCTGTTACAAGCAGCGTTTGACTGCGTCAAAGCACAACATGAGTTCATCCCGGAATCAATGGTGACCTCAGGTCAAAGGAATCAGCTAATGACACTACTATAATCAAGATCAGTTGTGACACATGACCATGAACTTGATCTCATAGTGGGTCTCCAGTAACATGTTCTCTAACATATTACCCGTGAGTATAATCTGTATCTGTATACACTATATTCATCTTATGAATATCCATTATCACTCACACTAGTCTTAGTTTGTTATTATTCCCATAATAACAATCGACTAGGGATATTTAGAATAACACGATTTATTCATGGATACTTATCATAAATGCTAACATACAAACATAAATGATAATATTAATCTACACTAGATTAATCTTAGAAGTCAAATTACATAATCCAATATTGGCCTTAGGGCACAATCTCCAACACTTAGATGTAGAAATAGCCAGATTAATCTCAACAACATAAATACCTGAAGCAGCAGTTTTGCCCTTCCATTGCTCCCTTAGCTTTGGACATGAGCTCTTCCAGTGCCCCTTCTCATGACCCTCATGGCAGACATTTTCAGGAGAAGCAACCCTTGCTTTAGGTTAGGCCACCACCTTTTTGCCCTTAGCTTTTGCCTTTTGGGCCTTAGCCTTGGCCTTAGATTTGGTCTTTCCCTTAGCAATGTGCGTATTACCTTTGTTCACCAGCAATACTTCAGGAGTCTTCTTAAGAGACTGCTCAGCAAGCTTGAGCATGCCATGCAGCTCAACAATCGATTTATCTAACCTTTGCATATGGTAGTTCATGATAAACTGGTTGTAAGACTCAAGAAGTGACCCGAGAATAATGTCTACTACTAAGTCCTGTGGAACTAGGAAACCAAGGTGGGCAAGTGTATCAATATACCCCTTCAACTTTAGCACATGAGTGCTAACAGAAGTCCCAGCTGCCATCACAGTCGTGCAAAGTGCCTTAGTTGTCAGGCAACGTTCCTGACGAGCCTGATCTTGGAACATCTTTTTAAACTGATCCATAATCTCATAATCATGCTCGTCCATGAACTGCTTCTGAAGATCAGAAGCCATGGTACCCAGCATGAGGCACGAGACATCTTGGTCATCCCTGGTGATGCCTCGACCTGCAGTGGGCCAATTGGTAAAGGAGCATTTAGTATATACTCCTTGGACTCTTGTCTAAGAACTATTTGTAAGTTCCTAGCCCAGTCCAACAAGTTAGTCCCTAAAAGCTTCTCCTTCTCCAAGAGTGACCTAAGTGAGAGTGAGTTGTTGTTTGTTACAGCCATTTAAATTGCTTAAGTGAAGTGGGATTATCTACATGGAAGAAATCATTGCTTGAGTTAGAAATAAAGGACTTTTAAGCCAATTCAAATTAATAATCCAATTTTAATTTGTTTGTTGATGATGTTAATTGGCTGACTTGACCAAGATCCACAACTTATCAATGACTGGCTGAACTAGGGCTTGCTAACCAACCATTGATTCGTTTGGTAGGACAACCTATCCAATCCTTCCACGAAGGACTCTTGGTTTGATGGGCTTATTGACACTTTACCCATCTGTGCTTAGGGCCCGCTCTGAGCTAATGCTACCCATGTTGAGCCAAACCACCATTTACATGTTAACCATACCAAGTATCCTAACCCTCGATGGCCCACCAAATACTACAATGTACCCAGCTAGGGCATGGCACACATGGCAGCATCAATGGGAGGAAGAGGTGTGAATGTGGGAAGCACTTTTAAACGACTCAATATTTTAATTTCCGGATTATAATTAAGTGATACGGCTTAGCATGCATAAACACGGGTAATAATTTGGTGATCCATACATCCATATTATATGACAAATGCAATAGCATACTTAATTTAAAATAAATGAGATCATATGGGCCTTTAATTACCACCTAATGAAAAACTAGATATCCTATCTAATTCTTCATGAGCCAGACTGCAATCCTTCTTGGGCTCCCACCATGGGCTTGCTCCCTCTGGGCCTTCCTCCATACTTGATGCAATTACAACAATTTTGTATAATAAAATCTAATCTAAAATTACATCAAAATAAAAAAATGGCACGCAGGCTATATTTCCCAAAATTAAATTACAACTGAATATAATTTAGGGCCCATAGAACTCAACATCACATTTCAAACAAAGTACCTGTCGTGCACATACATACCAATATGATGCATGATCATGGCATTCCAAAATTAAATATAAATATTAAGCCGAGTTACTTAGGGTGAAATTGCCAATTTTAACAAATGTTACTAAGACCCATAAAGGCCCAATGGATAACATCTATAATGCAAAATTAACAATTTTGGTCCCACTTGAATTTGGGTTGTCACAAATTTAAAATTTAGCCCTCCCAATTTTAACCGGCGTCACGATTTATTGGGCCAATTTTAAAAAGTCCATATTCAATTTAATATACAAACAATTAAATTAAATATGCATGCCAACAAAATAAACAATTTAAATACAAATTAATTTTTAAAAAAATTTAATTTAATTTGCATTAGGGTCCGGGATAAAAAAAAATACCCGCAAAATCCAAAGCCGGACCCAAACCCTACATGCGGCGCTGCTGTCCCGGCGGGGTAGCAGAGCCACTGTGACAACCTACTGCCGCAAGTGGCAGCAGCAGCGTTTGGCCATAATTGGAATTGCAAATTGCGATTCCAATTTTGGCCAAACAATTATTTTTTTTTTAACATAAAAAAAACAATCAAATAAAATCAATAATCAATAAAACAATCATTTTAGATGGAAACCAATTAGGGAAAATAATCAAAAACCCCAATCCAACAATTCTAGGGTTCATCCAAAAACAAAAACAATTGAATAAAAAACCCTAAAATCACAAACTTGAAACCCATTATTTCTTCAAGAACTCTTTCAAGAACCAATTCCAATCAATCTAATGGACAAAACCTAGGCTCTGATACCACTTTTGGGATTCATCATTGGAAAAATAACGTGGCGCAGCGGAAAATACACTATTAAAAATTTCCTAGAATCCACCTATCGTGTCCAATTACCACTGATTAGAATAAAACCAATTTGAATCAAGAGAGATTAACTCACCGGATTCGTCTCTTCTAGAGACTGCTGCATCATCATTTCTTGAAACTACGATCTCCAAAGTCCGATGCACGACCAACTATTGAGCAGGAACTGGTGCTAGCCGAAGATGCGAAGGAATGGAGGATTAATGCTGGGATTTTTGACTGTTTTGGGGCTGCTATTGGTGGCTGAGATTTCCAGCAATTAATTAGGGTTGAATTAGGGTTTTATTCCTTAAGTGTGCCCTTATATAGACACCTTGTCTAATTGGGTTTTAATTAGGTTAATTAAACCCAAGCCCAATAGAATGATAATTACATAAATAAACTTTAATTAAAAGGTATATACTATGTAATTTAATTCCATTTGGCTAAATTTAACTACCCTAAATAAAATTAAATCACACTTAAGTAAATACAATACATGTATTTAATTTTCCTACTTAGGAAAATTATTTAATTAATTATTTACTTTATGTAATTCAATTAATTGATAAATTAATCAATTACATTATGTAAACTTATTAATTAAATAAAATTCAACCCAATATTAATTAATTACCTTGACACCGAATGTCAACTAATGAATTAACGCATTCCTTCCAATGTACATTACATATACAATTTCTATAAGTTTCGGCTCAGTTGATCTATGTGCATGATCCTATGGGTCTGTCTTTATGTTGGCAGTAGGCCCAAGGCCCACAGACTGTAAATGGGTTCTAGCAAACCATTACGGCCCCCAATTAAGACAGGGATGCAATCATCTTTAGAAGACACTCACTTGGTATTAATCTCGTAGTGTCCTTTGCCTAACGATATCGATATGAATAAACAAGAGGCATGGTGTCCATCATCCTCTTCTGTTGTTTATTATATTTCTTGATCTTGAGTTGATTGATTAATCAAATAAGCAGCCAAATCAAATGGCCAGTGATATCATATCGGTGTCACCCGAGTGGCAATTCCATCACTTCATCATCAATATCAATATGTTCACCTGTCCACCCAATCATAGCCATATTTAGCATCCTTTTATAGACCTGTTAGGCATATATCAAAGTGAACCGGATTCCATATTGATATTATAATGAATCTAGTCTGAGGACAAAAGAGACCTACTCATGAAAGACCTATGACGCAACAACCAATGGCTTTCTTATGCGGATCGATCGAGTCCCATGTCAATGACATGTACCTATATTCATGACTGACTATTCAAGTACTATGGCTAGTTAAGAACTACCATATAGTCATCGAATATACAAGTCTGTGGTTCTATTCATTCCTACAATTAGAATAGAACTGGGATATGTTTTATGATTATCAATCAATGGATACTCTACTCATATTATAGCACAAGATATAAATGAAATAAATTAATTGCCTTTATTAATGTGACACAAATAATGTACTAATACAATAATGTGACACAAATAATGTACTAATACAATGAGTCTTAATGTATAATACAGAATACAAGAATCCAATGCCTTAAGAACTAGGGCACACCAACACTTAAGGTATTGGGCCCACTGCCAACATAAGATGAACCCACAAGATCATACACAAAGATGTCTGGACGGGATTGTCACGAACTTAGCTAGAATATTTATATTGGATATATATTACATTTAATATGGAGCTTTAGGTTAATTGTGTTTATAGACTTTATGGTAATGCCAAAGTAATATAATTAACTTATGGAAAAAATTAATTTTCAATCTATTGAATAATTCATTGGAGTAATTTAATTAATAGATGAACATAGGCTTAAGATATATGAAATATTTTATTTTAAGAATTGGACTGATTAAATTGGGATTTATTTAATTTAATTAATTGGTCTATAATTAATTAATTATGATTTTATTATATGGTTATAATGAAATCAAAATTAATAGATGTTAAAGGCAATTAAAAAAGTTAATGAATAAAACCTAATTTTATTTGGACTAGTTTTTATACATACAAAAGGAACAGTTTTTCCCCAACCCAAACTATAGGAAATTTCAGCCGCCTCTCTCCAAGGATAGAGAATTCGGCCGATGAGGAAGAAAGAGGGTGAGCTCTACTTCGTCTGATGCAAACAAGTGTGTGAGCGTGGGAATTTCATCCCCTGATTTCAATGACGAATAAATCTTTTTTTTTTTTTTTTTTGCTTCTATAGCTTTCTACAGCAGCAGGAGTCAAAGTCAATTCAAGATCGAAGATCCAATCAACCGAACATCAAGGCTCAGATCATTGACTATAGTTAATAACCACACGGCTGTTGAGTCGAGACCTGCACAGGTCTCATTCTCTGACAGAATCGCGACCTTCAACCTTGGAAATCATTTTTTTGGATTTTTGGGGACAGATCCTACAAGGAAAATATGGTCTTCTGCATATATAAACCCCCATGCATTCTGATTTAAAGGTTGGCATTTGGAACTTAAAGAGAGAGGAGAAGAAAAATGAAGAAAAGGAAGAGAAAACCAAAATTTTTCTTCAATCTCTGCTTTTAGGCTTAAAATTGGCTAGAAATCTTAAGTAAACTCCTTACTAAGGCTTTTCATAGGATTAGAGACTAATCCAGACACCAAAATCGTAACTTTTGGAGCTTGAAACCATTTTTGGAGCTTGAAGTATGGGTGTGAAATCAGAGCCTTTCTTGAAGGATTTACGCCTCCTAAAGCTATGGATCCTCGCTACAAGGGTAAATATCTAAGAAACTGAAGTATTTGAGTTGTTTGTGCTGTATTTTGAGCATCATTTACATATTTTCCAAATTGCTCTGTTTTGGTTTTCTGGTCTGAGAACCAGAGCAGCACGACAGTTGCTTCAACAGCCATATGGCTCTGGATCTCAACATAAAACCGTAAAACTAAAAATTTCAAATTTTAGCTACTGATTTAGAAATGACACCCGTACGAGTGTAACAATAGTAGTACGACTGTTATCTCCACACTTGCATGGGTGTCACCTCGAGACAGAATCACAAAAATCATTTTTTAAAATATTTCATGACATTTGGACCTTAGATTTACATCCTAGAAGCATGTATTAGACTAGAATAATGATAGAAACCCACTTGCCATGTTAAATAATTAATCGAAAAGACCATTTTCTCAAAAACCAATATAGAGACATTTCAATATGTTTTCCAAGTCTAGTCGTTGAGATTTATTAAGCTTCTCCGGCTGTCCCCCCCCCCCCCCCCCCCAAATGCATGATCCCGACTCATTTATTATCCCTTTCTATCGTGGTTGAGTCCTAAGTACGATTATTTGTATACTAACATATGTTTTGCAGGATTAAATGTATCCTGTAAGTTTTATTCTTATATTAAATGAACTCGTGTATTTTACGAGATTTTACCCTGATTCCCCGTTTGATTCATATGTATCCCCTATGATAGTTTATTTGATTCAATCTGTATGCTCTAAATAAAATCAACTAAGTTTTATAAAATGCTATCATGTGATTGTTGAAGCATTTATTTTAATTAGATAACAAGTATGTAACTGGTCTGGACCTAGATCTCCGGAAGGTATAACAGCCCTCACTTGGTTTTTGTTGTACCTAAATTTTCCAGTTGAGCTGAGCCGGGTGGCGACTCCTATATCTTCTTTGAGATTTCAATCTCGAATCTTTTATGAATAATATTATTTTCCCAAATGAATTTCCTATTATAATTATTATACCAACATGCGCATAATAAAAATTCCTCAATTCACTTCGTCACATATTGTGTACAAAACGCCATGTGCTCACAACGTGGTTCCAATTGTTAGGAATCCGTGGGCATGAGAGTGGAGGAATTTCGCGGAAAGAAAATTCTTATTTCGATCTTTGTACGAGGACAGCATAGGTGAGATTGAAATCTCCATCTTTCTTTTGATTTGTCTTGTATTCCATAATCCGGGCACTTTGTTCCTGGAATTGGATTCGTGTATAGCATAATCGCCTCCACTGCAGCTTAAAATTTTGTTTTCCACTGGGAGAATTTCTATAGAGGCACGAGAAGGCTTAGAGAAGAACATCAATTCTCAAGGGTTGGACACGGATTCGATGAAATTCGTTTACAATTCTGGGAGTTTTCCTTTTCTTCTCCTTGTTTTCATGTCTTGGATTTTATGCTACAATTGCTCTTTTTTCTTTAATTTTATTATGAGTAGCTAAATCCTCAAGCTACGGCTAGGGATGTAACCTAGTTTGGGGTAGTTAGTTACACATTATCATGTTGGATTTTTGAGTTTAATTCTATTGAATTATTTTTTTTATTACATTTATTTTCTTTGAAATTATTTATGAGTTATGTATGTGTTCAATGAATGATTCAATCTTAGGATTTATGTAATGGACTGACGAATGAAGTATAAATCTAGAACTAGGAAGATAGACAGAACTGAACCTAGACTAAATATAGTTAATGATTAATTGGTGATGATAAAATTGTTGCTTAACGAGTTTAATTAATGTTAGTGATAAATCAACGGATAATCACAGTCAATTAGACACAACTTAATACCTCATCGGAGTGTTAAGATATCTGTTGGAACAATTGTCATTGCAATTATGAGTTGAAGATGTGGTCGTAGTGTAGTTGATTACCCTGTTCAAGTCAAACCCGAATCCCAAGTATTTTTTCTCATTGATTTAATCTTGATTTTTATTGCTTTCTTAGATTTAGATATAACTAAAATCCAAATGATTACTTTTAAATTAGAATTAATTAGAATAGTGATTAAAATCCTCTCTTACCTTCGACCCAGGAATACTCCAAGTTTAGTATTGTGATTGACAATGTGCGCTTGCATAAATTTATCCGATCAATCGTGCCTCTTCCAATTGAATTTTATCAAATTGCCTATTTCCTATCTCGTGAAAAATGGCTGATGACACTTGCTATTGGTTGATGGATTCGAAAGGTTTATTTTGTGTGAGATCAGTTTATAAAAGGCTGACGTTAATAGCTTTATCAAATGTTAATGCTCTTATTTAGAGGGATTGGATCAATATATATTAGGGACTTGAAGCTTCAGGGACAAGTGCAACATTTTTTGTGGAGGGTTTGCATGAGAAACGTTGCCACCATGCCAAATCCAATTTTCTTGGTCTTCCGTAGTGATGAAAAATCCAATTTCTAATGCCCTTTCTTGTGTCCTGCAACTATTGATGTTTTGTTGAGCTTGAATATTCATTGTTTTCGTTGGATTTCTTAGATGCAGTGAGTTGTTTGGGGCGCCTTTTTTTTTTTTTTTTTTCTCAAGCTCATGATAAGGCAACCCCTTCTCTATGTGATTTTTTTGGGAAAATTGAGTAATAGGAATGGATTAGTTTGGAATTCTACTAGTGTTTCTCCACCCCTGGTTGGCCGAGTGAGTCTGAAGCTTGGATTCAAGCTCAAGTTTCAATTTAACAGACTCTAATTCTCTCCCTTCCTCCCTTATTGTTCGGCCCCACCCTATTAGAGGTTTTGTTAAATGCAATAGTGATGCAGCCATTTTTCCCAGTATCAAGTGTATTACTTTTAGCAGTATGCAGAGAGATGAGAAGAGTACCTTCATGGCAACTAGAAATGGTTTTATTAATGGCCCACTGGATGCTCTTGTTATTGAAGCTAATTGAAGCTCTTGGATGTAAGCAGGTGCTTTCGTGGTGTAAAAAGAATGAAGTTACTCATGTCATCATGGAGATAGACTAGCTCTTTTATATCATACTTTAAATAATGGCATTTTAGCCTCTTCTTACTGAAGATTGATTTTTGGAGACTGTAATTCTTGTCTTTATTTTTCAATCCTTGTAAGTTTAATATGGTTAAGAGATCTACGAAAAAAGTGGCTCACAAATTTGCTTTGGCTACTAGTTATGTGACAGTTCCCGGGACTTGGACGCTTTGGCCTTCGATGCCTAATTTTAAGGTTTTATTCATTTAAAATAAAAAGTAATGCATGACTTCGAAAAAAAAAAAAAAGAATTAAAAGTAATTCGTGAATTAATAAGGGACCCAAACACCTTGCTCACACAAATAATTAGATGCACTTATAAGTGAATGTGCAACAAAATTTGTTGAGCGATGAACTAAAACAATTAAACTACCGAACTCCTAATCAAAGACAAACAATCGCTTGAGAATTTGAGACTTGATTCTAATTTCCTAGTTTAATTGGGTCAAAAAAAGTGAGTCAAGTAGCAAGATTTATTATTGTCTTCTTAAAAATTTAGTTGTAAAATATGTTTCATAAGGTAAAATATGTCATTAAACAAGAAATTATTAGCCAAAAATGAGCTAATAAAAGAGGGCAGTTGACAGAATCATTCCCCAGTTTGTGTCAATGAACAAGCAGCCTATTGGAAAGCATGAGCTACATGGTTCACATACCGCTAAACAAAAGAAAAAAAAAATATTTGGAATGGTGTAAGCAATCCTCAAACAATCATCTATAAGAAAACCTAGAGAAGTACAATCCTCACTAGAATGAGGAACATTCAACGAATTGACAATTAGCTAAGCATTCATCTCATGACCACCAAGGAACACTACAAACCTTTAAGCCAACTCACAGCTTCGTGGCACCCGTTACCTTATCGAAAGGACCCGACACTGCAAATAATAATTTAGATTGAGCTGCCAAAAAATAACCCATAGCATCCAACAAAACACAAACATGACCTAGGTAAGTCACACCGTAAAAAAAAAAAAAAAAAAATGCGTCTACATTACATTTAACCTAAGAACCCACCGGCGCCCGCCACCCACTTGTTGCCACTCTCTCATCCTCAGCTCCCACGACATCAGGCCACTGCAAGTGATACCGCACGACCACCGTTTTCCAATACTAGCGGTGAATGTAGTTGTAAAATATGTTCTTTCCATTTATTAAAATTTAATTACTTTTTTTTTTTTTTTTTTTTTTTGGGAAATGGATCGTGTTCTGAACGATAGTGAGCAATTAATTATGTGATATATATGAAAGAAGATTACTAATTGTTGTCGCCTTGATCTAATAATATATTTATTGAAGGGGAGATTGATCGCCAAAAGTTCGGTTGGATATGAAGACAATTGAAACGGTAAAATTTTTCAGGGTGATACCTATTACAGCGAGGGAAGGGTTTCTTCCCGCAGGCACTCCGATGCCAAAATTAGTGATTATAATTAATGATCAAACCCCCTTTCTCTTTCCTTTGGAATGTCCATTTATAGCTATTATAAAATAGGTTGCTCTGAGGGGATCATGTCCCACGTTCCTGGTAACTTCCAAAGAGTGGACTGATAGGTTGAAAAAAAATAACTGTTCCCCCAACAATTTTATTTAACGTTTAAAACTGACTAAAGGCCTGTATTAGGATTAATATTAATTTTAAGTCTTATATTAAATATTAATTAACCATTTTAAAAAAAATTTTCGTTTCTATTTTAAAAATGACAATAACAATAATAATAATAGTAGTAGTAGTAGTAGTAGTAGTAGTAGTAGTAGTAGGGAGAGGTTTCGGCAAGAAGAAGAAGAAGAAGAAGAATAGTAGTGATAGAATTCTTGTTGGATTAGATTTCTTTGCCTTTTGGGCTGAAAATACCTTCCACAGTGGAAATCCACTCTTTCCGTCTTTTTTTTTTCTTCCGAAACCTTTCCTAAAGCATCCCCTTGCCGGCCACCTCAACGTCGTCCACCGTTGCTTTGCGTCCACCGTGAGAACTCCTTCCTACCGATCAAACGCTGGCCTCTCCTATTTTCTCTGCAAATCCGATCAGAAACCGTTACTCGCCGTTCTGATCAAGCTCCATTCTGCCATTCCAATCAGAACTGTTTTTATTCCAATATGCTATTGAGTTCAATTTTCGGCTAATTTTAAACCAAGTACAGTCTTTGTCAATTCTGAGTTTTTTAATCAAGCTGCCAATTTAATTCTTGATTTGGTTTTGATGTAATTCCCTTCGATCGGATTTGGATTAACCGTTGGAATTTATTTGATTGATTTGCTTAGTCCATCTGTTTCGGATTGTCTGTACTTTCCAGTTTATAATACAATGCAATAACTATGAATTATTTACCATATACTTGAGACTATTCATAGCTTGGTCCATACTGTAAATTGTACAGGTGGGAAAAAGAAACATCTTTTTTGCAAAAGCTTTGTGGCTTTTTTGGGTAGTGGTGCTGTACTATCCTTGCAAAACTTGATTTGGAAAATAATAATAACCAAATCATAATAATATTAGTGATAGAATTAATAGGAATGAAGATTGAGGAAAATAATTATACAAGAGTAGAAATAGGAGTAGTTGTTGATTTGGATAATAATAATAATCAGCTGAAAGTTGATTTTAAACCTCTCCCTTGATTTATTTCTTATTTACGTTAAAATGATTAGCAGGAATGAAGATTGAGGAAAATAATTATACAAGAGTAGAAATAGGAGTAGTTGTTAATTTGGATAATTGAAAATTTCAGAGAAATACTTCTTCAATTTTATCAAATTGCACTTAGTTGGGATGGTAAAAAATCATTACTAACTTTAACTAAACGTCATGAGCTCAAACTCTAAAAATAGAGATGTGTTAAATAATCTAATGTGGTAGATCTTAATTTTCTCTTAGTTGGGTGTAATTTCAATCAACATGGTAAGTCTCTTTTGCCTCAACCAACATGTTAATTTTATGTTACCAATTGTTATCGACAATTTGGGCGGTCTTCTTTTTATTTTGGAATCAGTTGCATGATTTATTCCTTTGATTTATAGTTTTGCTTACAAACAATCTGTCCACGTCGCTGTGTTGGCGTTTACGTAGGTCATTATTATTTCCTTCTATTGTTGTTGTTGTTTTTTTTTAACGATGCTTGCTATGGACAAATGATGAATAGTGTTGTTGTAATCGCTGTCTATTAATCAGTCAAGTTGTTGTTTTCTTTTTATTTGCTTGGCAAAACTTATGGTTTGATTATTTCTCTTCTGTCCTTCTTTTATTGTTGATTTCTTGCATTCGAAGATGGTTCGAACTAAGCACACAATAAGACTTAGGTCTGAGGTTCTTAGTCCTCGTTCTAATGCAGTAATCACTAGATGCGTTCCCACTCGACTTGGGGAGAATGACGTCAAATCTTTTAGAACTAAATTATCCCTTCCACCCGACTTGAGAGTTGCCATTCCTCCAAATTCAGATGTTTCTTTTGCCCTTGCTCTTTATGATTCTTTTGCTTTACATGAGATTCTTCTATACATAGGTGTCACTTTTCCTTTGCCTCCTTTCATTATGGCCTTTTTAAAAGCTAACAAATTATCTCCACCACAACCGCACCCCATGGGATTGAGATTTCTCATCGGTTTTTATCTTCTATGTCATAAAGCGGAGGTCATTCCGACTGTCAACCTCTTTCATCTTTTTTACATCACAAAGGCGTGCAAAGATAAATCGAGTCATTTTCTCCTCCAAAAGACTGACTTTGGTGAGGAAACACTCACCCTTATCTATGATCTTCCTCCCATTGGTAATTATGAAGACAAATGGTTGCTTATTTACCCTCCTGCTGACATGTGGAAAGTTGCTCATCCTTGGAGCTGGGTGTGGGTTAGAAAGGGTATCACTTGGCTGGTTCGTGCTTCTCTCTTAGTAAAGTATTCAGTCGAGATTGACATTTTGCGCAAAACAAAATGTTATTTAAATAAAATTCTGACGCCATCCAATCTATCTACCATGGGTTGGGGAGTTTCCTCATGTCCTCCTCTCATCAATGAAGCTAATTCTTCTTCCTCTGATCATTCAGATCGTGAAACTTCTAACAATCAAAGTTCCTCCAACTCTTCATCTGATTCTTCATCTGATTCATCCAGGGGTTCCTTGTCTGATGGCACCATCAAAGATTCTTCGTCTGAACATGAGATCTTTCCCTTAGAAAACACCTTACCATATAATGTTGATATCCCTTCTAGTCATACAACTTCCTTGTCTGACAATGGTGACTAATTAAAACAATTCATATATATGATATCATATATGATTCTCGCCTTTTCAAATCATGGATGTTTACTGACAATTTTCTTTTGTTGGCATAACTCCATCAGAAAACTTTACTTTTGCTGCTTTTGCAGTTGGGAACTCCGCTTTTGCCGCTTTTGCAGCCGGACAAAAGCATACTAGAGCAGAAATTTCTCCTACCAGTCAAATCATTTCAGAAGGTGATGCTTTGGCTCTAAAGAGAGCTCATCCTTCAGCTCCATCAAATGCTTCATCAGAGGCCGCTATTCCAAAGGTCACCGTTGGTGTGAATTATTCAATCCCTCCTATGCAACCAAAGTTTAAGTCTTCTGAGGTCGATCCTTCCAATAAGGCTAAGAAGGGTGTGTCAACCTCATCCCCGAATCATTCTTCCTCTGCCCGGGATGAGAGAGGTGGCTCCCAATCGATGCGAAACACAAGGGATGAGAGGATTCATTCCAATATTCCACTTCGTCGCGAGAGGAAGAAACTTCACTCAAAATCTTTACATGGAATGGATCTTGTTTGTCTAAAGATGGGCATGCTTGTTACGTCTTACAACATCTACAAAAATAATCCTTTGAAAACTACTCTTCAAGGGGAGGATTTCAGGTTTTACCCTGGTTTGCTAAATACCGATTCTGTTGACCTCCCGGGGTAGCTTCTAGGCTGATGATTTCCTCTATTCTCCTTCGTGATGAGGAGAGTTACTGCAAGGATTTGTGTGACAACCTTGATATGGCTGAGGGCAGGATTGTTGAAGTGTGTATCTATATAAATGTGTACTTTATCATATGTGTTTTATTTGAGTATAACTCATTTTCTTTGTTTTGATGGTAGGGTGCTCAACGTGCTTCAGTGGCTTTTGGTTTTGCACGAAAGCTAAAGCAGACGATTGAAAACCTTAAAAGGAAACTTCAAGAGGTTGAAGGGAAGCTTCAAGAAAGTCGGAGTTTGAATGTGAAGCTTCAAGACCGTGTTAAATCATTGGAAGCTGATCAAGTGAAATTAAAAGCCATGGAATCCAAGTATGCTATTCTGAACAATGATTATGAGAAGTTAGATAAGCAAAAATGATATCAAGAAGCTTGAACTGAAGCTGGCTGATGAGACTAGCATGGTGCAGAAGCTCAAGAGTGACCATGCTTCCATTCGTTCTACCGCAGTTTGTGAGTACAGGGAGTCCAAAGACTGTTACGAGAGAAAATGTGTGGCCAAGGTCAGCTTCTCCAAGATAGGTTTTTATCTTGCTCGGCAAATTCTTGAGCAGGAGGATGGTTGTTCTCATCCTAAGTTAGTCTTTTTGAAAACTGAATCTCTTTCCCACCATACTAATTGGAAGACTTTTGATCCGAATGAAGAGGATAATGCTACCTATGTAAATAAAGGCTTGTTTGATGATCTGAAGAATCTTGGTGGACCTTGGGAATTCTATGGGAAGAATGGAGTCATGGAATCTTCAGATATAGTTCCGGATGATGAGATATCAGCCTTGCAAGATTTATATAAGGATCATGGTGCTGATGATGAACCCTTTGCCGATGTCGATCTTGCATCTTATATTTTTATTCGTTATTTTTATTTTTTATATATTTTTTTTCCATGAGAATTCATTGACTTGGAATTTTGACCTGGAATTTTTTATTTATTTTATGATTTATTTTATCTTCTTTTCTTTCATGTTTAATGTTAATCGCTGCCCAATCACAAGCAATTTTATTGAATTGGGTGTGATTTTTCATAAACTTGTACTTGGAAATTTTTCACGACGTATGTTTGATTTTTTATAAACTACTTGCATCATGGCAGCAAGCTTTTTTCCCTCATAGAAGATAAGCTTTTTAGCCTACCATATGTCTTAACATCCTTGAAGAATTTTTACTGTGTGCATCATGGCAGCAAGCTTTCTTCCCTTATAGAAGATAAGCTTTTTGGCTTACCATATGTCGTTACAGCCTTGAAAAATATCACTCCGTGCATCATGGTAGTAAACTTTCTTCCCTCATAGAAGATAAGCTTTTTGGCCTACCATATGTCTTAACAGCCTTGAAAAATATCACTACATGCATCATGGCAGTAAACTTTCTTCCCTCATAGAAGATAAGTTTTTTGACCTACCATATGTCTTAACAGTTTCAAGGGATAAATTTTATAATCTTTATTGGTGGATTAACAAGCAATAAAAAATGAAAGTAAAGGCATGAGACCCAATATTTTTACACGGAAAACCCCGATGAGGGGAAAAACCACGGGACTGCAATCACGGCTCCATTAACTTTATTGATTCATAATGGTAGTTATAAAATACAATTGCTCTTAAAATAAAGCTTCAAATGGTTTACATTCCAAGTTTTGGTGATCTTTTTTCCTTCCAAAGTTTCCAATTTGCAAGTTGCTGGACCAACCATTTTTTTGATTCGGTAGGGTCCTTCCCAATTTGGTCGAAGCTTTCCTTCCTCTGTATGAGCATTAGTTATTGTTGTCTTCCTTAGAACAAGATCTCCTTCGGCCAGTGATTTTTCTTTTTCCCTTGAATTGTAATACCGAGAAACTCTCTGTTGATATGCAGCTAATCGTATGCATGCTTGATCCCTATGCTCATCTAATAAATCCAGGTTGGTGTTGATTGCTTCAGAATTAGCTTCTTCATCAAACTCAATCATTCTAGGAGAGGTTACTCCTATCTCGATAGGGATCAATGCTTCTGTTCCATAGACTAAGCTGAAAGGTGTCTCTCCTGTTGAAATTCTACTTGTAGTTTTGTATGCCCAAAGGATTGATGGAAGCTCATCAACCCATGCTCCCTTTGCTTTGTCTAAACGCATTTGCAAACCTTCCTTAATGGTTCGATTGGCTCTTTCTACTTGGCCGTTAGCCTGAGGGTAAGCTATTGAGGTAAAACTAAGTCGAATATGAAGGTTGTCACAAAACTTCTTGAGTGAGTCACAATCAAATTGTTTTCCTTTATCCACCACCCTTGGTAACCCAAATCGATAGATTATGTTTTTCCATATAATGCCTTCTATTTTCTTCGCAGTTATGGTAGCCAAGGGTTCAACTTCTACCCACTTGGTGAAATAGTCAGTGGCTACCATAAGGAATTTCCTTCCTACAGTTGCTTTTGGGAAGGGTCCTAACAAGTCTAATCCCCATTTAGCAAATGGTGTTGGCTCAATGGAACTTTGGAAGGCTAAAACTGGAGCATGCTGTATGGGGGCAAATCTCTGACATTTATCATGTTCTTTAACCTTTTTAAGAGCATCATCTCTCAATGAAGGCTAGAAGAATCCCGCCCTTAATACTTTGGTTGCTAACGCCCTTACTCCAAGATGTTGTCCACATATTCCCTCATGTATCTCAGCTAATGCATATTTTTCTTTTCCTGGGCCAAGACATTTTAGAAGCGGCATGGAGTACCCTTTCTTGTATAGGGTGTCTTCAATCAAAGTGAAATGAGGTGCTCCCATTTTAAGCTTTTTGGCTTCCATAGACTCAATTGGCAATTCCTCTGTCTTTAAAAACTTTATAAATAGGGTCCTCCAATCTTGCCCTTCATCGACACATGCCATTGTCTTTTCCTCTATGCTTGGCCTTTTCAATTCCTCAAGATGCACGATCCTTCCTTTCATATCCAATGATGAGGCTAGCTTGGATAATGCATCTGCATGAGCATTGCAACTTCTGTTGATCTGTACTAACTGAAATTCTTCAAATACCTTTGTCAATGATGTGACTTTACGGAGGTATTGAATAATGATAGGCTCCTTTGCTTCATATTCTCTATAAAATTGTTGAACCACCAACTGTGAATCACTATGTGCTACTATCTTTTTAATCTGTAATTGGTTGGCGAGTTTCATTCCAGCAATGAGGGCCTCATACTCAGCAATGTTATTCGAGCTTGGAAAAGTGAAACGCAAGGAGTATTCGATGGGGTCCCCTTCAGGAGACATTAGCACTATCCCCGCTCCACTGCCCAATGAACTGGATGCTCCATCCACAAACAATTTCCGTATGCTTGTACCTTCCTCAGATAATTTCTTCTGCCCGGTGCATTCGACAATGAAGTCGGCTAATGTCGCCCCTTGATGGCCTCCCGTGGTTTAAAGTTGATGTCATATTCGCTCAACTTAATTGCCCATTTAGTAAGGCATCTTGAGCATTCTGGTTTTTGCAAGACTTGGCGTAGAGTTTGATCGGTTAAAACTGTTATGGGGTGAACTTGGAAGTATGGTCTTAACTTTCGAGAGGCCATTACCAGTGCAAATGCAACCTTTTCTGCGAATAGGTACCACGGTTCTGCGCCCTGAAGTACCTTGCTAACATAGTAAATGGGTTTGTCAACCTTTCCATCTTTCCTTAGTAAAACTGCACTCAATCCTACACTACTAACACCCAAATATACGACCAGTGGTTCTCCTGGTTCTAGTCTAGTTAGAAGAGGTATCTCTTTTAAGTACTCCTTCAACTCTTCGAAAGCTTTTTTGCATTCGGGGGTCCATTCAAAGTTTTTTGTGGCCCTCAAAGTCTTGAAAAAAGGAAGGCTTTTCTCGGCTGATTTGGATAGGAATCTATTCAAAGATGCTATCTTCCCGGTTAATCACTGCACTTCTTTAACCGAGGTCGGAGATTTCATTTCTAGTATGGCTTGTTCTTTCTCTAGGTTTTCTTCTATTCCTCTTTCAGTTATCATGTAACCCAGAAACTTCCCTGATTGTACTCCAAAGGGACACTTGTTTGCATTAAGTTTGATGTTATAGCTTCTCAAAACATTGGACACTTTACTGAGTTTTTCAGCATGGGATTCTCCCTTCTTACTTTTGACGATCATATCATCCACATATGCCTCCATGGTATTTCCCAATAGGGGTTTAAATACTTTGTTGACCATCCTTTGATATGTTGCACCGGCGTTTTTGAGCCCAAAAGGCATTACTCCATAGCAGTATGTTCCTTTTTTCGTGATGAATGCTATCTTCTCCTCATCTGAAGGATTCATCATTATCTGGTGGTATCCCATGAAAGCATCCATGAAGCTCAACAATTCATACCCGGAGGTTTGATCTACCATTTTGTCAATCTGCGGTAGAGGGTAAGAATCTTTTGGACAAGCCTTGTTTATATCAGTAAAGTCTATGCAAATCCTCCATTTCATGTTTGGCTTCTTGACCATCACGACATTTGCAAGCCAATCTGGATAATGAACTTCTCGAATGAAATTGGCTTGGAGTAACTTGTCTATTTCTTCTTCTAAGACTTGTTGTCTTTCTGGTGCTATGTTCCTCTTCTTCTGCTTAACCGGTTTTAGCCTTGGGTCAACATTCAAATGGTGAGAGGCTACCTCCAGGCTAATGCCAGGTATATCCGTAGGTGCCCATGCAAAAACATCTGCATTTTGTTTTAAGCATTTTATCACTTTTGATCTGGGTTTCCTTTGCATTCGATTCAACGTATGTTATTTTGTCCGTCTCACCTTCTTTCAATCCCACAGCTTCAACTTCTTTAACTGGTTTAGGCTTGTTCTCTGACTCCTCTGAGATAGTTAATGTTTCTCCTTTTGCAATCTCTTTCCCTTTTATGGAGGATACATAACAGTTTCTAGCTTTCTTTTGATCACCTCGCACCTGGCCTATTCCCTTTAGGGCAGGGAACTTCATCAACAAGTAGCTTAATGAGATCACTGCTCCTATATTGTTCAATAATGGCCTCCCAAATATTACATTATATGCTGGAGATGTTGATCTGATTACCATGAAGTTTGCCATCCTCGTGACACTGCAGGGATCTTCACCCAGGATGACGGGTAACTGGATTGACCCCGCTATCTGTGAGCGGACGATGCTTTTTCGACGGGACGCGAACTCCCTTTTAGATGGGGCGCCTCGATCTCGGGTGGACCCCTCCCTCGCGTGGGGTTTTTAAGAATGGAAAACGGGTTTTGGAAAATAAATGAAATTAATGCATAAAAGAACCGAGACCTAAGTCTCGATGATTATTGTAGAGTCGTCACCCGGCTCAGCTCATCCGGGAAATTCTTAAGGTAGCTGAACCGGACAAACGGTCGCTACACTATCCAGAGATTCGGGTCCGGACAAGTCCCTTATTTCGTGTCTAATTAAATTAAATATTGCCAATGTTCTCAAATGGTATTTTAAATCCTAAAGTCAATTTTATTGAATATAAAAGGCATACAGCGCACATACAAATACATAATACAAAAATGAAGGAAAGAAATAAATATTAATCGGCTTACAAAAAAATCGAATAGAAAAATAAAAACTCTCGCCTCACTTATATAATCACCTAGGATACACGAGAATCTAAAAATAATTACAACAGCCAAAATACACGATTAATTCTATTAAAATACAAATAAAAATAAAAATGTACATAAATAAAAGCCGCAAAACAAAATGGCACACCACAAATTGGACTCAAATAGACAGAATTGGGAAATCAAGAATTGGGGGCATGTATTTAGGGGATAACCGGGTTGGCTCGGCTAGCCGGCCTGGTTAGACCTAAAAAACGTTTTGAAACGTCCCTGTATTTTTGGTTTTGTGGGAGAATCATTTTGAAAACAATTTTACCTGTTTACATGCATTTTTATATTTAAGGTGGGTCGGTTTTCGGGAGAACCGGGTCTCCGTCGTTGAACTGTCCTAAATGCAATTTTACTGAGAATTGAATCTATGGTCATGATGCACACAACAAAATTCATTTTGATGATTTTTTTATTTTTCTAATTTTTATGGATTTTTATAAATTTTTTGGGATAAAAGCTGAAATTCTGATTTGGAACGAGAGTTACGGTCGTGCGACTTTAATTACAGTCGTACAACTGTAAGTTACATTCGTACGACTGTAAACTACCCAGAATCAAGATTTCACCAAAATTTATTTTAAATCAAAACTGAAGAAAACAACCTGGAAATTAAGAACACTCGTACGATTGTATATACAGTCGTACGACTGTTCATCAAATACAAGAACAGTCGTGTGTCTGTTCTTAATTTCCAGAAACAGAAGCACAAAAATGCAGCAGAAAATGCATAAAAACTCACTTCAAACACCCAGAAAGTAAGAAAGAGTGAAAGGAAAAGGAGTGTCTACCTTTTTAGAAGCTAATCCAAGTCGATTTGACCCCTGGCATCGCTCCAATCCATAATAATTTGCATTTTTTCTTTGAAATTGAAGTTGAGAGCTTTATGTCCAAAAATCCAAAATGCTTGGGATTCTGATGATTTAAGTCCATGATTTTGATTTGGTTGTGAAGTTAATTGATTAACCTATGGATTTCTAGCAAGTTTTAGCTTTGATCCTAAAGAATTCAAAAGAAATAGAAGAGAAAAAGAGGATTCTTGAGCAAACTTCCTTTCCCCTTTTTCTTGTCTCTTTCCTTCTCTTCTCTCTCTAATTTTCCACCAGAAATCAAGTTGTTGTCCCTCTCCCTTCCTTTCCTTCCTTTTTATCTCCGCTTTTTCGGCTTACTTGCTGCAAGAATAGAGCAATTAATGCTCCTTCCTCTCTCCTCTATTTTTCTGCTGTAGAGGTATGGGCTCCTGCAACTTTTTCGATATTACAGTTGTACGACTGTAATTTTTAAATTACAGTCGCACTACTGTAAGGATAGTCGTACGACTATACACTTTTTTTTTAAGTATAGAAAATTTCGGCGCTTACAGCTGCCCCTCGCGTGATCAAATCTGACACCTATATCCAGGTTTACAACACTTGAGATGATGAATTTAAGAGCGCGAATCAAAGCGTCGTGAACACTGGAATGAACCCTATAATGAGATAAGCCGATACAGGGTCTAGGGTACCCGAGGCGATGCTGGGGAGGAAATAAGCCGATACTGAGGGGTTACCCGAGGCAAATGAAGAGTGAATTGTGGTTTAGCCGATACCAGGTCTAGGTTACCCGAGGTGAGCTTGATGAAGAGATTGGCCGATACCGGGTCTAGGTTATCCGAGGCGAGCTTGATGAAGAGATTCGCCGATACCTGGTCTAGGTTACCCGAGGTGAGCTTTGCTGGGGAAATAGATGAAGCTGATCTGGGCTGATACCGAGTTCACATTACTCGAGGCGGATCTGCTGAGAAAGTGGATGATGAAGCCGATCTGGGCCGATACTGAGTTTACATTACTCGAGGCGGATCTACTGAGGAATTGAAGCTGGAGACAATGAATTCCTGCACTTAAGATAGCAAGTCTTTATTCCTTGATCGAGAGATTTTTTAAACAAAAATTTTTGCCCCTTCGATCAAGAATGAAGACTAGCTGGGGATAAGTGATTGATGTATGTAATGTATGAATGCATGATGATGCATATGCACATGTATGTATTTTTCGTCATTTGACGTTTCCACCTTCGGCTGGAGAAAGTATGTCGTGCCCCTGGTTGATTTTGCTTTCTTCGGGGCTTCGCTTGGTGATTTTTGAAGGAATGAGGTGACTGTTAGGGATGTGTGATATTGTTGGGGAGATAATCATAGTGCTCCTTATAGAGATTCCGCTGGGGAAGAGTGTGGTAACTCGATTGGGGAAATAATTATGGTGTTCTTTATGTAGATTCTACTGGGGAATTGCGTGATGACTCTATAGGGAGTCGATGTGATGACTTTTGTGGGGAATGTTGGAGACATTCTACTTTTCTTGCTTTGTGGGAAAATTATGAATTTGTAAGTGCTATAATTTATGCCTGGGTTGCCCAATACGGGTTTTCAGCCCAGCGAGCTACTCTAATTTTTGCCTGAGGCGCCTTTTCAGTTTTTGCCTTAGCGAGCTTTTCATACTCCCTAACTTTTGCCTAAACTGCTGAATATGGGTTTTCAGCTTAGCGGGCCGCTCTAATTTTTACCTGAGGTGCCTTTTCGGTTTTCACCTCAACGAGATCCTTTTTTTTTAAGGTATTTGAAATGTCACCACGACCATTTTATTACTCCTTTAGGGAGATGAACTGGATCTTAGAGGTCAACAAAAGATTTCAGATTGCATATATTTAGTGCATTTTTACTTGTTAAATAATACGATGATTTCAATCAGTTGAATGCAAAGTGTTTTCTTTAAATGTATGTTTATGCAAGACAACTTTGTTTATGCATTTGTCCTAACCATGCAAATATATTTAAAAAAACACTTCACTTTATTGATGAAGTCAACAATGAGTACATTTGAAACAAGTTGGTTCCTAAATGGTACATATTCCACACTGAGCCAAAATCCGTCACCAGTCGTCCTTTTTCAGGTTTTCCGACTGATTATTTTCTCTCGTGTCTTAACTTTTGCCTAGACCGCTCTTTTCGAGTTTTCAGCCTAGCAGATCTTTTTTTTATATACATTATAAAGCTTTAGCCTGTCCTGGTTGATAGGATTAGTGAACTCGTTTCCATCCATGTCCATGATGCTGACAGTGCCTTTTGATAGCACCTTCTTTACCACGTAAGGCCCTTCCCAGTTGGGTCTGAACTTGCCCCTAACATCGACATTTGAAGGCCTTAGCTGCTTTAGAACCAAGTCACCTATTTTCAACTGCCGCTTGGAATACTTCACATTCCGATTATAGGCTCTAGCCATTCTATGCTGGTACATCTGAAGATGATCCAGTGCCCTTAGTCGCCTTGCATCTAGTGTTGCCAACTGTTCATATCTGGCTTGAACCCATTCAGTCTCTGGCAACTGAGCCTCCAGGGCGACTCTCAGTGACTTAAGTTCTATTTCCACTGGCAATACCGCCTCCATTCCATATACCAAGGCATAAGGAGTTTCTCCTATCGGCGTTCTGACACTGGTTCTGTAACCCCAAAGAGCATAAGGCAGTTTATCGGCCCAATCTCTGTAAGTGGTTACCATCTTTGATAAGATCTTCTTTATTGCCTTATTAGCTGCTTCCACTGCACCATTAGCCTGAGGCCTGTATGGAGAGGACTTATGATGTTCAATACCATGCCCTGCAAGTAGCTCAGCTGTTGCCTCTTGAAATTGTACTCCATTTTCAGTTACTATGTGGTGAGGAATCCCATACCGAGTGAAGATCTTTTTCTGGATGAACTTGACCATTTGCTTGGCTGTCACTTTAGCGAAGGATTCTGCTTCGACCCATTTTGAGAAGTAATCAACTGCTACAACTATGAATCTGTGCCCATTAGATGCAGTTGGATGAATTTCGCCAATCATATCTATCCCCCATGCTGAAAACGGCCAAGGAGATGCTAAATTTTGTAACTCAAGTGGAGGAAGATGACTGATATCTGCATATATCTGACATTTATGACATCTTTTCATTTTTCTTATACAATCTGCTTGCATCGTCATCCAGAAGTACCCTTGTCTCATTATCTTCCTAGCCATGGCAAGTCCATTCATGTGTGGCCCACAGGATCCTGCATGTACTTGCTGCATCACTTCTTCTGACTCTTGCTCTGTCAGGCACCTCAAAAGCACTCCATGTGCTATTCTTTTGTATAACTTATCCTCGAAGATTCTGAATTGACTAGCCCGCTTTCTTAGTGTCAACTTATCAGCAACATTAGCCTCTTCTGGGTACTTTCCCTCTTTAACATACTGGTAGATGTCAAAGAACCATAGCTTTTCTTCAGCTGATAATTCCATTGCTTCGTGCACTTCGAAGCAAGGATGTCTGGAAGTGGCTATGACCAGTGGTTGTACTTGTGTTTCCTCTGGATTTTCCCACATGGAGGACAAAGCAGCTAATGCATCAGCCATCTTATTCTCATCCCTAGGGACATGTCTGAATTCACACTGGCCGAATAAACCTTTTCTAAACTGTAGTAGCTATAAATAAGGTCGTAAGGCTTCTTCTTTTAGCTCCCACTCACCCTGAGCTTGCCTGATCACTAGAAGTGAATCACCGACAATTAAGACATCATTTGCCCCGAAGGTTAATAGAGTTTCCATTCCAAATAAGCATGCTTCATATTCTGCCCCATTATTGGTTACAAGAAAGATCAGCCTCTTGGATAAAGGAATAATCTCACCATCCGGTGTTGCTACAAGTATCCCGATTCCAGCGCCTTTCCTATTCACTACCCCATCGAAGCACATTACCCACCTTTTCACTTCCACCATGGCTAGTTGCTCATCAATGAATTCCAGATTCTCTGTGTAATCTGATTCTAGGGGTTGGTTTGCCAGAAACACTGCCACGGCACGCCCTTTAATGGTTTTCTTCGTGATGTACTCAATGTCGAATTAAGACAAAAGTAACAACCACCTGGACAGCTTCCCAACCAATGCTGGTGCTTCATAGAGATACTTCATTGGATCCACCTTAGCCACGGCTTATATCTTATAGGATTGGAAATAGTGGCGCAGCTTGGTCAACCAGATCATGGCCACACATGTTTTCTCCACCAGTTTGTACTTGGTTTCATACTCCAGCAATTTCTTGCTAAGGTAGTAGATAGGATATTCCTTCTTGGCATCTTGTTATTGTGCAAGCATTGCCCTATAGAGGATTTTTCAACTGCCAAATACAAAATCAGAGGCTTTCCTGGAATTGGAGGACTCAGTACTTGTGGCTTTACCAGGTAAGCCTTGATCTTCTTGAATGCTAGTTGACACCTGTCATCCCACACAATCGGCTGATCTTTCTTTAATAGCTTAAAGATTGGCTCGCAAGTGGAAGTCAACCGTGCAATGAAGCGACTGACATATTGTAAGGAACCCAGGAATGATCTGACTTCCTTTTCTGTCTTTAGGGCTGGCATATCTTGGATGGCCTTGATTTTATCTGGGTCCATTTCTATCCCCCTCTTACTGACTACATGGCCCAACAGCTTCCCTGATGTGACCCCGAATATGCACTTCTTAGTGTTAGTCGCAAGTTGTACTCTCCAATGCGTGTTAGAAATCTATCCAGGATAAGAGGATGTTCCTCTCGGGTTGTTGATTTAACAATCATATCATCGACATACACTTCAAATTCTTTATGGATCACATCATGTAACAGAGTTGTGACAGCCCTCTGATAAGTGGCGCCGGCGTTCTTTAATCCGAAAGGCATCACTCTGTATGAGAAAGTACCCCACTCTGTGATGAACGATGTTTTCACCTTGTCGATGACATCCATCAGAATCTGGTTGTACCCTGAAAAGCCATCCATGAAGGAGTACATTGCCGCTTTTGTTGCGCTATCAACCAGAACGTCAATATGGAGCAATGGAAAGTTGTCCTTAGGGCATGCTTTATTCAGGTCCCTGTAGTCGACGCATACTCTGACCCTTCCATCCTTTTTAGGCACGGGGACAATGTTGGCTAGCCATTCTGTATACTCTACCACTTCGAGAAATTTGGCATCTATCTGCTTAGCCACTTCTTCTTTCACCAGCGTAGCCCATTCTGGCCTTAGTCTTCTCAACTTTTGCTTTACCAGTCTGAACTTAGGGTCCGTTGGCATTTTGTGCACTGCGATTTCTGTGTCCACACCTGGCATGTCTTCATACGACTAGGCAAAAGCTTTAACATGTTTTTGGAGTATTTTTATTAATTCTTTCTCTTCCTCGGATTTTAGCTCGTGTGAAATGAGTACCATTTTAGGGTTTTCATCTGTACTTATATTGATTTCATGCAATGCAGTGTCATGTATGCTAAATATGCTTGATGGTGAATTAAATGCATGCACAGAATTATCAGGATAAATATCACACAAGTAAGCAAACTGGGATTTCATTGCATTGAACTTATCATAAAGTACATCAGTTACATTGAAAATGGAAGAAATAGATACAACAAAGTCATTTTCATCCTCCACAGGTGGAGGGCCTTGTTCTTCATCAGCTTCCATCTCCCCTTTCAGAGCATCATCCGGGGTTACAGCTTTCTCTGCTTCTTTTCCAGTCGCTTACATCTTAGCTCGTTCCATAATCTTGGCAATTTCAGTGACCACATAGTCTAAATTCACTTTGGCCATTAATTCTTCACCGAATCCCTCCTTAGATTTCCTAAAAGCTTTGCTTAATGCAGCAGTCAAAGCTCTCGAGATCACTTCTGTAGCTTCAGCACAGGTCTTCTTTTCATCTTCTTCCTCGGCCATTTCTATGGCTTCTACTACCACCTCAGATGATTCTCCTTGCAAGATTTCAGATTCAGCAGTTGCTTCTTCCACCATTACAGGGGCTGCTGGCTCTTCCTGGCTTTTGTCAAAATCCACAACATCAGTAAAGATCTCGAAGCCAGGATACTCGACATTTCCAACCATTACTGGTTCAGCCTGACCCTTGTACAGGTCTTCTCCCGCCTTTAGAAAAGGCTTCATCATAACCTTTCCATTCTTGCCCTTTTTCAAATTCTTCTACTCGGATGCCCCTTCTACGTAGCCAAGGCCACACTGCTTCGACTTTCTTGAGTCAATTTAAATTCCGGAACCCCCTGCAAATTGATTATGAGTCCCATTCCCAAGACAAAGTTCTGCTTATACAGATACCGGAATAGCCACTCTGGCATATAATTCTTATAAAGGACCATAGGGGCATCCGTGGTCTCTTCCTCTTTGATTACAACGACTTGAAATCCACCAAAGGGAACCACTTCTTCATTTACTGCAGCTACCATCGATTGGGCATCTACCTCAACAGTCACAATTATGCCGTTCATGGAGAACTTGATCTTTTGATGCAATGTGGAAGGGACACCTCCCAAAGGATGGAACCAGGGCCTTCCAAGCAACAGGGAAAATGTGACTAGGATATCAATCACTGTAAAAGCAACTGTGGACCTAACTGGCCCAACCTTTACTTTCGCCTTAAACGTCCCTATCACCGTTCTTTTAGAGTCATCATATGCTCGGATGACTGTTGAGGATCTCTTTAACACTTCTTCGTTCAGCCCAAGAAATGGCAACATCTTTAGTGGACAAATATTCAGTGCTGACCCATCATCCACCATGACGCACGGCATGACCTTATCCATCACATGGGCTCTGACATAAAGAGCCTTGTTGTGGGTCTTCCCTTCAGCAGGCAGGTCCTTCTCGGAGAAGACAATATCAGGACATCCAACATGAACTTTATCTAACAAACAGCACATAGCCTCTGGTGAAGCTACAGGGGAGACTTCAATCTCTGACAATTTCTTTACCAGAGCAGCCCTGTGCTCCTTGGAGGTCAGAAGCAAGTGCCACAAGCTAGCTTGGGCAGGAGTTTTCTTTAGCTGGGAAATGACTAGGTCTTCTTTCTCAACTCCTTCTGGCACCGAAGTACTGCCCGACCCATTCATCGGTGCTTTATCTTTCGTCTGATCTACCGGCTAATATACCCTTCCACTTTAGGTCACATGCTGCACTTCCTGAATCTTCATCTTCTTAACAGCTGGGAGTTTAACTGCCTCTCTTTTATCAAATTCTTCATACTCGTCCTCGAAGTCGAGGTCATCCAGACTTATGGGCTTGATCTCCTTACATCCCTCCTTTTTCTCACATTCGGGTTCCACTTCGGGTTCCCCTACTGCCACTGCCTGAATTGTAGGGTTCGCTGGCAGAACTTGAGCAAATATAAAGTTAGCCGGCAACCCTGACTGGACCATGTTAACCCGTTTTTCGAATGCCGGCAGTGGGTTGGTTTTAGTGCTAGGTTTGGCTGGCTCTTGCAGCTTTCCCTAGTCAATGAGCTTCTGGATAGCATCCCTCAGCTTATAGCAGTTGTTGGTTTAGTGGCCTATCACCACATGATAAGTGCAGAAATTATCTTTGTCAGCTTCAGATGGCTTCTCAAATGGCCTTAAAGACTGTAGCAGGCCACCATTCCTACACTTGGCGAATATCTTTGCTAAAGTAAGAGTCCAAGGCGATATGCCTTGTCCTCTAGGACCCCTATTCTGGTTGCTTTGCTACTGATTCACAGTAGCCACTTCAACCTGCTACACCTCTGATGATTGCCCCTGCTTGCCACTGGAACCTGAACCAGAACCACTGCCAGACCCAGCTGCCACGGTTGATCTATACCCCGAGGTGTACCCTGTGCTTCTTCCTCCCTTGTGACCGGCTGGTTTCTCTTCTTCATCCCTTTCTATTTTCATTGCCATGCTATAAACTTCACTGAGCTTGTGGAAGGGATGAAATTTCATGTTGTTCTTAAAAATGTCTTTGCTACCGTCAATGAGCTTCTGTATGAGCTTATCTTCGTCAGGGCGGTTCTTTAGGAGGATCATCTTATTCATCCATCTGTGATAGTATTCATCAAAGGGCTCGTTGAATTTCTGCTTCACCCTCTCCAAATCATACAGCTTCACTTGGATTTTGGTGTTGAAGCTGTAGTAATTAATGAAGGCTGCTAATAATATTTCCCAATCAGATTGTTCCTCCTCTGACAGTGAGTTATACCATTCTAAAGCACCTCCCTCCAGTGTGGTGGGGAATAAATTGATCAGCTGCTGCTTTGTGGCACCCGCCGTCAGCATAACTCGAGCATACAAATTCACATGGGCCTCTGGCGAGCCCATTCCCTTGTAAGTAGGGATCTTCAGCACTTGGAAGCCAATAGGTAATGTCTCGATGCCTTTACTAATCATGGCATCAACATTTACGCCCTTCTTCGATTCAGCACTGATACTGACCCCCTTCTTCAACTAGGCCATGACTTCATCTAGCTCAGAACACTTTGCTTTCATCCTCTGTTCCATAGCTGCTTCTATTTCCTGTAGCTTCTCAAGGCTAGCCGAAGCGTCACCACCATGTTGGGATGACTCAGCCTCTTTCTCTTTCCCGGCTCCACTACCACCGGCCTCACCAGCTTCTCGCACTACTGCCCTCATTTCTTCCTTCAATATATCGCGGAAGTCTTGCGATCTAAAGAAATCCTTCAAAACATCAGCCATGCTTGGTGTCTGATTTGCCATATTCACTCCTTCCCCAGGTTCAGAATCATTGTCACTTTCAATTACCCTTTGTCTCCTAGCTGCCCTTGAAGCTTGGGATCTTGTCCAAGGTCCCTCCAGTGTATTCTGCTTGGGAGTAGACAGGAGGTATTAGGGTTGTGAATGAATGACGTGATGTGGCATGAAAATTAAGGCATTGAGTATGCTTGAAATGAATGGAGTGGGATTATGTTATGAAATGATGGTATGAATGATTCCCTTTTCTTATCTTTCTTCTTTTTGGGGCATTCCAAAAAACACCCAATGCTTATGCAAAAATGTCACGTGTGGGCTGTCACACGGATAGAGCTTCCGTTCCTTTGGGGCACCTAATGAATTCCTGAAATGGTCGCGTGCATACCGGCACACGGACTGAGTTTTGATGCTTTGTAGGTCTATGAGATGATATGAAATGGTCGCACGGGCCAAGCCCACAGACAAAGTTTGATGCTTTTGAGCATATGATATGAAATGATGTCATGAGAAAGTCACGTATAACAGGGACACGGACAGAGGTTCGGCATTTGTGGAACACCTTTTCATGATTTGGTGATGTTATGGACCTATATGTATACTAATTGGTCACTCGGGGAGCACCTTGAATGGTGAATTAATGTCATGAAGTGGTCAGACGTGGACTACGGTGTTATATGATGTTCGTGATGAATGAGCGTGATGTCATGAAGTGCATCGTGTAAGTTGTTACACGAAAATGGGCCTAAGACCGTTGTGGCTTTTATCGAATGAAATGATTTTGGTGGAATGGCCGAATGCAATCCGGTGCATCGGCAGAATATGGGTAATTTTGGGTACCCGATATGTTATGAAATGGAATGGGATGGTCATGATAGGCATCCTTGAAATGCCCCTTAATTTAATTTCAGTGAAATGTGGTGAATGAACATGTCACACAATATGCAAATGGCTGCACGAAAATGTGGGTTAGGATGCATGACACACATAATGATGTTATGTATGCTATGTGAAAAAATGCTAATCACACAAGTTTAATGTTATGGCTGAAAAAGAAAGGGTTATCATGAATGACAAACGAATGAATTAATGTTTTATACACGAAATAAAATGCAAATGGTTGCATAAAACTGTGGGTTAGTATCACACAAAAATATTTTGTGTATGGTATGTCACATGTATGGAAAATGGTGATTATGGTATGTTATGCACGCGTAGGTAGCAATGGCGATGTGTCACGAGATGGTGAAGAACACATAGCAAGCAAAACGAATTCTTCCAACCTTATTCCTCCAACGTGGTCGGTCTCAAAAAATTCTAACCAAGTCCTAGGCGGGGTTCTCTTCAATCACCAACCGAAGGTGATGAAGGTGCAATTTTATTATTATTCACACAATTATTTTGGTATCCTAAGGGAATCCAACTAGGGCTACCTATATGTTTTCTGTCAAAGTCGGGATAACATCAAGGCTCTCATAGCAAGATATACTCCTCACTTCTCCCCACTCAAGGGTTCTAGCGAAGGGGTTCGTACGAGGCTATGAGTGGTGTTTCATATTCGTGCCCCCACCAAGAGGAACTTAGGCGACACTTTAACAATTCACCGGGCTATAAAAGGATACCTAAACTAATGCAAAAAATGGCTAACTAAAAATGCAAATAAAATACCAAAAGAGAATCATCTGCCTTATTTTAATTAGACACTCTTCAGGGCTTGTCAAATTCTTTTAAGTTTTTAAGAAAACGTTTTAAAGAAATCCCCAGCAGAGTCGCCACTGTGAGCGGACGACACGTTTTCGACGAGACGCGAGACTCCCTTTCGGATGGGGCGCCTCGATCTTGGGCGGACCCCTCCCTCGCATGGGGTTTTTAAGAATGGAAAACGGGTTTTGGAAAATAAATGAAATTAATGCATAAAAGAACCGAGACCTAAGTCTCGATGAATATTGTAGAGTTGCCACCCGGCTCAGCTCAGCCGGGAAATTCTTAAGGTAGCTGAACCGGACGAACGGTCTCTACACTATCCAGAGATTCGGGTCCGGACAAGTCCCTTATTTCGTGTCTAATTAATTTAAATATTGCCAATGTTCTCAAATGGTATTTTAAATCCTAAAGTAAATTTTATTGAATATAAAAGGCATACAGCGCGCATACAAATACATAATACAAAAATGAAGGAAAGAAATAAATATTAATCAGCTTACAACCACATCAAATAGAAAAATAAAAACTCTTGCTTCACTTATACAATCGCCTAGGATACACGAGAATCTAAAAATAATTACAACCGCCTAAATCCAAAATTAATTCTATTAAAATACAAATAAAAATAAAAATGTACATAAATAAAAGCTGCAAAATAAAGGTTAACACAATTTATACGGTACACCACAAATTAGACTCAAATAGACAGAATTGGGAAATCAAGAATTGGGGGCATGTATTTAGGGGATAACCGGGTTGGCTCGGATAGCCAGCCCGGTTAGACCAGGAAAACATTTTGAAACGTCCCTATATATTTGGTTTTGTGGGAAAATCATTTTGAAAACAATTTTACCGTTTTACATGCATTTTTATATTTAAGGTGGGTCGGTTTTCGGGGGAACCGGGTCTCCGTCGTTGAACTGTCCTAAAATGCAATTTTACTGAGAATTGAATCTATGGTCATGATGCACACAACAAAATTCATTTTAATGATTTTCAGATTTTTCTAATTTTTATGGATTTTTATAAATTTTTTGGGATAAAAGCTGAAATTCTGATTCTGGAACGAGAGTTACGATTGTTGGACTGTAACTATAGTCGTACGACTGTAAGTTACAGTCATGCGATTGTAAACAGCCCAGAATCAAGATTTCACCAAAATTTATTTTAAATCAAAACTGAAAAAAACAACCTGGAAATTAAGAACACTCGTACGACTGTATATACAGTCGTACGACTGTTCATCAAATACTAGAACAGTCGTGCGACTGTTCTTAATTTCCAACAACAGAAGCGAGAAAATGCAACAAAAAATGCACAAAAACTCACTTCAAACACCTAGAAAGCAAGAAATAGTGAAAGGAAAAGGAGTGTCTACCTTTTTAGAAGCTAATCCAAGTCGATTTGACCCCTGGCGTCGCTCCAATCCATAATAATTCGCACTTTTTCTTTGAAATTGAAGTTGAGAGCTTTATGTCTAAAAATCCAAAATGCTTGGGATTCTGATGATTTAAGTCCGTGATTTTGATTTGGTTAGAAGTTAATTGATTAACCTATGGATTTCTAGCAAGTTTTAGCTTTAATCCTAAAGAATTCGAAAGAAATAGAAGAGAAAAAGAGGATTCTTGAGCAAACTTCCTTTCCCCTTTTTCTTGTCTCTTTCCTTCTCTGCTCTCTCTAATTTTCCACCAGAAATCAAGTTGTTGTCCCTCTCCCTTCCTTTCCTTCCTTTTTATCTCTGCTTTTTCGGCTTACTTGCTGCAAGAATGGAGCAATTAATGCTCCTTCCTCTCTCCTCCATTTTTTTGCTGCAGAGGTATGGGCTCCTGAAAATTTTTAAATTATTGTCGCACGACTGTAAGGATAGTCGTACGACCATACACTTTTTTTTTTAAGTATAGAAAATTTTGGCGCCTACACTATCGAAACAGTTTCACCTGAAAAGCTGAACAAAAGGGCTCGTGCTTTTTTGAGTCTATCAAGGGATATATTCATCTTTTCAAAGTAGTTCCGGTAGAGAAGGTTGACGGAACTTCCATTATCTATTAGAATCCTCTCTACTGGAAACTTTATGATGATAGTTGAGATGACCATTGCGTCATCGTGGGGCATTGTTACATCTCTTTGATCTGCTGATGTGAAGACTATGGATTCTTCTTCTCGGGCTTTCATGACATTGTTTACTTCATAGGCCTGTCTTGCATAAGCTTTCCTTGATGAGGATGACATTCTTGCTAGGATTTCTCCACCTGAGATGACGTTTATAGCTAGATGGCTTGGTTTATTATCTAAAGCAGGGATCTCATCCTTCCTCCCTTCTCTAGGTTTCACGCATCCTCAATCACCTTGTTGCCTATCATCTGGGTATCTGTCTCTCTTTGGGTATGAATGTCTGTCCTTTCTCTAATTTTTTGCATCCACAGATCTACCAAGTTTGCCCTGATGTACTAAGGCTTCTATCTCATTCATCAATTCTCTGCATCTATCCTTGGAATGACCATGGGTTTATGAAATTGGCAATAAGCATTAGTGAACTTTCCCATTGTCCGATTGGCTTTTTGAGGAAAAGTAAGAAGTCCAGATCCTTCTATAGCTGCCAAGATGTTGGAGCGAGGTTGGAGTAGAGGAGTGAAACTTTCAAATCTCAACTTGGGAGTATGGCTTGCTTCTTTCCCTCTTCCATTCTTCTTATCCCCATCATTCACTTCATCTCTTTCTTTCCTTTTTCTATCCCAACTTCCCCCTCCCACTACATTTCTCATGACATCTTCGGAAAGGATGAACTTATTAGTGCGACTGAATAGATCGCCGTGTTGGAAATGCCCTAGTCCCGAGGCATTGGTCCTTGTATTTGTACTATACATTTATTGGATTTATGTGTTGTACTCATTTGTGTCATTAATAAAGGCATCAATTCATTTATTATATCTATCTTGTGCAATATATTAAATGAAGTATCCAATGGACATATCTATATCCATGACGACTAGTGTCATGCACTTAGCAGTAAGACCATGGATAGGGTAAACGATATGACCATAAATAGATCCGTAGTCTGTTCCAGTCATGGGAATGAATGGAACAACAGACTATCATTAACCTGGTTGTATGGCGGTGTCTTACCGGTCATTGGACATGGAATGTCAACCAAGTTAATGGGTACATGCCTGGGAGCATGGTACTGGATAGATCCACTAAACGAGTAATCCACATGGTATGGTATCACAATGGATTCTCGTGTAGTACTTGTATGGATCCTTTGACCTGACCATATGATGGTGTTACATGTGAAGTCGCATACTTAGGGGTACGCCTAAAGGGCCTGTAATAGGGTGCCAAGTATGGGTGCTTTCGGGTATGTCACTGAACATGGTAACACTATGGATATGTAGAAGGGATTTGTCACTCAGTAACCAACTGAGAAGATATCACCGGCCTCTTGATGAATGTGACTGATAAGAGTGTGGCCACACCCAAACAAGTTGGAACTTGTTTGTGAGCATCAGTACATTTGGGATCAAGTTAATGTCCGAACACAAAAGAGGGTGATCAATCCATGCCTCTGTGTTGGACACCGATATCAATGACATGGGATGTACAAGTTTAAACTACAGGGTTATGATAACAGTTAGACTGCCATCTCCATCTTAATTGGGAGCTGCAGTGGCTTGCTAGAGCCCAACTGCAGTCTGCGGGCCAAAGGCCCGCTGCCAACATAAAGATGGGCCCACAGGATCGTACACATAGAACGATAGAATGCAGACTTAAGGAATCACATATATACTTGGAGTATACACAATGGAGGGAGAAGCGTGTATATATTAATTGTATTATAAAGATCAATTGGATTGATCATAATAATAAAATTAATATATATATTCAATTGGCTCTTCATAGTTAATTGGATTAATTATGAAATTATTTCCTAGGTGGAAATATTCATATGTATGGGTTTACATATGATTTTATTTTGTGTAGATTTAATTTTAATTTGATGGATTAAATTAATTGTCAAACTAATTTTAATTTAGATGTAAATAATATATTACTTGGAGTAATATATTAAATACATGGGTATATTAAAATTGGGCTTGAAATTAATTTAAACCAGAATAATTAAAATTAGACTGGGCCTAAATTAAAACATGGAAGCCCGCACAGAATAGAAAGGAGCCAAGATGGGCCTGAATTCCCCTAAGGGAATTTGGCCAACCCTAGGTATAAATACCTAGGGTTAGAAATTTCGGCCACCCTATGCATTACACACCTAGCCGAAATTTTCTTGCCCTCTCCTCTCTATTGTTCTGTTTTTCCGACGCTAGCACTGGTTGCATTCGTCAAGCGTTCGTGTACGTGAGAGTGGAGGAATTCTACCTTGAATTCTGCAGTCATCATCCATCTCTAGAAAGAGATTTTTCTGGTAAGAAATTTAATCCCTTTCTATTTATTTTTAAGTTTTTCAATTTCCACTTCAATTGCTTCTGGGACTGGATTTGAGGAAATCACCGCGTTCTTTCGCTTTTATCGGGTGATTTCCGGTGACAAATCCCAACACGCCGAGGGTAGAAGGCTGATCGTAAGATAGAGATTTCTGAAAATCTCGTGATCTTGTTCCCTGAAGGATTCCTGCAAGTGCCATTCCTACTTGAAGATCCTGAACTTCTAATGTGGCGGCCCAAAATCTTTCAACGTACTCCCTCAGGCTTTCTTTTTCCTCCTGTTTTATGGTGAGAAGGTATGTTGCATCCTTTTTTCTCCTATTGTTAATGATAAAAGCATTTATGAATTCCTTACAGAGCTGTTCAAAGCTTGAGATGGATCCTTCTTTTAAGCTATTGAACCATGTGCGTGCGTGTTCTGTCAATGTAAGCGAGAATGCCCGGCACATTATTCCATCCTCCCATCCATGCAGTAACATTACTGCTTCATAATTTTGCATATGATCGTGAGGATCGCCTTTTCTAGAGTAGGTGGACAACTAGGGTTTCTTCGGTAGGGGTTTGTTCATGATCTCTTCAGTGAAAGGAACTTTTCTTCCCTGCTGTTCTTCATTAGCAGGAACTAGCTTCTTCTTTTCTAGGACCTCTTCGATCATTTTTTTCAATTTTTCAGGCTCTACTACACTGAATACTGATTCTCCTTTGTAGGTGCTTTCTACAACCTCATTAGGTGCTCCACCTCTTTTCCGAGTCTCTCGACGTTCTTGGTGAGGAGAGGGATAAGAGATTTCATCATCCCTCTGATGATCCTTTTCATATTCTTTTTCCTTAGCCTGTAGCTTTGATGGAAGTTTATCATGAGGGTGTGTTTGTTGAACAAAAGACAACAAGTTCTGAAGCATGAGGTTGTTTTCTTCAAACTTCTTCTTTAGAGTTTCATAGTCCGCCAAGGGTACGGTTGGTGGAACAATTCCTGATCCTCCTGGTTGAGTTCTGAGTTGTTCTTGTGGGTTATCATGTTCGTCCTGCTGCGTGTGAGTATCTTCTGGATTGAAGGAGACGTGAGAATGCATAACTTGAGATTTTTTCGGAGGCATTTTCGATGATGAAAAGAATGAAAAATGGCTTTTTGATCAATTTCCCACAGACGACGCCAATTGTTGTGACCTTGATCCAACAATGTATTTTTTAAAGGGGAGATCGATCGCCAAAAGTTCGGTTGGGTATGAAGACAATTGAAACAGTAGAATTCTTCAGGGTGGTACCTATTACAGCGAGGGAAGGGTTTCTTCCCTCAGACACTCCGATGCCAAAATTAGTGAATATAATTAATGATCAGACCCCTTTCTCTCTCCTTTGGAATGGCTATTTATAGCTATTATAAAGGAGGTTGCTCTGAAGGGATCATCTCCCACGTTCCTGGTAACTTCCAAGGAGTGGACTGATAGGTTGAAAAAAAATAACTGTTCCCCCAACAATTTTATTTAACGTTTAAAACTGACTAAAGGCCTGTATTAGGATTTTTTTCCTATCCTTAGATCAGGGTTATGTCACTAATAAAAAAAATACTAATCAAACTTGTTTAACTATTACTCATATTCGATAGGGGTGAAAAAAAAACCGAAAAACCAAAATCAAACCGAATCCGAACTGAAAAATAGGCTAACTGAAATCGATGGACTAGTATACGATTTTTAGTTTTAAATTTTTGTGTTTTCGATTTTGGTTTTGGTTTCTATTTTTAAAGTCCATTTGGACTCAGTTAACCAACCATTTAGCATATTTAAAAAAAAAAATATATTATATATATGTAATTTATAGGTGTGAAATGGGATAGTTTTGTAATTATGCTATGGAGAAATTATTTACCCTAAATTACTCACCAGCAGTAAGTTTCCTTTTTCTAACTTCATTGTTGGGTTTAATTCAATCGCCAATTATTCTAATTTCTATCTTCTTTAATAGGTTTAATTCAATGTTTTTTTTTTTTTTTTTTTTGCATCTTGGCGTTTGGAGCTGCTCCCTGATTTTATGTACTGACCTGTTATTAAATTAGTAACAACATTACAATAGTTGATTTGTTATCAATTTTAATTTGAGACTTTATGTTGTGATGTTTTTTTAGTCTGAGATTTTTGGTAAAAAATTAAAAAAATATTATTTAAATCTTATATACTCTCTCTATTTTTTATTATATAATGTTTTAGGTTTTTAACTATATTCTTTTTTATCTGATACCTTTACATTACTGATGCATTTTTTATCATATTTTCTCATATTTACCCTTATTTAAAGTATGAGAGAGGTTTATTATTTAATGTAAAAAATACTACATTAAGCTTTGACAATTAAGAAGAAAGAGAATTTTTGTATAAAAAATAGAGTTTTATGATACAAGTATTAAGAGTAAACTATCTATTTTAATAACCTAATTAATACTTTATTGGTCTTAGTGAACAATTTTAAATATCATATAATAAAAAATAGAAGGAGTATTTCTTAATAGTTAAAAACCGAAATACAGGATTAACCGATCAAAATAATTGGTTAACTGATTAGTGGTTAAACGAAATTGATAGACTAATATATGGTTAATGATTTTTAAAAACCAATTACATGGTTAACCGATTAATTAAGTCCATTTAAACTGTTTAACCGACCATATGCACCCCTAATATTAGACACATTTTTTGTGAAATACTCTAATTTGATGTCATAAATCAGACCATGTATTGTAAATTTGTAAATCTAAAATTTCAATATTTTAATTTGCTAATCTAAAGTAAACTCGGTTGGTATAATTTATTTCTAGGATTTGTTCCATGTAAAGAGATATAGACCAACCATGTTAGCTCCTAATGAAGTCGGTGCAAGTGAAAGTAACTTCAACTTTTCTTGCGAATATGAAGTAAAAATGATTTTTGAGCTCCGACATGTATTATCTAATGAAAATATTTTCTGATACTCTACCGTACATTATGAAGTAAAAATCCAAACTTTGATCCTCGTATTTGACACAATTTGTTACTTCAACCCTTCACACTTCAATTTCACACATCTAATTCTTTAACTATACTCAAATTTTTTAAAAGATGTGGTCAAACAATATCCTCTAATTATGAAACAGTACGTGTTTTCCGTTACCAAGCAAATCTTTTATATTGCCAAAATTTAAAGACACAGACCAAAATTACAAATTGTGCCCATTAGAGGGGCCAAAAGTTCCACAACTAAAGTGCATACCCAATAATAAATCATATCAAGTAGAGGGAAAAATTTTGATTTTTATATAATTTGTTCAAGTTCACAAGTTCTCAAAAATAAAGTGGCAAAAGGGACGGTGAGGGGAATCAAACCTCCCGTCCGATCACCAATAAGTCAAGAATTCCCTATTCCCCCGTCCGATCATCAATAAGTCAAGAATTCCCTATTCCCACTAAGGAAATAGAAATTTTTTTTCCCAATACCCTGTCCCTGCGGGGAATTTAATCCCAGCGGGAATCCCTATTCCCACATAAACTTAAACAATTTTTCTTTTTATTTTTATTTTTTTTTTTCAATTTAAAAAATTTGCATAATTACACCTTAAAACCTAATATAATTTGAAAGACATAGTTGAAAAAAATTGATAACTTGTAATTTTTTTAACTTAGTAACTTTGCTTATATACTCAGGATTATTAGGTATAAAAAGTAAAAATAAAAATAATTATTAGGGATTTCTCGGAGATGTTCTCCAGGATCCCTGATGGGGTTCTATTCCGGGTCAGGGTCTGGTCCCCATAGGACAGAGGGGGTTATCCTCGTCTCCATCCCTACCCTGAGGAGATTACTGGTCCCCGTTGCGGACTGCCTGTTTACAGCCCTACTCTAAAAGAAAAAGATTTGCTGTGCTTTTAACCTGGAATAGCCACCAAATACCACTGGATAAAGCCAATCTGCAAAGGCGAAAGAGACTTCAGCCATAAATTAGATTTTCAGTATGTCCAAGTTGTATACATACAATAACGTATACTAATTAGTGACCACTAAGACTTACTATGATGTGGTTCATAGATACTAGACTTCTTTAGCCAATTGATAAAAATGTGCTGTCAAAATTGAATAAATCCAAATCAGCCTACCTTGGAGCTGCAGTCAGACATTAAACACCAAATTTTCAGCCGAGTTACAAGGCAGATGACAGAGCAATATTGGAGTTACCATCAGTTGGCTGGTCCTTCTTCAACATACTACCTAATTCCTGAAGAAATCTTTGCATAGCTATTTTTGGTAAACAAAGGGTAACAAGAATCCCATCCTCACCATTCTTATTTGTATACGCTATATGAAAACTCGCAACATTACCTTTGGCAGGTCCACCGTACACTGCTCTACCCCATCCAAGATCGACTTGATCGAACCTGAGTTGTGCTGTACCCGATACAAGGAAGGATCGCACCATAGTATATCGAGGTCTACCCTTGGTAACCATTAGATCAGCCACTGATCGCATGTATTCTTCAGTCACGTTGACCTTTGCTTTCCTTATCAATTCCACCGCATATCCTATTGATTTTTGAGATAGATCGCCCGCCTTTCCCTTAGCCACAGAATATGCAATGCAATTGCCATAGTATCCCTTAGGGATGCAAGGGTTAAATCTACTACGAGCATTGACAATACTTATTAGACGAATCTCTTCATCAGGGCTCAGTCGAAGTGCAATAGTGCGACATCTCCACATACATGCAGCTAATAATTCATACCTAGAGCAGGAACCGAGATGAGGGGGAGCAAATCTTCTAAGTAAGAATATTTCATCTTTCCCAAAAAAGAAGGATCGATGATCCTTGTCAGCCAGAGGAATTTCTTTCTCAGTGTCAACGAGTTCAGCATACTCCTCATGTACACAAGTTATTGATGGAGGATCTCGTGCATTCAGAAGGTGCCTCTCCCATATTGGAGAGACAGTTGGGATGCATACTCCACGTGCCATCTCACCTACAGTTGACCAGAATTGTAACATACCAGTTGCATCACTCATGGTGTGGTTGTAACGCATGGCAATGATGATTCCTCCACACATGAGGCGCGTCGCCTGTGGTAACATATTATAGTCAATTCAACAAATTTCCAACAACCTCAATGCTAATGTTAATAATTGAAATACCATTATTCCGTAAGAAAAAAATGGACTATTTAATCTTCAGATGCACTATAATAGTTTGAACCGGAGGAAGTATAGGTTCCATTTCATTTTCAGCACATTTATTCTCATTTTCTCAAAATGCTCAAGGAAATGACTCTATACTTATATGAGTTACTATAGCTATGAATTTGAATAAATTAACCGTTTGGTTAAGAACTAAAAATTAGGACTAAAGACCCTTTTGCCTACTATCTAAGGATTGCGTTTTCACTCTATGGACTAATGGAATTTCCGTCTATAATATCACAATCGGAGCCAATATTACCCTGTTTTATACCAATTTATATTTTAAGGGAAATCAATGAATTACATAAAATACTACATTTTCATAAATCCAACAAAAACTCCATAATTCTTAATTAAAACATAGTGATTTTTGTATAAGACGCACTGCATTCTATGAAACAAGGTAACATTGTCTCTGATTGTGATACTATAGGACAAATATTCCATTCCAAGAATCCAGGGGTGAAAGGGCATTCCGTGATAGGGCTTCTAATCCTGAAAATCATGAAATGTTATTTCAATCCATATCATAGGCACATCCAGATTGCAGTAGCAGAGCATCACATAATCAGTTTATCAACTAATCTATAAGAGTATCAATCACCTGTATAGGTAACAAACAAATGCTTGCATATTAATCACTTGATTTCAACCATGCTTTTGTACCTAATGTTTTCACAAAATGCTAATAACTGTTTTAGAAATTGTATTTCTGATTACAGTCACTAAGCTCGAATTAAATTGATCTTTCCCTTTTTGAACAGATACAAATCTAAAACAGTAAGAACAATTACACAAAAACTTAACCCGATTAGAAATTAATTAGAAATAAATACCTGAACAAGCATCAAAGGGCAATTAACAATCCCATTAGAGGCAGGAACATCAAAGAGGAGCTCATCAAAACAAGGAAATGGAGGTCGAATCGAATCTCCGAAATGGTCAATCGTGACATCGGCAACCGCCTCAACAAACAAGATACCCTCGCCGGTACATTCCACAACCAGCTTCCGGTTGGGCCATTCCCTAATCCGGCCGGCGAATGGGTAGTAAAACACAAGCGTTTCAGCAAGAGATTGTTTAAGAACCCTAACCGGATCAATTGTCCGCATAGAAGGATGAAAACGATAGAAAAAGATAAGCGGAAGATGAACTCGGAGACCATCTTGATCGTCGATGTCGGATAAGGATTTTAAGTGGTGAGGAGTAGGCGTGGCTGGGATTATTAGCTCCGGTTGTTGCCGGTAAACATTGAAAACTAGATGCTCGGCCGTGGCAGATAACATTTTGAAAAAATCTAGCAGACAGATATACAATTATACTTCACTTGATCATTCCAATAACACCCCGACCAACTGTTCTCACCACTTGAAAGTTTCCTTCCGTCTTTTTATTTTGATTCGCAGCCCAATTACGGCACGGAATCCATACACATTTATCCATTTTTTTTAATTTTAAATAAAATTTATTTTGGTATAAAAATAAGTTAAAAAAGTGCATTAAACAAAGTATATTACATCTTAAATAGTTTAAAACAGAATCAAAATTATCATTTAGAGACCATCAATTTGTTTAGAGACCATCAAATAAATCACTTAATTTTTCTTATAAACAAGTGATATTTAATTAAAACATTACAACTACTTATATTATTATTTCAAAATAAATACAAAAGTCCAATATACAGAAATTGAATTAAATGTTTCTAAATTGATAATTGTATCATGTGCAAAAGTTAAATTATAAGTTTTGCACCTAGGTAGAAGTTCTGCAAATAAGCACATAATTACATATATTTAGTATCAATAGCAACAGTTAAGCACACATGATTGATTGTTAAAAACTTTAAAAGTGAAAGAGTGATGTAAAACAATCCTAGTTTTAGTTTTATTGTTATAAAATTTAATTTTATATATATATAAACAGGGACGGGGATGGGTCCGCTTGGCGGGAGAGATAATCCTATCCCCGTTCCCGTTTAGCAAACGGAGATAAAATTTTCTCCATTTCTGCCCTGCAGGGATCCTAAACGGGAAATCTCCGTCTCCGTTCGACGGGCCTCACGTGGAGATGGACCCCCACGTCCCCGTTAACAACCATTTTGTTACTTATTTATTACCGTTAATCAAATATGCTTGTGAAGTATATACAATCTTTCAATATATTTTTAATCAAATTTATCACCGTTATCTCAATGGTAATTTAATTTTTTTTTGAATATTTTGTTTTCCTATATAAATACCACAATCTCCTCCATTTTAATAGTTCCTATTTTTTACTCTCAAATTTTCCATACTCCCAATTATCTACAAATTTGCTCTATTCTTCTTGTTCAAAATTTTATTATTATGGATCCTTCGTCTTTAATAATTTTTGAATATGTTTCCAATCCAAAAAATTCACAAAATTCTCCTCAGACTTCAAATTCTCAAAATTCCTCAAATATAATGAATTCTCATGTAAAGTATATAATTACAGTTGAGTTTTAATTGGTTATCCGTGGTTAACTATAGATAGTTAAGGACTATTAATATATAAGTTGCATTGAGATAAGATTTAGGGCTAATGAATTGTATTCTAATCTTTGCAAGTTCAATAAATTCTTTTCTCTCTTTTCTAATTCAATAAACCCTTAATCTGTAGATGGTATCAGAGCTTTGAAGAAAGATCTGGATCTTTTCACATAAACCTGTTTCTTTTTCTTTTTTTCCTTTTTTTTTTTTATTGATTGGTGGCAAAAGGTTTTAACCAACTTCTTGGTGTTGATTACATTGACTCATTTTCTCCTGTTGTAAGATTGGTGACTATTAGAACTTTCTTAGTAATTATAGTAGCAAGGTCTTGGCCAATCCACCAAATTAACATCAATAATGCTTACTTACATGGATACATTGATGAAGACCTTAACATGCAAATACTCGAAGGGTATACTAAAGCTAAGCCTGGCTAGGTATGTAAATTGGTTAAATCACTTTATGGTTTGAGGCAAGCTAGACGCTAGTGGAATAGAGAGATGGCAGCCAAGTTATAGAGTAATGGTTTCAAGAGGTCAGTTTATGATAACTGTTTATATATTAAGGCTGCTCAGGGTCATTTCATTCCAATTGTATTATATGTGGATGATTTACTAATAACTGGTACTTCTGAGGAACAAATTCTTGTTTTAAAACTTATTTCCATCAGGCTTTTACCATTAAAGATCTTGGTGAAGTTAAATATTTTCTAGGAATAGTAGTCACAAAAACTGATGCTGGTTTGGTTTTGTCTCAAACAAAATACATCATGGATTTGTTAAAGGATGTTGCACTACTGGATGCACAAGTGGCATCTTCATCTTTACCATCTGGGTTTCAGCCCTATTTAACAAGCAAACCACTCCAGACCCTTGATGTTTATCGATGAATGGTTGGTAGATTATTATATTTAGGCTTTATTAGGCCTGATATTGCTTTTCCCACACAACAACTTAGTCAATTCATATCTCAACCTTGTGAGAATCATTTAGATGTTGCAATGCATATACTCATATATTTGATAGACACTTCGCACTTAGAAATTTTGTATCCTAAATAGACGGACTTAACACTATATGGTTATAGTGATGCTGACTAGGTAGTTTGTAGGCAAACCAAAAGGTTTATCTCCGGTTATTGTTTGTTTCTAGGAAAGTTCCTTATCTCCTAAAAAATGAAAAAAAAAGCCATAGTAAGTATAAGCTCAACAGAGGCCGAATACCCAAGTTTTGCACCAACTGCTTGTGAGCTGAAGTGGCTTAGCAACATTCTAGTAGAGCTTCATGTTTCAGTTTCAACACATGTTTCTCTTTCTTGTGACAACACAACAGCATTTCAATTGCTGCCAATCTGTTGATCACGATCGCACAAAGCACTTTGATGTTGATGTGCATTTTGTGTGCCAATAAATTGAAGATGGTTTTCTCCCAACTCCACATTTGTCCACAAAGCAATAACACGCGGATGTCTTCACTAAGCAATTACCACATGTTGGTGTGCTCTAGTCCAAAGGCATTGGTTTTTGATTGTATTATACATTGTATGCGAATATTTTGTATTATACATTGTGTTGAATAAAGGCATTTAATTAAATTATTTGTTTCTTGTGCAATTTAATAAATAGAGTATCCACTGATTATAGCAATACTCATGTTAATTAATGTGGGTCATTAGCTATTAAGACCTTGAGTAGTGTTAAAGCTATAATCATAAAGTAGTTCCGGGTCTATTCCAATCATAAAAATGAATAGAGCTAAAGACTAGCATGTACTTGACTGGATGGTAGTGTCTCACTAACCATTCGACATGGGATGTCAGTCAAGTATATGGGTAAATATTAGGTTACATGTACTGGACCGATCCACCTCGAGAACACCTCATGGTCCGATTGTCATCTGTGTTTCTTAGGTAGTTCTTGATATTATCCTTATACCTGATTTCACTATAACATGACATGGGATCTCATACACTTCGATATACACCCAATGGGCCTGTAACAGGGTGCCAAGTATGGGTATGTTGGGTGGGCCAATGAACATGTTGATATTGATAACGAGTTGACGGAATTGTCACTTAGTGTCCCTCGAGATGACATCACTTACCACTTGATGGGTGGGACTGATAAGTGCATGGCCATACCCGAATAAGTTAGGATACTTATTCGTGATCATCAGTCTACTCGGAATCAAGGAATGAATAAGCATAGAAGAGGTTGATTGGAACCATGCCTCTTGCTTATACATCGATGTCAGTTGGCAAGGGACATACAAGAATACTACCGGGTTATGTTTCACATGAGACTGCTAGTCTCTGTCTTAATTGGAGGCTGTAATGATTTGGTAGAACTCACTTACGATCTGTGGGTCCTAGGTCCACTACCAATATAAAGACGGACCCACAGGATCATACACAAAGAATAGCTGAACTTGTGACGTATCGGAAATGTGCACATTGGGTGTATTTGGAATGGAAACTCAGTTAATTGAATTAATGACAACAGGTTTTGTCAAAATTAATTCAATTAATATAAAAGAGAAATTGATTATATTTGATTAATTTATTACAGTATGTAAATAATTAATTAAATTTATTTTTCTTGATGGAAAATTAAATACACGAGTTGTATTTATTTAAGGTTGGATTAAATTAAATTTGGACTAAATAAATTTAACCAATTGGATTTAATAAAGTCAATTGGAAATTTATTATATGGTTTAATTTAATTCCAATTACATAAATTAAATTAATTGATTGAATTAAAATTTAACCTAAAGTTAATTTAAAACCTAATTATAAAAGGAGTATAAAAGGGAGCCTTAAGTCAATTTCTTTGTGGTGATTCCGAGTTTTGTTCATCTTTGTTCGCTAGCATGAGTCCGGTTTGTGAGCTATTCATGTATGGGATTGTGGAGGAAACACATTTGGGTTTCTACAGCAGTCTGTAGTGGAGACGTTTAAGGTGAGAATTTAATTATTCTCTTCTTCTTTCTTTGATTCTATCAAAACAATGGGTCTTGGAATCATGGACTTGAAGGAAAATTTTAATCATTATTTTCCACTGCACGTATGTGAGTGGACGACATTTTTTAACCTCTCTCGGAAGGAAGCCTCGATATCGGGCAACCCTCCCTCGTGTGGGGTTTTTATAATGATGAAAATGTGGTTTTTGGGAAATTAAATCGTTTCGTAAAAGAATCGAGACCTAAGTCTCGATGGAGAGTGTAAGAGTCGCCACTCGGCTCAGCTCAACCGGGAAATTACAGCATAGCTAAACCGAACGATGGCCGCTACACTTTCCAGAGATCTATGTCCAGACAAGTCCCTTGTTTCATGTCTAATCAAAATAAATTTGGCCAATGTTCACTGATAGCATTTTATATTTCTAAAGTTAATTTTATTGATCAGATCATGCAGCGCACACATAAATAAAATAAAAAGCAGCAAATAAATAAATTATTACAACCCAATTGAACAAAGATAAAAACTCTCACCTTCACTTTACAAGCGCCTAGAATACACAAATATCTAGAAAATTATAGTTGCCTAAAATACACGAATTAAACTATTAATTACATTAAATATGGGAATAAAAAGAAACTAAAAGCTACAAAACAGATGGTTAGCACAATTTGTATCACAACACAAATAAGACTCAAATTGGACAAAATTGGGATTTTTAGGAATGGGGGCATGCATTTAGGGGGTAACCGGATCGGCTTGGCCAGCCGGTCCGATTAGACCTAGAAAACAGTTTTGAAACATCCTTGTAATTTTTTGTGCTGGAAATAAATTTTGGAAAATCATTTGGCTCGGTTTCATGCAAATTTTTCCGCTTAACAGGTCTGTTGTCCCGGAACTTGGGGTTCTATTCGTGCAGGTTACCTAAATCCAATATCCGTCTATGGTCCAAAAAGCAGTAAACACACCAAAAACAGTTTGAATCTGAAAACAGACTGTTCGGCAATTCTGTTTCTCTCTGGAAGTTACAGCCGTATGGCTGTAATTTACAGCCGTGAGGGTCTAAATTACAGCCTTGCGGCTATAACTTCTAGAACCCACAAAATGGTTTTCTCATTTTTGAAAATGACGTTTTGCTCATTTTCGATGTTTCTCGAGGATTTTATAAGGTTCGGGGGTCTGCAAATGCTGGACTATGGATCCGGTTCGGATCGAACAACCCCGAAATTCAGAAGATAAAGCCCGAGAAAAACCGAAAACCTAATACCCGTACATGCAAAAATCCAAAAACCAAAGTTTTACAACATATGGATGCATTTGGGCTGAAATAGATCACAACAGAATGCATAAAATGGAAAATGGACTACTTTCGGCCGATCGGGGCAATTTTGGGATTCTGCCCCTACAGAACACAGCCGCACAGCTCTGAGTACCAGAGCCGTGCGGCTCTGTTCATAAGAATTATAGCCGTATGGCTGTGTTCATGAAGAACACAACCATGCGGCTATATTCAGGTAGCCCACTTCCGGAAAATTTGCAAAAATAAAAAAAAAGCAAAGAAAAAGCAATGTACATTGGTTTAAGGCCTCTCAGAGTTTATTTTGATATTGTTTTGATGTGTAGAACATCAAGAATCAAATTGAAAACCCAAAATCCTCTCAAAACCTCAACCGACAGAAAATCCAAAAACGAATCCTAAACGATCTGAAACCAATTCGAAGTAATCCCGAACGAGTGTGCAAAGGTCAAGAATGCTCCCTTTGATGCTTAGGTATTGATTTTAGTCTTGGATTTATGGTTTTGGTTCCTCCTTTTTTACGGTTTCTCCTTCTCACTTTCTCTCTTTTTTTTTTTTCTTTTCTCTCTGTGAACATTCCAAGACCCCATTTTTTCTGCCTCCCCCTTAATTTCTTTTACCTTTTCTTTTTATACGCCTCACTCACAATCATTTCCAAAATTAAATGAGCTGCTTCTTTTCACTACAAATTCAGCCAACTTTCTTTTCATTCAGCCAAGTTGCTCTTCTTTGCAAAGCAACTTGGTTGAACCCACTAGAACCGTAAGGCTCAAGTTGTGCTAGAGCCGTGCGGCTCTACATGGAGCCGGACATAAATCCGTAAAAATCTGATGCTCACCCTAAACCCTAAAATCATCCGGGAGACCTTCTTAGGGTTTCAGATCGAGGATAGCTCGGTTTTTAGGACGTCTAAGATACTCCAGGCTACATTTCTGTCCTTTTTAAGTTTGCTGCGTGTCCGTTTGCTCGACAGGTAATACAGGAATTCTCATCATAGAGGTCGAGAAAACCCGTGTTGGAAATGCCCTAGTCCGGAGGCATTGGTCCTTGTGTTTGTATGATACATTTGAACATAAATATGAACTTTATGTATTATACAATTTGTGTCAACAGATAAAGGCATTAATCTATTTATGTCTTGTGCTATATTTTAAATAAGAGTATCCAATGGACATATCCACATCCATGTTGTCAAGTGTCATACACTTGGCAGTAAGACTATGGATAGGGAAAACGATATGGCCATAAAGTCATCCGTAGTCTATTCCAATCATGGGAATGAATGGAACTAAAGACTATCATTAGCCTGGTTGTATAGCGGTGTCTTACCGTTCATAGAACATGGAATGTCAACCAGGTTAATGTGTACATGCAAAAAGGGCATGGTACTGGATCAATCCATTTAACGGGAATCTATATGGTATAGTATCACAAATTATTCTTGCGTAGTACTTGTATAAGTCCTTTGACCGGACCATATGATGGTGCTGCATGTGAAGTGGCACACTTTGGTGTACGCCTAAGGGGCCTGTAAAAGGGTGCCAAGTATGGGTACATTCAGGTGTGTTAGTGAACATGGCAGTGCTATGGATATGCAGAAGGGAATGTCACTCAGTGATTCACTGAGATGATATCACTGGCCTCTTGAAGAATGCTACTGATAAGTGTGCAGCTGCACCCAAACAAGATTAGATCTTGTTTATGAGCATTAGTTCATTTGGTATCAAGTAAAGGTCCAGACACAAAGAGGGTGATACTTCCATGCCTCTGTGTTGGACACCGATATCAGCGACATGGGATTTACAAGTTCAAACTACAGGGTTACGTTTTCAGTTAGACTGCTTACTCCGTCTTAATTAGGGGCTGCAATGGCTTGCCAAAGCCCGCCTGTAGTCTGTGGGCCTTAGCTCACTACCAACATAAAGACGGGCCCATTGGATCGTACACATTGAACGTCTGGACTTTAACTAGTAGGATTAAGTGTGTACTTGGAGTATACACGTTTAAAGAGAGAGAGACTTATTAATTACATTATATAGGTCAATTGGATTGATCAATATATTATAATTAATATTTATTTTGGCCTTCTCATAATTAATTCAATGAATTAATTTATGGGATTATTTTCCTAGGTGAAAATATTATTATATATGTATAGGTTTACATGTATCTCATTTTATGTATGTCTAATTTAATCCCTTGATTAAATTAATAGGTCAAATGAATTTTAATTTAAATGTATGTAATATATTATATGGTAAAATATATAAGCATACATGTTAAAGTAAAGTTGCATTTGAAATTAATTAAATCAAAGGAATTAACATTGGGCTTAAGACTTAAAATGAAAATTCCCACATGAAGTGGAATTGTGTTGGCCGAAATTTATGGGAGAATTGGGCTAAGGGATGAGTCATTTTATTGGACAAAATATGATGATGAGAAATGGTGAGTCATGGTATGACTTTAAGGTAGCAAAGTTGGACTTTGCTTCCTTGATTTTTATAATCTTTCTTATGGTAAGAAGAAGAAAAAAAATCAGCCATCACTTCATCCTTCCTTCGCTGAATCTTTAAGGCATTTTGGATGAGTCATTCTTTTGTCTTTAAGATAAAAAGTGACTTTACTTCTTATGCATTTAAAGTATGAAAGTGATGTGTCATAGGTTTGGCATAAAGATTTTATTCTTTTGGAAAGAAAATAAAACTAAATCATCACTTTTCAAGGGATGGCCGAAATTTATGGCAAGAGAGGGATATGTTTGGTGAGTCGCCATTTGGACCAAAAGGTTGCAAAGTTAGACTTTGCATCTTTTGGACCAATTGGAGGTGGTGACTCACACTTGGGAGAAAAAGGTATTTTTTCCTACATGATGCTTGTCCATCTTTTTCTCTCTTATGGATGAGAAAAATTACAGCTATATTTTCTCAAGGGTGGCCGCCCCTCTCTCCCTCTCTTTTTGAAAGTTCCGAGTCGCTAGCATGGGTTTCGGTCCGAGAGCCATTCGTGTACGCATCGGTGGAGGAAATCTACACTTGATTTCTGCAGTCCGCATCCGTCTCTTAGAGAGACTTTGTGGTAAGTTTTTGAACTTTCTCTTTATGCTTTTAGTTTTTGATTTCCACATCTTAAGCTCCTGGGACTGGATTCTAGGAAATCGACGCGTATTTCTGCTTTTATCTGTCGGTTTCCTGTGACGAATCCCAACAACCCGGCGCTTACAGCTACCCCTCGTATGATCAAATTCGATACCCGATACCAGGTTTAGGTTACCTGAGGGGAATCTGAAACACGAATTGAAGCGCCGTAAATGAAAGGAAAGAAAGACGTACCTAAGTTGTAGTGATGGTTTGATTTGAGCCAATACCGTGTCTATGCTACCCAAGGCGAAGTTGGATTACGAAGGTGAAGCTACTGGATTTATATTACCCGTGGCGGATCTACTGGGTTTTTGAGGTGAAGCTAATCTGGGCTTGTCACTGGGTCTATGTTACCCGCGGCGGATCTGTTGAACGGATGGGTTTTCTTGACCTCTATGATGAGAATTCCTGTGTTACCTGTTGAACGGACGGTCTCGAACCGGACTTGAAAACGACGGAATGTTGCCTGAAGCTCCTCAAACGTCCTGAAAACCAAACTATACGCGATCTAAAATCCTCGAAAAGGTCTTCCGAGTGATTTCTAGGGTTTAGGGTGCATGTCAGATTTTTGAAATTTTGCCCCAACTCTTGTTAGAGCCGCACGGGTCTAGTGGGCAAGACAAGTTGCACTGCAAAGCAGAGCAACTTGTCTCTCTAGAAAGAAGATGTGGGCAAAATCAGAAAGTCAGGCGGCCATTTAATGCTTGAGATGATATGTGAGAGGAGAGTATAAAAGGAAAAAATAAAATTGGAGAAAAGGAAAAAAGGCTTTTCAATCTTAAAGAAAAGAAAAAGATACAGAGAAAAAGAGGAAGAAAAGAAAAAGAAGAGAGACCGAGACTAAGCAATAGGAGGGAAACCAAAAACACAGGGATTAAGACTTAAAATCAATCCTTAAACATTAAATAGAAGTTACTTAACCTTTGCTCATTGGTTGGAAACCATTTCGGATTCATTTCGGCTCGTTTGGATTGTTGCGGTTCTTTGGCTGGCTGAGTTCTTGGGATATATTTCAATCTTTCAATCCGTTCTTTGACGTGCAAGGCATCCAAACAACATCAAGGTAAACTCTGAAAGGCCTTAAACCTGTTTGCATTGTCTTTTTTGTGCGTTTTCTTCATTTTTGCAAATTTCGGAATCAGATTGCCCGAATAGAGCCATACGGCTGTGTTCATGATGAATAGAGCTGGCCGGCTCTGGTACCGAAAGCCACTCGGCTCTGTTCTTCGGGGACAAATTCCTGGTTTGTCCCGATCGGCCGAAAACTGTCTGTTTTCCATTTTTGTGCATTCTGTTGTGATTATTTTTTGCCCAAATCCATCCGTATGTCATAAAATTTTGGTTTTTGGATTTCTGTATATACGGATATTAGGGTTTTTGGTTTTCCCGGGGTTTTATTTTGTGATTTTCGGGGCTATTTTATCTAAATCAGATCCATAGTCCAGCATTAGCGGACCCCAGAACCCTATAAATCCCCGGACAAGTCCCTTATTTCGTGTCTAATTAAATTAAATATTGCCAATATTCTCGAAATGGTATTTTAAATTCTAAAGTCAATTTTATTGGATATAAAAAGCATACAGCACGCATACAAATATATAATACAAAAATGAAGAAAAGAAATAAATATTAATCGGCTTACAACCAAATCGAATAGAAAAATCAAAAACTCTCGCCTCACTTTTACAATCGCCTAGAATACACGAGGATCTAAAAATAATTACAATCGCCTAAATACACGATTAATTCTATTAAAATACAAATAAAAATAAAAATGTGCATAAATAAAAGCTGCAAGACAAAGGTTAGCACAATTTATACGGCACGCCACAAATTGACTCAAATAGACAGAATTGGGAAATCAAGAATTGGGGGCATGCGTATAGGGGATAACCGGGTTGGCTCGGCTAGCAGGCCCGGTTAGACCTGGAAAACATTTTGAAACGTCCCTGTATTTTTGGTTTTATGGGAACATCATTTTGAAAACAATTTTACCGGTTAACATGCATTTTTATATTTAAAGTGGGTCGGTTTTCAGGAGAACGGGGTCTTCGTCGTTGAACTGTCCTAAATGCAATTTTACTGAAAATTGAATCTATGGTTGTGATGCACACAACAAAATTCATTTTGATGATTTTCGGATTTTTCTAATTTTTTATTGATTTTTATAAATTTGAAGGGATAAAAGCTGAAATTCTGATTCTATAACGAGAGTTACAGTCGCGCGACTGTAAACGGCTCAGAATCAAAATTTCGCCAAAATTTTATTTTGAATCAAAATTGCAGAAAACAACCTGGAAATTAAGAACACTCGTACGACTGTATATACAATCGTACGAGTGTTCATGAAATCCAAGAACAATCGTACGACTGTTCTTAATTTCCAGAAACAGAAGCCCGAAAACACAGCAGAAAATGCACAAAAATTCACTTCAAACACCCAGAAAGCGAGAAAAAGTGAAAGGAAAAGGAGTGTCTACCTTTTTAGAAGCTAATCCAAGACGATTTGACCCCTGGGGTCGCTCCAATCCAAACAAATTCGCACTTTTCTTTTGAAATTGAGAGAGGAAGCTTTAGTCCCAAAAATCCAAAATGTTAGGGATTCTGATGATTTAAGTCTGGTATTTTGATTTGATTGTGAAGATAATTAAATAACCTAAGGGTTTCTAACAAATTTTAGCTTTAATCCTAAAGAATTCGAAAGAAATAGAAGAGAAAAAGAGGATTCTTGAACAAACTTCCTTTCTCCTTTTTCTTGTCTCTTTCCTTCTCTTCTCTCTCTAATTTTTTACTAGAAATCAGTTGTCCTCCCTCTCCCTTCCTTTCCTTCCTTATATCTTTGCTTTTTTCGGCTTACTTACTGTAAGAACGGAGCAATTAATGCTCCTTCCTCTCTCCTCCATTTTTCTACTGCAGAGGTATGGGTTCCTGCAACTTTTCCGATATTACAGTCGTACGACTATAAGAACAGTCGTACGACCATACTCTTTTTTTTTTAAGTATAAAAAATTCCGGCACTTACAGCTGCCCTCGCGTGATCAAATTCGACACCTAGCTCCAGGTTTACAACACCTGAGATGATGAATTTGAGAGCGCGAATCAAAGCGCCGTGAACACTGGAATGAACCCTATGATGAGATAAGCCGATACCGGGTCTAGGTTACCCGAGGTGATACTAGGGAGGAAATAAGCTGATACCGGGTCTAGGTTACCCGAAGCGAAGGAGTAGATGAATTGCGGTTTAGCTGATATCGGGCCTAGGTTACCCAAGGCGAGGAAAGATGGATTACGGATTGGCCGATACCAGGTCTAGGTTACCCGAGGCAAAGGAAAAGTGAAATTATCCGATACCGGGTCTATGTTACTCGAGGCAAAGTTGACGAATAAATTGGCCGATACTGGGTTTAGGTTACCCGAGGTGTGCTTTGCTGGGGAAATAGATGAAGCTAATATGGGCTGATACCGAGTTTACATTACTCGAGGCGGATCTGTTGGGGAAATGGATGATGAAGCCGATTGATAAGGTCGGTTTTTGACCTTATCTTTTAGGCAATTTCATGGTTTGAACGGTAATTTTTAGAGTCTTTTGTGTGAATGTTTGTGTGGTTTTTGAGTATTTTGTGATTTTTATGTTTTGGATAGATTTTTATAACTTTTAGTATTTTTCATGTTTTCTAGGGTTGTTTTCATAATTTTTGTTAATATGTCGTTTTTTATGGTCCGTGGCGTTGGTGCGGTTATGTTTCTTTATGCTTGTTTTGGACAGGTATTATGATGCGGACCAGAAGTTGGTGCATCGGCGGCAAGGAAGAGTTCGAAGTGCTGAAAATCAAGGTGGCACGGCGTGCCACAATTAGGGCACGACGTGCTAACCCGGCGGGCCAGGTGACGCAATCCAGCGGAGTGGCACGAAAACGTGCCACTCAGACCAGCGTGGCGTGCTAACCCCAAAACCACACGACACGGTGTGCCACCTCCAGCAGCACGGCGTGTCGCCTTCAATTCTGCACAGCACGACGTGCCACTTCCACCAGCACGGCGTGCCGAGCCCCGAAATTCTGCTGTTGCCCTACTTTCATCCTTTCTTTTTCCTAGTTTTAACCTAGCCATATAAATAGGTTATTTTCTAAGTTTTAGAGCATCTTTTTTCCAGATTTTTAGAGTGAGAGCAGAAACTTGTAGCTAGGTTTTGAGCTTGAACTATTTGTTTTCTTTGAGTTTTGAATCATCGATTGGTAGTAGGTTTACATAGAACCTTCCCCTTTTGCGACGTTCTTGGTTCCGGCTTGAGTTCGTCTATAGAGGTACACCCCAAGCATCTTCACACCGTCGGAATCCAGTTAATCGGACCAAAAGGGCATAAGTTTTTCTTCTTCTCTTTTGTAATTTGATTAAGTTAGTTTTTGATTCCGCAAATTGATTGTGTTTGGTTGTAAACACTGAATTCGTTTCACCTTTCTTGATTAATACAATTGATTGCAAGTTAATTTCAATTTTTATTCCTTTTCTTTATGCAATTCCTTTAATGATAATCTAGTCTCATAAGATCTTAATTTATTAAGTTCATATTTGTGGCATTACCTAGATTGACACCTAGGAAACCATTAGTATTGACGACACTGTGGAACTTACGTGCCCTTATTTTCTGAGCTTTAGAATTAGACCGCCTCTAAACAAGGGAAACCGGCTAAGGACCTAAAAGATCTAGATACGCTAGGTTGAATTATCGGAAGAACATAATTAAGGGTTGATTGTTGAGTTCTATTGTAATTAATTGATAAAGCCATCTCCATTAGCATTCATAGGTCGGTAAACCACCAATTGATAACCCAAAATTCAAGTGCAAAGTAAGCTGGAATAGATCAACTAGGAGTAGGATAATTTAGTTGTTAATATAATCAAACCCAAAATTAGGTTCCGCCTAGGACACGCAAGGAACCCGAGTAGTTTAGTGTTTGCAGAATATTCTTTTCTCTGTGGGATCGATACCTGGACCAACCAGAATTATTACTTGTCAACGATAGGTACACTGCCTTATTTGTGCGTTTCTAGGTTTAGTTTTACTACTACCCCTAGGACCCATCACCGATCTGGGCCGATACAGAGTTTACATTACTCGAGGCGGATCTGTTGAGGAACTAAAATGCTGAAGCTGATCTGGGCCTATACCGAGTTTACATTACTCGAGGCGGATCTGCTGAGGAACTGAAACTGGAGACGATGAATTACTGCACTTAAGATAGCAAGTCTTCATTCCTTGATCGAGAGATTTTCAAACAAAAATTTTTGCCCCTTCGATCAAGAATGAAGACTAGCTGGGGATAAGTGATTGATGTATGTAATGTATGAATGCATGATGATGCATATGCATGTGTATGCATTTTCCATCATTTGATGTTTCCGCCTTCCACTAGAGAAAGATATGCCGTGCCCCTGGTTGATTTTGCTTTCTTTGGGGCTTTACTTGGTGAATTTTGAAGGAATGAGGTGACTATTAGGGATGTGTGATACTGCTGGGGAGATAATCGTAGTGCTCCTCACAGAGATTCCACTGGAGAAGAGTGTAGTAACTCGATTAGGGAAATAATTATGGTGTTTTGTATATAGATTCTGTTAGGGAATTGCGTGATGACTCTATGGGGAGTTGATGTGATGACTTCTGTGGGGAATGTTGGGGACATTCTGCTTTTCCTGCTTTGTGGGGATATTATGAGTTTGTAAGTGCTCTAATTTTTGCCTGGGTTGCCCAATACGGGGTTTTCAGCCCAGCGAGCCGCTCTAATTTTTGCCTGAGGCGCCTTTTCAGTTTTCGCCTCAACGAGCTGCTCTAATTTTTGCCTAAGGTGCCTTTTCGGTTTTCACCTCAGCGAGCTTCTTTTTTTTTCTCTTTTTTTTTTATGATGATTGAAATGTCACCATGACCATTTTATTGCTCTTTTAGGAAGATGAACTGGATCTTAGAGGTTGGCAAAAGATTTCACATTGTATGTATTCAATACATTTTCACTTGTTAAATAATGCGATGATTTCAATCAGTTGAATGTAAAGTGCTTTCTTTAAATGTATGTTTATGCAGGACAACTTTGCTTGTGCATTTGTCATAACCATACAAATATATTTAAACAAACACTTCACTTTATTGATGAAGTCAAAATGAGTACATTTGAAACAAGTTGGTTCTTAAATGATACATATTCCACACTGAGCCAGAACTCGTCATCAGTCGTCCTTTCCAGGTTTTCCGACTGATTATTTTCTCTCGTGTCTTAACTTTTGCCTAGACCACTCTTTTCGAGTTTTCAGCCTAGTAGATTTTTTTTTAACACATGATAAAGCTTTAGCCTGTCCCGGTTGATAGGATTAGTGAACTGGTTTCCGTCCATGTCCATGATGCTGACAGCACCTTTTGATAGCGCCTTCTTCACCACATAGGGCCCTTCTCAGTTGGGTCTGAACTTGCCCCTAAAATCGACATTAGAAGGCCTTAGCTGCTTTAGAACTAAGTCACCAATTTTTAACTGCCATTTGGAATACTTCACATTCCGATTATAGGCCCTAGCCATTCTGCACTGGTACATCTGAAGATGATCCAGTGCCCTTAGTCGCCTTTCATCTAGTGCTGCCAACTGTTCATATCTGGCTTGAACCCATTCAGTCTCTGGCAACTGGGAATCCAGGGCGACTCTAAGTGGCTTAAGTTCTATTTCCACTGGCAATACCACTTCCATTCCATACACCAAGGCATAAGGAGTTTCTCCTGTTGGCGTTCTGACACTGGTTCTGTAACCCCAAAGAGCGTAAGGCAGTTTATCGGCCCAATCTCTGTAAGTGGTTACCATCTTTGATAAGATCTTGTTTATTGCCTTGTTAGCTGCCTCTACTGCACCCTTAGCCTGAGGCCTGTATGGAGAAGACTTATGATGTTCAACACCATGTTCTGCAAGTAGCTCAGCTGTTGCCCCTTGAAATTGTACTCCATTGTCAGTTACTATGTGGTGAGGAATCCCGTACCGAGTGAAGATGTTCTTCTGGATGAACTTGACCATTTGCTTGGCTGTAACATTAGTGAAGGATTCTGCTTCGACCCATCTGGAGAAATAATCAACTGCTACAACTATGAATCTGTGCCCATTAGATGCAGTTGGATGAATTTCACCAATCATATCTATCCCCCATGCTGAAAATGGCCAAGGAGATGCTAGGTTCTGAAGTTCAAGCGATGGAAGATGACTGATATCTGTATATATCTTACATTCATGACATCTCTTCACTTTTCTTATACAATCTGCTTGCATCATCATCCAGAAGTACCCTTGTCTCATTATCTTCCTAGCCATGGCAAGCCTATTCATATGTGGCCCGCAAGACCCTGCATGTACTTGTTGCATCACTTCTTCTGCTTCTTGCTCTGTTAGACACCTTAGAAGGACTCCGTGTGCAGTTCTTTTGTACAGCTTATCCTCGAAGATTTTGAATTGACTAGCTAGCTTTCTTAGTGTCAACTTATCAGCAACACTGGCCTCTTCTGGTTACTTTCCCTCTTTAACATACTGGTAGATGTCAAAGAACCATGGCTTTTCTTCAGCTGATAATTCCATCACTTCGTGCACTTCGAAGCAAGGATTCTGGAAGTGGCTATGACTAGTGGTTGCACTTGAGTTTCCTCTGGATTTTCCCACATGGAGGACAAAGTCGCTAATGCATCAACCATCTTATTCTCATCCCTGGGGACATGTCTGAATGCACACTGGCCGAATAAACCTTTTCTGAACTGTAGCAGCTCCACATAAGGCCGTAAGGCTTCTTCTTTCAGCTCCCACTCGTCCTGAGCTTGCCTAATCACTAGAAGTGAATCACCGACAATTAAGACATCATTTGCCCCTAAGGTCAACAGAGCCTCCATTCCAAATAAGCATGCTTCATATTCTGCCCCATTGTTGGTTACAGGAAAGATCAGCCTCTTGGATAAAGGAATAATCTTACCATCCAGTGTTGCTACAAGTACCCCGATTCCAGCGCCTTTTCTATTCACTGCCCCATCGAAGCACATAACCCATCTTTTCACTTCCACCATGGCTAGTTGCTCATCAGGGAATTCCAGATTCTCTGTGTAATCTGATTCTAGGGGTTGATTTGCCAGAAACTCTGCCACGGCTCGCCCTTTAATGGTTTTCTTCGTGATGTATTCGATTTCGAATTCAGACAAAAGTAGCAGCCACCTGGATAGTTTCCCAATCAATACTGGTGCTTCATAGAGGTACTTCATTGGATCCACCTTAGCCACGGCGTGTATCTTGTAGGATTGGAAATAATGGCGCAGCTTCTTGGTCAACCAAATCATAGCCACACATGTCTTCTCCACCAGTGTGTACTTGGTTTCATACTCCAACAATTTCTTGCTAAGGTAGTAGATAGGATATTCCTTCTTTCCATCTTGTTCTTGTGCAAGCATTGCCCCTATAGAGGATTCTTCAACTGCCAAGTACAAAATCAGAGGCTTTCCTGGAATTGGAGGGCTCAATACTGGTGGCTTTACTAGGTAAGCCTTGATCTTCTCGAATGCCAGTTGACACCTGTCATCCCACACAATCGGCTGATCTTTCTTTAATAGCTTAAAGATTGGCTCACAAGTGGAAGTCAACCGTGTAATGAAGCGACTGACATATTGTAAGGAACCTAGGAATGATCTGACCTCCTTTTCTGTCTTTGGGGCTGGCATATCCTGGATGGCCTTGATCTTATCTGGGTCCATTTTTATCCCCCTCTAGCTGACTACATGGCCTACCAGCTTCCCTGATGTGACCCCAAATATACATTTCTTGGGGTTAAGTTACAAGTTGTACTCTCTACTGCGTGTTAGAAATCTATCCAGGATAATAGGATGTTCCTCCCGGGTTGTTGATTTAACAAGCATATCATCGACATACACTTCAACTTCTTTATGGATCATATCGTGCAGCAGAGTTGTGACAGCCCTTTGATAAGTGGCACCGGCGTTCTTTAACTAGAAAGGCATCACTCTATACCAGAAAGTACCCCACTCTGTGATGAATGATGTTTTCACCTAGTCGATCACATCCATCAGAATATGGTTGTACCCTGAAAAGCCATCCATGAAGGAGTACATTGCCGCTTTTGTTGTGCTATCAACCAGAACATCAATATGGGGCAATGGAAACTTGTCCTTTGGGCATGCTTTATTCAAGTCACTGTAGTCGACGCATACTCTGACCCTTCCATCCTTTTTAGGCACGGGGACAATGTTGGCTAGCCATTCTGTATACTCCACCACTTCGAGAAACCTGGCGTCTATCTGTTTGGCCACTTCGTCTTTCACCAACGTAGCCCATTCTGGCCTTAGTCTTCTCAACTTTTACTTTACCGATCTGAACTTAGGGTTCGTTGGGATTTTATGCACTGCTATTTCTGTGTCCACACCCGGCATGTCTTTATACGACCAGGTGAAAGCTTTAACATGTTTTTGGAGTATTTTTATTAATTCTTTCTCTTCCTCGGATTTTAGCTCGTGTGAAATGAGTACCATTTTAGGGTTTTCATCTGCACTTATATTGATTTCATGCAATTTAGTGTCATGTATGCTAAATATGCTTGATGGTGATTTAAATGCATGCACAGAATTACCAGGATAAACATCACACAAGTAAGCAAACTGGGATTTCATTGCATTGAACTTATCATAAAGTACATCGGTTGCATTGAAAATGGAAGAAATAGATACAACAATTTCATCCTCCACAGGCGGAGGGCCTTGTTCTTCATCAGCTTCCATCTTCCCTTCCAGAGCATCATCCGGGGTTGCAGCTTTCTCTGCTTCTTTTACTGTCGCTTGCATCTTAGCTTGTTGCATAATCTTGGCAATTTCAGTGACCACAGAGTCTAAGTTCACTTTGGCCATTAATTCTTCACCAAATCCCTCCTTGGATTTCCCAAAAGCTTTGCTTAATGCATTAGTCAAAGCTCCCGAAATCACTTCTGTAGCTTCAGCACATGTCTTCTTTTCATCTTCTTCCTTGGCCACCTCTATGGCTTCTGCTACCACCTCAGATGACTCTCCTTGCAAAATCTCAGATTCAGCAGTTGCTTCTTCCACCATTACAGGGGCTACTGGCTCTTCCTGGCTTTTGTCAAAATCCATGACATCAGCAAAGATCTCGAAGCCAGGATACTAAACATTTCCAACCATTACCGTTTCAACCTGACCCCTATAAAAGTCTTCTCCTGCCTTTAGAAATGGCTTCATCATAATCTTTCCATTCTTGCCCTTTTTCAGATTCTTCCGCTCAGATGCCCCTTCCATATATCCAAGGCCATACTGCTTCGACTTTCCCGAGTCAATTTTAAATTCTGGAACCCCCTGCAAATTGATTCCGAGTCCCATTCCTAGGACAAAGTTCTGCTTATATAGGTACTGGGATAGCCACTCCGGTATATAATTCTCATAAAGGACCATAGGGGCATCCGTGGTCTCTCCCCCTTTGATTACAGCGACTTGAAACCCACCAAAGGGAACCACTTCTTCATTTACTGCAGCTACCATCGACTGGGCATCCACTTCAATAGTCACAATTCTGCCGTTCATAGAGAACTTGATCTTTTGATGCAATGTGGAAGGGACACCTCCCAAAGGATGGAACCAGGGCTTTCCAAGCAATAGGGAGAATGTGACTGGGATATCAATCACTGTAAAAGCAACTGTGGACCTAACTGGCCCAACCTGTACTTCCGCCTCAAACATCCCTATCACCGTTCTTTTGGAATCATCATATGCTCGAATGACTATAGAGGATCTCTTTAACACTTCCTCATTCAGCCCCAGAAATGGCAACATCTTTAGTGGACAAATATTCAGTGCTGACCCATCATCCACCATGACGCAAGGCATTACCTTATCCATCACATAGGCCCTAACATAAAGAGCCTTATTGTGGGCCTTCCCTTCAGCAGGCAGGTCTTTCTCGGAGAAGACAATATCAAGACTCCCAACATGAGCTTTGTCTAACAAACAGCATATAGCCTCTGGTGAAGCTATAGGGGAGACTTCAATCTCTGACAATTTCTTTACCAGAGCAGCCTTATGCTCCTTGGAGGTCAGAAGCAAGTGCCACAAGCTAGCTTGGGTAGGAGTTTTCTTTAGTTGAGAAATGACTAGGTCTTCTTTCTCCACTCCTTCTAACGCCGAAGTACTGCCCGACCCATTCATCGGTGCTTTATCTTTCATCTGATCTGCCAGCTGATATACCCTTCCACTTCGGGTCACGTGCTACACTTCTTGAATCTTCATCTTTTCAACAGCTGGGAGTTTGACTGCTTCTCCTTTGTCAAATTCTTCATACTCATCTTCGGAGTCGAGATCATCCAGACTTATGGGCTTGATCTCCTTACATCCCTCCTTTTTCTCACATTCGGGTTCCAATTCAGGTTCCCCTACCACTACTGCCTGAATCGTAGGGTTTGCTTGCAAAACTTGGGCAAATATAAAGTTAGCCGGCAACCCTAACTGGACCATGTTAACCCGCTTTTCAAATACCGGTAGTGGGTTGGTTTTAGTGCTAGGTTTGGCTGGCTCTTGCAGCTTTCCCTCATCAATGAGCTTCTGGATAGCATCCCTTAGCTTATAGCAGTTGTTGGTTCGATGGCCTGTCAATACATGATAAGTGCAGAAATTATCTTTGTCAGCTTCAGATGGCTTCTCAAATGGCCTTAAAGACTATAGCAGGCCATCATTCCTACACTTGGCGAATATCTTTGCTAAAGTAAGGGTCCAAGGCGATATGCCTTATCCTCCAGGACCCCTATTCTGGTTGCCTTGCTGTTGATTCACAGTAGCCACTATAACCTGCTTCACCTCTGATGATTGCCCTGCTTGCCACTGGAACCTGAACCAGAACCACTGCCAGACCCAGCTGCTGCGGTTGATCTATACCCCGAGGTGTACCCTGTGCTTCTTCCTCCCTTGTGACCGATCGGCTTCTCCTCTTCATCCCTCTTTATCTTCATAGCCATGCTGTAAACCTCACTGAGCTCCTTAAAGGGATGGAATTTCATGTTGTTTTTGAAAATGTCTTTGCTGCCATCAATGACCTTCTGTATAAGCTCGTCTTCATCAGGGCGGTTCTTTAGGAGGATCATCTTGTTCATCCACCTCTGGTAGTATTCATCAAAGGGCTCGTTGAACTTCTGCTTCACCCTCTCCAAGTCATACAGCTTCACCTGGATTTTGGTGTTGAAGCTGTAGTATTTAATGAAGGCTACCGACAATACTTCCCAATCAGATTGCTCCTCCTCTGACAGTGAGTTATACCATCCTAAAGCACCCCCCTCCAGTGTGGTGGGAAATAAATTGATCAGCTGCTACTTTGTGGCGCCCGCTGTCAGCATAACTCGGGCATACAGATTCACATGGGCCTCCGGCGAGCCCATTCGTTTGTAAGTAGGGATCTTCGGCACTTGGAAGCCAATAGGGAACGTCTCGATGCCTTTACTGATCATGGCATCAACATTTACGCCCTTCTTCGATTTAGCACTGATACTAATCCCTTTCTTCAACTAGGCCATAACTTCATCTAGCTCAGAACACTTTGCTTTCATCCTCTGTTCCATAGCTACTTCTATTTCCCGCAGCTTCTCAAGGCTAGTCGAAGCATCACCACCATAATGGGATGACTCAGCCTCTTTCTCTTTCCCGGCTCCACTACCATCGGCCTCACCAGCTTCCCTTACAACTGCCCGCATCTCTTCTTTCAACATGTCGCTGAAGTCTTGGGATCTGAAGAAATCCTTCAAAACATCAGCCATGCTCGGTGTCTGATCTGCCATATTCACCCCTTCCCCAGGTTCAGAATCACTGTCACTCTCAACTACCCTCTTGTGAGCGGACGACGCGTTTTCGACGGGACGCGGGACTCCCTTTCAGGATGGGGCGCCACGATCTCGGGCGGGCCCCTCCCTCGCGTGGGGTTTTTATAATGGAAATCCGCGTTTTGGAAAATGAATAGAATTAACGCATAAAAGAACCGAGACCTAAGTCTCGATGGATGTTGTAGGAGTCGCCACCCGGCTCAGCTCAACCGGGAAATTCTTATGTAGCTGAACCGGACGAACGGCCGCTACACTATCCAGAGATTCGGGTCCGGACAAGTCCCCTATTTCGCGTCTAATTAAAATAAATATTGTCAATGTTCTCGAATGGTATTTCAAAATCTAAGTCCATTTTATTGAATATAAAAGGCATACAACGCGCACACAAAATATTTAATACAAACATAAAGAAAAGAAATAAATATTAATTGGCTTACAACCAAATCGAATGGAAAAATAAAAGCTCTCGCCTCACTTGTACAATCGCCTAGAATACACGAGAATCTAGAAAAATACAACCGCCTAAATACACGATTTAATCTATTAAATGACATCCAAAATAAAAATAAAAAGAAAAAGAAATTAAAACCTGCAAAACCGAGGGTTAGCACAATATATACAGCACGCCACAATTAGGACTCAAATAGACAGAACGGGAAATCGGGAATTAGGGGCATGCATTTAGGGGGTAACCGGGTTGGCTCGGCAAGCCGGCCCGATTAGACCTGGAAAACATTTTGAAACGTCCCTGTATATTTGGTTTTGTGGGAAAATCATTTTGAAAACAATTTTTCCAGTTTACATGCATTTTTACATATTTAAGTGGGTCGGTTTTCAGGAGAACTAGGTCTCCGTCGTTGAATTGTTCTAAATGCAATTTTACTAAAAATTGAATCTATGGTCGTGATGCACACAACAAAATCCATTTTGATGATTTTTGGGGTTTTCTAATTTTTTGGGATTTTTTGGGAATTTTTGGGAATTTTTTATGATTTTTATGGATTTTTTATGAAATTTTTGGGTTTTAAAGGGTAAAATTCTGATTCTGAAAACTACAGGGGTACGACTGTAAATTACAGTCGTGGAAAATCAACTACAGTCGTACGACTGTAGATGCTGAAAATTTCGGATTTTGCCAAAATCTCATTAAAAACAAGCTGGAAAGGGAATGGCCTGGAAATCAACTACAGTCGTACGACTGTAGCTACAGTCGTACGACTGTTCATCAATTCAAGAACAGTCGTACGACTGTTCTTGATTTCCAGAACAAAAACGCAGAAAAAATGGACAGAAACACAGAAAAAGCACACCAAACACCCAGAAAGCTTGTAAAAGAGAAGGGAAAAGGGGTATTTACCTCTGTGGCGTGCGTCCACCGTAGGATTGACCCCTGGCGTCGCTCCAATCCACTAAAATCTGGATTTTTCTCCTTGAGTCGGGGTTTGAGATTTGGGTCCGGAGATTTCCAAATGCTAAAGATTTTGATGAGGAGTTCCTCCTTTTTCTTTGGTTTTTTCTTCTTTCTCTCTCTTTTTTTTCTTTGTCTGCTCTCTCTCTCTGCCTGTATGTTTTTCTCTCTTTTTTCTTTTTTCCGTCCTCCTTTTTCTGCTTTTATGGGTAGATCTACAGTCGTACGACTGTAGTTAAACTACAGTCGTACGACTGTAGCAATAGTCGTACGACTATACCCCTTTTTTTTTTTTTTTTTTTGAAAGTGAAATTCCGGCGCTTACAGCTGCCCCTCGCGTGATCAAATTCACCACTTGAACTTAGTCTGGGGTAGATGATGTGAATTTGAGAAACGCGATTCAAAGCGCCGCAGACACAGGAAAGAACCCTCCGTTGAAATAAGCCGATATCAGGTCTAGGTCACCTGAGGCGATACTGGTGAGGAAATAAGCCGATATCAGGTTTGGGCTACCCGAGGCAAAGCTGATGAAGAAATAAGCCGATATCAGGTTTAGGTTACCCGAGGCAAAGCTGATGAGGAAATAAGCCGATATCAGGTTTAGGTGACCCGAGGCAAAGCTGAGGAAGGAATAAGCCGATATCAGGTTTAGGTGACCCGAGGCGATGCTGAGGAAGGAATAAGCCGATATCAGGTTTAGGTTACCCGAGGCGATGCTGATGAGGAAATAAGCCGATATCAGGTTTAGGTTACCCGAGGCAAAGCTGATGAGGAAATAAGCCGATATCAGGTCTATGTTACCCGAGGCGAAATTGATGAGGAAATAAGCCGATATCAGGTTTATATTACCCGAGGCGATGCTGTGGAAGGAATAAGCCGATATCAGGTTTAGGTTACCCGAGGCAAAGCTGATGCAGAGATTAGCCGATATCAGGTCTATGCTACCCGAGGCGAATTGATGAAGATATTGGCCGATATCAGGTCTATGTTACCCGAGGCGAGTTGATGAAGGGATTAGCCGATATCAGGTCTATGTTACCCAAGGCGAGGCTGATGAGGGAAATAAGCCGATATCAGGTCTAGGTTACCCGAGGCGAAATTGATGAAGAAATTGGCCGATATCAGGTCTATGTTACCCGAGGCAAAGGATGGTAGATTGAGGATTAGCCGATATCGGATTTATGTTACCCGAGGCAAAGGAAAGTGGGTTATGGATTGGCCGATATCGGGTTTATGTTACCCGAGGCAAAGGAAGATGGATTGTAGTTAAGCCGATATCGGGTCTATGTTACCCGAGGCAAAGGAAGATGGATTGTGGATTAGCTGATATCGGGTTTATGTTACCCGAGGCAAAGGAAGGTGGATTGTTGATTAGCCGATATCGGGTTTATGTTACCCGAGGCAAAGGGAAGTGGATTATGGATTTGCAACCATGCATGAACGTAATGAAGTTCAAGGGTTCGAAATCTTGCTTGAATGAATGGAGAGGAAATAGGTTTAGGGATGGTAATTTGGCGTTGGCTGGGGAATGAGTATTTATCTCTTGATCGATGATTTTGGAAACAAAAATATTTGCCCCTTCGATCAAGGATAAATGCGGCTTGATTACCCTGCCCCTTGGAAACTTGATTGTTCTGTCCCGATATTGTGCCATCTCTGCTTTGAGAGCTATCTTGTTTAGGGGAGACCTGGTGACGGTAGTGGATACCTGCACTTGGATGGGTTGCGATGCATATGCACATGAATTGTATGTGTTTACTTTAGATGTATGCATGTATGTACTGATCCACGTATAGTTCTAAATGTATGTATGCATGCAACATGTGGCTTATGCTTTGTTCTTGGTATCCGTGCGAGCCCGGAGATGGAATTCATGGCTTGAGACTAGCCCCGATGGTAACCCAGGTGACCTAGACTGATTGTTCCGGTGTGTCTTCTGACCAACTGAATACTACGCTGACCTAGGTATTAGGGGAGTTGGCCATCTTGAGTGACCTTCCACTTTACCCTCTGCATATTCTGAAGCGTTGTCAGTGCTGAGCAAATCAGAATAATAGGCCGTGCCGACGAACAGTCCGTTTGATTAAGCAAGAAGATGAGAGTGAGACTTTGCATTTCTGTACCGCATGACAAGAGCTTCTGGGATATTATCACGGGCTTGGATGCAATGTCCTACTGATGGATGTTTATATGCAGTGGCACAGTGCATCCAAGATGAACATCTGATCCGAAATCTAAACATGCACAATATTGCAATGGTGACATCGGAATGAGTATAACAGGGAGTATGACAGTGGCTCTGACTTTGTATATCATCCCTCTCCTGTTGCTGACACGTCCTTTCGGTTTTCCGTGTCAGCAAATTCCTTTTTTTTTTCTTTTTTTTTTTTTTTTTTTTTTTTTTTTTTTTTTATGAGAAAGATTCTGTGATAGGCATTTTGTCTGCGTTGATCCCTTTTGCGACGGTTTGCCTTAGGAAGGGAAAGATAGATCTTGATGTGTTCATTGCGACTCACAAAGATACTGCTGTCGATGATACCCAGTGGTTCGGCTTTTTACTCGCCCCTGGTATTATAGGTTTGTGTTTGGGGAGTGTTATAGGTTTGTGTTTAGGGAGTATTAAGGGTTTGTGTTTATGGAGTAAAACACTTCCACAGACAAGGTCCGCTGTGTAATGTAGCCTGTAAGTGAACATTGACATGCAACAACACAACAAATGCATATTGAACACCAAAATTGAATACAAAACATTCATGACATAATGAATGCGGATGCATTAGGAAAATTTAAAATGTGGCTCTGGTTTTAATTGATGCCCCTTCAAATTACCAATATGCCCTTTCGGTTTTACACATTGGAGAGTTTTTTTTTTTTTTTTTTCTTTTTTTTCAAGCCCGATCACCGGATAGAGTTGCTATTATGGACGGACAACCTGAGATGAATTCAAGTAACCACTGGATTGTCCTGTGGTCTGATGCTGTATTCATGTTCCCAATTCACCCCAGATTTCAGTTCAGACACGGCTCCCGAAGACCGCATGCTTGAAATGGTTGGCAAATGCAACTTTCCCTTTGAATATGAGCACAACATACTTTATAAGCTTTCCTGTTGATGGTATCGTCCCCTTCATGATTGTTGAAAGCTTTGTAAAGTCAAGTTGCCCCAACACAGTTGGTGAAGTTCACAAATGCATAACCAAAATTTCCTCCAGTCTTGAAATCCATAGGCATATAGAGGAAATCATAGGCAGGCTTCCCTTTGGACTTATTCTTGTTTTCCTCCAGACAACGCTTGCCCAGAATTTGTAGCAGGTTATGTCTTTGAAACTGATTTGGTAGATTTCTGATCATCAGGCTCGTTTTTCCACCAAGATTAGCTTCAATCTCTCTTTTATCCAGCTTTGTCTCTTCAATAGTCAATTTCTTGGGCGACCACTGTTGTTCCTTTTCACTTACAGAAACTATTTTCTTCTTACTCTGGAATCTCGGAGCTATATGTTTCATTTTCCCTCTTTTTCAGCATTGTTGAACTCATTTGAAGCAGATTCATATCCAAATCCTCTATCTATCATCAAATCAAATCCCTTCCCACTATCTGAGGGTACTAAACAATTAGTCCGGGAGTTTAGATTGAAGAGAAATGGCATGGGATAAAAAAGGTATCCCCAATTTGGTACAGGTTGATGATAAACGAAGACGGACTGAAGCGGCGCCATAACCACCTGTTTCGATGCCCTTCCGCTGATGAGATGGTGCGGAACAAAAATGATATGGAACAGCATTGGGGTTCAACTTCTTGTTATGAGCCATTGAAGGTAGGAAATATGGAATCACAGAATCGGTTCAAGTTCCAGAGAGAAGCTGAAAGATAGAAGATGAAAGTGAAGGAAAGACAATAAAGGGGAGACAAAAGTGTTGAAGGCAAATGGAGAAGACAGAGAGGAGAGTGAAAAGGGAACTGCTTTGGGTAAAGCCACTGATCTTCTCTGTCACCGCACGAAGTTAACTTTTCAGAACAGGCAACAACGTACTTATCTCCATTGTCTCAACTCATTGAACCCGGCATTTCATGCAATAGGTGGGCCGCCCCCAGATCCATCAAGCACTCAACAGAGTTTGACTCTATGATTGAAGAGAGTGCAACTTTAGACCAAGAGCAGAAATTTAACCGTAAGGGAGAGCTGAGGTCTTCCACCGGTGCTTGCTTCTTTTTCTTTTTCTTTTTTTTTTTTTTTTTTTTTTTTGAAGAAGTTAAATCCAAACCACAGCCACCTATTGATTTCCCTGCTGCATCCAGATCCATATATGTCATGCATGTTTGATATTTCCTTTTAGATGAACAATGCACTTGTGATGTCATATGCATATGAATGCCACTCAAACAAAACTATACATGCACTAAAACTAATGTCTACTTCGGAGTTTTACGGCATGGTGGATGGCGAAGGCCATTTGGATTTCTTAGGGCTTGGTGCTTTTTAATCAGTTTGGTCTTTGATGTGGGATGCTTCTTTCCAGCACGAATTAGGCTCAAAGGTTCTTTTGGGGCTCGGCTCTGAAACTTGGCAATGGTCCTTGGTTTGGAATGATTTGAGTGTATTGTGGGCTGTCCAAGTTAAAACTTTTTAGGGCAGGACCAACAGCATTTTTGGATCGTGGTTTATAGGAATCACTGATCTAGGCTGGCAATTGATTCGAAGGAAATGGTACCATTCCATTGCTTGCTTAGCAGACTTTTCTCTTTCTCTTTTTTTTTTTTTAAGAAAAGGGCTTTATCGAAGTCAGGTTCACTTGTAAATTCCCTGTAAGACTCAGATTGATGTCATGCATCTTAATATTATGCGTGATGGACATGTCGTTTCAGATGATCAAATGCATGCTTAATGCCATATACATGTAATCACCACATAAGTAAGAAAATAACAAGATGCATTGCATTCAAAATGAGTTCAATACACTTTACAACAAAATGAGTTCCCTACGAGAAGGAGCCTCTAAAGGTATTGATCTCACAGCGCCCGACTATTCCTTATCCGGTCATTGCCCCCCACTCGTCAGATCAGGCTTTGTCGCTCTTCATCATATTCCTCTCCCTGGGAGGTTTGAGGAATTTCCTTGCCAGTCTCCCTGCTTGCCCCTAGTTGCTCATTAGTAGTGGATGGCACCTTTAATCTTCCCTCATCAACTAACTTCCAGATCTCCTTCCTTAAAATATAGCAAGCATTGGTTCGGTGACCCGTCGTTACATGATAGGTACAGAAGTTGTTCTTTTGATCTGGTGTCGGCTCCACATACGGCTTGACGCTCTGCAGTAGCCCCTCTTTTCTGCACTTGGTAAATAATTGGCTCAGCGAGAAAGGCCACGGGGATATGCCCTTTCCGTCACCCTTGGAGAGTGGACACCTGGTTAGTTGCGGAACAAGGTCAGTAATGGCTTTGAGGGGGCCTTCGATTCTGCTTCACCAGTCAGCCCTTTTATTACTCCCTCAAGCTCAATCACACGTGCCTCCAATTCAGAGCACCTTGTTGTCAGCTTTTCCACCTTGTCCAGGTCACCTCCTAGCATTTCCTTCAACATTGCCGCTGCCTCTTCCCTAACCGCTTTTCGGAATCGCGATGAGGCAACATAATCATCTAGGACATCTGTTACGGTGTTGAAGTTCACTGGGCCAGCCATTCTCGAGACTCCTTCCCTTTTTCCCCTGATAAGAACATTTGTTAGCACTGGCTGGGGCATGCGCACAGAGGATACCAAGTCAAGGGATGATGCAGTTACGAATGCGAGAAGTGATGCATGCATGCATGAATGATGATGCCATGTGATGCCGTGTCATGTTATGCAATCCTATACTAGTCAAGTGCACACAAAGCCAGGAATGGAAACATGCAAAATGCAATGAATGTGGTTGATGAAGCTATATGCTGAAGTGTAGCATGGCATATAAATATACACCACATGGATAAAATGACACACAGGGTGTCCACGGATCGAAGCAAGGTGATACTTGCGAAGGATTCCCATGTAAAGTGTATCTTACGCGGGAGGAGAGTTGACATTTGAAACGGTACGTGTAGAGCGGATCTTACACGGGAAGGAGATGTAGTGATTAAAGCGGTACGTGTAGAGCGGATCTTACAGGGGAAGAGGTTTAATGATTAAAACGGTACGTGTAGAGCGGATCTTACATGGGAAGAGATTTAATGATTAAAGCGGTACGTGTAGAGCGGATCTTACACGGGAAGAGGTGTGGTGTTTAGAGCGATACGTGTAGAGTGGATCTTACACGGGAAGAGGTTTAATGATTAAAGCGGTACGTGTAGAGCGGATCTTACACGGGAAGGAAGTATGGAATTTGATACGGTACGTGCAGAGCTGGTCTTTGTTGGGAATTAATCACACAAAACAAAATGCGCAGCGGAAATAAAAGATTAATCCCCACCAAGGACCCATGTACATTGCATTGAATCGGAAGGAGGGTTAAAGAATTACCTTAATTCTTTGAAGATTGAATCAAGTAGGAACCAAAATAGCTTCCCTCTACGGTTGATCCACACGGAGCAATACGTCCACCGCGTGCTAGCGCCGGATTTGAAGAACAATTCTTCGAACGAGAGAGAGAGACCAAAATTTCGAAAACTTGGATGGTGAGAGAGGCAAAAGTCGGCTGCCTTTTGCTTAGAAGGGGCTGGCCGAAAAATTTTCTGTATTATTAGTGTAGAGAGTTTTAGGTTTAGGTTAATTGTTTCCTTAAATAATTAACCTAAATAGTTAATTATAATTATAACCTAATACACCTATTAGTTATAATTATATATTAACCCACACAATTTAATATTAATTCTCAATTAACATTAAATCAAATCAATTCTCCATAATACATATATGTATATATAATATTATAATTAATTATATCTCCATATAATTTAATTATAATATGTAGCATACTTTATGCAATATTAATCACATTAATATTTATATATACATACATAAATATATATCACTATATATATTTATTCTCTTTCTCATTCATAAATTATTATCCAATAATAATTTATACCCGATAAGATGAACTTCATTTTGCTCTTGTGTGTGACCCCATAGGATCATATTAATTGGCAATAAGGAAATTACCATAATGTCCTTATAGGTCACAAGCGGACTCTAGCAAGCCATTACGACTACCCAATTAATATGATTGGAATGATCCAATACCTATTTATAGAATGTCATATTCCCTTTTGTCTCTTTGATATCAAGATTAATTATAAGACATGGTACACTTGTCAATCTTATATAATTAATCATATGCTTTCTCGATCTCAAAATAAACTGTTCAGACAAATCAATTGATACTCTTATCAATTATTTGAGCACGGCCATGCATTTAACAGTCTTACTTATCGAGGGGCCCAGTGATATGGCTCTCTTGTTAGAGAGGGACAAAATCCCATATCTGTCACTCACATCCCTAAGCATGAGTCATATTGTACCCAACCACAGCCTTTATAACTACTCTGTTACAAGCAGCGTTTGACTGCGTCAAAGCACAACATGAATTCATCCCGGAATCCATGGTGACCTCAGGTCAAAGGAATCAGCTGATGACACTACTATAATCAAGATCAGTTGTGACACGTGACCATGAACTTGATCTCATAGTGGGTCTCCAGCAACATGTTCTCTAACACATTGCCCGTGAGTATAATCTGTATCTGTATACACTATATTCATCTTATGAATATCCATTATCACTCACACTAGTCTTAGTTTGTTATTATTCCCATAGTAACAATCGACTAGGGAAATTTAGAATTACATAATTAATTCATGGATACATTATCATAAATACTAACATGCAAATATATATGATAAAATAAGTCTTTATTAATGACTTAAGAAGATTGTTTACATAATCCAACATTGGCTTAGGGCACAATTTCTAACAATCTCCCACTTGCCCTAAGTCCAATCTTCAAATGTATCTAATACCCATGGACCTAGCATGACCATCATGTACAGCTTGTGAAAGAGCTTTTGTTAGTGGCTCGGCAACATTGTCTTCAGACGCAACTTTGCATATCTTCACATCTCCTCTTGAGATGACTTCTCTTATGTAGTGAAAACGCCGAAGTATATGTTTGGATTTCTGTGACACACTAGGTTCCTTAGCAAGTGATATTGCCCCATTGTTGTCACATAAGAGGCTCACAGGATTCACTATGCTAGGAACGACACCAAGTTCTTCAATGAACTTCTTGATCCAAACAGCCTCTTGGGCTGCATCTGATGCAGCAATATACTCGGCTTCTGTTGTAGATGCAGCTATCGTGCTTTGCTTAGAACTCTTCCAACTTATCGCACCTCCATTCAGAATGAACACATACCCAGACTGTGACTGCATCTGATCTTGATCAGTTTGGAAACTTGCATCCGTGTAACCATTTACAACAAGATCTTCGTCCGAGCCTCCATATATCAAGAATGTATCTTTAGTTCTTCTCAAGTACTTAAGAATACTCTTGACAGCAGTCCAGTGACTATCACCTGGATCAGACTGATATCTACTTGTCATGCTCAAAGCAAAAGAGACATCTGGCCGAGTACATACCATGGCATACATGATAGATCCTATAGCTGACGCATAAGGAATCTTATCCATGCGTTGACGTTCTTCAACTGTCACAGGACATTGCTTACGACTAAGCTTTATCCCTTGCCCAATAGGAACATTTCCTTTCTTTGATTGATCCATACTGAACCTTTTCAGTATTTTGTCAATGTATGTACTCTGGCTCAAACCTATCAATCTCTTAGATCTATCTCTATAGATCTTTATTCCAAGAATGTAGGCTGCCTCACCCAAGTCTTTCATAGAAAAACACTTTCCTAGCCAAGATTTTACTTCTTGCAAGGTAGGAATGTGATTTCCTATTAACAATATGTCATCGACATATAGAACTAGGAAAACTATATTACTCCCACTGAACTTCTTGTACACACAAGGCTCATCTTCGTTTTTGATGAAGCCGAACTTTTTGACTGATTCATCAAAACAATGATTCCAACTTCTTGATGCTTGCTTCAAACCATAAATGGCCTTTTGAAGCTTGCATACTTTATCAGGATTCTTTGGATCGACAAAACCTTCAGGCTGTGTCATGTACACATCCTCAACAAGGTTTCCATTTAGGAAAGCTGTTTTGACATCCATTTGCCATATTTCATAGTCATAATATGCTGCTATGGCAACAAGAATTCTGATGGACTTGATCATAGCTACTGGCGAAAAGGTTTCGTCATAGTCTATACCATGAACTTGTTGGTAACCCTTTGCCACTAACCTTGCTTTATAAGTCTGAATATTCCCATCCATGTCCGTTTTCAACTTGAAAACCCATTTGTGCCCTATTGCTTTAGCACCCTTTGGGAGATCAACCAAAGTCCATACTTTGTTGTCGTCCATGGATTGAATTTCTGACTTCATAGCATCAAGCCATTTTTCAGATTCTGAATTAGAGACAGCTTCCATGTACGTGGAAGGTTCATTCTCTTCTAACAGAATCAGATCATTTTCGTTCGTGACGAGAAATCCATATCTCTCGGGCTCATGACGAACTCTACTTGATCTACGTTGGACTTGTGTTGCTGGTTCTGACTCAACAACTTCTTGTGAATCAGGTTGTTGTTCCATTTGAAAACCATTTTCATTTTGGTTATCCAGATTTTCTTGCAGGTGTACTTTACTCCCACTGATTCCTTTGGAAATAAACTCTTTTTCCAGGAATATACCATTCCTAGCAACAAACACTTTGTTTTCACTAGGACTGTAAAAGAAATAACCTTTAGTTTCTTTTGGATAACCTACAAAGTTGCACTTCACAGATTTTGGTGCTAACTTATCTGAAATCAAGTATTTCACATAAGCTTCGCATCCCCAAATCTTGAGAAAAGACAAATTTGGTCTCTTACCAACCCATATCTCATATGGTGTCTTTTCAACTGCTTTTGATGGAACTCGGTTCAGTGTGAATGCCGCTGTTTCAAGTGCATATCCCCAAAAGGATAGAGGAAGATTTGTTTGACTCATCATCGACCGAACCATATCCAATAAAGTACGGTTCCTCCTCTCAGACACACCATTCCACTGTGGTGTACCAGGAGGAGTTAGTTGTGAGACAATCCCACACTTTCTAAGATGATCGTCAAAGTCTTGGCTCAAATATTCACCACCTCGATCAGATCTAAGTGCTTTAATTGTCTTGCCAAGTTGGTTTTGTACTTCATTTTGGAAGGCTTTGAACATTTCAAAGGATTCCGACTTATGCTTCATTAGATATAGATAACCATATCTACTGAAATCATCAGTGAACGTAATGAAGTATTGAAAACCACCTCTAGCAGTTGTGCTCATAGGCCCACATACATCTGTATGTATGAGTTCTAATAAGTCACTAGCCCTTTCACTGTGACCAGTAAAGGGACTCTTGGTCATCTTACCCATTAAACAAGACTCGCAAGTGTCATATGTTTCAAAAACATCTAGACCCAAAATTCCATCTTTATGGAGTTTTGAAATGCGTTTCTCGTTAATGTGTCCTAGACGACAGTGCCAGAGATAAGTAGGATTCACAACATTTGTTCTTATCCTTTTGGTATATACATGCTCATTATAACCTTCACTAAGGTTCAACAAATAAAGACCATCATGTAAATCCGCATTTGCATAAAACAAGTCTTTATTGAAAAGCAATAAGTGATTATTCTCAATAACACATTTAAATCCTTCCTTGTCCAAACATGAAATAGAAATGATGTTCCTAGACAAATTAGGAACAAAATAACAATTATTCAAAGAAAGAACAAGTCCACTTGGCAACTTGAGCTCGTAGCGACCGACTTCATAAGCAGCAATTCTAGCTCCATTCGCCACATGGAATTCTACCTCGCCCTTCTTGAGCTTTCTACTTCCTTTAAGCCCCTGCACATTCATACAAATGTGAGAACCACAACCGGTATCTAATACCCACGAAGTAGAAACAGAAGTAGAATGAAATATTTCAATAACATAAATACCTTGATTAGCGGTCTCACCGCCTCTCTTCTTCCTCAAGTCCTCCAAATAAAGCTTGCAATTTCTGCGCCAATGACCAGGCTGATTGCAGAAATGGCATGTGCCTTCCTTTGGAGGCTTTGCCTTGGTAACAGCTTTGGGCTTCTTTGCATCCTTCCCAAACTCTTTGGGTTTGTTTGCTTTACCCTTCTTCTTCTGGATCCTACCCTTTTGCACCATATGGATCCCTTTGGAGCTTGGCTTCTCTTTTATCGTTACTTCAGCGTTTTTCAGCATCCCATGCAGTTCGCTGACCGTTTTGTCCATATCATTCATGTGATAATTCATGACAAAATGGGAGTAACTCTCGGGAAGAGAATTAAGGATCAAATCCGTTGCCAACTCAGGTCTGAGTGGCGAACCAAGCCTCTCCAACTGATCAATGTACCCTTTCATCTTCAGAACATGGGCACTAACCGAACTCCCTTCGGTCATCTTGCACCCAACCAAAGATCTCAAGGTCTCATACCTTTCCCTTCTCGCTTGCTTTTGGAACATTTCCTTAAGCTCTTGAGACATCTCATATGCCTCAAATGTTTCCAGATCCTTCTGAAGTTCCGGAATCATTGATGCGAGCATCAGGCATTGTACATCAATCTGATCATTTTGATGCTTGTGAAAAGCATCCCTTTCAGCTCTTGAAGCTGTGGTGGGTGGAGGGTTAGCGGGCAAAGGCCCATCCAGAACATACAGCTTTCGCTCTTGCTTGAGAACAATTCTCAAGTTGCGATACCAATCTAGGTAATTGGTTCCGTTCAGTTTATCCTTCTCAAGGATAGATCGAATAGAACCGGGATTGCTTGTGTTGGCCATTTATCTACAACAGAAGATATATGCAAAGTTAATTACATAAGAGAATTAAACTCCCACTAAAATTATAAAACCCTTTAAAATATTTAAGTGGGTAAAAGACCCAAAATCCATACTTAACCATAGCACTGCTTTGGCATGTCCCTATGATTAAATATAATTTCGGTAGACATCACCATGTCAATTATATCATTATGTAACTCTTTTAATTTATGAGATGCATGATATCATATATCATATTTAATTTGCATGTTACTCATCTCATCTTTGCCTCGGGTTCAAAACACCATTTTGATTAACCCTTTGTTAAACCAATTACAACACAATGAGAATCACCATTTCTCATATTATCGCTTCGCTAAGGTCACAACATGCGTACCCACTTTGGCGTGGCTACCATGATGCGAACATAGTACTTGACTAGTGTTATACGTAATTGGGTGGCAAAAATATAAACTTCATAAGTTTATTTAGGGTTTATTAATTCCTGTGATTAAAATGTATCTCATACAATACATGGCATTAACATTAATCTTTCTAAGTTAATATTAATTCTAGCATGGCATCCAATGTCATACATTCATCTAGCATGCATATATCATACTTAGCATGGCATCACATGGCATCAAAATATAAAAACATGCAATAGACTCGAAAGACCGTGTTATGGTATGGTTTAAATCTACATTGATTTTCATAGGCCAATATGAAAATCAACAAGGTCATATCCTAGGTGGTAGCATCCATCACATGGTCATTGCACCGCCTCTTGGATCCGCCTCCACGTCTTTGCTTCTAAGCACCATCTCATGGATTTATATTTTACAAAAAATTGCAACCTATACAATTTTTCTAGTAAAATAAATTTTACATATCATAAATTGCATCCTATACAATTTATCTAGTAAAATTAAAAATTACATAAATACAAACGACTCGCAGGTCGTATTTATATAAAACCATAATAAATAAAATAAAGCATCCACGGGGTCCAAAACCATACCATAACACCATGCATAAAATTATCAACAATAATTTTATATCTAAAATATTTAGGGTTCAAAGTGGTAAAATACAATCACATTGTATTTAGAATTAATTAATTTGGAAAAATTCGTAAATATGCAGAAAACAATTTTCCACACTTAAAACGAAAAAGGGGTTAAAACTGTCGGACAGCAGGCTCGTCGGGCCGCGCACTACAGTATCCAATACTGCGCGCAGCCCATGCTGCGTAAGCAGCATGCTGCTTACGCAGCATGTGCAATTGCAAATTGCAATTGCAAACTTCAATTGCAAATTGCAATTGCAATTTGCTGGCCAAAAAGTATTCTGGGCATTATGCCCAGAATACGAACAGTAACATTTTTTTTTTTTTTAATTAAATTGAATTGAAACAATTTCAATAAAAACCCATGAATCAAATTCATGATTCCAAAACCCCTTAAACATTCCAAATCATTAACATAAAATCATTCACAATGATTAATCAATAAAATCAAATTTTATTTTGTTATTCACAATAACATAGAACCCTAAATAAAACATACAAACTCCTAACAACAATTTTGATCCAATCAAAATCATACAAACCCTAACATGCAATTTTGATCCAATCAAAACATAAATCCAATTCAATCAAAATACAAGTGGCTCTGATACCACTGTTGGGAATTAATCACACAAAACAAAATGCGCAGCGGAAATAAAAGATTAATCCCCACCAAGGACCCATGTACATTGCATTGAATCGGAAGGAGGGTTAAAGAATTACCTTAATTCTTTGAAGATTGAATCAAGTAGGAACCAAAATAGCTTCCCTCTACGGTTGATCCACACGGAGCAATACGTCCACCGCGTGCTAGCGCCGGATTTGAAGAACAATTCTTCGAACGAGAGAGAGAGACCAAAATTTCGAAAACTTGGATGGTGAGAGAGGCAAAAGTCGGCTGCCTTTTGCTTAGAAGGGGCTGGCCGAAAAATTTTCTGTATTATTAGTGTAGAGAGTTTTAGGTTTAGGTTAATTGTTTCCTTAAATAATTAACCTAAATAGTTAATTATAATTATAACCTAATACACCTATTAGTTATAATTATATATTAACCCACACAATTTAATATTAATTCTCAATTAACATTAAATCAAATCAATTCTCCATAATACATATATGTATATATAATATTATAATTAATTATATCTCCATATAATTTAATTATAATATGTAGCATACTTTATGCAATATTAATCACATTAATATTTATATATACATACATAAATATATATCACTATATATATTTATTCTCTTTCTCATTCATAAATTATTATCCAATAATAATTTATACCCGATAAGATGAACTTCATTTTGCTCTTGTGTGTGACCCCATAGGATCATATTAATTGGCAATAAGGAAATTACCATAATGTCCTTATAGGTCACAAGCGGACTCTAGCAAGCCATTACGACTACCCAATTAATATGATTGGAATGATCCAATACCTATTTATAGAATGTCATATTCCCTTTTGTCTCTTTGATATCAAGATTAATTATAAGACATGGTACACTTGTCAATCTTATATAATTAATCATATGCTTTCTCGATCTCAAAATAAACTGTTCAGACAAATCAATTGATACTCTTATCAATTATTTGAGCACGGCCATGCATTTAACAGTCTTACTTATCGAGGGGCCCAGTGATATCGCTCTCTTGTTAGAGAGGGACAAAATCCCATATCTGTCACTCACATCCCTAAGCATGAGTCATATTGTACCCAACCACAGCCTTTATAACTACTCTGTTACAAGCAGCGTTTGACTGCGTCAAAGCACAACATGAATTCATCCCGGAATCCATGGTGACCTCAGGTCAAAGGAATCAGCTGATGACACTACTATAATCAAGATCAGTTGTGACACGTGACCATGAACTTGATCTCATAGTGGGTCTCCAGCAACATGTTCTCTAACACATTGCCCGTGAGTATAATCTGTATCTGTATACACTATATTCATCTTATGAATATCCATTATCACTCACACTAGTCTTAGTTTGTTATTATTCCCATAGTAACAATCGACTAGGGAAATTTAGAATTACACAATTAATTCATGGATACATTATCATAAATACTAACATACAAATATATATGATAAAATAAGTCTTTATTAATGACTTAAGAAGATTGTTTACATTATCCAACATTGGCTTAGGGCACAATTTCTAACAGTCTTGCACGGGAAGATTTGGAGCGGTACGTGCAGAGCTGGTCTTGCACGGGAAGGATGGGTAGAGTTTGATGCGATACGTACAGAGCTGGTCTTGCACGGGGAATTTGGAGCGATACGTGCAGAGCTGGTCTTGCACGGGAAGGATGGGTAGATTTTGATGCGGTATGTGCAGAGCTGGTCTTGCACGGGGAGATTTGGAGCGATACGTGTAGAGCTTGGTCTTACACGGGGAGGAAGTGTAGAGTTTAAAGCGATACGTGCAGAGCTGGTCTTGCACGGGAAGATTTGGAGCGATACGTGCAGAGCTGGTCTTGCACGGGAAGGATGGGTAGAATTTGATGCGATACGTGCAGAGCTGGTCTTGCACGGGGAATTTGGAGCGATACGTGCAGAGCTGGTCTTGCACGGGAAATTTGGAGCGATACGTGCAGAGCTGGTCTTGCATGGGAAATTTGGAGCGATACGTGCAGAGCTGGTCTTGCACGGGAAGGATGGGTAGAATTTGATGCGATACGTGCAGAGCTGGTCTTGCACGGGGAATTTGGAACGATACGTGCAGAGCGGATCTTACACGGGAAGGATGGATAGAGTTTGATGCGGTACGTGCAGAGCTGGTCTTGCACGGGGAATTTGGAACGATACGTGCAGAGCTGGTCTTGCACGGGAAGGAAGGGTAGAGTTTGATGCGATACGTGCAGAGCTGGTCTTGCACGGGAAGATTTGGAACGATACGTGTAGAGCTTAGTCTTACACGGGGAGGAAGTGTGCAGAGCTTGTCTTGCACAGAAAGATATTTTGGAACGGTACGTGTAGAGCTTAGTCTTACACGGGGAAGAAGGATAGAGTTTGATGCGGTACGTGCAGAGCTGGTCTTGCACGGGGAGATTTGGAACGAAACGTGTAGAGCTTAGTCTTACACGGGAAGAAAATGTGCAGAGCTTCTCTTGCACAAAAAGATATAGGAAACGATACGTGTAGAGCTTAGTCTTACACGGGGAAGATATTTCGGTATTTGGGTGTGCAGGGCACAAGGACAGGGTTTCTAATGAGTATGGAGGACCTAAAGGACTTGATGGGGTTTCTAGCGTTTTTGGAACACTTAAATGATAGGAGTGTATGCTGTGAAGTCCTTGGTGCTTATGGAATGCTTGAACGTTGTGGAGTGCTTGAATGTTTGATGGATGAATGGGATGTATATCGTGAGATAATAAGGATGATCCCTTTGTGTTTATTTTTATTTTTGTTTTTATTTTTGGACATCCCAAGAACACCCAATGTTATGCAAAAATGCCACATGTGGACCACCACATGGATGAGAGTTCGGTGCTTTCAAGACACCTAATGAATTTCGTGAAATGGTCTCGTGTGTACCAACACACGGACAGAGTTTGACACTTTGTGGGTCTTTGAGATAATATGAAGTGGTCACATGGGACCTGCCCATGGACAGAGTTCTGATGCTTTTGAGCGTATGAAATGAAATGATGTTATGAGAGAGTCGCGTGTGACGGGGACACGGACAAAAGCTCGGCATTCGGAGAACACCTTTCATGATTTGGGATGTTATGAAATGCCCCTACATGCGCACTAATCCGGCACTCGGGGAGCGCCTTGAATGATATAGTAATGTCATGAAGTAACCCGGTGTGGATTACAGTGTTATATGATGTTTGTAATGAATGGATATGATGTCATGAAATGCATCATGGGGATTGTCACACGGAAATATACCTAAGACCATTGTGGTCTCTATGGGATGAAATGATTTGGTGGAATGGCCGAATGCAATCGGGTGCATTGGCGAAGCACGGGTATTTTGTGATACCCGATACATGATGGAATGATATGATCGTGATGGGCGTCCTTGGAATGTCCCTAATTTAATTTAGGTGATATGTCGTGAATGCTTATGACACACAAAATGCAAATGGCTGCACAAAAACGTGGTTAGGATGCATGACACACATAATGATGTTATGTATGCTATGTGAAAAATACTAATCACATAAATATAATGTTATGGATGAAAAAGAAATGGTTAGTATGAATGGTAAGCGAATGATTTAATGATTGCACACGAAAATAAAAATGCACATGGCTGCATAAAAATGTGGATTAGGATACATGACACACATAATGATGTTATGTATGCCATGTGAAAAATGCTAATCACACAAATATAATGTTATGGATGAAAAAGAAATGGTTAGTATGAATGGTAAACGGATGAATTAATGTTTGCACACGAAAATAAAATGCACGTGGCTGTACAAAAATGTGGGTTAGTATCACACAAAGATGTTCGTGTATGGTACGTCACATGTATGGAGAATGGTGATTATAGTATGTGATGCATGCGTAAGTAGCAATGGCGGTATGTCACGAGATGGTGAGAAACACATAGCAAGCAAAACGAATTCTTCCAACCTTATTCCTCCAACGTGGTCGGTCTCAAAAATTTCTAACCGAGTCCTAGGCGAGGTTCACTTCAATCACCAACCGGGGGTGATGAAGGCGCGATTTTATTATTATTCACACAATTATTTTGGTGTCCTAAAGGAATCCAACTAGAGCTGCCTATATGGGTTCGGTCAAAGTCGGGATAACATCAAGGCTCTCATAGCAAGATATACTCCTCACTTCTCCCCACTCAAGGGTCCTAGCGAAGGGGTTCGTACGAGGCTATGAGTGGTGTTTCGTATTCGTGCCCCTAAGACCAGGAGGAACTTAGGCGACACTTCAACAATCCACCAGGCTATAAAAGGATACCTAATCTAATGCAAAAAATGGCTAACTAAAAATGCAAATAAAATACCAAAAGAGAATCATCCACGTTATTTTAATTAGACACTTTTCAGGGCTTGTCAAAATTCTTTTAAGTTTTTTTAAGAAAACTTTTTTAAAGAATTCCCCAGCGGAGTCGCCACTGTGAGCGGACGACGCGTTTTCGACGGGACGCGGGACTCCCTTTCAGGATGGGGCGCCACGATCTCGGGCGGGCCCCTCCCTCGCGTGGGGTTTTTATAATGGAAATCCGCGTTTTGGAAAATGAATAGAATTAACGCATAAAAGAACCGAGACCTAAGTCTCGATGGATGTTGTAGGAGTCGCCACCCGGCTCAGCTCAACCGGGAAATTCTTATGTAGCTGAACCGGACGAACGGCCGCTACACTATCCAGAGATTCGGGTCCGGACAAGTCCCCTATTTCGCGTCTAATTAAAATAAATATTGTCAATGTTCTCGAATGGTATTTCAAAATCTAAGTCCATTTTATTGAATATAAAAGGCATACAACGCGCACACAAAATATTTAATACAAACATAAAGAAAAGAAATAAATATTAATTGGCTTACAACCAAATCGAATGGAAAAATAAAAGCTCTCGCCTCACTTGTACAATCGCCTAGAATACACGAGAATCTAGAAAAATACAACGGCCTAAATACACGATTTAATCTATTAAATTACATCCAAAATAAAAATAAAAAGAAAAAGAAATTAAAACCTGCAAAACCGAGGGTTAGCACAATATATACAGCACGCCACAATTAGGACTCAAATAGACAGAACGGGAAATCGGGAATTAGGGGCATGCATTTAGGGGGTAACCGGGTTGGCTCGGCAAGCCGGCCCGATTAGACCTGGAAAACATTTTGAAACGTCCCTGTATATTTGGTTTTGTGGGAAAATCATTTTGAAAACAATTTTTCCAGTTTACATGCATTTTTACATATTTAAGTGGGTCGGTTTTCAGGAGAACTGGGTCTCCGTCGTTGAATTGTTCTAAATGCAATTTTACTAAAAATTGAATCTATGGTCGTGATGCACACAACAAAATCCATTTTGATGATTTTTGGGGTTTTCTAATTTTTTGGGATTTTTTGGGAATTTTTGGGAATTTTTTATGATTTTTATGGATTTTTTATGAAATTTTTGGGTTTTAAAGGGTAAAATTCTGATTCTGAAAACTACAGGGGTACGACTGTAAATTACAGTCGTGGAAAATCAACTACAGTCGTACGACTGTAGATGCTGAAAATTTAGGATTTTGCCAAAATCTCATTAAAAACAAGCTGGAAAGGGAATGGCCTAGAAATCAACTACAGTCGTACGACTGTAGCTACAGTCGTACGACTGTTCATCAATTCAAGAACAGTCGTATGACTGTTCTTGATTTCCAGAACAAAAACGCAGAAAAAATGGACAGAAACACAGAAAAAGCACACCAAACACCCAGAAAGCTTGTAAAAGAGAAGGGAAAAGGGGTATTTACCTCTGTGGCGTGCGTCCACCGTAGGATTGACCCCTGGCGTCGCTCCAATCCACTAAAATCTGGATTTTTCTCCTTGAGTCGGGGTTTGAGATTTGGGTCCGGAGATTTCCAAATGCTGAAGATTTTGATGAGGAGTTCCTCCTTTTTCTTTGGTTTTTTCTTCTTTCTCTCTCTTTTTTTTCTTTGTCTTCTCTCTCTCTCTGCCTGTATGTTTTTCTCTCTTTTTTCTTTTTTCCGTCCTCCTTTTTCTGCTTTTATGGGTAGATCTACAGTCGTACGACTGTAGTTAAACTACAGTCGTACGACTGTAGCAATAGTCGTACAACTATACCCTTTTTTTTTTTTGAAAGTGAAATTCCGGCCCTTACACCTCTGTCTCCTAGCTAACCTTAAAGCTTGGGATCTTGTCCAAGGTCGCTCCAGTGTATTCTGCTTGGGAGTAGACAGGAGGCATTAGGGTTGTGAATGAATGACGTGATGTGGCATGAAAATTAAGGCATTGAGAATGCTTGACATGAATGGAGTGGGATTATGTATGATATGATGGTATGAATGGTTTCTTCTTTTATTATTTTTCTTCTTCTTGGGGCATTCCAAGAACATCCAATGCTTATGCAAAAATGTCACGGGTGGACCGTCACATGGACAGAGCTTCGGTGCCTTTGGAGCACCTAATGAATCCGTGAAATGGTCACGTGCATACCGGCACACGGACGTAGTTTTGACGCTTTGTAGGTCTATGAGATGATATGAAATGGTCACATGGGCCGGGCCCACAGACAAAGTTTTGATGCTTTTAGGCATATGAGATGAAATGATGTTATGAGAAAGTCACGTGTAACAGGGACACGGACAGAGATTCGGCATTCAGGGAACACCTTTTTATGATCCGGTGATGTTATGATCCTATATGTATACTAATTGGGCACTCGGGGAGTACCTTGAATGGTAAATTAATGTCATGAAGTGGTCGGATGTGGACCACGGTGTTATATGATGTTCGTGATGAATCAGTGTGATGTCATGAAATGCATCGTGTAAGTTGTTACACGAAAATGGGCCTAAGACCATTGTGGCTTTTATCGAATGAAATGATTTTGGTTAAATGGCTGAATGCAATCCGGTGCATCGGCAAAACACAGGTAATTTTGGGTACCCGATATGTTATGAAATGGAATGGGATGGTCATGATAGGCATCCTTGAAATGCCCCTTAATTTAGTTTAAGTGAAATGTGGTGAATGAACAAGTCACACAATATGCAAATGGCTGCACGAAAACATGAGTTAGGATGCATGACACACATAATAATGTTATGTATGCTATGTGAAAGAATGCTAATCACGCAAGTTTAATGCTATGCTGAAAAAGAAAGGGTTAGCATGAATGACAAACGAATGAATTAATGTTTTACACACGAAATAAAATGCAAATGGCTGCATAAAAGTGTGGGTTAGTATCACGCAAAAATGTTTTATGTATGGTATGTCACATGAATGGAAAATGGTGATTATGGTATGTTATGCACACGTAGGTAGCAATGCCGATGTGTCACGAGATGGTAAAGAGTACATAGCACGCAAAACGAATTCTTCCAACCTTATTCCTCCAACGTGGTCAGTCTCAAAAATTTCTAACCGAGTCCTAGGCGGGGTTCACTTCGATCACCAACCGGGGTTGATGAAGGTGTGATTTTATTATTATTAGCATAATTATTTTGGTGTCCTAAGGGAATCCAACTAGGGCTACCTATATGGGTTCGGTCAAAGTCGGGATAACATCAAGGCTCTCATAGCAAGATATACTCCTCACTTCCCCCCACTCAAGGGTTCTAGCGAAGGGGTTCGTACGAGACTATGAGTGGTGTTTCATATTCGTGCACCTAAGACCAAGAGGAACTTAGGCGACACTTCAACAATCCATCGAGCTATAAAAGGATACCTAAACTAATGCAACAATGGCTAACTAAAATGCAAATAAAATACCAAAAGAGAATCATCCGCCTTATTTTAATTAGACACTTTTCAGGGCTTTTCAAATTCTACGTTTTTAAGAAAACTTTTTGAAGAACATTCCCCAGCAGAGTCACGACTGTGAGTGGACGACGCATTTTCGACGGGACGTGAGACTCCCTTTCGGAATGGGCGCCACGATCTCGGGCGGGCCCTTCCCTCGCATAGGGTTTTTATAAATGGGAAATCGGTTTTGAAAAATAGATGGAGTTAATGCATAAAAGAACCGAGACCTAAGTCTCGATGAATATTGTAGAGCGCCACCCGGCTCAGCTCAACCAGGAAATTCTTAAGGTAGCTGAACCGGACAAACGGCCACTACACTATCCAAAGATTCGGGTCTGGACAAGTCCCTTATTTCGTGTCTAATTAAATTAAATATTGCCAATGTTCTCGAAATGGTATTTTTTAAATTCTAAAGTCATTCTTATTGGATATAAAAAGCATACAGCGTGCATACAAATATATAATACAAAAATGAAGAAAAGAAATAAATATTAATTGGCTTACAACCAAATCGAATAGAAAAATTAAAAACTCTCGCCTCACTTATACAATCGCCTAGAATACACGAGGATCTAAAAATAATTACAACCGCCTAAATACGCGATTAATTCTATTAAAATACAAATAAAAATAAAAATGTGTATAAATAAAAGCTGCAAGACAAAGGTTAGCACAATTTATACGGCCCGCCACAAATTGGACTCAAATAGACAGAATTGGGAAATCAAAAATTTGGGGCATGCTATAGGGGATAACCGGGTTGGCTCGGATAGCCGGCCCGGTTAGACCTGGAAAACGTTTTGAAACGTCCCTGTATTTTTGGTTTTGTGGGAAAATCATTTTGAAAACAATTTTACCGGTTTACATGCATTTTTATATTTAAAGTGGGTTGGTTTTCGGGAGAACCGGGTCTCCGTCGTTGAACTGTCCTAAATGCAATTTTACTGAAAATTGAATCTATGGTCGTGATGCACACAATAAAATTCATTTTGAAGATTTTCGGATTTTTCTAATTTTTTATGGATTTTTATAAATTTGAAGGGATAAAAGCTGAAATTCTGATTCTGTAACGAGTGTAAGTTGCAGTCGTGCGACTGTAAATGACTCAGAATCAAAAGTTCGCCAAAATTTTATTTTGAATCAAAATTGTAGAAAACAACCTAGAAATTAAAAACACTCGTACGACTGTATACCCAGTCGTACGACTGTTCATGAAATCCAAGAACAGTCGTGCGACTGTTCTTAATTTCCAAAAACAGAAGCACGAAAACACAGTAGAAAATGCACAAAAATTAACTTCAAACACCCAGAAAGCGAGAAAAAGTGAAAGGAAAAGGAGTGTCTACCTTTTTAGAAGCTAATCCAAGTCGATTTGAACCCTGGCGTCGCTCCAATCCAAACAAATTTGCACTTTTCCTTTGAAATTGTGAGAGGAAGCTTTAGTCCTAAAAATCCAAAATGTTAGGGATTCTGATGATTTAAGTCTAGTATTTTGATTTGATTGTGAAGGTAATTAATTAACCTAAGGGTTTCTACAAATTTTAGCTTTAATCCTAAAGAATTCGAAAGAAATAGAAGAGAAAAAGAGGATTCTTGAACAAACTTCCTTTCCCCTTTTTCTTGTCTCTTTCCTTCTCTTCTCTCTCTAATTTTTTACCAGAAATCAGTTGTCCTCCCTCTCCCTTCCTTTCCTTCCTTTTATCTCTGCTTTTTTCGGCTTACTTGCTGCAAGAACGGAGCAATTAATACTCCTTCCTCTCTCCTCCATTTTTCTGCTGCAGAGGTATGGGCTCCTATAATTTTTCCAACATTACAGTCGTACGACTGTAATTTTCAAATTACAGTTGCACGACTGTAAGAACAGTCGTACGACCATACTCTTTTTTTTTAAGTATAGAAAATTCCGGTGCTTACAGCTGCCCCTTGCGTGATCAAATTCGACACCTAGCTCCAGGTTTACAACACCTGAGATGATGAATTTGAGAGCGCGAATCAAAGCGCCGCGAACACTGGAATGAGCCCTCTGACGAGATAAGCCGATACCGGGTCTAGGTTACCCGAGGCGATACTAGGGCAGAAATAAGCCGATACCAGGTCTAGGTTACCCGAGGCGAAGGAGTGGATGAATTGCGGTTTAGCCGATACCGGGTCTAGGTTACCCGAGGTGAGGAAAGATGGATTGCGGATTGGCCGATACCGGGTCTAGGTTACCCGAGGTAAAGGAAAAGTGAAAGTAGCCGATACCGGGTCTATGTTACCCGAGGCGAAGTTGACGAATAAATTGGCCGATACCGGGTTTAGGTTACCCGAGGCAAGCTTTGCTGGGGAAATAAATGAAGCTGATCTGGGCCGATACCGAGTTTACATTACTCGAGGCGGATCTACTGGGGAAATGGATGATGAAGCCGATCTGGGCCGATACCGAGTTTACATTACTCTAGGCGGATCAGCTGAGGAACTGAAATGATGAAGCCAAATGTCAACTAATTAATTAACACATTCATTCCATGTACATTACATGCACAATTTCTATAAGTTTCGGCTCAGTTGATCTATGTGCATGATACTTTGGGTCTATCTTTATGTAGGCAGTAGACCCAAGGCCCACAGACTGTAAGTGGGTTCTAGTAAACCATTACAGCCCCCAATTAAGACAGTGATGCAGTAGTCTTTAGAAGACACTCACCCAATAGTAATCTCATAGTGTCCTTTGCCTAAGGATATCGATATGAATAAACAAGAGGCATGGTGTCCGTCATCCTCTTCTATTGTTTATCATATTTATTGATCTTGAGTTGACTGATTAATCAAATAAGCACCGACTTACTTGGGTATGGCATACACTTATCAATCCCACTCCTCAAGTGGCCAATGATATCATCTCGGTGTTACCCGAGTGGCAATTCCATCACTTCATCATCAATATCAACATGTTCACCAGTCCACCCAATCATACCCCTATTTAGCATCCTTTAATAGACCTGTTAGGTGTATGTCAAAGTGAACCGGGTTCCATATTGACACTATAATGAAATATGGTCTGAGGACAAAAGAGACCTACTCAAGAAAGACCTATGACGTGACAACCATGTGGCTTTCTTATGGGGATCGATCCAGTCCCATGTCAACGACATGTACCTATATTCATGACTGACTATACATGTACTATGGCTAGTTAAGAACTGCCATACAGTCATCGAATATACAAGTCTGTGGTTCTATTCGTTCCCATGATTAGAACAAACCTAGGATAGGTTTTATGATTATCAATCAATGGATACTCCACTCATGTTATAGCACAAGATATAAATGAAATAGATTAATTGCCTTTATCAATGTGACACAAATAATGTATTCATATAATGAATCTTAATGTATAATACAAAATACAAGAATTCAATGCCTTAAGAACTAGGGCACACCAACAATCTCCCACTTGCACTAGTTCCAAATAGGCATTGCCTTAATTCCTATAGATTTTGTATGACCATTATGTTGTGTCTGCGACAGTGCTTTGGTCAATGGATCAACGACAATATTATTAGTGCCAACCCTCTACAATAATATGTCACCTTTGTTCACAATCTCTCGAATGAGGTGAAACTTTCTAAGAACATGTTTGGATTTCTTGTGTGACCAAGGCTCCTTAGCTTGTGCGATGGCCCCGTTGTTGTCACAAAAAAGATCAACTGGGTCTAGGATAGTAGGTACTACTCCCAACTCAATTATGAATTTCTTGATCCAAACGGCTTCCTTTGCAACTTTGCACACAGCTATGTACTCAGCTTTCGTTGTAGAGTCAGCAATGGTGGCCTGCTTTAAGGACCTCCAACTAATGGCACTGCCATTCAGGAGAAAAACATAACCAGACTATGACTAGTTCTCATCCTCATCCGTCTCAAAGCTTGCATCAGTGTAACCTGACACTACCAGCTCATCTTGACCTCCATACACTAAGAAAGCATCCTTAGTCCGGTTAAGGTACTTCGAGATTGCCTTGACTGCCTTCCAGTGTTCCTCACCGGGGTCCGACTAGTACCGGCTAGTCATACTTAGTGCAAACGCGACATCAGGCCTTGTATATAACATGGAGTACATGATGGATCCTATAGTAGATGCATAAGGGATCTTTTCCATGCTCTCTCAGTCCTTCTTTGTTTTAGGACCATCTTTCTTACTCAGTTTAACCCATGGTGCATAGGCAAGAATCCTTTCTTTGCCTTGTCCATGCTGAATCTTTTCAGAAGCTTGTCTATGTACGTGGTCTGACTTAGGCCTAAAAGCCGATTGGATCTATCTCTGTAGTCCTGATCCCTAAGATCATCTCAGCTTCACCTAAGTCCTTCATTGCGAAGCACCTACTCAACCACTGCTTAACCCCTTGCAGTGTTGGTATGTCGCCTCTAATGATAAGGATGTCGTCGAAATACAGCACTAGGAAGGTGGAAACGCTCCCACTAACCATCTTATACACACAGGGCTCATCAGAATTTTGTGTGAAGCCATATTCCGTAATGGCCTCATTGAATCTGATTCCATGAACTCGATGCTTGCTTCAATTCATAAATGGATCTTTAAAGCTTGCATACCCAGTTTGGATACTTTGGATTAATAAAACCCTCCAGTTGTGCCATGTACACATCCTAAAGTAGCTTTCCATTAAGGAAAGCGGTCTTAACATACATCTACCATATCTCATAATCGTACCATGCAGCTATGGCTAGTAGTATCCTAATGGATTTGAGCATATCAACTGGTGAAAAGGTTTCATCATAGTCAATTCCTTGAACTTGCCTGAATCCTTTTGCCACCAATCGCCCCTTGAAGGTGTTGTCGGCCTTTAACTTGAAACACCACTTGCAACCTATCACCTTAGCACCCGGAGGTGGATCCACCAAGTTCCATACTTGGTTTTCATGCATAGATTGCATCTCAGCCTCCATGGCTTTGCACCATTGATCTGAGTGTGGGCTTTTAACAGACTCCTGATAGGTCTTGGGCTGCTCTTGGTCAATGACCATAAGGTCCCCATCATCAGTTACGAGAAAGCCATACCTCTCTGGCTGATGACGTGTCCTACCAGACCTTCTAAGGTCCTGTGCAACCGATTCTGGTTCCTTGAAAGTTCAACATTACTCCCACTGTCTCTCTTGGAAAGGAATTCCTTCTCCAATAAGACTGCATTTCTGGCTATGAAAACTTTGTTTTCTGCCGGATCATAGAAGTAATAACCCTTAGTTTCCTTAGGGTAACCCATAAACTGGCACTTGACAGATTTGGATTCGAGTTTGCCACTTGTCAATTTCTTAACATGTGCATCACAGCCCCAAATCTTCAAGAAGAAAACATTGGGCTTTCGATCCTTCCATAGTTCATACGGTGTTCCCTCAACTACCTTGCTTGGTGTATTATTAAGAATGTAAGCAGCTGTCTCTAAAGCATATCCCCAAAAGGAGACAAGGAGTGTAGCATGACTCATCATTGAGCGAACCATGTCCAACAAGGTCCTATTCCTCCTTTCTAACACTCCATTCCACTAGGGTGTTCCAGGAGGAGTGAGTTGGGATATAATCCCACACTCTCTCAAAAATGAGTCAAACTCTTGGCTCAAATATTCACCCCCTCCGTCAGACTGAAGTGCTTTTATTTTCTTGCCAAGTTGGTTTTCTACTTCATTCTTAAAATCCTTAAACCTTTGAAGATTCTTAGACTTATGCTTCATTAGATACACGTAACCATATTTGTTGAAGTCATCCGTGAAGGTGACACAGTATAGAAAACCAGATCTAGCACTAATGCTTATTGGGCAGCATACATCGGAATGTATCAGCTCCAGTAGCTCTGAGGCCCTTCCAGCAGTCTTGTCAAAAGGCACTTTTGTCATCTTGCCTTTCAAACAAGATTTGCATATGTCATAAAACTAGATATCAAATGACCCTAGCACTCCACTAGAGTGAAGCCTAGCTATGCGCTTCTCATTTATATGGCCAAGTCGACAATGCCAGATGTAAGTAGGATTAATTTTAGTTTGTTTAACCCTTTTAGTATTTATGTTATAGATTGAACTTTCACGTTTTAGATGAAGGATATATAAGCCATTTTTAAGAAATGCTGTTCCATAAATAATATTGCCACATTGCATAGAAATTCTACCATGTCCAATATTAAATACGAAACCAAAAATATCCAACGAAGAAACGGAAATAATATTCCTGCTCATCGCAGGTACTAAATAACAGTTTCTTAGTTCCAAAACAAGTCCACTAGGCATCTCCAAGAAATAATCTCCAATCTCCATGGCCTAAACCCAAGCACCATTTTTGACTCGATGATCTACTTCTCCAGATCCTAGTAATCTCTTATTTCTTAGACCCTGCACATTTGAACAAATGTGAGATCCTCATCCAGTGTCCAAGACCCAAGATGTAGAAATAGCCAGATTAATATCAATAAAATAAATACCTAAAGCAGCAGTTTTGTCCTTTAGTTGCTCCCTTAGCTTTGGACATGAGTCTTCCAGTGCCCCTTCTCATGACACTCATGGTAGACATTGTCAGGAGAAGCAACCCTTGCTTTAGGTTGGGCCACCACCTTTTTGCCCTTAGCCTTGGCCTTTTAGGCCTTAGCCTTGGCTTTAGATCTGGCCTTTCCCTTAGCAATAGGCGTATTGCCCTTGTTCACCAATAAAGATTTAGGAGTCTTCTTAAGAGACTGCTCAGCAAGCTTGAGCATGCCATTCAGCTCAACAACCGATTTATCCAACCCTTGCATATGGTAGGTCATGATAAACTGGTTGTAAGACTTAGGAAGTGACCAGAGAATAATGTCTGCTGCTAAGTCCTGCAGAACTGGTGAGCCGAGGTGGGCAAGTGTATCAATATACCCCTTCATCTCTAGCACATGAGTGCTAACAGAAGTCCCGGCTGCCATTGTAGTCGTGCAAAGTGCCTTAGTCGTCAGGTAACGTTCCTGATGAGCCTGATCTTGGAACATCTTTTTAAGTTGATCCATCATCTCATAAGCATGCTCGTCCATGAATTGCTTTTGAAGATCAGAAGCCATGGCACCCAGCATGAGGCACGAGATATCTTGGTCATCCCTCATGTGCCGATCGTACTGCTCCACCATCGCCGTGGTGACGCCTCGACCTACGGGAGGGCCAGCTGGTAAAGGAGCATTCAGTATGTACTCCTTGGACTCTTGTCTAAGAACTATTTGTAAGTTCCTAGCCTAGTCCAGGAAGTTAGTCCCTGAAAGCTTCTCCTTCTCCAAGAGTGACCTAAGTGAGAGTGAGTTGTTGTTTGTTACGGCCATTTAAATTGTTTAAGTGAAATGGGATTATCTACATGGAAGAAATCATTGCTTAAGTTAGAAATAAAGGACTTTTAAGCCAACTGAAATTAATAATCCGATTTTAATTTGTTTCTTGGTGATGTTAATTGGCTGACTTGACCAAGATCCACAACTCATCAATGACTGGCCGAACTAGGGCTCGCTAACCAACCATTGATTCGTTTGGTAGGACAACCTATCTAATCCTTCCATGAAGGACTCTTGGCTTGATGGGCTTATTGACACTTTACCCATCTATGCTTAGGGCCCGCTTTGAGCTAATGCTACCCATTTTAAGTCAAACCACCATTCACATGTTAACCATACCAAGTATCCTAACGCTCGACGGCCCACCGAATACTACAATGTACCCAGCTAGGGCATGGCGCACATTGCAGCATCAATGGAAGGAAGAGGTGTGAATGTGGGAAGCATTTTTAAAAACACTTAATAGTTTAATTTTCGGATTATAATTAAGTGATACGGCTTAGCATGCATAATCGCGGGAAATAATTTGGTGATCCATACATCCATATTATATGACAAATGCAATAGCATACTTAATTTAAAATATATGAGATCCTATGGGCCTTTAATAACAACCTAATGAAAAACTAGATATCATATCTAATTCTTCATGGGCCGGACTATAATCCTTCTTGGGCTCCCACCATGGGCTTGCTCCATCTGGGCCTTCCTCCATACTTGATGTAATTACAACAATTTTATATTACATCAAAATAAAAGAAATGGCACGCAGCCATATTTCCCAAAATCAAATTACAACCGATAATAATTTAGGGCCCATAGAACTCAACATCAAATTTCAAATAAAGTACCTGTCGTGCACATACATACCAATATGATGCATGATCATGGCATTCCAAATTATAAATGTAAATGTTAAGCCGAGTTACTTAGGGTGAAATCACCAATTTTAACAACTGTGACTAAGGCCCATAAAGGCCCAATGGATAACATCCATAAATGCAAAATTAACAATTTTGCTCCTACTTGAATTTTGGTTGTCACAAATTTAAAATTTAGCCCTCTCAATTTTAACCGGTGTCATAGTTTATTGGGCCAATTTCATAAAGTCCATATTCAATTTAATATCCAAACAATTAAATTAAATATGCATGCCAACAAAATAAACAATTTAAATACAAATTAATTTAAAAAAAAAATTAATTTAATTTGCATTAGGGCCCGAGATAAAAAAAAAAATCCGTAAGATCCAAAACCGGACCCAAAACCCATGCGCGGTTGCCTGCAGCGGTAGCACTACAGCAGCAACCAGGTGCTGCATGGCATGCTGCCCAGCAGCATGCCACACAGCACCAGCTGCTGCGGCCAGCAGGCTGCTGCACTAAGGGAGGGAATCACAATTTGCGATTCTTTTTCCTAAACCTATTATTTTTTATATTAAATCATAAAAAAAAATTTCCAACCATAAAAAAAATAAATAATCAATAAAACAACAATTTTAGATGGAAACCAATTGGGGAAAAATAATCAAAAACCCCAATCCAAAAATTCTAGGGTTTATCCAAAACAAAACCAATTGAATACAAACCCTAAAATCGCAAACTTGAAACCCATTCTTTCTTCAAGAATGATTTCAAGAACCAATTCTAATCAATTTAATAGACAAAACCTAGGCTCTGATACCACTGTAGGGATTCGTCATTGGAAAAATAAAGTGGCACAGCAAAAAATACACCGTTTAAAATTTCCTAGAATCCTCCTAATATGTCCAATTACCATTGATTAGAATAAAAATAATTTGAATCAAGAGAGATTAACTCACCGGATTTGTCTCCTCTGGAGACTGCTGCAGAATCGATTCTTGAAACTGTGATCTCCAAAGTCCGGTACACGACCAACTATTGAGCGGGAACCGGTGCTAGTCGAAGATGCGAAGGAATGGATGATTAATGCTGGGATTTTCGGCTGTTTTGGGCTGCTCTTGGTGGCTGAAATTTCCAGCAATTAATTAGGGTTGAATTAGGGTTTTCTTCCTTAAGTGTGCCCTTATATAGACACCTTGTCTAATTGGATTTTAATTACGTTAATTAAACTCAAGCCCACTAGAATTATAATTACATAAATAAACTTTAATTAAAAAGTATATACTATGTAATTTAATTCCATTTGGTTGAATTTAATTACCCCTAAATAAAATTAAATCACACTTAAGTAAATACAATACATGTATTTAATTTTCCTACTTCGGAAAATTATTTAATTAATTATTTACTTTATGTAATTCAATTAATTGATAAATTAACTAATTACATTATGTAAACTTATTAATTAAATTAAATCAACTCAATGTTAATTAATTACCTTGACACCGAATGTCAACTAATTAATTAACGCATTCCTTCCAATATACATTACATGCACAATTTCTATAAGTTCCGGCTCAGTTGATTTATGTGCATTATCCTTTGGGTCTGTCTTTATGTTAGCAGTAGGCCTAAGGCCCACAGACTGTAAGTGGGTTCTAGCAAACCATTATAGCCCCCAATTAAGATAGAGATGCAACAGTCTTTACAAGACACTCACCCGGTAGTAATCTCATAGTGTCCTTTGCCTAACGATATCGATATGAGTAAACAAGAGGTATGGTGTTCGTCATCCTCTTCTGTTGTTTATTATATTTCTTGATCTTAAGTTGACTGATTAATCAAATAAGCACCGACTTACTTACTTGGGTATGGCCATACACTTATCAGTCCCACTCATCAAGTGGGCAATGATATCATCTTGGTGTTACCCCAGTGGCAATTCCATCACCTCATCATCAATATCAACATGTTCACCGGTCCACCCAATCATACCCGTATTTAGCATTCTTTTACAGACCTATTAGGCGTATGTCAAAGTGAACCGGGTTCCATATTGATACTATAATGAAATCTGGTCTGAGGACAAAAGAGACCTAATCAAGAAAGGCCTATGACACGACAACCATATGGCTTTCTTGTGCGGATCGATCCAGTCCCATGTCAACAGCATGTACCTATGTTCATGACTGACTATACAAGTACTATGGCTAGTTAAGAACTCCATACAGTCATCGAATAAACAAGTCTGTGGTTCTATTCATTCCCATGATTAGAACAGACCTGGGATAGGTTTTATGATTATCAATCAATGGATACTCTACTCATATTATAGCACAAAATATAAATGAAATAGATTAATTGCCTTTATCAACGTGAGACAAATAATGTATTCATACAATGAGTCTTAATGTATAATACAAAATACAAGAATTCAATGCCTAAAGAACTAGGGCACACCAACACAACTGAGCCGGAACTTATAGAAATTGTACATGTAATGTACATTGGAAGGAATGCATTGATTAATTAGTTGACATTCGGTGTCAAGGTAATTAATTAACATTTTGTTGATTTAATTTAATTAATAAGTTTACATGATGTAATTAATTATTTGAATTACATAAAGTAAACAATTAATTAAATAATTTTCCTAAGTAGGGAATTAAATACATGTATTATATTTACTTAAGTGTGATTTAATTTTATTTAGGGGTAATTAAATTTAGCCAAATGGAATTAAATTACATAGTATATACTTTTTAATTAAAGTTTATTTATGTAATTATAATTCTAGTGGGCTTAGGTTTAATTAACCTAATTAAAACCTAATTAGACAAGGTGCCTATATAAGGGCACATTTAAGGAAGAATACCTAGCCCTAGCCATATTTTACTTGCTACAAATTTCAGCCCCAAAACAGCCACAATTTACAACAATTAATTCTCCATTCCTTCTGCTTCTTCGGCTAGCACCGGTTCCTGCTCGATAGTTGGTTATGCACCGGACTTTGGAGATCGCAGTTTCAAGATTCGATTCTGCAGCAGTCTCTTGGTGAGTAAATCTTTCTTGATTCAAATTGGTTTTATTCCAATTAATGGTAATCGGACACATTTGGCGGATTCTAGGAAAATTTTAATGGTGTAATTTCTACTGTGCCATGTTATTTTTCCAATGACAAATCCCTACAAAATCGACTCAGAAATGTATGAATATCACCCGAATCAGGATCAGGAATAGCTAACCAGACTCCTCGAGGGCAAGGAATGCAGAGGATGGCGCTAAACTCCTACACTAAGGGGCACAACTCCTGGTTAGTGAAGCAAAAGACGTGATCCATTGAATCCCAGAAACTAGTAGCAGCATCCAAAAAGACCCCATTCGGAGTCAAAGAAGTGTAGAATCTGTGATACTATAAGCCAAAGGGTGCTAGCAAAGCCCAATTGGAAGAGCGGGTCATACCCCAATAGTCCCGGAGTCATCCTCGGAGTTGATCCATGCCAAAAGAGGAGTGAAAGAAAGAGAAGAGAAGCTAAAATTTGGTGTGGGGCGACTCTAAGGTGTCTAGTGGTTGTAATGCCCTAAAGAGGCGCGGCTGTAATGTGCCAGGCAACTATAATGTTATAGTGGAGCAGCTGTAGTGCAAACATCACTTTTTTTATATCTTTATATGATTTCTAATGATCATAGATACGTGGTTATAAGTTCCAGTGGCTATTTTTCAAGGAAAATGAAGTCAAAAGGCATCAAAACACGTCCCGGACCCGATCAGATTGAACCGAAGGGCAATAAAAGCATGAAAAGGCAGAAAATATACACTCAAAGGCTCAAATTAAATGAATAGAAGATGTAAATGTTCCATGTGCAAATCATTCAAACCATCAAGTACATCACAAAGCAAGACCCATGCAAGAGCCAGAATGTGCAAGAGTGAAAGAAAGTAACCCACAAACGGGTCAATACATCACAAGCAGAAAGATGGAGAAATAGGCCTCAGGAGTTGCAAAGCCGGCATCATCTTCATCATCTCCGTCATCTCCTGGCTCCTCGGTCGGGTTCTCACTCACATGCTCGCCCGGAATCCCCATATAGGCCTCCAAATCGTCCACCTGATCTCTGAAGGTCTGATTCATGATCTTTAGCTCGGTGACCCGTCGACGTAACAGGCCAACCTCCGCCCTTAAGCGAGTGAACTCTAGGTGCTCAATCCAAATCATCGTCTGCACCAAGCAAAGCATAAAAAAACATCATAATCACATGCATATACATCCAAAACATACATACATGCATACATTCATACACAAGCATAAAGCTAAATGCAGGTACTTATCGTCAACGTAGAGTTATCTCGAATGGTGAGTGCCCTTAATGTGGAAATGGCCTGGCCCATACACATACCCTGCATCACTAGAATTTGCTGAGATCATATTCAAGGGGATCATTCTATGATAGATAATTAGTAAAAGGGTCAGAAACAGAGAAAAGCATACATACTCGCATGTGTGGTGCCATCGGGAATGGCTGGAGGAAAAGAATGGTCATGGAGATGGAGGTTAGCTTGGTAAGACTATCAAGACTCAAAGAACAGCTGCATGGAGCTCTCGATTGCGAACTCGAGCAGACCATGCAAATAATCAGCAACAGGGGCCTGAGGAGCCTGAGGAGGTGGAGGAGGAACAGGAGCATCCTTCACTCTAGCAGCGAAACTTGCTCCAGCGGTCTAACCGGAGCTAATACCAGACCTCCTACCTGCTCCTCTAACAGATGATGATGGGCATGCTGGCCCACCCCTCAAAGATGGCTGAAGTCAGTTGAGAAAGGAATGTCGGTGAATAATGACTTCAAGTAAGTACAGATAGAAAAAACAGAAAGAGAAAGGTTTGGAAAGTACCCTAGCACCAGCGGTCAGAGGAAGAAGATGAGTGGTAATGAACTGGTGGTAGTAACCATCCACACTACCAGCATCCTAACCAACTCTGTATAGATCAGGATGCAGCTGGGAAGATAGGAGGTGAGGCCAGAATAACCCCACTGGTAAGGCGGCTGGAATCCTACTTCTCTCGGGGCCAGAGTACCAATCATGAACTCTCTCACAGAGATACCACTTTTGCCCGAAGGGCCACTCCATCACAAAGCACCTATTAGACAATGCTTGTGCATCCCGAAGTAGCTAGGGCAAATCATCTCCCTCTCGTCTCCAAGGGGTCTTGGTAAGCTAGAATCAGAAAATCAGGAAGTTCAAAGTTAGAGAAAGTAGTTATTGGGTAATGAGTTTAGGAATTCAGAAAAGGTTAAGAAGCATACCTCAGCAAAGGTCATCCCTCTCAGGAACTGACGGCACTCATCCTTATCCTTATCAACATCACTCCAAATAAACCCTAATCACCGTCTCAGATGGGGAAATGCGGCAAGCTCATGATTATCAAGAATATGCACCACCAAGGTAGGAGCAAAACAGTGCTCATAGGCCCAAATCTATAAAAGAAGCATGAGAACAAAATCAATAACAATTTAGGAAATGCATAGAGGAAAGTAGAAATCATAAGGTAAAGGGTTTAAGAAGCTCACATGTAGCACAATCCAAGGGCCCTTTAGCTCTTTTTGAGAGCCTTGAGCACAAAGGTCAAAGGCATAATAATGCTGAGCCAAAGTGACTCGACCCTAGCTGAGAGCCCTCACTAACTCTAGCTCAATCAAAGATGGTAGCAAGGCTAAATTCAAGCTGCTCCGACCCGTGGGGGAGAGGAGAGTGGAAAGGGCATGGAGAAGAAAGGCCTTCACATATCGTCTCTCATCAGTAGCCTCAAAAGCAGTCCCCTCTGGAAGCTTGGCCTGCCGCTCCAACCAATAGTTCTTGATGCTCCTACATTGAATCCTCTTATCTGGGGACTCAATCTCGATGAGCATGGCTACTTGCTCTGGACGGTAACTGCTTTGTGCCAAAGCCTAGTTGAATCGAATCACTTGCTCAGAGAAAGAAAGCCCAGTGATAGCAACAAGGTCCTCGGGTGTCACCGTGCACTCTCCCAGACGGAAATGGAATGAATGAGTAATATCCATCCATCTCTCCATGAGAGTAGCCATGAGTCCTCGGCTCAAGCGAGGAGTGGTGATAGTGATGCTCTAAACTAATCGATGTAAGCCCGTGGAGTTCACAAGCACTTTCACTCCATCGGTAAGCCACTTATACCATTTAAGAGACTTCGAAATGGATCCGCTCCCACAATGGCCGGATCTCACCTATAAAATCAATGATAAGGGCGTTTATGAGCTTTTTAGAATGCACATGCATCATAGAAGTTAAGGAAATACCCTTAGAATTACAAAAGAAAGGGCTACCCTAAATCTTTCAGCTACAGCCGCCCAACTGTAGGGGCTTACAGCCGAGCGGTTGTAGTCCTCAGGACTACAATGGCGCTGCTATAAGCAACCCATGGGGCAGCTATAGCTGCACTTTTTCGACCCAAACCTTAATTTTGTCTAATTCCTCTAATTTTGCAGAAATTAAAAAACTTGAAAAAAGAGGGAAATCCAAGAAAACTAACCGGATTCAAGAAAGCATGGCTCGAAAGTTTAAGCCGGATGGGTACTTGAGCATCAATCTTTATTCCATAATATTCTTCATCCTCTCTTAACCCGTAAACGCTTTCTATGGATTCGTGAGCCAAGAAGAAATCCCCTTCCAGAATGGAAAACCTTGTTTAAGGAGTGGGTTGAGTGGGAGGAGTAGGTCTAAGGACTTTCTGTAGCTTTTGTCTCATGGTTTTTGCAATATTTGTGAAGATTTGGAGCAGAAATCACCCAAAAGGGGTAAGAGTTTCGGCCTTGAAGAGAGAAAGGGGATATGGTTAGTGCATAAGGTTTTAATGGCTATTAAAAGCCATCCCTTACCCACCACTATAGCCAAGCGGCTGTAGTTTAAATGCACAACAGCTGCGCAGCTGTAGCACTACAATGGCGCCACTGTAGTTTGTTGTTTTGCAAAGTCTTCGTTCTTTCATTTTTCAAAGCTTATTTTATGCCAATTTCATCCTGAGAAAGGTAGTTTTCATGCCTTGCAGGTATCAAGGGGCAACATATTTGGTCCGTATTCATTCTTAATTAAAGGGGCAGAAATTTTTGTTTCCAAAATTATCAATCAAGGAATGAATACGTACCCGAAACAACTTCAAAACATCAAAAGAGATAATCAAACTTCTCAAATCACCAAAGCATCTTTTCCCCAGCAACACAAGCTTCACGGGAAACACTATTATCCTTTCCTTCAGTGACACAGGCCCCACTAAAAGTGAAATGACCAAAATGCCCTTTTGTTAGTAACCAAACTACCAAATGGCCAAAACACCTTTACTTTGGTGACACAAGCTTCACGGGAAACCAAATCATCGAAATATTTCTTCCTCTAGTGACAAGGGCTCCATTAGAGGTGAAATGCCAAAATGCCCTTTGGTTAGCCGCTAAGCTACCAAATGACCAAAATACCCTTTTCCTCACCAAAGGGGATACCAAATCACTAAAACTCATTTCTTTTCGTGACATAGGCCCCACGAGAATTGAAATGACCAAAGTACTCTTCCTCCAAAGGACACCAACTTTCCAAGCTAAAAAATTACCAAAATACCCTTCCCTTTCATGAACATCAATTCACAAAGAGAATTCAATCCGAGCAAAGTCCTTTGCTTTGCAACGGAGTCGAAGCACATCCTTGGGGCACCAATCTGATCTAGGCAAAGTCCTCTGCTTCATAATGGAGTCGAAGCACATCCCTGGAGCACTAATCCGATTCAGGCAAAGTCCTCTACTTCGCAATAGAGTTAAAGCACATCCCTAGAGAACCAATCCAATCTGGGCAAAGTCCTCTGCTTCGCAATGGATTCGAAGTACGTCCCTAGAACATTAAATCAATTTAAGCATAGTCCTATGCTTTGCAATGGAGTCGAAGTAAGTCCCTAAAAAATAAAGTCAACTTAGGCAAAACCGTTGTTTCGCGAATCAACGGAGACAAGTCCCTATGAACATCATAGTAGGTCACCACGAGGAAAACCCTCAGGCATGTCCTTTTTTCCTTCTCACCCTGCTCCCTATCATGAGACCAAAATTGAATCAGGCACAAGCACATGTCTAAGTTGACTTTGGTCACGTGAGGGGCAGCTTGTGAGCACGGGTTTTTTCCCGACCTCAATGATGAAAGCCTTTATTACCTTTTTCACGGATAAGTATGAGACGGATTTGGAATGACTAGAATGACATCGGAGATGTCACAAGTGTAACAAATCTTGGTGCGAAACCCCGAAGAAGGTTGATTGAGCACTTAAGAGGATCAGAGAGAAAAGTGAGAAAAGGTGAGAAATGCAAAACTGACTACTATAGCCGCCCAACTATTAGCCACTACGGCCGCTCGGCTGTAGTTGCTAGGTGTGATTTTCTCTTAAATAGGTTTTTCTTATCTCCATAATTCGTGATTTTTAACCCTGATCTCACCATATAAAAGCAAAAACTTGAAATTAGGAGGGTTAACAACATTTTTGTAGCCACCATCAGTGATAAAAAGCTAGGGTTCTGAAAGTTTGAGAGTTAAAGAGAGAAAGAGGATTTTTCAACCAAAAACTCATCTTTTCAATCCAATCTTCAATCGAATCTTCAAAAAAATGGGTTAGAATCCTTAGATTTCATCTGGGTTTAGGGTTTTCATCCGAAAACTTAGGGAGATTACGATCAGAAAAGGTATGATTTGAGTATTAGAGAGAGAAAACTAGGTTTTAATGGGAGAAACCCTAAAATCCTTTCAAAAACCATCCAAATCTGAATCAAATCATTAGAAACCATTAGGATCCTTTAAGGAATCATCTTTTAGGGAGATTCTCATTGATTTGGCATTTGTTTGGGTCAATTTGGGGTTCTGTTCAAGTTTTGGAGGCTCGTAGATGATTGCAGATTGTTCATGATTCCGAGGAGTGTTCTGGCTTCCGATCCGATTTCTGATGATCCTAAACACTGGAAAACAAATAAGGTAGGCTCTGAGAGGCCCTAAAAACCCTTCTAATTTGGATTTGGGTGCTTTTGTATATGTTTTATGGTTTTTCAAAAGGCTGGAAGTGAAAACCCAGCTATAGCCGCCCCATCTGTTGCTTTCAGCCACTCGGTTGTAGTCTAATGACTACAGTGGTGTGGCTATAACCTATAGTGGCATGGCTATAGTTGTCTAATTACAGCCGCTCGGCTGTAATCTCAAGGGTAGAAGCTCTAAATGCCCTAAATCGACCGATGACGCTTCCTTTTTTCAAATCAAATGTGTTTTTCATGAATATTATCGGTCGGATCACATCCATACAAGATTGGTTCACAGTTTTTGGATTTATAGATGATGGATATAAGGTTTAGTTTTGTTGATTTTGGGTTTTAGGGTTTTTTAAATTCATTTGATCCGATTCGGATCTATTTCGTGGATTTTGTAAGTTTCCAGAAACCTTAGATCATTCGAAACCATCAAAGAATCAAAATGATTTTCAAACCGAGAAAGAAAACCAGATTAGTGCTTCTGGAGCACTACATCTGCCCAGCGATAGACGTTACATCTGCCCTAGCCACCACAGTGGCGTAGCTGTAGCATACTACAGTGGCTCAACTGTAGTTGATGAAACAGAAGTACAAGCTTTGCCTTTTTAGCCTCTAACTTGTAATTTTGTTTCTCCTTTCAACTCAAAAAAGGATTTTTGGTGTGTTTATGTTTCCAAACCCTAGATGGATATTCAAATTAGGTCCACTCACGAATGGAACCCCCAGGTTTCGGGATATTCGGCCCACAAAAAGATGGAAAATGCATGTAAACCGAGCCAAACCGTTTTCAAAATTGTTTTCATTCACAAAATCTACAGGGCATTTTTATAAAATGTTTCCCAGGTATAATCCCTTTGTGCATGATCCCGTTTCCCAAAATACCCCTATTCTGTCTTATGTGAGTCCTTGGTGTGTTTTGTATACTTGCGCTAACCATATTTGGATGCAGCCTTTTATTTTTCCATTTTGATGTATTTAATAGATTATTTCGTGTGTCTAGGCAATTGTACCATTTTTTTTATTATCGTGTATTATAGGTGGTTGTAAATGGTGAGGATGAGAGTTTTTTTCTTTGTTTTTTTTTTCATTCGTGTATAATTTGTCCTTTCCTTTACTTTTCCCGCACTTTTATTTTTCCGCACTTTATTTATGCTTTATATTTATGTCATTTGCATGATCACTAACTAAAATTAAAAGAGGATAAAATGGGTAGAATTAAGTGAATGTTATATTGTACTATGAAATAATAATTGTAAACAAGATGAGGATTACTAGATATGTTACCCGAACCCTGAATCTCTGGATCAAGTACTGCATCTACACTTGGTAGGGAGCTATATCAGAATTTCCCGAATGAATTGATCCGGGTGGCGACTCTATATCTGATCACGAAATGTAGGTTTTGAGATCTTTAAGCTTAAATTGGGATTTTTCTAAAAATCTGTTTTCCAAAATTCACACTTAAAATTAAGTTTTCTACAAAATGAGTTTTCCTAATAAAATGAGTGGTTTTCTTAAGAAAGATTAAAACCCGTTTTCAAAACCACACACTCTCTCAAAAAGAAAATCCCCGGTTCCCGCTTCACCGCGCTTTCCAAAAAATGTCATCCGCTCACAGCCGGTTATATCCTTGTGTAACTAATATGGCTTTATTTCTGACAACATTGCCAAATTCATCAAGTTTGTTCCTTAAAACCCATTTGGTTCCAATCAATGATTGATTATTAGGTTTTGGAACAAGCTTCTAGACATTGTTTCTTTTGAATTGATCCAATTCTTCTTGCATAGCCATCATCTAGCTTTCTTCAGTTTCGGCTTCTTGAAGTTCTTTGGTTCAATTTTAGACATAAATGCCACATTAACAAAGTATTCTTTAAGTTGGCTCCTTGTTATCACTTTCTGTGAAGGATTATAGAGAATGTCATCCTTGGGATGATATCGATGATATCTGAACTCTTTTGGTAGATCATTATTTTGATTTTCTTACACTTGCAGTTCTTACACAGTATGTTCATCTTGATCACCATCGCTGTCTTCTTTTTGCAGGCCATTTTCATCATTTTCTGTGTTTTCAACCTTGTGATCTTTGTCACAGAGTTGACTTACACTAAGAAGATTGTATTTCAATCCATCTACTAAGGATAGTTCATCAATGCATCAATTATTTCCAATCTTTCCCTTTCCAATGATTCTTCCTTCTAGATTATCTCCAAATTTCACAAATCCTCCTTTCACTTGTGTGAGCGGATGACCTTTTTACCCTCTCTCGGAAGGGAGCCTCGATATCGGGCAACCCTCCCTCGCGGGGGTTTTTATGATGGAAATTCAGTTTTGGAAAACTAAATTATTTCATAAAAGAATCAAGACCTAAGTCTCAATAGAGAGTGTGAGGTCGCTACCCGGCTCAGCTCAATCGGGAAATTGTATTGTAGCTGAACCGGACAAAGGCTGCTACACTTTCCAGAGATCTAAGTCTGGACAAGTCCCTTATTGCATGTCTAATCAAAATAAACTCGACCAATGTTCATTGATTATATTTTGAATTTCTAAGATGGATTTTTATTGACATAAACATGCAGCGTACACACGAATAAAAATAAAGCAGTGAATAAATAAGTTATTAATCGAATAAAAAATAAAAACTTTCGTCCTCACATTACAAGCGCCTAAGATACACGATGATCTAGAAAATTACAATCGCCTAAAATACATGAATCAAACTATTAATTACATTAAAAATGAAAATAAAAAGAAACTAAAAGCTGCAAAACAGATGGTTAGCACAAATTTATAGCACACCACAAATAGGACTCAAGCATGACAGAATTGGAAAATTAGTGATTGGGAACATGCACTTGGGGGATAATCAGGTGAACTCGGCTAGTTCACCCGACTAGACGTGGAAGACAGTTTTGAAACATCCTTGTATTTGTTTTATGAGGAAATACATTTTGAAAATATTTTCTTTTTCAGGTTTACTTTAATTTAGCATGTGAGGTGGGTCGTTTTCAGGAGATTTAGAATCTCCATCGTTGCATTGTTCTAAATGCGATACTTTTAAAAATTAAATCTAAGGTCGTGAATGCACACAACAAAATTCATTTTTTAATGATTTTCTAATTTTTCTAAATTTTTGTTTTCTTTTTGGAATTAATCTGAATTTTCTGCTATTGGACGAAAATTACAGTCGCCCAGCTGTTATTACAGCCGTGCGACTGTAATTATAGTCGTACGACTGTAACTATAATCATGCGACAATAACTCTCCCGATTGCAAAAAATGCCAAAATTTGTTCACTGAAAGATAATAGAAAGGGAATATTAAGAACAGTAGTACGACTGTAGCTGTGGTCGCATGACTGTAATTACAGTCGTGCAATCGTTCATAGCTACAGGAATAGTCGTACGAATGTTCTTATTTTCCATAAATAACAGCCTAAAAATGTGGATTTTTATGCACGAAACTGAACTAAAACACTCAGAAAGCAAAGAAAAATGAAGGTTTTAAGTGTAGTTACCCTTGTAGCGCTGATCCACCATCTATTTGACAGCTGGAAACACCTCAATCGGCTCCCGATTGCCCTTTTCCTTTGTCTGTCAAGGTTTCAAAGCAAGTCCACAAATCTCCAAAAAAGTCATAGATTTCAGTGAGTCAAGGGTCTATGATTGATTAAATTTGGAGTGCCAAGTTATTAACCTATGATTTCTATCAAGTTTTAACTTTATGACACTAGAATTAAAAGAAAAAGAGGAAAAAAAGATGGTGTTTTTTTTGTTGGTTGAGTTTTTTTTTCTCTCCTTTTTCCTTCTCTTTTCTTTCAATTTCCAAAATCCGTCGAATCTCCCCCTTCTCTCTCTTTTTTTCTTTCTTTTTTTTTTCCTTTGTTTGCCTTTCTTGCTGCTGAAAAATAGGCCTTAATTGCCCCTTCAAATCACCCATTTTTTTATTCTTAAGGTATGGGCTTCTGCTACCTACTATGATTTTACAGTTGTACGACTGTAATTTTTTTATTACAGTCGTACGACTATAAAAATAGCCATACGAATGTAATTACAGTAGTGTGACACAAATTTTTTTTAAGACTAGAAAATTCTGGTGCATACAGCTGCCCCTCGCGTGATCAAATTTGACACTCGACTCTAGGTCTAAAATACCTGAGGTGATGAATTTGAGAGCGCGGATTGAAGCGCCATAGACGCAAGAAAGAGAACACGCAGCTGACTTATGGAGGTACCTAGACAACCATTCAGGCATATAGTTCTCGTAGATGACCATCGGGGCCTCCATGGTTTCCTCCTCACTAACCATGGCAACTTGAAATCCGCCAAATGGAATGGTTTCTTCATTAACTATAGCAATCATAGATTGAGAGTCTGCCTCAACTGTCACAACTTCACCGCCTATCAAGATTTTTATCTTAAGATGTAGAGTTGAAGGGACACCCCCCAATGGGTGAAACCATGGTCTTCCCAAAAGCAAGGAGCAGGTAACTGGAATGTTAATCACAGTAAAGGTGACCATCGACCTGACCGATCTTACCTCTACCTCAGCTTCAAAAGTCCTTGTCATGGTCCTTTTTGAATCATCATAAGCCCTGATCACGGTGGAGGACTTTTTCAAACTATCTTCACTCAGGCCTAGGAATGGTAACATCTTCGAACGACATATATTCAAGGCAGATCCATCATCTACCATCACACATGGCATAATCCGGTCCATGATGTTGACCTTAATGTAAAGTGCCTTATTGTAAGCCCTCTCCCCGTGTGGTAGATCTTTTTCAGAAAATACAATGTCAGGGGACCCAACATGAATCTTGTCCAATAAGCAGAACATAGCCTCCGGGGAAGCAATTGGAGACACTTCAATTTCAGAGAGCTTTTTAACCAATGCCGCTCTTTGCTCCTCGGAAGTCAACAACAGATGCGACAAACTGGCTTGGTAGGGGTTTTCTTTAACTGAGAAATAACCAGGTCTTCCTTCTCAACTCCTTCCTGTGTTGATATGCTACCCAACCCAGTCATCGGTGACTTGTCTTTCAATTAGGCCGCTGGTTGATAAACCCTGCCGCTTCAGGTCACATTATGAACCTCTTGAATTTTTAGCTTTTCGACGACTGGCGGCTTAATTGTCTCATCCCCACCAAACTCCTCGTATTCGTCTTTGGAGTCAAGGTCATTCAAGCTCACCGGCTTGATTTCTTTCTGTTCTGTCTGCCCCTCACATCCTGACTCTGCCTCAGCTTCACCGATTGCTATGGACTGTATAGCAGGATTTGCCTGTAGGACTTAAGCAAAAATGAAATTGGCTGGCAATCCTAAGTGTACCATGTTAACCCGCTTCTCGAATGCCGGCAACAGGTTAGTCTTTGTGCTGGGTTTAGGAGGTTCTTGAAATTTTCCCTCATCAATCAATTTTTGGATGGCGTCCCTCAATTTGTAGCAATTATTGGTTCTATGGCCCGTCACAACATGGTACATGCAGAAATTATCTTTATCCGCATCAGCAGGTTTTACAAATGGTTTCGGGGACTGCAACAAGCCGCTATTTCTGCATTTTGCAAAAATTTTAACCAGGGAAGATTCCAAGGGGATATGCCCTGTCCTCCTGGGCTTCTGCTTTGATTGCTTTGCTGCTGGGTAACTGCGGCAACCTCAACCTGCTTTATCTCTGAAGATTGCCCCCTTTTACCTCCAGAACCTGAGCCAGAGCTGCTACCAGACCCGGTCGTAGCTGTTGACCTGTACCCAGAGCTGTATCCCAAACTTCTGCCACCTCTGTGGCTTGTCACTTTTTCCTCCTCATCTCGCTCAATTTTCATGGCCAACCCGTAGACTTCACTCAACTCGTTAAAAGAATGGAACTTCATATTGTTCCTATAGATGTCTTTACTGCAGTCAATCAACTTCTGGATCAATTCATCTTCATCAGGATGATTCTTTAGCAAAATCATCTTATTCATACACCTTAATAATATTCATCAAAGGACTCATTGGGCTTTTGTTTGACCCGTTCCAAGTCATGCAGTTTAACCTGGATCTTAGTGTTGAAGCCATAGTATTTAATGAAAGTTGTGGATAGGGCCTCCCAATATGATTGCACCTCCTCTGATAATGAATTGTACCAGGACAAGGCTCCTCCCTCGAGTGTAGTAGGAAGAAGTTGATTAACTACTGCTTGGTAGCACCTGCTGTCAACATTATTCGAGCATACAGATTCACATGGGCCTCTGGCGACCCAATCACCTTGTAGGACAGGATCTTTGGCACTTGAAACCTAATAGGGAAGGTTTCAATACCCTTGCTGATCATAGCATCTACATTTTACTCCCCTCTTGGAGTCTACACTGATACTGACCCCCTTCTTCAGTTGGGCCACAACTTCATCCAACTCAAAATACATTGCCTTTATTTTCCTTTCCATAGGTGCCTCAATTTCTTGCAGCTTCTCCAAGCTAGTTGAGGCATCAGCTCCATGTTAAGATGATTCAGCCTCTTTTTCTTTCCCAGCCCCGCTAGCACCAGTTTCACCAACGACATTAGGTGTCGGATTAGCCATCTCAAATTCTTCGGCAGATTTTGATTCTTCACTTACCACAACTGTCTTCCTCTTCTTACGCTCTCTTGCAGTCTGTGACCTTGCTCGAGGTTGCTCCAGCTTACTTTGCTTGCCATCATATGGGAAATATTAGGGACAATGAGTGAATGACATGGTGACATAAAGAGTGAGACATTAAGGATGATTTATGATGAATGGGTGAAATGACGTGATGAGAGAAATGATGATGAAGATGATCTTTATGTGTTAATTTCCTTTGTTTTGGACATCCCAAGTGTGCCCAATGCTATGCAAAAATAATGCAAAAAGATCATGTGTGGATTTTATGAAATGGTGATGCGCAAAATTTCAACGCTTTGTAGGTCTACAAGATGAAGTGAAATGGTCACGTGGGGACCAGAACACGGACAGAGTTTTGACACTTTTAGGAGCATCTAACATGACTTGATGTTGCAAATAAGTCGTGTGTACCTTGTGACACAGACAGAGGTTTGACGTTCATGGAACACCTTGCATGATTTAGTAATGTTATGAAATGCACTTATCTATGTTGTAATCCAGTACTCATGGAGTACCTCAAATGATGCAATAATATCATGCAACAACCCGAAGTAGATCATGACATACCAATTGAACTTCGATACCACCGTGATACCAATGATAAATGATGTGATGTCATGTAATGATATCGTGTGACCTGCCACACGAAAATAGACCTAAGACCAGTGTGGTCCCTATTAAATGAGATGGTTTGGTGAAAGGGCTGAGTGCAATCCAGTGCACTAGCAAAACACAAGCATTTTTGGGACTCCCGATATGTTATGAAATGAAATGAACATGATAGGCATCCTTGGAACGTCCTTAATTTAAATGAGATGAGATGACATGAATGCTTATGTCACACAAAATGCAAATGGCTGCACAAAAAACGTGGTTAGGATGCATGACATACGTGATGATGTCGTGTATGCTTCGTGGAAATGTTAACACATAAATATAATGTTATGGCTGTACAAAGAAACAGTTAGTATGGATGTCACATGGATGATTTAATGTCTTCACACATGAAAAAAAAGGTAAGTGGCTGCACAAAAGACTTAAGTTAGTATCGCACAAATGTTTTGCATGTAGCATGCCATGTTTGTGGAAAATGTCGATGATGGTATGTCATGGGAGAACGAGAAACAAGTAACACATAGCATGCAAAGTGTATTCCTCCAACCTTATTCCTCCAATCATGGTCAATTTTGAGAAAATTCTAACCGAGTCCTAGGAGGGGTTCACTTCGATCATCAACCAGGGATAATGAAGGTGCAATTTATAACATTCATGTAATTTATTTTGGTATCCTAAGGGAATCCAACTAAGTTTGCCTACATGAGTTTGGTCCAAGTCGGGTTAAAATCAAGGCTCCCATAGCAAAATATACTCCTCACTTCTCCCCACTCAAGGGTTCGAACGAAGGGGTTCGTACGAGGCTATGGGTGGTGTTTCATATCCGTGCCCCTAAGACCACGAGGAACATAGGTGACACTTCAACAATTCACCGGGCTGAAAATTGGATACTTAACCTAATGCAAAAATGTCTAGCTAAAAATGCAAAATAAAATACCATACAAGAATCATCCACCTTATTTTGATTAGACATTATTCAGGGCTTGTCAAATTCTTTTAAGTTTTTAAGAAAAATTTTGTAAGAACTCCCCAGCGGAGAAGCCACTACGAGTGGATGATGTTTTTACCCTCTTTCGGAAGGGAGCATCGATATCGGGCAACCCTCCCTCGCGGGGGTTTTTATGATGGAAATTCGGTTTTGGAAAACTAAATTATTCCATAAAAAAATCAAGACCTAAGTCTCGATAGAGAGTGTAAGAGTCGCCACCCGGCTCAACTCAACCGGAAATTGTAGTGTAGCTAAACCGGATGAAAGCCGTTACACTTTCCATAGATTCAAGTCCAGACAAGTTCCTTATTTCATGTCTAATCAAAATAAACTCGGCCAATGTTCATTGATGATTATTTGAATTTCTAAGATGGATTTTTATTGACATAAACATGCAGTGTACACACGAATAAAAATAAAGCAGTGAATAAATAAGTTATTACAACCCAATCGAATAAAAATAAAAACTCTCGTTCTCACATTACAAGCGCCTAAGATACACGATGATCTAGAAAATCACAATCGCCTAAAATACACGAATCAAACTATTAATTACATTAAAAATGAAAATAAAAAGAACCTAAAAGCTGCAAAATAGACGGTTAGCACAAATTTATAGTACACCACAAATAGGACTCAAGCAGGATAGAATTGGGAAATTAGTGATTGGGAACATGCACTTGGGGGATAATCGGGTGAACTCGGCTAGTTCGCCCGACTAGACCTAGAAGACAGCTTTGAAACGTCCCTGTATTTATTTTATGAGGAAATGCATTTTGAAAACATTTTCTTTTTCCAGTTTACTTTAATTTAGCATGTGAGGTGGGTCGGTTTTCAGGAGATTTAGAATCTCCATCGTTGCATTGTTCTAAATGCGATACTTTCAAAAATTAAATCTAAGGTCGTGAATGCACACAACAAAATTCATCTTTTAATGATTTTCTAATTTTTCTAAATTTTTGTGATTTTTTTATTTTTTTTATTAATCTGAATTTTCTGCTATTGGACGAAAATTACAGTCGTACGATTGTAACTCTCCCAATTCTAGAAAATTGCCAAAATTTGTTCACTGAAAGATCGTAGAAGGGGAAATTTAAAAACAGTAGTATGACTATAGCTGTGGTCGCACGACTGTAATTACAGCCGTGCTACCGTTCATAGCTACAACTATTCTTGTTTTCCAGAAACAGCAGTCCAAAAATGTGGATTTTTATGCACGAAGATGAAGGTTTTAAGTGTAGTTACCCTTGTAGCGCTGATCAACCGTTGATTTGACTGCTGGAAACACCTCAGTCGGCTCCAGATTGCTCCTTTTCCTTTGCGTGTCAAGGTTTCAAAGCAAGTCCACAAATCTCCAAAAAAGTCACGGATTTCGGTGACTCAAGGATCTATGATTGATTAGATTTGGAGTGTCAAGTTATTAGCCTATGATTTCTATCAAGTTTTAACTTTATGACACTAGAATTAAAAGAAAACGAGGAGAAAATTTTGGTTTTTTTTTTGTTTGTTGAGTTTTCTTTTTCTCTCCCTCTTCCTTCTCTTCTCTTTCAATTTCCAAAATCCGTCTAATCTCCCCCTTCTCTCTCTTTTTTTCTTTCTTTTTTTTTCCTTTGTCTGCCTTTCTTGCTGCTGAAAAACGGGCTTTAATTGCCCCTTTAAATAACCCTTTTTTTATTCTTAAGGTATGGGCTTTTTGTACCTGCTACGATTTTACAGTCGAACAACTGTAATTTTTTATTAAAGTCGTACGGTTGTTAAAACAGCCGCATGACTGTAATTACAGTCATATGACACAAAAAAAAAATTTTTTAAGACTAGAAAATTCTGGCGCTTACAACTTGCTTTATGGAAGTGAAGTATCTTCCATCTCTAACCATATGTCTAGAACAACCACTGTCAATGTACCACTTTGAATTTATGAGGATGTTCTTTAGATATACCTGTAAAATAAATCAAGTAGACGTAGGTACCCAAACAGTATTGGGCCCTTTGGGGTTAGAGTCAACATTTTTCTTTTTGGGAATCCATATAATTTTCCCTTTGTAATATCCTTTTTGAAACTTGCACCCACCAATTACATATCCTATATGATTACAATAATAACATGTAACATTTCTCCTTTTCTTGTATTGATGTGGCTGATAAAGTTTTGAGGTGGGTTGTTGGTGATAGGAACATAGTTAATTTCATGTAAGTGTTTGGGCTTATAACCATGCCTTTGCTTTGACCTATAAGAATAAGGCTTTTGAAAGTGTATAGGACTAAAAGTGTTTTTGTGGACAATCTTCTATTGAGAATAAGAATTTTGGTTTGATTTAGAATATTGTACACTTCTTAATTTGGAAGGATAAATCTTCTTGAGAAGGTATCTCTTTAATATTAGCATAACCAATTCCTGTTCCATCGTTTGTATTTCTTTGGGAGTCTAAAAGCATATTCAGCATATTCTCCCTATTTGTGAATTTGATAATAGTAGAATCTAGCTTTTCGCACTTCGTTTCAAGATGTGATACTTGTTAATTAATTCTAGATTACTATTCTATAGAAAACTCACTTTGCTTTGTAGTTCAAGCTTTCTTGCACTCTTTTTCGAAAGCTTGTTTTCATACTCATTGCTTTGTAGTTCAAGCTTTTCTAACTCTTTTGGTTTGATTTAGAAGATTGTAAATTTCGTAATTTGGAAGGATATATCTTCTTTTGGCTTTTGGGTCAGTAGACTGAACATGAATGGTTTTCTATTTGGATTTTGGTTCAGTGAATTATTTCTGACTTTCACTATGCTTTTGACATGTAAGTTCGGAGGATGAGGTTTGCATAGTAGAAGTGGAGGAAGAACAGAATATAATTGGCTTTGGGGGAATTTGAGAAGGTATCTCTTCAATATTAGCAAAACCAACTCTTGTTCTATCATTTGGATTTCTTTGGGAGTCCAAAAGCATATTCAGCATATTCTCCCCATTTATGAATTTACGAATAGTAGAATCTAGCTTTTCGCACTTTTTTTTCAAGATGTGATACTTTGCTAATTAATTCTATATTACAATTCTCTAGAAAACTCACTTTGCTTTGTAGTTCAACCTTTTCTGACTCTTTTTCTAAAGGCTTGTTTTCATACTCCTTGCACTTAGCAATCATATCTAGCTTAGTATCATGCATCTTAAAAAAATTCATGAATAAGATCATTATGAGATAAAGTTTAAACAATTACCTCATTGTGAGCGGACGACGCGTTTTCGACGGGACGCGGGACTCCCTTTCGGAATGGGGCGCCACGATCTCGGGCGGGCCCCTCCCTCGCATGGGGTTTTTATAATGGAAATTTGCGCTTTGGAAAATAAATGGAATTAGTGCATAAAAGAACCGAGACCTAAGTCTTGATGAATATTGTAGAGTCGCCACCCGGCTCAGCTCAACCGGGAAATTCTTATGTAGCTGAACCGGACGAACGACCGCTACACTATCCAGAGATTCGGGTCCGGACAAGTCCCTTATTTCGTGTCTAATTAAAATAAATATTGCCAATGTTCTCAAATGGTATTTCAAAATCTAAAGTCCATTTTATTGAGTATAAAAAGCATACAGCGCGCACACAAAATATTTAATACAAGAATAAGGAAAAGAAATAAATATTAATTGGCTTACAACCAAATCGAATGGAAAAATGAAAACTCTCGCCTCACTTATACAATCACCTATATACACGAGAATCTAGAAAAATACAACCGCCTAAATACACGATTTAATCTATTAAAATACATTAAAAATAAAAATAAAAGAAAATTAAAACCTGCAAAACAGAGGGTTAGCACAATATATACAGCACGCCACAATTAGGACTCAAACAGACAGAATTGGGAAATCAAGCATCGGGGGCATGCATTTAGGGGGTAACCGGGTCGGCTCGGCTAGCCGGCCCGATTAGACCTGGAAAACATTTTGAAACGTCCCTGTATTTTTAGTTTTGTGGGAAAATCATTTTGAAAACAATTTTTTCAGTTTACATGCATTTTTCATATGTCAAATGGGCCGGTTTTCAGGAGAACTGGGTCTCCGTCGTTGAATTGTTCTAAATGCGAATTTACCAGAAAATTGAATCTATGGTCGTGATGCACACAACAAAATTCATTTTGATGATTTTTGGGATTTTCTTTTTTTTTTTTTGGGATTTTTTGGGGATGACCAGGGATTACAGTCGTACGACTGTAGTTTACAGTCGTGCGACTGTAATCAGTCTAGGATCAGAATTTCGCCAAAAATAATTTTTAACCAAAAACTTGAGAAAAATTAACTGGAAATTAAGAACAATCGTACGACTGTATATACAGTCGTACGACTGTTCATGAAAACCAAGAACAGTCGCACGACTGTTCTTAATTTCCAGGAACAGAAATACGAAAATGCAGCAAAAATCGCACAAACTCACTTCAAACACCCAGAAAGCGAGGAAAAGTGAAAGGAAAAGAAGTGACTACCTTTTTAGAAGCTATTCCAAGTTGTTTTGACCCCTGGCGTCGCTCCGATCCCAACAAATTCGCACTTTCCCCTTTGGAATGGAGGTTGAGAGCTTTTTGTCCAAAATCCAAATTGTAAGGGTTTCTGATGGTTTTAGTTCGAGTTCTTGATTTTGTTATGTAGTTAATTGATTAACCTAGGCATTTCTAACAAATTTTAAGCTTGATTTCGAGAGATTAAAGAAAATCAAAGGGGAAGAAAATGAGTTTTCTTTTTGTGGTTTTTCTTTCTTTTCTCTTTCTCTCTCTAGATTTCTTTTCACCAGAAATCCCTCCTTCTCCTTCTTTTTCTCTTTTTATCTCTCCCCCTCCCCTTGCTTGCTGCAACAAGGGAGCAATTAATGATACCGGGTCTAGGTTACCCGAGGCGAGCTTGATGAAGAGATTAGCCGATACCGGGGCTAGGCTACCCGAGGCAATGCTGGAGATGAGATTAGCCGATACCGGGTCTTTGTTACCCGAGGCGAAATTGATGAAGAAATTGGCCGATACCGGGTCTAGGTCACCCGAGACGAACTTTACGGGGGAAATAGATGAATCTGATCTGGGCTGATACCGAGTTTACATTACTCGAGGCGGATCTGCTGGGGAACTTGGATGATGGAGCGGATCTGGTCCGATGTCGAGCCTACATTACTCGAGGCGGACTCGCTGGAGAAAGTTGAGATAATGGAGAGGATCTGGGCCAATAGCGAGTTTACATTACTCGAGGCGGATCTGCCGACTTGCTGAGGATATTAAGCTGGGGAAGAATTCCTGCACTTAAAATGGCAAGTCTTCATTCCTTGATCGAGAGATTTTTAAACAAAAATTTTTGCCCCTTCGATCAAGAATGAAGACTAGCCGGGGATAAGTAATTGATATATGCAATGTATGGATGCATGATGATGTGTATGTATATGTATGTATTTTCTGTTATTGGACGTTTCTGTCTTCCGCTGGGGAGATATGTTGTGCCCCTGGTTGATTTTGCTTTTCTTGGGGCATTGTTTGGTGATTATCGATGGAGTGAGGTGATTGCTGGGGAAATGATCGTAGTATTCCTTGTAGAGATTCCGCTGGGGAAGAGTGTGACAGCTTGACTGGGGAAACAATTGTGATGTTCTTTGTGTAGACTACACTGAGGAGTAACATGGCAACTTTGCGAGGAAATAATTGATGGTGTTCTTTATGTAGGCTCCGCTGGGGAATAGTATGGGAAACTCTGCTGGGGAGTGATGTGACGAATTCTGTGGGGAATACTGAGGATGTTCTGTTTTTCCTGCTTCGTGGGAAATTATGAGTTTTTTTTTTTTAAGTGCTCTAATTTTTGCCTGGGTAGCCCAAATCAGGTTTTTAGCCCAGCGAGCCGCTCTAACTTTTGCCTAAGGCGCCTTTTCGGTTTTCACCTTAGCGAGCTTTTCATATGCCCTAACTTTTGCCTAAACTGCCCGATATGGGTTTTCAGCTTAGCGGGCCGCTCTAATTTTTGCCTGAGGTGCCTTTTCTGTTTTCGCCTTAGCGAGCTTTTCATATGCCCTAACTTTTGTCTAAACTGCCCGATATGGGTTTTCAGCTTAGCGGGCCGCCCTAATTTTTGCCTGAGGTGCCTTTTCGGTTTTCACCTCAGCGAGCTTCTTCTTTTTTTTTTTTTTCAGATTTGACTAAAATGGTGTTGTTTGCTTGTTTGGGAAGATGAACTGGACTTTAGAGGACGATAAAAGATTTTGAATTGCACGTATTTAATGCATTTTCATTTGCCTAATAATGTGGTGATATTGATCAGTTGAATGCAAAGCGCTTTCTTTGAATGTGTGTTTATGCAAGACAACTTTGTTTGTGCATTTGTCATAACCATGCAAATATATTTAAACAAACACTTCACTTTATTGATGAAGTCAAAATGAGTACATTTGAAACAAGTTGGTTCCTAAATGGTACAGATTTCACATTGTGCCAGAATCTGTCACCAGTCGTCCTTTTCAGGTTTTCCGGCTGATTATTTTCTCTCGTGTCTTAACTTTTGCTTAGACCGCTCTTTTCGAGTTTTCAGCCTAGCAGACCTCTCTTTTTTTTTATACATGATAAAGCTTTAGCCTGTCTTGGTTGATCGGGTTGGTGAACTCGTTTCCATCCATGTCCATGATGCTGATAGTGCCTTTTGATAACACCTTCTTCACCACATAGGGTCCTTCCTAGTTAGGTCTGAACTTGCCCCTAGCATCAACATTTGAAGGCCTTAGTTGTTTTAGAACCAAATCTCCTGCTTTCAATTTCCACTTGGAGCATTTCACATTTCGATTATAGGCTCTAGCCATTCTGTGCTGATACATCTGCAGGTGATCCAGTGCCTTTAGTCGCCTTTCATCTAGTGCAGCCAGCTGCTCATATCTAGCTTGAACCCATTCAGTCTCTGGCAATTGAGCTTCCAGGGCAACTCTGAGTGACTTGAGTTCTATCTCTACTGGCAACACTGCTTCCATTCCATATACCAAGGCATAAGGAGTTTCTCCTATCGGCGTTCTGACACTGGTTCTGTAACCCCAAAGAGCATAAGGCAGTTTATCAGCCCAATCCCTGTAAGTGGTTACCATCTTTGATAAGATCTTCTTTATTGCCTTATTAGCTGCTTCTACTGCACCATTAGCCTGAGGCCTGTGTGGGGAAGACTTATGATGTTCAATGCCATGTTCTGCAAATAGCTCAACCGTTGCCCCTTGAAACTGTACTCCATTGTCTGTTACTATGTGATGAGGAATCCCATACCGAGTGAAGATATTTTTCTAGATGAACTTGACCATGTGCTTGGCTGTAACATTAGTGAAGGATTCCGCTTCGACCCATTTGGAGAAATAATCAACTGCCACAACTACGAATCCATGCCCATTAGATGCAGCTGGATGAATTTCACCAATCATGTCTATCCCCCATGCTGAAAACGGCCAAGGAGATGCTAGATTCTTCAAGTGGAGGAAGATGACTAATGTCTGCATAGATTTGACACTCATGACATCTCTTCATCTTTCTTATGCAGTCTGCTTGCATTGTCATCCAGAAGTACCCTTGTCTCATAATCTTCCTGGCCATGGCAAGCCCGTTCATATGTGGCCCACAGGATCCTGCATGTACCTGCTACATCACATCTTCTGCTTCTTGTTCTGTTAGACACCTTAAAAGAACTCCATGTGCCGTTCTCTTATACAACTTGTCCTCGAAGATTCTGAATTGACTAGCCAGTTTTCTCAGTGTCAACTTATCAGCAGCACTGGCCTCTTCAGGGTACCTTCCCTCCTTAACATACCGGTAAATGTCAAAGAACCATGGCTTTTCTTCGGCTGATAATTCCATTACTTCATGCACTTCGAAGCAAGGATGCCTGGAAGTGGCTATGACCAGTGGTTGAGCTTGTGTCTCTTCTGGATTTTCCCACATAGAGGACAAAGTAGCTAATGCATCAGCCATCTTATTCTCATCCCTGGGGACATGTCTGAATTCACACTGGCCGAATAAACCCTTTCTGAACTGCAGCAGCTCCAAATAAGGCCGTAAGGCTTCTTCTTTTAGTTCCCACTATCCCTGAGCTTGCCTAACCACTAGAAGTGAGTCTCCAACAATCAGGACGTCATTTGCCCCTAGTGTTAGCAAAGCTTCCATCCCAAATAGGCATGCTTCATACTCTGCCCCGTTATTGGTTATGGGAAAATTCAACCTCTTGGATAAGGGAATGACTTCACCATCTGGCGTTGCTATAAGTACTCCGATCCCAGCGCCTTTTCTATTCACTGCCCCATCGAAACACATGACCCACCTTTTCACTTCCACCATGGCTAACTGCTCATCAGGGAATTCCAGGTTCTCTGTGTAATCTGATTCTAGGGGCTGGTTTGCCAGAAACTCTGCCACGGCTCGCCCTTTAATGGTTTTCTTCGTAACGTACTCGATGTCGAATTCAGACAAAAGTAACAACCACCTGGACAACTTCCCAACCAATGCTGGTGCTTCATAGAGGTACTTCATTGGATCCACCTTAGCCACGGCTTGTATCTTGTAGGATTGGAAATAGTGGCGCAGCTTCTTGGTTAACCAAATCATCGCCACACATGTCTTTTCCACCAGTGTGTACTTGGTTTCATACTCCAACAGCTTTTTGCTGAGATAGTAGATGGGATACTCCTTCTTGCCATCTTGTTCTTGTGCAAGCATTGCCCCTATAGAGGATTCTTCAACTGCCAAATATAAAATCAGGGGCTTCCCTGGAATTGGAGGACTCAACACTGGTGGCTTTACCAAGTAGGCCTTGATCTTCTCGAAGGCCAGCTGACACTTGTCATCCCACACAATCGGCTGATCTTTCTTTAATAGCTTGAAGATTGGCTCACAAGTGGAAGTTAACTTGGCTATGAAGCGGCTGACATACTGCAAGGAACCCAGGAATGATCTGACCTCCTTTTCAGTCTTTGGAGCTGGCATATCTTGGATGGCTTTGATTTTATCTGGGTCCATTTCTATCCCCCTCTGGCTAACTACATGGCCTAACAACTTCCCTGATGTGACCCCGAATATACACTTCTTGGGATTAAGTCGCAAGTTGTACTCTCCAATGCGTGTTAGAAATCTATCCAGGATAACAGGGTGTTCCTCCCGGGTGGTTGATTTAACAAGCATATCATCGACATACACTTCGACTTCTTTATGGATCATATCATGCGACAGAGTTGTGACAACCCTCTGATAAGTGGCACCGGCGTTCTTTAATCCAAAAGGAATCACTCTATAGCAGAAAGTACCCCATTCGGTGATGAATGACGTTTTCACCTTGTCAATTACATCCATCAGGATCTGGTTGTACCCTGAAAAGCCATCCATGAAGGAGTACATTGCCGCTTTTACTGCGCTATCAACTAGGACGTCAATATGTGGCAGTGGAAAGTTATCTTTTGGGCATGCTTTATTCAAGTCCCTGTAGTCAACGCATACTCTGACCCTTCCATCCTTTTTAGGCATGGGGACAATGTTGGCTAGCCATTCCGTATACTCCACCACTTCGAGAAACCTGGCATCTATCTGTTTGGCCCTTCTTCCTTCACCAGTGTAGCCCATTCCGGCCTTAGTCTTCTCAACTTCTGCTTTACCGGACTGAACTTAGGGTCCGTTGGGATTTTGTGCACTGCTATTTTTGTATCTACACCCGACATGTCTTCATAGGACCAGGCGAAAGCTTTAACATGTTTTTGGAGTATTCTTATTAATTCTCTTTCTTCCTCGGATTTTAGCTCATGTGAAATGAGTACCATTTTAGGGTTTTCATCTGTACTTATATTGATTTCATGCAATGCAGTGTCATGTATGCTAAATATGCTTGATGGTGATTCGAATGCATGCACAGAGTTATCAGGATAAACATCACACAAGTAAGCAAACTGGGATTTCATTGCATTGAACTTATCATAAAGTACATCAGTTACATTGAAAATGGAAGAAATAGATACAACAAAATCATTTTCATCCTCCACGGGCGGAGGGCCTTGTTCTTCCTCAGCTTCCATCTTCCCTTCAAGAGCATCATCTGGGACTGCAGCTTTCTCGGCCACCTGTGCCTTAGCTTTTTCCATAATCTTGGCGATTTCAGCAACCACAGAGTCTAAGTTCACTTTGGCCATCAGTTCTTCGCCAAATCCTTCCTTGGATTTCCCGAAAGCTTTGGTTAATGCAGCAGTCAAAGCTCCCGAGATCACTTCTGTAGCTTTGGCACAGATCTTCTTTTCATCTTCTTCCTCGGCCACCTCTATGATTTCTGCTGTCGCCTTAGATGACACTCCTTTCAAAATTTCAGATTCAGCAATAGCTTCCTCCATCATTACAGGGGCTACTGGCTCTTCCTGGCTTTTCTCAAAATCCACAACATCTGCAAAGATCTCAAAGCCAGGGTGCTTGACATTTCCAACCAGCACCGGTTCAGCTTGGCCCTTGTAAAGGCTTTCTCCTGCCTTCAGAAATGGCTTCATCATGACCTTGCCATTCTTGTCCTTTTTCAGATTCTTCTGCTCGGATGACCCTTCTACATAACCAAGGCCGTACTGCTTTGACTTTCCCGAGTCGATCTTGAATTCTGGCACACCTTGCAAATTAATCCCGAGTCCCATTCCCGGGACAAAGTTCAGCTTGTACAGATATCGGGATAGCCACTCCGGCATGTAGTTCTCATAAAGGACCATAGGGGCATCTGTGGTTTCCTCCTCCTTAATGACAGCAATTTGGAATCCACCAAAAGGAACCACTCCTTCATCCACTGCAGCTACCATCGACTGGGCGTCTGCCTCAACAGTCACAATTCTGTCATTCATAGAAAATTTAACCTTCTGATGTAATGTGGAAGGAACACCTCCCAAAGGATGGAACCAGGGCCTTCCAAGCAATAAGGAGAAAGTGACCGGGATATCGATCACTGTGAAAGTAACCATGGACTTGATAGGCCCAACTTCCACTTCTGTTTCAAAGGTCCCTATCACTGTTCTTTTAGAATCATCATACGCCCGAATGACTGTCGAGGACCTCTTCAACACTTCTTTATTCATGCCTAGAAACGGTAGCATTTTCAGTGGGCAAATATTCAGAGCTGAGCCGTCATCCACCATAACACACGGCATCACCTTATCCATGATATAGGCTCTAATGTAAAGAGCCTTGTTGTGGGCCTTTCCTTCTGCTGGTAGGTCTTTCTCAGAGAAAACAATATTAGGAGCTCCAGCATGGACTTTGTCTAGCAAGCAGCACATAGCCTCTGGTGAAGCTATAGGGGAGACTTCAATTTCTGATAGCTTTTTCACTAAAGCCTCCCTATGCTCTTTAGAGGTCATAAGTAAATGCCACAAACTGGCTTGTGTAGGGGTCTTCTTCAATTGGGAAATGACCAAATCTTCTTTCTCGACTCCTTCCGGTGCTGAAGTGCTGCCCGACCCAGTCATCGGTGCTTTATCTTTCGTCTGATCTGCCGGCTGATATACCCTTCCACTTCGGGTCACGTGCTGCACTTCTGAAATTTTCAGCTTCTCAACAGCTGGGAGTTTAGCAGCCTTTCTTCTGTCAAATTCTTCGTACTCATCTTCGGAGTCGAGATCATCTAGACTTATGGGCTTGACCTCCTTACATCCCTCTTCCTTCTCACACTTGGGTTTCACTTTAGGTTCCCCTACCGCCACTGCCTGAATCGTAGGGTTCGCTTGCAGAACTTGGGCAAATATAAAGTTAGCCGGCAATCCCGACTGAACCATGTTAACCTGCTTCTCAAATGCCGGTAGTGGGTTAGTTTTAGTGCTAGGTTTGGGTGGTTCTTGCAGCTTTCCCTCGTCGATAAGCTTCTGAATAGCATCCCTTAACTTGTAGCAGTTGTTGGTTCGGTGGCCTGTCACTACATGATAAGTGCAGAAGTTATCTTTGTCGGCTTCTGATGGCTTCTCAAATGGCCTTAAGGATTGCAATAGGCTGCCATTCCTACACTTGGCAAATATCTTTGCCAAAGTAAGAGTCCAAGGCGATATGCCTTGTCCTCTAGGACCCCTATTCTGGTTGCTTTGTTGCTGATTCACAGTAGCCACTTCGACCTGCTTCACCTCTGATGACTGCCCCTATTTGCCACTAGAACCTAAACCAGAACCACTACCAGACCCAGCTACTGTAGTTGATCTATACCCTGAACTATACCCTGTACTTCTTCCCCCTTTCTGACCAGCTGGCTTCTCCTCTTCATCCCTTTCTATCTTTATGGCCATGCTATAGACCTCACTAAGCTCCTTGAAGGGATGGAATTTCATGTTGTTCTTGAAAATATCCTTGCTGCCATCAATGAGCTTCTATATAAGCTCATCTTCATCAGGGCGGTTCTTTAGGAGGATCATCTTGTTCATCCACCTCTGGTAGTATTCATCAAAGGGCTCATTGAATTTTTGTTTCACCCTCTCCAAATCATACAGCTTCACCTGGATTTTGGTGTTGAAGCTGTAGTATTTGATGAAAGCTGCTGACAATACCTCCCAGTCAGATTGCTCCTCCTCTGACAGTGAGTTATACCATCCCAAAGTACCTCCCTCCAATGTGGTGGGGAAAAGATTAATCAATTGTTGCTTTGTAGCACCTGCTGTCAGCATAACCCGGGCATATAAATTCACATGGGCCTCCGGCGAGCCCATTCCTTTGTAAGTGGGGACTTTCAGCACTTGGAAGCCAATAGGAAATGTCTCGATGCCCCTACTGATCATGGCATCAACGTTCACCCCCTTCTTGGATTCAGCACTGATCCCGACCCCCTTCTTCAACTGGGCCATGACCTCGTCTAGTTTAGAGCACTTGGCTTTCATCCTCTGTTCCATAGCTGCCTCTATCTCCTGTAGCTTTTCAAGACTAGCCGAAGCATCACCACCATGTTGGGATGACTCAGCTTCTTTTTCCTTCCCGGCTCCACTACCACCGGTCTCACCAGCTTCTCTAACGACTGCCCTCATCTCTTCCTTTAACATGTCGCGGAAATCCTGCGACCTGAAGAAATCTCTCAGAACATCAGCCATACTCGGTGTCTGCTCTGCCATATTCCCGCCTTCCCCAGGCTCAGAATCACTGTCACTCTCGACTACCCTCTGTCTCCTAGCCGCCCTTGAAGCTTGGGATCTTGTCCAAGGTCGCTCCAGTGTATTCTGCTTGGGGGCAGATAGGAGGTATTAGGGTCGTGAATGAATGACGTGATATAACATGAAAATTAAGGCATTGAGTATGCTTGAGATGCATGGAGTGGAATTATGTATGGAATAATGATATGAATGGTTCCCTTTTATTATTATTATATATATATATATTTTTTTTCGAGGCATTCCAAGAACACCTAATGTTTATGCAAAAAACGTCACGTGTGGGCCGTCACACGGACAGAACTTCGACGCCTTTGGGGCACCTAATGAATTTGTGAAATGGTCGCGTGTGTACCGGCACACAGACGTAGTTTTGACGCTTTATAGGTCTATGAGATGATATGAAATGGTCGCATGGGCCGGGCCCACAGACAAGGCCTTGATGCTTTTGAGCATATGATATGGAATGAAGTTATGAGAAAGTCACGTGTAACAAGAACACGGACAAGGATTCGGCATTCGAGGAACACCTTTCATGATTTGGTGATGTTATGGGCTTATATGTATACTAATCGGGCACTCGGGGAGTACCTTAAATGGTGAATTAATGTCATGAAGTGGTCGGATGTGGACCACAGTGTTATATGATGTCTATGATAGATGGGTGTGATGTCATGAAATGCATCGTGTAAATTATTACATGAAAATGGGCCTAAGGCCGTAGTGGCTTTTATTAAATGAAATGATATTGGTGGAATGGCCGAATGCAATCCGGTGCATTGGCAAAACACGGGTAATTTTGGGTACCCGATATGTTATGAAATGGGATGGGATGGTCATGATAGGCGTCCTTGAAATGCCCATTAATTTAATTTAAGTGAAATGTAGTGAATGAACATGTCACACAATATGTAAATGGCTGCATAAAAACATGGGTTAGGATGCATGACATACATAATGATGTTATGTATGCTATGTCAAAATAAAATGCTAATCACACAAGTTTAATGTTATGGCTGAAAAAGAAATCGTTAGTATGGATGACAAGCGAATAAATTAATGTTTTACACACGAAATAAAATGCAAAATGGCTGCATAAAAAATGTGGGTTAGTATCACATAAAGATGTTTGTGTATGGTATGTCATGTGTATGGAAAATGGTGATTATGGTATGTTATGCATGCGTCGGCGATGTGTCACGAAATGGTGAAGAACACATAGCAAGCAAAACGATTTCTTCCAACCTTATTCCTCCAACGTGGTCGGTCTCGAAAATTTCTAACCGAGTCCTAGGCGGGGTTCACTTCAATCACCAACCGGGGGTGATGAAGGCGCGACTTTATTATTATTCACACAATTATTTTGGTATCCTAAGGGAATCCAACTATAGCTGCCTATATGGGTTCGGTCAAAGTCGGGATAACATCAAGGCTCTCATAGCAAGATATACTCCTCACTTCTCCCCACTCAAGGGTCCTAGCGAAGGGGTTCGTACGAGGCTATGAGTGGTGTTTCGTATTCGTGCCCCTAAGACCAGGAGGAACTTAGGCGACACTTCAACAATCCACCGGGGCTATAAAAGGATACCTAATCTAATGCAAAAAATGGCTAACTAAAAATGCAAATAAAATACCAAAAGAGAATCATCCACGTTATTTTAATTAGACACTTTTCAAGGCTTGCCAATATTCTTTTAAGTTTTTAAGAAAACTTTTTGAAGAAGTCCCCAGCGGAGTCGCCACTGTGAGCGGACGACGCGTTTTCGACGGGACGCGGGACTCCCTTTCGGAATGGGGCGCCACGATCTCGGGCGGGCCCCTCCCTCGCGTGGGGTTTTTATAATGGAAATTCGCGCTTTGGAAAATAAATGGAATTAGTGCATAAAAGAACCGAGACCTAAGTCTTGATGAATATTGTAGAGTCGCCACCCGGCTCAGCTCAACCGGGAAATTCTTATGTAGCTGAACCGGACGAACGACCGCTACACTATCCAGAGATTCGGGTCCGGACAAGTCCCTTATTTCGTGTCTAATTAAAATAAATATTGCCAATGTTCTCAAATGGTATTTCAAAATCTAAAGTCCATTTTATTGAGTATAAAAAGCATACAGCGCGCACACAAAATATTTAATACAAGAATAAGGAAAAGAAATAAATATTAATTGGCTTACAACCAAATCGAATGGAAAAATGAAAACTCTCGCCTCACTTATACAATCGCCTATATACACGAGAATCTAGAAAAATACAACCGCCTAAATACACGATTTAATCTATTAAAATACATTAAAAATAAAAATAAAAGAAAATTAAAACCTGCAAAACAGAGGGTTAGCACAATATATACAGCACGCCACAATTAGGACTCAAACAGACAGAATTGGGAAATCAAGCATCGGGGACATGCATTTAGGGGGTAACCGGGGTCGGCTCGGCTAGCCGGCCCGGTTAGACCTGGAAAACATTTTGAAACGTCCCTGTCTTTTTGGTTTTGTGGGAAAATCATTTTGAAAACAATTTTTCCAGTTTACATGCATTTTACATATGTCAAATGGGCCGGTTTTCAGGAGAACTGGGTCTCCGTCGTTGAATTGTTCTAAATGCGAATTTACCAGAAAATTGAATCTATGGTCGTGATGCACACAACAAAATTCATTTTGATAATTTTTGGGATTTTCTAATTTTTTTTTTTTGGGATTTTTTGGGAATTTTTGGGGATGAGGCTGAAATTCTGATTCTGAACCAGGGATTACAGTCGTACGACTGTAGTTTACAGTCGTGCGACTGTAATCAGTCCAGGATCAGAATTTCGCCAAAAATAATTTTTAACCAAAAACTTGAGAAAAATTAACTGGAAATTAAGAACAATCGTATGACTGTATATACAGTCGTACGACTGTTCATGAAAACCAAGAACAGTCGTACGACTGTTCTTAATTTCCAGGAACAGAAATACGAAAATGCAGCAAAAATCGCACAAAACTCACTTCAAACACCCAGAAAGCGAGGAAAAGTGAAAGGAAAAGAAGTGACTACCTTTTTAGAAGCTATTCCAAGTCGTTTTGACCCCTGGCGTCGCTCCGATCCCAACAAATTCGCACTTTCCCCTTTGGAATGGAGGTTGAGAGCTTTTTGTCCAAAATCCAAATTGCAAGGGTTTCTGATGGTTTTAGTTCGAGTTCTTGATTTGGTTATGTAGTTAATTGATTAACCTAGGGATTTCTAACAAATTTTAAGCTTGATTTCGAGAGATTAAAGAAAATCAAAGGGGAAGAAAATGAGTTTTCTTTTTCTGGTTTTTCTTTCTTTTCTCTTTCTCTCTCTAGATTTCTTTTCACCAGAAATCCCTCCTTCTCCTTCTTTTTCTCTTTTTATCTCTCCCCCTCCCCTTGCTTGCTGCAACAAGGGAGCAATTAATGCTCCCTTTCTCTCTCCTTCATTTTTGCTGCAGAGGTATGGGTTCCTGCAGTCTGTCCGACATTACAGTCGTACGACTGTAATTTTTAAATTACAGTCGTACGACTGTAACAATAGTCGTACGACTATAACTCTTTTTTTTTTAAGTATAGAAAATTCCGGCGCTTACACTCATCTTTTTCACTTTCTAATTGTTGTTGTGATGAACTTTCTGCATTATTATCTTCTAGGAAGCATATTTGAGCTTTTACTTACTTCTCATCATCGTCATCATCAGAACTCGATTCATCATTGTCGCTCCACGTAGCCATCATCGCTTTCTTGTCTTTCTTATTGTATTTGCTTTTTAGCTTTGGACAATCAACTTTGAAATGACCTGACTTGTTGCATTCAAAACATGCATTTTCTTGTTTAAAATCTTTCTTGGCTTCATCAACTTTATTGTTGTTGAATTGCCTTTTGAATGATGTTTTCCCTCTGTTTTTGCTTTTCAGAAAATTTCTGAATTTTCAAACTAACAGAGCTTCCTCATCATCTTCTTCATCATCACTATCTGATTCACAGATAGCTTCTTCAATGGTTGAGCTAGCAGCTTTTAGTGCAATGGACCTCTTCTTGTTAGTTTGCTCAAGGTTAGTAATGGATTTAACCTTCATCTCATATATGAGTAGAGAACCGATAAATTCATCATATGAGTATGTAGTTAAATCTTTTGATTCTTATATTGTTGTGAGCTTTGCATCCCATGAAGTTGGCATTGTTTGATTAATTTTCGAATCAGTTCTTCATATGAGAAGCTCTTTCCAAGATTCTTTAATTTGTTTACGATGAGTGTGAACCTTGTGCTAATTTCTGAAACTAACTCTTTAGCATCCACCTTTAACAACTCGTACTCTGTGATGTAAAGATTGATCTTTCCATCTTTGACTTGTGTGGTTCCTTCATGAGTTGTCTCAAGTTTGTCCCATATTTTCTTGGCTGTCGTGCAACCTGAAATATGATTAAATTCATTAATATCTTAAGCACATTGTAAAAAATTAATAGCTTTAGAGTTTAAAGCTTCTTTATTCCAGTCAGCATTTTCATATTCATTTTCTTCTTTAGGGACAGACTTTCCATCAACAATTTTTTTAGGAATACTAGATCCTTCCTTAACAATTCTCCAGACTTAAATATCCGTTGACTGTAAAAATATCTTCATTCTATTTTTCCAAAAACTATAATTTTCTCCGTTGATTAAAGAAGGCTTGTTGATGGAACATCCCTCAGACATAAAAAATTTTGACTCCCGGATGTACTAGCCATTTTAGGATCACTCTAAGAATTTTACTCCTTCTGTTTAAAGTTAGGCTCTTATACCAATTAACGGTCCCAAATAGGCTAGCTATAGTACTAGAGGGGGTGAATAGTACTGTATACCGAATAAAAATTTTTGCAAATAATTTAGAAAATTCTTTTTAATAAAAAATAATTTTCTTTCAATAAACACAAGTTTTACGAAAATCCAGAATTGATAAAATAGTAAAACTTGTGAATATAAATTTGCTTGACTAATATAAAAATGCCTTTAAATAATAATGCTCTTAATTTAAATTGCAGAAAATTAAATACCAATAAATATAAAGGGTATAGGGATAGAGAATTGAAGACACCGAGATTTGTGTTGGTTCAACCCAACCGTTCTACGTCTAGTCCCTAAGCCAAATACTTGAGATTTTCCACTAGTATTTCCTTTATGGCTAGAATGTAAGGATTTTTTATCGCAAAATGTCCGATTAAAGCGAAAGCTGGGATTGTTTTCTCAATTCCATGAAACAAGAGCAATTGATGTGGAAACCAAAAACAACAAAATTGAAAGAGAAGTTTAGATTCTCACCAGGAATATCTCGTTCACAGATGGCTGCGGAAACCAAAATTGATCTCCTCCACAATCCCGTACATGAACGGCTTCGAAGCAAGAACCCATGCTAGCATCAGATTGTCGGAAGAGAAGGAAAAAGGGGACTGAAATTTTCTGCCTTGGAAGTGGCTTAGGAGGCTGAAATTTTCAGCTGCCTTTTATACCCTCTTAGCCGAATTCCACCTTGTAAAATTAGGTTTAGGGTTTTAATTTTTATGTGGGCTTTTTGCTCACTAAAGCCCAAGTCCAAAATTAATTGTTTAGGTTTAGTTTTAATTGCAAATCTAATTTTAATCTTTCATGTATGTGAATATATTATACCATATAATATATCACATGCCATTTCAAATTAAAATTAATTTGTCCAATTAATTCAACCTAGAAATTAAAATTAAACTCTTCATAAAATTAAACACATGTAAACCTATACATGTGCAATATTTCCACCTAGGAAATAATATCTTAAATTAATTCATTGAATTAATTATAAGAAACCCAATACAAATATTAATGATATTATTTTGACCAATCCAATTGATCTATATGATATAATCAATAGAATCCTCTCTTTCCAGTTGGTATACTCCAAGTATATGGCTGATACGTTAATTTCAAGCTCAGACGTTCAATGTGTATGATCATGTGGCCCCGTCTTTATGTTGGCAGTGAGCCTATGGTCCACAAACTGTAGGTGGGCTCTAGCAAGCCACTACAGCCCCTAATTAAGATGGAGATAGCAGTCCAACTAAAATCGAAACCCTGTAGTTCAAACTCATATATCCCATGTCATTGATATTGGTATCCAACACAGAGGCATGGAATAATCACCCTCTTTTGTGTCCAGACATTAACTTGATCTTGAATGAATTTAGGTTCACAAACAAGTTCCAACTTGTTTGGTTTGTCCACACTCTTATCAGTTGCATTCATCAAGTGGTTGGTGATATCTTCTTAGTGGACTAGTGGGTGACATTCCCTTCTACATGTACATAGTCCTGCAATGTTTACTGACACACCCAAACGTACCCATACTTGGCACCCTATTACAGGCCCTTTAGGCGTACACCAAAGTGTGTCACTTCACATACAACACCATGACATGGCCAAGTCAAAGGATCTATACAAGTACTACACGAGAATCACTTGTGATACTATACCATGTGGATCTTTCGTTTAGTGGATCTATCTAGTACCATGCCCCTTTGCATGTAGCTACAAACTTGGTTGACATTCCATGTCCAATGGCCGATAAGACACTGCCATACAACCAAGCTTATGATAATCTTTGGTTCCATTCATCCCCATGACTGGAATAGACTACGGATGACTTTATGGTCATATCGTTATCCTATCCATGGTCTTATTGCCAAGTGCATGACACTTAGCAACATGGATATGGATATGTCCATTAGATACTCTATTTATAACATTGCATAAGGTATATAATAAATAGATTAATGCCTTTATTCATTGACACAAATTGTATAATACATAAATCTCATAACAATGTATGAAATGTATGATATAAAACGAGGACCAATGCCTTAAGACTAAGGCATACCCAACATAGGAAATAAGCCTGAGTTACTTTTTACGAGTTCAAGTAACAAACTCAATTCTTTTATAAGCTGAGAATCAAACCTCTACTATTACTTTTTCCCAGCTTAAGTAATAAAACTCTTCCGATGCTTTTTCAAAGCTCAAGCACCAAACTTATCTGGTATTTTTTACAAGCTCAAATACCAAAATTTTCCTGATGCTTTTTCAAAGCTCAAGCACTAAAAATTTTACAAAGTTTGTTGATCACATTATCAAAAAAGAAACCCCCTCACACAAATTCCTTGTGTGAAAATATAGTTTCCTTGAATATGAAAATTTGAAAGAATGAACAAAGATAAAGCTTTTTCTATCCTTGAATATGAAAATTTGAAAGCATGAACAAAGATAAAGCTTTTTCTATCTTGATTGCTCTTTGAAGGAATTATGGAAGACTTGAAAAATATCTTGTGCATTGTGTGAATATTGGTTAGTCTCCCACTTTGACCAATTTGATCTTCCATCCTTTTATAAATGTTGAAAATCTTTTCAAGAGGTGTAGCTGTTGCATGCAGCTGTTGAAGGAGTAATAGCCGTTGGAATCACCTCATAAACATAATGTGGTCGTTGGAGCTACTGAACATAATATGAACTTTACTTTTCAAGCTCATAAGTAGAATATGACATTTTTAATCAGCTCCTGAAGGAATCATGATCGTTGCTTGCAGGTCTTGAACATATTATGTATGTTGCTTTTAACTCATAAGTAGGATATAGCCGTTGGAGAACTTGGAGCTTTATGTGATAAGTAAAACATGTAGCTCTCACCTCTTGTTCATCTTGTCATGTAATAAGATGTCCTTATGCTTTGTTGAGCTTCTAATTACAAGACTTTGTTAAAGTCCTTTTTGTTGTTGTATGGTTGTTTCATCTCCTTCATAATCATACTTTACTTCTTTATTATTTACAAAATAATTTGTAATAATATTAAAGTAAATATGATTTTCTATTTGTCATATATGTCAACTTTTCATTTTGTTGTTATCATCAAAACACGATTCAACAAAAGGTGGTGTCAAAATCATGGATATGGATGGAAATGAATTCATGGATCCAATCAACGAAGATTGCTTGAAGCTTTATCATGTGTAAAAGAAAAAAAAAAGAAAAAGAAAAGAAAAGTCTGCTAGGTTGAAAACCCGAAAAGAGGTGACCTAGGCAAAAATTGAGCCATAAGAGAACATAATCAGTTAGAAAATCTGAAAGGGACGAGTGATGACGGGTTTTGATTCTGTGTGGAATATATACCATTTTGGAACCGATTATTTCAAATGTACTCATGTTGAATTCATCAACAAAGTGTGATGTTTTGTTTAAATGTGTTTATATGGTTATGTCAAATGCATAAACAAAGTTATCTTGTCTGAACATTCATTGAAAGAAAGCAATTTACATTTAGCCTGTTATAAAGCTCACATCATTTAACAATGGAAATATACTAAACATATGCAATTTGAAATCTTTTATATCCTCAAAATCTGATCTATCTTCTTTTGATGTCACTGAGAATTCTGATATAGATTTAAGCTTGAATGTTGCAAAGATTTGTGTAAATTTTGTTTTGTATAAATAAAGCAAATATTGTTCATCACTTCATTTCAAAAAAAAAGGAAAAAAAAGAGCTCACTAAGGTGAAAAATGAAAAGGCGCATTAGGTAAAAGATAGGGCAGCTCGCTAAGCTAAAAACCCACATTAGGCAGTTTAGGCAAAAATTAGAGCATTTTCAAATTCATTTCTCTTTAGCAACAATTGACAAGGGGAAATTGTAAAAATTTTCATTACCCCCCAGTAGAAGTGCAATAAAGAATATCTTAAATTTTCCTCAGCAGCAATCATAAATCCCATGTAGATTTTCTCAAAGTATATTCTTTAATAAAGTTTTCATTGAAAAAAGAATGTATTCCCCAAAAGAAGTCAACTAGGGGCATGGTGCAATTCTTCTTAACATATGAAAAGATCAAAAGAATCTCAAGCTTGGACAATAGTTGAAAATGTATCCTTTGATGTTTACATGCATATGCATTGTCATGCATACATGCATAACATGCATTAAATATTCATTCTTAGGAAATTCAAATCCTCCCCAATCATTCTTCATTCTTGATTGAAGGGGGAAAAATTTTTGTTCCAAAATCTGTCGATCAAGGAATTTCATCTCTAGTAAACTACTTAACAAAGGATTTACAAAGCTTCAAATGGAGTGACACACAAGGCAGTGGAACATCATTTCCACTAGGCCAGTTGCTACTAAAGCTTATTTTTCCCATAGAGAGTATTAAAGCCCTTATTATAAAAGCTCTTCTCATCAAAGCCCTTATTATCAAAGCCCATATTAAACTCTCAAAATCCCCAGCAAGTCAAATTGTTTAATTCCTAGTGGAGTCTTTAGTCGAAGTATGGAATCCATGACATCAAATTCCAAAGCAGGTAAGTTTTTTCTTTCCTTCATTCACGGTGCTCTTTTCCTTGTTCACAGAATCACCTCATCTAAGACCTTGTATCAGTATCAAATTTGATCACGTGAGGGGAAGTTATGAGCGTCAGGTTTTTCCCAACCTTAATGATGATAAAATACAAAAATGTTATCCATTTTTTACTGTTCCTTATGAAAATCAGTTCAAAAAGCAAGGATTCGGATTCAAATGAGCTTGAAAATTGAAATTGAGAAGAATATGAAGAATTGGGGTTAAAAATGAGATAAGAGCCACACGGTCGTTGGAAGAGTCGTATGACCATTGAGAAGATAGCTGCACGACTGTTACTTGACAGCTTGATGACTATCGATGACTAGCAGCTATCTTACATGGAGAAGACAGGTGTTTGGATTTTAGGGAGACAAATCAAATTCCACTTATTCTCTGATTATGGGATGGGTTTTGGATTGAAGGGAGCTGTAATGGAACGAGGAAGGACTAATAATAGATTAAGTAAAGAAAATCATAAAGCAAAAAGAAGAAGCAAGGAAAATTTCTCAAAACTTGACAAATCAAAATCAAGTAATCAAACCATAAATTTAGTAAATTTAGTCACCAAATCATTATCCAAACCAAACCCAAACTTTCAGAGACTTATTTGGTTGCTAGAATCACGGAATTTGGAGCTCAATTTAGGGAATTTCAAGCTTTTGATTCAAGGTTTCAAGTTTGATTTAAATCCAAATTCAAGCTTCAAGCATTGGTTTTCTTTGAACTTTAACACTAGATAAACAACTAAAAGGTAATTCTGAGAGGTCTTAAACCTATTTATCACTTTTTGGGTTGAATTAGTGTGCTTTTGTATTCATTTCATCTTGCTCTGTTTTTCTATGTTTCTGGTAAACCAGAGCCAAATGGATGTAACAAGAGTCGCATGACTGTTCTTCTATAAGCCATATGGCTATTGTTTATTTCAAGATTTAGTAATTTCAACTATTAGCGATTTCTCTGGCTCATTTAAAACCAGAGCCATACGGGTGTTATAATAGCCGCATGACTGTTGTTCTTATACTCGCACGGCTATTGTCTTGATTGCAGAATTACATTTTTGTGTATTTTTCATACATTTGCATATCATTTTATCTTAGATTTAATTTCTGTATTTATTTTCATAAATTAGTTCAACAATAGAAACACCAGTTTCTTGACTACAAACCAATATTTTGTATGTGAAAATAATAAATCAGAAAAAATGATTTTCAAAATGAATTTCCAATCCCATCAAAACTACGTTTCAAAACATTTTCCAGGTCAAATTGGGTAAATTTATCAAATTTCCCGATTTTCCCCATTTCTTGCCCCGAGCTATCTAAATCCCTTATTCTGAGTCTCTTGAGTCCTACGTGTATATATTTATTTCTGCACTAACATTGTTTTGTAGGTAGATATATGTTAGGATAGATGTATGCCTAACTTTTCATTTTTTAGATATTTTGTATATAGACAGATTTGTACCTCCAAATCCCTTTTTATATAAATGTATTTCCTAGGTTAGTTATTTGATTGGTTTGTATATTTTAATTTCCTGAATTTATTTACTACTTTCCAAATTTTTTCATTGCTTTTAGCATTTATATTCTTCGTATGTGAGTATTAAATAATAAACCAAGATAAAATCAATCGTATAAATACAAAAGGCATTGATATAAAACTATTAAACACATTTTGAATCAAGAAGAAATAGGTGAGTTTTTCGAACCTGATCTCTAACTGAAAGGTATAGTGATTCGTAACTCGTCTCGGCTATACCGCAATTTTCTAGTTGATCTGCATTGGGTGGCGACTCCTATCACTTTTAGTGAGAGTGTTCGAGTTTGTTCGTTTTCTCACTATAAAACCCCGTTTTCACTAATTAAAGACTTCCCAGCCCGGTTGCGAGGCCCATGCTTTACACAAGCCATACGTACAAATACAGTAAATGCTATGTACAACTTATTAATGGGAATATTATCTAATGACAATCAAACACGTGCAAATTCTTAAAGATCTTATTTATAATGTCAAATTTTGAAAAGACATATTATCAAGTCTACGAGACAAATCTAAAAAAACATACATACCCTAAATTATATTTGCTAGAGTGCCCTAGTCCAAATGGCATTGGTTCTTGTATTGTATTATACTTTATATTTGGATATTTTGTATTATACATTTTGCGTTGAAATAAAGGCATGAATCTATTTATTCATATATTGTGCTATTTATAAATAGAGTATCTAATGATTATAACCATACTAAAGTAAACCATTGTTGGTCATTGGATTATGAGACCTTTTAGTAGAGTTAAAGTTATAGTCATAAAGATATCCCTAGTCTGTTCTAATCATGGGAATGAATAAAACCAAAGACTAGCATATCCTTGACTGGATGGTGGCGTCTCACTGGCCATTGGACATGGAATGTCAGTCAATGAAATGGGTACTTGTTGGGTTGCATGGTATTGGATCGATCTGCCACAAGAACACCACATGGTTCGATCGTCATAGGTGTTTCTCAGGTAGGTCTTGCTATTATCCCAAGACCCGATGTTCACTGTAACATAACATGGGATCTCATACACTTTGATATATGCCTAACAGGCCCGTAACAGGGTGCCAAGTATGGGTATGCTGGGTGGGCTAGTGAACATGTTGATGTTGATAGTGAAGTTGACGAATTGCCACTCACCGTCCCCTGAGATGACATCACTGGCCACTTGATGAGTGGGACTGACAAGTGTATGGCCATACCCGAATAAGATGGGATACTCATTCGTTAGGTTTAGTCCACTCAGTATCAAGAGATAAATAAGCGTATAAGAGGATGACAGGGTCATGCTTCTTGCTTATATATCGATATCAGTTGGCAAGGGATATACAAGATCACTACCGAGTTATTTTTCACATTAGACTGCAAGTCTCCATCTTAATTGTGGGCTGTAACGGTTTGCTAGAACCCACTTATAGTCTGTGAGATTTAGGCCCACTGCCAACCTAAAGACGGACCCACAAGATCGTACACATAGAATGACTGAACGTTGACAAATCGGAATTTGAACAAAAACCAAATTAATTGAGTTATTGACATTAGGTTATGTCATAATTAATTCTAGATATATTAAGGAAGAAATTAATTTTATTTGATTAATTAATTATATGCAGTAAATAATTAATTGAATAAAATAAAATTTTCTCAATGGAAATATAAATACAAAAGGTGTATTTATTAAGGTTGGTTTTAATTTAACTTTGGGATCTATTAATTTGATAAAATTATATTTAATTATGTCAAATGGAATTTTATAATAAGGTTTTATAAAGTTCTAATTGTACAAGTTAAATTAATTTAATCAAATTAAACAACCTATAGTTTAATTAAAATCCTAGTAGGCTAAGGAGTATACCAAGGAGTACATAAAGGAAGCCTTAACCTAATTCTCCCTAACCATAGCATAAGGAATTCGGCCAACCTAATAAAAATTATAGCAACCCTTTCCTTACTTTCTCTTAGCTTTCGTTCAATCCGTTCGCTAGCATGGGTCCCGCTCAAGAGTCGTTCGTGTACCGGATTGTGGAGGAAACATGCTTTCTGCAGTAGTCTCTAGAGGAGACAGTTAAGGTGAGAAATTTATTGCTCTCTCCGTTCTTGGTTTCATTTTATTAATCTACATGAATCTTGAGCTACGGAATCGAAGAAGTTTTAATCGGTATTCCGCCTTATGTTTAATTTTTCCCGTGACGATTCCCTACAATATTTTCCCATGATAAAAATTTAATAGAGCATTACCTACATATCATAACAAAATAAGATAATTTGGATCATATTGATTATAATATTCAAATAAAATAAAATGTCTTAGAATTATAACAACAATAAAATATTAAAGTATAAATAATTGTAAGTACTGATTTATCTAGTAATTTAATAAATGATATGATTATTATTTCTGCTTATGCAAAAAGAAAGAAAGAAAGAAAGATTGTTTATTTATCATTTCAATAAATATAAATTTAACGATTCCTTATCATCTACGAATATAAAATAAAAACTTGATTTGTTAAATTAATTGAGAGATTTGAAAATGTCTTAAAAAAGTTTGAAAAGTAAGAAACAAAACAAAATAATATGATTATAGAGAAAAATTCTTCGCACAACATGCGAGTAAAAAGCTAGTTGGCTAGCTATAATAATGTATTTGATTGGCATAACTGAATTTTGTAAGTGCATTATTTCGTTAAGGTGTTCTTTAGGGATGAATTATGCAGAATTCATCACAAACTAAATATCTTAAACCAATGTGTTTATTACATAATATTATAATCATTAGTAATTGAATTAAGACTCTTTTTCAAAACACTCTTATTTAATCATTGAATATTTTCATTTGCCACCAATCTAAATAATGACTTATTAATCTAAAGGATCAAGCTCCGGGTATTCCTGGTGGGAAAATCTCCGATGCCTAAGTTAGCAGAATAAAGATTAAAATATCAACTATGGGATTTGTGCCCTAGAATAGTGAGAAGAAGAAGATACCTTAAAAGGATAATCCTCTTCCCTTATCTACTAGTTCATCAAATGTCATTCTCAGACTGTTATGTATAGCTGGCTTTCTATTGGTTGGTTATGGCATGAGACTGTACTTAGATCGTAAGCCCTATTCCACGTGTGAGGTTACGATTGCTTTAGACTATTGCCCCTGATATACTTGGTCCCCATCCGGCTTCATCATTCGGGCTGTTGGATCCATCTCTTCTTTGAGTTTCATGATGAAAGGGGTGACTGTATCATTCTTTGGTCATTTCATATTTGACCCGGTTGCTTTGATCCTGATGGTTGAAGTGATCTAGGTGTCATCAGAAATCCCCCCTTAAGGAATCTTTTCAAGCCTTTTTAAGGGCAGTGTTGTGATATTATCAAGCGCGATTTCACATCATCGTTTATCATGCCTCCAATGCTCACTTGCCACTTGTCCGTCACATTTAATGTGATGGTGTGAGCGGACAACCTAAAAGCGGAACGCGGTGAAGCAAACCTGGGAAAAGGAATGTGTCGATTTGGGTGAAAAACGGGTTTTGTTTATCTTGCTTTGGAGAAAATCATTTGTTTGTTTGAGAAATTCATTTTGTAGAAAACCTTTTTCCCATTTTGTTACTTAAAGACCTCGAAACCTAAATTTCGAGATTAATGACAGAGTCGCCATCCGGATCAGCTCATCCAGGAAATTCTGGTACAACTCCCTACCGAGCGTAGACTGTCGTACCTAACCCAGAGATTTAGGGTTCGGGCAACTTACCTATTCAACCTCGAGTTTGTATTCGTTTATAACTTATATTACCGTATTTATTCAATTTATTATCTTTCTCTACCTAATTTCATTTATTTATCAGCCAATGCTCAAGCAAATGACAGAAATAAATTGCAGAAATATAAACCATGCATCCAAATTATACAAAAATAATAATAGAGGCTGCTTATATAACCAAATTGAATAAAAATAAAAATAAAAAATCTCGTCCTCACATTAAAGCGCCTAGAATACACGATTATCTAAAAATTTACAAACGCCTCAAATACACGAACTAATCTATTAATTACACCAAAAATAATAATAAAAAGAAAATAAATGCTGCAAAACAAACGGTTAGCATAGTTTATATCACAAACACAAGTAGGACTCATAGTAGGACAGAATTGGGGTTTTTAGGAACGGGGGCATGCATTTGGGGGGGTAACCGGGTTGACTCGGCCGGCCGGCCCGGTTAGACCTGGAAAATAGTTTTGAAATGCCCTGTAGGTTTTGTACTAAAAAACAGTTTTAGAAAAATTATTTGGCTCGATTTCATTCAAATTTCCATATTTTAGCAGGTCTGTTATACCGGTGTTCGGGGTTCCGTTCGTGCACATTTCCTAATATCCACAACCATCTAGGGTCTGAAAGCGGTAAACACACCAAAAATAGTTTGAATCCGAAAACAGCATCGCACTACGACGTCCATATGGGTCGTTCAGTGATTTTCTCTTTTTCTGGAGATTACAGTGCGACTGTAACAACTACAGTCGTGCGACTGTAGCTTCTAGAACCCGAAAAATGGTTTTCACATTTTTCGACAATCGCTATTTTGCTCATTTTCAGTGTTTCCCGAGGATTTTATAAGGTTCGGGGGTCTGCTAATGCTGACTGCAGATTCGGTTCGGATTGAACAACCCTGAAATTTAGAAAATAAAATCCGAGAAAAATTGAAAACCTAACACCCGTATGTACAAAAATCCGAATGTCGTAGTTTAATAATGTATGTATGTATCTGGGCCGAAAAACATCACAACAGAACACATAACAATGGAAAGTGGGCTATTTTCGGCTGATCGGGCATTTTCGGGTTTTTGCCCTAGAGGAACATAACCGTGCAGCTCTGAGGTTAGAGCCATGCGACTGTGTTCTTAGAAAACACAGCCATATGGATCTGTTCGGGTAGCCAATTTTTTGAAAATTGAGAACACAGAGGAAAAATGCACAGAAAACGCAATGAACACAAGTTTAAGGCCTCTCAGAGTTTACCTTGATGTTGTTCCAGTGTTATGGATATTCAAAAACATATTAAAAAGCGAGAATGTGCTTCGAATCCTTGAACTTTCTGAAATCCCGAAAACGAATCCCAAACCAATCCGAAAATGTATCCGGATGAATGAGTAATGGTCTAGACTTATTTTAGGATGATTGAGTATATGTATAGGCTTGGAATTCACTTTTTCTCTTCCTCTCTTTCTTTCTTCTTCTTCCTCACTTTCTGTTTCTCTATTTCTGTAACTTAGTTTTTTTTTTTTGCCAAAATTTTTTTCTAATCCCCCTTTCCTCTTTTTTTGATTTTGATTTTATATCTCACACCCCGTAATCATTTCAAGAATTAATAAGCCATTTGCTTTTCTGTGGAATTCGGCCGTTTTCGCTCTAGTTGTGCTAGAGCCGTGCGGCTCAAGATAGAGCTGGGGCCGATTCCCCAAAAAAACCAACGCTCACCCTAAACCCTAAAATCACCCAGGGGACCTTTCTCAAGGTTTTTGGATTGTGGATAGCTCGATTTTTGGAGTGTTTGAGGCGTTCCAGGTGACCTTCTGCTCTTTTCCAAGTCCGACTGCTTAATAGAAATAACAAAGGGATCTCATCACAAAGGTTGGGGCTGCCCGTCGTGGGATCAAAGTCGATTCATAGTCGGGCTGGAGAGCTTGAATCAAGTTTGGTCTCGCGATTGGGAGCATGGTGAGAAAGGAAAAGAAGATGCACCTGATACCCTTCGCTAGGGATACTGGCTTTGGTCTCGAGTTCTGGCTCTTTGTGGTGGAGATGTCCCATTGAAGTTGACTCTCTGTGGTGGAGCTGTACCAGTGACGTCGGTTCTCCGTGGTGGAGTATACCATTAGAATTTGCTTCTCCGTGTGGTGGAGCATACCAGTGAAGTTTACTCTCCGTGTGGTGGACCAATGAAGTTGACTCTCCGTGTGGTGGAGCGAACCAATGAGGTTGGGTATAGTTGTCAGAATCGGCTCTCTATCATGGAGCATACCTGTTGAAGTTGACTCTCTGTGTGGTGGAGTATACTGAGTGAAATTGGGATTGTTGTTGGGATCGGCTCTTTATGGTGGAGCATACCGTTGAAATTGACTCTCCGTGTGGTGGAGTATACCGTTGAAATTGACTCTCCGTGTGGTGGAGTATACCAAGTGAAATTGGGATTGTTGTTGGGACCCGCTCTCTGTGGTGGAGCATACCGTTGAAATTGAGTTGGAAGCGCATATTTATTCCTTGATCGACAATTTTGGAAACAAAATTTTTTGCCCCTTCGATCAAGAATAAATACGACTTAGTTGTTTTGCCCCCAGGACCTGCAAAAGGTAAGAAATACCCTTTTTGGGATTATATTGGAATAAATGGAAATTGTGAAAAATTAAGAAAAACATGTTTACCTATGCATCAGAGCTGCGCGGCTCTATTTTGGAGTGACAGAGCCGTGCAGCTGTAATAGAGTCATGCGGCTCTAGTTGGCCACGCAGACTAGAGCCATGCGGCTCTAACCTGTGATGGACGGCCCTATATAAAGGGGATGGATGGTCATTTTCACCAAAATTCCCTTTTCTCCATCTTCCTTACTCCTTTTGCTCTCAAAACTTCAACCTACACTCCTACTGCGAAAATGTTGAAGAAAATGAGAAAAGCCCTTCGTCCCTTTACCCCTTCATAGCCCGGACTTTGTGTTAGACACGCTTTATCGGAGGGGGAGTTCGCATTGCCTGTGGAGATGACTGTGGACGTTTATGGGCTCCAAGAGTCGGTCGTGTACTGCGGGATTAAGAGGAACGATCCCGTACCTGTCACATTGAAGTTGTCTATGCATGTGTGTCAGAATCTGGTGAGCTTTTCCAACTTTTCCCTTTTTTCAATTCTTTTGAGTTTCTGCAAATGTCGACAAAATTAGGTGAAATTGATGCATGATTATGGTAGATTATGCCTCTAGGAATCTTGATTGATGATTTGGAGTTGATTAGAGTAGATTTTAGTAGAAAAATTGCAAAATCTGGGTTTTGGAGAAACTGGCTTGTTCAACTAGAGTCGCACGGCTCAACGACAGAGCCATATGGCTCTGTTCTTAACCGAACCAAAGAACAGAGCCGTGCGGCTATAGCATAGCTGTGCGGCTCTATTCAAGCAGAACAGAGACTTTTTTCAGGCTATAATTTTATTCTGATTCTTTTATTCGATTCATTCAATCAATGCACAACATAAATGATCATAAAAACTCCCTGTTCTTTATTTCGTAGGAGCAGCACCATAACCGGGGGACCGGGATGGTGACCGAGGCCGTCAAGTAGTATCGGATGCTCCCCGGTAATGTGAGGGACATCATGGACTCCACCGGGCTGGATAGATTAGTCTGCTGTATAAGCGAGGTGATGCCCCCCACGAGTCGTGGTTTGTTGTCGGCTCTGATTGAGCAGTGGATGGACTCCACCCACACCTTTCACTTTCAGACTGGGGAGCACACCATCACCCCTGAGGATTTCATGGCCATTACTAGGCTCTCTTTCGATGGTTGCACTATCAACTTTAACCAGACCCTAGAAAGAAGGGGGTTCAAGCCAGACATGATTAACGCATTGATCGGTTTAGTCCCTCGTGACAAGAGGGTCTAGTATAACACACTCCGAGATTACTGGTTGGGGAGGCAGGTTGAGCTTCCCGAGGGCTCTACTTTTCATCCGACGAAGGCGAGCCAGTATGCTAGGGCTTTTCTCTTATATGCTCTCAGCACTTTGCTTTTCCCGATGGGTTAGAGTGATTTAAACCTGGCCGTCCTCCCGTCGTTGATTCAACTGGATGATGTGAGGAACTTGAGCTGGGAGCGAGCCGGGTTTGCCTAATTGTATTTTCGCCTTAACATCTGCGCTTAGGGGAAACACAGGGAGCTAAAGGGATTATGGCTCATCGTCCATGTGAGTTTCTCAGTTTCTTTTTTTTTTTTTTTTTTTTTTTTTTGACTTTCTGATTTTTACAGATTTGGGTATATGAGTACGCCTTTATCCCCCAGCCAAAGCTGGGCATACCGCCTAACGCTGAGTTTCCAGACTTTCCCCAATTTAAGCAGTGGGTAGGATATAGCTAGAGTGAGATGGACAATGACCCATGGGATTGCCGCCAACTTTTGGCTAACATGACTTTCGAGGGGGTATGCCGCCTTCCTTCCTTATACATTCTGACTTTTGTTGTCTTATAGCTACTTCTCTAGTTTTTTGACTTCTGATTTTCTGTTTTCAGCTGATCAAGGAGCCCTGGAGGGGAGCGGTGCTTCCTCTGAAGGTGGTAAATGCTTTGAGACTGACACCCCAGAGGTTCAATATGGAGTACCCGCTCGAGCTGGAGTGGTACTTAGAGAAACGGGTTATCGACTGGCGTGCTGGTCTGACCAAGAGCAGGATCCAGCCTGCTCCGTTGGTGGGTCTATTCTGGCCACATTTGCTGCTGGTCGAGGACCACCCCAACCTCTTCGGGTCCGGATATATTACTGACGGAGTGGAGGGGGACTACTCCATGTTCATTGATACGCACCTCCTCCCCTCGACCAAATCTGTGCAGCTGAAGGTATGTTCCTTCTCTTATTTGCCATTCATCTTTACTGTTCTACTCGCCTACTGAGGTCATCTTTTTTTTTAAACATCTGGGTGTGGGAGAGGCAAATGCCTTCGTACTTCCTCTGGCCGGCGTTTTAGCGGCCGTGGATCTCTCACCGCTGGTGGTCAGGGCCACGAAGGTTCTTCTGCTCACGAGGAGGAGTACGGTGCAGATGTTGAGATGGAAAGCATCCCACCCATTCAGAAGATGGTGCGTCTGATGGTTCCCCCTACCGGTTTCATCCATGGTCAGCTTGAGTCCGCCTTAGAGCTGTCGGTGTTGCTAATGGATGAGTTTGGGCAGCCATATCAGGCCGATCTGTATCTCCAGAACCAGATTCCTCCTGCTATCTTCCCTCTAAACACTACCTACGTGAGTATGCTTGTCTTCGTTTGCTTTGGACCCCTATTGTTGCTGTTGGTCTGATTTGTATTCTGCTTCTTGTGCAAATCCTGGTATCTCAGGGGATAGCTTTGTACGAGGCAGGTTCGGCCTTCCGGTCGCTTGTGATTCATGACAACACTACAATGTTGGTAAGTACCTGTATTTGGGTTAGCGTTGATGCGTATATGTATGTATGTGTGCCTATTGTAAGTGTATGCATGTGTATGGCATGATCTTTATGCTGTTAATTTTGATGCAGGTCGGGATAGGCACTCGTCATCGTGAGGAGGCCCACATAAAGTTAGAGAATGAGTGGCTGCAGAGGACCTGCATGGACTTAAGGGTGATGAATGAGACTCTCCATGCATAGTTAGATGAGTGTCCAGCCGCGAACGCCGCCGCTGGGGGTGAGACATCGAGGAGAGTGAGGATAAGGCAGACGACTCGGAGGATGGGGGACAGTCGTAGTCTCCTTTTATTTTTGTTCTTTTGACTGTGGCAGCCAGCTTATAGGCTAAGTATTATCATATTGTAGTACATTTTTGCCCGTTTGTGGGCTCTTTTGTTGCATTTATTTATTGGATCTGGTATATTGATTGTTCTGACGCTTATTCTAAAATTTATTGCCTCTTTTTTCTGTCATTTCCTTCTATTGGATTTGCCTTTTTGAATGCATTCTCTTTTCTTTGCTGTAATTTAGACCAGTCTGACGCTTCTCGGGTTTTTTTTTTTTGCCCTTATTTTTGCATAAACTGCCCCTGCGGGTTTTCAATCTATCGGACTGTCGTAACTTTTGCCTAGACCGCCCTCTCAGGTTTTCGACCCAGTAGACTTTTATTTGTATCCTAAATTTTGCACAGACTGCCTTTCGGTTTTCAGTCTATCAGAATTTAATTTTTTTTTTTATGCAATGCAAGCGAACAAGAAATGTATACAGCCGTGTATACATGATGCAAATGTAATTTCAAATAGACTTAGGGACATTTTAAATGCACAGAGCCAGGCATTCATTTATTCATTCATTAATAACGTTTTAGCGCAATGTACATCAAAGATGAAATGAAGTTAGGGATAGAATCAGCAATGGTATCCGCCTCGATTGTGTTGGATATGCCCTAGTCCCAAGGCATTGGTCCTTGTATTTGTATCATACATTAATTAGATTCATGCATTATAGTTATTTGTGTTATTAATAAAGGCATTAATTCGTTTATTATATGTATCTTGTGCAATATATTAAATGAAGTATCCAATGGACATATCCATATCCATGATGACCAGTGTCATGCACTTGGCAGTAAGACCATGGATAGGGTAAACGATATGACCATAAATAGATCCGTTGTCTGTTCCAGTCATGGGAATGAATAGAACAAGAGACTATCATTAACCTGGTTGTATGGCGGTGTCTTACCGGTCATTGGACATGGAATGTCAACCAAGTTAATGGGTACATGCATAAGGGGCATGGTACTGGATAGATCCACTAAACAAGAAATCCACATGGTATGGTATCACAAGTGATTCTCGTGTAGTACTTGTACGGATCCTTTGACCTGAACATATGATGGTGTTACATGTGAGGTCACGTACTTAGGGGTATGCCTAAAGGGCCTGTAATAGGGTGCCAAGTATGGGTGCTTTCGGGTATGTCACTTAGCATGGTAATGCTATGGATATGCAGAAGGGATTTGTCACTCAGTAGTCCACTGGGAAGATATCACCGGCCTCTTGATGAATGTGACTGATAAGAGTGTGGCCACACCCAAACAAGTGGGAACTTGTTTGTGAGCTTCAGTGCTTTCGGGATCAAGTTAACGTCCGACACAAAAGAGGGTGATCAATCCATGCCTCTGTGTTGGACACCGATATCAATGACATGGGATGTACAAGTTTAAACTATAGGGTTATGATAATAGTTAGACTGCCATCTCCATCTTAATTGGGGGCTACAGTGGCTTGCTAGAGCCCAACTGCAATCTGTGGGCCAAAGGCCTGCTGCCAACATAAAGATGGGCCCACGGGATCGTACACATTGAGCGACTGAACATCGACTTAAGGAATCACAAGTATGCTTGGAGTATACACTATGGAGAGAGAGGTATATATATATATATATATATATTAATCATGTTATAAAGATCAATTAGATTGATCCTAATAATAAAATTAATATATTCCATTGTCTCTTCGTAATTAATTGGATTAATTATGAGATTATTTCTTAGGTGGAAATATTCATATGTATAGGATTACATATGATTTTATTTTGTGAAGATCTAATTTTAATTTGATGGATTAAATTAATTGGTCAAATTAATTTTAATTTAAATGTAAATAATATATTACATGGTGTAATATATTAAATACATGGGTATATTAAAATTGGGCTTGAAATTAATTTAAACCAGAATAATTAAAATAAGATTGGGCCTGAATTAAAAGAAGGAAGCCCACACAAAATTAAGGAGCCAAGCTGGGCCTCAATTCCCCTAGGGGAATTTGGCCAACCTAGGTTTTAACCTAGGTAGATTTCGGCCAAGCAAGTGACAACACACTATAGCCGAAATTTCCACTTAGCCTCCTCTCCATTGCTTGTTTTTCCAACTCTAACACGGGTCGTGTTCGCTAGGCATTCGTGTACGAGAACGAGGAGGGACTCTGCTTTGATTCCTGCAGTCTTCATCCATCTCTAAAAGAGATATTCCGGGTAAGAGAATTATCTCTTCTATTATATATTTTTTGTTTTACAATTTCCATTTCAATTGCTCTTGGGCATGGATTTGAGGAAATCATCACGTTCTTCCGCATTTATCGGGTGATTTCCGGTGAAAAATCCCAACAGATTGAACTCACGGCTGCCATCAACTAGTCTTTGTAGATTTTCCCGCTGATGGTGCTCGCCTCACTGTCCTGATTTTTGCATGGACTGTCTTTTTTATTTTCAAGCCATCGGACTGTCCTAATTTTTACGTGGACCGCCTTCTCAGTTTTTGACCCATCGGACTTCTTTTTTTTTTTTTACTATGACATCCGAGCTTGTCTTGGTTGATGGGGTTGACAGCTTGGTACATGTCTTTCCTGGTAGGATGGTTTCTACCTCGCAGATTGATGGCTACAGCATTTCCCTAATGCAAGCTCTGACGTCGATTTAGTGTTCTTTCTAGGGAAATAGTAACATGCCAATCTACACTATGTAGGCAGCTACCGTTTTTATAGAGTCCCTGTGATGGATTTGTTGATTACTTCCGTCACTCCGTTGGCTTATGGGTGATGCGGAGATGAAGAGCGATGCCCTAACCCTTTACTCCGGAACAACTACACTATTGCCCCTTGAAATCGCGGCCTTTTGTTGGTCACAACAGAATGTGGACCTATGTATCATGCCAATGTGTCTCTCTCTTTTTTTTTTAGTTGTGACACCCATGGATAACTCTGCTCCTATCCATTTTATGTACCTGATGGTTATCGCTGTGAATCAATGTTTGTCTGTCATGAGCAGTCTTATTTTTCTGGAGACTTTAGCTTTTTCTGCTGTGGTCTTCCCCCTCTTTGCCTAGTCTGAGTCCGTGGAGTTTCTGTTTGGCCAACTTCATCCTCAAGTCCTTTGGAATCTGGCGTTCATTAATTTCGCTGTCAACCCCAGGCATGTTGCAGCAAGATCAGGTGGAGACCGTTGCGCACTTCTAAAGTGCCTTCACAATTTCTTTTCTCTCGTCAGGCGTGAGGTCTTTCGAGATGGATACCATTTTTGGCTTATCATCTATCCTTAGATTCATTTCATGTAATGATGCATCATGTATGCTAAATACATTAAATGAATGTTTGTATGTATGCAAAGATCCATCCGAAAAATATCGCACAAGTAATTGAAATCAAATTACATAGAATTAAATTCCCTATGGGATGAATTGTTCGCATAATAGATAATTGTAATAATAATAATAACAAAACAAACAAAAAAAAACAAGTACATCAAAACAATTATCATCCTCTATATGCGGAGGGTCTTCTGTCATTGTGGCATCACGGCTCTCAGAAGTTTGTGCCCCGGACTTCTGAAGTTGGGTAGGGGATTGTTCTGAACGTTCGGCTTCAAGGATGGTTCCACAATCTTTCCCTCAGTGACCAACTGACGAACGTCCCTTATTAGCTTAGTGCAATCATTGGTATAGTGGCCTACTGTCACATGGTAGGCGCAGTAGTTGTCCTTATCTGCTTCAAAAGGGGGAACATAGGGCTTCAAACTTTGTAACAAACCAGCCTTTCTACATTTGGCAAAAATTGTTGGAAATGCCCTAGCCCCGAGGCATTGGTCCTTGTATTTGTATTATACATTTATTGGATTCATGTATTATACTCATTTGTGTTATTAATAAAGGCATCAATTCATTTATTATATTTATCTTGTGCAATATATTAAATGAAGTATCCAATGGACATATCTATATCCATGATGACAAGTGTCATGCACTTGGCAGTAAGACCATGGATAGGGTAAACAATATGACCATGAATAGATCCGTAGTCTGTTCCAGTCATGGGAATGAATGGAACAAGAGACTATCATTAACCTGGTTGTATGGAGGTGTCTTACCGGTCATTGGTACTGGATAGATCCACTAGACGAGTAATCCACATGGTATAGTATCACAAGTGATTCTCGTGTAGTACTTGTATGGATCCTTTGACCTGACCATATGATGGTGTTACACGCGAGGTCACATACTTAGGAGTACGTCTAAAGGGCCTGTAATAGGGTGCCAAGTATGGGTACTTTCAGGAATGTCACTTAGCATGGTAATGCTATGGATATGCAAAAGGGATTTGTCACTTAATAGTCCACTGGGAAGATATCACTGGCCTCTTGATGAATGTAACTGATAAGAGTGTGGCCACACCCAAACAGGTGGGAACTTGTTTGTGAGCTTCAGTGCATTCGGGATCAAGTTAATGTCTGACACAAAAGAGGGTGATCAATCCATGCCTCTGTGTTAGACACCAATATCAATGACATAGGATGTACAAGTTTAAACTACAGGGTTATGATAACAGTTAGACTGCCATCTCCATCTTAATTGGGGGCTGCAGTGGCTTGCTAGAGCCCAACTGCAGTCTGCGGGCCAAAGGTCCGCTGCCAACATAAAGATGGGCCCACGGGATCGTACACATAGAACGACTGAACATAGACTTAAGGAATCACATGTATACTTGGAGTATACACTATGGAGAGAGAGGTGTATATATATTAATTATATTATAAAGATCAATTGGATTGATCCTAATATTAATATATTCAATTGGCTCTTCATAATTAATTGGATTAATTATGAGATTATTTCCTAGGTGGAAATATTCATATGTATAGGTTTACTTATGATTTTATTTTGTGAAGATTTAATTTTAATTTGATGGATTAAATTAATTGGTCAAACTAATTTTAATTTAAATGTAAATAATATATTACTTGGTGTAATATATTAAATACATGGGTATATTAAAATTGGGCTTGAAATTAATTTAAACCAGAATAATTAAAATTAGATTGGGCCTAAATTAAAAGATGGAAGCCCGCACAGAATGAAAGGAGCCAAGCTAGGCCTGAATTCCCCTAGGGGAATTCGGCCACCCTAGGTATATAAACCTAGGGTTAAAAATTTCGGCCAACACTACACTAAAAAAAAACATAGCAGAAATTTTCCTAGCCCTCTCTCACCATTGTTTTTGTTTTTCCAATGCTAGCACGGGTTGTGTTCGTTAGGCGTTCGTGTACAAAAACGAGGAGGGAATCTAATTTGATTTCTGCAGTCTTCATCCATCTCTTGAAAGAGATATTTCGGGTAAGAATTTAATCTCTTTCTATTTCAATTTTAAGTTTTACAATTTCCATTTCAATTGCTCCTGGGACTGGATTTGAGTAAATCATCGCATTCTTCCGCTTTTATCGGGTGATTTCCGGTGAAAAATCCCAACAAAAATGCAGCCCAAGGGTTCAGCTCACCGGTTAGTGAGCCTTTGTCGAGTTCTTGGTTGCCCCGCTGGGTCACTGCTGCCATATCCACTTATGTTGCTTGGTCTAAGGGTGCTGACTGAGCTAGTTTCAGACTAGATTCGGACTGTGTAGTCATGGAGCCACCATCCTTGTACCCTTGTGTATACCCCTGGTTACCTCGATAAGCGCCCGAGTTTTGCCTACTTATCTGCTCTTCTTCTTCGTATCTCTCGATACGCTTTGCGAAGTCCACAACATCATTGAAGGAGTGGAACCTGTTAAGCTTCATTTTTTTCTTGTAAAGTGGCAAGCTACTGTTGGTGTGCCCTAGTTCTTAGGGCATTGGATTCTTGTATTTTGTATTATACATTAAGACTCATTGTATTAATACATTATTTGTGTCACATTAATAAAGGCAATTAATCTATTTGATTTATATCTTGTGCTATAATATTAGTAGAGTATCCATGGATTGATAATCATAAAACCTATCCCAGGTCTGTTCTAATTGTGGGAACAAATAGAACCACAGACTTGTATATTCGATGATTGTATGGTAGTTCTTAACTAGCTATAATACTTGTATAGTCAGTCATGAATATAGGTACATGTTGTAGGGATTTTTCACCGGAAATCACCCAATTAAGTGCCGAAGAACACGGTGATTTCCTCAAATCCGTGCCCAGGAGCAATTGAGATGGAAATTGCAAAACATAAAAATTTTTAAACAAGAGATTAAACTCTCACCAAGAGTATCCCTTTAAGAGATGGCTGCAGAAATGAACTTAGATTCCCTCTTCGTTCACGTACACGAACGCCTTTGGAACTCAACCCGTGCTAACGTCGGAAATCAAAACATGAGAGAGGAAGAGGGGGAAGATTTCGGCTATTCTATTTTTCCTGCCTCTTGGCCGAAATACCTAGGGTTATTTTAACCCTAGGTGGCTGAAGCCAATTGGGCTGAAATTCTCCTTGAGAATTTCAGCCCAATTGGCTTCATTTTGTGTGGGCTTTTTCATTTTATTTTAAGGCCCAAATCTATTCTAATTGACCTGGTTCAAATTAATTTCAAGCCCAACTTTAATTTTAACATGTATATAATATATTACACCATGTAACATATTGTTTACATTTAATTAAAATTGATTTGATCAATTAATTTAATCCATGAAATTAAAATTAGATCTTCACAAAATAAATTCATATGTAAACCTATACATATGAATATTTTCACCTAGGAAATAATCCCATAAATTAATTCATTGAATTAATTATGAGACTGCCAATGCTAATATTAATTTTATTATTATGATCAATCCAATTGATCTTTATAATATAATTAATATAATCCTCTCTCTTCAGAGTGTATACTCCAAGTATACAGGTGATTCCTTAAGTCTTTGTTCAGTCGCTCAATGTGTACGATCCCGTGGCCCCATCTTTATGTTGGCAGTAGGCCTACGGTCCATAGACTGCAGGTGGGCTCTAGCAAGCCATTGCAGCCCCCAATTAAGATGGAGATGGCAGTCCAACTGTAATCATAACCCTGTAGTTTGAACTTGTATATCCCATGTCATTGATATCGATGTCCACAGAGGCATGAATTGATCACCCTCTTTTGTGTCTGGACATTTACTTTATCCCAAATGTATTGATGCTCACAAACAAGTTCCAACTTGTTTAGGTGTGGCCACACTCTTATTAGTCACATTCATCAAGAGGCTGATGATATCTTCTCAGTGGACTACTGAGTGACAAATCCCTTCTGCATATCCATAGCATTGCCATGCTAAGTGACTTACCCGAAAGTACCCATACTTGGCACCCTATTACAGACCCTTTAGGCATACCCCTAAGTATGCGACCTCGCATGCAACACCATCATATGGTCAAGTCAAAGGATCCAAACAAGTACTACACGAGAATCACTTGTGATACTATACAATGTGGATTTCTCGTTTAGTGGATCTATCCAGTACCATGCCCTTTTTGCATGTACCCATTAACTTGGTTGACATCCCATGTCCAATGACCGGTAAGACACTGCCATACAACCAGGTTAATGATAGTCTCTGGTTCCATTCATTCCCATGACTGGAACAGACTACGGATCTCTTTATGGTCATATCGTTTACCCTATCCATAGTCTTACTGCCAAGTGCATGACACTTGTCATCATGGATATGGATATGTCCATTGGATATTTCATTTAAGATATTGCGCAAGATATATTTATAATAAATGAATTAATGCCTTTATTAATAACACAAAATAAGTATAATACATAAATCCAATAAATGTATAATAAAAATACAAGGTCCAATGCCTCGGGACTAGGGCATATCCAACAATCCCCCACTTGCACTAGTTCCAACTAGGCATGGGCCTAATCCCTATAGATCTAGTATGACGCTCGTGCTTGGGCTGAGCTATTGGGATTCGTCATGGGAAAAATAACGTGGCGCAGTGGAAAATACGCCGTTTAAAATTTCCTAGAATCCACCTATCGTGTCCAATTACCATTGATTAGAATAAAATCAAATTGAATCAAGAGAGATTAACTCACCGGATTCATCTCTTCTAGAGACTGCTGCAGAATCGTTTCTTGAAACTGCGATCTCCAAAGTCCAGTACATGACCAATTATTGAGCGGGAACTGGTGCTAGCCGAAGACGCGAAGGAATGGAGGTTTAATGCTGGGATTTTCGACTGTTTTGGGGCTACTCTTGGTGGCTGATTTTTCCAGCAATTAATTAGGATAGAATTAGGGTTTTATTTTTTAAGTGTGCCCTTATATATACACCTTGTCTAATTGGGTTTCAATTAGGTTAATTAAACCCAAGCCCACTAGGATTATAATTACATAAATAAACTTTAATTAAAAAGTATATACTACGTAATTTAATTCCATTTGGCCAAATTTAATTACCCCTAAATAAAATTAAATCACACTTAAGTAAATACAATACATGTATTTAATTTTCCTACTTAGGAAAATTATTTAATTAATTGTTTATTTTATGTAATTCAATTAATTGATAAATTAATTAATTACATTATGTAAACTTATTAATTAAATTAAATTCAACCCAATGTCAATTAATTACCTTGACACCGAATGTCAGCTAATTAATTAACGCATTTCTTCCAATGTATATTACATTTACAATTTCTATAAGTTCCAGCTCAGTTGATCTATGTGCACGATCCTATGGGTCTGTCTTTATGTAGGCAGTAGGCCCAAGGCCCATAGACTGTAAGTGGGTTCTAGCAAACCATTACAGCCCCTAATTAAGACAAAGATGCAGTAGTCTTTAGAAGACATGCACCCGGTAGTAATCTCATAGTGTCCTTTGCCTAACGATATCGATATGAATAAACAAGAGGCATGGTGTCCGTCATCCTCTTCTGTTGTTTATTATATTTCTTGATCTTGAGTTGACTGATTAATCAAATAAGCAACCAACTTATTTGGGTATGGCCATACACTTATCAGTCCCACTCATCAAGTGGCCAGTGATATCATCTTGGTGTTACCCGAGTGGCAATTCCATCACTTCATCATCAATATCAATATGTTCACCTGTCCACCCAATTATACCCATATTTAGCATCCTTTTACAGACATGTTAGGCATATGTCAAAGTGAACTGGATTCCATATTGATACTATAATGAAATCTGGTCTGAGAACAAAAGAGACCTACTCAAGAAAGACCTATGACGCGACAACCATATGGCTTTCTTGTGGGGATCGATCCAGTCCCATGTCAACGACATGTACCTATATTCATGACTAACTATATAAGTACTATGGCTAGTTAAGAACTACCATACAGTCATCGAATATATAAGTCTGTGGTTCTATTCGTTCCCACGATTAGAACAAACCTGGGATGGGTTTTATGATTATCAATCAATGGATACTCAACTCATATTATAGCACAAGATATAAATGAAATAGATTAATTGCCTTTATTAATGTGACACAAATAATGTATTCATACAATGAGTCTTAATGTATAATACAAAATACAAGAATCCAATGCCCTAAGAACTAGGGCACACCAACATGAGCCAGTGCCTTGGTCAAAGGATCTGCGACATTATCCTCAGTGTCCACTCTGTGCAATGCAATGTCACCTCTCTCCGCGATTTCTCGTATGAGGTGAAACTTTCTACGCACGTGCTTTGTGTTCTTGTGTGACCGGGGCTCCTTATCTTGTGCAACGGCCCCACTGTTGTCACAGAAGATATTGACTGGGTCTTAGATAGTTGGCACTACTCCTAACTCAGTGATAAACTTCCTTATCCACACAGCTTCCTTAACTGCATCACACGCGACGATGTACTTGTTGGGATTCGTCACCGGAAATCGACCGAAAAAGCGGAAATACATGTCGATTTCCTCGAATCCGGTCCCAGGAGCTTAAGTAGTGGAAATCAAAAACACAAAGCATAAGGAAGAAGGTTTTAAGATCTCACCTTAAAGTCTCTCCAAGAGACAGATGATGACTGCAGAAATCAAATTAGATTTTATCCTTCGTCCCGTACACGAACGGCTCTCGGACTGAAACCCATGCTAGCGGTTCGGAAAATCAATAAGAGAGAGTGAGGGGAGATATGTTTCGGCTAAGAAGTGAAGAAAATATGGCTGCCATATTTTCTTTTATATCACCAAAAGACAAATGCAAAAAATAATATCTAAAGTAGAAAAGTCCAACTTTTCCACCTTAAGTCAAACCATGACTCATCAGATATAATCATCACATTTTGTCCTTAATATGAGTCATCCTTCTTATCACATATGACTCATCAAAACTTGGCCCAAATATCTCCCCACAATTCGGCCACCAAGTCACCAAATAAGGGCTTCCATCTTTCATGCCCAAGACCATATTTACATCTTTGATTTTATTTGATTTCAAATCAAATTTTACTCCCACATGTATGTAACACTCTTATACCATATAATATGTTACTTACACTAAAATAAAATTTATTTGACATATCAAATTAACCAAGAGATTAAATATGACATTCATAAGATGACAAACATGTAAACCTATACATGTAGAACTATTTCCACCTAGGAAATAAATACTTAAATTAATTCATTGAATTAATTAAGTGATGGCCTAAAAAATATTAATCATATTATATTTTGACCAATCCAATTGAGCTATATAATATAACTAATAGACCTCTCTGTCTTTGATGTGTATACACCAAGTACACACTTAATCCGACTAGTTAAAGTCCAGACGTTCAATGTGTACGATCCGATGGGCCCGTCTTTATGTTGGTAGTGAGCTAAGGCCCACAGAATACAGTTGGGCTTTAGCAAGCCACTGTAGCCCCTAATTAAGATGAAGGAAGAAGTCCAACTGAAACATTAACCCAGTAGTTTAAACTTGTACATCCCATGTCATCGATATCGGAGTCCAACACAAAGGCATGGTTTGATCACCCTCTATTGTGTATGGACATTAACTTGATCCCGAATGCACTGATATTCACAAACAAGTTCCACCTTGTTTGGGTGTGGCCACACTCTTATCATCTCCATTCATCAAGAGGCCGGTGATATCTTCTCAGTGGAACACTGAGTGATATTCCCATCTGTATATCCATAGTACTGCAATGTTCATTAACATACCCGAACGAACCCCGTACTTGGCACCCTTTTACAGGCCTGTTGGGTGTACACCAAAGTATGCGACTTCACATCCAGTACCATCATATGGTCAGGTCAAAGGATCCATACAAGTACTACACGAGAATCATTTGTGATACTATACCATGTAGATTCCTGTTAAGTGGATCGATCCAGTACCATGCCCTTTTTACATGTACCCATTAACCTGGTTGACATTCCATGTTCTATTACCGGTAAGACACCGCCATACAACCAGGTTAATGATAGTCTTTGGTTCCATTCATTCCCATGATTGGAACAGACTACGGATGACTTTATGGTCATATCGTTTTCCCTATCCACAGTCTTACTGCCAAGTGCCTCACACTTGACAACATGGATATGGATATGTCCTTTGGATACTCTATTTAAAATATAGCACAAGACATATAATAAATAGATTAATGCCTTTATTTCCTTGACACAAATTGTATAATACATAAAGTTCACATTAATGTACAAATGTATTATACAAAAACAAGGACTAATGCCTCGGGACTAGGGCATTTCCAATAGTACTCAACTTTTGTTGTAGAGACCTTGATGGTTGGCTACTTTAAGCTCCTCCAGCTTACAGCACCACCATTTAGCAAAAGTACATACCCAGACTGCGACTGGTACTCATCCTGGTCGGTCTAGAACTTGCATCAGTGTACCCAGTAACTGATAGCACTTCCTGACCTCCATACACCAAAAAAATATCCTTAGTCTGGTTAAGGTACTTAAGGATTGCCTTGACAGCCTTCCAGTGATCCTCCTCGGGATCCTGCTGGTACCGGCTTGTCATACTTAGTGCAAAGGCGACATCAGGTCTCATACTTAGCATGGCGTACATAATTGATCCTATAGCCAAAGCATATGGAACCAATTTCATGTTCTCCTTGTCCTCCCTTGTCTTAGGATAGTTCTTCTTACTAAGTTTCAGCCCATGCCCATTGGTAAGAAACCTTTCTTAGCCCGGTCCATGCTGAACCTTTTCAGAACTTTGTCTATGTATAAGGCCTGACATAGGCCCAGAAGTCGATTTGATCTATCCCTGTAGATCATGATCCCTAGGATCATCTCAGCTTCGCCTAAATCCTTCATTACGAAGCACTTACACAGCCACTGCTTTACTCCTTGCAATGTAGGTATGTTGCTTCCAGTGAGTAGGATGTCATCTACATAAAATATCAGGAATGTGACAATGCTTCCACTAATCCTCTTATACACATAAGGCTCATCTTGATTCTGTATGAAGCCATATTCCTTTATAGCTTCATTGAATCTAAGATTCCAACTTCGGGATGCTTGCTTCAGTCCATAATGGACCTTTGAAGTTTGTATACCCTTCCCGGATGCTCTGGATCGACAAAACCCTTAGGTTGTGTCATGTACACATCCTCGAGTAGCTTTCCGTTAAGGAAAGTGATTTTGACATCCATTTGCCAGACCTTATAATCGTACCATGCGGCTATGGCCAGTAAGATCCTGATGGATTTGAGCATGGCTACTGGTGAGAAAGTTTCATCATAGTCTATTCTATGGACTTGTCTGAAACCTTTAGCAACCAAACGCCCCTTGAAGGTATTATCAGCTTTTAGCTTGTAGCACCACTTGCAACCAATTACCTTAGCACCCGGAGGTGGATCAACCAAGTTCCAAACCTGGTTATGGTACATAGATTGCATCTCTGCCTCCATGGCTTTAAGCCAATTTGCAGACTATGGGCTTGCCATAGCCTCCTGGTAGGTTTTGGGTTCTTCCTCATCCAAGATAAGAAGAGTTTGATCATTAGTGACGAGGAAACCATACCTGTCTGGTTCCCGACGATCCCTATCAGACCTTCTAGGTCCTTGTGTGGCCTCGGTCAGTGCTTCCTCCTATGGAAGCTCCACCTGGGCCTCCGAGTTATCTTCTTCAGGAGCTTGTGGACTTTGAACTTCCCTGAGTTCAACATTGCTCCCACTATCTTTCTTGGAAAGGAATTCCTTTTCTAAAAAGACCCCTTTCCTTGCCACGAACACCTTGTTCTCGGCAGGGTTGTAGAAGTAATACCCTTTGGTTTCCCTAGGGTAGCCCACAAATAGGCATTTATCATTTTTGGGCTCCAGCTTGCCACTAGTCAATCTCCTGACATGTGCTTCGCATCCCCAAATCCTTAGGAAAGACACATTAGGCTCCTTGCCTGTCCATATCTGATATGGGGTCTTTTCCACTGCCTTGGTCGGAGTATTATTTAAGATAAGAGTAGCTGTCTCGAGGGCGTGTCCCTAGAAACTTATTGGGAGAGAGGCTTGACTCATCATCGAGCTGACCATGTCCAACAGGGTCCTATTCCTCCATTCGGACACCCCATTCCATTGTGGTGTTCCTGGAGGAGTGAGCTGTGGAACTATTCCATGCTCTCTCAAATATGAGTCAAACTCTAGGCTCATATACTTACCTCCTTGGTCTGACCGAAGGGTTTTGATATTCCTGCCTAGCTGGTTTTGTACTTCATTCCTAAATTCGTTGAACCTATCAAGGGTCTCAGACTTATGTTTCATCAGATAGACATAGCCATATCTGCTGAAATTGTCCGTGAATGTGACGCAAGTACAGATGTCCACCTCTGGTCGTTGCGCTCATGGGCCCACACACTTTTGAATGTATTAGGTCCAATAAGCCAGTGGCCCTTTCAGCCTTCTTGCTAAAAGGTGCCTTAGTCATCTTGCCTCATAAACATGACTCGCATATATCAATTGACTCCAAGTCAAATGACCCTAAGACTCCAGCTTTGTGAAGCCTAGCTATGCGCTTCTTGTTTATGTGGCCTAAACGACAATGCCATAGGTAGATAGGATTAAGTTCATTGGGCTTAATCCTTTTAGTGTTTATGTTATAGACATGATTGGTTTCATTTAATTCCAGGATATATAGGCCATTATTTAATAGAGCATCTCCATAAAATAATCCCTTTCTAGATAAAGAAATTCTACCATTCGAAATAGTAAAATAAAATCCAGAAATATCCAACATGGAAACTGAAATAATATTCCTGCACATAGCAGGTACAAAATAACATTGTTCTAAAATCAAAACCAATCCACTAGGCATCATGAGGTTATATTCGTCGATCTCTATGGCAACAACCCTTGCTCCATTACAGACCCGCAAGTCCACCTCCCCCGATCCCAGTGACCTTCTGTTCTTAATTCCCTGCACATTGCAACAAATGTGAGAACCACATCCAGTATCCAATACCTAGGATGTTGAAATAGTAAGGTTAATGTCTATGACATAAATACCTGACGAAGACGCACCCTAGGTCCTCCTCTGCACTCCCATTAACTTGGGACATGATCTTTTCCAATGGCCTGCTTGTTCACACCCGAAACAGACATCTTCAGGACCTGCCTTCTGTTGGGCCTTGGGCTGAGTCTTGGCCTTCTTAGCCTTGGCCTTCTTGGCCTTGGCCTTACCCTTGGCAAGAGGAGGGTTCCCCTTGTTGACCAGCAGTAGCGGCGGACTCCTCTTGATCGACTGTTCCGTGAGCTTAAGCATCCCATGCAGCTCAGTAACAGTGTGGTTCATCCCTTGCATATTATAGTTCAGGATGAACTTATCATAAGAATTCGGTAAGGATGCAATTTGTGATTCCATCCAGCGGTAGCTGGCTGCTGCTGCAGCCTGCTGTAGCAGCAGTAGCCCACTGGGTTGCTGCTGCCGCGCAGCGGCATTGCTGCCCCGCCAGGACAACAGTGCCGCGTTCGGGGCTCGGGTCTGGTTTTGGATTTTATGGGTATTTTTTTTATCCCGGACCCTAATTCAAATTAAATTAAATTTTTTTAAATTAATTTGTATTTAAATTGTTTATTTTGTTGGCATGCATATTTAATTTAATTGTTTGCATATTAAATTGAATATGGACTTTGTGAAATTGGCCTAATAAGCCATGACACCGGTTAAAATTGGGAGGGCTAAATTTTAAATTTGTGACAACCCAAATTCAAGTGGGAGCAAAATTGTTAATTTTGCATTTATGGATGTTATCCATTGGGCCTTTATGGGCCTTAGTCACATTTGTTAAAATTGGTAATTTCACCCTAAGTAACTCGGCTTAACATTTATATTTATAATTTGGAATGCCTTGATCATGCATCATATTGGTATATATGTGCAAGATAGGTACTTTGTTTGAAATGTGATGTTGAGTTCTATAGGCCCTAAATTATTATTGGTTGTAATTTGATTTTGGGAAATATGGCCTGCGTGCCATTTCTTTTATTTTGATGTAATTTTTGAATAGATTTTATTTTATAAAATTGTAATTGCATCAAGTATGGAGGAAGGCCCAGATGGAGCAAGCTCATGGTAGGAGCTGTTAGAGATTGTGCCCTAAGCCAATGTTGGATTATGTAAACAATCTTCTTAAGTCATTAATAAAGACTTATTTTATCATATATATTTGTATGTTAGTATTTATGATAATGTATCCATGAATTAATTGTGTAATTCTAAATTTCCCTAGTCGATTGTTATTATGGGAATAATAACAAACTAAGACTAGTGTGAGTGATAATGGATATTCATAAGATGAATATAGTGTATACAGATACAGATTATACTCACGGGCAATGTGTTAGAGAACATGTTGCTGGAGACCCACTATAAGATCAAGTTCATGGTCACGTGTCACAACTGATCTTGATTATAGTAGTGTCATCAGCTGATTCCTTTGACCTGAGGTCACCATGGATTCCGGGATGAATTCATGTTGTGCTTTGACGCAGTCAAACGCTGCTTGTAACAGAGTAGTTATAAAGGCTGTGGTTGGGTACAATATGACTCATGCTTAGGGATGTGAGTGACAGATATGGGATTTTGTCCCTCTCTAACAAGAGAGCGATATCACTGGGCCCCTCGATAAGTAAGACTGTTAAATGCATGGCCGTGCTCAAATAATTGATAAGAGTATCAATTGATTTGTCTGAACAGTTTACTTTGAGATCGAGAAAGCATATGATTAATTATATAAGATTGACAAGTGTACCATGTCTTATAATTAATCTTGATATCAAAGAGACAAAAGGGAATATGACATTCTATAAATAGGTATTGGATCATTCCAATCATATTAATTGGGTAGTCGTAATGGCTTGCTAGAGTCCGCTTGTGACCTATAAGGACATTATGGTAATTTCCTTATTGCCAATTAATATGATCCTATGGGGTCACACACAAGAGCAAAATGAAGTTCATCTTATCGGGTATAAATTATTATTGGATAATAATTTATGAATGAGAAAGAGAATAAATATATATATAGTGATATATATTTATGTATGTATATATAAATATTAATGTGATTAATATTGCATAAAGTATGCTACATATTATAATTAAATTATATGGAGATATAATTAATTATAATATTATATATACATATATGTATTATGGAGAATTGATTTGATTTAATGTTAATTGAGAATTAATATTAAATTGTGTGGGTTAATATATAATTATAACTAATAGGTGTATTAGGTTATAATTATAATTAACTATTTAGGTTAATTTTTTAAGGAAACAATTAACCTAAACCTAATCACACTCTACACTAAATATACAGCAGATTTCGGCCAGCCACCATGGGCTAAGAGCCAGCCGAAACTCTCCTCCAAAAGATTAAGGGAAAATCTGATTTTCTGCTCTCTCTTCTCTCGCTCGAAGAATCGGTTCTTCAATCTCGGCGCTAGCACGCGGTGGACGTATTGCTCCGTGTGGATCAACCATAGAGGGAAGCTATTTTGGTTCCTAAGTGATTCAAACTTCAAAGAATTAAGGTAATTCTTTAACCCTCTTTTCAATTCAATGCAATGTACATGGGTCCTTGGTGGGGATTAATCCGTTTTTCCGCTGCGCATATTTTGTTTTGTGCGATTAATTCCCAACAGTGGTATCAGAGCCACTTGTGCATTGGTTGAATTGGATTTGTTATTTTGATTAGATCAAAATGCATGTTAGGGTTTGTGTGTTTTGATTTAGGGTTCTTTTGTTATTGTGAATAACAAATTGAAATTTGATTTCAATGTTGATAATTATGAATGATTTGTTCTGTTATTGTGAATAACTATTTTGAATTGATTTGGAATTGATCATTGTGAATGATGTGTTTCTTCAATTGTTTTGCTCATTCGTGCACTGGAAATCGTTTCCAGATATGAGTTCAGTTCCGAACTCGTCGGCGTGCAGGTACTGCACGCCGTGTTAACATGCTGTGCACGCCGTGTGCTGTCTTTGCACGGCGTGCAACTGGAAATTGTTTCCAGTATTGGCTTTCAGTTCGGAACACGACGGCGTGCAGGCTCTGCACGCCGTGCAAACATGAAGTGCACGCCGTGTGATGGTTTGGCACGGCGTGCAACCGGAAATTGTTTCCGTGTGTGCTGAGACACAGCGAGGAACACGGCGGCGTGCAGGTGCTGCACGCCGTGCAAACCGGTTTTGCACGCCGTGTTCCCTTGGTGCTGCCGTGTAGAAATTGTTTCTACACATTTAGCCTTTTCAAATCAATTCCTCAATGCAATAAGATTGTATTTTGCCTTTGAACCCTAAATCTTGTAGATGTAAAATTATTGTGATAATTTTATGCATGGTGTTGTGGTATGGTTTTGCACCCCGTGGATGTTTTTTTTTTTGTTTTCTTTTGGTTTTGGTGGATGTAAGGTTTTATAAATACGGCCTGCGAGTCGTTTGTTTTATGTAACCTTATTTTTCTAGATAAATTGTATAGGATGCAATTTATTGTTTGTAAATTTTATTTTGCTAGAAAATTGTATAGGATACAATTTTGTAAAGTATGTAAATCCATGAGATGGTGCCAAGGAACAAAGACGTGAAGACGGATCCAAGGGATGCGGCTGTGCTGCGACCATGCGATGGTTACAACCACCTAGGAAATGACCTGTTGATTTTCATATTGGCCTGTGAAAATCAATGTAGATAAAACCATACCATAACACGGTCTTTCGAGTCTATTGCATGTTTTATATTTTGATGCCATGTGATGCCATGCTAAGTACGATATATGCATGCTAGATGAATGTATGACATTGGATGCCATGCTAGAATTAATATTAACTTAGAAAGATTAATGTTAATGCCATGTATTGTATGAGATACATTTTAATCACAGGAATTAATAAACCCTAAATAAACTTATGAAGTTTATATTTGTGCCACCCAATTACGTATAACACTAGTCAAGTACTATGTTCGCATCATGGTAGCCACGCCAAAGCGGGTACGCATGTTGTGACCTTAGCGAAGCGATAATATGAGAAATGGTGATTCTCATTGTGTTGTAATTGGTTTAACAAAGGGTTAATCAAAATGGTGTTTTGAACCCGAGGCAAAGATGAGATGAGTAACATGCAAATTAAATATGATATATGATATCATGCATCTCATAAATTAAAAGAGTTACATAATGATATAATTGACATGGTGATGTCTACCGAAATTATATTTAATCATAGGGACATGCCAAAGCAGTGCTATGGTTAAGTATGGATTTTGGGTCTTTTACCCACTTAAATATTTTAAAGGGTTTTATAATTTTAGTGGGAGTTTAATTCTCTTATGTAATTAACTTTGCATATATTTTCTGTTGTAGATAAATGGCCAACACAAGCAATCCCGGTTCTATTCGATCTATCCTTGAGAAGGATAAACTGAACGGAACCAATTACCTAGATTGGTATCGCAACTTGAGAATTGTTCTCAAGCAAGAGCGAAAGCTGTATGTTCTGGATGGGCCTTTGCCCGCTAACCCTCCACCCACCACAGCTTCAAGAGCTGAAAGGGATGCTTTTCACAAGCATCAAAATGATCAGATTGATGTACAATGCCTGATGCTTGCATCAATGATTCCGGAACTTCAGAAGGATCTGGAAACATTTGAGGCATATGAGATGTCTCAAGAGCTTAAGGAAATGTTCCAAAAGCAAGCGAGAAGGGAAAGGTATGAGACCTTGAGATCTTTGGTTGGGTGCAAGATGACCGAAGGGAGTTCGGTTAGTGCCCATGTTCTGAAGATGAAAGGGTACATTGATCAGTTGGAGAGGCTTGGTTCGCCACTCAGACCTGAGTTGGCAACGGATTTGATCCTTAATTCTCTTCCCGAGAGTTACTCCCATTTTGTCATGAATTATCACATGAATGATATGGACAAAACGGTCAGCGAACTGCATGGGATGCTGAAAAACGCTGAAGTAACGATAAAAGAGAAGCCAAGCTCCAAAGGGATCCATATGGTGCAAAAGGGTAGGATCCAGAAGAAGAAGGGTAAAGCAAACAAACCCAAAGAGTTTGGGAAGGATGCAAAGAAGCCCAAAGCTGTTACCAAGGCAAAGCCTCCAAAGGAAGGCACATGCCATTTCTGCAATCAGCCTGGTCATTGGCGCAGAAATTGCAAGCTTTATTTGGAGGACTTGAGGAAGAAGAGAGGCGGTGAGACCGCTAATCAAGGTATTTATGTTATTGAAATATTTCATTCTACTTCTGTTTCTACTTCGTGGGTATTAGATACCGGTTGTGGTTCTCACATTTGTATGAATGTGCAGGGGCTTAAAGGAAGTAGAAAGCTCAAGAAGGGCGAGGTAGAATTCCATGTGGCGAATGGAGCTAGAGTTGCTGCTTATGAAGTCGGTCGCTACGAGCTCAAGTTGCCAAGTGGACTTGTTCTTTCTTTGAATAATTGTTATTTTGTTCCTAATTTGTCTAGGAACATCATTTCTATTTCATGTTTGGACAAGGAAGGATTTAAATGTGTTATTGAGAATAATCACTTATTGCTTTTCAATAAAGACTTGTTTTATGCAAATGCGGATTTACATGATGGTCTTTATTTGTTGAACCTTAGTGAAGGTTATAATGAGCATGTATATAACATAAATACCAAAAGGATAAGAACAAATGTTGTGAATCCTACTTATCTCTGGCACTGTCGTCTAGGACACATTAATGAGAAACGCATTTCAAAACTCCATAAAGATGGAATTTTGGGTCTAGATGTTTTTGAAACATATGACACTTACGAGTCTTGTTTAATGGGTAAGATGACCAAGAGTCCCTTTACTGGTCACAGTGAAAGGGCTAGTGACTTATTAGAACTCATACATACAGATGTATGTGGGCCTATGAGCACAACTGCTAGAGGTGGTTTTCAATACTTCATTACGTTCACAGATGATTTCAGTAGATATGGTTATCTATATCTAATGAAGCATAAGTCGGAATCCTTTGAAATGTTCAAAGCCTTCCAAAATGAAGTGCAAAACCAACTTGGCAAGACAATTAAAGCACTTAGATCTGATCGAGGTGGTGAATATTTGAGCCAAGACTTTGACGATCATCTTAGAAATTGTGGGATTGTCTCACAACTAACTCCTCCTGGTACACCACAGTGGAATGGTGTGTCTGAGAGGAGGAACCGTACCTTATTGGATATGGTTCGGTCGATGATGAGTCAAACAAGTCTTCCTCTATCCTTTTGGGGATATGCACTTGAAACAGCGGCATTCACACTGAACCGAGTTCCATCAAAGGCAGTTGAAAAGACACCATATGAGATATGGGTTGGTAAGAGACCAAATTTGTCTTTTCTCAAGATTTGGGGATGCGAAGCTTATGTGAAATACTTGATTTCAGATAAGTTAACACCAAAATCTGTGAAGTGCAACTTTGTAGGTTATCCAAAAGAAACTAAAGGTTATTTCTTTTACAGTCCTAGTGAAAACAAAGTGTTTGTTGCTAGGAATGGTATATTCCTGGAAAAAGAGTTTATTTCCAAAGGAATCAGTGGGAGTAAAGTACACCTGCAAGAAAATCTGGATAACCAAAATGAAAATGGTTTTCAAATGGAACAACAACCTGATTCACAAGAAGTTGTTGAGTCAGAACCAGCAACACAAGTCCAACGTAGATCAAGTAGAGTTCGTCATGAGCCCGAGAGATATGGATTTCTCGTCACGAACGAAAATGATCTGATTCTGTTAGAAGAGAATGAACCTTCCACGTACATGGAAGCTGTCTCTAATTCAGAATCTGAAAAATGGCTTGATGCTATGAAGTCAGAGATTCAATCCATGGACGACAACAAAGTATGGACTTTGGTTGATCTCCCAAAGGGTGCTAAAGCAATAGGGCACAAATGGGTTTTCAAGTTGAAAACGGACATGGATGGGAATATTCAGACTTATAAAGCAAGGTTAGTGGCAAAGGGTTACCGACAAGTTCATGGTATAGACTATGACGAAACCTTTTCGCCAGTAGCTATGATCAAATCCATCAGAATTCTTGTTGCCATAGCAGCATATTATGACTATGAAATATGGCAAATGGATGTCAAAACAGCTTTCCTAAATGGAAACCTTGTTGAGGATGTGTACATGACACAGCCTGAAGGTTTTGTCGATCCAAAGAATCCTGATAAAGTATGCAGGCTTCAAAAGGCCATTTATGGTTTGAAGCAAGCATCAAGAAGTTGGAATCATTGTTTTGATGAATCAGTCAAAAAGTTTGGCTTCATCAAAAACGAAGATGAGCCTTGTGTGTACAAGAAGTTCAGTGGGAGTAATATAGTTTTCCTAGTTCTATATGTCGATGACATATTGTTAATAGGAAATCACATTCCTACCTTGCAAGAAGTAAAATCTTGGCTAGGAAAGTGTTTTTCTATGAAAGACTTGGGTGAGGCAGCCTACATTCTTGGAATAAAGATCTATAGAGATAGATCTAAGAGATTGATAGGTTTGAGCCAGAGTACATACATTGACAAAATACTGAAAAGGTTCAGTATGGATCAATCAAAGAAAGGAAATGTTCCTATTGGGCAAGGGATAAAGCTTAGTCGTAAGCAATGTCCTGTGACAGTTGAAGAACGTCAACGCATGGATAAGATTCCTTATGCGTCAGCTATAGGATCTATCATGTATGCCATGGTATGTACTCGGCCAGATGTCTCTTTTGCTTTGAGCATGACAAGTAGATATCAGTCTGATCCAGGTGATAGTCACTGGACTGCTGTCAAGAGTATTCTTAAGTACTTGAGAAGAACTAAAGATACATTCTTGATATATGGAGGCTCGGACGAAGATCTTGTTGTAAATGGTTACACGAATGCAAGTTTCCAAACTGATCAAGATCAGATGCAGTCACAGTCTGGGTTTGTGTTCATTCTGAATGGAGGTGCGATAAGTTGGAAGAGTTCTAAGCAAAGCACGATAGCTGCATCTACAACAGAAGCCGAGTATATTGCTGCATCAGATGCAGCCCAAGAGGCTGTTTGGATCAAGAAGTTCATCGAAGAACTTGGTGTCGTTCCTAGCATAGTGAATCCTGTGAGCCTCTTGTGTGACAACAATGGGGCAATATCACTTGCTAAGGAACCTAGTGTGTCACAGAAATCCAAACATATACTTCGGCGTTTTCACTACATAAGAGAAGTCATCTCAAGAGGAGATGTGAAGATATGCAAAGTTGCGTCTGAAGACAATGTTGCCGATCCACTAACAAAAGCTCTTTCACAAGCTGTACATGATGGTCATGCTAGGTCCATGGGTATTAGATACATTTGAAGATTGGACTTAGGGCAAGTGGGAGATTGTTAGAGATTGTGCCCTAAGCCAATGTTGGATTATGTAAACAATCTTCTTAAGTCATTAATAAAGACTTATTTTATCATATATATTTGTATGTTAGTATTTATGATAATGTATCCATGAATTAATTGTGTAATTCTAAATTTCCCTAGTCGATTGTTATTATGGGAATAATAACAAACTAAGACTAGTGTGAGTGATAATGGATATTCATAAGATGAATATAGTGTATACAGATACAGATTATACTCACGGGCAATGTGTTAGAGAACATGTTGCTGGAGACCCACTATAAGATCAAGTTCATGGTCACGTGTCACAACTGATCTTGATTATAGTAGTGTCATCAGCTGATTCCTTTGACCTGAGGTCACCATGGATTCCGGGATGAATTCATGTTGTGCTTTGACGCAGTCAAACGCTGCTTGTAACAGAGTAGTTATAAAGGCTGTGGTTGGGTACAATATGACTCATGCTTAGGGATGTGAGTGACAGATATGGGATTTTGTCCCTCTCTAACAAGAGAGCGATATCACTGGGCCCCTCGATAAGTAAGACTGTTAAATGCATGGCCGTGCTCAAATAATTGATAAGAGTATCAATTGATTTGTCTGAACAGTTTACTTTGAGATCGAGAAAGCATATGATTAATTATATAAGATTGACAAGTGTACCATGTCTTATAATTAATCTTGATATCAAAGAGACAAAAGGGAATATGACATTCTATAAATAGGTATTGGATCATTCCAATCATATTAATTGGGTAGTCGTAATGGCTTGCTAGAGTCCGCTTGTGACCTATAAGGACATTATGGTAATTTCCTTATTGCCAATTAATATGATCCTATGGGGTCACACACAAGAGCAAAATGAAGTTCATCTTATCGGGTATAAATTATTATTGGATAATAATTTATGAATGAGAAAGAGAATAAATATATATATAGTGATATATATTTATGTATGTATATATAAATATTAATGTGATTAATATTGCATAAAGTATGCTACATATTATAATTAAATTATATGGAGATATAATTAATTATAATATTATATATACATATATGTATTATGGAGAATTGATTTGATTTAATGTTAATTGAGAATTAATATTAAATTGTGTGGGTTAATATATAATTATAACTAATAGGTGTATTAGGTTATAATTATAATTAACTATTTAGGTTAATTTTTTAAGGAAACAATTAACCTAAACCTAATCACACTCTACACTAAATATACAGCAGATTTCGGCCAGCCACCATGGGCTAAGAGCCAGCCGAAACTCTCCTCCAAAAGATTAAGGGAAAATCTGATTTTCTGCTCTCTCTTCTCTCGCTCGAAGAATCGGTTCTTCAATCTCGGCGCTAGCACGCGGTGGACGTATTGCTCCGTGTGGATCAACCATAGAGGGAAGCTATTTTGGTTCCTAAGTGATTCAAACTTCAAAGAATTAAGGTAATTCTTTAACCCTCTTTTCAATTCAATGCAATGTACATGGGTCCTTGGTGGGGATTAATCCGTTTTTCCGCTGCGCATATTTTGTTTTGTGCGATTAATTCCCAACAGGAGCCCCAGAAGGATTGCAGTCCGGCCTATGAAGAATTAGATAGAATATCTAGTTTTTCATTAGGTTGTAATTAAAGGCCCATAGGATCTCATTTATTTTAAATTAAGTATGCTATTGCATTTGTCATATAATATGGATATATGGATCACCAAATTATTACTCGCGTTTATGCATGCTAAGCCGTATCACTTAATTTTAATCTGGTAATTAAAATGTTAAGTCATTTAAAAGTGCTTCCCACATTCACACCTCTTCCTCCCATTGATGTTGCAATGTACGCCATGCCCTAGCTGGGTACATTGTAGTATTAGGTGGGCCGTCGAGGGTTAGGATACTTGGTATGGTTAACATGTGAATGGTGGTTTGACTCAACATGGGTAGCATTAGCTCAGAGCAGGCCCTAAGCACAGATGGGTAAAGTGTCAATAAGCCCATCAAACCAAGAGTCCTTAGTGGAAGGATTGGATAGGTTGTCCTACCAAACGAATCAATGGTTAGTTAGCGAGCCCTAGTTCGGCCAGTCATTGATAAGTTGTGGATCTTGGTCAAGTCAGCCAATTAACATCACCAACAAACAAATTAAAATTAGATTATTAATTTGAATTGGCTTAAAAGACCTTTATTTCTAACTCAAGCAATGATTTCTTCCATGTAGATAATCCTATTTCACTTAAGCAATTTAAATGGCTGCTACAAATGACAACTCACTCTCACTTAGGTCATTCTTGGAGAAGGAGAAGCTTTCAGGGACTAACTTCCTGGACTGGGCTAGGAACTTACAAATAGTTCTTAGACAAGAGTCCAAGGAGTATGTACTGAATGCTCCTTTACCAGTTGGCCCTCCCATAGGTTGAGGCATCACCACGGCGATGGTGGAGCAGTATGACCGGCATGTGAGGGATGACTGAGATGTCTCGTGCCTCATGTTGGGTACCATGGCTTCTGATCTTTAGAAGCAGTTCATGGACGAGCATGCTTATGAGATGATGGATCAACTTAAAAAGATGTTCCAAGATCAGGCTCATCAGGAACGTTACCTGACGACCAAGGCACTTTGCACAACTGTGATGGCAGCTAGGACTTTTGTTAGCACTCATGTGCTAAAGTTGAAGGGGTATATTTATACACTTGCCCGCCTCAGCTCGCCAGTTCCGCAGGACTTGGCAACAGACATTATTCTCGGGTCACTTCCTGAGTCTTACAACCAGTTTATCATGAACTATCATATGCAAGGGTTGGATAAATCGGTTGTTGAGCTACATGGCATGCTCAAGCTTGCTGAGCATTCTCTTAAGAAGACTCCTAAAGTTTTACTAGTGAACAAGGGCAATACGCCCATTGCTAAGAGAAAGGCCAGATCTGAAGCCAAGGCTAAGGGCAAAAAGGTGGTGGCCCAACCTAAAGTAAGGGTTGCTTCTCCTGATGATGTCTGCCATGAGAGTCATGAGAAGGGGCACTGGAAGAGCTCATGTCCAAAGCTAAGGGAGCAACTGAAGGGTAAAATTACTGCTTCAGGTATTTATGTTGTTGAGATTAATCTGGCTATTTCTACATCTTGGGTCTTGGACACTGGATGTGGATCTCACATTTGTTCAAATGTGCAGGGTCTAAGAAATAGGAGATTACTAGGATCTTGAGAATTAGATCTTCGAGTCAAAAATGGTGCTCGGGTTCAGGCCATGGAGATCAGAGATTATTTCTCAGAGATGCCTAGTGGACTTGTTTTGGAACTAAGAAACTGTTATTTTGTACCTACGATGCGCAGGAATATTATTTATGTTTCTTTGTTGGATATTTTTGGTTTCGTATTTAATATTGGACATGGTAGAATTTCTATGTAATGTGGCAATATTATTTATGGAACAGCATTTCTTGAAAATGGCTTATATATCCTTGATCTAAAACGTGAAAGTCCAATCTATAACATAAATACTAAAAGGATTAAACAAACTAAAATTAATCCTACTTACATCTGACATTGTCGACTTGGCTATATAAATGAGAAGCACATAGCTAGGCTTCACTCTAGTAGAGTGCTAGGGTCCTTTGATATCCAGTCTTATGACACATGCGAATCCTGTTTGAGAGGCAAGATGATAAAGTTGCCTTTTAGCATGACTGCTGAAAGGGCCTCAGAGCTATTGGAGCTAATACATTCCAATGTATACGGCCTAAAGCACTAGTGCTAGATCTGGTTTTCTGTACTTCGTCACCTTCACGGATGACTTCAGCAGATACAGTTACGTGTATTTGATGAAGCATAAGTCTGAGACTCTCAAAAGTTCAAGGACTTTAAGAATGAAGTAGAAAACCAACATGGCAAGAAAATAAAAGCACTTCAGTCTGACCGAGAGGGTGAATATTTGAGCCAAGAGTTTGACTCATTTTTGAGAGAGTGTGGGATTGTATCCTAACTCACTCCTCCTGGTACACCCCAATGGAATGAAGTGTCAGAAAGGAGGAATAGGACCTTGTTAGACATGGTTCGCTCGAGGATGAGTCAAGCTACACTCCCAGTCTCCTTTTGTGGATATGCTTTAGAGACAGCTGCTTACATTCGTAATAATACACCAGGCAAGGCAGTTGAGGGAACACCGTATGAACTATAGAAGGGCCGAAAGCCCAATGTTTCCTTCTTGAAGATTTGGGGCTGTGATGCACATGTTAAGAAATTGACTAGTGGCAAAATCGAGTCCAAATCTGTCAAGTGCCAATTTGTAGGTTACCCTAAGGAAACTAAGGGTTATTACTTCTACGATTTGGCAGAAAACAAAGTTTTCATAGCTAGAAATGCAGTCTTCTTGGAGAAGGAATTCCTTTCCAAGAGAGACAGTGGGAGTAATGTTGAACTTTCAAAAGTTCAAGACTCACAAACTCCTGTAGCTACTGCTGAGGATGATTCGAGAACCGATCTGACTACTCAAGAAATTGAGGAACTAGAACCAGTTTCACAGGATCTTAAAAGGTCTGGTAGGACACAGCATCAGCCAGAGAGGTATGGCTTTCTCGTGACTGATGAAGGGGACCATATGGTCATTGACCAAGAGGAGCCCAAGACCTATCAGAAGGCTATTGAAAGCCCACACTCAGATCAATGGTGCAAAGCCATAGAGGTTGAGATGCAATCTATGCACGATAACCAAGTATGGAACTTGGTGGATCCACATCCGGGTGCTAAGGTGATAGGTTGCAAGTGGTGTTTCAAGTCAAAGGCCGACAACACCTTCAAGGGGTAAACCCTAACCAAGTGATAGATGGACTTATATATTGTAGCTAGGTGAAATCCTAAGGTAGTTAACAACTAGACCAAGGCTCAAAATGGTGCCTTCAACTTCATAGCTGCCCATTGCCAAGAGGGGGAGCGGCACTAGGAACCTCTTGATTTCTTCAAATGCTTCCTCACATTTGCCATCCCATTTGAAATTTTGGTCTTTCTTGATGGCCTTATAAAAAGGCAAGCACCTCTTCGTAGAAAATGATATGAATTGCCTTAAGGCGTTGATCCGGTTGTTGAGCTTTTGTACTTCATTTGTATTCTTCGATGGAGTCATATTAATGATTACTTTGATTTTCTCTGGATTTGCCTTAATCCCTCTCTAAGATATCATAAAGCCCAATAATTTTCCTCCATGGACTCCGTATATGCACTTTTCTGGGTTCAGCTTTAATCGGTACTTTTAGAGCACCTTGAAAGCCTACCTTATGTCTTCTAGATGTCCACCTTGTTGGATATACCCTAGTCCCGAGGCATTGGTCCTTGTTTTTGTATGATACATTTTTACTTTGCTATGAGATTTATGTATTACACAATTTTTGTCATAGAATAAAGGCATTAATCTATTTATTATATATCTTATGCTATATTATAAATAAAGCATCCAATGGACATATCCATATCCATGTTGGCAAGTGTCATGCACTTGGCAGTGAGACCATGGATAGGGGAAACGATATGACCATAAAGTCATCTGTAGTATGTTCCAGTCATGGGAATGAAAGGAACCAAAGACTATTATGAGCTTGGTTGTATGGCGGTGTCTTACCGGACATGGAATGTCAACCAAGTTAATGGACACATGTAAAGGGGCATGGTACTTGATAGATCTACAAAACGAGAAATCCACATGGTATAGTATCACAAGTGATTCTCATGTAGTACTTGCATGGATCCTTTGACTTGGCCATATCATGGTGCTGCATATGAAGTGACATACTTTGGTGTACGCCTAAAGGGCCTGTAATAGGGTGCCAAGTATGGGTACGTTCGGCTATGTTAGTGAACATGGCAGGACTATGATATACAGAAGGGAATGTCACTTAGTAGTCCACTGAGAAGATATCACCGGCCACTTAATGAATGCAACTGATAAGAGTGTGGCCACACCTAAACAAGTTGGAACTTGTTTGTGAGCATCAGTTCATTCGGGATCAAGTAAATATTCAGACACAAAAAAAGGTGATCAATCCATACCTCCATGTTGGACGCCAATATCAATGACATGGGATATACGGGTTTAAACTACAGGGTTTTGATTTCAGTTGGACTACTATCTCTATCTTAATTAGGGGCTACAGTGGCTTACTAGAGCCCGCCTGCAGTCTGTGGACTATAGGCCCACTGCCAACATAAAGATGGGCCCACAGGATCGTACACATTAAATGTCTAAGCTTGAACTTAAAGGATCAACTTTACACTTGGAGTATACCCACTTGAGAGAAAGGATTCCATTAATAATATTATATAGATCAATTGGATTGATAAAAACAATATAATTAATATTTATATTGGTTTTCTTATAATTAATTCAATGAATTAATTTAAGAGATTATTTCCTGGGTGGAAATATTTCACATGTCTAGGTTTACATGTGTTTGGATTTATGAAGAGTCTAATTTAATTCCTCGGTTAAATTAATTGGTCAAATTAATTTTAATTTAAATGGAATGTAATATATTATATGGTATAATATATTCACATATATGTTAAATTGAAATTAGATTTGCAATTAAAATAAACCGGAAGAATTAATTTCAGACTTGGGCCTAAATGAGAGAAAAGCTCGCATAAAACAAAAGCCAATTGGACCTAAAATTCTAGCAAGGGAATTCAGCCATGTAAGGCTAAAAACCCTAAGGGAATTCAGCCAACACAAGCATTCCAAAGGCAAAAAAATTTCAGCCACTTTCCCTCTCTTCGGACGATCCAAACGCTAGCACGGGTTCACGCTCTAAAGCCGTTCGTATATAGGATTGTGGAGGGGATCGAATTTGATTTCTGTAGCCATCTCTAGAGGAGATATTTCTGGTGAGAAACTCAATTTCCTTATATCGTTTTGTTGTTTTGATTTCCACTTCAATTGCTCCTGGGTCACGAATTTGAGAAAACGTTCCGTAGTTCCACTTTTATTGGACGTTTGCTATGAAATATCCCTACACACCTAGCTTTTACTCTTAATAATCATGTCGTTTATATATACCTTGACAGTTTTCCTGATCAAATCCCTAAACATTTCATTCATAAGCTGTTGGTAAGTGGCTCCTGTTTTTTAGCCTAAACGGTATCACTTTATAATAGTCTGTCCCCTGATGAGTTGTGAAGGACGTTTTCTCTTCATCCTCCGAATCCATGTGTATCTAGTTGTAACTAGATTTGGCATCGAGACATGTATATACCTAGTGTCTAGCAGTTGAGTCCACTAATTGATCTATACTTGGCAGCGTATAACTATCCTTGTGGCAAGCTTTGTTCAGATCAATAAAGTCAATACACATTTATTAAGTTTTATTGGCCTTTTTCACCAAAACATTTGCTAGCCACTCAGGGTAAATTACTTCTCTAATATGTCTTACATCAAGTAGCTTCTTAACTTCTGCCTCGATGATCTTTTGCCTATCTAGGGCATGCTTTCTCTTCTTCTACACAACTGGCTTTGCTGTTGGATCTACACAATCGGTGCTTTATAACTATTGGTGGGGACCCTTCGATGTCACTAATGGTCCAAGCAAAGTTTCCTGCTCCTTAATAAGGACTCTAGTAATTCTTTCATTTAGTTAAGGGTCTAATTCCTTTGATATCCTGCCGGTTTTTGTCGGGCCAATCACCAATGTCTTTAACTCATCAACCAATTCCAGGTGCCTATGCTCCTTTAGCTCTCTATCCACCTCGCTCGCCCTTAGTGAGGCCAAGGAAGTCTTCTGGGTGGTCTGCTGGATACCTTTAGCTACTACCACCCCTATGGTAGTTGGTATTTGTAATGCCATGTACTAGATGAAGAGTAGGGCTTCTAATTCAGTTAGGAATGGTCTTCCTAGGTCTATATCGTATGCCAAGGGGGCATCAATGATGATAAACTCACGCTCAAACCTCCATGTATGCTCATTGCCACCAACTTCCATACTTAATATGACCTGTCCCACTACAAGACAATGTTCCCATTGAGCCCCACTGACGGGGAGTGCACTTGTTGGACCCGACTAGAATGGATTTGCAATTTTTGGGTGGCGTGCTTTGTTACAACATTTACCGAGCTACCAATGTCAATCAATATTCTCTTCACTAAGTACCCTTCAACCATGGCCTCTATTACCAGTGCGTTGGCATGTTGAGCTAGAATCTTATTCAACTCGACAAACAGCTGGTTCAGCTCAACTGTGTTTCCTCTGTTTGCCACTTTGTTCATTGTGTTGGGAATGCCCTAGTCCCAAGGCATTAGTCCTTGTATTGTATTGTACATTTTGTATCTTTTAACGGATTAATGTATTATACATTTGTGTTATTAAGTAAAGGCATTAATCTATTTATTATATATATCTTATGCAATATTATAAATAAAGTATCTGATGGTAATATCTATATCCATGTTGACAAGTGTCATGCACTTGGCAGTGAGACCATGGATAGGGAAACGATATAACCATAAAGCCATCCGTAGTCTGTTCTAGTCATGGGAATGAATGGAACCAAAGACTATCATGACCTTGATTATATAGAGAACATGGATTGTTAATCAAGTTTATGGGTACATGTGAGCGGACGACCTTAAACGGCACGCAGCGAAGCGGGCCGGGCAAAATGTTTTGATTTGGTGATGTTTGTGGAAAACGGGTTTTGTTTATCTTGAGTTAGAAAATTGTGGATTTAATTTGGAAATTCCTTCGTAGAAAACACTTTCCTGTTTTAACTTAAAGACCTCGAAACTTAAATCCCGATATCAGTGATAGAGTTGCCACCCGGATCAGCTCATCCGAGAATTCCGGTATAGCTCCCTACCGAGGATAGAATGTTGTACCTAATCTAGAGATTTAAGGTTCGGGCAACTAACTTATTAACCTCTAGCTTGATTTCACCTTATCATTCATATTATCATATTTAATTTTCTTTATTATCTTTCTCTATCCCAATTTGTTTATTTTAATCAGTCAATGCTAAAGCAAAATGCAGAAAATAAATTGCAGAGAAAATAAAGCATACATCCAAAAATATACAGGAAAGTAGTAGAGGCCGATTATACAACCCAATCGAATAAAAAGGAAAACTCTCGTCCTCACTTTACAATCGCCTAAGTACACGAGGATCTAAAAATTACATCTGCCTAATTTACACGAGAATCTATTAAATACATTAAAAATAATAAAATAAATACTGCAAAACAAATTGGTTAGCATAATTTATATCGCACACACAGATAGGACTCAAATAGGATAGAATTGGGAATTTAGGAAACGGGGGCATGCATTTAGGGGATAACCGGGTCGACCCAATCGGTCAGACCAGTTAGACCTGGAAAATGGTTTTAAAACGCCCTGTAATTTTTGTGCTGGAAAACAATTTTTGGAAAACAATTGGCTCGGTTACATGCAAATTTTCATTTTTGTGGGTCTGTTATCCTGAAACCCAGAGTTTCGTTCGTGAGAGTTCTTAAATACACAAACCATCTAGGGTCTAAAATACAACAAACACACCAAAAACATTTGTGAAAATATTATTTTATCTGTTTTTAATATTTTCCGGGGACTGTATAGGGTTGGGGGCCCACTAATGTTGAACTATGGATCCGATTCGGATAAAACTACCCTGAAACTCAGAAAATAAAACCCCGAGAAATAAAAAAAACACCAATATCTGTACGTATAAAAATTTAAAAAAAAATTATGGCATGCAGATGGGTTTGGGCCGAAAATGATCGCAACAGAATGCACAAAATGGAAAACGGACTGTTTTCGGCCGATCGGGACGAACCAGGAGGTTGTCCCCGCAGAACAGAGCCGCACGGCTCTAGTACTAGAGTCGACCAGCTCTGTTCTTCATGGACAGAGCCGTACGGCACTATTCAGGCAATCCGGTTCCGAAATTTGCAAAAACGAAGAAAACGCACAGAAAAGACAATGCAAACAAGTTTAAGACCTCTCAGAGTTTACCTTGGTGTTGTTTGAATGCTTTAAACATCCAAAGAATAGATTGAAAGCTTGGAATTCTTCCTGGGATCTCAACCGGCCAAAAACCGCAATGATCCAAAACAAGCCGAAATGAATCCGAAATGGTCTCCAACCAATAAGCAAAGGTTAAGTGACTTATGTTTTATGTTTTTGCATTGATTTTAAACCTTAGTCTTTGAATTTCTGGGTTCCCTCTCCTTCCTTTGTTTCAGCCACTCTTTCTCTCTTTTCTTTTTCTTTCTTCTCTCTGTATCTTTTTTTCTCAAAGTTTTTCTCTACTCCAAAATCCCCTTTCTATGATTTGATTTTCTCCTTTTATACTCTCCTCTTACTTATCATTTCAAGCATTTAATGGCTGGCTGACTCTATCTGATTATACCTCCATTTTTCTCTGGCGAGACAAGTTGCTTTGCTTTGCAAGGCAACTTCTCTTGCCCACTAAAGCCGTACGGCTCTAACAAGTGCTGAGGCAAAATTTCGAAAATCCGACGTGCACCCTAAACCCTGGAAATCATACAGGAGACCTTTTCGGGGATTTTGGATCGTGGATAGCTTGGTTTTTAGGATGTTTGAGGGACTCCAGGAAACATTTCGTAGTTTTCAAGTCCAATTCAAGTTCATTCGGTCCACAGGTAACACAAGAATTCTCATCATAGAGGTCGGGAAAACCCGGCGCTTACAGTACATATAATGGGGCATGGTACTGGATAGATCCGCTAAACGAGAAATCCACATGGTATAGTATCACAAGTGATTCTCGTGTAGTAGTTATATCGGATCCTTAGACCTGACCATATTTGGTCTTGCATGTGACCTCGCACACTTTGGTGTATGCCTAAAGAGCCTGTAACAGGGTGCCAAGTATGGGTATGTTCGGGTGTGCCAGTGAACATGGCAAGTTCATGAATATGCAGAAGGGAATGTCACTCAGTTATACACTGAGAAGATATCACCGGCCACTTAATGAGTGCAACTGATAAGAGTGTGGCCATACCAAAATAAGTTGGAACTTGTCTGTGAGCATTAGTTCATTCGGGATCAAGTTAATGTCCGAACACAAAAGAGCTTGATGACACCATGCCTCTGTGTTGAACACTGATATATGTGACATAGGATATGTAAGTTTAACTACAAGGTTAAGACCTCCGTTAGACTACTGTCTCCATCTTACTTGGGGGCTGTAATGGCTTGTTAAAGCCCACCTATAGATTGTGGGCCTTAGGCCACTACCAACATAAAGATGGGCCCTCAGGATCGTACACACTGAACGACTGAGCTTGAACTAAACGGCATCTGTATACTTGAAGTATACTGACTAGAAAGGAATTATTAATTGATTAAATTATAGATTAATTGGATTTATCAAAATACTATAATGAATTTATTGGTTTTCATAGAATTAATTTGAATAAATTAATTCATGAATTTATTTCCTGGTGGAAATTATTTACATATATAGGTTTTATATGTAATTCATTTAAATAAAGTCTGAATTAATTAATTGGGTTAATTTAATTAGACAAATTAATTTTAATTTAAATGCTATGTGATTTATTATATGGTTTAATAAATCACATACATATAAAATTGAAATTAATTTAGACCTAGGGATTCACAGGAATAAAAACCCACTTAAGTGAAACAAAAACCTAAACCCTAAACACACATCAAGAATTCGACCATAGAGGGATTTTTCTAGGTGAAAATTTCGGCCCCCCTCCTTCACATCCTCTCTTGTCTTTTGATTCTCCGCTAGCACAGGTTCATGTTCTAAAGGCATTCGTGTACGTGAGTGTGGAGGAAATCTGCTTTGATTTCTATAGCCGTCTCTAGAGGAGACATACAAGGTGAGATTTCATCTCTTACTCTGTTCATTATTTCATGTTTTGATTTTTATTGCATACGCTTTTTGTGATTGGGTTTAAGAAAATCTAAATCGGCTTTCGCTGCCAATGGTTGATTTTCAATGAAAAACTCCTACACTTTGAACCCCTTGCCTTTTTATGGGGTGGTTCAAATTTTGGACCTCCTGCGATCACCATGATGACTCCCTTAGATTTCTTAGCAGATTTTTGCTCCTCCTCCAGGTCCTTGTGCTCACCCCACTCACCTTACTGGTTGGATGTTCTGACATGCTAGTCCACATACCTCGTGAACTTTCCTTTTTTGATCAAGGCATCTATGTACGCCGCCAGTACCCTATAGTCATCAATATGGTGATCATAAACTTTATGGTAATCACAGAAGGACTGTTTATCCTTCCTTATGACTTGATCCAATTTCACCTCTAGGTGCTTCAGCTACTTCTTTGCACTACCATTAAGACTTTGCTAAGTGGGGCGTTGAAGGGTGTAAATCACAATTTGTCTCTTGACCTGTCCCTTTTATGCCGTGTCCCTATCCAATGGTCCTTCCTTCCAGGCTTCTCCCTCTCAGACAACTTTCTGCTCCTTCTTGGCGTGTCTACTTCGTCTACCTCCACGAGGCATTTGGCCCACTAGATCATTTAGGTATGATCTGTGGGTTTTCTAAGGATCACCTCACTTATCAGCTTTTCATTGGTTGTGTTCTTGATGAATGCCTCATAAGCTATGCTAAAATCTAATTTTCTGACCTCCAAGCATGCCCAATTGAAACGCTTGATATATTCCCTAAAGGACTCAGTCGGCTTTCAGACCAAGTCATGCAGACTCCTACTAGACACTCCGATGGGAATGGATCCAGAGAACTTGGTGCAAAACAACTTTGATAGGTGTTCCCAGCTTTGGACTGAACCTAGCTTCAGGGACTCAAACCAATACAAGATTAGGCTGACCAATGTCGCAGAAAATAACCTGCACTTCAAACCCTCGCCCACTCTGGCTATCTCCATGTGCACCTTGTGGTCTCGTATATGGGTTTGTGGGTCTGTATTACCCTTGTAGTCCTTGAAGTCCAGCTACTTAAACTTATTATCGATGGGCAACTTTAGGATCCTATCACAGAATTGAGACTCACTTGTCTCCAGCAAAAGCTCCTGATACGTTACCGCAAAATGATTGTAAGCACCAGAATTTTCTGTACTTAAAAAAAAAGAGTATGTCGTACGATTGTCCTTACAGTCGTACGACTGTAATGTCGGAAAAGTTGCAGGAGCCCATACCTCTGCAGCAGAAAATGGAGGAGAAAGGAAGGAGCATTAATTGCTCCGTTCTTGCAGCAAGTAAGCTGAAAAAGCAAAGATAAAAGGAAGGAAAGGAAGGGAGAGGGACAACCACTCATTTCTGGTGAAAAATTAGAGACAGAGGAGAAGGAAAGAGACAAGAAAAAGGGGAAAAAGACTTTGCTCAAAAATCCTCTTTTTCTCTTCTATTTCTTTTGAATTCTTTAGGATTAAAGCTAAAACTTGCTAGAAATCCTTAGGTTAATCAATTAACTTCACAACCAAATCAAAATCAAGGACTTAAATCATCAGAATCCCAAGCATTTTGGATTTTTTAGACATAAAGCTCTCAACTTCAATTTCAAAGGAAAAGTGCGAATTAGTGTGGATTGAAGCGACGCCATGGGTCAAATCGACTTGGATAAGCTTCTAGAAAGGTAGACAATCCTTTTCCTCTCACTTTTTCTTGCTTTCTGGTTGTTTGGATTGAATTTTGTGCATTTTCTGCTGCATTTTTCGCGCTTCTATTTTTGGAAATTAAGAACAGTCGCACGACTGTTCTTGCATTTGATGAACAGTCGTACGACTGTAAACTACATGGAAATTAAGAACATTCGTACGACTGTAAATACAGTCGTATGAATGTTCTTAATTTCCATGTAGTTTTTCTTCAATTTTGACTCAAAATAAATTTAGGCGAAATTTTGATTCTGAGCCGTTTACAGTCGCACGACTGTAAATTACAGTCGTACGACTATAGTTACAGTCGCACGACTGTAACTCTTGTTACAGAATCAGAATTTCAGCTTCTACCTTCAAATTTATAAAAATCGATAAAAAATAAAAAAAAATCTAAAAATCGTCAAAAATGAATTTTGTTGTGTGCATCACGACTATAGATTTCATTTCCAGTAAAATTGCATTTAGGACAGTTCAACAACGGAGACCCGGTTCTCCCGAAAACCGACCCACTTTAAATATAAAAATGCATGTAAATCGGTAAAATTGTTTTCAAAATGATTTTCCCACAAAACCAAAAATACAGGGACGTTCCAAAATATTTTTCAGGTCTAACCGGGCCGGCTAGCCGAGCCAACCCTGTTATCCCCTAAATGCATGCCTCCAATTCTTGATTTTCCAATTCTGTCTATTTGAGTTCAACTTATGGCGTGCCGTAGAAATTGTGCTAACCTTTGTTTTGTAGCTTTTATTTATGTACATTTTTATTTTTATTTGTATTTTAATAGAATTAATCATGTATTTAGGCGGTTGTAATTATTTTTAGATTCTCGTGTATTCTAGGTGATTGTATAAGTGAGGCGAGAGTTTTTATTTTTTCTATTTGATTTGGTTGTAAGCCGATTAATATTTATTTCTTTCCTTCATTTTTGTATTATGAATTTGTATGCGCGCTGTATGCCTTTTTATATGCAACAAAATTGACTTTAGAATTTGAAATACCATTTGAGAACATTGGCAATATTTACTTTAATTAGACACGAAATAAGGGACTTGTCCGGACCCGAATCTCTGGATAGTGTAGCGGCCGTTCGTCCGGTTCAGCTACCTTAAGAATTTCCCAGTTGAGCTGAGCCGGGTGGCGACTCTACAATATTCATCGAGACCTAGGTCTCGGTTCTTTTATGCATTTTATTCCACTTATTTTCTAAAACCCGTTTTCTATTCATAAAAACCCCACGCGAGGAAGGGGCCCGCCCGAGATCGAGGTGCCCCATTCCAAAAGGGAGTCTAACGTCCCATCGAAAACGTGTCGTCCGCTCACAGTGGCGACTCTGCTGGGGATTTCTTCAAAAAGTTTTCTTAAAAACTTAAAAGAATTTGACAAGCCCTGAAAAGTGTCTAATTAAAATAAGGCAGATGATTCTCTTTTGGTATTTTATTTGCATTTTTAGTTAGCCATTTCTTGCATTAGATTAGGTATCCTTTTATAGCCCGGTGGATTGTTGAAGTGTCGCCTAAGTTCCTCTTGGTCTTAGGGGCACGAATACGAAACACCACTCATAGCCTCGTATGAACCCCTTCGCTAGAACCCTTGAGTGGGGAGAAGTGAGGAGTATATCTTGCTATAAGAGCCTTGATGTTATCCCGACTTTGATCGAACCCATATAAGTAGCCCTAGTTGGATTCCCGTAGGATTCCAAAATAATTGTGTGAATAATAATAAAATCGCGCCTTCATCACCCCCGGTTGATGATCAAAGTGAACCCCGCCTAGGACTCAATTAGAAATTTTTGAGACCGACCACGTTGGGGTAATAAGGTTGGAAGAATTCATTTTGCTTGTTATGTGTTTCTCGCCGTCTCGTGACACATCGCCATGGCTACCCACACGTGCATAACATACCATAATCACCATTTTCCATACATGTGACATACCATACACAAAACATTTTTGTGTGATACTAACCCACATTTTTATGCAGCCATTTGCATTTTATTTCATGTGTAAAACATTAATTCATTCGTTTGTCATTCATGCTAACCCTTCCTTTTTTAGCCATAATATTAAACTTGTGTGATTAGCATTTTTTCACATAGCATACATAACATTATTATGTGTGTCACGCATCCTAACCCACGTTTTCGTGCAGCCATTTGCATATTGTGTGACATGTTCATCCACCACATTTCACTTAAATTAAATTAAGGGACATTTCAAGGATGCCTATCATGACCATCCCATTCCATTTCATAACATATCGGGTACCCAAAATTACCCGTGTTTTGCCGATGCACCGGATTGCATTCAGCAATTCCTCCAAAATCATTTCATTCGATGAAAGCCACAACGGTTTAGGCCCATTTTCATGTAACAACTTACACGATGCATTTCATGACATCACGCTCATTCATCACGAACATCATATAACACTGTGGTCCACATCCTACCACTTCATGACATTAATTTACCATTCAAGGTACTCCCCGAGTGCCCAATTAGTATACATATAGGTCCATAACATCATCAAATCATGAAAAGGTGTTCCCCGAATGCTGAATCTCTGTCCGTGTCCCTGTTACACGTGACTTTCTCATAACATATGCCCAAAAGCATCAGAACTTTGTCTGTGGGCCTGGCCCATGTGACCATTTCATATCATCCCATAGACCTACAAAGCGTCAAAACTTCGTCCGTGTGTCGGTACACACGCGATCATTTCGCGAATTCATTAGGTGTCCCAAAGGCGCCGAAGCTCTGTCCGTGTGACGGCCCACAGTGACATTTTGGCATAAGCATTGGGTGTTCTTAGAATGCCCCAAAAAGAAGAAAAGTAATAGAAGGGAACCATTCATACCATCATTTCATACATGATCACTCCATTCATTTCAAGCATTTTTAATGCCTTAATTTCCATGCCACATCATGTCATTCATTCACAACCCTAATACCTCCTATCTACTCCCAAGCAGAATACACTGGAGCGACCTTGGACAAGATCCCAAGCTTCAAGGCAGCTAGGAGACAGAGGGTAGTTGAGAGTGATAGTGATTCTGAGCCTGGGGAAGGAGTGAATATGGCGGAACAGACACCAAGCATGGCTGATGTTTTGAAGGATTTCTTAGGGTCGCAAGACTTCCACGATATGTTGAAGGAAGAAATGAGGGCAGGAGTGCAAAAAGCTAGTGAGGCCGGTGGTAGTGGAGCCGGGAAAGAAAAAGAGGCTGAGTCATCTCAACATAGTGGTGACGCCTCGGCTAGCCTTGAGAAGCTGCAGGAAATAGAAGTAGCTATGGAACAGAGGATGAAAGCAAAGTGTTCCGAGCTAGATGAAGTTATGGCCCAATTGAAGAAGGGGGTCAGTATCAACGCTGAATCAAAGAAGGGTGTAAATGTTGATGCCATGATCAGTAAGGGCATCGAGACATTCCCTATCGGTTTCCAAGTGCCGAAGATCCCTACTTACAAAGGGATGGGCTCGCTGGAGGCCCATATGAATCTGTATGCCCGAGTTATGCTGACGGCGAGCACCACAAAGCAGCAACTGATCAATTTATTTCCCACCACACTGGAGGGAGGTGCTTTAGGATGGTATAATTCACTGTCAGAGGAGGAACAATCTGATTGGGAAGTTTTGTCTACGGCCTTCATTAAATACTACAGCTTCAACACCAAAATCCAGGTGAAGCTGTATGATTTGGAGAGGGTGAAGCAGAAATTCAATGAGCCCTTTGATGAATACTACTAGAGGTGGATGAACAAGATGATCCTCCTAAAGAACCACCCTGATGAAGACGAGCTTAAACAGAAGCTCATTGACGGTAGCAAAGACATTTTCAAGAACAACATGAAATTCCATCCCTTTAAGGAACTCAGTGAGGTTTACAGCATGGCCATGAAGATAGAAAGGGATGAAGAGGAGAAGCCAGCTGGTCACAAGGGAGGAAGAAGCATAGGGTACACCTCGGGGTATAGATCAATCGCAGCAACTGGGTCTGGCAGTGGTTCTGGTTCAGGTTCCAGTGGCAAGCAGGGGCAATCATCAGAGGTGAAGTAGGTTGAAGTGGCTACTGTGAATCAGCAGCAAGGCAACTAGAATAAGGGTCCTGGAGGACAAGGCATATCGCCTTGGACTCTTACTTTAGCAAAGATATTCGCCAAGTGTAGGAATGGTGGCCTGCTACAGTCTCTAAGGCCATTTGAGAAGCCATCTGAAGCTGACAAAGATAATTTCTGCACTTATCATGTAGAGACAGGACATCTAACCAACAACTGCTATAAGCTCTAAGGGATGCTATCCAGAAGCTCATTGATGAGGGAAAGCTGTAAGAGCCAGCCAAACCTAGCACTAAAACCAACCCACTGCCGGCATTCGAAAAGAGGGTTAACATGGTCCAGTCAGGGTTGCCGGCTAACTTTATATTTGCCCAAGTTCTGCAAGCAAACCCTACGATTCAGGCAGTGGCGGTAGGGGAACCCGAAGTGGAACCCGAATGTGAGAAAAAGGAGGGATGTAAGGAGATCAAGCCCATAAGTCTGGATGATCTCGACTCCGAAGATGAGTATGAAGAATTTGGCAAAGGAGAAGCAGTCAAACTCCAAGCTGTTGAAAAGCTGAAGATTCAAGAAGTGCAGCACGTGACCCGAAGTGGAAGGGTATATCAGCCGGTAGATCAGATGAAAGATAAAGCACCAATGAATGGGTCGGGCAGTACTTCGGCGCCAGAAGGAGTTGAGAAAGAAGACCTAGTCATTTCCCAGCTGAAGAAGACTCCTGCCCAGGCTAGCTTATGGCACTTGCTTCTGACCTCCAAGGAGCACAGGGCTGCTCTAGTAAAGAAATTATCAGAGATTGAAGTCTCCCCTATAGCTTCACCAGAGGCTATGTGCTCTTTGTTAGATAAAGTCCGTGCTAGAAGCCCTGATATTGTCTTCTCCGAGAAAGACCTGCTGGCTGAAGGGAAGGCCCACAACAAGGCTCTTTATGTCAGGGCCCATGTGATGGATAACGTAATGCCTTATGTCATGGTGGATGATGGGTCAGTACTGAATATTTGTCCACTAAAGATGTTGCCATTTCTGGGGCTGAGTGAAGAAGTGTTAAAGAGATCGTCAACAGTCATCCGAGCATATGATGACTCTAAAAGAATGGTGATAGGGACGTTTGAGGCTGAAGTAGAGGTTGGGCCAGTTAGGTCGACAGTTGCTTTTACAGTGATTGGTATCCCAGTCACTTTCTCCCTATTGCTTGGAAGGCCCTGGTTCCATCCTTTGGGAGGTGTCCCTTCCACATTGCATCAAAAGATCAAGTTCTCTATGAACGGTAGGATTGTGACTGTTGAGGCGGATGCCCAGTCGATGGTAGCTGCAGTAAACGAAGAAGTGGTTCCCTTTGGTGGGTTTCAAGTTGCTATAATCGAAGAGGAAAAGACCACAGATGCCCCTGTGATCCTTTATGAGAATTACATGCCGGAGTGGCTATCCCGGTATCTGTATAAGCATAACTTTGTCCCAGGAATAGGACACAGAATCAATTTGCAAGGGGTTCCAGAATTTAAAATCGACTCGGGGAAGTTGAAGCAGTGTGGCCTTGGTTATGTAAAAGGAGCATCTGAGTGGAAGAATTTGAAAAAGGGCAAGAATGGAAAGGTTATGATGAAGCCGTTTCTAAAGGTGGGAGAAGACCTTTACAAGGGTCAAGCTGAACCGGTAATGGTTGGAAATGTCAAGTATCCTGGCTTCGAGATCTTTGCTGATGTTATGGATTTTGACGAAAGACAGGAGGAGCCAGTAGCCCCTGTAACGGCGGAAGAAGCAACTGCTGAATTTGAGATTTTGCAAGGAGAGTCATCTGAGGTGGTAGTAGAAACCGTAGAAGTGACCAAGTAAGAAGATGAAAAGAAGACCTGTGCTGCAGCTATAAAAGTGATCTCAGGAGCTTTGACTGCTGCATTAAGCAAAGCTTTTGGGAAATCCAAGGAGGGATTCGGAGAAGAATTAATGACCAAAATGAATTTAGACTCTGTGGTCGCTGAAATTGCCAAGATTATGGAAAGAGCTAAGATGCAAGCGACCGAAAAAGAAGCAGAGAAAGCTGCAACCCCGGATTATGCTCTGGAAGGGAAGATGGAAGCTGATGACGAACAAGGCCCTCCGCCTGTGGAGGATGAAAATGATTTTGCTGTATCTATTTCTTCCATTTTCAATGTAACTGATGTACTTTATGATAAGTTCAACGCAGTGAAATCCCAGTTTGCTTACTTGTGTGATGTTTATCCTGATAATTCTGTGCATGCATTTAAATCACCATCAAGCATATTTAGCATACATGATACTGCATTGCATGAAATCAATATAAGTACAGATGAAAACCCTAAAATGGTACTCATTTCACATGAGCTAAAATCCGAGGAAGAGAAAGAATTAATAAAAATACTCCGAAAACATGTTAAAGCTTTCGACTGGTCGTATGAAGACATGCCAGGTATGGATACAGAAATAGCAGTGCATAAAATCCCGACAGACCCCAAGTTCAGACCGGTAAAGCAAAAGTTGAGAAGACTAAGGCCGGAATGGGCTACACTGGTGAAAGAAGAAGTGGCCAAACAGATAGATGCCAGGTTTCTCGAAGTGGTGGAGTATACAGAATGGCTAGCCAACATTGTCCCTGTACCTAAAAAGGATGGAAGGGTCAGGGTATGCGTCGACTACAGGGACCTGAATAAGGCATGTCCAAAAGATAACTTTCCACTGCCCCAAATTGACGTTCTGGTTGATAGCATAGCAAAAGCGGCAATGTACTCCTTCATGGATGGCTTTTCAGGGTACAACCAGATTCTGATGGATGTGATCGACAAGGTGAAAACATCGTTCATCACAGAGTGGGGTACTTTCTGCTACAGAGTGATGCCCTTTAGATTAAAGAACGCTGGCGCCACTTATCAGAGGGCTGTCACAACTCTGTTGCACGATATGATCCATAAAGAAGTCGAAGTGTATGTCGATGATATGCTTATTAAATCAACAACCTGGGAGGAACATCCTGTTATCCTGGATAGATTTCTAACACGCATTAGAGAGTATAACTTGTGACTTAACCCCAAGAAGTGTATATTCGGGGTCACATCAGGGAAGCTGTTAGGTCATGTAGTCAGCCAGAGGGGGATAGAAATGGACCCAGATAAAATCAAGGCCATCTAAGACATGCCAGCCCCAAAGACAGATTAGGAAGTCAGATCATTCCTGAGTTCCCTACAATATGTCATTCGCTTCATTACACGGTTGACTTCCACTTGTGAACCAATCTTCAAGCTATTGAAGAAAGATCAGCCGATTATGTGGGATGACAGGTGTCAACTGGCATTCGAGAAGATCAAGGCTTATCTGGTAAAGCCACCAGTATTAAGTCCCCCAGTCCCAAGGAAGCCTCTGATTTTGTATTTGGTAGTTCAGGAATCCTCTATAGGGGCAATGCTTGCACAAGAACAAGATGGCAAGAAGGAATATCCTATCTACTACCTTAGCAAGAAATTGCTGGAGTATGAAACCAAGTACACACTGGTAGAGAAAACATGTGCGGCGATGATTTGGTTGACCAAGAAGCTGTGCCATTATTTCCAATCCTACAAGATACAAGCCGTGGCTAAGGTGGATCCAATGAAGTATCTCTATGAAGCACCAGTATTGGTTGGGAAGCTATCCAGGTGGCTGCTACTTTTATCTGAATTCGACATCGAGTACATCACGAAGAAAACCATTAAAGGGCGAGCCGTGGCAGAGTTTCTGGCAAACCAACCTCTAGAATCAGATTATACGGAGAATCTGGAATTCCTTGATGAGCAACTAGCCATGGTGGAACTGAAAAGATGGGTTATGTGCTTCGATGGGGCAGTGAATAGAAAAGGCACTGGAATCGCGGTACTTATAGCAACACCGGATGGTGAGATTATTCCTTTATCCAAGAGGCTAATCTTTCCCGTAACCAATAATGGGGCAGAATATGAAGCATGCTTATTTGGAATGGAAGCTCTGTTAACCTTAAGGGCAAATGATGTCTTAATTGTCGGTGATTCACTTCTAGTGATCAGGCAAGCTCAGGGCGAGTGGGAGCTAAAAGAAGAAGCCTTACGGCCTTATTTGGAGCTGCTACAGTTCAAAAAAGGTTTATTCGGCTAGTGTGAATTCAGACATGTCCCCAGGGATGAGAATAAGATGGTTGATGCATTAGCAACTTTATCCTCCATGTGGGAAAATCCAGAGGAAACACAAGTACAACCACTGGTCATAGCCACTTCCAGACATCCTTGCTTCGAAGTGCACGAAGTGATGGAATTATTGTTGGAAATGCCCTAGTCCCGAGGCATTGGTCCTTGCATTTGTATCATACATTAATTGGATTTATGTATTATACTTATTTGTGTAATAAAGGCATTAATTCATTTATTATATTTATCTTGTGCAATATATTAAATGAAGTATCCAATGGACATATCCATATCCATGATGACCAGTGTCATGCACTCGGCAGTAAGACCATGGATAGGGTAAACGATATGACCATAAATAGATCCGTAGTCTGTTCCAGTCATGGGAATGAATGGAACAAGAGACTATCATTAACCTGGTTGTATGGCAGTGTCTTACCGGTCATTGGACATAAAATGTCAACCAAGTTAATAGGTACATGCATAAGGGGGCATGGTACTGGATAGATCCACTAAATGAGAAATCCACATGGTATAGTATCACAAGTGATTCTCGTGTAGTACTTGTATGGATCCTTTGACCTGACCATATGATGGTGTTACATGTGAGGTCGCATACTTAGGGGTACGCCTAAAGGGCCTGTAATAGGGTGCTAAGTATGGGTACTTTTAGGTATGTCACTTAGCATGGTAATGCTATGGATATGCAGAAGAGATTTGTCACTCAGTAATCCACTGGGAAGATATCACCGGCCTCTTGATGAATGTGACTGATAAGAGTGTGGCCACACCCAAACAAGTGGGAACTTGTTTGTGAGCTTCAGTGCATTCGGGATCAAGTTAATGTCCGACACAAAAGAGGGTGATCAATCCATGCCTCAGTGTTAGATACCGATATCAATGACAGGGGATGTACAAGGTTAAACTACAGGGTTATGATAACAGTTAGACTGCCATCTCCATCTTAATTGGGGGCTGTAGTGGCTTGCTAGAGCCCAACTACAGTCTGCGGGCCAAAGGCCCGCTGCCAACATAAAGATGGGCCCACGGGATCGTACATATAGAACGACTGAACACAGACTTAAGGAATCACATGTATACTTGGAGTATACACTATGGAGAAAGAGGTATATATATATTAATCATATTATAAAGATCAATTGGATTGATCCTAATAATAAAATTAATATATTCAATTGGCTCTTCATAATTAATTGGTTTAATTATGAGATTATTTTCTAGGTGGAAATATTCCTATGTATAGGTTTACATATGATTTTGTTTTGTGAAGATTTAATTTTACTTTGATGGATTTAATTAATTGGTCAAACTAGTTTTAATTTAAATGTAAATAATATATTACTTGGTGTAATATATTAAATACATGGGTATATTAAAATTGGGCTTGAAATTAATTTAAACCAGAATAATTAAAATTAGATTGGGCCTCAATTAAAAGATGGAAGCCCACACAGAATGAAAGGAACCAAGCTGGGCCTAAATTCCCCTAGGGGAATTCGGCCACCCTAGGTATAAAAACCTAAGGTGAAATTTCGGCCAACCTAACCAAAGATAGCCACCTTTGCCGAAATTCCAAAGCCTCTCTCACCATTGTTTTTGTTTTTCCAACCCTAGCACAGGTTGTGTTAGTTAGGCGTTCGTGTACGAAAACGAGGAGGGAGTCTAATTTGATTTCTGTAGTCTTCATCCATCTCTAGAAAGAGATATTCCGGGTGAAAATTTAATTTTCTTTCTATTTCAATTTTAAGTTTTACAATTTCCACTTCAATTGCTCCTGGGACTGGATTTGAGGAAATCATCACGTTCTTTCGCTTTTATCGGGTGATTTCTGGTGAAAAATCCCAAAAATTATAAGCTAAAGAAAAGCCATGGTTCTTTGACATTTACCTGTATGTTAAAGACGGAAGTACCCAGAAGAGGCCAGTGTTGCTGATAAGTTGACACTAAGAAAGCTGGCTAGTCAATTCAGAATCTTCGAGGATAAGCTGTACAAAAGAACCGCACACGGGGTTCTTCTGAGATGCCTGACAGAGAAAGAATCAGAAGAAGTGATGCAACAAGTACATGTAGGATCCTGCGGGCCACACATGAATGGACTTGCCATGGCTAGGAAGATCATAAGATAAGGGTATTTCTGGATGACAATGCAAGCAGATTGTATAAGAAAAGTGAAGAGATGTCATGAATGTAAGATCTATGCAGACATTAGTCATCTTCCCCCACTCGAACTTCAGAATCTAGCATCTCCTTGGCCAGTTTCAGCATGGGGGATAGATATGATTGGTGAAATTCATCCAGCTACATCTAATGGGCACAGATTCATAGTTGTAGCAGTTGATTATTTCTCCAAATGGGTCGAAGCAGAATCCTTCACTAATGTGACAGCCAAGCAAATGGTCAAGTTTATCCAGAAGAACATCTTCACTCGGTATGGGATTCCTCACCACATAGTAACTGACAATGGAGTGCAGTTTCAAGGGTAATAGCTGAGCTACTTGCGGAACATGGTATTGAACATCATAAGTCTTCACCATATAAACCACAGGTTAATGGTGCAGTGGAAGCAGCTAACAAGGCAATAAAGAAAATCTTATCAAAGATGGTAACCACTTACAGAGATTGGGCCGACAAACTGCCTTTTGCTCTTTGGGGTTACAGAACCAGTGTCAGAACACCAACAGGAGAAACTCCTTATGCCTTGGTATACGGAATGGAAGTGGTATTGCCAGTGGAAATAGAACTTAAGTCACTTAGAGTTGCCTTGGAGGCTCAGTTGCCAGAGACTGAATGGGTCCAAGCCAGATATGAACAGTTGGCAGCACTAGATGAAAGGCGACCGAAGGCACTGGATCATCTTCAAATGTACCAGCGCAGAATGGCCAGAGCCTATAATCGGAATGTGAAGTATTCCAAACGACAGTTGAAAACAGGTGACTTGGTTCTAAAGCAACTAAGGCCTTCAAATGTCGATGTTAGGGGAAAGTTCAGACCCAATTGGGAAAGACCCTATGTGGTGAAGAAGGTGCTATCAAAAGGAGCTATCACCATCATGGACATGGACGGAAACGAGTTCACTAATCCTATCAACCAGGACAGGCTAAAGCTTTATCATGTATAAAAAAAAATCTACAAGGCTGAAAACTCGAAAAGAGTGGTCTAGGCAAAAGTTAAGAAAAGAGAAAAAATAATCAGTCAGAAAACCTAAAAAGGACGACTGATGACGGGTTCTAGCTCAGTGTGGAATCTGTACCATTTAGGAACCAACTTGTTTCAAATGTACTCATTTTGGCTTCATCAATAAAGTGAAGTGTTTGTTTAAATATATTTGCATGGTTATGACAAATGCATAAGCAAAGTTGTCTTGCATGAACATACATTTAAAGAAAGCGCTTTGCATTCAACTGATTGAAATCATCGCATTATATGTCAAGTGAAAATGTATTAAATACATACAATGTGAAATCTTTTGCCAACCTCTAAGATCCAGCTCATCTTCCTAAAAGAGCAATAGAATGGTCATGGTGACATCTCAATCATCTTATAAAAAATAAAAAAAAAAAAGAAGAAGAAGAAAGAAGAAGCTCGCTGAGGTGAAAACCGAAAAGGCACCTCAGGCAAAAATTAGAGCGGCTCGTTGAGGTAAAAACTGAAAAGGCATCTCAGGCAAAAATTAGAGCGGCTCGCTGGGTTGAAAACCCGTATTGGGCAACCCAGGCAAAAATTAGAGCACTTACAAACTCATAATTTCCCCACAAAGCAGGAAAAGCAGAATATCCCCAACATTACCTGCAGAAGTCATCACGTCAACTCTCCATAGAGTCATCACGCAATTCCCCAATAGAATCTACATAAAGAACACCATAATTGTTTCCCCAACCAAGTTGCCACACTTTTCCCCAGCAGAATCTTTGAAAGGAGCACTACGATTATCTCCCTAGCAGTATCACACACCCCTAATAGTCACCTCATTCCTTCGAACGAAAATCACCAAGCAAAGCCCCGAAGAAAGCAAAATCAACTAGGGGCACGACATATCTTTCCCCAGCGGAAGGCAGAAACGTCAAATGACAGAAAATGCATACACATGCATATGCATCATCATGCATTCATACATTACATACATCAATCACTTATCCCCAGCTAGTCTTCATTCTTGATCGAAGAGGCAAAAATTTTTGTCTAAAAATCTCTCGATCAAGGAATGAAGACTTGCTATCTTAAGTGCAGGAATTCATCGTCTCCAGCTTCAATTCCTCAGCAGATCCGCCTCGAGTAACGTAAACTCGGTATCGGCCCAGATCGGCTTCATCATCCACTTCCTCAGTAGATCCGCCTCGAGCAATGTAAACTCGGTATCGGCCCAGATCAGCTTTATCTATTTCCCCAGCAAAGCTCACCTCGGGTAACCTAAACCTGGTATCGGCCAATCTCTTCATCAAGCTCGCCTCGGGTAACCTAGACTCGGTATTGGCCAATTTATTCGTTAACTTTGCCTCGGCTAACATAGACCCGGTATCAGCTAATTTCACTTCTCCTTCGCCTCGAGTAACCTAAACCCGGTATCGGCTTATTTCCTCCCCAGCATTGCCTCGGGTAACCTAGACCCGGTATCGGCTTATCTCATCAAAAGGGTTCATTCCAGTGTTCGCGGTGCTTTGATTCGTGCTCTCAAATTCATCATCTCAGGTGTTGTAAACCTGGAGCTAGTTGTCGAATTTTATCATGCTAGGGGCAGCTGTAAGCCCCGGAATTTTCTAAAAAAAAAAAGAGTATGGTCGTATGACTGTCCTTACAGTCGTGCAACTGTAATTTAAAAATTACAGTCGTACGACTGTAATGCTGAAAAAGTTGCAGGTGCCTATACTTCTACAGCAGAAAATGGAGGAGAAAGGAAGGAGCATTAATTGCTCCGTTCTTGTAGCAAGTAAGCCGAAAAAGCAGAGATAAAAGGAAGGAAAGGAAGGGAGAGGGACAACCACTCATTTCTGGTGAAAAATTAGAGAGAGAGGCGAAGGAAAGAGAGAAGAAAAAGGGGAAAAGGACTTTGCTCAAAAATCCTCTTTTTCTCTTCTATTTCTTTCGAATTCTTTAGGATTAAAGCTAAAACTTGCTAGAAATCCTTAGGTTAATCAATTAACTTCACAACCAAATCAAAATCATGGACTTAAATCATCAGAATCCCAAGCATTTTGGATTTTTTGGACATAAAGCTCTCAACTTCAATTTCAAAGGAAAAGTGCGAATTAGTGTGGATTAGAGCGACGCCAGGGGTCAAATTGACTTGGATAAGCTTCTAGAAAGGTAGAGAATCCTTTTCCTCTCACTTTTTCTTGCTTTCTGGGCGTTTGGATTGAATTTTGTGCATTTTCTGCTGCATTTTTCGCACTTCTATTTCTGAAAATTAAGAACAGTTGCACGACTGTTCTTGCATTTGATGAACAGTCGTACGATTGTATATACAGTCGTACGAATGTTCTTAATTTCCAGGTAGTTTTTCTTTAATTTTGACTCAAAACAAATTTTGGTGAAATTTTGATTCTGAGCCGTTTACAGTCACACGACTGTAACTCTTGTTACAGAATCAGAATTTCAGCTTTTATCCCTTCAAATTTATAAAAATCCATAAAAAATAAAAAAAATCTGAAAATCGTCAAAAATGAATTTTGTTGTGTGCATCACGACCATAGATTTCATTTCTAGTAAAATTACATTTAAGACAGTTCAACGACGGAGACCCGGTTCTCCCGAAAACCGACCCACTTTAAATATAAATATGCTTGTAAATCGGTAAAATTGTTTTCACAATGATTTTTCCACAAAACCAAAAATACAGGGACGTTTCAAAATGTTTTCCAGGTCTAACCCGGCCGGCTAGCCGAGCCAACCCGGTTATCCCCTAAATGCATGCCTCTAATTCTTGATTTTCCAATTCTGTCTATTTGAGTCCAACTTATGGCGTGCTGTAGAAATTGTGCTAACCTTTGTTTTGCAGCTTTTATTTATGTACATTTTTATTTTATTTGTATTTTAATAGAATTAATCGTGTATTTAGGCGGTTGTAATTATTTTTAGATTCTCGTGTATTCTAGGCGATTGTTTAAGTGAGGCGAGAGTTTTTATTTTTTCTATTCGATTTGGTTGTAAGCCGATTAATATTTATTTCTTTCCTTCATTTTTGTATTATGAATTTATATGCGTTTGTATGCCTTTTTATATGCAACAAAATTGACTTTAGAATTTGAAATACCATTTTAGAACATTGGCAATATTTACTTTAATTAGATACGAAATAAGGGATTTGTCCGGACCTGAATCTCTGGATAGTGTAGCGGCCGTTCGTCCGGTTCAGCTACCTTAAGAATTTCCCGGTTGAGCTGAGCCAGGTGGCGACTCTACAATATTCATCGAGACCTAGCTCTCGGTTCTTTTATGCATCTAATTCCATTTATTTTCTAAAACCCGTTTTCTATTCATAAAAACCCCAAGCGAGGGAGGGGCCCACCCGAGATCGAGGCACCCCATTCCGAAAGAAAGTCTCGCATCCCGTCAAAAGTGCGTCGTCCGCTCATAATGATTCAACACCATTCTGAAAAGAGCCATAAACTTTGGATCCTCCAAGATGTCCGTTTCTATACAAAAAATCGCTGGTTGGGGCACTGAAGCAATCGGTTGATTAACAAGAGGGATCGTTGTTGGTGAGATTTACAAATCCGAATGGATCATATGTGAAAGACCCACCTACACGGGTGTATTTCCTGCGGCATATCCTACCCCAAACGGTGAGTAATAACCAATATACGAGTTAAAGCCCATTACCTGAGGAAATTGAGAGTACTAAGTCTGAGATTGTGGCATTTAGGCCTGTGGTATTCTGGAGTATTTGTGGCTACCATTGAAGGTACCAATCTCAACTGATGCTCTTGGGAAGCTACTCTAGTAGTGTAACAAATCATTCAGTAGCGGAAGGGACAATAATGTAGAGCCACCTAAAGATGTTGTATCAGGACCTGGCAGAAGTCTTGATGGAGTGTGGGTGCTTAGAATCCCTCCCAATACTCCTGATGTTGGGATCGGCGAATGACTAGGGAAGGGTAGATCTGCCTAAAACCCATTACCTCAACTGTTTGAATTGGCAGGGGGGAAAAAGCACCCTTGCAGCCCACGAGTAGGATGAACTTCCTAGGAAGGAGTTTATGGTTGAAGATGGAGTTGCTCCACTGATAGCCAAACTAGCTGCTCCATACTCTTGCATTTGCTAAACATTGTGTTGAAATGCATTAGCATCCTGAGGGGTCATGGCATAACTTGTTGTTACTCTTGCAATGGCATCCATAGGTGAGTCAGTTTCATCGCCACCTAATGAAGTTTAAGATAGGTTGATACTGGGGGATTATGATGCTACCATGGTGTCAGGTAGAGCTACTGTTGCCACCAAAGAGAAGGATAAGCCTTCTTTAGGAGGGTTGAGGTCAAGCACAGAACTGCACATAAGCTTCTCCGATGAAGACATGACTTCAATGAGACCACGATTTCATCGCATCAAATGATGGCTTGTTACTCTGAAGCTCCCTGAGATGGTGTAAAAGTGCTCTATAAAATGAGAAAGGATCAGGCTCCGGGTATTCCCGGTGGGGGAATCTCTAATGCTTAATGTGAGTGGATGACGCGTTTTCGACGGAACGCGAGACTCCCTTTCGGAAGGGTCGCCCCGATGTTAGGCGGGCCCCTCCCTCGCGTGGGGTTTTTATGAATGAAAATCCGTTTGGAAAATAGATATGGAATTAATGCATAAAAGAACCATGACATAAGTCTCGATGAATATTGTAGAGTCGCCACCCGGCTCAGCTCAACAGGGAAATTTATAATGCAGCTGAACCGGACGAACGGCCGCTACACTATCTAGAGATTCGGGTTCGGACAAGTCCCTTATTTCGTGTCTAATTAAATTAAATATTGCCAATGTTCTCAAATGGTATTTCAAAATCTAAAATCAATTTTATTGCAATAAATAAACATACAACGCGCATACAAATACATAGTACAAAAATAAAGAAAAGAAGTAAATATTAATCAGCTTACAGCCAAATCGAATGGAAAAATAAAACTCTCGCCTCACTTATACAATCGCCTAGAATACACGAGGATCTAAAAATAATTACAATCGCCTAGATACACGATTAATTCTATTAAAATACAAGTAAAATGAAAATAAAGATAAAATAAAAGCTGCAAAACAAAGGTTAGCACAATTTATACAGCACGCCATAATTAGGACTAAAATAGATAGAATTGGGAAATCAAGAATAGGGGGCATGCATATAGGGGATAACTAGGTTGGCTCGGCTAGCCGGCCTGGTTAGAACTGGAAAACGTTTTGAAACGTCCCTGTATTTTTGGTTTTATGGGAAAATCATTTTCGAAAACAATTTTACCTGTTTACATGCATTTTTATGTATTAGGTGGGTCAGTTTTCGGGAGAACCGGGTCTCCGTCGTTGTATTGTTCTAAATGCAAATTTACTTAAAATAAATCTAAGGTAGTGAATGCACATAACAAAATTCATTTTTGATGATTTTCTAATTTTTATGATTTTTATGGATTTTTTTAATGAAATTTTTGGGGCTTAAAGGTGAAATTCTGGTTCTCGAACCGACAGTCATACGACTGTAAATTATAGTCGTACGAATGTAACTATAGTCGTGCGACAGTAAACACTCCAGACTCAAGATTTTGCCAAAATTTTATTTGAAGAAAACTGGAAAGAAAACACTAGAAATCAAGAACACTCGTACGACTGTATATACAGTCGTACGACTGATCACATATTTCAAGAACAGTCGTGCGACTGTTCTTCATTTTCAGAAGCAGAAACGCAGAAAATGAGATAAAAATCCACAAAAATCGCAATCAACACCCAGAAAGCAAGCAAAAGTAAAGAGAAATGGGGCGTCTACCTTTTAGAAGTCCCACCAAGTTGAAATTGACCCCTGGCGTCGGTCCAATCCTCAAGAATTTGCACTTTTCCTCTTGAATTAGAGTTGAGAACCTTAAGTCCGAAAATCCAAAATGCTTGGGATTCTGATTGTTTTCGTCTGAAATTTCAGTTTGTTTGTGAAGTTAAATTATTAACCTATGGATTTCTATCAAGTTTTAATCCTAATTTCGAGAATTAAAGAAAATAGAAGAGGAAAAGAGGGGTTTTTTTTTGGGGTTGAGTTTTCCCTTTTCTTTTCCTTGTCTCTTTTCTCCTTTCTCTCTCTAGATTTTATCAGAATTCCAGCTAACTCTCTTTCTCCCTTTTCTTCTCCTTTTCTACTCTGATTTCTGAGGTTTCTTCAACAAATCCTGGGTTAATTAAAGCCCAAAATCTTCTCCTCCTTTTTCTTATGTCATGGGTATGGTGTTCTGCACCTACTCCGATCATACAGTCTTACGACTGTAATTTTTTTTATATTACAGTCGTACCACTGTAATTTTTAAATTACAGTCATACCACTGTAATAATATTTTTTTTTCAAATTTTTTTTTTCTTTTCGATTTTTTTTTCATTTTTTTTTTTAGAAAATCCCGGCGCTTACAACTGCCCCTCGCGTGATCAAATTTGACACCTAGATCCAGGTTTACAATATCTGAGATGATGAATTTGAGAGCACGAATCAAAGTGCCGCAAACACTGGAATGAACCCTCTGATGAGATAAGCCGATACCGGGTCTATGTTACCCGAGGCGAGACTGGGGAAAGAAATAAGCCAATACCGGGTCTAGGTTACTCGAGGCAAAGTTGATGTGGATAGGCCGATACCAGGTCTAGGTTACCCGAGGCAAACGAAGGGTGAATTGCGGTTTAGCCGATACCGGGTTTAGGTTACCCAAGGCGAAGGAAGATGGATTGCGGATTGGCTGATAGTGGTGTTGGGATTCGTCATTGGAAAAATAACGTGGCGCAGCGGAAAATACACCGTTTAAAATTTCCTAGAATCCACCTATCGTGTCCAATTACCATTGATTAGAATAAAATCAAATAAGAATCAAGAGAGATGAACTCACCGGATTCGTCTCCTCTAGAGACTGCTGTTAAATCGTTTCTTGAAACTGCGATCTCCAAAGTCCGGTGCACGACCAACTATTGAGCGGGAATCGGTGCTCGACCAACTATTGAGAGGGAATCGGTGCTAGCCGAAGACGCGGAGAAATGGAGGTTTAATGCTGGGATTTTCGGCTGTTTTGGGGCTGCTATTGGTGGCTGAAATTTCCAGCAATTAATTAGAGTTGAATTAGGTTTTTATTCCTTAAGTGTGCCCTTTTATAGACACCTTGTCTAATTGGGTTCTAATTAGGTTAATTAAACCCAAGCCCACTAGGATTATAATTACATAAAAAGTATATACTATGTAATTTAATTCCATTTGGCTAAATTTAATTACCCCTAAATAAAATTAAATCACACTTAAGTTAATACAATACATGTATTTAATTTTCCTACTTAGGAAAATTATTTAATTAATTGTTTACTTTATGTAATTCAATTAATTGATAAATTAATTAATTACATTATGTAAACTTATTAATTAAATTAAATTCAACCCAATGTCAATTAATTACCTTGACACCGAATGTCAACTAATTAATGAACGCATTCCTTCCAATGTACATTACATGTACAATTTCTATAAGTTCCAGCTCAGTTGATCTATGTGCACGATCCTCTGGGTCTGTCTTTATGTTGGCAGTAGGCCCAATGCCCACAGACTGTAAGTGGGTTCCAGCAAACCATTACAGCCCCCAATTAAGACAGAGATGCAGCAGTCTTTAGAAGATACTCACCCGGTAGTAATCTCATACTGTCCTTTGCCTAACGATATCGATATGAATAAACAAGAGGCATGGTGTCCGTCATCCTCTTCTGTTGTTTATTATATTTCTTGATCTTGAGTTGACTGATTAATCAAATAAGCAACCAACTTATTTGGGTATGGCCATACACTTATCAATCCTACTCATCAAGTGGCCAATGATATCATCTCGGTGTTACCCGAGTGGCAATTCCATCACTTCATCATCAATATCAACATGTTCACCGGTCCACCCAATCATACCCATATTTAGCATCCTTTTACAGACCTGTTAGGCGTATGTCAAAGTGAATCGGATTCCATATCGATATTATAATGAAATCTGGTCTGAGGACAAAAGAGACCTACTCAAGAAAGACCTATGACGTGACAACCATGTGGCTTTCTTGTGCGGATCGATCCAGTCCCATGTCAACGACATGTACCTATATTCATGACTGACTATACAAGTACTATGGCTAGTTAAGAACTACCATACAGTCATCGAATATATAAGTCTGTGGTTCTATTCGTTCCCAAGATTAGAACAGACCTGGGATAGGTTTTATGATTATCAATCAATGGATACTCTACTCATATTATAGCATAAGATATAAATGAAATAGATTAATTGCCTTTATTAATGTGACACAAATAATGTATTCATACATGACTCTTAATGTATAATACAAAATACAAGAATCTAATGCCCTAAGAACTAGGGCACACCAACAATCTCCCACTTGCACTAGTTCCAAATGGGCATTGCCCTAATTCCTATAGATCTGGTATGAACACCGTGCTGTGTCTACAACAGTGCTTTGGTCAATGGATCAGCGACATTATTCTTGGTGTCAACCCTCTGCAATGATATGTCACCTCTGTTCACGATCTCCCGAATGAGGTGAAACTTTCTGAGTACATGTTTGGATCTCTTGTGTGACCGGGGCACCTTAGCTTGTGCGATGGCCCCGTTGTTGTCACAAAACATCAACTGGGTCTAGGATAGTGGGCACTATTCCCAACTCAAATATGACTTTCTTGATCCAAACGGCTTCCTTTGAGCTTCGCACACAGCTATGTACTCAGCTTCCATTGTAGTGTCAGCAATGGTGGCCTGCTTTGAGGACCTCTAACTAATGGCACCGCCATTCAGGAGAAAAACATAACCAGACTATGACTGGTTCTCATCCTCATCGCTCTCAAAGCTTGCATCAGTGTAACTTGACACTACCAGCTCATCTTGACCTCTATACACTAAGAAAGCATCCTTAGTCCGGTTAAGGTACTTCAAGATTGCCTTGACTGCCTTCCAGTGTTCCTCACCGAGGTCCGACTGGTACCGGCCAGCCATACTTAGTGCAAACACGACATCACACCTCATACATAACATAGAGTGCATGATAGATCCAATAGCAGATGCATAAGGGATCTTTTCCATGTTCTCCCAGTCCTTCTTTGTTCTAGGACCATCTTTCTTACTCAGCTTCAACCCATGGCGCATAGGCAAGAATACTTTCTTTGCCTTGTCCATGCTGAATCCTTTTAGAACCTTGTCAATGTACGTGGCCTGACTTAGGCCTAGAAGCCGATTGGATCTATCTCTGTAGATCCTGATCCCTAAGATCGTCTCAGCTTCGCCTAAGTCCTTCATTGCGAAGCACCTACTCAACTTCTGCTTAACCGCTTACAGTGTTGGTATGTCACTTCCAATGATAAGGATGTCGTCAACATACAGCACTAGGATGGTGGAAACGCTCCCACTAACCATCTTATACACACAGGGCCTTTAACTTGAAACACCACTTGCAACCTATCACCTTAGCACCCAGAGGTGGATCCACTAAGTTCCATACTTTGGTTATCGTGCATAGATTGCATCTCAGCCTCCGTGGCTTTGAGCCATTGACCTGAGTGTGGGCTTTCAACAGCCTCTTGATAGGTCTTGGGCTCCCCTTGGTCAATGACCATAAGGTCCCCATCATCAGTCATGAGAAAGCCGTACCTCTCTAGCTGATGACATGTCCTACCAGACCTTCTAAGGTCCTGTGCAACCATTTCTGGTTCCTCAATTTCTTGAGTAGTCAGATTGGTTCCCGAAGCATCCTCAGCAGTAGCTGCAGGAGTTTGTGAGTCTTGAACTTCTGACAGTTCAACATTACTCCCCTGTCTCTCTTGGAAAGGAATTCCTTCTCCAAGAAGACTGCATTTCTGGCTATGAAAACTTTGTTTTCGGCCGGATCGTAGAATTAATAACCCTTAGTTTCTTTAGGGTAACCCACAAACTGGCACTTGACAGATTTGGACTCGAGTTTGCCACTTGTCAATTTCTTAAAATGTGCATCAAAGCCCCAAATCTTCAAGAAGGAAACATTGGGCTTTCGGCCTTTCCATAGTTCATATGGTGTTCCCTCAACTGCCTTGCTTGGTGTATTATTAAGAATGTAAGTAGCTGTCTCTAAAGCATATCCCCAAAAGGAGACAGGGAGTGTAGCATGACTCATCATCGAGCGGACCATGTCAAGTAAGGTCCTATTCCTCCTCTCTGACACTCCATTCCACTGGGGTGTACCAGGAGGAGTGAGTTGGGATACATTCCCACACTCTCTCAAAAACGAGTCAAACTCTTGGCTCAAATATTCACCCCCTCGGTCAGACCGAAGTGCTTTTATTTTCTTGCCAAGTTGGTTTTCTACTTCATTCTTAAAGTCCTTGAACCTTTGGAAAGTCTCAGACTTATGCTTCACCTGCTTCATTAGATACACGTAACCGTATCTGCTGAAGTCATCCGTGAAGGTGACGAAGTATAGAAAACCAGATCTAGCACTAGTGCTCATTGGGCCACATACATCGGAATGTATTAGCTCCAATAGCTCTGAGGCCCTTTCAGCAGTCTTGCTAAAAGGCGCCTTTGTCATCTTGCCTCTCAAACAAGATTCGCATGTGTCATACGGCTGGATGTCAAATAACCCTAGCACTCCACTAGAGTGAAGCCTAGCTATGCGCTTCTCATTTATATGGCCAAGTCGACAATGCCAGATGTAAGTAGGATTAATTTCATTTTGTTTAATCCTTTTAGTATTTATGTTATAGATTGAACTTTCACGTTTTAGATCAAGGATATATAAGCCATTTTCAAGAAATGCTGTTCCATAAATAATATTGCCACATTGCATAGAAATTCTACCATGTCCAATATTAAATACAAAACCAGAAATATCCAACAAAGAAACGGAAATAATATTCCTGCGCATCGCAGGTACAAAATAACAGTTTCTTAGTTCCAAAACAAGTCCACGAGGCATCTCCAAGAAATAATCTCCGATCTCCATGGCCTGAACCCGAGCACCATTTCCGACTCGAAGATCTACTTCTCCAGATCCTAATAATCTCCTATTTCTTAGACCCTGCACATTTGAACAAATGTGAGATCCACATCCAGTGTCCAAGACCCAAGATGTAGAAATAGCCAAATTAATCTCAACAACATAAATACCTGAAGCAGCAGTTTTACCCTTCATTTGCTCCCTTAGCTTTGGACATGAGCTCTTCCAGTGCCCCATCTCATGACACTCATGGCAAACATCGTCAGGAGAGGCAACCCTTGCTTTAGGTTGGGCCACAACCTTTTTGCCCTTAGCCTTGGCCTTTTGGGCCTTAGCCTTAGCCTTAGATTTGGCCTTTCCCTTAGCAATGGGCGTATTGCCCTTGTTCACCAATAATACTTCACGAGTCTTCTTAAGAGACTGCTCAGCAAGCTTGAGCATGCCATGCAGCTCAACAACCGATTTATCCAACCCTTGCATATGGTAATTCATGATAAACTGGTTGTAAGACTCAGGAAGTGACCCGAGAATAATGTCTGTTGCCAAGTCCTGCAGTACTGGCAAGCCGAGGCGGGCAAGTGTATCAATATACCCCTTCAACTTTAGCACATGAGTGCTAACAGAAGTCCCAGCTGCCATCACAGTCGTGCAAAGTGCCTTAGTTGTCAAGTAATGCTCCTGACGAGCCTGATCTTGGAACATCTTTTTAAGCTGATCCATCATCTCATAAGCATGCTCATCCATGAACTGCTTCTGAAGATCAGAAGCCATGGTACCCAGCATGAGGCACGAGACATGTCGGTCATCCCTCACATGCCGATCGTACTGCTCCACCATCGCCGTGGTGAGCCTCTACCTGCGGGAGGGCCAGCTGGTAAAGGAGCATTCAGTACATACTCCTTAGACTCTTGTCTAAGAACTATTTGTAAGTTCCTAGCCCAGTCCAGGAAGTTAGTCCCCGAAAGCTTCTCCTTCTCCAAGAGTGACCTAAGTGAGAGTGAGTTGTTGTTTGTTGTAGCCATTTAAATTGCTTAACTGAAATGGGATTATCTACATGGAAGAAATCATTGCTTGAGTTAGAAATAAAGGACTTCTAAGCCAATTCAAATTAATAATCCGATTTTAATTTGTTTGTTGGTGTTGTTAATTGGCTGACTTGACCAAGATCCACAACTTATCAATGACTGGCCGAACTAGGGCTTGCTAACCAACCATTGATTCGTTTGGTAGGACAACCTATCCAATCCTTCCACGAAGGACTCTTGGTTTGATGGGCTTATTGACACTTTACCCATCTGTGCTTAGGGCCCGCTCTGAGCTAATGCTACCCATGTTGAGTCAAACCACCTTTCACATGTTAACCATACCAAGTATCTTAACCCTCGACGGCCCACCGAATACTACAATATACCCAGCTAGGGCATGGCGCACATTGCAGCATCAATGGGAGGAAGAGGTGTGAATGTGGGAAGCACTTTTAAGCAACTCAATATTTTAATTTTCGGATTATAATTAAGTGATACGGCTTAGCATGCATAAACGCGGGTAATAATTTGGTGATCCATACATCCATATTATATGACAAATGCAATAGCATACTTAATTTAAAATAAATGAGATCCTATGGGCCTTTAATTACAACCTAATGAAAAACTAGATATCCTATCTAATTCTTCATGGGCCGGACTGCAATCCTTCTTGGACTCCCACCATGGGCTTGCTCCATTTGGGCCTTCCTCCATGCTTGATGCAATTACAATAATTTTGTAAAATAAAATCTATTCTAAAATTACATCAAAATAAAAAAATGGCACGCAGGCCATATTTCCCAAAATTAAATTACAACCGATAATAATTTAGAGCCCATAGAACTCAACATAACATTTCAAACAAAGTACCTATCGTGCACATACATACCAATATGATGCATGATCATGGCATTCCAAATTTTAAATGTAAATGTTAAGCCGAGTTACTTAGGGTGAAATCCCCAATTTTAACAAATGTGACTAAGACCCATAAAGGCCCAATGGATAACATCCATAAATGCAAAATTAACAATTTTGCTCCCACTTGAATTTGGGTTGTCACAAATTTAAAATTTAGCTCTCCCAATTTTAACCGGTGTCACGGTTTATTGGGCCAATTTCACAAAGTCCATATTCAATTTAATATGCTAACAATTAAATTAAATATGCATGCCAACAAAATAAATAATTTAAACACAAATTAATTTAAAAAATTTAATTTAATTTGCATTAGGGTCCGGAATAAAAAATACCCGTAAAATCCAAAACGGACCCGAATCCCGCGCGCAGCGCTGCTGTCCGGGCGGGGCAGTAGTGCCGCTGCGCGGCAGCAGCAGCCCAGTGGGCTGCTGCTGCTGCGGCCAGCAGCTAGTTGCTGCCGCTGGATGGAATCGCAATTTGCGATTCCATCCAGCCCAAAAAACATTTTTTTTTTAAATCATAAACAAAAAAAAAAGTTTCCAACAAAATATATATATATATATAATTAATATACAAAACAATTTTAGATGGAAAACAATTGGGGAAAAATAATCAAAAACCCCAATCCAACAATTCTAGGGTTTATCCAAAACAATACCAATTAAGCTAAAACCCTAAAATCACAAACTTCAAACCCATTCTTTATTCAAGAACGCTTTCAAGAACCAATTCCAATCAATCTAATGGACAAAACCTAGGCTCTGATACCACTGTTGGGATTCGTCATTGGAAAAATAACGTGGCGCAGCGGAAAATACATCGTTTAAAATTTCCTAGAATCCGCCTATCGTGTCCAATTACCATTGATTAGAATAAAATCAAATAAAAATCAAGAGAGATGAACTCACCAGATTCGTCTCCTCTAGAGACTGCTGCTGAATCGTTTCTTGAAACTGCGATCTCCAAAGTCCGGTGCACGACCAACTATTAAGCGGGAATCAGTGCTAGCCGAAGACGCGAAGAAATGGAGGTTTAATGCTGGGATTTTCGGCTGTTTTGGGGCTGCTATCGGTGGCTGAAATTTCCAGCAATTAATTAGAGTTGAATTAGGTTTTTATTCCTTAAGTGTGCCCTTTTATAGACACCTTGTCTAATTGGGTTCTAATTAGGTTAATTAAACCCAAGCCCACTAGGATTATAATTACATAAATAAACTTTAATTAAAAAGTATATACTATGTAATTTAATTCCATTTGGCTAAATTTAATTACCCCTAAATAAAATTAAATCACACTTAAGTTAATACAATACATATATTTAATTTTTCTACTTAGGAAAATTATTTAATTAATTGTTTACTTTATGTAATTCAATTAATTGATAAATTAATTAATTACATTATGTAAACTTATTAATTAAATTAAATTCAACCCAATGTCAATTAATTACCTTGACACCGAATGTCAACTAATTAATTAACGCATTCCTTCCAATGTACATTACATGTACAATTTCTATAAGTTCCAGCTCAGTTGATCTATGTGCATGATCCTATGGGTCTGTCTTTATGTTGGCAGTAGGCCCAATGCCCATAGACTGTAAGTGGGTTCCAGCAAACCATTACAGTCCCCAATTAAGACAGAGATGCAGCAGTCTTTAGAAGACACTCACCCGGTAGTAATCTTATACTGTCCTTTGCCTAACGATATCGATATGAATAAACAAGAGGCATGGTGTCCGTCATCCTCTTCTGTTGTTTATTATATTTCTTGATCTTGAGTTGACTGATTAATCAAATAAGCAACCAACTTATTTGGGTATGGCCATACACTTATCAGTCCCACTCATCAAGTGGCCAATGATATCATCTCGGTGTTACCCGAGTGGCAATTCCATCACTTCATCATCAATATCAACATGTTCACCGGTCCACCCAATCATACCCATATTTAGCATCCTTTTACAGACCTGTTAGGCGTATGTCAAAGTGAATCGGATTCCATATCGATATTATAATGAAATCTGGTCTGAGGACAAAAGAGACCTACTCAAGAAAGACCTATTGATAAGTGTGTTTTATGCACTTATCCCACCTTATATTTTGAGCTTTAAATGTTTAATTCTTGTTTATTTGGGTGGATTTTACATCTCTTTTCATGATATTTCAGGTTAGGACTTTGGAGTCCAAAACTGATGAAAAATGGAGCAAATTGGGGCAAAAACAGTGCAGAAGTTGTCTTAAGGCATGACCATGCCTTATGGGGAGCTGAAATTGAAGAAAGGGAGTTGAAATTGACACTTGGGCCTGCTTTACAAATGGGCCAAAGGAGACCTACGGGTTTTGCAAGGAGATTGGAGCTATGACTTGTCTTTTAAATTTTATTATTTCTCAATTAGAATTTATCTTTTAGTATCCTAATTAGAGTAGGTTTATTATTTCTTTTTAGGTTTCCTCTCCAAGACTGAATATATAAGGAGAGTAATTTTTAGTATAGGGGGGAGATTTTTTTATTATTGTTCTTGAGTTTTAGCCGTATTCTCTGAGAAAGACTTGAACGTATTATTTTGGAGGAGCAAGGTTACAACTTGACGGAGTCTTCTACCGGATTCGACGGAATTCTTTACGATCTTTCTAAGAGTTTTTCCTTCCTTCTTACTTATTTTTATGGAACTTAGTTTATTTATTTCTATGGTTTCGAACATGGTTATGAGTAGCTAAATCCCCAAACTAGGGTTAGGGATGTAACCTAGTTTGGGGTAATTAATTGTTGATTCATCATGTTGGATATTTGATTTTAATTCTAAGGAATTATTTTTCTTGTTTACATCTATCTTCTTTAATTTAATTGATGAATTGTGTATTTCGCGAGTGCATGATTTAATTATAGAATTTATATGATGAACTGACAGGTGAAATATGAATTCGGAACTAAGAAGATAGACACGATTAAACCTAGACTAGACATAGTTAGATTTAATTGTGATGGCTTAAAGTGTAGATTAAAGGGTTTGATTAATTAGTGAGAAATCGACGGATAATCACAGTTAATTAGGCACAACTTAATAGCTCGACGGAGTGTTAAGGTATCTTAGGAACAACTGCCATTGTAACTTTTGTTGATAACATGATGATAATACGGTTAATTTCCCCAATTAGGTGAACCCCGAATCCCTAGTGTTTTTCTCATTGATCCAATCTTCTTAATTATTGCTTTATTAGATATTAGTTAACACAAAACCCCAGATTATTGCTTTCAAACTAGAATTAATTAGAATAGCAGTCTATTTCCTCCTTTGGGTTCGACTCTGGAATACTCCAGATTTATTACTCTGATCGACTACGTGCACTTGCGTATTTAGCCCGGTCAAGTTTTTGGCGCCGTTGCCGGGGAGGCTAATTTAATTGCTATTTTGATTAATTTCAGTTTTGTAATATATTTTATTTTTATTTTTATTAGACTCCTCTTCCAACTTGATTTTTCGGGTCTTTATGCAATTAAGACGGTCTAAAAGTTTAAGTAGTACTTTTGACTTAATTCCTATTGATCCTGAAATTGAACGTACTTGCAGGAAAAACAGAGCTAGAAGGCGACAAGAAGAACAACCAAATCAAGAGGAGAAACCACGACAAGAGGCAATGGCTCAACCATCTCGCCTGAAGGATATTCAGAAACCGGTGATAGCCGCGAATCCATCTTGTATAAGGTTAACTGAAGCAGCTAGAAATTATGAGCTCAAAAACATCCACTTGCACATGCTTCCTGCCTATCATGGGTTGGGAAGTGAGGATGCTTTGGGGTTCATGAAGGAATTCTACAGTACGGTACAAACTCTTCCTTTGAATAACTTATCTGAAATGGAACTTAGGATGAGGTGTTTTTCGTATTGTATGAAGGGGGAAGCTAGGCAATGGTTAATAAATTTGCCGAATGGATCTTTTACTACATGGGATGACATTTATGATGCTTTTATGTATAAATTTTATTCATCTCAAAGGACCATGGAGTATAGGGACAAGATTCACAATTTTGTCCAAAGGGATGGGGAATTGTTCCATGAGGCTTGGGAACGCTTTCAAGGTCTCTTAAACCAGTGCCCACACCATCAGTTTCCTGTGCTTTTATTAACGCAATTTTTCTATGATGGTTTAACCCCCAATTGTCAGTCTTTGGTAGATCATGCTGCAGATGGGTATACAGGTGATAAGACAGGTGAAGAGATGCAGGCAATATTTGAAAAAGTAGCTTTCAACACCCGCCAAAAATCTTACCGGGGAAAGAGAGTTACTGTGCATGAAGTGACTGCACAACCTGCACAACCCGATGTGGCACAGCAAGTGGCAGCATTGTCCAAGAAAATGGACATGATTCTAACCCGTGATACCGTTTCAAATGAAATTTGTGCTTATTGTGGTTCATTTGGACATAACGAAAATTTTTGTTCAAATGCAGCTTTAGTAAACCAATCAGCTGAAGAGGTAAACTACATGGGAGCCAACATGGGGAGGCAAATGCCACTAAAGAGAAATGACCCATTCTCGAATACTTATAATCCGGGGTGGAAAAATCACCCAAATTTTTCATGGAGAGAATCGGGTAATGCTCGACCTGGAGGACCACCTGGATTTCAGCAATCCCAGTATCCTGTGATGTCGCAACAACGTCCAGCTTTTGTTCCAGAAAAGAAACCTCAATTGGAGGATTTACTCTCAAATTTTATTACGGGACAAGAAGCTTTGATGAAGAAGATGGATGCCAAGATTGACCAAGTTGCACAGTCAAATCAAGCTTCAATTCACAATTTGGAGATGCAAATGGGTCAATTGGCAAAATCACTTGCGGATAGAGGCCAAGGTAAGTTTCCTAGTAACACTGAAGTAAACCCTAAAGATGGAGTTATGTCTATAACTTTAAGAAATGGTAGGGTGATAGATGAGGTTGTGAAAGAAAAAACTGTCAGACAGGAAGACGAGAGTGAGGATGAAAAACGGGTAGAAATAGGCAAGGGTGATAATGATAAAGCTTCTGACAACAATGAGCCTAAAAACGATGAACCTGATTTTTCTTCTGTGAAACCTTATGTGCCTCCGATTCCATATCCACAAAGGTTACAGAAAAAGAATCAGGATCATAATTTCCAAAGATTTTTAGAAATTTTTAAGAAATTGCAGATTAACATACCCTTTGCTGAAGCGCTTGCTAAGATGCCATCTTATGCCAAATACATCAAGGAGATAGTATCTAACAAGAAGAAACTTGAGGAATATGCTACTGTTCCCTTGAATGAGGAGTGTAGTGCTATTCTTCAAAGGAAGCTACCCCCGAAGTTGAATGATCCAGGGAGTTTTTCTATCTTATGTTCTATTGGTGATATTAGCATTGAAAAATGCTTATGTGATCTTGGTGCTAGTATAAACCTAATGCCTTTAACTCTTTTCAGGAAATTGGGCATAGCGGAGTTGAAACCGACTACAGTATCCCTACAACTTGCAGACCGTTCAGTAAAATATCCACTTGGATTAGTAGAGGATCTTCTTGTTAAAGTCGGTAAATTTTACTTTCCTGCTGACTTCCTTGTATTGGATATGGAGGATGAGATGGATGTTTCTCTCATTCTTGGTAGACCTTTCTTGTTAACTGGTGGAGTGTTGATTGACATGCCATTAGGAAAATTGATTTTTAGAGTTGGTAAAGAGAGAGAGGAATTTACTTTTTCTAAGTCAGTCAAATTTCCGTCTTTTGATGACTCATGCTTTAGAATAGACACACTTGATTCCCTTTATCAACATGACTTTCTTAGGCAATCATTCAAGGAACCCTTAGAAGCGTGCATTGCATTGAATTTGAATGAGAGTGATTTTGATGAGAAAATTGTTGATTGTGCTATCAGGTTAGAAGGTCAGGGTCGTATGCCTAGACATATCAAAGAATATGAGGAACTAGGGCCAGGCAAACCACGACCAACACCTTCTACTGAAAAGCCGCCGCAAGTGGAACTTAAACCATTGCCATCTCATTTAAAATATGTTTATCTGGGTAATGATAACGCTTATCCTGTAATTGTGTCATCTAGTTTGAGCTCTGTGCAGGAAGAGAAGCTGTTGAGGGTGTTGAGAGCAAGGAAATCCGCTATTGGATGGTCAATAGCCGATCTAAAGGGAATCAATCCATCGGTGTGTATGCACAAGATCTTGTTGGAGGAGAATCATACTCCAAAGGTTGAAAATCAAAGGCGGCTCAACCCCAATATGAAAGAAGTTGTGCGCACTGAGGTACTTAAGCTCATTGATGCAGGTATTATCTATCCTATTTCTGATAGTTCTTGGGTAAGCCCTGTGCAAGTTGTACCCAAAAAGGGTGGCATGACTGTAGTTCATAATGAGAAAAATGAACTAATCCCAACTAGGACCGTCACTGGTTGGAGGGTATGCATAGATTATAGGAAGTTAAATGAGGCTACACGTAAGGATCATTTTCCTTTACCTTTTGTTGACCAAATGTTAGAGCGTTTAGCCGGCTATGCATACTATTGTTTCTTAGATGGCTATTCTGGGTATTTTCAAATCCCAATTGCTCCTGAAGACCAGGAAAAGACCACATTTACTTGCCCCTATGGCACTTTTGCCTATAGGAGAATGCCTTTTGGTCTTTGTAATGCACCTGCTACGTTTCAGAGGTGTATGATGGCCATTTTCTCTGATATGGTCGAAGAGATTATTGAGATTTTTATGGACGATTTTTCTGTGTTTGGTTCTTCATTTGATTCTTGCTTAGCTAACCTTGAAAAAGTTTTACAGAGATGTGAGGAAACAAACTTAGTACTTAACTGGGAAAAATGCCACTTTATGGTTTCAGAGGGCATTGTTTTAGGCCATAAAATCTCAACTCAAGGAATAGAGGTTGATAAGGCAAAAGTTGAGGTAATTGAAAAATTGCCTCCACCTTCTTCGGTGAAAGCGGTAAGGAGTTTCTTAGGGCATGCAGGTTTCTACAGGAGGTTTATTAAAGATTTTGCGAAAATTGCTAAACCATTATGCAATCTTTTAGTTAAAGATGTTCCTTTTACTTTTGATGATGCATGTCTAGCTGCATTTAACACTCTTAAGCAAGCTTTGATTTCTGCTCCTATTATTGTTTCTCCGGATTGGAGTTTACCTTTTGAACTTATGTGTGATGCAAGTGATTTTGCATTAGGTGCTGTGTTAGGACAAAGGAAAGGTAAAAACTTGCATGTTGTATATTATGCGAGCAAAGTGTTGAATGATGCTCAATTGAATTATGCCATCACTGAAAAGGAATTTTTAGCTGTGGTTTATGCACTTGATAAATTTCGTCCTTACCTTGTAGGTTCGAAAGTTATTGTTTACACAGATCACGCAGCCATCAAGTATCTATTCCTTAAAAAGGATGCCAAGCCTAGATTGATAAGGTGGATTTTGTTATTACAGGAGTTTGACTTGGACATCCGAGATAAGAAAGGCAATGAGAACTTAGTTGCCGACCACTTATCTAGACTGGAACATGTAAAGGAGAACCATGATGAATCCATCAATGAAGAGTTCCCTGATGAAAAGTTGTGGGCGATTAGTTCTGACACAATACCTTGGTTTGCTGACATTGTTAATTTTTTGGTGTCTAATATTGTCCCACAGGATTACAATTTTCACCAGAAAAAGCGATTCATGTCCGAGGTCAAGCATTATTTTTGGGATGAACCCCTTCTATTCAGAAGGTGTGCGGATGGCATAGTGAGGCGATGCATACCTGAGGAAGAAATGGTTAAAATCCTCTTTGACTGTCACTCGTCGCCTTATGGAGGTCATCATGGAGCCGACAAAACAGCTGCGAAGGTGCTTCAATGCGGATTTTATTGGCCGACCTTGTTCAAGGATGCTAGAAGCTTTGTTCTCACCTGTGATAGATGCCAGCGAGTGGGGAACATTGGTAAGAGACATGAGATGCCACAGAACAGTATCCTCGAAGTGGAGCTTTTCGATGTATGGGGATTGGACTTCATGGGACCTTTCCCTCCATCTTACGGTAACATGTACATTTTAGTGGCTGTAGATTATGTGTCTAAATGGGTTGAGGCAATTGCATTACCTAATAACACGGCTAATAGTGTCGTTAAGTTTGTGAAAAATTTATTTTCTAGATTTGGCGTCCCTAGGGTCATAATTTCTGATAATGGAGTTCACTTCCAAAATCATCAATTTAAGGCCTTGTTAGGTAAATATGGTTGTCACTTCAAAACCGGAACCACTTACCACCCTCAAACTAGTGGACAAGTAGAGGTTTCCAACCGTGAACTTAAATCTATTCTTGAGAAAACTGTTAGTACCTCTAGGAAAGATTGGTCTCAGAAGTTAGATGATGCATTGTGGGCCTATAGAACGGCATTTAAGACCCCTTTGGGCATGTCACCGTATAGATTAGTCTATGGTAAATCATGTCATCTTCCTGTTGAATTGGAACATCGTGCTTATTGGGCTATAAGGAAATTAAATTATGATTTGAAAGTTGCAGGTGAAAAACGATTGATCCAATTGCAGGAGTTGGAAGAAATACGACGCGACTCGTATGAGAACGCCCGTATTTACAAAGAACGGACTAAGGCGTGGCATGACAAAAGAATTTTGAGGCGCGAATTTAAGGAGGGACAAAAGGTTTTATTGTTTAACTCTCGTTTTAAATTGTTTCCAGGAAAGTTGAAATCTAAATGGTCGGGACCGTTCGTAGTAACTAAAGTTCATCCGTACGGGGCAATTGAAATTGAAGGAGATGAGAAGAGGCCATTTGTGGTCAATGGGCAAAGATTGAAACATTATTTTGAAGGAGAAAATGTTTCCGGTGTTGACACGATCTCCTTTGACCATGACAATTAAACATCGGACAATGTCTAGCCAAAGACGTTAAACAAAAGCGCTTTTTGGGAGGCAACCCAAGTCAAAAAAAAAAAAAAAAAAAAAAAAAAAAAAAAAAAAACTGCTAATTTTATATGTTTTTATGAGTTTTTGTGCAGGATCCGGTAAAGGAGCAAGAAAGTGCAATCGAAAATTCGAAAAACAAAGGATTGGCAAAAATTCATAGCGGCACGGCGTGCCAAAATGGCACGCGGGCGTGCTGCCTTTCTGCTTCTCGGGCGCGTTCCTGCCAAAGGCGCGGCACGGCGTGCCAAAATGACACGCGGGCGTGCTGCCCTTCTGCTTCTCCAACGCCACACGCGGCATGCCGCACCAACCGCAGCGCCCAGATCTGACCATGTTTCGTAATTCAGCCATAACTTTTGCGTCCGACCTCCGATTGCAGTGATTCAAAATGCGTTGGAAAGCTAAGAGAAAGATCTACAACATTGTAGTTTTTCATCTCTCCGAATTCAGAATCTATCCGTGTCAAAATTGGCTTTGAACTTGCTGCCTCTGCATACATTGTTCTTCCGATTCTCCACCGTTCTTTCCTACACTCTAAGGGAGTACTTCTTTCCTTCTCTTTTTGTGCTTAATTTAGATGCATTTTCAGGAGTAAATGCATGTTAAGTGTGGGGGAAGGGGTTAGGAAAATCGGGAAACAATTTTTCAATTTTTAGGATAGTTTAATGCTTGTGCTATTTAGGATTGCATGAAGTTTTTGCATAATTCCCTCCATAAATCGGATTCTCAGTTGTTTGTCCAAGAGTAAATTAAGCTCCAATTTGAAAATTTTTTGGTATTTTCTTGGTTTAGCCCTTGGAAAATCCTGATTTTTGTCATCATTGAATATAATAAACCAATTGGAAGTAGGAAGAATTAGAAACAAAGCATGTTAGTGGGTTTGTCGTAAGGATTGGGGGTTGAGCTTGGTTTGCATATGACTCTACGTTTAATTTTGACAGAATGTGATGAGGTTTAATTGATCAATTGCTTTCAAAAAGTTTGTTGGCTAATGTGAAGCAAGTGAGTTATTACCAACTTATGGAGGATGAGATAACTAGAGTCTAGCTTATAATTGATGATGTTGGTTGAATTATACTGAGAATGTAAATTTTATAATTTAATCGTCTCGATTACCCTTGAGCCTTGAATTGGGAGATGGGACCAATTCACCTTAAGCAAGGTATGACAAAAATCATTCCTTGTGTATGGAGAGTGGCTTAAGAGGGAGAGCAAACTTCTCATAAGAGACCCTTTTCATTGCTCGAAAAAGCGAGACCTTTCGCATTCCAACACCCATGGGTTTTGAGTTGGGGGATAGGCCCACCTCACCTTAAGCAAAGTTAAAAACAATGACTTTGTGTATGGAGCATGACCTGTGGGGAGAGTTACCCCTCATTAGAGGCCTTTTCTATACTCGCAAAATTGGGATGTTGACCCTATGCTTAATTTGGTAACTATCTCGGTTTGAAGTGCTTTAAATGTGAATAAAAGCTTAAAATCTCTAGATGTCCTTCTAGGTTGGACAATTCACCTGCCTAAAGTTAATTCAATAATTTGTGGTGGTTTTTCAATTGACTAAGTCTTGTGAAGTTGGGTTAAATGTTTTGTTTATGTCGACTTGTTTGATTTTCTAGTTCTTATGATTAAGCTTATTGGCTTGTAGAGTTTTGAAACTTCCTATGAAATCTTGGTGGTTTAACTTCCTTGAATGAACGGTTAAGGATTTACTAGGGTTCAACCATAGTCAATTTCGGGAGAAATTTTCCTTTAGTCCTAGTTTGCTTGAGGACAAGCAAAGTCTAAGTGTGGGGAAGTTTGATAAGTGTGTTTTATGCACTTATCCCACCTTATATTTTGAGCTTTAAATGTTTAATTCTTGTTTATTTGGGTGGATTTTACATCTCTTTTCATGATATTTCAGGTTAGGACTTTGGAGTCCAAAACTGATGAAAAATGGAGCAAATTGGGGCAAAAACAGTGCAGAAGTTGTCTTAAGGCATGACCATGCCTTATGGGGAGCTGAAATTGAAGAAAGGGAGTTGAAATTGACACTTGGGCCTGCTTTACAAATGGGCCAAAGGAGACCTACGGGTTTTGCAAGGAGATTGGAGCTATGACTTGTCTTTTAAATTTTATTATTTCTCAATTAGAATTTATCTTTTAGTATCCTAATTAGAGTAGGTTTATTATTTCTTTTTAGGTTTCCTCTCCAAGACTGAATATATAAGGAGAGTAATTTTTAGTATAGGGGGGAGATTTTTTTATTATTGTTCTTGAGTTTTAGCCGTATTCTCTGAGAAAGACTTGAACGTATTATTTTGGAGGAGCAAGGTTACAACTTGACGGAGTCTTCTACCGGATTCGACGGAATTCTTTACGATCTTTCTAAGAGTTTTTCCTTCCTTCTTACTTATTTTTATGGAACTTAGTTTATTTATTTCTATGGTTTCGAACATGGTTATGAGTAGCTAAATCCCCAAACTAGGGTTAGGGATGTAACCTAGTTTGGGGTAATTAATTGTTGATTCATCATGTTGGATATTTGATTTTAATTCTAAGGAATTATTTTTCTTGTTTACATCTATCTTCTTTAATTTAATTGATGAATTGTGTATTTCGCGAGTGCATGATTTAATTATAGAATTTATATGATGAACTGACAGGTGAAATATGAATTCGGAACTAAGAAGATAGACACGATTAAACCTAGACTAGACATAGTTAGATTTAATTGTGATGGCTTAAAGTGTAGATTAAAGGGTTTGATTAATTAGTGAGAAATCGACGGATAATCACAGTTAATTAGGCACAACTTAATAGCTCGACGGAGTGTTAAGGTATCTTAGGAACAACTGCCATTGTAACTTTTGTTGATAACATGATGATAATACGGTTAATTTCCCCAATTAGGTGAACCCCGAATCCCTAGTGTTTTTCTCATTGATCCAATCTTCTTAATTATTGCTTTATTAGATATTAGTTAACACAAAACCCCAGATTATTGCTTTCAAACTAGAATTAATTAGAATAGCAGTCTATTTCCTCCTTTGGGTTCGACTCTGGAATACTCCAGATTTATTACTCTGATCGACTACGTGCACTTGCGTATTTAGCCCGGTCACCTATGACGTGACAACCATGTGGCTTTCTTGTGCGGATCGATCCAGTCCCATGTCAACGACATGTACCTATATTCATGACTGACTATACAAGTACTATGGCTAGTTAAGAACTACCATACAGTCATCGAATATACAAGTCTGTGGTTCTATTCGTTCCCACGATTAGAACAGACCTGGGATAGGTTTTATGATTATCAATCAATGGATACTCTACTCATATTATAGCACAAGATATAAATGAAATAGATTAATTGCCTTTATTAATGTGACACAAATAATGTATTCATACATGACTCTTAATGTATAATACAAAATACAAGAATCTAATGCCCTAAGAACTAGGGCACACCAACGAGTGGGTCTAGGTTACCCGAGGCAAATGATGGGTGAAATTAGCCGATACCAGGTCTATGTTACCCCGAGGCGATGCTGGAGATGAGATTAGCCAATACCGGGTCTATGTTACCCGAGGCGAAATTGATGAAGAAATTGGCCGATACCGGGTCTAGGTTACCCGAGGCAAACTTTGCTGGGGAAATAGATGAAGCAGATCTGGGCCGATGCCGAGTTTACATTACTCGAGGCGGGTCTACTGGGGAACTTGGATGATGGAGCGGATCTGGGCCGATACCGAGTTTACATTACTCGAGGCAGACTCGCTGGAGAAAGTTGAGATAATGGAGCGGATCTGGGCCAATACGGAGTTTACATTACTCGAGGCAGATCTGCTGACTTGCTGAGGATGTTAAGCTGGGGATGAATTCCTGCACTTGAAATGGCAAGTCTTCATTACTTGATCGAGAGATTTTTAAACAAAAATTTTTGCCCCTTCGATCAAGCATGAAGATTAGCTGGGGATAAGTAATTGATATATGCAATGTATGGATGCATGATGATGTATATGTACATGTATGTATTTTCTGTTATTTGACGTTTCTATCTTCCGCTGGCGAGATATGTTGTACCCCTGGTTGATTTTGCTTTTCTTGGGGCATTGCTTGGTGATTATCGAAGGAGTGAGGTGACTGCTGGGGAAATGATCGTAGTATTCCTTGTAGAGATTCCGCTGGGGAAGAGTGTGATAGCTCGACTGGGGAAACAATTGTCGTGTTCTTTGTGTAAGCTACGGTGGGGAGTAATATGGCAACTTTGTAGGGAAATAATTGATGGTGTTCTTTATGTAGATTCCGCTGGGGAATAGTGGGGAAAACTCTGCTGGGGAGTGATGTGACGAATTTTATGGGGAATACTGAGGACGTTCTGCTTTTCCTGCTCCGTGGGGAAGTTATAAGTTTGTAAGTGCTCTAATTTTTGCCTGGGTTGTCCAACTCGGGTTTTCAGCCCAGCGAGCCGCTCTAACTTTTGCCTGAGGCGCGCCTTTTCGGTTTTCACCTCAACGAGCTCTTTTTTTTTTAAGATTTGATTAAAATGGTGTCGTGACCCTTTATTGCTCGTTTGGGAAAATGAACTGGACTTTAGATGATGATAAAAGATTTAAATTGCACGTATTTAATACATTTTCATTTGTTACATAATGCGATGATATTGATCAATTGAATGCAAAGTGCTTTCTCCAAATGTATGCTTATGCAAGATAACTTTGCTTATGCATTTGTCATAACCATGCGAATATATTTAAACAAACATTCCACTTTATTGACGAAGTCAAAATAAGTACATTCGAAATGATTTGATTCCTAAATGGTACATATTCCACACAGAGCTAGAGTTCGTCACCAGTCGTCCTTTTCAGGTTTTCCATCTGGTTATTTTCTCTCGTGTCTTAATTTTTGTCTAGACCGCTCTTTTCGAGTTTTTAGCCTAGCAGACTCTCTCTCTTCTCTTTTTTTTTAGACATGATAAAGCTTCAGTCGGTCTTGATTGATCGGGTTGGTGAACTCATTTCCGTCCATGTCCATAACGCTGACAGTGCCTTTTGATAGCACCTTCTTCACCACATATGGTCCTTCCCAATTGGGCCTGAACTTGCCTCTAACATCGACATTTGAAGGCCTTAGCTGCTTTAGAACCAAGTCTCCTGCTTTCAACTGCCGCTTGGAGTACTTCACATTTCGATTATAGGCTTTAGCCATTCTGCGCTGATACATCTGCAGGTGATCCAGTGCCTTTAGTCGCCTTTCATCTAGTGCTGCCAACTGTTCATACCTGGCTTGAACCCATTCAGTCTCTGGTAATTGAGCTTCCAGGGCAACTCTAAGTGACTTGAGTTCTATTTCCACTGGCAACACTGCTTCCATACCATAGACCAAGGCATAAGGGGTTTCTCCTGTTGGCGTTCTGACGCTGGTTCTGTAGCCCCAAAAAGCATAAGGTAGTTTGTCAGCCCAATCTCTGTAGGTGGTTACCATCTTTGATAAGATCTTTTTTATTGCCTTGTTAGCTGCTTCCACCGCTCCATTGGCCTGTGGTCTGTATGGAGAAGACTTATGATGTTCAACACTATGTTCTGCAAGTAACTCAGCTGTTGCCCCTTGAAACTAGACTCCGTTGTCAGTCACTATGTGATGAGGAATCCTATACCGAGTGAAGATATTCTTTTGGATGAACTTGACCATCTGCTTGGCTGTTACATTAGTGAAGGATTCTACTTTGACCTATTTGGAAAAGTAGTCAACTGCCACAACTATGAATCTATGTCCATTAGATGCTGCAGGATGAATTTCACCAATCATATCTATCCCCCAAGCAGAAAATGGCCAAGGAGATGCCAAATTCTATAACTCAAGTGGAGGAAGATGACTGATATATGCATAGATCTTACATTCATGGCACCTCTTCACTTTTCTTATGCAGTCTGCTTGCAGCGTCATCCAGAAGTACCCTTGTCTCATTATCTTCTTAGCCATGGCAAGCCCATCCATATGTGGTCCACAGGATCCTACGTGTACTTGCTGCATCACTTCTTCTGCTTCTTGTTCTGTCAGACATCTTAGAAGAACTCCATGTGCTGTTCTTTTGTACAACTTATCCTTAAAGATTCTAAATTGACTAACCAGCTTTCTTAGTGTCAACTTATCAGTGGCATTGGCCTCTTCTGGATATTTCCCTTCCTTAACATATCGATAGATGTCAAAGAACCACGGTTTCTCTTCAACTGTCAACTCCATCACCTCGTACACTTCAAAGTAAGGATGTCTGGAAGTGGCTATAACCAGTGGTTGTACTTGCGTTTCTTCTAGGTTTTCCCACATGGAGGATAATGTTGCTAGAGCATCAGCCATTTTATTCTCATCTCTGGGGATATGTTTGAATTCACACTGGCCAAATAAGTCTTTTCTGAATTGTAGCAGCTCCAAGTAAGGCTGTAAGGCTTCTTCTTTCAGCTCCACTCTCCCTAAGCTTGCCTAATCACCAGAAGTGAGTCTCCAACAATCAGGACGTCATTTGCCCCTAGTGTTAGCAAAGCTTCCATCCCAAATAGGCACGCTTCATACTCTGCCCCATTATTGGTTATGGGAAAATTCAACCTCTTGGATAAGGGAATGACTTCACCATCCGGTGTAGCTATTAGTACCCCGATTCCAGCACCCTTTCTGTTCACTGCACCATCAAAGCACATAACCCATCTTTGCACTTCGACCATGGCCAACTGTTCATCTGGGAACTCTAAATTTTCTATGTAGTCTGATTCCAGCGGCTGATTTGCTAGAAATTTTGCCACGGCTCGCCCTTTGATGGTTTTCTTCGTGATGTACTCGATGTCAAACTCGGATAGAAGCAATAGCCATCTGGATAACTTTCCAACTAACATTGGTGCTTCATACAGATACTTCATTGGGTCCACCGCAGCCACGGCTTGTATTTTGTAGGACTGAAAGTAGTGGCGCAGTTTCTTGGTCAACCAGATCATTGCCACACATGTCTTCTCCACCAGTGTGTATTTGGTTTCATACTCCAATAGCTTTTTGCTGAGGTAGTAGATGGGATACTCCTTCTTGCCATCTTATTCCTGTGCTAGCATCGCCCCTATAGAGGATTCTTCAATTGCCAAGTACAAAATCAGAGGCTTTCCTGGAATTGGTGGACTTAACACTGGTGGCCTTACCAGATAAGTTTTGATTCAAATGCCAGTTGACACCTGTCATCCCATACAATCGGCTGATCTTTCTTCAGTAGCTTAAAAATCGGCTCGCAAGTAGAAGTTAGCTTGGCTATGAAGCGGCTGACATACTGTAAGAAACCCAGGAATGATCTGACCTCCTTTTCCGTCTTCGAGGCTGGCATGTTTTGGATGGCTTTGATTTTGTCTGGGTCCATTTCTATTCCTCTCTGGCTAACTACATGACCCAACAGCTTTCTTGATGTGACCCCGAATATGCACTTCTTGGGATTAAGTCGCAAGTTGTATTCTCCAATGCGTGTAAGAAATCTATCCAGGATAACAGGATGTTCCTCCGGGTCGTTGATTTAACTAGCATATCATTGACATACACTACAGCTCTTTGATAAGTGGCTCCAGCATTCTTTAATCCAAAGGGCATTACCCTGTAACAGAAAGTGCCACACTCTGTGATGAATGACATCTTCACCTTGTCAATTACATCCATCAGGATCTGGTTGTATCCCGAGAAGCCATCCATGAAGGAGTACATTGCCGCTTTTGCTGCACCATCAACCAATACGTCAATATGAGGTAGTGGGAAATTGTCCTTAGGGCATGCCTTGTTCAGGTCCCAATAATCAACGCATACTCTGACTCTTCCATCCTTTTTAGGCACTAGGATGATGTAGCTAGCCAGTCTGTGTACTCCACCACTTCGAGGAACTTAGCATCTATTTGCTTAGCCACTTCCTCTTTTATCAATGCAGCCCATTCCGGTCTCAGCCTTCTCAGCTTCTGCTTTACTGGCCTGAACTTGGGATCGGTTGGAATCTTATGCACTGCTATTTCTGTATCCACACTCGGCATGTCTTCATATGACCAGGAAAAAGCTTTAACATGTTTTTGAAGTATTCTTATTAATTCTCTTTCTTCCTCGGATTTTAGCTCGTGTGAAATGAATACCATTTTAGGGTTTTCCTCTGTACTTATGTTGATTTCATGCAATGTAATGTCTTATATGCTAAATATGCTTGATGGTGATTTAAATGCATGCATAGAGTTATCAGGATAAACATCACACAAGTAAGCAAACTGGGATTTCATTGCATTAAACTTATCATAGAGTACATCGGTTACATTGAAAATGGAAGAAATAGATACAACAAAATCATTTTCATCCTCCACAGGCGGAGGGCCTTGTTCTTCATCAGCTTCCATCTTCCCTTTCAGAGCATCATCCGGGACTGCCGCTTTCTCGGCGACCTGTGCCTTAGCTTTTTCCATAATCCTGGCGATTTCAGCAACCACAGAGTCTAAGTTCACTTTGGCCATCAGTTCTTTGCCAAATCCTTGCTTGGTCTTTCCAAAAGCTTCGTTCAATGCAGCAGTCAAAGCACCTGAGATGATTTCTGTAGTTTCAGCACAAGCTTTCTTTTCTTCCTCCTCTTCAGCCACTTTTACTGTCGCCTCCATCTCTTTATGCTATTCGCCTTGCAGCACATCAGATTCAACAATGGTTTCTTCTACCATTTTAGGGGCTACTGGCTCCTCCTGGCTTTTCTCAAAATCCACAACATCTGCAAAGATCTCAAAGCCAGGGTACTCGACATTTCCAACCAGCATCGGTTCAGCTTGGCCCTTGTAAAGTCTTTCTCCTGCCTTCAGAAATGGCTTCATCATGACCTTGCTGTTCTTGCCCTTTTTCAGGTTTTTCTGCTCGGATGACCCCTCTACATAACCAAGGCCGCACTGCTTCGACTTTCCCGAGTTGATCTTGAATTCTGGCACACCTTGCAAATTAATCCCGAGTCCCATTCCCGGGACAAAGTTTAGCTTGTACAGATATCGGGATAGCCACTCCGGCATGTAATTCTCATAAAGGACCATAAAGGCATCTGTGGTTTCTTCCTCCTTAATGACAGCAACTTGGAATCTGCCAAAAGGAACCACTCCTTCATCCACTACAGCTACTATCGACTGGGCATCCGCCTCAACAGTCACAATCCTGCCATTCATAGAGAATTTAATCTTCTGATGCAATGTGGAAGGAACACCTCCCAAAGGATGGAACCAGGGCCTTCCAAGCAATAGGGAGAATGTGACAGGAATATCGATCACTATGAAGACAACCATGGACTTGATGGGCCCAACCTCCACTTCTGTTTCGAAGGTCCCTATCACTATTCTTTTAAAATCATCATACGCCCGAATGACTGTCGAGGACCTCTTCAACACTTCTTCATTCATGCCTAGAAACGGTAACATTTTTAGCGGGCATATATTCAGAGCCGAGCCATCATCCACCATAACGCATGGCATCACCTTATCCATGACATAGGCTCTAATGTAAAGAGCCTTATTGTGGGCCTTTCCTTCTGCAGGTAGGTCTTTCTTAGAGAAAACAATATTAGGAGCTCCAGCATGGACTTTCTCTAGCAAACAGCACATAGCCTCTGGCGAAGCTATAGGGGAGACTTCAATCTCTGATAGCTTTTTCACTAAAGCCTCCCTATGCTCTTTGGAGGTCATAAGCAGATGCCATAAACTGGCTTGTGCAGAGGTCTTCTTTAATTGGGAAATGACCAAGTCTTCTTTCTCGACTCTTTCTGGTGCCGAAGTACTGCCCGACCTATCCATCGGTGCTTTATCTTTCATCTGATCTGCCGGCTGGTACACCCTTCCACTTCGGGTCACATGCTGCACTTCTTGAATCTTCAGCTTTTCAACAGTAGGGAGCTTAACTGCCTCTTCTTTGTCAAATTCTTCATACTCATCCTCGGAATCAAGGTCATTCAAATTTATGGGCTTGATCTCCTTACATTCCTTTTTTTCCTCACATTAGGGTTCGACTTCGGGTTCCCCTACTGCCACAGCCTGGATGGTAGGGTTCGCTTGAAGAACTTGGGCAAATATGAAATTGGCTGGTAACCGCGACTGGACCATATTGATTCGCTTCTCAAAAGCAGCCAACAGGTTAGTCTTAGAGCTAGGTTTGGCTGGTTCCTACAGCTTTCCCTCATCAATGAGTTTCTGGATAGCATCCCTTAACTTGTAGCAATTATTGGTTCGATGACTAGCCACCACATGATAAGTGCAGAAGTTATCTTTATCAGCTTCAGAAGGCTTCTCAAATGGCCTTAAGGACTGTAATAGGCCACCATTTCTGCATTTGGCAAATATCTTCACTAAAGGAAGAGTCCAGGGTGATATGCCTTGTCCTCCAGGACCCCTGTTTTGGTTGCCTTGTTGCTGATTCACTGTGGCCACTTCAACGCGCTTTACTTCCGAAGATTGCCCCTGTTTGCTACCAGAACCTGAACTAGAACCACCATCGGAACTTGCTGTAACAGATGATCTGTACCCAGAACCATACCCTGAGCTTCTTCCTCCTTTGTGACCAGCTTACTTCTCTTCCTCATCCCTCTTTATCTTCATAGCCATGCTATAAACTTCACTAAGTTTGTGGAAAGGATGGAATTTCATGCTATTCTTGAAAATGTCTTTGCTGCCATCAATGAGCTTCTGTATAAGCTCGTCTTCATCTGGGTGGTTTTTAAGGAGGATCATTTTGTTCATCCACCGCTGGTAGTATTCATCGAAGGGGTTCGTTGAATCTCTGCTTTACCCTTTCCAAGTCATACAACTTCACCTGGATCTTGGTGTTGAAGCTGTAGTACGTAATAAAAGCGGCTGACAAAACTTCCCAATCAGATTGTTCCTCCTCTGACAACGAGTTATACCAGCCTAAAGCACCTCCCTCCAGTGTGGTAGGGAAAAGATTAATCAATTGTTGCTTTGTAGTGCCTGCTGTTAGCATAACCCGGGCATACAAATTCACATGGGCCTCTAGGGAGCCCATTCCTTTGTAAGTGGGGACTTTCGGCACTTGGAAGCCGATAGGAAATGTCTCGATGCCCCTACTGATCATGGCATCAACGTTCACCCCTTTCCTGGATTCAGCACTGATACTGACCCCCTTCTTCAACTAGGCCATAACTTCGTCTAGTTCAGAGCACTTGGCTTTTATCCTCTGTTCCATAGCTGCCTCTATGTCCTGCAGCTTTTCCAGGCTAGCTGAAGCGTCACCACCATGTTGGGATGACTGAGCTTCTTTTTCGTTCCTGGTTCCCCTATCACCGGTCTCACCAGCTTCTCTAACCACTGCCCTCATTTCTTCCTTTAACATGTCACAAAAATCCTGCGACCTGAAGAAATCCTTCAAAACATCAGTCATACTTGGTGTCTGATCCGCCGTGTTCACTCCTTCCCCAGACTCAGAATCACTATCACTGTCTATTACCCTCTGTCTCCTAGCTGCCCTTGAAGCTTGGGATCTTGTCCAAGGTCGCTCCAGTGTATTCTGCTTGGGAGTAGACAGGAGGTATTAGGGTTGTGAATGAATGACGTGATGTGACATGAAAATTAAGACATTAAACATGCTTGAGATGAATGGAGTGGGGTTATGTATGAAATCATGGTATGAATGGTTTCTTTTTATTATTTTTTTTCTTTTTGGAGCATTCCTAAAACACCCAATGCTTATGCAAAAATGTCACGTGTGGGCCGTCACACGGATAGAGCTTCGGCGCCTTTGGGGCACCTAATGAATTCGTGAAATGGATGCGTGTATACCGGCACACGGACGGAGTTTTCACGCTTTGTAGGTCTATGAGATGATATGAAATGGTCGCATAGGTCGGGCCCACGGATAAGGTTTTGATGCTTCTGAGCATGTGATATGAAATGATGTTATGAGAAAGTCACATGTAACAGGGACACGGACAAAGATTCGGCATTCGAGGAACACCTTTTTATGATTTGGTGATGTTATGGACCTATATGTATACTAATTGGGTACTCGGGGAGTACCTTGAATGGTGAATTAATGTCATGAAGTGGTCGGTTACGGACCACGATGTCATATGATGTTTATGATAAATGGGTGTGATGTCATGAAATGCATCGTGTAAATTGTTACACGAAAATGGGCCTAAGACCGTTGTGGCTTTTATTGAATGAAATGATTTTGGTGGGATGGCCGAATGCAATCCGGTGCATCGGCAAAACACGGGTAATTTTGGGTACCCGATATGTTATGAAATGGAATGGGATGGTCATGATAGGCGTCCTTGAAATGCCTGTGAGCACGGGTTTTTTCCCGACCTTGGTGATGAAAGCTACTGTTACCTTTTTTTTCACGGATAAACGAGAAGCGGATTCGGACCGACCAGGATGATGTCGGAAATGTCCCGGATAGCCCGGAGGTGTGTGACAAGTCCTAGTACGGAATCCTGAAGAATTCGCGTGAACATTTAAGAAAACTGAAGAGCAAACCAAAAAAAATAAGTGAAAATGTAATTTTCTGGGCATTACAGCCGCTCAGCTATAAGCTACAGCCGCGTAGCTGTAGCCTGCAGCCACGCGGCTGTAATCTCCTTATTTCCTTTTTTGGGCCGAATCAGCATTTAATTCGGTTTTTGAGCAAAATAAGAATTTTGGCATCTACAGCCGCTCGGCTGTGACCTATAGCCGCGCGGCTGTAGTCTACAGGGGAGCGGCTGTAAGCGTCAGTTTTCCTTTTTTGATGAAATCATCAATTAATTCCGATTTAATACCAAAATAGGAGATATTTAAGGATCCTAATCCGAAATTAGGGCAGAGGAGGAGGCAGAAAAACAGAAAAAAGAGAAAGAAAAAGAGAGGAATTTAGAGAGAAAAAAATAAAAAAATCATCACCTAGTTTTTTTAGGGTTCTTAACACAAAAAAAAAAAAGTTAGACTAAAAAAAGAAGAAAGAAAAAAAAAAAGGAAACACAAGATAGACAAAGAAAGAACACTCGACAATCAATCCTCTAATCTTCCTCGTGGTTCAGTTTGGGGTTTGGAAAACGCACTTTGCTCGGGTTGTCCATGACTGTGGGACATTTCTGGCATCCAAATCTCTTTTTTGTGGTCCAAGCGCTGGAACACATACAAGGTAATTTTCTGAGAGGCCTTAGAAATCCATTCTGTTCATCTTGGTTATGATTTAATTGCATGATTTGAGTTTTTCGAGATTGGATGGTTATGTTTTTGATACAGCCGCCCCACCCATGATCACAGCCTCTCCGCTGTAATCTACAGCCGCGTGGCTGTGACCTATAGGGGCTCTGCTGTAGTGCTTTGTATTGAATCTTTCATTTTTTTTGGAGTTTTCTGTGATTATAGCCGCCCCATATGATCACAACCGCCTGGCTGTAACCTACAGCCACGCGGCTGTGACCTATAGGGGCGCGGCTGTAACCTACAGGGGCCGAAGCTCCATCGGCCCAAATCGATCGATAACGCTCCCACTCTTCAATTAAATGTGTTTTTCATATCTGTTATCGGTCTAATCACATCCCTGCGTGCTTTGATTCCATGTTTTTCATTTTTTATAGGTGGATGTGATGAAATTTGGTGATTTTGGACGATTAGGGATTTCCGGATTCAATTTGGTCCATTTCGGGTCTTTTCTGTTGGTTTTAATGTTTTTCCAGAAATCCCAGATCGCCCAAAATCATCAAACTTTGCAAAACGATCTTCGAAAACACGAAAAGTATGCTGGAATCGATTCTGGAGCATTACAGCCGCTCGGCTGTAAGCTACAGGGGCGCGGCTGTAACCTACAGCCGCGCGGCTGTGATATGGGTAGAATTACAGTTTTGCCCTTTTGGGCCCCAAACTTGTAATTTTACATCCTTTTCTCATCCAAAAACGAATTTTGGTGTGTTTGCATATTTTTGGACCCTAGATGGATGTTCGATTTAGGCCCACACACGAACGGGACCCCCGGGTCCCGGGATATTCGACCCGCTAAAGTTGGAAAAGTGCATGTAAATAAGCGAAAACGCTTTTAAAACTGATTTTTTATCCATAAAACCTACAGGGCATTTGAAAAACCGTTTTCCAGGTCTAACCGGGCCGACCGGTTGGGTCAACTTGGTCACCCCCTTTGCATGATCCGTTTCCTAAAATACCCCTATTCTGTCCTATATGAGTCCTTGGTGTGATTTATTTATATGTGCTAACCATATTTGGATGCAGCTTTTATTTTTGCTTTATTTTTATTTTTGAATGTATTTTATAGATTAAATCGTGTATCTAGGCGATTGTAATTTTTTAGATCATCGTGTATAATAGGAGATTGTAAAAGGTGAGGATGAGAGTTTTCTTTTTGAGGATGAGAGTTTTTTTTTTCTTGGGTTGTATAATTTGGCCTTTGATTTACTTTTCCGCACTTTATTTTATTTTTATATGTTTATGTCATTTGCATGAGCATTGGTTAATGATTAAAGGAAGATAAAAAGGGTAGATTTAAGTGAGTGAAATATCAAATTATGAAATAATAATTAAAAATAAGTGAGGTTAGTAAATCTGTTGCCCGAACCTCGAATCTCTGGATTAGGTACTACGTCTACACTTGGTAGGGAGCTGTACCGAAATTTCCCGGATGAGCTGATCTGGGTGGCAACTCTGTATCTAATTTCGAAATTTAGGTTTTGAGATCTTTAAGTTCAAATTGGGATTTTCTAAAAACCTATCTTTCCAAAATTCACACTTACAACTAAGTTTTCTACAAATGACTTTTTCAATAAAATGAAAGTTGTTTTTTTAGAGAGATTAAAGAACCGTTTTCAAAACCAAGACATCAACATCCAAAAAGAAAATCCTCGGTTCCCGCTTCACTGCGCGTTCCGAAAAAGGTCGTCCGCTCACAATGCCTCTTAATTTAATTTAAGTGAAATGGGGTGAATGAACATGTCACACAATATGCAAATGGCTGCACAAAAACATAGGTTAGGATGCATGACATACATAATGATGTTATGTGTGTTATGTGAAAATAAATGCAAAACACACAAATAAGATGTCATGGCTGAAACAGAAATGGTTAGTATGAATGACAAGCGAATGAATTAATGTTTTACACACGAAAATAAAATGCAATGGCTGCATAAAATGTGGGTTAATTATCACACAAATGTTTAATATTTAAAAAATGCCATGTGTGTGAATTATGGTATGTTATGCACGTGCGGGTAGGAATAGCGACGTGTCACGGAAAGGAGGGAAACACATAGCAAGCAAAACGAATTCTTCCAACGTTATTCCTCCATCGTGGTCAATTTTGGCAAAAATCTAACCGAGTCCTAGGTAGGGTTCACTTCGACCACCAACCGGGGGTGATGAAGGCGCAATTTTATTATTTACATACAATTTATTTTGGTACCCTAAGGGAATCCAACTAAGGCTGCTTATATGAGTTCGGTCAAAGTCGGGATAACATCAAGGCTCCCATAGCAAGATATACTCCTCACTTCTCCCCACTCAAGGGTCCTAGCGAAGGGGTTCGTACAAGGCTATGAGTGGTGTTTCGTATTCGTGCCCCTAAGACCAAGAGGAACTTAGGCGACACTTCAACAATCCACCGGGCTATAAAGGGATACCTAAACTAATGCAAAAATGGCTAACTAAAATGCAAATAAAATACCAAAAGAGAATCATCCGCCTTATTTTAATTAGACACTTTTCAAGGCTTGTCAAATTCTTTTAAGTTTTTTAAGAAAACTTTTTAAGAATTCCCCAGCAGAGTCGCCACTGTGAGCGGATGATGCTTTTTCGATGGGACGCGAGACTCCCTTTCGGAAGGGTCGCCATGATCTCGGGCGGGCCCTTCCCTCGCGTGGGGTTTTTATGAATGAAAATCGGTTTGGAAAATAGATGTGGAATTAATGCATAAAAGAACCGAGACCTAAGTCTCGATGAATATTGTAGAGTCGCCACCCGGCTCAGCTCAACCGGGAAATTTATAATGCAGCTGAACCGGACGAACGGCGGCTACACTATCCAGAGATTCGGGTTTGGACAAGTCCCTTATTTCGTGTCTAATTAAATTAAATATTGCCAAGTTCTCAAATGGTATTTCAAAATCTAAAATCAATTTTATTGCAATAAATAAACATACAGCGCGCATACAAATACATAGTAAAAAAATAAAGAAAAGAAGTAAATATTAATCAGCTTACAGCCAAATCGAATGGAAAAATAAAATTCTCGCCTCACTTATACAATCGCCTAGAATACACGAGGATCTAAAAATAATTACAATCGCCTAGATACACGATTAATTCTATTAAAATACAAGTAAAATGAAAATAAAGATAAAATAAAAGCTGCAAAACAAAGGTTAGCACAATTTATACGGCACGCCATAATTAGGACTAAAATAGACAGAATTGGGAAATCAAGAATAGGGGGCATGCATATAGGGGATAACCGGGGTTGGCTCGGCTAGCCGGCCCAGTTAGAACTGGAAAACGTTTTGAAACGTCCCTGTATTTTTGGTTTTGTGGAAAAATCATTTTTGAAAACAATTTTACCTGTTTACATGCATTTTTATGTATTAGGTGGGTCGGTTTTTGTGAGAACCGGGTCTCCGTTGTTGTACTGTTCTAAATGCAAATTTATTAAAATAAATCTAAGGTAGTGAATGCACATAACAAAATTCATTTTTGATGATTTTCTAATTTTTATGATTTTTATGGATTTTTTTTATGACATTTTTGGGGCTTAAAGGTGAAATTCTAGTTCTGGAAACGACAGTCGTACGACTGTAAATTACAGTCGTGCGACTGTAAACACTTCAGACTCAGGATTTCGCCAAAATTTTATTTGAAGAAAACTGGAAAGAAAACACTAGAAATCAAGAACAGTCGTACGACTGTTCACCAATTTCAAGAACAGTAGTGCGACTGTTCTTGATTTCCAGAAGCAGAAACGCAGAAAATGAGATAAAAATGCACAAAAATCGCAATCAACACCTAGAAAGCAAGCAAAAGTAAAGAGAAATGGGGCGCCTACTTTTAGAAGTCCCTCCAAGTCGAAATTGACCCCTAGCGTCGCTCCGATCCACAAGAATTTGCACTTTTCCTCTTGAATTGGAGTTGAGAGCAAATCCAAAATGCTTGGAATTCTGATTGTTTTAGTCCGAAATTTCAATTTGTTTGTGAAGTTAAATTATTAACCTATGGATTTCTATCAAGTTTTAATCCTAATTTCGAGAATTAAAGAAAATAGAAGAGGAAAAGAGGGGTTTTTTTTTTGGTTGAGTTTTCCCTTTTCTTTTGCTTGTCTCTTTTCTCCTTTCTCTCTCTAGATTTCACCAGAATTCCAGCTAACTCTCTTTCTCCCTTTTCTTCTCCTTTTCTACTCTGATTTCTGAGGTTTCTTCAACAAATCCCGGGTTAATTAATGCCCAAAATCTTCTCCTCCTCTTTCTTATGTCATGGGTATGGTGTTCTGCACCTGCTCCGATCATACAGTCATACGACTGTAATTTTTTTATATTACAATCGTACCACTGTAATAATAATTTTTTTTTTTCAAATTTTTTTTTCTTTTCGATTTTTTTTTCATTTTTTTTTTCTTTAGAAGATCCTGGCGCTTACACTTAAGTTAGCAGAATAAAGATGAAAGATCAACTATGGGATTTGTGCCCTAGCGTAGTGAGAAGAAGAAGATACCTTAAAAGGATAATCCTCTGCCCTTATATGCTAGTTCATCAGATGTCATTATCAGACCATTTTGTACGATTGCCTTTCTATTGGTTGGGCATGGCATGGCATGAGATTGTACTTGGATCGTAACCCCTTTTTCCACATGTGAGGTAACGATTGCTTTAGACTGCTGCCCTTGTCGATCTGGGTCCCCACCCGACTTCATCATCCGGGCTGCTAGATCTGTCTCTTCTTCAGGTTTATTGATGAAAAGGGTGACCGGATGTCATTTTCCGGTTGTTTAAAATTTGACCCGTCTGCTTTGATCCTGACCGTCGAAATGAACCAGGTGTCATCATAAATGTTAGAAAATAAAAATTTCAAATAGCAAAATAGCACGTAACAATACTTCAGGTGTTTGAATGAATGATTTGCCAAGTTAATGGATACATCTCAACTCCTTCAGTCCAATGTGGTAAAGAAAAAAAAATGTAAAATAATTATAATATAAGTGTTTATATTATTGTTATGTGAGGTGAAAACCATATTGATGTCTATGATACTTTAATATTTACATGTAAATTATTATAACGATTTTTAAGATTCATATTATAATTAAATATATCAAATTATTGACGGAAAGATAAATTTTATAATTTTATGTATTATACAAAAGTGAATTTTAAATTTTATTTTAGATGATAAAAAAATAATTTAAAATGCAAATCAAATGAGTATTATTTTTATTTTAATTCATAACTAAAGTTGAATTTTATAGTAATAAAAAAATTTAGTATTTTTTGTGTGAAAAGTAAAGGAGCACAGTAAAACTTCATAAAATGAATATTTTGGGGACCGGAAAAAATTTATGATTTCATAAATGATATTAGTTTATCCATAAATGAATAATTTATTAATTTATTAATAAATTAATATTTATTAATTTAAAGAATACATATATTATAAAATATTTTCAACATTGTAAAATTTGATATGAGAAAGTTATGTTTCTCCAATAAGAAATTGGTGACGATGAAGACATTTATGGATTAAAAGAAATTAATGCTAATCTAAAGCATATAAATGCCAAGAATTTTAAGCATATTTTTAATTATCATAGTGAAAATGAAACTTTAATGGAATTGCCTATGGATGAAGAAATTATTCAAGAAGTGATAGATGTGCTTGTTGATTACGATCAAGATCTAAGAAGAAAGTAATGTTTGACCATATGTTTCTTCAAAAGATCCTTTCTTATTGTAAAGATAACTAATTGTTTAAACATGAAAAGAATAGACCGGATATGGTTTATGCCTCGTACAAAGTTAAAGAAGAAATTGAATTTAATTTGCATAGAAAGAAGAAACAGCGGACTAATTGTTAGAATTTGAAGAAAAATTATTTAAAGAACATAATGATTTTCATATTGAGGGATTTTGTAATTGTTTAGATTTAAAAAAAAAAGCGTCATTTTATTCTGGTTTTACTTGAATTTATTAATAATTATTTAAATTAAATATGTTTCTTACAGAACTTCAAAATAATCAAATATCATGTAACTTTATTAATTCAGTTAATCAACTGGACTTAAATAATATGCAAGAATTAAGTTTATTACTAGGTAAATTAATTTTATTACTTCAATTTTATGAAACTAAATTAAAAATAAGAATGACAAGAAAATTAAGACTATTAAAAACTTTGGCTAAATTTATAATTGGAATATTTAAGTCATATACTCAACCCTTTGATATTTATTCTTGATTGTTAAATAAACATAAAATCTTATTATTATGTGATCATGTTGTTTTTGGTATCATAGCTAGGTGGGGATATTAGAAGTATTGTTTGTTTGTCTAATTCTTTTGATTTTATGTTTATTAAGTTTTCTCAGAAAAATCTAGTTATGAAAATTAGTCTTGTTAGCTTTGAACGTTGGTCAGCCTAGGGGTGAGCATGGACCGGTTCGGTTCAAAAACCGAACCAAGTCGAAAAAAACCGATCCAAAAAACACTATATTTTATAAACCAATCCGATCCAAACTAAATTTTGGTTCGGTTCAATCCAAACCGAACTAGTTCGATTCGGTTCGGTTTGGACTAGCTCGAACCAAAAACATCAATTTTTTTGTAAAAAAAAATCAAAATAAAAATTTTATATAAGTAGTTTGTTTTAAAAAAAAAAAAAGAAATACAAAAAAATTAACTTAAAAAATGGTAATACTAAATAATACTATTACATCACAATAAAATACTAAAATTCTCTTCCTTTTTTTTTTCAACTCTCAAGTTTTAACAACTATAAAGTAGCATAAAAAAATTACAATATAAAACTATAAAAGAATATAATGTCTAAAATTCTCTACAATTAGTATATATTAATTTTATAATTAATTTTAATATTTTCGGTTTTGAACCGAACCAAAGTCCAAACTTCTTCATAACTTAAAACCAAACCGAACCAAACTATGAAATGGATCGGTTTGGTTCGGTTTGGTTCGGTTTGGATTTTCGGTTTTTGGACATTGGTTTGGTTTTGCTCACCCCTAGGTCAGCCCAAGGCCTAGCGTTGGTCAGTCGTGGAAAGCAAAGAGAGCTGTAAGTGGTCCTAGTAGGCTGGGTGGTCCCGTGATTTGCTAACAGGTTCTAATTCTTATCGTTGAATTATTGTGATTCAACTTAATAGCATAGAAATCAAAATGAATAGATTGATAAGAATATTTTCTAATAGAGAACTAGGTTCTAGTAACAGAACAACTAATGAGCATGATAATAATTTAGATATAAATTCATTAGAAATAAATATTGCTAAAATAGAAAATGATTTATTTGATTGGACTATACCTAAACAGAATATTAATACAATTTATTCAATTGGTAACTTTGAATTTATGACTGATTACTCTACTAAGACTGCTGAACACACTGTTGCTATTAATCAAGACTATGAAAATATCCAATTATTCTCTAAAAAGGCTATTAAAGAACATAGGATGAAAAAATATAAATTTTTAAATATTGATTCTGTTCAAATTGCTATTAAACCTTTCTTTAGACTGGGATTAGATATACCAGTATTGATGTGTTTGCGTGATGCTAGGCACATTAATTTTTCTAGTTCATTAATTGCTATGGTTGAAACTAATTTGGCAAATGGTCCTATGTATTTAATTGTTATCCAGGATTTTCTATAAGTTTGTATGATCCTAATCGAATAGATACTTTAACTTTAACTGTTAAAACAAAGAATCTAGAATTTAAGGATAATGTAAAGTCTGTTGCTATAATTTATAGGATATATTACAAAGTTATGACAACAACACTTAATCCAAGGTCTAAACAAGTCTTTAATAAAAATGAAACAATATTATCTGAAGCAAATAAGGCACACTCCAACATAAAAATTCCTAAAAGATTAAAATAGAATGAAATTACTAGATCTAGAACTTGGGATTTAAAAGAGATTAGTGAACCTAAACTTTTAGAAATAGAAAATCAAACATCTAGAATAATTAAACACAGTGATGATTCTGTTAGAATATATTTTACTTTGAGTTTAAATCAACATGCCAGGACGTCAATTTATTCAAATATTAGACCTTTATCTAGTAATAATACATTATTAAGATCTAATTCTGAAAAGAATTATAATTTGTCAAGAATTGATTTAAGTGAAAATATTCTAAGACCTATATATGAAGAAGTTAGAGAAGATAGTATTGTAAGTCCTACTAGATCACAAATGGAAACTTTTTCAGTCTTAAATAATAATTAAATAAATATGAGTAAATTTGAAATTGATAAAAAAAATTTTTAAGAAAAGATTTAAAAGCAAATTATAATAAAGAAAAAAGAGAATTGTATTTTAATAATTTTTCAAAATCACAATTAAAAGAATAAAAAACTATTTGGTATAATAAAATGAATGAATTAGAAGTTAATATTCCTTTATTTACATGGTTTGAATTTTACTGTAGGCAAAATTATAAAAAATTTCCATTCAAAGGGTAAATTAATGTAAATACCAAAATATCTAAACATTGGGAAACCGTTAATAAAGAGTCAGTAATATCAATTCACCCTCCACTAGATAATATAATAATAAAAAATAATGATGAGACATTTATTGTATCCCTTTTTAGGAGAATAGAATCAAATGAGAATAATACTTCCAAGGATATACAACAAGTTATATTACAAAATAACTATTCAAATCAGGTATTACATACTATTGTACAAACGCCAGTAATCAAAACTTCAATCACTCAATCTTTTACATCAAATATTAAAAATGAAGCACCTTTATTTAAACCATTTGAGACAGGAATTAAAATTAGGTTAAAAAAGGAAGAATCTGTTTTGGATAAAATCGAAGCTAGCTTAGCTCAGTTAAATATTGGTAAAGATAAACAAATAATAGTAATAAATAAAGAATATGACATTGATATTGAAGATATAAATAATATAGAAGGACAGCTTACTCAAACAAAAGATCAACTAATTCAAAAAATAAAATTTAATATTTATACACCTACTCCAAAAACAAGGAATTACTATCCTAGACCTATCCCACTTGACACTCAATATGAAGAAAGAAGTAGTGTAGTACAAGCTAAATATGATGGTGAAGCATTATGTGAATGGAATATAGATGGTTTATCAGAATATCAGATAATCAATTTATTACAAAAAAATGTCTATGGCAGCTACTGCTTACAGAAGTAAAAATAATATTGAAGTACAAGTATTACAAGCATTAATTTCTAGATTTACTGGTCAATTAAAAGGTTGGTGGGATTATTACATAACCCTAGAAGATAAGAATAAGATTTTAAATGCAAAGAAGATATTAATAAAGAAAGAACAAAGGATACAAACAGAAGAAGAAGATATTATTCCAACCCTATTATTTACAATTATGCAAGGTTTTATATGAGATCCTAGAGTCTATAATGATAAAAGCTCAAAAATATTATAAAATCTAACTTGTCCAAATTTACAAGATTTTAGATGGTATAAAGATTTATTTTTAACTAAAGTTATGACTAGAGAAGATTATAATAATGCATATTGGAAAGAATGTTTTATAGCATAATTACCTAAATTATTTGCAAACAGAGTAAGGAATAAGTTAAAATCCAAATTTAACAATAATATACCTTATCAAACTTTAACATACGGGCAAATTATTAATTATATTAATAATGAAGGATTATAATTTGTTCAAAAATGAAAATAAAAGCTAAGTTAAAGAAAGATAATCTAGTTGGGAGAAAAGAGTTATGATCATTTTATCAACAGGATAGATATGAAACAATTAAAGTCTCTTCTGCTAAAAGAAAATTAAAACCTAAGAAAAGAAAATATAATTATAAGAAAAACTATTACAAAAAATATAACTTAGAAAAATTCAATAAGGAAAATCATAAACCAATTAAAAACAAATTTAGGAGAAAAAATAAAAATTATAAGAAAAATATAAATATATTGTAATTTGCTATAAATGTTGGAAACAAGGTCATTATTCAAGAGATTGTAAAGTTAAGGGTAAAATAAATAATTTAGACATATCTGAAGAATTAAAAAATAAAATTATGAAAATTATGATAAATGACACATCAGAATCAAATTCAAAAATAAGTGTTTTAGACTATTCAGAAAATGATTTAAATATAATAAGCAATAGTGGAACAGAATCAGAAAGTTGTGAAGAATGTGTAGGAGAATGCACTTGTAATAATATTAATATGTTAACAAATGATCAAGAGTTTTTTCTAGATTTAATCCAAAAAATAGATAATCCTTAAGAAAAAAAGAATTTATTTACAAAAATTGAAAGATATAATAGAAATAAAAGAAAATAGAAACTATAAACCTTAGAATTTTAAAGAAATTTATAATAGGTGTAATATATCCAAAGAAATAACTATTAAAGAATTACAAGAAGAAGTTAGAAATTTAAGTAAAGAGATTAATCAATTGAAAGATTTAGAAACCAGAATTAGAGTTTTAGAAGAAGAAAGTTTTAAGGTAGGATTAACAAATCTGGTAAAAAATACTTTTGACGTAGCATTTACTAGTGAAAATGTTAAAGGAATAATAATTAATGAACCAAATGAAGAAAAAGAAGAATATGTCAATATAATCAATAAATTAAATTATCAAAAGTGGTTAATAAAACTAAATATAGTTATTCAAGTAGAATTTCATTTTCAAACTTTGGCATTAACAGATACTGGTGCTAATCAAAATTATATTTAAGAAGGTTTAAAACCGACAAAATATTATGAAAAAACAATAGAAATATTAAGTAGTGCAAACGGATCTAAACTTGTAATATATTATAAATTACCCAAAGGAAAAATTTGTAATAAAAGATATTGTTTTAAAACTCATTTAATATTAGTAAGAAATTTAAATTCAGGAGTTATTTTAGGAACACCTTTTTATTACAATGTTCTTTTAGGAACACCTTTTTATTACAATGTTGTATCCTTTTTCTGTATGCGATAATGGTATTAAAACATAAGCTTTAGGAAATGATATTTTATTTGAATTTGCTTTTCCAATAATTACTAAGGGAATTAGTCAAATAGAAGGAAGAATAAATTTAATTCAAAACAAACACAAACATATAGAATTCTTGATACAAGAAATTGCTGATAAAAGAATTGAAAAGCAACTAGATAATGATAATATTAAATCTAAAATAAAAGAATAGAAGAAATGTTTATTAAAAATGTTTGTGCCACCATTCCTAATGCTTTTTGGAATAGGAAACAATACATAATTAATTTACCTTATATTAAAGATTTTAATGAAAAGGATATTCCAACTAGATCAAAATCTATTCATATGTCCGAAGAATTAGAAAAAATCTGTAGAAAAGAAATTCAAGATTTAAAGGATAAATGATTAATTAGAGACTCTAAGTCACCTTGGTCTTGTTTTGCTTTCTATGTATTGAACGCTGCGGAAATAGAAATAGGAACTCCTAGGTTAGTAGTTAATTACAAACCCTTAAATAAAGTATTACAATAGATTAGGTATCCAATACCTAATAAAAGAGATTTATTAAACAAATTATATAATGCAAAAATCTATTCAAAATTTTATATAAAATCTAGATTTTGGCAAATACGCATTAGTGAGCCGGATAGCTATAAAACAGGTTTTAATGTACCCTTTGGTCATTATGAATGGAATGTTATACCATTTGGGTTAAAAAATGCCCCTTCTGAATTTCAAAATATAATGAATGATATACTTAAATCAATAGTAATTATTTAATAATTTATATAGATGATGTGTTAATATATTCAGAAGCAATTGATCAACATATAAGTCATTTAAAAAAATTTTACAATGTTATTCATAATAATGGTTTAGTTGTTTTGGCAATAAAAATGAAATTATTCCAGACTAAGTTAGATTTTTAGGCTACGACATTGATAAAGGTACAATTAAGCCAATTAATAGGGGTATAGAATTTACTTCAAAGTTTCCAGATGAAATTAAGGACAAGAAATAATTACAGAGGTTTTTGGGATGTTAAAATTATGTGCATAATTTTTTCAAAGATATAGAAAAAATTTATATACCATTAAATGATACACTAAAGAAGAATCTTAAACTTTGGACAGAAGAGCATACTAAAATAATCAAATTAATCAAAGAAAAAAAATTAAGAGTTTACCTTGTTTAAATATTCCATAGCCTAATGTATTCTTAATTGTAGAAACAGATGCAAGTGATATTGGGTTTGGGGGAATTTTAAAGTAAAGAAAACCTAATAAAAATAAAGAAGATTTGGTTAGATTCTATTATGGAAATTGGAATCTGGCTCGAAAAAACTATTGAACCGTTAAAAAGGAGGTTTTAAGTATAGTTTTATATATCTTAAAATTTGAAGATGATTTGTATATGAAAATTTTTTTATTAAAAATTGATTGTTTATCTGCTAAATTTGTTTTAGAAAAAGATGTTAAAAACTTGATTTCTAAACAAATATTTGCTAGATAGAAAGTTTTACTCAGTAATTTTGATTTTGATATTGAATACATCAAAGGGGATGAAAATTGTTTACCTGATTTTTTATCTTGTGAATTCCTGCAGGGAACATGAAAAAGGTTTTGACAAAAGGCTCTTTAGAGAAAGGTCAAACTAGTTAAAATAATCAAAATCAAATTTTTACTCCAAATCATTTTGCACCTCTTATTCCAACTCGTCCTCATGCCCCCTATTCAAATTTTCATCCTCAAAGTCCTTTTATTCCAAACAAATCCTTGTATTTAACAGTTTTAACACAGTCTCCTTCTACTTCCCCTCCTTCAAATATTCAAACTAAGAAAAATATTAGTCAATATATTGCAAATCCAATCAGACAATTTATTATGGTTTTAGAAGTAGAAGAAATATTAATAATAAATGAGTATTATTTTTATTTTAATTCATAACTAAAGTTAAATTTTCTAGTAATAAAAAAATTTAGTATTTTTTGTGTGAAAAGTTTAGTAGTAAAGGCGTACAATAAAACTTCATCAAATGAATATTTTGGGGACTGGAAAAAATTTATGATTTCATATATCATATTAGTTTATCCATAAATGAATAAATTTAAAGAATACATATATTATAAAATATTTTCAACGTTGTAAAATTTGATATGAGAAAGTCATGTTTCTCTAATAAGAAATTGATGACGTCGAAGACATTCATAGATTAGAAGAAATTAATGCTAATCTAAACCACATAAATGCTATGAATTTTAAGCATATTTTTAATTATAATTTTAAAAATGAAACTTTAATGGAATTACCTATGGATGAAGAAATTATTCAAGAAGTGATAGATGTGCTCGTTGATAACGATCGAGATCTAAGAAGAAAGTAATATTTGACCATATGTTTCTTCAAAAGATACTTTTCTTATTGAAAAGATAACTAATTGTTTAAACATGAAAAGAATAGACCGGATATGGTTTATGCCTCGTATAAAGTTAAAGAAGAAATTAAATTTAAATCGCATAGAAAGAAAAAACAAGTGACTATAGATACATATTTTAAGAAATAATAAATTTGAAAATAGAATTTGTTTACAAAGTAGTTTATTTTATGAATTATATATATAATTTCCATATAAATTTAATGAATTATTATTTTATATTTTTAGTAGGTCTTAATTTTTTTAAATTATTATCTTATGCATTTAACCAACTAAAATTTTTGTTTAGATTGAATATCCATTTATCAAGGATTAACTGAATATCTAATTTAAGATAAAGTCTTAAAGAATATTACTTTAATAATTGGAATTACAACAATGATGAAAGCGAGATTTGGATCTAGGTGGAACGCCGTAAGAGCCGTTTCCTTATTGCAAAGCCTACTCTCATTAGTAATAAATAAATAAATAAATAAATAAATAAACGTTAAATGTATAAAATTTAAAATTCTAATTAACAAAAATTTAAAAAATTTAGCAAGTAAATTGCTTTTTGGTTATTTAAATGAAAGACACAGAGTATCTGCGCCTTTTTTGTTTTTTGGCTGTGTTAACTTAATACATTTAAAGAACTGCCTTTTAAGAAAATATATATTTAAAAAATTTCAGTCTCTCTCTGTCTAAACCTCTTTCTATCTCTTTCTATAACACCTCCAATCCTGTCTCTATTCAACTATTAATCTCCCTTGTTTTTTTTTTTATATCTACTTTGTCTGTATTTTCATCTCTGTAATTCAATTTTACGAGTTTTCTTCTTTTTACCCTCTTTTCAATTTCTTTTTTTGTTAATTAATTTCATCTCATTTCCTTTTGCTCGATTGTTTTCGCCTGTTAATTTGAAGGTTTGCTTGGTTTTGATTTTGTCTATTGAAACAAGATTGTATTTCTCTCTTATTTGATTGGACACTGAATCGTGTTCATATTTCATGGATCAAGTGAAGGAGATTCGAGGTTTTGACTTGTGTTGAGTGAATGAGATATGGGATTAAAATCTGTTGGCGAGTTTTTTGAGTTTTCAACTGAAGCGCAATTGGGTGGGTGATCGTGCCGTATTCTTCAATCGCTGATCGATTTGTTGATTATGATTCTACTACTTGTAATTCGTATGTCAATGGAGCAATTTCCTGTTACAATCTGATTATTGGGGTTTTTTCGCCCTATTTCCTTCTTGTGCCTTTTGTGTCAATGGATGAGGTAGCTGCTAATGAAGCACCAGAATTGGAGGCATCTTCAATACGGTGGCGGCCGAAGCAGCTAGCGTTCGAGCCGTACACGCCAGCGAATGAAGCTGCAAGCAAGAAACAAGCTTTGCGCGTTGTTGTGCGAAAAACTGTCAGTCATTTTCTGTATTTTTTTCCTTAAATATATTTCTATATTTTGAATCCTCCTTATACGAATTGCTTTATCGTGAGTTTGTTGCTTCTTTGGGTTTCAATTTGCATTTTAAAGTTAGAGGATTAATGGGATTGATATGTGAATTCAGAACTTCAGTTCTGACATGAAGGGCGTATATTGAGAGATAGCTATTGCTTGATTTGGTGGCAAAACGTGGGGCTTTTCAATCAAACTAGTGGAATTGCATTTTTCAAATGCTTAAATTCCTTATCTGTTCGGAATTGCTGATATGTTATCCAATACAGCAGATGGATGAATATAAATTTATCTGAACAATGTCTAGAACACATTCACAAAGAGGCACATGTTTGAAGAATGAACTATTATTTGTTATTAAAGCCTGATAGTTAGGGCTCCAGCTGATTTACTATTTCGTCATGAGCAACTTCTAAAGTGCCTTCATTGGAATAATCATTGCCTTGAAGACATCAAGGGTTAACCTTTTAGCGAGAATGAAGGATTTTTACTAGTCCCAGATGACATAATCAAGAAGAAAATGCATGCATGCATTGCATTTCATGCACTTTTTGAACGTTAGCAAATTAGCAATGGAGGAAATATGTATTCTGTACAAACGAGTCATGGGGCCTTGGAGTTTACATACGATTCAGAAATTAGGTTATCAGATGATTATGGAGTGTACATAACTACAAGTAGGTTTTATATAAATGCAATTGAATTTGAGATTTAGTTAAGTGAAGCAAACTGCAATTGATTGGGATCATGAAAGAGGAAAGAAACATATCCAGCACCTTATTTACATATGTGCTAGCTTTTATGAATTCCATTTTGGGGGTAGGAACAAATCCATTGCAAGTTTGGTTTTCTTGCGCATCTTGTAATGTTTCTTCTCTTGGTCTTGGAAAAAGCCCAAGCATATGTGGTTACTGGACACTTTTCTTTGTTCAGATATTGTTACTTTTTCTTATTGCCTATTTCTAAGAGAAAGATTAAAGTAAAGGTTGGGATAGCAGGAACCTTTGTATGTGAATGTAATAAAGGATGTGCATGAAGGGGATCACAGGCTTGAGACTTATTGCATTTTATGTGTTGTGGATTCCTAATAGGGTAGTTTTACATCAAAAAGTCACTTGATTCTTATACCATAGGTTATTTAATGACTGATTTAACTAGGAAATTTTAGGATGATATTCAAAGGTATAAGCTTTTTTGCTGATGCTGCGGGTCATATTTCATGGTATATGTTATTTGCTGATGTTGTTGATGATATCTCTTGGTATATGCAAGTTGCCATTGTTGTTTTATTTAAATAAATCCAGCTTGGAATTAGAGATTATTTGATGTTGAATTCAATTTGTATATCTTTTTTCCTTTTCTAAAGTTCTTCTATTTTAGTTTCGGTTATTTTAGTTTGGAAAGTTCTTTTTAGATTTTTTATTTATTAATATGGGAGAGAGAAACAAAATATGGCTTGTGTAATGATAATATCTCTTGTATAGGTTCAAACCTATTAATAGAGGAAAAGAGGGGAGTATTGGAGAATGGAGAGGATAATATTAATTGAATTAGAATGAGATGATTTAAATTTAGATGCAAAATGTGTATCATAAAGTTGGTGGTAGATGGTTAGCTAAAAGGAACATGAATAAAGACTATTGCTTGTGCAAAAGTAAATGCTATACAGTTGGAATGACATTACCAGAAGAGTTTTGAGGTGGATATGTAGAAATACAACGTGAATTGGATAGGAAGCAATTATCTCTTGTAGAAGTTCAAGATAGAAATGATTGATGACGAGTTGAAGATGTCTGTTAAGCTAATTAGGTCTCATTCAAAGTAGACCAATAGATCCAGCCAGTAGTGACTACTGGTTGAGGCTTTAGATTGGTTGAATATTTGTTATTAAGGAAAAAAAAAGGGGGGGTTAGGTTTCTCATGTTTGTAGCTGGTTTTCACAGTATTGATGACCAGCAAAATTATGCTTCCATACTCTGGAGCTGGTTGGACTTGAAGTAAATTAATGATGTAATGAATAGGTGGATAATATGAATATACTAGTATTAGTTCACTCTCTTCCAATTCTTTATATTGCTTAGAACATTGGATAATTATGCAATCAAAACTTCCTGTAATTATTTCCCCCACACATTTGTTCCCATCTCAGTGCAAGAGCATTACCCAAATCTGATTGTTGTTTAATTTCTTGATCCTTCATTTGTGGGCCTTGCATGATTCCTCTATTCTCAGTTATACTGTTCTTTACATTCGTTAAATTAAACCCTTAATGCAAAATAAAGTGGCCATTTATTTTAAACTATCCTGAATTCTGGTGGTTCTTCCTTTTTATCCTCAAATGAACATGTAGATTTGTTCAGTTTATGATATAACCTGAGCTTGATAAAATATGCTGGGTAACTGATACTTTCAATAATTGCACGTAAAAATGTTGATGAATAATAAACATTCAATTTGGTAAGTCCATGATTACAGAAATTATAGTGGAATGCTAGTTGCAGTATACTATTTTTTTTTTCAAGTTTTTGAACTTTATATGGTATTTAAATTTTACTGAGCTCATGATATCTACTTACATATATTGAAAAGGACATACTTATATGATGTTGTTCATACATGTGAGACTGGTCTGAAGAAATAAGCATGGGTTACGTATGTGAAGATGTTGGGTTAATGCTACTAATTCGGGTGCATAACTTGATTGTATATGTTGCTTGACCTCCCTTTGACCTCATCCATCTTTTCTTGTCTGTATTCTTTCTGATTTACTGCTTTTTATCTTTGTGCAATGGTGTAAAGAACTGACATTTTGACTTTTACATTGTGTAACATCATTATTGTCATTCCAGCTAATTCAGTCTTGCTTTAATCAGACACTGTTAAGTTTAAACCAATTGAGACAGATCCTTGCGCTTACTGGCAGCTTTTTAATTTGTGCAGTTGGTGGCTAGACTAACCAAAGACATAGTTGAGACGTATCAAATATGTAATCCACGGTTCAAGTATTCTGAAGAATTAAATCCAAAAAGATATTTAACCAGTCCATCAACTGGAGTCCTGAACGATGGCTATGACAATGTGAATTCAGACCTTATTTTAGCTGTAAACTTTGCTTTGGTCAATCAAGATACACAAAGAAGGTTTGTTTCTTATTCCCAAATTATATCATTGTGACATTTCATCTTTTATGAAGTCATTTTTTCTTGTACTTGTGTGCTTTAACCCAGTAGCGAAAAGGACTGTGTGCTGGCGTTCATGGAAGTCATCTGGTCGGAGGTAGAAGGGTTTAAAAAAGGCTAGCTATTGCTGAATTGAGATTTGAGTCTGAAAATTGGGTTTGGGGACAGTAGTTCTATTAATAAAAAGTAGGAGAATATGGAAAGATGGTATAGAAGTTTGTTTAAAGAGAAAAGAAAGAAAGCACAGAGACAACCGAGGGTCCTTGATCAACGTATCATGTAATCCATACTAATTTTCTTTGTTCAATGGTTCTGTTCAAATTAAAGAAACGTGATAATTCTAACCTTTTAAAGTTCCATGAGCTGTGTTCAATGTGAAGGAATGACAGATTGCACAATTTTATTTTATGACAGTGAAAATTGGGATAATTATATGTAGCACCTTGCCTTTTTGGAATCATTTTTTGCCTATGTTTTACAATGTTACGACACAAATTCTGAACTTCCTGAGCTATTAAAAAAAAAAAAAATCTCTTCTATTTCTCCATTAAAAAATGTTGCAACATTGGCAACCTTATGGAATGGTTATCAAGGAAAATGAAGTTTATGATGTCAGTTTTACGTACAACTATGATTGGTATGTGAGGTATAATTAAAAGATTTCAAACTATCTTTAGTTTTCACATAATAAATGAACTGAGGGAAATTTGGGAAAGAAAATTCACTGATAGCAGAATTTCAATCAGACAACGGTTAGGAGTAGAGTTGCTGTTGGAGATATGATTCGAAATCTGTATAGTTAATCTTTAAAAACTTGTTAGTTTGTTATAAAAGATGGTAGTAGATTTTGAATTATTTAAAATTCAAATTATTATATTTTGTTTACTGCTTTATTTTATTTACTTATCTGGTAAGCCTGTAAATAGGCATTAATCCTTCTCTAATATGTGTGCTCAAGATTATTGCATTTTCAGTATTCATTTCTCAATTTATTAGATAATATATTCTTTCAAAAGACAACATTTGCAGTTTTAAAAGAAGAAACTTATTTATAATTATCACATCTTTTGCGTATAATTAACCTTCATTTAGTTTCAGGCATTTTCATGCCTTTTTGAACTAACATGTTTTACAGTTGCTTTAGCCACTGGGCTATTTTCTTTGACAAACAACTAATAAATTGACAAAAATCAAGTAGAGGAAATTTGGTGATGACTTTTGGAATACAAAATCAAGTTTAGGTTGGGCATTTTGAGTGTTCAAAACATAATTGAACTTTGAATGATTCGTGAAGTCAAGGATGTATGGTATGATTATTATGAATGTTTAGTTTCAGGCATTTTGATGACCTGCTGATGCAATATTTGCAGATACATAGTCAAAGATGTTCTTGGTCATGGGACTTTTGGACAGGTTGCTAAATGCTGGGTTTCTGAAACAAATAGTTTTGTTGCTGTGAAGATAATTAAAAATCAACCAGCTTACTATCAGCAAGCACTGGTTGAAGTATCTATTTTGAAAACGGTAGTTAAAATGCTGTTCTTTAACTGTACGTTTTCCATAGTTGTAGTATTAGTTCTGAAATTTCTTTTCTCTTGACAGTTAAACAAGAAGTATGATCCTGAGGATAAGCATCACATTGTTCGTATTTATGATTATTTTGTATTTCAGCGGCACTTGTGCATTTGCTTTGAACTGCTGGACACAAATCTGTGAGTTATTGTAACTACCTCAACTTTAGTTTTTTTAACTGCTGGGTGTTTCTGGAGGTGCATCTTAAATCTCATTTTTTGCCTCTATGCACCTGCATTAGCAGCATGCCCGTAATATTTAAATTTTTTCAGGTATGAGCTTATCAAGATGAATCAGTTCAGGGGGCTGTCATTGAGCATTGTGCAGTTGTTCTCTAAACAGGTATAGTGTAGAAATTAAAATTGATCCTGTGCTTCATGATGTTTGTAGTTATCTGTATTCTTACTTCTATTTTGCCTTGCATTTCCAAAAAGATATTACGTGGGTTGGATCTGTTAAAAGATGCTGGGATAATTCATTGTGATCTGAAGCCAGAAAACATTCTTCTATGTGCGAGGTGAATTACTTTTCTTTACGGATTTTGGGCACAATCTGTATTTTAGGTGTTTGATTCTGTTCAGTTTTGAAGTTTTTTTCTTTTTTTAATTATTTTCTGTACTATTGAAAAACAGTGTGAAGCCAGCAGAAATTAAAATAATTGACTTTGGATCTGCATGCATGGAGGATCGTACTGTTTATTCCTACATCCAGGTTCATATTTAAATTTAGTCCCATGCTGTCTTTGGTATCAACTGAAAGTTGTTTTAGTTACATATATTTTTTCATTCTGCAGAGTCGTTATTACAGGTCCCCTGAGGTCCTGCTTGGGTATCAGTATCCTTCCAAATTGAGGAGTTGGTTCCTTTTTTACCCTCTTTCTAGCTTCTTTTGTGAATCTATCTCTTTGTGTGTGGACATGTCTTCCTGTATCTAATTAGGAAATACTTTGAATCTGTCTCTTGTGCAGATTTTTTTTTTTCTTTTGAGAATGATCCGTGGTATGTCACCGTAATAAGAATTGGGTTTTGTTGAAGCTGAGATATTTTGTACCTGAATTCGGAGAGGCATTTAGTTGGTCCATAACTCCAGAGCTCTGCGTTCCTTTGTTTCAAAATGAGTTACAGGAAAACTCTTATTTACTTGTTTATTGTGGTTTCGCAGACTCTACCTCATCCAATTAAGTTCAAGACTCACGTTTTGCCGACTAGGGTGGTTCTTGAATAATGACTTGCGATTTCATACTAATGGTGTTTGATTTAAGAATGAGATACTCTATCTAAATCTTACCATGGAAAGAAATATCATTTCAAGGAAAATAACTTAATTTTTGCTATGAAGTCTTCCCTATGTCTCCGTTTGTATGTGTTTATGCTTTGTGCTGGTATCATGTGTGTCTGGCTTGGACCTTAACCTTTTCCAGATATACTACGGCTATCGACATGTGGTCCTTTGGGTGCATAGTGGCAGAATTATTTCTAGGATTACCACTCTTCCCTGGAGCTTCAGAGTTTGATCTTCTACGGAGAATGATTGAAATACTGGGGTAAGTTTCTTTGCTTTCTGCTGGTAATTGAAAACTAAATAAAGTTAGCAGCTTTCAAGGCTTCTCTTTTTTTTTTTTGTAATTTAGTGTTTCTTTCTTCTTTCTTTCTTTTTTTGTTTTTTTTTTTTTTTTTTCAAATTCATATGCATCTTGTATTTATTTGATTCCCCTCTTAACTTCACATGTATTTCTGATCTGAATATATAGCCATTAACATGAGAAGTACCTATGATCGCTGCATCAGCAGCAAATTTCATCATATATATTTATTTATGTATTTATTTACATGTTGATGTTATACGATGGAAAGGAGAAAAAAGGTTTTGTTTCCCACCAACAGTTGAGGCTGGCTTTGGAATATTGGCTGATGTTATGACCCCCTTTTCACGTTATGTGACTTTTAGGAAGCATGCTTTTTTTTTTTCTCTCTCTTAGCCACTGGAAAATACAGCAGTAAATGTAAATTAAATTTCGTTTTGTTTGTGATGAAGCACCAACATGCTCTCCCAATTTCTAATTTGCCGACTCTTGATGCATTAATTAGTGTTCTCAATAGATTTTTTATTTGCTTCCATAGATTTAAGTTTTTTCACCCAAGCTCTGTCTCTCTGTCCTCCATCCTCTTTCTTTGTGATGTCATTTAGCTTGAATTTGATCCGATATTTGTAAGAGAACTCAAGAGATTGTGACACCAACACAGACACCAAAGCCTTGCAGAAGTCAAGTGATACATGTCCACTTTGCAGCGTAAATAATTTTCTTTTGGGTAATCTCAGTTCTTTGGTGATATGATTGGTGGAAATAAATCCATTCTTACGGGTGGAAGGTAACTGATTTTCATGAACTTATGGAATTCAGCTGTTTGCCCTGCAGTTTGTTAAAAAACATTTGAGACTTACCTGAAGACTAGTGTGTTGTCCTCATGTTTGGAGATTGATGTTTCATTTCTTTTCTAGTTCATATTTACTGCATGATACTTTTTCTTCACTCTCTTTCTTCTGAATTCAACCACATGAATCGTGAAAGATATTGAACAACTGTTTACTAATTAGATCCACCATTTCCTTGTATATGATAGACGGACGTCTTAACCGTAGGTTGTTTTCTAGTATTTGCAAATATGCAGCAGCTCTTTCTTCCGTGTCTTCTGTATATTGATGCTTTTAAGAGATTTCATATGTTAGCTTACTAAAGGGTCATCCTTTTGCAATTGATTTGTACAGCCATTTATGTATGTTGCATTGTGTGTAGTGGACAACCCCCTGATTATCTACTAAAGGAGGCAAAAAACACTGGCAAATTCTTTAAGTGTATTGGAAGTGTCCATGGCGTAGAGAATGGTGAAGTTTCCTTGGGTTGCAGAAGTGCTTATAAAGCTTTAACAGTAGAAGAATATGAAACTGTAAGTGTTCAGTTATTGTTTGGGGACTATGTGGGAAATTGTAAATTGATGAAAGGGAACTTGCTCCATATGGCCTTTTTAGAGCTTATAGACGGAGGGTATTGTCCTTACTTTCCAGTTTTTTTGTGATATGTTGCTCTCTGCTAATTCTGATGGTTGCTGGATTCTTCTCAGAGAGAGTCAAAAAAACCATCTATAGGAAAGGAGTATTTCCATCATATGAACCTTGAGGCAATTGTTAAAAACTATCCTTACAGAAAGAATCTGCCACAAGAAGATATTATTAAAGGTTATTCTTGATATTTTGAACAATGCTTTTTTAGTATTTGGCATCCTTCTGGAAGTTGCTGATTTTTGTATGATTAAACTACAACAGAAAGTCAAATACGGTTAGCTTTGATTGATTTCTTGAGGGGCCTTGTTGAGTTTGATCCTGCAAAAAGGTGGTCTCCTTTCCAGGTAATTGCAATTTTCCCTGGTTTTCAGCAATTTTGTCACATCTTATTGTTAGTTCCTGCAGTACAATATGTATTTACATTCGTGATAAATGGATCTGCAACTTATTTGTCTGCAGGCGTCAAAACACCCTTTTGTGACAGGGGAACCATTCACTTGTCCTTACAAACCTCCTCCCGAGTCGCCTCGCATGGTAAGCAGATCAATCTGTACAACTGTTGAATTCACTTTTGAAGCTTTGATTTAGATGATATGGCAAACTTATCATATTCATCAAACAGTTCCCAATGCTAGGAGTAATGTGTGAACAGGACATTTCCTGGACACCACAACTATTGATCGGAATTTTATTCTCCTGGATTGAACTTAGAACAGATTTGGCACTCTCATTTGACAAAATTGCTGCTCCTTTTTGTATGTACTGTTATGCGGGTTGAAGGAACTCAAGCCTCAATTTATGCTGCAATTGATACCTGATGTTATTGTATTAAACTGAAGACTGTGAATTGGCATGACACTTATTTTGTGCTAGGGTGCCCTTTCTAGTTTTGAAATTCTTTTTTGTGTATTTAGTAATATATGCTTCTGAATACACTTTTTTTGGTTACAACTTTACCCCTGATGTTTCTATCCATAAAATCAATCTTCAATTAAAGAGGAAGAAGATCCTTCCGGCGTGGAATCAGTTTTTCTTTCTTTCCGTCGATTGTTTTATTACTGTAAATGAAAATGATTCTTGGAATATTATGAATTGGTTTGAGCTTTTGGATGTAGTGGTTCTTTACCATGGTATTAACACTTTTTAGTTCAAGAGATGTAGAGTTTTCGGAAAACTCTGATTAAATTTTAGCACTGGTAGAGTAGGCCTATGCTTGTACACTCTTCAAGCTATAGGGGCATTCGGAAGGGTGTGTTGGAGAAAATAAAAACCATTTTGGGAACCGTACTTATCAGTTATGCTCTTGGGTGTGAAATGGTTCTTATACAATTACTTTTGCTCCTTTGTTTCCATCTCTTGTCCATTATTTTGTTGTATTAGGTGTATGTAAAACCATATGATTACGGTATTCAATTATCTATTTTTATTTACTTGCACCTTTGGGAGTCTAGGCTCTTGTATGTTACTGTATTATTTTTTAATGGTACTCATCAATTGTGTGCTCCTTTTTTTTTTTTTTTGGTTCTTCTCAATATCTACAGCCGGTAGTGCAAAATTTTAAAGTGGACCATCACCCTGGTGGTGGGCATTGGTTTGCTGCTGGTCTTTCTCCTAATGTGAGCTTCCTGACCCTAATATTTAGTGAAATGCAATTTTCTTCTGTAAAAGTAAAATAAGGAAAGGAAAGAACACATATTTGTCAACAGGAGAAAAACTTACAGTGCTTGTATTTCCATGCAGATTCCAGGCAGGACCAGAGCTTCCCTTCATAACAGTCCCCACTTTCAAGTAGTTCCTTATGCACATGGTAATAGTTATGGCAGTATAGGAAGCCATGGCAGCTACAATGATGGTATTGGCCTGGGAAGCAGCTATGGAAGTTATGGGGATGGCAATAGTATGTTTGCGTACTATTCACCAGTTGGTCCTTCTGGAATGCATATGCATGCACAGGCTGGTCTTTCAATGATTGGAAGTAGTCCAGATGCAAGGAGGAGGTTTATTCAATATTCACATCCAAATGGAATTGGTGTAAGTCCATCGACAGGAAATTTTGCACCTCTTCCCCTTGGCACAAGTCCCTCACAGTTCACTCCTCCAAGTTCCTACAATCAAGTTTCTACTGGTTCTCCAGGGCAGTATGGTCCAACATCACCAGCAAGAAGTAATTGTCATGGATCGCCTTTGGGAAAAGTGGCTGCAGTAACTCAATTCAATAGAAGAAATAGTTGGGGGTATTCTGGAAGTCCTCAATCTCAAGAGGCTATGCCATCTTCACATAGGCAAGTACAGTTTGCTGATGGTGCCAGTTCTACTCAAACTGAGGGAAATCCTTCAGTACTTGGAAGTTCACCCTCACATAGGCAGTCAAATTCTGGAACTGCAAGCTGGATGCAGCAGCATCGGGGTAGTGGAGTTACCACCGGTCATTCTGCCTTACAGAATATGCCAGGCTCCTATAAATCTTCTCATATGCAAATCTCTCAAGGTGCAGGGCCGGCTCATGATAAACCTGAAGTTGGTCTGTCATTGCCAGATCCAGGAGACTGGGATCCAAATTACAGGTAAGGACAATAGAGGTTTCATATTGCAACAGAAACTTATACAGATATTATATTTGGGCGGCCAAAAAAGAAAATTGAAGTAGAACCTGATAAAAAAATCAGTTAACCAAGCCAATGTTTATGTTTTTAGTTTAAAAACTGGTACAATGATATATATACACAGAATACAGACACGCCCTATTTTAAACATATCAATATTCTCAATAATTTAATTATATGTGCTTGACTTAAATTTTATGGTTATATATAAAATTTCACTTTTATCATATCTATATGGACTTGGATTTCTAGGGATTTAACACTCCAGATTTTTGGAAATTTTATTAATGGTTAAAATTGACAAAAAAAAAAAAAAAAAAAAGGTTAGAGTAACTTATAAAAAGGTTAATTGATTCTGGTGACTGGACTTCAAATATTACTCATAAACTCGTTGTCCAACCATGAACACATATAAGACTGTAAATGAGCATCGTTTAGATTACTTTTTTTCTTAAAAAAATAATGATAAAAAATAAACTATGTCCGGCATGATGATCATGGTTAGATCCTAAATTTTGTTGAGCAAGATTTTTGTGCTCTCAAATAGAATGGAAGACAATAAAAGAGAAACTGCTTTAATCATTTCTAGAGCAATGTGAACTAGTAAGCCTTTTTAACGTTTTCAATGGTCAGTCTTTCATGAGAAATTTCGTAGGAATAACAGTGCAAGTCTTTTACTGTATGAAATTACATTCTTGATTGGATATGTGGCACAGTAACTTTTATCCTAAAAAAAAGTTTAATTTTTATATTGCAACGTCATGTTGTGTACCCTGCTTCAGCTGTTGTATTTGGTTTGGTCCATTGGATTTTTTATCAGTTTTTACATATTAGATGAGTGATTGTTTATATAATAGAGAAAAGTGCTCGTCGTTATGCTTATTTTTTTTTTATAATTAATAATTGAAGTTCAAGAAGCACCATGGTGATAATTTTGGTGCTAATAATAGCTGTTTCACCTTTAAAATTCAAGTGAAAATTAAGAATTCGTTTCCTTGCCCAACTGGTTGTTATGGTTTATATTGCTCATGATCCAGTGATGAACTCCTTTTACAAGAGGATGGTACGGATGTAAGCTCCATAAGCAATGAGTTCAGCAAGGGCATGCATTTTGGTTCAGTTGATCCATCAGCTGGTCTTGGACGATCTAACCATGCATCAAACCAAAGTTCTAACTCATATATTCAAAGGTATACTTAGTTCTCTTTGGTATTTCAATATATTTCTTTCAGTTGCCTATACATCTGTTCATTTTATGAACCAAACTAAATTATAGAGGAATATTTGCATTTTTATGTCGTTGCAACTTCACATTAATCAAATAAAGTGGCGTTTTGGAAACAATTGAATAAACTTAAATATGAAAGCTATTGAGCGGGTTAGGGTTTGATATGGGACTTAAAATTTTGGAATTGGACAGTCACTCTGGTATAGTGACATTGAAATTGGTGCTTGGAGTCTATTAATTTGTACTAGTCATTTGACGATTTTGTTTTCAAGGAGCAAGAAATATGCTCTTTTCCTGTACAACAATTGGCTGGCAATAACTAGTTACACCTGTGGTTGCCTGTGTTATGTGTCAGACAAAATGGACCTATTCCAGCATATGCACATACTGAGGTGGGTAGCCCTCCGTCTGCTCATGATATGCATCCCGGGTATGGCCGTGCATTGTCGAAGCCATCTCATTTTGTGTCACATATTCCCCAAAATTCGCCAAGTCGTTTGGGGCAGCAAGCCCTTCTGCACTTCAATTACGGGAGATCTTCTGCTAGGAGTAGTGAGTGGAATCATATCAAGATTCCGCCTCATCAATCTAGCTTTAATTCTGGTGGCCCGCATTCTCCTGGAAATAGTTCACTAAATAATGGCATGCCATGGGGTATTTCTCTAGTTTCTTTTTTTTTTTTTTTTTGGTTCAAGAAAATCATTTGCTGCATTACTATGCATCTGTGGATAATATGATTAATCGATGCAACTTTAACGGATGTTACATTCTACTGTAGGGCACAAGGCCAATTATCCTGTCACAAGCATTCCACCAGCTTCTCGGGGGAGAAAAGACTACGGGAGGATATCATAGTTTTAAGCCAAAACCAGCTTATTTTTTAATTGCAACGGGTTATGTTTTTGTGTTGGAAAGAAAGTTGTATTCAGTATAGTTCACAATCCTAGTGGGCTGATGCCAAGATGATCCTCACCCAGACATGTTCCATTCATTGTGCTTGCATAAATATAATTCATGCTTGTTGTTTCTTTGTCATCTAATCATTTAGCTGTCTATTTACTTTAAATACAATTTTGTGGCCTCAGATACACTGATCGGGAGCATCAATTTACTTACCTTACTGATTTAAGATTGCATTTTTATGTGTTTGAAGGAATCTAACCTTTATTCAAGTGTGTTCGGCAGCTGCTACAAGTTTTCAGTTGCAAGTCAAGATCAAAGGTGAGACAAGTGGAGTACTCAATAGCATATAGATTCTAGTTTGCTTTTCATGTCGAAAATTCGTATTAGATCGAACCTCGTCTCCTGGAGATATCATTGAACTGTAGAACATAGATGGCCGAATGGGGGTGCAATTATTTTGTTTGGTTTAGAGTTCCTCTGGAAATTCATTAACTATAGGGTTATCCTCTTGTACCAGCTTCTACCTACTGTGACAAGATTGATTTTTTATTTTATTTTATTTTATTTGTTGTTTTGATGGAGCATGCATATTCACTGCTTTAGCTATGGCAGTTTTTCGATAATTTCCATCCCATAATGGAGCCAATTCAAGTTTATACATTTTGCCAATCAAATTAAGGTAATTATGCATTGTTTATTTGGAATTTGTATTTCTTGTCTTCTTCAAGTTATGTTTTCAATTACATCCTAAAATATTTAGGTTATAATATACGGCACAGTTTTTCTTTGTTTTTGGGAGTATGTGATAGGTTTGATGGATTGGGTGGATTGGTCTATCAGTTTTTGTTACTAATTACTTGGAAAAGTAATTAGCGTTAACAAGCATTCCCATTTGCCTAATTTTTTACGTCTGTCTTTCTCTAGATGCATGTAAGATAAATCAAGCAAAAGCCAGTTTATTCATTATGTAGCCATTTGTAGAAAGTGGCAACTAGAAAGGTAGGAACTAAATTTACATGACAATGAAGAGTTATTATCTAATTCAGGAGCTATGAAGAGGATTAGGGGGAATCCAAAAATTAAATTTCTAAAAAATACTGAATTTTAACTATTGAACAGTAATTGGTAAAATTGTTAAATAATAATGCTGTTTGATAGATATAAAAATTCAATTTAAGGCATTGAATGAGAAATATTTTTAATATATAAAATCTTATGAAGAAAATTAACGTTGATAGATATGAAAAGTTTTAAAATATTTTTTGCATGTAAGATTTTGGAATATTTATATTAGGGGTTTAACTTGAACTTTTAAGTTAATGTTATGATTCATTAGAACTAATTTTTTTTAAGGTTAACTGAAAGTTTCAAATAAGTTGAAAAATGAGAGTCACTTAACAAATTTATTTTATGGTAGAGTTCAAAAAAACCTCGTAATTACACTGTTTAACAGTTAATTTAAAACCGCTGTTTAACTGTATATAGTTTACATTCTTTACCTTACTGTTTATCAATGCACAATCGTCATTAAATTAAAAGCTAAAAAGTTTGGAGCAACCGTTAAGAAATAGTTGAATTGAGCAAATTTCAAAACCATAGCATAAAATTGAAATGATTTTTTAGGAGCAACATTGCAGGTAACCCTAAAGTTTAGGGGTGTTTCATTCTCCTTTACTCCTTTTTTTTTTTTTTGAAGGATAAGGCTACTAAACACTCATTATATTGGCAAAGTTAAATTGGGAGATAGTTCAAGGATTATGAATATTTGTAACTTAAAATTGTTTATAATTAATTAGTAAAAATCTGTAGTCAGTTCTATTTGATAAGGCTTAAATCCTTAATTTTTTTTTTTTTTTTTTACAATTGTTATTTAATTTAAGAGTGTACTATATGGTCTTAACTAGACGTGAGTCTCGCACTTGCTAATTAGAGAGAAATGCCTTTGGTACTCCGACATAGTTGGATTTGGAGTTATTTTGAAGTTAATTTGGAGGTGAAGAGTAAAATACTAAATTTTGATGAAAATTTGATGATGAAATAAAGTAATGAAGGAGGCGAGTGAGATGAGAAGCCCATAGTTTGTTGAACCAACTGAGCTGAACTGATGTATGAAGTGGGTCCTACTTCCCCTCGTTTTCCCCCTCAGTTTTCCCTTTGTGTTGTGTTGTGTGGCTACCACAAACTGTCAATTTTTTTAAATTAGAATTTAGGAAAATCATATATGACACCCAAAAAACTAAAAAAAAAAAAAAAAAAAAAACCCCAATAACAAGAAAAAGAAAAGAAAAGAGAATGAGATGAGAATAGGAAGCAAGAAATACAGAAATGGCAAAATGGCAAACTCTCCACCACTCATCAATGGACCCAATATCTCTTCTACCCAATAGCATCTCCCCCTTCCAAATCTCTACCCTTTTTTTTTTTTTTCTTATTAACAATTTTATCATAAAAACAATTATAGTTTTAAATTCACCAAACGAAAACAAAATCAGTTATCAAAAAAGAAAATCTTGCATTCCTCTCTCACTTTGGAATCTTCATCTTCTCCACCTCATTTTCTTTCTTCCTCTTCTTCTCTTTGTACTAACTAATCTTATTTCTTCAGGTCTGTCATTCATTCTTTCCTAGATTTAATCTTCTTCTGCTTCTAATTATGAGTTTTAATTTTGTGCTCAAAATAGCTCAAGAATTCTACTCTGTCCCTTCTTTTTGATACGTTGCCATTTTTCTTTGTATGAACTAACGTGTCAATAGTTTCATAACTGTGCATAATCCAGAAATTTCACAATACGACAGTGAAAATCAGTAACTATAAAACACTTTTCTGTGATCATTTACTATGCATAAACAAATGTATAGTTTTCTGTTGAATTTTGCTATTACAAGGCTAGAATTTGCTGTTCTGTTCAGCATCTCACATGGATGTTTTTTCTTCTCAATCCCTTGTCAAATTCCAAGCTTTTAGTGGATTCAGAGGTTTATGTATATTTATGGTTTTCAAGATTAACAGTATGGTTTAATAATAGGTTTAAATAATTGCTTATCAAGTTCAATGATCTTAAATGGTCTCAGATGAATCATTTTTAGTGTGTAATGTTGCTTTTACTTTCCTGTTTTACATACTATATATTTGCTCAATGAACCCTAAGTTGAACTCAAAAGGGTCTGTGTATTCACCGATTAAGTTTAGCTTGAATGGAACAGCTCTCTACTTGCTTAAGCTAGGATTCACGTTCGATTCGTAGTGTATGTGTGCAAGAGGTGCATCTTGTCAGACTCAAACTGATAATCCGCTAATCAATTTTGAATGTTGGATTTGAATCTTTGCAACTTTGTCTTTGCTTAGATGCTGTTGTGCAATAGATGTGTATAATGTGGAATATTCTTGTTCTAGCATTAAGCTTTACGCTTAGAAATGCCGGATCATTTCAAAGGATAAGATTTCACAGTTCGCTCTCATAATGCATCTGTTTTGTTTCCAGGTTCGACAGTTGAATGAGTTTATCATATTGACTACATTTAAAAGAGCATAAAATAGATTAAATTGGCTAAGAAATTCTTAATGCTCATTGGACATACGCGAAAAGAAGCTGTATGATGGCCACTGCTGCTGTTATTGGACTTAGTGCAGGAAAGAGGCTTTTGAGTTCATCCTTCTACTATTCGGACCTCGCAGAAAAGCTCTCCAATGTCAATGATCATGGATTGACTCATTATCAGATTTCATCGGGTAAGAATGTGATAGTTGCGAAAAAGTCTTCAAATTTAGGTCCTGGTTTCCCAGCTTCCAATCGAAATACGCAGTCTATTAAGGCTCTCAAAGAACATGTGGAAACCGCGTCTGCTCCATCAACTGCAGCAACATGGTTGAAGACACTGGATGATATAGAAGAGGATAGTTTCGATCTTGACTATTCAGTTGAGGCACTTCTTCTGCAGAAGTCTATGCTTGAGAAACAATGGAGTCTTTCATTTGAGAGGACCGCCTCAACTGATGCACCTAGCAGAAATAATCATAGGAAGATACCTGTGACTTGCTCTGGGGTTTCTGCCAGACAACGGAGAATCAACATCAAGAAGAAGAATCTGAGCCAAAGTAAAAGTGTAGTTCAAGCTAGTGCCTTTAAGCAGCTAAAATCAACTGTGAGTCCGGAGTTGCTGCAGAATCGTTTGAAGGGTTATGTTAAGGGTGTAGTGAGTGAAGAGCTGCTCACCCATGCCGAAGTTGTGCGCCTGTCAAGAATGATAAAAGCTGGTCTTGCCTTGGAGGATCATAAATCAAGGTGAGACCTAAATTTTTATGGAGTTAAATGCTTTGCCTGCATTTCCCTAAATGATCTCTGATGATGATTTATGTCACAATTTCAGACTGAAGGAGAGATTAGGATGTGATCCTTCAGATGAACAGCTTGCATCTTCGTTGAGGATATCTCGAATTGAGTTACAATCGAAAAGGATAGCTTGTTCTCTGGCAAGAGAGAAACTGGCAATGAGCAATGTTCGTTTGGTCATGTCTATTGCTCAAAGATATGATAACATGGGAGCTGAAATGGCTGACCTTGTTCAGGTGACATTCTTCTTTCTTTTCTCATTTATAGGACGAAATATTGGTTAATTGTTGATACCGACATTTTTGCTTGTAATTCTTTTGCAGGGAGGTCTGATCGGGCTGTTACGTGGCATTGAGAAATTTGATTCTTCCAAGGGTTTCAAAATCTCAACTTATGTCTATTGGTGGATTCGTCAGGTAATGCTGTCTTATTGTTTGTTATATGTAAACAACTGAATATTGGATAACATTACAAACTACTCGTGTTACATGGCAGATAATCATTTACAGAATTTGCCCGTCTTTTCTGTTTCTGCTCAATTGCTGTCTTTGTTAGGATAGGAGCGTATGAAAAGATTCTAAATAGCTTCAGATCATAGAGTTTCTGCTTAGTTTTTCCCTGTGGTTATTCCCAAATGAATCGACACACATCACTGAACTGATGTTGTTTTATTACAGGGTGTTTCAAGAGCATTACTCGAAAACTCGAAAACCTTAAGACTGCCTAACCATTTACACGAAAGGTTAGGCTTAATTCGGAATGCAAAAATCAGACTAGAAGAGAAAGGAGTAACCCCTTCAATTGATGTAAGTTAATTATGATTATCCTTTTCTTTTTCATGAGAAGAGAAGATAAATGCACTCTATTATTGTGCTAGAACAACAATGGGGTTCCAGTTGTCTTATTTCACTGTTATTTTCAGAGAATTGCAGAGTCCCTGAATATGTCTCAGAAAAAAGTGAGGAATGCTACAGAGGTATGAATTAGCACAAGTAATTGTTGTACTTCCTCATGATGGTCTTGTCGTCTAAATGTAATGCAATTATGTGCAGGCAGTTAGCAAGGTGTTTTCTCTAGACAGAGAAGCATTCCCGTCGATGAATGGTATCCCTGGAGAAACCCACCATAGTGTAAGTAAAATCTCGCTTGTGCAAAAATCACTGAGAATAACCATTTGGTGTTTCTTGTCTGACTCTTGTCTTTCTTTGCTTTTTTGTAGTACATTGCAGATAATTGCGTCGAGAATAACCCCTGGAATGGAGTAGATGAATGGGCACTCAAGGTACGTGAGGCTCACTTTATATTCTTCTACTCAAATACTTTAGATTGATACTGACAATACATGTATATATATTTGCAGGAAGAAGTAAATAGTCTTATAAAGTCGAGTCTTGGAGAACGAGAAAGGGAAATTATACGGCTTTACTATGGTTTGGATAATGAATGCCTTACGTGGGAGGACATCAGTAAGCGGTAAGTCGATGGAAACTGTTAAGATGCTTAAGATCATACCACTTTTTTAGGTATTTTTTACACTTTGTCAAAGTTACATTTTTCAAATGAATCTTGTGAAAAAGACCCAAGTTTCAGCACCAAGAAAGTAAGTAGTAGAGGAAATATTGAGAATTTGTCGCTCTTTTTGGCACCGCTTTTCCTTGAGAAGAGAAAATGTATGACAATGACTTGGTTTTGGAATCTGCAGGATAGGTTTGTCGAGAGAAAGAGTCCGACAAGTAGGGCTAGTTGCTCTTGAGAAACTAAAACATGCTGCAAGGAAGAAGAAGCTCGAGGCCATGCTTGTGAAACACTAAATTTGTCCATGATATGACTACTGTATATATTCCAAAACAAAAGAAAAGTTGTATCTTCGACGGACACAAATATAACTATACAAAATCAATTAAGCCTATAGACATTCTGTAGAGTTGAACACGGTGATTATGAGCTCGCTGCACCCCAAAATTTTTTATCTATGTATCATATATTTTCAGAAACTAAGTCTCTGTATCTCATTTCAATATCCTTTTATCTCATTCATGTATTATATGTATTGAGACAAGCCTCTGTTAGGTTCTAACAGTAATTTACGATATTGAAGAGAGGAACCATTTCATCATTCTCTACATGCTATCCGAATGCAGCAATTGAAAATCAGAATCCGTTGAACGTAAGATATTGGAGAGGAAACCAGACCCCATCAAATGGTTTAGCTTAAACGTGTGGGGGGATATATCCTCTATCCCCCTTCTTTGATATGTTGGCAATTCTCATCCCCATTTCAGAAAGTGAAATGGAAAAAAATTTTATTTCCATCTCCACCAGGATTTCCATTCTCCACTTGAAATTCTAAAATTTCCATATCCTATTCATACAGAGAATCAAATTAAGATATGTGTTGCAAACTAAAAAAATACGCAGCAAACCGAAACTAATGAGGAAAAAAAATTTAAATAGTATCATATAAATAAAATAATCTAGAAAATTTTAGAGAATTAATGGTGAAATCCATGGGAATCCCTGCTAAAACTAATCAGGGTGGAGACTGGACGAGATTGGAAAAGTTATTCCTATCTCTATCTCCATTAACACTATGTTTGGTTTAAAAGTTATCATGGTAAGGTAAGCGTATAGATATATACATGTTTGTTTTTATGTGTAAATAAGGGATAAAATAGCTTATGATAGATCCATAAATTAAAAAGTACAATTTTTTTAAACACCCTAAATTAGAGTGTTTTTCTGATGACATGTCGTTCCCAAATTACCTTTTATCTTTTTTGTTATTTCTACATTTTTTCCTAAACCACTAATTATATATGTAAAAGTTGTAATTATAATTTTCTTATACTTTACATTATTAAATATGAATTTATTATTACAATATCACACATCTTTTACCATACATTATCATACTTTATTAACCCTTAAACCAAGCAAAGAGTAAAGGTTGAGAAACGTGTCAGATTCTCAATGGGTATGAAAAATCCTCAAGTCTGTTAACATCTCAAATGAAATGTTATAGTGTTCAACTTTTCGCAGGATTACAGTTGAACATGATAAACCATACGATGTCATATCTTGGAGAAAACTAAACCCATGGGACATAAGCTCACAAGAAGGTGAAATATCAAAACATGCTCGGTGCACTGCACTCTGCCAACACACCAAAAAAATTAAAAAATAAAAAAAATCAAGAGTAGCAATTTATTTTATTTATTAGAGTATTCAGCGGCATCAACATATCGGTCAGATATGTAGATGACATGATGCAACAAGCGGATATTAGAACTCTTTGTAACGAGCTCATCAAATGGTTAAGCTTCTTCCTCCAACTCTCACTTTCAAGATCCATGGTAAGCTAATAATAACCCTTCTGTGGATCCATTGTCACACAATCTTTCTACTTCTTTTTCTTAATTTACCTTTGAAGAGACAATTTAAAACACAAAATAAACAAAATTAATAATAATAATAATAATAATAATAATAATAATAATAATAATAATAATAAAATCTGTATGAATCAAATTTGAAAGAATTGAATTACAATTTATCAGAATGGCAAAGTATGACATATAGAAGACCAAATTTTAGATTTTGCCATTACAAAAAAGTTATAAACTTATTCACACGAATGTCAATTCAGTGCTTCTGCAGTTTTAAAACTTTGCCAGAATCACCCACTTCTGAAAAAATAAACCAATGCTATAGTATAGCAGACACAAACATAGGATGTTCAAGTGAAAACCAGCTAGCAATCACATAATTCTTTTTGGTCAAGTATCCTAAAACAAATCACATGCGCCGGTCGAGTTCACAACAAAAGGCCAAATTCATGACACGAAAGTTATCTTATTTCTAGAGACAAAAAAATACAGTAGATTTTCCCAGATTCAAACCTTCCTGTTTAATTCTGTTTTTGCACGGACAGCCTATCCTCTATGGAGTTAGGCACAAAGTATATTCATGCACTCTTTGGGCAGTTCCCAAATAGGTTGAACAAAAGAAGACGACAAAACATTAAGTATAAAGCAAAAAAGTTATAAATGAAAACATAATTACTTGACCTGCAAAAAAAGTTTTTACCAGAAGAGTCAACCAAGGAAACAATTCTAACATGTCAGTGATTTTAACAAACCTAACATAAGGTAAAAGGAGTTGAATTTTTGCTTTCATACAATAAAGCCCTGTACATACAGTTGTTATCATATCAAAGGCAATGTATAAGGCGTTAAATTTTTCTCCCACCTCCCACTTTGAAGATCCATGGTAAGCTAATAAAAAATATAATCAAGATTTCACAATCTTCAGGGAAGATATCGGAGGAAACAAATATCTTATGTTGAAACAACAAGCTCTACAAATATAGATCAAGATAAGAGTCAATATAGGTAGGAATCTCATGTTCACTATCTGAAACACTAGTTCTTGTTTATTGACCAAACCTGAGGGAGGTAATATCAGCAGAAATTGAATTGGTCAGAAACTGGATTGTCAGTTCATAATGTAGGAGTCTGGAAGTAAAAACTTTAACAGTCAGATTTACCAACCAAATATTAATATATTATACAAGGTTTATTTAGAAAGGAAAAAATGAAGAAAATAACAACCCTTCATTGGATTCATAATCACATGATCTTTACACTTTTTAATTACATTATACATTTTTTCCTTTTAATTTCTGTCAAGAGACCAAAAAAAATCTATATGAATCACATGTGAAAGAATTGACTTACAATTTTACAAAGTATGACATACTGACATGTACGAGAGCCAAAATTTGCTTGCAGCAGCGAATAGCAATTCAGTGCTTGTGCGGCTCTCAAAGAAAAATGCATGTTTTTGCCAAAATCTCCCACTTCTCTTCTGCGAAACAGAGGAAACCTTGTTTGTTTTGAAGTAGGTTCATTCCTCTGCTTCTTATAAAATAAACCAACACCATAATATAGTAGACACCAAATGGAAGTTCAAGTGCAGACCAGCTACTATCAGCTATTCGCTCACATAATTCTTTTTCATTAAGTATCCTATCACAAATGACATATGCCAGTCAAGTTCACAGCAAAGAGCTAGTTGTTGAGGCAAAAGTAATCTTAGTTCTAGAGAGAAAAATATAACGTTGGTTTTACTGGATTCAAACTTAATTTTATCAATACCTTCTGTAACCCACAAGATTTTGCATACACAGGCAAACAATCCTCTATGGAGTTCTGTACAAAGTATATGCATGCATTGTTTGGGCAGTTCCCAAATAGATTGAACAAACAAAGGAGGCAAAATATGAAGCATAAGGCAAAAATATATACACAAAATGCGAATAAAATTAAGTTAATCAGCAGGCCGTCAATTAACTATGATTTTACCTACAAAAAAGTATTTACAACAAGTGTGAACAAAGAAAACTATTCAAACAAGTCAGTGATTATAACAAATGTAATGTAAAAGGAGTTGAATTTTTCCTTTCATAAAAAAATCCATGTTCATCATGAAACAGCAGAGGGCAAAATCTGACCTCTAAAATTCAAATCCTTTGATGTATGATGGGCACCTTTTCTATAATCTCAAAGGCTGCTTTCTCATCCCTAAGTTGCTAAATCTCCGATAAAACCTCAGTAGCTCTAATACTCATTACCTTTTCTTTGTAAGCGTAATTCTATGCATCTCAAGCAGCTTATCAAGATTTGTTAGGAACCAATCTTCATCCTTCTGGGCATACAGCCTCTGATGCACTGAGTCTACATATATGCTAATGTTACCATATCCATAAATCTGGTGGCCATTATATGTCCTGCTAGGTTTTGGCTTAAATAGCAAGCCATGATGCTGAGCATGGGCCTCTACCACTTCTTTCAAAGTCATTTCGATACCAGCAGACATACCATCTGCATGAGTAGTGCTTGCTGCAGTTGCTTGCTGTTGAGAATGAGCTGCCGCTCTCTGCTGAGACTCAAATTGCTTCTGCTCCTGTGCCCTAAGATAACTAAGATTCTCCCTCAAGCCGGGTTGAAGCACTTCCATGCCTTCAAGTGCCCTGTCAATCATGTTGAGACCAAGAGTAAATTGATAGCGTATATTTTCGTGTGCCTGTAGCTCTGGGGGAAGGAGTCCCTTCCAACCTATATACCATTGATGAACCTCCTGTAAGTTTGGATTCGAACACAACCAATGATACAAAACTTGCAGCCACTTGACAAAGAAAAACCTTTCCATCAGATCAACCATGAGATGAATTGGAATGACAGAAGACCAAGCCATAACCCAGTTAAAATGATCAAGATTCTGACGAGCCGGGTTAATCTGGAATTCTTGCAATGCAAGCTCCAACTTAGGAATTATAAATCTGCGCATCAGACTTTCCCAACTAGCTGCATCAAACACAGGTTTCCATGGTGATAAGATAGCAAAAGCGGATGAATCACTTGCGTGCCAACTGCCAAGAACCATGCTCAGCTTCAGTCGAATCTTCTCATACAAATACTCCAATTTCTGTCCCAACTGAGGCAGCCATGGATGCACCCATACATGAATTGGGATAGTTTCTCGACGAGGATCCCACGACTCTACAGCATGTGACAATTTTGGGAGGACTACAATATCCAATATATTTTGAAAAACTGCTGCAGGTAGCAACTTTTCCCAAGTCTCCAAAAATTTGAGCATTGGTTCAGGATCCCTAGGCTCCCAAGTATTAATACCAGATATTCTTACAGCAGGAACAACTACTTCTGACACCAGATGTGCATAAGGTGTGGCCACACCCCAAATATCATTGGTTTCGTCATCTTGTAACACATTCTTCCACAATTCTACCAGTTCCAATCCATGAAACGGTTTTCTTAGAGGATTCCAGTCCTGAAATACGCGAATAAACAAAGGCAAAGCAAATGAACAAGCAATTGAGGCCAAGTTGCAAAGCTTGTAATCATCTGCAAACTTCCTTCTCAAGTCTATAAAACACTTAGCTAGCACTTCTAAAGTCAAGGTTCCAGATGAATTTTGTTCATCTATGAGGCTCAACACACTCATGATTTCCTCCATGTTATCCAGTTGTTTCTTCTGGCGTGCTGCCTCCAAATCCAATTTCTCCTTCTCCTTACGCAAACTAATAGCGGTTTCCCTCTCGTTTCTCAAATCTCTATCAATCTTCTGAATATCCAGCTCCACCATATCCACAATCAACCTCACATTGTGCTGAAGTTCCGGCATTGGAATATCATTTTCCCTAGCTTTCTCCTCAGCATTCAGATTCTCCAAATTTGTCAAAACTCTCACTTGTGGACCTCGCATATCCAGCACCTTTTGTACAACTTCAAACCCCTGCTGTTCTTCCTTCTGTGCCAACAACTCCTCAGCTGTTATATACTCCTCTTGCTTCTTCTTCCTTCCCTTCATCCATTGCTTCTGCTTTGCTTTCTCCATAGTCTGACCCTGACTCTGAATCTGGCTTTGGCTTGTACTCTTCTTTTCTTCATCTCCCAGAGCTAACTTAGCTGACGTTTCTTTAAAATCATTGAACCCAATACCCATATTAGTTGGCCTTTTCTTGGCTTCAACAGGGGCTACAATCCCTTGTTCATTCTTACCTAATCCTCCCCCCTTATAACCCATTTTCTCCAGCAATCTCATCCCAATTCCTTTTGTATGCTTCTCAAACTCCCCAACATCCCCAGCTCTCAATTCCTTCTTTTTACCTCCTACTTTCTCTTTCTTCTCCAATCTCTCCTTCTCCCTCCTCTGCGCTCCTTCTTTTATCCTCCTACCAAACTCAGTCGGCAAAAAAAAATCTTCATCTTGATTATCATCAAAACCCTCACTCTTTTTACCACCACTAAAACCTAAACCCGCACTAAAACCCATCCCTGATCCCGAGCCTAAACCAGGTCTGTCATTATCATCTACAAACATATTATCAGCCTCCTCTTTTACATTATTATCAAGTTGTTCGTTGGGCATTACAGTACCTGTTGAGACGAAATTGACAGGCTTAGTAAGGTCAGGCTTCCGGCCAAAATCGCGATCTTTTCTCCGCTTCCGACCACTGCCACCTTCATCATCAGAATCGGAGAAGTCCGCGAAAACACCATAAAGAACGTCATCCTTAGTTTGTTTCCGCTTCTCTTTGCGGCTCTTGTAATAAAATTCTCCGTTGATCCATTGCCCTTCTTCGAAATCATTCTCCATTCCGAATCTGTCCATGTCTTGGTAGTCGTCCATGTTGAATTTTATGCCTGGTAGTTCTTCAACCGCTTCTGGGTTTTGTAATTGTCTGACTGATAATTCCTAATTCGAAATTTGGAAGAACAAATTGTGAAGAAGAAAAGCAATCCCTAATTCGTAATTCCGAATCACTACTAAACAAAGGATAATGGGCCTAGCTACCACTCGAGCCCACTACCGACTCCATACCTCATCTCGGATTCTTTAGCTTAGGGCAAATTTGGAATACCATGTTTTCAAGATTTTTTCTATAAACACTAAACAAATTTTTTAAAATGCCAAACGTACTTTGGGTCTGAATATTTCATGATTGCACATTTTAGGGGGACAACCGGATAACCAGAAAACATAGAAAATTTGGATTGAAAAGAGTTTTTAGCATTGAGAAAAAGGAAAAGAAGAGAAGAAAATATATTCACTTATTACTTTCTTCTACTATTTTCTTTTTGATCTGTGTGTTGTAAGGTTTAAAATTGGATAGAAATCATAGGTTAAGAACTTGACATACCAAATATAATTGATTTTGGTACTTAAATTCATCTAAATCGTTGGTTTGTTGGAATTTTTGGATATTATTTTTTGTACCTTAACATACTAAGGAGGATAAGCAATTCGGAGTCCGTTCAAGGCGTTGTCTACGATTAAATCGACAGTGGATCCGCGCTACAAGGGTAACTATATTTAAAACTAGTGCTTTGCTTCATTTTCTAGGTGTTTTGGTTCATTTTCTTTTATAAAACCATCTAAAACCCAAAATGCAAGTTTGCTATTCCTGGGCAGGTTGAACAAACGTACGTCTGTAATTATAGTTGTACGATTATATTTACAGTCGTACGACTGTTCTTGATAACCACGGCTCTAAATCCTTACCGACCAAATAATTTCAGTAATTTTCTGGCCAGAAATGAATAACAGTCGCATGATTGTAATTAACTATAATTACAAATGTACGACTGTAATCTTAGTCTCACGGCTGTAGTTTTCGGTCAGCTATAGAAAATCACAAAAAAAAAAAAAATCATAAAAATTCCAAAAAAAAAAAATCAGAAAAATTATAAAAATGCATAAAAATCATAAAAATCATAAAAAACAAACCAAAATAAATTCATTTTATGCATTCACGACCTTAGATTTAATTTCTGAGTTGTTGAAATTAGTGTTGGTGTGCCCTAGTTCTTAGGGCATTGGATTCTTGTATTTTGTATTATGCATTAAGACTCATTGTATGAATACATTATTTGTGTCACATTAATAAAGGCAATTAATCTATTTCATTTATATCTTGTGCTATAATATGAGTAGAGTATCCATTGATTCATAATCATAAAACCTATACTAGGTCTGTTCTAATCGTGGGAACGAATAAAGCCACAGACTTGTATATTCAATCACTGTATGGCAGTTCTTAACTAGCCATAGTACTTGTAAAGTCAGTCATGAATATAGGGACATGTCGTTGACATGGGACTGGATCGATCCGCACAAGAAAGCCACATGGTTGTCGCGTTATAGGTCTTTCTTGAGTAGATCTCTTTTGCCCTCAGACCATATTTCATTATAATATCAATATGGAATACGGTTCACTTTGACATACGCCTAACAGGTCTGTAAAAGGATACTAAATACGGGTATGATTGGGTGGACCAGTGAACATGTTGATATTGATGATGAGGTGATGGAATTGCCACTCAGGTAACACCGAGATGATATAACTGGCCACTTAATAAGTAGGACTGATAAGTGTATGGCCATACTCAAGTAAGTCGGTGCTTATTTGATTAATCAGTCGACTCAAGATCAAGAAATATAATAAACAATAGAAGAGAATGATGGACACCTTGCCTCTTGTTTATTCATATCGATATCATAAGGCAAAGGACATTATGAGATTACTATCGGGTGAGTGTCTTCTAAAGACTACTGTATCTCTGTCTTAATTGGGGGCTATAATGGTTTGCTAGAACCCACTTACAGTCTGTGGGCCTTGGACCTACTGCCAACATATAGACAGACCCATAGGATCGTGCATATAGATCAACTGAGCCGGAACTTATAGAAATTGTACATGTAATGTACATTGGAAGGAATGCGGTAATTAATTAGTTGACATTCAGTGTCAAGGTAATTAATTAACATTGGGTTGAATTTAATTTAATTAATAAGTTTACATAATGTAATTAATTAATTTATCAATTAATTGAATTACATAGAGTAACAATTAATTAAATAATTTTCCTAAGTAGGAAAATTAAATACATGTATTGTATTTACTTAAGTGTGATTTAATTTTATTTAGGGGTAATTAAATTTAGCAAAATAGAATTAAATTACATAGTATATACCTTTTAATTAAAGTTTATTTATGTAATTATAATTCTAGTGGATTTGGGTTGAATTAACCTAATTAAAACCCAATTAGACAAGGTGTCTATATAATGGCACACTTAAGGAAGAAAACCCTAATTAATTGCTGGAAATTTCAGGCACCAATAGCAGCCCTAAAACAGCCGAAAATCCCAGCATTAATTCTCTATTCCTTCGTGTCTTCGGCTAGCTCCGGTTCCCGCTCAATAGGTGGTCGTGCGTCGGATTTTGGAGATCGCAGTTTCAAGAAACGATTCTGTAGCAGTCTCTAGAAGAGACGAATCCGGTGAGTTAATATCTCTTGATTCAAATTGGTTTTATTTTAATCAATGGTAATTGGACGAGATAGGTGGATTTTAGAAAATTTTAAACGGTGAATTTTCCACTGCGCTATATTATTTTTCCGATGACGAATCCCAATAGTGGTATCAAAGCCTAGGTTTTGTCCATTAGATTGATTGAAATTGGTTCTTGAAAGCGTTCTTGAAGAAAGAATGGGTTTCAAGTTTGTGATTTTAGGGTTTTTTATTCAATTGGTTTTGATTTTTGATGAACCCTAAAATTTTAGGATTGGGGTTTTTGATTATTTTTCCCCAATTGGTTTCCATCTAAAATTGTTGTTTTATGGCTCGATTTTTTTTTTGTGATTTAATTAAAAAAAAGAAAAAAAAATATTTGTTTGGCTGCAATTTGGAATCGCAAGATTCCAAATTGCAGCTGCTGCTGCTTGTTGCCAGGCAGCAACCCATTGTGCGCTGCTACCGCGCACGGGGATTCGGGTCCGGTTTTGGATTTTACAGGGTATTTTTTTGGACCCTAATGCAAATTAAATTAATTTTTTTAAAATTAATTTATGCTTAAATTGTTTATTTTGTTGGCATGCATATTTAATTTAATTATTTGCATATTAAATTGAATATGGATTTTGTGAAATTGGCCTAATAAACCGTGACACCGGTTAAAATTGGAAGTGCTAAATTTTAAATTTGTGACAACCCAAATTCCAATGGGAGCAAAATTGTTAATTTTGCATTTATGGATGTTATCCATTGGGCCTTTTATGAGCCTTAGTCTCATTTGTTAAAATTAGCGATTTCACCCTAAGTAACTTCGCTTAACATTTATATTTATAATTTGGAATGCCATGACCATGCATCATATTGGTATGTATGTGCACGACAGGTACTTTGTTTGAAATGTGATGTTGAGTTCTATGGACTCTAAATTATTGTCGGTTGTAATTTGATTTTGGGAAATATGGCCTGCGTGCCATTGTTTAATTTTGATGTAATTTTAGAATAGATTTTATTTTACAAAATTGGTACAGTTGCATCAAGTATGGAGGAAGGCCCAGATGGAGCAAGCCCATGGTGGGAGCCCAAGAAGGATTGTAGTCCGACCCATGAAGAATTAGATAGGATATCTAGTTTTTCTTTAGGTTGTAATTAAAGGCCCATACGATCTCATTTATTTTAAATTAAGTATGCTATTGCATTTGTCATATAATATGGATTTATGGATCACCAAATTATTACCCGCGTTTATGTATGCTAAGCCGTATCACTTAATTTTAATCTGATAATTAAAATATTGAGTTGTTTAAAAGTGCTTCCCACATTCACACCTTTTCCTCCCATTGATGTTGCAATGTGTGCCATGCCCTAGCTGGGTACATTGTAGTATCCGGTGGGCCGTCGTGTTGGGATTCGTCATTGGAAAAATAACGTGGTGCAGCGGAAAATACACCGTTTAAAATTTCCTAGAATCCACCTATCGTGTCCAATTACCATTGATTAGAATAAAATTAAATAAGAATCAAGAGAGATTAACTCACCGGATTCGTCTCCTCTAGAGACTGCTGCAGAATCGTTTCTTGAAACTGCGGTCTCCAAAGTCCGGTGCACGACCAACTATTGAGCGGGAACCGGTGCTAGCCGAAGACGCGAAGGAATAGAGGTTTAATGCTGGGATTTTCGGCTGTTTTGGGGCTGCTATTGGTGGCTGAAATTTCCAACAATTAATTAGAGTTGAATTAGGTTTTTATTCCTTAAGTGTGCCCTTTTATAGACACCTTGTCTAATTGGGTTCTAATTAGGTTAATTAAACCCAAGCCCACCAGGATTATAATTACATAAATAAACTTTAATTAAAAAGTATATACTATGTAATTTAATTCCATTTGGCTAAATTTAATTACCCCTAAATAAAATTAAATCACACTTAAGTTAATACAATACATGTATTTAATTTTCCTACTTAGGAAAATTATTTAATTAATTGTTTACTTTATGTAATTCAATTAATTGATAAATTAATTAATTACATTATGTAAACTTATTAATTAAATTAAATTCAACCCAATGTCAATTAATTACCTTGACACCGAATGTCAACTAATTAATTAACGCATTCCTTCCAATGTACATTACATGTACAATTTCTATAAGTTCCAGCTCAGTTGATCTATGTGCACGATCCTATGGGTCTGTCTTTATGTTGGCAGTAAGCCCAAGGCCCACAGACTGTAAGTGGGTTCTAGCAAACCATTGCAGCCCCCAATTAAGATAGAGATGCAGCAGTCTTTAGAAGACACTCACCCGGTAGTAATCTCATAGTGTCCTTTGCCTAACGATATCGATATGAATAAACAAGAGGCATGGTGTCTGTCATCCTCTTCTGTTGTTTATTATATTTCTTGATCTTGAGTTGACGGATTAATCAAATAAGCAACCAACTTATTTGGGTATGGCCATACACTTATCAGTCCCACTCATCAAGTGGCCAATGATATCATCTCAGTGTTACCAGAGTGGCAATTCCATCACTTCATCATCAATATCAACATGTTCACCGGTCCACCCAATCATACCCATATTTAGCATCCTTTTACAGACCTATTAGGCGTATGTCAAAGTGAATTGGATTCCATATCGATATTATAATGAAATCTGGTCTGAGGACAAAAGAGACCTACTCAAGAAAGACCTATGACATGACAACCATGTGGCTTTCTTGTGCGGATCGATCCAGTCGCATGTCAATGACATGTACCTATATTCATGACTGACTATACAAGTACTATGGCTAGTTAAGAACTACCATACAGTCATCGAATATACAAGTCTGTGGTTCTATTCGTTCCCACGATTAGAACAGACTTGGGATAGGTTTTATGATTATCAATCAATGGATACTCTACTCATATTATAGCACAAGATATAAATGAAATAGATTAATTGCCTTTATTAATGTGACACAAATAATGTATTCATACATGACTCTTAATGTATAATACAAAATACAAGAATCCAATGCCTTAAGAACTAGGGCACACCAACAATCTCCCACTTGCACTAGTTCCAAGTGGGCATTGCCCTAATTCCTATAGATCTGGTATGACCGTCGTGCTGTGTCTGTAATAGCGCTTTGGTCAATGGATCAGCGACATTATTCTTGGTGTCAACCCTCTACAATGATATGTCACCTATGTTCACGATCTGCCGAATGAGGTGAAACTTTCTGAGTACATGTTTGGATCTCTTGTGTGACCGGGGCACCTTAGCTTGTGCGATGGCCCCGTTGTTGTCACAAAAACATCAACTGGGTCTAAGATAGTGGGCACTATTCCCAACTCAGTTATGACTTTCTTGATCCAAACGGCTTCCTTTGAGCTTCGCACGCAGCTATGTACTCAGCTTCCATTGTAGTGTCAGCAATGGTGGCCTGCTTTGAGGACCTCCAACTAATGGCACCGCCATTCAGGAGAAAAACATAACCAGACTGTGACTGGTTCTCATCCTCATCGGTCTCAAAGCTTGCATCAGTGTAACCTGACACTACCAGCTCATCTTGACCTCTATACACTAAGAAAGCATCCTTAGTCCGGTTAAGGTACTTCAAGATTGCCTTGACTGCCTTCCAGTGTTCCTCACCGGGGTCCGACTGGTACCGGCTAGCCATACTTAGTGCAAACACGACATCAGGCCTCGTACATAACATGGAGTACATGATAGATCCAATAGCAGATGCGTAAGGGATCTTTTCCATGTTCTCCCGGTCCTTCTTTGTTTTAGGACCATCTTTCTTACTCAGCTTCAACCCATGGCGCATAGGCAAGAATCCTTTCTTTGCCTTGTCCATGCTGAATCCTTTTAGAACCTTGCCAATTTACGTGGCCTGACTTAGGCCTAGAAGCCGATTGGATCTATCTCTGTAGATCCTGATCCCTAAGATCGTCTCAGCTTCGCCTAAGTCCTTCATTGCGAAGCACCTACTCAACCACTGCTTAACCCCTTGCAGTGTTGGTATGTCACTTCCAATGATAAGGATGTCGTCAACATACAGCACTAGGACGGTGGAAACGCTCCCACTAACCATCTTATACACACAGGGCCTTTAACTTGAAACACCACTTGCAACTTATCACCTTAGCACCCAGAGGTGGATCCACCAAGTTCCATACTTGGTTATCGTGCATAGACTGCATCTCAGCCTCCATGGCTTTGCGCCATTGATCTGAGTGTGGGCTTTCAACAGCCTCTTGATAGGTCTTGGGCTCCTCTTGGTCAACGACCATAAGGTCCCCATCATCAGTCACGAGAAAGCCGTACCTCTCTGGCTCATGTCCAAAGCTAAGGGAGCAACTGAAGGGAAAAACTACCGCTTCAGGTATTTATGTTGTTGAGATTAATCTGGCTATTTCTACATCTTGGGTCTTGGCCACTGGATGTGGATCTCACATTTGTTCAAATGTGCAGGGTCTAAGGCATAGGAGATTACTAGGATCTGGAGAAGTAGATCTTTGAGTCGGAAATGGTGCTCGGGTTCAAGCCATGGAGATCGGAGATGATTTCTTAGAGATGCCTAGTGGACTTGTTTTAGGACTAAGAAACTGTTATTTTGTACCTGCGATACGCAGGAATATTATTTATGTTTCTTTGTTGGATATTTTTGTATTTAATATTGGACAAGGTAGAATTTCTATGCAATGTGCCAATATTATTTACGGAACAACATATCTTGAAAATGGCTTATATATCCTTGATCTAAAACGTGAAAGTTTAATCTATAACATAAATACTAAAAGGATTAAATAGAATGAAATTAATCCTACATACATCTGGCACTGTCAACTTGGCCACATAAACGAGAAGCGCATAGCTAGGCTTCACTCTAGTGGAGTGCCAGGGTCATTTGACATCCAGTGTTATGACACATGCAAATCTTGTTTGAGAGGCAAGATGACAAAGGCGCCTTTTACCAAGACTGCTGAAACAGCCTCAGAGCTATTAGAGCTGATACATTCCGATGTATGCGACCCAATGAGCACTAGTGCTAGATCCGGTTTTCTGTACTTTGTCACCTTCACGGATGACTTCAGCAGATACGGTTATGTGTATCTGATGAAACATAAGTCTGAGACTCTCCAAAGGTTCAAAGACTTTAATAATAAAGTAGAAAACCAACTTGGCAAGAAAATAAAAGCACTTCAGTGTGCCCTAGTTCTTAGGGCATTGGATTCTTGTATTTTTTATTAGACATTAAGACTCATTGTATAAATACATTATTTGTGTCACATTAATAAAGGCAATTAATCTATTTCATTTATATCTTGTGCTATAATATGAGTAGAGTATCCATTGATTGATAATCATAAAAGCTATCCCAGGTCTGTTCTAATCGTGAGAACGAATAGAACCACAGACTTGTATATTCAATAACTATATAGTAGTTCTTAACTAGCCATAGCACTTGTAAAGTCACTCATGAATATAGGCACATGTTGTTGACATGGGACTGGATCGATCCGCACAGGAAAGCCACATGGCTGTCGCGTCATTGGTCTTTCTTGAGTAGGTTTTTTTTGTCCTCAGACCAGATTTCATTATAATATCAATATGGAATCCGGTTCACATTGACATATGCCTAACAGGTCCATAAAAGGATGCTAAATATGGGTATGATTAGGTGGACCGGTGAACATGTTGATATTGATGATGAAGTGATGGAATTACCATTTAGGTAACACCGAGATGATATCATTGGCCACTTGATGAGTGGGACTGATAAGTGTATAGCCATACCCAAGTAAGTCGGTGCTTATTTAATAAATCAGTCAACTCAAGATCAAGATATATAATAAACAATAGAAGTGGATGACGGACATCAAGCCTCTTGTTTATTCATATCGATATCGTTAGGCAAAGGACACTATGAGATTACTACCGGCTGAGTGTCTTCTAAAGACTGTTGCATCTTTGTCTTAATTGCTGTAATGGTTTGCTAGAACCCACTTACAGTCTGTGGGCATTGGGCCTATTGCCAATATAAAGACAGACCCATAGGAACGTGCACATAGATAAACCGAGCCCGAACTTATAGAAATTGGACATGTAATGTACATTAGAAGGAATGCGGTAATTAATTAGTTGACATTCGATGTCAAGGTAATTAATTAACATTGGGTTGAATTTAATTTGATTAATAAGTTTACATAATGTAATTAATTAATTTATCAATTAATTAAATTACATAAAGCAAACAATTAATTAAATAATTTTCCTAAGTAAGAAAATTAAATACATGTATTGTATTTACTTAAGTATGATTTAATTTTATTTAGGAGTAATTAAATTTAGCCAAATGGAATTAAATTTCATAGCATATACCTTTTAATTAAAGTTTATTTATGTAATTATAATTCTAGTGGGCTTAGGTTTAATTAACCTAATTAAAACCCAGTTAGACAAGGTATCTATATAAGGGCACACTTAAGGAAGAAAACCCTAATTCAACCCGAATTAATTGCTGGAAATTTCAGCCACCAATAGCAGCCCCAAAACAGCCGAAAATCCCAACATTAATTCTCCATTCCTTCGCGTCTTCGGCTAGCACTAGTTCTCGCTCAATAGTTGGTCGTGCACCGGACTTTGGAGATCGCAGTTTCAAGAAACTATTCTGCAGCAGTCTCTAGAAGAGACGAATCTGGTGAGTTAATCTCTCTTTATTCAAATTGGTTTTTTTCTAATCAATGGTAATTGGACGCGATAGGTGGATTCTAGGAAATTTTAGACGATGAATTTTCTGCTGCACCACATTATTTTTCCGATGACGAATCCCAATAATTAGAACAGTACAATGATGGAGATCCAAATCTCCCAAAAACCAACCCACGTAAATGGAAATAAACAGATAAAAGAAAAAATATTTTCAAAAATGTATTTTCTCATGAAACAAAAACACAAGAACATTTCAAAACCGTTTTCCAGGTCTAGTCGGGCAAACTAGCCGAGTTTACCCGACTACCCCCTAAATGCATGTCCCCAATCTCTAATCCCCCCGTTCTGTCTACTTGAGTCCAACTGGCTGCATATATTTGTGCTAACCTTTGTTTTGTAGGGATTTAATTTAATTTATTTTTATTTATTCATTTCAATTTTAATGCATTAGATACTCGTGTAAAATAGGCAATGGTACCCCGATCCCCAAATTATACAAATGTATCCCCTAGGATAGTTTTGTTGTGATTCGACTGGGTTGTAAATAATTAATTTATTTATCGCTTTTATCCGCATGTACGCCACATTATTAAATCAATGGAAAACCAACCTTAGAAACATAAAGTGCTATAAATGAACATTGGCCAAATTTATTTTGATTAGACATGAAATAAGGGACTTGTCCGAACCTAGATCTCTGGAAAGTGTAGCGGCCCTTGTCCAGTTCAGCTACGCTATAATTTCCCGGTTGAGCTGAACCGGGTGGCGAATCTTACATTTTCTTTCGAGATTTAGGTCTTGATCCTTTTATGAAATAAATGACGAATTTCCAAAGCCGAAAACCTCGAAAAGCAACCCGCCTTGCAGCGCATCTTTCTTCTCTCTCATAAAAAACATCGTTCACTCACAATGGTGACTCTGCTAGGGATTTCTTATAAAAAGTTTTCTTAAAACTTAAAAGAATTTGACAAGCCCTAAAAAATGTCTAATCAAAATAAGGTGGATGATTCATTCATGGCATTTGATCTTGCATTTTAGTTAAACATACTTGTATTAGGTTGAGTATCCAATCTTCAGCTCGGTGAATTGTTGAAGTGTCGCCTATGTTTCTCATGGTCTTAGGGGCACGGATACGAAACACCACCCATAGCCTCGTACGTACCCCTTCGTTCAGACCCATTTAGGTGCTCCAAAAATGCCAAAAATTCCACTTCATGCATAGAAGTTCGACGGCCATTGACAAACCACAACATAAAAACCCAAGGTGCTCCCCGAGCACTGAAACTCTGCCCATGCACCAAGCACGCATTCATTTCATCTCATATCATAACATAAAAACCCAAGGTGCTCCCTGAGAGCCGAAACTCTTCCTGTGTGCCAAGCACGCGTTCATTTCATCTCATATCACAACATAAAAACCCAAGGTGCTCCCTGAGCACCAAAACTCTGTCCGTGTTCCAAGCACACCATTTCATCTCATTTCATACATGAAAACCCAAAGTGCTCCCCAAGCGCCGAAACTCTGTCCGTGTGCCAAGCACACCATTTCATCTCATTTCATACATGAAAACCCAAAGTGCTCCCCAAGCGCCGAAACTCTGTCCGTGTGCCAAGCACACCATTTCATCTCATTTCATACATGAAAACCCCAGATGCTCTCCAAGCACTGAAACTCTATCTGTGTGCCAAGCACACCATTTCATCTTATTTCATACATTAAAACCCAAGGTGCTTCTCAAGCACCGGAATTACGTCTATGTGTCAAGCATGCATCCATTTCATCGTATATCATGACATTAAAACCCAAGGCTCTCCTCGAGCATCGAAATTCCGTCTGTGTGCCAAGTACATGTTTGTTTCATCTCATGTCATGACATAAAAGCCCAAGGTGCTCCTCGAGTGCTGAAACTTTGCCTGTGTGCCATGCACATGTACACTCCATAACATATCCAAGCATAATTTCATTTAGGTGCTCCCCAAGTGCCGAAACTTCATCCGTGTGCCAAGCACACACCCATCTTATCTCATATCAAAGCATGAAACTTTTAGGTGCTTCACAAGCACCGAAGTTCTGTATGTGTGTAAATCACACGATTGTCAATGCATGACCCACTCAAGTAGGAACTCATTTAGGTGCTGCATGAGTACCGGAGGCTCAATTCCATCATTTCTCATATATGGGCTCCATGAGCACTGAAAATCACATTTCAGTTCATGTACTTAAATACTCCAAGAGTGCAAGAGTACTGTTCATATCTTCATTTACAATTCGCCACCCGATTGGTCAATTGTTCAAGGTTTGCATTATGAGGTCATTTCATATGACATCCATGTACCATTCATCCGACACACCATGCATACATACATATCACTTAGATTTCATAACTTTTTGGGTGAATATCTTTCACTAACTCTGGTTTGATACATTTTGTAGTTTGGCATAGATCGGAAGGTAGACTTAAAAAAGTAGAACACAGGGATTCAACATTTAGTGAGTCTGAAGAGTCGATCCAGTAAGAGGAGGTTGAGATAGTACCCGAGACAAACTCAGAATCTGAACTTTTACCAGAAGCTAAACAACTCAAACAACACTTTCAAGAAATGGCGACCTCACCTGATGCCACTACTGTTATGTTGGCCACAGCTGCTATTCGGGAATTCATGGACTCGGATGAGTTCAAAAACCTTATCAAGGGTCAAGTCCAAATTGCCATAGACCAGTCATCTTTTCATCAAGCTGAAAGAGTTACCCGGGAACCAGGCAACCGAGGGAGAGTGAATGATGGGCTGTCTGAAATAGGAGAAGCTCAGAGGAATAGTGCTAAAAGACCAGTTGAATTCGCTATGGAGAAGAAGTGGAAAGAAATGGAAGAATTCATGGTCGAAATACGTGGGAGCACCAAAGCTTATACTTCTAAATGTATTAATCCATCTACACTTATAGCTGGAGGTATTGAAATGCTGCCAGTGGGCTTCCAGATGCCTAAAATTGCTCCCTATGTTGGGAAGAGTCCTCCTACCGCACACCTGAACTAGTACACACGAATCATGATGATGGCAGGACTCACAATGAACCAATTGGTGGGGTTATTCGCCACTACTCTATAAGGTGGAGCAATCACCTGGTACAATAAACAACTGGAAAGTGTACAAGGGGACTGGGATGCATTATCTGATGCATTTATGAAATACTTCAGTTTCAACACTCAGTTGGAGGTCAAGCTGTAAGACTTAGAAGCTGTAAGACAAAGGCCTAATGAGACTTTCTCGGAATATTACCAAAGGAGGATGGACAGGATGATCTTCCTTCATCAAAAGCCATTAGAGGATGAATTGATTGTGAAGCTGATTAATGGCAGTTTGGAGGTGTACTGAAATGTAATGAAATATCATAAACTCCATTCTTTGGTAGAGGTGCATGAACTGGCCTGAAAAGTACAGAAGTACGAGATTGATCCAACCCAAAACAGTTCTGGAGGAGGGTATCGAAGTCGAACATATTCGGAATATAAGAGCAACAACAATCCCACTGCCTATTCCTCGACAAATGTTAAGCTGAGTCAGCCTTTTGCTCCAATCAGACAAGCAGATGTAGCACAAGGGGTGAACCAACAGGCGATTGGCAAAGGGATCTCCCCATGGGAGGATTCTTTAGGACATATTTTCTTAAAGTGCAGAAATTTAGGCTTCCTCCAAAGCTTGAAACCATACACGCCTCTAGCCGAGGCGGACAAAAACAGCTTATGCTCCTATCATGTATCAAAGGGGCATCGCACCAATGACTGCCACGCCTTGAAGAAGGCTATCCAATAGTTGATTGACGAGAATAAGATAGAAGAGCCCTATCCAAAACCTAATGTCTAGAACAACCCTTTGCCTCAATTTGAAAGGAGGGTCAACATGGTGCAAACAGGATTGCCCGTTAATTTTGTGCTTGCTCAAATTGCAAAGGCAAACCCGGCGATACAGGTGGTGACAGGTGAAGAATATTGCAAAGGGGAATAAACCCATCAATCTAGATGACATTGAACTAGATGATGACGCAGACCAATTTGAGATGATTAGTCGGCCCAAGCCCATAGTCCAGATAAAGCCTGTGTATCCCGTCTGCACCAGAAGCGGGATGTACTTCAAAAAAGAGGATGCTCCAGTGAATCATGTCACAAGAAGCAAAAAAGTATACCAACCCAAGCCACAACGTCAAGGGAAGCCCAGCAGGAGAGTCGAAGCCCCAACTCAGGATCATATGCCAGTCAAGACTGAGGAAAAGGAAGACTTGCTGGCGGAGCAGCTGAAAAAGACCCATGCACGTGCATCCGTGTGGCATCTACTAATGGAGTCCCAAAGACACCGAGCAGCGGTGGTCAAGAAGTTCATGGAGATGGACGCAACTCCACTGATGTCCCCCGAGGAGGTATGTATGGCAATCGGGCATATAAAGGATCAACGATCCAACAGTCTTAGGGAAATCATCTTCACCAATGATGACCTACCACCTGAGGGTATCACCATAATCGGGGCACTATATTTAAAGGTTGAAATGATGGATAGAATGTTGCCCTGCGTAATGGTTGATGAGGGGTGAACATCTGCCCCTTGAAAATACTCCCAAGCCTCAACATGAGTGAAGAGGCACTCTTAAAATCTAGTACAATAATCCATGCTTACGACGACTCAAAGTGCATGGTGATTGGCACCTTCAAAGTAGAGGTAATAATTGGAGAAATAAGTTCCAAAGTGCTGTTCACTGTCATCGATATCTCGGTGACATTTTCTTTACTCTTGGGACGACCTTGGTTCCGTACACTGGGAGGGGTGCCCTCAACTCTACATCAGAAGGTGAAGATTCTGATAAGGGAGAGAATTGTGACCTTTGAGGCTGATGAATCATCAATGGTGGCTTCACTGGACTCATCCGAGCAACCCATGACGGATTTTCAAGTGGCGATCATCTTAAAGTAGGAGGAGAAAGACCCAGTGTTTTCTCCATGGATCCACAAGTACTTCCAAAAGCAGAATTTCATTCCAGGAAGAGGGCGAGCCCATCAACAGGGGATCACAAAGTTTGACATCAGCATGGGCCAATCATACCGCCGAGGTCTTGGTTATAAAGGAGGTGCTGAGAAGGAAAGGCCTGAATCGAAAAACGTCCACGTTGTGGATACATTTGTTCGCACAAGTGATAAGCCATATGACGGAAAGCCTGAACCGATGATGGTCGAGGGGGAAACAGTCCCTGGGTTTGAAATATTTTCCGATGTTATCGACTTCTCAAAGTATGGCATTGGCTCTATCGAGGAAATGCTTAAGCCCAAAACAACAACCAAGATCACCTCCTCTCCAAGGATCCTAGCTGAAGTGGTAGCCCCTATCCTTCCAAAGGAAAAGCTAAAAGAAGAAGATACAGATGCACTGGTGGATGCCATCACTAAGGCATTTTCAGCCCTGTTGAAGAAAGGTTTGCAGGAGTGTCCTGCGAAGAAGGAAGCTGCCCCGGAACAAGCTCAGCTAGTAGAGAAGGCTGTGGCAGAACTGACCCAGACGATGGCCAAAGGAAAAGTGAAGGGAGAAGAAGCTGCTCTTTCAGAGGCACAGAAAGAGACTCTAGAAGTGGACCTGAATGACCTATTTGAGGAAGGATCTGCTGACCCTAAAGATTTTGCTGCTCAAGACCCTCCACATATGGAGGAAGCGAATGATTTTTATGTAAACATTTCCTCAGTATTCGATGTGAACAATTCCGCCTATAAGGCGATGAATGCAATGAAATCTAACTTTTCTTACTTATGTGATGTTTTTCCTGATGGTTCTGTGCATACATGCAAACATTCATTTAATGTATTCAGCATTCATGACACTGCATTACATGAAATTAATTTGGGTACTGTTGGAAATCCTAAAATGGTATCTATCTCCAACGAACTCACTCTTGAGGAAAAGAGAGAATTAATAGAAGTACTTAAAAAGTATGTGGGAGCGTTCGCCTAGTCTTACGACGACATACCAGGGGTTGACAGAGGGATAACAGAACACAGAATCCCAACAAATCCCAAATTCAATGTAGCAAAACAGTAGCTAAGATGTCTACTTCCAGAATGGGCCGAGAAAGTCAAAGAGAATGGCTAGCCAATATAGTCCCAGTCGCTAAGAAAGACAGAAGGGTTAGAGTTTGTGTGGATTACCGGGATGTGAATAAAGCCTCTCCAAAGGATGATTTTCCACTCCCTCACATTGACGTCGTAATCGATAGTGCAGCAAGGGCAGTCATGTACTCATTTATGGATAAGGTTAAAACGGCTTTCATTACTGATTGGGGGGAGTACTGCTACAGGGTGATGCCTTTCGGATTGAAGAATGTTGGGGCAACCTATCAAAAGGCTGTCACGACACTGCTACATGACATGATCCACAAGGAGGTCGAAGTATATGTTGATGATATGTTGGTCAAATCCATGACCCAGGAAGAGCACCCTGCTATCCTGGATAGATTCATGACTAGGATTGAAAAGTATAACTTGCGCCTCAACCCAAAGAAATGTGTATTTGGAGTTACATCGAGCAAACTGTTAGGACGCATTGTCAGCCAAAAAGACATTGAGATTGACCCAGAGAAGATCAAAGTTATTTGGGATATGCCAATGCTGAAAATGGAAAAGGAAGTCAGATCATTCTTGAGGTCACTTCAATATGTTAGCAGATTCATTGCCAGGTTGACTACTGTCTGTGAACCTATTTTTAAGCTACTTCGAAAAGAACAACCAATCGAGTGGAACGATCAATGTCAAGTTACATTTAACAAAATCAAAGAGTACTTGACCCATCCTCTAGTGTTGAGACCTTCGACTCCAGCCAAACCTTGGATATTGTACCTAGCCATTGAAGAAACCTCTATAGGGGCATTGTTGGTCCAAGAATAGAATGACAAGAAGGAGCATACTATTTACTACCTTAGTAAGAAGCTGCTAGATTATGAAACGCGGTACACTATGGTGGAAAAGACTTGCACTGCCATGGTCTGGTTGACGAAGAAGTTGAGACACTATTTTCAATCACACAAGATACAAGCGGTGGCAAAGGTTGATCCAATGAAATACCTCTGTTCTGCTCCATCTCTAGCAGGAAAACTATCTCGGCGGCTACTTTTGCTGTCGGAATTTGATATTGAATATGTGAAAAAGAAGATGAGTGAAGGAAGAGCAGTGGCAGAGTTCCTAACGAATCAGCCACTTGAATCTGACTATGTGGAGGATCTATAATTTCCAAATGATCAGTTAGCCATGGTGGATGTGGAAACCAGGAAATGGATCATGCACTTTAATGGAGCTATGAACAAAAGAGGCGCAGGTCTTGGAGTAATCATTGTAACTCTAGAGGGGGAAATAATTCCTTTACCAAAATGGTTGGAATTCCCGGTAACCAACAACGGTGCTGAATACGAAGCCTATTTATTTGGCATTGATGCTCTTATCACACTAGGAGCAGATGATGTGACCGTTATCGGAGATTCATTATTGGTGATCCGTCAAGCCACGGGAGAATGGGAAATCAAAGAAGAATCCTTCGACCATACCTGGAGACTTTATGGGGGGTGGTGGAGATATTCAGGCACATTGAATTCAAACATGTAGCTAGAGATGATAATCAGATGGCTGATTCATTAGCAACCCTATCGTCCACGTGGGATGGACCTCAGAAGGCACCAATCCAGCCTTTGATCCTCAAAACTACTAGAACACCATTCCATCGCTCTAGTGATGTCCTAACTCTAACAATGGATGATAAACCCTGGTACCAAGACATAGCTACTTTCCTATAAAATGGTCAGTATCTCGAAGGAGCAGATTCATCGGATAAGGCCACATTAAGGAAACTAGCAATTCAATTCAGATGGTTTGACAGACAACTCTTCAGAAGGACTGCTGACGGATTGTTATTGAGGTGTCTGACGGAGATGGAAGCCAAGAGGGTTATGCAAGAGATGCATTCGGGGATTTGTGGGCCACACATGAACGGTCTAGCTTTGGCTAAAAAGATCATGAGACAAGGGTATTTCTGGCTCACCATGCAGACAAATTATGCTGAAGAAGTGAAGAAATGTCACGAGTGCCAAATCTATGGGGATATCAGCCATCTTCTGCCCATGGAATTATAGAATCTCATAACCCCTTGGTCATTCTCAGCATGGGGTATAGACATAATTGGTGAGATACGGCCTCCAGCATCGAACGGTCACAAGTTCATCGTAGTGGCAGTGGATTACTTTTCCAAGTGGGTTGAAGTTGAGTCTTATACCAAAGTCACGGCTAAAAACATGGCTAAGTTCATAAGAAAGCACATCGTCACAAGGTATGGTATTCCACACCATGTGGTGACTGACAATGGAGTACAGTTTCAAGGGGAAATAGCCGAACTACTTGAAGAACACAATGTAAAACATCACAAGTCTTCGCCTTATAGGCCACAAGCCAACGGAGCAGTGGAAGTAGTGAACAAGTCTATTAAGAAGATTTTGTCAAAGACCACCTCGACCTACAGAGATTGGGTAGATAGAGTGCCATATGCCTTATGGGGTTACAGAACCAGTGTTAGAACGCCGATAGGGGAAAAGCTGTATTCGCTGGTTTATGGTATGGAGGCAGTCCTTCCCATTGAAATGGAACTAAAATCCTTAAGGATCATCCTGGAAGCTTAATTGCCCAATACGGAATCGGTAAAGGCAAGATTCAAACAGCTGACTATATCGATGAAAAGCGTCTCAAATTAGATCATCTGCAAATGTACCATCAAAGGATGGCTAGAGCCTACAATCGACGAGTTCATTATCAGAAACATCCTCTAAAGATTGGGGATCTAGTGTTGAAGCAGATAAGACCATCCAACACGGATGCAAGGGGAAAATTCAAATCCAATTAGGAAGGGCCATATGTGGTTAAGAAGGTACTCTCCAAAGGCACAGTAAAGGTTATGGACATGGACGACGATAAATTCACCAATTCGATCAACAAGGATCATCTCAAGCACTACCATGTGTAAAAAAAGAAAGTCTATTAAGTTGAAAACCTGCAAGGGCAGCTTAAGCAAAAATTAAGGCAATGAGGTAGTTTATTAGCCAGAAAACCTGTACACGATGGTTGATAACAAGAATGAGTTCATTCAAGATATGTATCGATTTTGGCATTTTTAATTGTTACAATAATTGAATTTGATTAATGAAGTGCATATTGCTCAACATATTGCATGAATGTTTGGAGTATGTATGTGACTCATTAGTTGAAACATCCAGAGGAACAAAGTCATTCATACGCCTAGGCAAACTAACTGCACACATCATAAAAAAAAAAGAACGAAAAAAAAGAAAGAATAAAAAAAAAGAATAAAAAAAATATATTAAAAAAAATGGTAATAGGAATCATGTTTCTTTCATGTTTTTCTCTTCTTAACAGAAAGCAGTTTTGTAGCCTTAGAAGAACCCAACAATGGCGAGTCATATGTTCGCATGCCTCATGGGTCGGCAGGTCCTTAATCTCAGCCAACCAATGTTTATACCATTCATCCGTCTCCATAGAAGCAAGGGAAGCATAGTTTAATGTCACACTTGAGTATTGTTAGTCTAATGAAACCTGATATGATCTGGCCAAGAACAGTGTATTCTGCACATGTGGTGATACATGAAAGCTAAGGAATGTTTTGTGATTGGCTGTACTAGCGACGAAGGCGACTTGGAGAATAAAAAGTTACTTTAGTCAATCCTAACAATTGGACACCATGAGCCCACATCTCCGCAACCACATGGGTAATCTTCCACCAGGGGCAGACCATCTAATCTAATCATCAGTTATGCAAGATAACCAAGCAGCCTATTCACTGGTGGATATGTCAAGGTAAGAGTCTATGGAGAAGCCTCTTTCCTTGAAGTTGGTCAGGTGATACTTCTTAAAACTTCCCCTCGAAATTTTAAGAATCGACAACTTCTCCAACAACCAAATCTGCAACATAGTTTGAAGTAGTGGTTAGAAACTCATTCGGACACCAGAATGTACACAAGCCGATGAAAGGAATTACCTGGAGCAACATGAGATGGGGGCCAAATCGGAGGGAACCTTTCATCTTGGAAGCATACAGATTAATCAGGGTCTTGGTGAGTGCAAACGGAGCTGGAGACGCTCCAACAGCCATTTGTGAAATAAGAGAAACAATCCTGAAGGAGGTAACCTAGTTGCTAGCATCACAGAAGTATTGGCTCACCAGTAATAGGCTAACCATGCTAGCCCAGCCAACATGGTCTCTAGGGGCATTGGTACTCCACTCTAGTATGGATTCCAAGTCAAGACCAGGAGAAGAAGCCTCAGTGGAGAGCAGAGCTTTCACTTTGGGATTGGGGAGCCCGAACAAACTCACCAACGAAGGAGTATTGCCAAAGGTGAACTCAGGAATTGAAAAGTTAATCCCTTTGTGGCACGAGATGTTCAGGATGGCACTGAATTCTTTATACAAAAGGTAGAGTTCTTGGTGTAAGAAGCGAAAAACATTGTCAATTGGATCCCAGTAGCAACAGCAAGCACTCAACAATTCGTTGTTTAATGGGTGTCTGTAATATCCCTTAATGTTCCACAGCCCAAAAGGCTGTAATTTGAGCCAATCAGAGTCTTGTAACAATTAGGAAATTGTAAAAGCCTGAATGAAAAGAAGCAAAGTTGAAAAAGGAGTGAATCATTAAAATGAGCAAAATGAAAGGCCACGATAATGAAAATGAAGTTCATGTTATGTGAAAAAATTCAGTACAAAATACAGAGAGCCCTAATCTAACTCTCATCTTCTCCCTCCTCGGAAGACTCCGACTCACTCGGATGCGCCGCTCTATAAGCATCAAAGTCTGCCCACATCTGGCCCAACTGAACCTGATAATCAGCTCGCATCCTAGTCAACTCGTGAGTTACAGCCAAGGCCCAAGCCTCAAAAGCCACTGTCTGTTTGGCCTGCTCCTACAGCATCTGCACCCGAGGCTGCAAAATGACAATACAAATTAACATGCATACAGACATACATATTCATTCATGCATTGCATTAATCATGTGAAAATGCAGGGATTACAGAGTACTTACAACCCAGGCGGCATTCTCCTGTGTCACGAGGGACTCCAGGCCCAAGTATTACTAGACACCCAAGGGTTAAGAGCAATAGAAGAAAAGTAAAGGAAGTAAAGAAATGACAAAACAGGCAGAAGACTTACATGAGTTGTGTGCTCCGGGGTGAATATGATTTGATGATCCTAATAAGGAGGAGCTCCCTAGTAGCATATCTACCATCCAGCCCTATTAGACTGAAGCTTGTCCTCAGTTGTGTCACCAATCGACACTCTACTACCCCTGCAACTTGGGAAGTAGATGCTACAACACTGCCAGAATGTGCAGGGTGTCTCCTGCCCTGAGTAGGAGCATACCCTCTAGTAGTAGTGGCCTTGGTGTCCTCATCTTCTAGGGTAGACTACTGAGTAGAACTCGAGCCCCTCCACCTCTTGACCTGCAATCAAACGGACATTAGACACTAAAAATCAAATTTGTACAATAAAGGAACAATGGATAGGGAATACCTGACAAGAAGTAGCTGTCAGAGCATTGAGCCGGACTGGTAATAGAGACTCTTGGATAAAAGCCAGATGTCAGCCTTGACGTATTTGATAATGTATCCATCCCTGTAGATATCCAGGTACTCAGCAAGCTTCGACAAGTAGGACCAAAATAGGGTGCGCGGAGGTGGTGGAGGAACTGCCTGGCCAATAAGGTCGTCCACATGGTCCGAAAGGCAAAGGCGCTTGCCCAAGTACCACTCTTGAGACATAGGACACTCCATGAAAAACCAGCAGTCGTCAAACCATAAGGACGCCTACACAATAAGAGGCTGAACTCTTTGACTAGACCATGGGGAGTGATCAAGCTACAAAAACACAATCAGAGAAGCAAACATTTAATTGCAAGTAAGTAACTGCTAAATTAAAAATTTATTAACTAACAAATTTAGCTTGCTTACCCTCTCCAAGGAGACTCCTCGAAGACCCAACTAGATCTCCACCAAGTTACGGCCAATGCCCTGCCATCCTTGCATCCAAGCATGTAGAACAGTGGGACACTCATCGCCCTGCACATCCTTCAAAGTAGGCGGCTCCAGAATGCTGCGCTTATACACCCAAATCTGCAATCAACCTAAGCCAGAAGCCCAAGATCTCCTGCTGCCTCCCCCTGGCGCACAGGTCCAACCCGTAATACAGCTGACCAAGCGCTGCTCGAGCCCAGTCCAAGGTCATGAAGATGGACAAATTAGCCAAAGACGGCAATAGAGTCAGGTTGAACATACTCTGCCCGGTAGGAAAAAACATGTAAGATAGAAGGACAAACACGTAGGCCCGAGTGTATCACTCCATGTCCTCCTTGGACGGATTTTGGCGAGCAGCCTAATATGCCTCCACTCGGGAACAAAGGACCTTCCCCTTCTTAGGGGTATAGCCAATCAGCCGACTGATGTAGTGATCCACCAATTACTACCGGGTCAGATAACAGTCAAACCGGATCGGTGTCCCACCAAAACCAAATCTGATGATCCCGGTAAAGTCTAAAGGAGTAGCCGTGAACTCGCCAATGGGTAGATGGAAGGTGTGGGTAGTGCAAACCCACCTCTCGCATAAGGCCGTCATCACGGCGTGAGTAGTATGAGGCGTGTTCTCCGGCAGGGAAAGAATGAATGCCTCCAAACCGAGACCTCTAATACAGGGCCTTCACAACTTCAGGGAGATTTCCCCACCAGACTCGGGGCAAGGAAAGATTCTCGTAGCCCGATATCTCTCTATCCTGCACATCCAGTGAAGTAAAAATCAACATTTATTTAACTTTTGCATAAATTAAAAAAAATAAAAAAATAAAAAAAAAGAAAGAAAAGGCCTACAGTCCGACAACTATAGCTACAGTCGCACGACTGTAACGACATTAGTACGAGTGTTCTTCCTGGACTGGTAGATTTTGTTGCGGGTTCGATTATTCATGTTTTCTAACTTGTTTTTCCTAGATTCTTACTCCTATGAACTACAGGGAACCCCTAGTATGCATTCTGCTCAACAAAATCATCTAGAAAGTAGTAAAAGCATGCGAATCAAATCAAAAATTCAAATGGAAAAATCCTAAAAAATACAAAATCAAAGCTTTGATATGGGTTCTAACCTGAAGAGAGGCAAGATGTGAGTCCATCTCCAACAAAATGGGGATATCCGACCCAAAAGGGACTCCAAAGTGGTCCGCATCGCGAGGATGTCCATACCCATCCGACACACTCAAGAATGGGATATCCTGTGCGTCACCCGAACTCCTGATCTGAGTAGGAGTGAGCTTCCTCAATTTCTTGCCTAATTTCTTCAACATTTTCGCAAATCTAAGGTTTAGAATAAAATTTTTTCAGGGAAAATAAGAGAAAAATAGAATGAGAATGAAGGAGAAGGGAGGGCAAATCGCCTTTTTAATTTTCTCTGCCTATGAAATATAGTCATATGATTGTATACAAATTAAGTCGTACGATTGTAATTACAATCATACGACTGTAAAATAGTCGCCCGGTTGTAGTGAAAAAATCCCAATATTTTAATTTTCTCATTTATTGGTTAAACTCTGTTTTATCACCAAATGTTTGATCTCCCCTAGGAAGTATTTCAATAATTTTGCAGGACCGACGTGTTGACACCTAATTTTTTTCAATGACGGTCTGCCTCGTCCAAGGGCACGATACCCGAGGAAATTGCAAAAAATTCACAGTAAGTACACCATTTCACTCCACAAAATTCATTTTCCATGTATCTCGAGTGCCAAGTCACACGAGATTGTATCACTACTCATAAATCACAGTCCACCACGACTTTAAAAGAGAATCCAAAATTCATGTTCGACGTGTCTCGAGTGCCAGGTCATACAAGATCGTCTCACTACTCATAAATCACAGTCCACCATGACTTTAAAAGGGAATCCAAAGTTCGTTTTCAATGTAAGCCAAGTCATACGAGATTGTCTCACTACTCATAAATCACGGTCTCTCACGACCTTAAACCGGGAAATATAGATTACACTTTCAACGTGTCTTGTATGCCAAGTCATACGTGACCGTCACACACTTCATAAATTCAGTCCCACATGACTATAAAAGGTAACCAAAACACATTTACCTGCATTTATTCTTAATCAAAGGGGTAAAATTTTTTGTTTCAAAATTATCGATCAAGGAATAAATGGGTCCACCAATTGCAAACTACAAATACTATGGCTCTGTATGCTAGGTCATACACGGCCATTCGATCCCAAAAGTCACTCTATTCCTTGGCGTCATCCTTATGCGAAATTCATCGTAAGGAACCGCTTGGCTCCAAAAGTCATATTTCCCTGGCATCATCCTTATGCAAAATGCATCATAAGGAACCGCTTGGCTCCAAAAGTCATATTTTCCCTGTATGATCCTTATGCGAAAATCATCATAAGGAACCGCCTGGCTCCAAAAGTCTTGTTTCTCCAGCATCATCCTTATGCAAACATCATCATAACGAATCGCCTGGCTCTAAAAGTCATGTTTTCCCAGCGTTATCCTCATGCGAAAATCATCAATAAGAAACTGCTTGACTACCAAAAGTTTCAAGGAATAAATACATAAGCCACACACGATCACACTACCATTGACCCCGTGTTCTTTATCATGTACCTAAATTCTTACCCAAAATCGGACTTTAGCTACACGAGGAGCAGCCTGTGAACATGGGATTTTTTTTTTTTAAAAAAAAAGAATACAGTCGTGCAAGTTGAACTTACACTTATACGACTGTAACTTAAATTGTGCGACTATAGTTTCGTTACAACGGCTGTAATTTAAATTTTCAATCAAAGTCAAAGAAACATCCAAACTTTACAGTCGTCCACCTCTAATTACAGTCGTACAACTGTAGATCTATTTTCTGACATTCCAGCCAAGCCCACTTGGGAGAGCAATGGGCAAATTTTGGAGGTGTTTTCCTATCTTCTTGTCCCATATTTAAGCAAAAATGATTGCAGATTTTAGGGGGGACAACCAGACAACCAGAAAAACAGAAAATTTGGATTGAAGAGAGTTCTCAGCATTGAGAGAAGGGAAAAGAAGAGAAGAAAGGATATCCACCTATTACTTTCTTCTACTCTTTTCTTTTTTATTTGTGTGTTGTAAGGTTTAAAATTGGATAGAAATCATAGGTTAAGAACTTGACATTCCAAATACAATTGATTCTGGAACTTAAAATCATCTAAATCCTTGGCTTGTTGGAATTTTTGGACATTATTTTTTGTACCTTAACATACTAAGGAGGAGAAGCAATCCGGAGTCTGTTCAAGGCGTCGTCTATGATTAAATCAACAATGAATCCACGCTACAAGGGTAACTATATATAAAACTAGTGTTTTGGTTCATTTTTTGGGTGTTTTGGTTCATTTTCATTTATAAAACCATCAAAAACCCAAAATATAAGTTTGCTGTTCCTAGGCAGGTTGAACAAACGTATGTCTATAATTACAGTCGTACGATTATATTTACAGTCGTATGACTGTTCTTGGTAACCACGGCTCTAAATCCTTACCGTCCAAATAATTTCAGTAATTTTCTTGAAAAAAATGAATAACATTCGCACGACTATAATTATAGTCGTACAACTATAATTGTAAACGTACGACTGTAATCTCAGTCTCATGGCTGTAGTTTCCAGTCAGCAACAGAAATCATAAAAAAAATTCATAAAATTCCTAAAAATTCCAAAAAAAATCAGAAAAATTATAAAAATGCCTAAAAATCAGAAAATCAGTAAAAACAAAATAAAACAAATTCATTTCACGCATTCACGACCTTTGATTTAATTTCTGAGTAGTTGTAATTAGAACAGTACAACGACGGAGATCCAAATCTTCCGAAAACCGACCCACGTTCACATGCTAAATGTGAATAAACCGATAAAAGAAAATATTTTCAAAAATGTATTTTCTCACGAAACAAAAACACAGGAATGTTTCAAAACCGTTTTTCAGGTCTAGTCGGGGCGAACTAGCCGAGTTTACCCGACTACCCCGTAAATGCATGTCCCCGATCTCTAATCCCCCCGTTCTGTCTACTGGATCCAACTTGTTGCATATATTTGTGCGAACCTTTGTTTTGCAGGGATTTAATTTAATTTATTTTTATTTATTCATTTCAATTTTAATGCATTAGATACTCGTGTAAAATAGGCGATTGTACCCCGATCCTTAAATTATACAAATGTATCCGTTAGGATAGTTTTGTTATGATTCGATTGGATTGTAAATAATTAATTTCTTTATCGCTTTTATCCGCATGTACACCGCATGATTAAATCAATGGAAAATCAACCTTAGAAACATAAAGTGCTATCAACGAACATTGGCTAAATTTATGTTGATTACACATGAAATAAGGGACTTTTCTGGACCTAGATCTCTAGAAAGTGTAGCGGCCCTCGTCCGATTCAGCTACGCTGTAATTTTCCGGTTGAGCTTAACCGGGTGGCGACTCTTACATTTTCTTTCGAGATTTAGGTCTCGATCCTTTTATGAAAAAAATGATAAATTTTCCAAAACCGAATTTCCACTAAATTGAAAACCCTGAAAAGCAACCCGCCTCGCGACGCATCTTTCTTCTCTCTTATGAAAAATGTCGTCCGCTCATACCAGCCCAAGGCATAAGATTGCTCCCATTGGAATTGGGAAACCATGAATTTGATTCACGCCTTTAGTTAATCATGCCAAGGAAAATCAAACCAATTTCATTACACCATATTAATTCACCAAATTAATATTCATGAATAAAATGAAATTTCATTCAAGAAACCATGCAATTTAAATTCCAAAAATTCAAGCACACAAAATTTTAAAACCATAAAATTAAAAACTGGGCCCAAAACCAAAACCCAAAAAATCCAAAATGGGCCCGGCCCACTGCCACTGCTAGAGGTAGCAACCCGCCACTGCCTGGAGATAGCTATTACAGGCCTCGGTAGCAGCCGTTACGATGACATTTGTGGGCGGCGGATTCCACCACAGGCAGCCCCGTTGCTCGGAAACAGCCCCTGAGTTTTTTTAATAAAAAATTAAAATTAAAACAACAAATCATAAATAGAAAATCAAGAGCGCAATAAACCTGCTCTGATACCACTATTGGGATTCATCATTGAAAATCAAACCAAATGGCAGCGAAAGTCGATTCAGATTTTCTAGAATCCGTGTTTGAGGAACTTATGAAAATGAAATAAAATCAATGACAAGAACAAAGGGTATTGATCTCACCTTACAAGTCTCTTTTAGAGACGACTATAGAAATCAATCGAGATCTCCTCCATGCTCATGTACATGAAAGCCGAACGAAACAAACCTATGCTAGCATCGGATCAAAAACCGAGAGAGATGAGAAAGGGGGGCCGAAATTTTCAAGTAGAAAATGATGGGTTAGGGTTTTTGATTCTCTTAAGTGAGTATTTAGACTCTCTTAACCCTTGGTCTTAATTAATTACCTTAGGTTATGTTTTAATTTTCAAATTAATTTAATTATATAAGTATGAATTAAATTATACCATATAATATAATTCATGTCATTTTAATTGAATATAATTTGTCAAATTAAATTAACCCAACAATTAATTAGACATTACTTAAGAGATAATATATATAAACTTATATATATATATATATATATATATATATATATATATATTAATCAAATTTCCTCTAAGAAATAAATACATAAAATTAATTTATCAAATTCATTTTATGAAACCCAATAACTATTGATTATATTATTTTGATCAATCCAATTGATCTATAATTTAATAAATAAAGTTCTCCTCTCTGGTTAGTATACTCTAAGTATATAGCTGACTCATTAAGTGCTGGTTCAGACGTTCAATGTAAAAGATCTTGTGGGCCCGTTTTATGTTGGCAGTGGGTCCATGGCCCACAGACTATAGTTGGGCTCTAGCAAACCATTACAGCCCCCAATTAAGACGGAGATTGCAGTCTAACGGAAGTCGTAACCCTGTAGTATAACTTATTAGTTTCCAACACGGAGGCATGGTATTATCACCCTATTTTGTGTCCAGACTTTCAATTGATACCGAGTGAGCTAATGCCCACAAATAAGTTCTAACTTATTTGGGTGTGGCCACATTGTTATCAGTTGCACTCATTAAGGGACCGGTGATATCTTCTTAATGAATCATTGAGTGACATATCCCTTCTGCATATTTATGGCTTTGTGATGCTCATTGACACACCCAACCATACCCATACTTGGCCCCCTGTTACAGGCCCTTTAGGCTCACGTCAAAGTGTGTGAGTTCACATGCAACTCCATAATATGGTCAGGTCGAATGATCCAATATAAGTACTACACGAGAATCACTTGTGATACTATACCATGTGGATTTCTCGTAAGTGGATTTATCCAGTACTATGTCCCATTACATGTACCCATATACTTGATTGACAATCCATGTACTATGGCTGGTAAGACACCGCCATTCAATCAAGGTAATGCTAGTCTTATGTTCCATTCACTCCCATGACTAGAATAAACTAGGGATGGCTTTATAGTTACATCGTTTCCCTACCCATGGTCTCACTGCCAAGTACATGACACTCGACAGCATGGATATAGATATCACAATTGGATGCTCTATTTACATTTAAATAGATTATGCCTTTATATAAATTAAATAGATTATGCCTTTATATATTAACACAAGATATAAATTAAATAGATTATGCCTTTATATATTAACACAAGTGTATAATACATCAATCCACAAACAGTCTAAGAATGTATGATACGAAACAAGGACCAATGCCTTGGGACTAGGGCATTCCCAACAAAAGGAATTATAATGGAAAATCTCAAGAGGTTCACTTGGGGACAGGAGTACGATAGTTGGTCTGAACTTGTAGAAATCTCGGTGTCATCAATATCTCTATCCCTAATCTCTAATTACTACCATTTATATTTATGTACTTAATTTTTTTAGTAATAGCATTTTGGATATAGTATTCAAAAGCAATTATATTTACAAGTGTTATGAATTATTTTATTCCGCTTTTTAAGTAAAACTTGTTTTGCTGGGAAAATTATTAAAAGTTTTTATAAAAGAATTTTTATTTGAAAATATACAGTATTCATCCACACTCTAGTGTATTTGTAGCCTATTTGGGACAAATAATTGTATAAGAGCCTAACTCTTGCCCAAAAGGATTAACATCTTTAGAGTGATTCAAGTATGGCTAATACATCAGGGAATCAAAATGTTTTTATGGCTAAAGGACATTTTATTCATAAACCACCTCTATCTCATAGAGATAATTATAATTTTTGAAAGAATAGAATGATAATATTTTTTGCAGTCAACTAATATATAGATTTGGAAAATTATCAACGATGGACCTATAGTCCCTACTAAAATAGTTGACGGTAGAATTATTCCAAAGGAAGAAAGTGAATATGATGTTAATGATTTGAGTAAACTTACTTTAAATGGAAAAGCTATAACTTTGTTACAATGCTCTTTAGATATTAATGAATATAATCGTATTTTAGGTTCCACAACAGCTAAAGAAATCTGGTATAAGCTTGAAGTAACTCATGAAGGAACTAAGCAAGTGAAAGATGGAAAAATCAATCTCTACATTATATAATATGAGTTATTCAAAGTAGATCTTAAAGAATCAATTTCAGAAATCTAAACAAGATTCACGTTAATTGTAAATAAATTAAAAAATCTTGGTAAGCATTACACTGACGAAGAGTTAATTGGAAAGCTCATAAGAACTATGCCAACTATATGGGATTCTAAGCTCACAGCAATAGAGGAATCAAAAGATTTATCTTCATATTCTTTTTGAATAATGTAAAGGTTCATTACTTACCTATGAAATGAAGATTAAATTCACCACAGATTTTGAGCAATCAGAAAAGAAGAAATCCATTCCTCTTAAAGCTGCAAGCACAACAATTGATGCACCTAAAAGTGATCAGAAAGTGATGACAGTGATGACGAATTGGATGAAGAGGAAACACTTCTTGTCATGAAATTTTGGAAATTCATAATGAAAAAGTGTTAGGATTCGTCATTGGAAAAATAACGTGGCACAGCAGAAAATACACCGTTTAAAATTTCCTGGAATTTACCTATCGTGTCTAATGACCATTGATTAGAATAAAACCAAATTGAATCAAGAGAGATTAACTCACCAGATTCGTCTCTTCTAGAGACTGCTGCAGAATCGTTTCTTGAATCTGCGATCTCCAAAGTTCGGTGCACGACCAACTATTGAGCGGGAACCGATGCTAGCCGAAGTGTTGGATATGCCCTAGTCCCGAGGCATTGGACCTTGTTTTTGTATTATACATTTATTGGATTTATGTATTATACTCATTTTGTGTTATTAATAAAGGCATTAATTCATTTATTATATATATCTTGTGCAATATATTAAATGAAGTATCCAATGGACATATCCATATCCATGATGACAAGTGTCAAGCACTTGGCAGTAGGACCATGGATAGGGCAAATGATATGACCATAAAGAGATCCGTAGTCTATTCCAGTCATGGGAATGAATGGAACTAGAGACTATCATTAACCTGGTTGTATGGCGGTGTCTTACCGGTCATTGGATATGGGATGTCAACCAAGTTAATGAGTACATGTAAAAAGGGTATGGTACTAGATTGATCCACTAAACGAGAAATCCACATGGTATAGTATCACAAGTGATTCTCGTGTAGTACTTGTGTGGATCCTTTTGATGGGAATTAATCGCACAAAACAAAATATGCGCAGCGGAAATAAAAGATTAATCCCCACCAAGGACCCATGTACATTGCATTGAATTGGAAGGAGGGTTAAAGAATTACCTTAATTCTTTGTAGTTTTTGAATCAATTAGGAACCAAAGTAGCTTCCCTCTACGGTTGATCCACACGGAGCAATTCATTCACCGCGTGCTAGCGCCGGGATTGAAGAACGATTCTTCGAACGAGACAGAGAAAGCGAAAAATCAGATTTTTCTTGGAGTTTTTTTGAGAATTTCGGCTGCCACTATTCACTATTGTGGCTGCCGAAAAAGTGTTTTGTTGTTTTTTTGAATTGTTTTACAATTAGGTTATATATTTCCTTATATATATAACCTAATAAGTTAATTATAATTATACCTTAATACACTTATTAGTTATAATTATAAATTAACCCACACAACTTAATATTAATTCTCAATTAATATTAAATCAAACCAATTCTCCATAATACACATATGTATATACAATATTATAATTAATTATATCTCTATATAATTTAATTATAATATGTGGCATACCTTATGCAATATTAATCATATTAATATTCACATATACATATATATATAAATATATATCACTATATATATTTATTCTCTTTCTCATTCATAAATTATTATCCAATAATAATTTATACCCGTTAAGATGAACTTCATTTTGCTCTTGTGTGTGACCCCATAGGTTCATATTAATTGGCAATAAGGAAATTACCATAATGTCCTTATAGGTCACAAGCGGACTCTAGCAAGCCATTACGACTACCCAATTAATATGATTGGAATGATCCAATACCTATTTATAGAATGTCATATTCCCTTTTGTCTCTTTGATATCATGATTAATCATAAGACATGGTATACTTGTCAATCTTATATAATTAATCATATGCTTTCTCGATCTCAAAGTAAACTGTTCAGACAAATCAATTGATACTCTATCAATTATTTCAGCACGGCCATGCATTTAACAGTCTTACTTATCGAGGGGCCCAGTGATATCGCTCTCTTGTTAGAGAGGGACAAAATCCCATATCTGTCACTCACATCCCAAGGCATGAGTCATATCGTACCCAATCACAGTCTTTATAACTACTCTGTTACGAGCAGCGTTTGACTACGTCAAAGCACAACAGGAGTTCATCCCGGAATCAATGGTGACCTCAGGTCAAAGGAATCAGCTGATGACACTACTATAATCAAGATCAGTTGTGACACATGACCATGAACTTGATCTTATAGTGGGTCTCCAGTAACATGTTCTCTAACATATTACCCGTGAGTATAATCTGTATCTGTATACACTATATTCATCTTATGAATATCCATTATCACTCACACTAGTCTTAGTTTGTTATTATTCCCATAATAACAATCGACTAGGGATATTTAGAATAACACGATTTATTCATGGATATTTATCATAAATGCTAACATACAAATATAAATGATAATATTAATCTACATTAGATTAATCTTAGAAGTCAAATTACATAATCCAATATTGGCCTTAGGGCACAATCTCCAACAATCTCCCACTTGCACTATGGCCAATCATACATATATCTTATACCCATTGACCTACATGACTTTCATGTATTCACTCGTGCAGGAGTCTTTGTCAATGAATTATTAATTTTCGCTTCCGTTGCTACTTTACACATATTCACTCTCTCTTTAGAGACAACCTCTCTAAATTAGTGAAAAACGCCTAAGTATATGCTTGTGTCATACAAGGTTCTTACGCATTGAACTATTGTCCCTACAATAGTCTCACAGGATAAGCAATGCTTAGAACAAAAACATAAAATTTTGATGAACTTCTTCGTCCAAAATTTCTTTACATCACATGTAACTGTATACTTTGGCTGCTATTATAGATATTTAGCTATAACGTTTTATTTTGAACCTTTCAAAATCATAACTTCTCTTTTTAAGAGAATACTAGATCTCGACTGATATATTGCAACTAATTGCAATCAGTTGTATATGTGCAACTATTTACACAGTTAACATAAGCAAGCTTCTATTAAGTCTTTTATATTGAACGCTTTCAATGCTTTGACTTAAGCCAAAACATTCTTTTAGATCTATCTGTATAGATTCCAATTTCAAGAATACAGGCAGTCATGCTTATAACATTAACTGAAATTACTTTCTTAGCCAAGATTTTACTTCTTGCAAGGTAAGAATGTTATTTCCAACAAGCCATATGTCATCCACATATAGCATTAGGAATACCGATATGCTCCCACTGATCCTTTTGAAACACAAGATTCATCATCCTTTTGATAAAATCAAACCATTTGATTTCTTTATCAAAACTATGATTCCAACTATTTGATGCATGTTTCGATCCTTATAAGAATCTTTGAAACTTGCATACGCTATTTGAATTCTTTGGATGCTCAAAAACTTTGGGTTGTGTCACGTACACATCCTCAATCATGTTTTCACGTAGAAAAAAGATTTTGATATCCATTTGCCATATTTTATAATCATATTATGCGGATGTGGCAACAAGAACTCAATTTGACTTGATCATGATTAATGACGAAAAAGGATTTTATCATAGTCCTACTATGAGTTTGTTCGTATCCTCATAGTCACTACTATGAACTTGTTTATTACCCCTTTTTGTCACTAGTCGTGCTTTATAAGTTTGAAGATCACCATTCATGTCGGTTTTCAATTTGAAAACTCACTTGCAACCATTGCATATGCATCTTCTAAAAGATTTATCAAAGTCTATACTTTGATTGTCAGACATGGACTTATCTTCATCCTTTGTAGCATCAAGTCACTTATTAGATTCAAAATCTAACATTGCTTCTTCATAAAAGAAGACTTATTCCAATCTAGTAAAACTACATCATGATTTTGAGAAATCCATATCTCTCCTATTCATGTCGTATTCTACTAGACTTTCATTGGACTTGTGTAATTTCAACAATGATCATGAAACCATTTCCATGTTCCTCTTCAACGTTAATGTCACTTTGTGAATTACGAGTTTTGTAGGTGTACTTTACTCCCACTAACTCTACTAGAAATTAACTCCCTCTTCAAGGGGAAACCATTTCTAGCTACAACTACTTTGTATCCCAAAGAAACACAGGAGTAACAACTCCTACTTTCCTTTTGAGTAATCCACAATACGATATTTAAATTTAGGTGCCAACTTATTCGAAATAAGCTTTACAGCCCTAAACTTATTCAATGAAACAATTTGGGTCTCTTACTCAACCATATCTCATATGTTGATTCATGAATTGTTTTAGACGGAACTTGGTTCACAATATACACAGCTGCTTTAATGACATATTTTCGAGAAAACGATGATCAACTTGACTTCATCATAGATTGAACTATATCTGTATAGAGTTCGACTACTCCCTTTTCGACACAACATACTTTGTGGCGTACTTGGAGAAGTCAATTGTGAGACAGTCCCACAATCTCTAAGATGATTGTCAAAATCTTGACTCAAATATTCACCACTCGGATCATATCTAAGTGACTTTACTATCTTGTCAAGATACTTCATACTCCTTTTACAAGCTTTTGAACACTTCAAAAGTTCCAAACTCGTGTTTCATTAGATACTCTTATCTAATGAAAAGTTCCATAAAAGTAATGAAGTATTAAAACTTCCTTTAGCAGTTGATTTATAATTCATATACATCCACATGTATAATGCTTAATAAATCGATTGTTCTTTGACTACTTTCAGCAAAGAAAACCCTTTGTCATCTTTTACAATAAACAACATTCGCATGATTCAAGATGATTCATAATCTCATGAATCCAAAAGTCCATTCTCATGGAGTTTCGTAATGCGACCTTGCTTATGCCTCCAAGATGATACTGCCAAAATAGGTTGAATCAAACTATTTGATTCGATCCTTACAATATTCATGTTACGGTTGGGCTCCACATATAAAGACAATTATGTAAATCTGTATTTCATAATCATGTCTTTATAAAGTTTATAATTCACAATTATAAAATAAACAACATTTGTTCACTCAAAACAACGAGCCCAATAGGCAACAAGAGTTCATAACTTACATGTAAAAGTTCATAACCTTTAACCAAAGTTCATAACTTTTATGTAAAAGTTCACAACTTTTACCTAGAAGTTCATAACTTTCATGTAAAAGTTCATAACTTTTAACCAGAAGTTCATAACTTCCAAGTAACAACCTTTGCTACTCTTGCCTATTCGTATTCTACCTTTCACCTTCATAAGGTTTCTACTTAAGTTGAGATTCTTCATATTCTACTAATATGAAATCCACCACGGTATCTAATACCTTTGATATAGAAACAAAAGTAGAATAATCAATAAATACTTAAGGTAGCAGTCTTACTGCCTTTCATCTTCTCATAGTTCTCCAAACAAAGTTTGCTATTTTCATTCTAATGAACGATTCATTCTAGAAATGGCAACATCCTTCTTTTGGAGATCTCTCTATGCCAACAGCTTTGGTCTTTAAAACATGTTTCACCCGAACCTTTCGGTCTTTATGCTTAACGACCTTCCTTTTATCCTTTTCCTTTTGAACCTTAAGCACACAATTCGAGGCGGGCTTATCCTTTATGGATAACTTAACATTCTTTTGCATCCTATGCAACTAATTCACAATTTTCTCCATGTCATTCAAATGATAGTTCATCACCAATGACTATCAATTAATGAATTCAAGATCACATCTTAATGCCCTTTTGGAGGCCAATGAGAAAAAGTTGCCTCAAACACTTATCTTTTCTTGCTCACTAACTAATGGTTGATGTATCATATATCTCAAGTAAAACTTCCACGTACGGAAGAATTGGTGGCAAGTGTAAGATAACAAAATTTAACAGAGTCCCTTCGATGCTTCAAGTAAGCATCTTTTATACTCGTGTTACAATTGCTAGTGGTTCATTGGGCAAAAGGATTATTGAGAACATATGATTCCTTTTGATTTGAGAACAATTCTCAATGTTCAATAACAATCGAGATCAAGGTAATAGCAATTATAACTATAATAAAGCGTGTAAAGATTTTAGTTAAATGCTCCCACTTAAATTATAAAACCCTTTAAAATATTTAAGTGGGTGAAGATCCAAAATCCATACTTAACCATAGCACTGCTTTGGCATGTCCCTATGATTAAATATAATTTCGGTAGGCAAAGACTCAAAATCATGCTTTAAACCATTTAAACATATTTTGGATGTGCACTTCTTTGCCAATTGCATCATTATGCAACTCTTATAATTTATGAGATGTATGATATCATATATCATATTTAATTGTATGTTACTCATCTCATCTTTGCCTCGGGCTCAAACACCATTTTGATTAACCCTTTGTTAAACCAATTACAACACAATGAGAATCACCATTTCTCATATTATCGCTTCGCTAAGGTCACAACATGCGTACCCGCTTTGGCGTGGCTACCATGATGCGAACATAGTACTTGACTAGTGTTATACGTAATTGGGTGGCAAAAATATAAACTTCTTAAGTTTATTTAGGGTTTATTAAATCCTGTGATTATATTGTATCTTATACAATATCATGGCATTAATATTAATCATACTTTTGTTAATACTAATTAGCATGGCATCCTATGTCATACATATGTTAAGCATGCAATCTAGCATGGCATCACATGGCATCTAAATGATACAAGGCATGCATTTGCACATATATATAAACATTTTAACATGCATCAATATTTATTAACATGGCATCTTATGGCATAAAATAAATATAACATGCATAAGACTCAAAACCGTGTTATGGTATGGTTTAAATCTACATTGATTTTCATAGGCCAATATGAAAATTAACAAGGTCATATCCTAGGTGGTAGCATCCATCATATGGTAATTGCACCGCCGCACCTCTTGGATCCGCCTTCACGTCTTTGCTTCTTAGTACCATCTCATGGAATTATATTTTACAAAAATTGCAACCTATACAATTTTTCTAGTAAAATAAAATTTACTAACAATAAATTGCATCCTATACAATTTATTTAGAAAAATAAGGTTACATAAATACAAACGACTCGCAGGCCGTATTTATAAAACCTTACATCCACCAAAACCAAAAGAAAACAAAAAAACATCCACGGGGTGCAAAACCATACCACAACACCATGCATAAAATTATCACAATAATTTTACATCTACAAGATTTAGGGTTCAAAGGCAAAATACAATCTTATTGCATTGAGGAATTGATTTGAAAAGGCTAAATGTGTAGAAACAATTTCTACACGGCAGCACCAAGGGAACACGGCGTGCAAAACCGGTTTGCACGGCGTGCAGCACCTGCACGCCGCCGTGTTCCTCGCTGTGTCTCAGCACACACGGAAACAATTTCCGGTTGCACGCCGTGCCAAACCATCACACGGCGTGCACTTCATGTTGGCACGGCGTGCAGAGCCTGCACGCCGTCGTGTTCCGAACTGAAAGCCAATACTGGAAACAATTTCCAGTTGCACGCCGTGCAAAGACAGCACACGGCGTGCACAGCATGTTAACACGGCGTGCAGCACCTGCACGCCGACGAGTTCGGAACTGAACTCATATCTGGAAACGATTTCCAGTGCACGAATGAGCAAAACAATTGAAGAAACACATCATTCACAATGATCAATTCCAAATCAATTCAAAATAGTTATTCACAATAACAGAACAAATCATTCATAATGATCAACATTGAAATCAAATTTCAATTTGTTATTCACAATAACAAAAAAAAACTAAATCAAAACACACAAACCCTAACATGCATTTTGATCTAATCAAAATAACAAATCCAATTCAACCAATGCACAAGTGGCTCTGATACCACTGATGGGAATTAATCGCACAAAACAAAATATGCGCAGCGGAAATAAAAGATTAATCCCCACCAAGGACCCATGTACATTGCATTGAATTGGAAGGAGGGTTAAAGAATTACCTTAATTCTTTGTAGTTTTTGAATCAATTAGGAACCAAAGTAGCTTCCCTCTACGGTTGATCCACACGGAGCAATTCATTCACCGCGTGCTAGCGCCGGGATTGAAGAACGATTCTTCGAACGAGACAGAGAAAGCGAAAAATCAGATTTTTCTTGGAGTTTTTTTGAGAATTTCGGCTGCCACTATTCACTATTGTGGCTGCCGAAAAAGTGTTTTGTTGTTTTTTTGAATTGTTTTACAATTAGGTTTTATATTTCCTTATATATATAACCTAATAAGTTAATTATAATTATACCTTAATACACTTATTAGTTATAATTATAAATTAACCCACACAACTTAATATTAATTCTCAATTAATATTAAATCAAACCAATTCTCCATAATACACATATGTATATACAATATTATAATTAATTATATCTCTATATAATTTAATTATAATATGTGGCATACCTTATGCAATATTAATCATATTAATATTCACATATACATATATATATAAATATATATCACTATATATATTTATTCTCTTTCTCATTCATAAATTATTATCCAATAATAATTTATACCCGTTAAGATGAACTTCATTTTGCTCTTGTGTGTGACCCCATAGGTTCATATTAATTGGCAATAAGGAAATTACCATAATGTCCTTATAGGTCACAAGCGGACTCTAGCAAGCCATTACGACTACCCAATTAATATGATTGGAATGATCCAATACCTATTTATAGAATGTCATATTCCCTTTTGTCTCTTTGATATCATGATTAATCATAAGACATGGTATACTTTTCAATCTTATATAATTAATCATATGCTTTCTCGATCTCAAAGTAAACTGTTCAGACAAATCAATTGATACTCTATCAATTATTTCAGCACGGCCATGCATTTAACAGTCTTACTTATCGAGGGGCCCAGTGATATCGCTCTCTTGTTAGAGAGGGACAAAATCCCATATCTGTCACTCACATCCCAAGGCATGAGTCATATCGTACCCAATCACAGTCTTTATAACTACTCTGTTACGAGCAGCGTTTGACTACGTCAAAGCACAACAGGAGTTCATCCCGGAATCAATGGTGACCTCAGGTCAAAGGAATCAGCTGATGACACTACTATAATCAAGATCAGTTGTGACACATGACCATGAACTTGATCTTATAGTGGGTCTCCAGTAACATGTTCTCTAACATATTACCCGTGAGTATAATCTGTATCTGTATACACTATATTCATCTTATGAATATCCATTATCACTCACACTAGTCTTAGTTTGTTATTATTCCCATAATAACAATCGACTAGGGATATTTAGAATAACACGATTTATTCATGGATATTTATCATAAATGCTAACATACAAACATAAATGATAATATTAATCTACACTAGATTAATCTTAGAAGTCAAATTACATAATCCAATATTGGCCTTAGGGCACAATCTCCAACACCTTTGACCTGACCATATGATGGAATTACATGTGAGGTTGCATACTTAGGGGTATGCCTAAAGGGCCTGTAATAGGGTGCCAAGTATGGGTGCTTTCAGGTATGTCACTTAGCTTGGCAATGCTATGGATATGCAGAAGGGATTTGTCACTCAATAATCCACTGAGAAGATATCACCAGCCTCTTGATGAATGTGACTGATAAGAGTGTGGCCACACCCAAACAAGTTGGAACTTGTTTGTGAGCTCCAGTACATTCGCGATCAAGTTAATGTTCGGACACAAAAGAGGGTGATCAATCCATGCCTCTGTGTTGGACACCGATATCGATGACATAGGATATACAAATTCAAACTATAGGGTTATGATAACAGTTAGACTGCCATCTTCATCTTAATTGGGGGCTGCAGTGGCTTGCTAGAGCCCAATTGCAGTCTGTGGGCCACAGGCCCACTGCCAACATAAAGATGGGCCCATGGGATCGTACACATTGAGCGACTGAACACTGACTTAAGGAATCACATGTATACTTGGAGTATGCACTCTGGAGAGAGAGGAATATATTAATTATATTATAAAGATCAATTGGATTGATTATAATAATAAAATTAATACTTGATTGGCTTTCTCATAATTAATTGGATAAATTATGAGATTATTTCCTGGGTGGAAATATTCATATGTATAGGTTTACATATGAATTTATTTTATGAGAATCTAATTTTAATTTAATGGATTAAATTACTTAGTCAAACCAATCTTAATTTAAATGTAAATAATATGTTACTTGGTGTAATATATTAAATACATGGGTAAATTAAAGTTGGGCTTGAAATTAATTTAAACCAGATTAATTAAAATAGATTTGGGCCTGAAATAAAAGATGGAAGCCCATATAAAAGAGGAGCCAATTGGGCCAAAATTCTCCACCTAGGGTTAGAATAACCCTAGGATTTTCGGCCAAGGGTAAGGAACACACTAGCTGAAATTTTGCCTCCCCTCTCTTCTCCATTGTTCGTGTTTCCCGACGCTAGCAGGGGTGGTGTTCGTAAGCCATTCGTGTACGTGAACGAGGAGGGATTCTAGTTTGATTCCTGCAGTCTGCATCCATCTCTTGTAGAGATATTCCGGGTAAGAGATTTATCTCTTGTAATTAAATTTTTTTTTTCCAAGTTCCATCTCAATTGCTCCTGGGCACGGATTTGAGGAAATCATCGCGTTCTTTCACTTTAATCGGGTGATTTCCGGTGACAAAATCCCAACAGTGGTATCAGAGCGGGCTTTTGATCCATGGAAATTGTTAAAATTGGTTGAATCCCTTGTTTTAAAATTGGAGATTTTTTATTGGGGTTTTTGGTTTGGGTTTAAGATTTTTCCCATTTGATTTTTTACAATTGAAATTGAATATGCATATGGGTTTATGTTTGTTTAATTTAATTGTATGTTTGAGATTCTTGGTGAATTTCTTGATGTGGATGCCATGATTCTTTTTATTTATTTTCTGTTTGAAAAAAAAAATCTGGCTGTTCCCGTCGTGCAGGGTTGCCGGCAGCGGAATCACCGCCGGCGGCTGCCGCACGAGGTGGGAATAGCGGCGGTAGCCACTGGGCAGGGGCCGTTGCATGGCAGCAGTGCCGCTGCTGGGTGGCAGCCACTATAGGGTAGCGGGCAGCCACTTGGCAGCTGCACTGCTGCTGCCTCTAGTAGGGGGCCGGGCCCACTGTTTTTGGATTTGGCTGGTTTTTGGGCCCGGGGCCCAGTTTTGAAATTTTAATTGGTTTTAAAATTTGTGTGTTTAAATTCTTGTAATTTAAATGGATATGGTTTCTTGAATGAAATTTAATTTTATTCATGTGATATTAGTTTTGGAAATTAATATGTTTAATTGAAATTGGTTCGGGTAATTTTGGCACAATTAATTGGATGGCTAAATTGGACCTATGGTTTCCCAATTCCAGTGGGAGCAGTTGGACTGCCTGGGCTGGAAGCCCAAAGCCTGTTAAAGGTTAGAACCATGGTGGGCCAAAATTGGCGGTTTCAATATAATGGCTTGGACATAATTGAAATGGGCTTAAATCATGCATTGCACCATGCTTATGAATTATATGTATTGGATGCATATGGGTGATTAAATATTTTGTATGATTGGATGCTATTGGGCCTTATTCGAGATGGGTTGTATTTTTCTTTTTGGATAAATACGGCCGGCGTGTCATTTTTTTTAATGTAATTTTATTTTATTTGCTTATTATAAAATTTGTAAAAGAAGAAGCCCATGGAGTGGTGAGCCCAAATGGAGGTGCAAGCCCATAAGGAAGAAGATGGAGGCCCACCTGATATTGGATTCTAGTATAGGTTTACTAGAATAATATTAGGATGTAATATAGGCCCATAGCAGTCCATTTTACTTATTTATTTAATTATGCTATACATTTATTTGCATGTGTGAATGTATGATCCAACAGCAGTTTCACCCGCCTGATGTATGCAAGCCGCTATTAAATGAATCTAACAACCAAATGGAAATTATTAAGTCGCTTAAAAGTGCTTCCCTCATTCAAAACCAGCTCAAAGTGGGGATAGGCCAGTTGTAGACCTTGCGCTCGCAGGATGCACTGGAGTATTGTCATTTTGTATTAGGTTAGGGTATGGGATACTCTAACACTTGAATGGAGGTTTTGACTTAGCATGGGTAGTAGGATTCACCTGGCCCTAAGCACAGATGGGTAAGTGCCAACAAGCCCATCAAACCGAGAGTCCTTAGGTTGGGATTGGACGGCATTCCTACCTAAATAATTAGGGTATAGTTGTACCAAGCCCTCGTCTGGCTATATCTTAATGAACTATGGATCTCAGCCCATAAGCCCAACAACTCGGTTTAATTAATAACTTGATTCATTATTAATTTTATATGGGAATAACAATGTAAAGTTCTTTGTTAACACTCTAAAATGATTTTTCTATGTAGAAACTCTTAAATGGCAAACAACAACTCATTATCACTGCGATCTATCCTAGAGAGGGACAAGCTTTTCGGTCCCAAATTTTTGGACTGGTCTAGGAACTTAAGGATAGTTCTAAGATAAGAGTCCAAAGAGTATGTACTGGAAAGGCCTGTGCCAGCTGCGCCTCAAGGACGTAATCCACCGGCTGCCCAGCTGGAGGAGTACGAGGTGCATGTCAAGGATAATAGGGAGGTGACATGCCTTATGTTGGCTTGCATGGTCCCCAAACTGCAAAAACAGTTTATGGACCATCAAGCCTTTGCTATGATAACAACTCTTAACGAGATGTTTGATAAGGTCGGTTTCGACCTTATCTTTTAGCCAATTTCGTGGTTTGAGTGGTAGTTTTTAGAATCATTTATGTGAATGTTTGATTGGTTTTTTTTCGTATTTTGTGATTTTTATGTCTTGGTTTGATTTCTTATATTTTTAGTATTCCTCGTGTTTTTTTTTCCGTGTCTTATGGTCCGTGGTTGTGGTGCGGTTATGTCCCTTTGTGTTTGTTTTGGACAGGCATTAGGACCCGGATCGGAAGTTGGAGCAGCGGCGGCAAAGAAGGGCTTGAAGTGCTGAAAATCAGAATGGCACGGCGTGCCACAATGGCAACACGGCGTGCCAAGCCAACCAGCGTGCCAAGAGTTCCAGAGAAGCAGCACGACGGCGTGCCATTCCAATCAGCGTGGCGTGCCGATCCCAACTCTGCATAGCACGGCGTGCCGACTCCACCAGCACGGCGTGCCGATGCCCGAAAATCTGCTGTTGCCCTAATTTCAGCTTTTCTTTTCTGTGGTTTTAACCTAGCGGTACAAATAGGTTATTTTCTTTTTTTTGGAGCATCTTTTTCCCAACTTGTAGAGGTAGAGCAAAAACTTGTAGCTAGGGTTTAGCTTGACCTTTTTGTTTTCTTTGAATCTTGGAACCATCGATTGGTAGATTGCTTTGCATTGAACCTTCCCCTTTTGCAACGTTTTTAGTTTCGGCTCGGGTTCGTTAATAGAGGTACACCTCCAAGCATCTTCACACCGTCGGCATCCGGTTAATTGGATCAAGAAGGGCATAAGTTTTTCTTTTTGTCTTTTGTAATTCGATTTAGCTAGCTTTTGATTCCGCAATCGATTTTGTTTGGTTGAAAACATTGAATCTGTTACATCTTTCTTGATTAATACAGTTGAATGCAAGTTAATTTCAATCTTTATTCCTTTTCTTTATGCAATCCCTTTAGTGATAATCTAGTCTCATAAGATCTTAATCTATTAAGTTTATATTTGTGGCATTACCTAGATTGACACCTAGGCAACCATTAGTATTGACGACACTGTGGAACATACGTGCCCCTATTTTCTGAGCTTTAAGAATTAGACCGCCTCTAAACAAGGAAAACCGGCTAAGGACCTAAAAGATCTAGATACGCTAGGTTGATTTAATTGGAGGAATATAATTGAGGGTTAATTGTTGAGTTAACTTCGTCTTTTGTAGTTGATTAATTAAGCCATCCCCATCAGTCTTCATAGGTCGGTAAAACCGCCAATTGATATTCCAAATTCAAGAGCAAAGTAAGCTGGGATAGATCAACTAGGAGTAGACTAATATAGTTGTTAATATAATCAAACTTAAATTTAGTTCCGCTTAGACACGTAAAGACTCTTAGTAATTTAGTGATTATCGGGGTTTAAATTCCTTGTGGGATCGATACCTGGACTTTAGGCCAGATTTTATTACTTGAACGACGAGGTACACTGCCTTTGTTTGTGAGTCCGTTCGGGCTCCATCAAGTTTTTGGCGCCGTTGCCGGGGAATTTGATCACTTGTTTCCATAACATTAGATAAAAGGATTATTTTCTGATCTAAGCATTGTTAATACTGTTCATATTCTGTTTGTGGTTTTATTATTTGTGTATAAAATTTATTTTCTTTTTGTGTGAGTGTTTCCTAGCTTATGCAAACTCGTTCTCAAAGTTCTGAATTATCACCTTTGGATACTGAAATTGACCGTACGTGTAGGAATATTCAAAGATCCCAAAGAGTAGTAACCGCAGCCATGGACGAGGAACAGAGGCGACAAATGAGGAATGAAATCGAAGCCGAGATGAGGGCGAGGATTGAGGCTGAAGTTCGGGAGCAGGAACGTCTCCGCCAAGAACGTCAGTTGGCAGGTGCGGGAGATGATAGAATCATGGCGGATATGATGGCACCCCATCGTCCTAGAAACCGGGCTGGTGTTATTTGTTAGAGATTGTGCCCTAAGCCAATGTTGGATTATGTAAACAATCTTCTTAAGTCATTAATAAAGACTTATTTTATCATATATATTTGTATGTTAGTATTTATGATAATGTATCCATGAATTAATTGTGTAATTCTAAATTTCCCTAGTCGATTGTTATTATGGGAATAATAACAAACTAAGACTAGTGTGAGTGATAATGGTTATTCATAAGATGAAAATAGTGTATACAGATACAGATTATACTCACGGGCAATGTGTTAGAGAACATGTTGCTGGAGACCCACTATAAGATCAAGTTCATGGTCACGTGTCACAACTGATCTTGATTATAGTAGTGTCATCAGCTGATTCCTTTGACCTGAGGTCACCATGGATTCCGGGATGAATTCATGTTGTGCTTTGACGCAGTCAAACGCTGCTTGTAACAGAGTAGTTATAAAGGCTGTGGTTGGGTACAATATGACTCATGCTTAGGGATGTGAGTGACAGATATGGGATTTTGTCCCTCTCTAACAAGAGAGCGATATCACTGGGCCCCTCGATAAGTAAGACTGTTAAATGCATGGCCGTGCTCAAATATTTGATAAGAGTATCAATTGATTTGTCTGAACAGTTTACTTTGAGATCGAGAAAGCATATGATTAATTATATAAGATTGACAAGTGTACCATGTCTTATAATTAATCTTGATATCAAAGAGACAAAAGGGAATATGACATTCTATAAATAGGTATTGGATCATTCCAATCATATTAATTGGGTAGTCGTAATGGCTTGCTAGAGTCCGCTTGTGACCTATAAGGACATTATGGTAATTTCCTTATTGCCAATTAATATGATCCTATGGGGTCACACACAAGAGCAAAATGAAGTTCATCTTATCGGGTATAAATTATTATTGGATAATAATTTATGAATGAGAAAGAGAATAAATATATATAGTGATATATATTTATGTATGTATATATAAATATTAATGTAATTAATATTGCATAAAGTATGCTACATATTATAATTAAATTATATGGAGATATAATTAATTATAATATTATATATACATATATGTATCATGGAGAATTGAATTGATTTAATATTAATTGAGAATTAATATTAAATTGTGTGGGTTAATATATAATTATAACTAATAGGTGTATTAGGTTATAATTATAATTAACTAAATAGGGTTTATATTTAAGGAAATAAAAACCTGAAAGCCTAATTGCTCCATAAGTTAAGAAGCAGATTTCGGCCAGCCACAACAAGCCAAGTGAACCAGCCGAAACTCTCCTCCAAAAGAAAGGGAAAATCTGATTTTCTGCTCTCTCTTCTCTCGTTCGAAGAATTGTTCTTCAAATCCGGCGCTAGCACGCGGTGGACGTATTGCTCCGTGTGGATCAACCGTAGAGGGAAGCTATTTTGGTTCCTGCTTGATTCAATCTTCAAAGAATTAAGGTAATTCTTTAACCCTCCTTCCGATTCAATGAAATGTACATGGGTCCTTGGTGGGGATTAATCTTTTATCCGCTGCGTTTTATGTTTGTTTTGTGCGATTAATTCCCAACAGTGGTATCAGAGCCACTTGTGCATTGATTGAATTGGATTTGTTATTTTGATTAGATCAAAATTGCATGTTAGGGTTATATGTTTTTGATTTAGGGTTCTTTGTTATTGTGAATAACGTTTGGAATTGATTTGGGAATTGTTGTTTTGAACAAATTGACGCAGAATTGTTTTTCAGTGCAGAACACGCCGGCGTGCAGGCACTGCACGCCGTGCAAACGTGTGTTGCACGCCGTGTACTGGTTTTGCACGGCGTGTAGTCGGAAATCGTTTTCGTAAGCTGAGAATCAGTGCATAACTCGCCGGCGTGCAAGTGTTGCACGCCTTGCATATGTGTGTTGCACGCCGTGTACTGGTTTTGCACGGCGTGCAACCGGAAATTTCTCATGTGCGCTGAGTAACAGCGAGGAACACGGCCGCGTGCAAGTGTTGCACGCCGTGCAAACTGGTTTTGCACGCCGTGTTCCCTTAGTGCTGCAATGTAGAAATTGTCTTCTATACCTTTTCTTCTCAAATCAATTTCTTTTAAATACAATAAGATTGTGTTTAGTTTTTGAACCCTAAATCTTGTAGATGTAAAATTATTGTGATAATTTTATGCATGGTGTTGTGGTATGGTTTTGGACCCTGTGGATGTTTTTGTTTTCCTTTGGTTTTGGTGGATGTAAAGTTTTATAAATACGGCCTGCGAGTCGTTTGTATTTATGTAATCTTATTTTCTAGATAAATTGTATAGGATGCAATTTATTGTTTGTAAATCTTATTTTACTAGAAAATTGTATAGGATACAATTTTGTTAAATATGTAAATCCATGAGATGATGCCAAGGAACAAAGACGTGAAGACGGATCCAAGGGGTGCGGCTGTGCTGTGACCATGCGATGGTTGCAACCACCTAGGAAATGACCTGTTGATTTTCATATTGGCCTATGAAAATCAATGTAGATAAAACCATACCATAACACGGTTTTTCGAGTCTATTGCATGTTTTATATTTTGATGCCATGTGATGCCATGCCTAGTATGAAATATGCATGCTAGATGAATGTATGACATTGGATGCCATGCTAGGATTAATGTTAACTTGGAAAGTTTAATATTAATGCCATGTTTTGTATATGATAAAATTCTAATCACGGGATTTATAAACCCTAAATAAACTTATGAAGTTTATATTTTTGCCACCCAATTACGTATAACACTTGTCAAGTACTATGTTCGCATCATGGTATACCGCCAGGGCGGGTACGCATGTTGTGACCTTAGCGAAGCAATAATATGAGAAAAGGTGATTCTCATTGTGTTGTAATTGGTTTAACTAAAGGGTTAATCAAAAAGGTGTTTGAGCCCGAGGCAAGGATGAGATGAGTAACATACAAATTAAATATGATATATGATATCATGCATCTCATAAATTAAAAGAGTTACATAATGATGTAATTGACATGGTGATGTCTACCGAAATTATATTTAATCATAGGGACATGCCAAAGCAGTGCTATGGTTAAGTATGGATTTTGGGTCTTTTACCCACTTAAATATTTTAAAGGGTTTTATAATTTTAGTGGGAGCTATATTCTCTTATGTAATTAACTTTGCACATATATTTTCTGTTGTAGATAAATGGCCAACACAAGCAATCCCGGTTCTATTCGATCTATCCTTGAGAAGGATAAACTGAATGGAACAAATTACCTAGACTGGTATCGCAACTTGAGAATTGTTCTCAAGCAAGAGCGAAAGCTATATGTTCTGGATGGGCCTTTGCCCGCTAACCCTCCACCCACCACAGCTTCAAGAGCTGAAAGGGATGCTTTCCACAAGCATCAAAATGATCAGATTGATGTACAGTGCCTGATGCTCGCATCAATGATTCCGGAACTTCAGAAGGATCTGGAAACATTTGAGGCATATGAGATGTCTCAAGAGCTTAAGGAAATGTTCCAAAAGCAAGCGAGAAGGGAAAGGTATGAGACCTTGAGATCTTTGGTTGGGTGCAAGATGACCGAAGGGAGTTCGGTTAGTGCCCATGTTCTGAAGATGAAAGGGTACATTGATCAGTTGGAGAGGCTTGGTTCGCCACTCAGACCTGAGTTGGCAACGGATTTGATCCTTAATTCTCTTCCCGAGAGTTACTCCCATTTTGTCATGAATTATCACATGAATGATATGGACAAAACGGTCAGCGAACTGCATGGGATGCTGAAAAACGCTGAAGTAACTATAAAAGAGAAGCCAAGCTCCAAAGGGATCCATATGGTGCAAAAGGGTAGGATCCAGAAGAAGAGGGGTAAAGCAAACAAACCCAAAGAGTTTGGGAAGGATGCAAAGAAGCCCAAAGCTGTTACCAAGGCAAAGCCTCCAAAGGAAGGCGCATGCCATTTCTGCAATCAGCCTGGTCATTGGCGCAGAAATTGCAAGCTTTATTTGGAGGACTTGAGGAAGAAGAGAGGCGGTGAGACCGCTAATCAAGGTATTCATGTTATTGAAATACTTCATTCTACTTCTGTTTCTACTTCGTGGGTATTAGATACCGGTTGTGGTTCTCACATTTGTATGAATGTGCAGGGGCTTAGAGGAAGCAGAAAGCTCAAGAAGGGCGAGGTAGAATTCCATGTGGCGAATGGAGCTAGAGTTGCTGCTTATGAAGTCGGTCGCTACGAGCTCAAGTTGCCAAGTGGACTTGTTCTCCTTTTGAATAATTGTTATTTTGTTCCTAATTTGTCTAGGAACATCATTTCTATTTCATGTTTGGACAAGGAAGGATTTAAATGTGTTATTGAGAATAATCACTTATTGCTTTTCAATAAAGACTTGTTTTATGCAAATGCGGATTTACATGATGGTCTTTATTTGTTGAACCTTAGTGAAGGTTATGATGAGCATGTATATAACATACATACCAAAAGGATAAGAACAAATATTGTGAATCCTACTTATCTCTGGCACTGTCGTCTAGGACACATTAATGAGAAACGCATTTCAAAACTCCATAAAGATGGAATTTTGGGTCTAGATGTTTTTGAAACATATGACACTTGCGAGTCTTGTTTAATGGGTAAGATGACCAAGAGTCCTTTTACTGGTCACAGTGAAAGGGCTAGTGACTTATTAGAACTCATACATACAGATGTATGTGGGCCTATGAGCACAACTGCTAGAGGTGGTTTTCAATACTTCATTACGTTCACTGATGACTTCAGTAGATATGGTTATCTATATCTAATGAAGCATAAGTCGGAATCCTTTGAAATGTTCAAAGCCTTCCAAAATGAAGTACAAAACCAACTTGGCAAGACAATTAAAGCACTTAGATCTGATCGAGGTGGTGAATATTTGAGCCAAGAGTTTGACGATCATCTTAGAAATTGTGGGATTGTCTCACAATTAACTCCTCCTGGTACACCACAGTGGAATGGTGTGTCTGAGAGGAGGAACCGAACTTTATTGGATATGGTTCGGTCTATGATGAGTCAAACAAATCTTCCTCTATCCTTTTGGGGATATGCACTTGAAACAGCGGCATTCACACTGAACCGAGTTCCATCAAAAGCAGTTGAAAAGACACCATATGAGATATGGATTGGTAAGAAACCAAATTTGTCTTTTCTCAAGATTTGGGGATGCGAAGCCTATGTGAAATATTTGATTTCAGATAAGTTATCACCAAAATCTGTGAAATGCAATTTTGTTGGTTATCCAAAAGAAACTAAAGGTTATTTCTTTTACAATCCTAGTGAAAACAAAGTGTTTGTTGCTAAGGGTGGTACATTCCTGGAAAAAGAGTTTATTTCCAAAGGAATCAGTGGGAGTAAAGTACACCTACAAGAAAATATGGATAACCAAGTTGAAAGTGAGTTTCAAATGGAACAACCTGATTCACAAGAAGTTGTTGAGTCAGAACCAGTAACACAAGTCCAACGTAGATCAAGTAGAGTTCGTCATGAGCCCGAGAGATATGGATTTCTCGTCACGAATGAAAATGATCTGATTCTGTTAGAAGAGAATGAACCTTCCACGTACATGGAAGCTGTCTCTAATTCAGAATCTGAAAAATGGCTTGATGCTATGAAGTCAGAAATTCAATCCATGGACGACAACAAAGTATGGACTTTGGTTGATCTCCCAAAGGGTGCTAAAGCAATAGGGCACAAATGGGTTTTCAAGTTGAAAACGGACATGGATGGGAATATTCAGACTTATAAAGCAAGGTTAGTGGCAAAAGGTTACCGACAAATTCATGGTATAGACTATGACGAAACCTTTTCTCCAGTAGCTATGATCAAGTCCATCAGAATTCTTGTTGCCATAGCAGCATATTATGACTATGAGATATGGCAAATGGATGTCAAAACAGCTTTCCTAAATGGAAACCTTGTTGAGGATGTGTACATGACACAGCCTGAAGGTTTTGTCGATCCAAAGAATCCTGATAAAGTATGCAAGCTTCAAAAGGCCATTTATGGTTTGAAGCAAGCATCAAGAAGTTGGAATCATTGTTTTGATGAATCGGTCAAAAAGTTTGGCTTCATCAAAAATGAAGATGAGCCTTGTGTGTACAAGAAGTTCAGTGGGAGCAATATAATTTTCCTAGTTCTATATGTTGATGACATATTGTTAATAGGAAATCACATTCCTACCTTGCAAGAAGTAAAATCTTGGCTAGGAAAGTGTTTTTCTATGAAAGACTTGGGTGAGGCAGCCTACATTCTTGGAATAAAGATCTATAGAGATAGATCTAAGAGATTGATAGGCCTGAGCCAGAGTACATACATTGATAAGATACTGAAAAGGTTCAGTATGGATCAATCTAAGAAAGGAAATGTTCCTATTGGGCAAGGGATAAAGCTTAGTCGTAAGCAATGTCCTGTGACAGTTGAAGAACGTCAACGCATGGATAAGATTCCTTATGCGTCAGCTATAGGATCTATCATGTATGCCATGGTATGTACTCGGCCAGATGTCTCTTTTGCTTTGAGCATGACAAGTAGATATCAGTCTGATCCAGGTGATAGTCACTGGACTGCTGTCAAGAGTATTCTTAAGTACTTGAGAAGAACTAAAGATACATTCTTGATATATGGAGGCTCGGACGAAGATCTTGTTGTAAATGGTTACACGGATGCAAGTTTCCAAACTGATCAAGATCAGATGCAGTCACAGTCTGGGTATGTGTTCATTCTGAATGGAGGTGCGATAAGTTGGAAGAGTTCTAAGCAAAGCACGATAGCTGCATCTACAACAGAAGCCGAGTATATTGCTGCATCAGATGCAGCCCAAGAGGCTGTTTGGATCAAGAAGTTCATCGAAGAACTTGGTGTCGTTCCTAGCATAGTGAATCCTGTGAGCCTCTTGTGTGACAACAATGGGGCAATATCACTTGCTAAGGAACCTAGTGTGTCACAGAAATCCAAACATATACTTCGGCGTTTTCACTACATAAGAGAAGTCATCTCAAGAGGAGATGTGAAGATATGCAAAGTTGCGTCTGAAGACAATGTTGCCGATCCACTAACAAAAGCTCTTTCACAAGCTGTACATGATGGTCATGCTAGGTCCATGGGTATTAGATACATTTGAAGATTGGACTTAGGGCAAGTGGGAGATTGTTAGAGATTGTGCCCTAAGCCAATGTTGGATTATGTAAACAATCTTCTTAAGTCATTAATAAAGACTTATTTTATCATATATATTTGTATGTTAGTATTTATGATAATGTATCCATGAATTAATTGTGTAATTCTAAATTTCCCTAGTCGATTGTTATTATGGGAATAATAACAAACTAAGACTAGTGTGAGTGATAATGGATATTCATAAGATGAAAATAGTGTATACAGATACAGATTATACTCACGGGCAATGTGTTAGAGAACATGTTGCTGGAGACCCACTATAAGATCAAGTTCATGGTCACGTGTCACAACTGATCTTGATTATAGTAGTGTCATCAGCTGATTCCTTTGACCTGAGGTCACCATGGATTCCGGGATGAATTCATGTTGTGCTTTGACGCAGTCAAACGCTGCTTGTAACAGAGTAGTTATAAAGGCTGTGGTTGGGTACAATATGACTCATGCTTAGGGATGTGAGTGACAGATATGGGATTTTGTCCCTCTCTAACAAGAGAGCGATATCACTGGGCCCCTCGATAAGTAAGACTGTTAAATGCATGGCCGTGCTCAAATATTTGATAAGAGTATCAATTGATTTGTCTGAACAGTTTACTTTGAGATCGAGAAAGCATATGATTAATTATATAAGATTGACAAGTGTACCATGTCTTATAATTAATCTTGATATCAAAGAGACAAAAGGGAATATGACATTCTATAAATAGGTATTGGATCATTCCAATCATATTAATTGGGTAGTCGTAATGGCTTGCTAGAGTCCGCTTGTGACCTATAAGGACATTATGGTAATTTCCTTATTGCCAATTAATATGATCCTATGGGGTCACACACAAGAGCAAAATGAAGTTCATCTTATCGGGTATAAATTATTATTGGATAATAATTTATAAATGAGAAAGAGAATAAATATATATAGTGATATATATTTATGTATGTATATATAAATATTAATGTAATTAATATTGCATAAAGTATGCTACATATTATAATTAAATTATATGGAGATATAATTAATTATAATATTATATATACATATATGTATCATGGAGAATTGAATTGATTTAATATTAATTGAGAATTAATATTAAATTGTGTGGGTTAATATATAATTATAACTAATAGGTGTATTAGGTTATAATTATAATTAACTAAATAGGGTTTATATTTAAGGAAATAAAAACCTGAAAACCTAATTGCTCCATAAGTTAAGAAGCAGATTTCGGCCAGCCACAACAAGCCAAGTGAACCAGCCGAAACTCTCCTCCAAAAGAAAGGGAAAATCTGATTTTCTGCTCTCTCTTCTCTCGTTCGAAGAATTGTTCTTCAAATCCGGCGCTAGCACGCGGTGGACGTATTGCTCCGTGTGGATCAACCGTAGAGGGAAGCTATTTTGGTTCCTGCTTGATTCAATCTTCAAAGAATTAAGGTAATTCTTTAACCCTCCTTCCGATTCAATGAAATGTACATGGGTCCTTGGTGGGGATTAATCTTTTATCCGCTGCGTTTTATGTTTGTTTTGTGCGATTAATTCCCAACATTATTCTACCACCAATCACTGCTAACAACTTCGAGCTCAAGACGAACATGATCCAAATGGTGCAAAGTAACGACCAATTTAGTGGAGCTAGCAATGAAAACCCGAACGATCATCTTGATCGATTCCTAATGGTGGCTGATACTGTAAGACTCAATGGAGTTCCCCAAGACGTGATCCGATTGAAGTTATTTCCATTTTCTTTAATCGGAGGAGCTGTTGAATGGTACAAGTCCCTTCGAGCGGGATCCGTAACGTCATGGGACCAGCTTGAGGAAGAATTTTTGGCTTATTACTTTCCTCCGTCTAAAACAGTCCAATTGAAGAATGAGATCACAGCCTTCCGGCAATTTGGTTCAGAATCCATGATGGAGGCATGGAGGCGCTTTCAAAGGCTACTCAGAAACTGCCCACACCATGACCTTCCTAAGTGCACTCAAGTAAGTATTTTTTATCATGGGATTTCGCCTTCTCACCGTGCTATCATTGACTCATCTGCAGGTGGGGATATTTTCAATAAAACCGCAACGCAAGCGGAAGAACTTATTGAGGAACTAGCTAGGAAAAGCCCCTTGTGGCAACAAGAAGTGCCAACGCGAAGAGATGTCCATGCTGTAGAAATGGGACGCCGTGATACAGCAGTGGAAGAATTGAATAAGAAGGTTGATCTTATGATGGCACATCTGAGTTTGAACCCAACACACCAACCTGTGCTGTGTGTGTCTTGTGGAGGGGACCATCCCGATCAAGAATGTGGAATGGGCAATCCATCAGCCCAAGAGGTAAGCTATGTTGGAGGTAACCAAAGGTATAATCAACCACCCCTTCAAAATGCTTTCCAAAATAATAACAACTTTCAAAGAAGATTTCAACATCCGAATCTATCCTATGGTAACAATCAAAATGTGTTGAAACCTTCTAATGATTTTTTGCAAGACTTTCGTAATCAAGAGCTTGGTAGGGCTCCTCAATCTCAATTTGGTCAAAATAGTAATGCTCATAATGTTAAACAAGATGAGTCGGTATTAAGCCTTCTTAAGGACATATCAACTCGTCTGGCTACTAACGAAGCTCGTTTGGCCAATAGTGAAGCTTTGAACAGGGACCTCACCAACCAGTTGGCTCAAATAGCTAGAAGCTTGCAAGAACGGCCTCAAGGAAGCCTTCCTAGTACAACGGAACCGAACCCAAGACAAAACCCAAGGGAGACGGCCCAAGCAATTACTCTAAGGAGTGGGAGGCAAACGGAAGAACCAAGGGTTGATCAACCCATGAGAGTAAGTAATCAATCGGAAGAAGTAAGTCATTCTAAACCCGAAAACATCTCTACTTCTTCTAATGCTCAAAAGGAAGATATTTCTGTTCCTATTAGTCCTTACATTCCTAAACTTCCTTATCCAAGGAAGGAGAGAAAGGACAAATTGGACCAGAAATACTCTAAGTTCCTTGACATTTTTAAAAAGCTTGAACTTAATATCCCTTTGGTGGAAGCTCTTCAAGAGATGCCCACCTATGCTAAATTTTTCAAGGAGCTAATTGCAGGAAAAAGGAGATTAGGGAATGACGAAGTGGTGGCCCTAACAGAAGAGTGTTCCGTGATTGTAAGCAACAGACTTCCACCTAAACTAAAGGATCGAGGCAGCTTCACGATTCCATGTCAAATTGGGAATCTTAAAATTGCAAATGCCTTATGTGATCTGGGAGCAAGCATCAACTTGATGCCACTTTCAATGTTTAGGAAGCTTGGTTTGGGGGATCCAAAACCTACAAACCTGACACTCCAATTAGCGGATCGATCTATAGCAAGGCCACAAGGTGTAATAGAGGACGTGTTAGTCAAGGTGGACAAATTCATTTTTCCAGTGGATTTTGTGGTACTAGACATGGAGGAGGACACGGTAGTCCCAATCTTGCTCGGGAGACCATTCCTTGCAACCGGTAGGACCTTGATCGATGTGCAAGAAGGTAAACTTATTCTACGGTTGCAGGATGAGGAGGTAACCTTTAATGTTTATAATTTAATGAAATATCCGCTGAATAATGAAAATTGTTATGCTATTTCCTCTATCTCTCCGGTTGATGAATGTGTGAGTGAGACTTTCTACAGTGAATTAGAGAACCCTTTAGATGAAGGTCTGAACTTGGAGGCGGAACAAGATGAGGCGTCTGCCTCATCAGAAGAAGAACATTGTGCATGGGTATAAAGGTTTGAGAGGCTAGAAAGAGAGATCAAACCAGCACCAAAGTCATCACTAGAAAAGCCTCCTACTTTGGAACTCAAAACTCTACCCATGAATTTAAAATATGCTTTCTTACATCCTCCCAATGACTTACCGGTTGTTATTTCTTCTTCATTGACAGTTGAGCAAGAAGAAAAACTTATCGAGGTGTTACGGAAGCATAAGGGAGCTTTTGGATGGACGATCCATGACATTAAAGGAATTAACCCAGCATTTTGCACCCACCGGATATTCCTTGAAGAGGCGGTAAAACCCTGCGTACAACCTCAAAGACGCTTGAACCCAAACATGAAAGAGGTTGTTAAAGCAGAAGTGATCAAACTCCTCGATGCGGGCATAATTTTCCCAATCTCAGACAGTCAATGGGTAAGTCCAGTCCAATGTGTACCTAAGAAAGGCGGTATGACGGTAATTGAGAATGAAAAAGGTAATTCAATTCCATCTAGAACGGTCACCGGTTGGCGTATGTGCATTGATTATAGGAAACTAAACAACGCCACCCGGAAAGACCATTTTCCTTTACCGTTCTTGGACCAAATTTTGGAACGTATGGCGGGTCACGATTTCTTTTGTACGCTAGATGGCTTGTCCGGGTATATGCAAATCCCTGTGGATCCTCTTGACCAAGAGAAAACCACATTTACATGCCCATTCGGGACATTTGCATATAGACGGATGCCATTTGGCTTATGTAATGCACCAGCCACGTTCCAAAGGTGTATGCTTGCCATATTTACCGACATGGTTGAGGATTTCATGGAGGTATTTATGGATGATTTCTCTGTGTATGGATCTAATTTCTCTACTTGTCTTGGAAATTTGGATAAGGTATTGCAGCGGTGCGAGGACACGAACTTGGCCTTTAGTTGGGAAAAGTGCCAATTTATGGTAAGGGAATGTATTGTGCTTGGACACAAGATCTCGGGGGAAGGGATTAAGGTCGACCCGGCCAAAATTGAGGTTATTGCAAAGTTACCTCCCCCTAGTTCAATTAAGCTTGTGAGGAGTTTTCTCGGCCATGCCGGATTTTATAGGAGATTTATAAAAGATTTTTCTAAAATCTCCAAACCACTAACCGAGTTACTCCAAAAAGATGTTTCTTTTGAATTCTCTGATAAATGTTTGCATGCTTTTGAATTGTTAAAACAGAAATTGATTGAAGCACCTATAATGATCGGTCCTAATTGGACTCTTCCCTTCGAACTTATGTGTGATGCATCCGATGGTGCAGTAGGTGCATGCTTAGGTCAGCGGGTGGATAAAATCCTCCGCCCAATTTATTATGCTAGTAGAACGTTGAATGATGCTCAAATGAACTATTCTGTAACGGAGAAGGAATTACTAGCTATTGTGTTTGCCTTTGATAAATTCCGGTCCTATTTGGTTTTGTCAAAAGTAATCGTGTTTACTGACCATGCTGCACTCAAGTATTTGATGTCTAAACAGGATGCAAAACCTCGTCTTATAAGATGGATCTTACTGCTGCAAGAGTTCGATATCGAAATCCGAGATAAGAAGGGAGTAGAAAATGTGGTAGCTGATCACTTGTCAAGGCTGCCGCAAGAAGGTGAAAGTAAGCAAGAACCGGAGATCCAAGATGCATTCCCGGATGAACAACTCCTTGCGGTTACTTCCATACCATGGTTTGCCGATATTGCAACTATAAAGTTGGTAACATCATTCCGCCTGATCTCACACGAAACCAAAAGGTAAAATTTTTTCATGATGCTAAAAACTACTTTTGGGATGATCCTTTCTTGTTTAAGTCGTGTGCAGATGGTATTATTCGAAGATGTGTACCTTTTGAGGAAGTTACCTCAATCATCCGAATGTGCCATGATAGAGAGGCGGGGGGACATTTTGGACCGGATAGAACCATGGGGAAAATTCTGTCTTGTGGATTCTTTTGGCCAACAATGAGAAGTGATGTGGAGGCTTATGTTCGAGCTTGTGATGCGTGCCAAAGGACCGGAAATATTTCACAAAAAAATGAGATGCTCCAACAAGGAATTCTAGTGTGTGAGCTCTTCGACGTATGGGGGATCGATTTCATGGGACCATTCCCAAACTCTAATGGGAATCAGTTCATTTTGGTGGCGGTCGAATACGTGTCAAAATGGGTAGAAGCAGTAGCATTGCCTACGAACGATGCAAAAGTGGTAATCAAGTTCTTAAAAAGCAATATATTGACTCGTTTCGGGACCCCTAGAGCTATCATTAGTGATGGGGGCTCCCATTTTTGTAACAAGCAGTTTGATTCCCTTTTGCAGAAATATGGCGTTACCCACAAAGTAGCCACACCTTACCACCCTCAAACGAGCGGACAAGTGGAAGTGTCGAATAGGGAACTGAAAAGAATCCTTGAAAAGACGGTCAGCATGTCGAGGAAAGATTGGAGTTTAAAGCTTAACGATGCACTTTGGGCTTACCGGGCGGCATTCAAAACACCAATAGGAATGTCACCATACCGTCTTGTGTTTGGAAAAGCATGCCATCTTCCCGTTGAGCTAGAGCACAAGGCGTTTTGGGCCTTAAAATTCTTGAACTTTGATATGAAAGCAGCGGGAGAGCTCCGGCTTCGTCAACTCTTCGAACTTGAAGAATTACGCCTCTCGGCCTACGAGAACGCCAAAATTTATAAAGAAAAGACCAAGAGGTGGCACGATCAACGGATCCAGGAAAAGAGCTTCGAGGAGGGAGAAGCGGTACTCTTGTACAACTCAAGGTTGAGGTTTTTTCCCGGAAAATTGAAGAGTCGTTGGACAGGACCGTTTACCATTCACAAAGTCTACCCTTCGGGCATGATTGAGATACTTACTCCGGAGGGCATCCAAAAGGTAAATGGTCATCGCCTCAAGAAATATTTCACGGGGGCACAAGAGCAAAGGCAAGTGATGCTCTTGAGAGACCCATGAACACAAGAGAAGCGAGAAAGTCGAGCTATTCCGACTATAAACATAGCAATGAGGTACGTGTGCCTCACTTGTACATTAATTGTGTTTGTATTATTATGTTTTTGTGTGTTTTTGTGTGTAGGAATAGGGTATTAAGCAAGTTAGCCAAGAGTCATGATCAAAGTGTGGAACAAGGCAAGGATTGGCAGAATTCTGCTCAGCACGCCGTGCCGCAATTCAGCACGCCGTGCCAATGTGCACTCTGATCAGCACGTGGCGTGCTAAATCGGCACGCCATCGTGCCACGCTTCTGTTTCAAAATCGCGTGCAAGCGAAATCTGCACGCCGTGCCGGACCCAGAGCTCTCCGTGCCAATTAAGATTTTTCAAGGTGGCACGCCGGCGTGCCGTCATTCTGTTTCAAAGAGGCATTAAGGAGAGCACATCAGCACGCCGTTCCGTAATTTAGCACGTCGTGCCGAACTTTGGATTTTCAAGACGGCACGTCGTGCCAAATCGGCACGCCGGCGTGCGGGCGTTCTGTTTCCAGGTATGTTTTCGTTGCTCTGCTCAGCACGCCGTGCTGAATTCTTAGCACGGCGTGCCGAGCGTTTAAATTTGAATTTCTAGGTCGAAAACTGCGCCTCTCTATTTAAACCCCCTTTTTCCCCCTTCTCTTCTTCACGCCCCTATTCATCCTCTTCCTCTTCTTCATCGATCTCTCTCTCTGATTTTTCTCTCTCTCTCTCTCTCTCTCTCATCACTTCTCTCTCTAAACCTCCCCCTCATTTTCTCTCTCTCCCTTTTATTCCTCTTCCCTTCTAAATTTTTCTCTCTTTTCCCCTTCTCCTCCACTCCCCTTTTGACCTAGATTTCTGCTTGTGCTTCATTTTCCCTACACCAAGGTATGAATCTAAACTTTGTTCTTCTTTTTCTGGTTTTGATTTTTGCTTGGTTACTTGCTTAATAGGGTCTTTCTTTTGTTATGTTTTCTTTTAGTGAATTGAATTTCTGCACTTAGGTTGTCTGTGGGTTTGCTTTCTTTTGTTGTTGAGTTTTGTTTTTTTGGATGTGCACTTGTAGAATGAAGAGAAAATCTGTTCCCGCTAAGAGACATGGTTCTTCCCGACCGCCTTTGGATCCGTCACCGGAATCGGAGCCACGCGCCAACCTTCCTTCCGAGCCGCAAATGGCTCCTTTGACGAGCCTTTCAACTAAGTATAAGTGTCCTTTTCCTCTGCTCTCGGACGAGGAAGGTAAGCGTTATAAAAGTTTATTTCCTCTTGAAAGCACCCCCTACCGAATCTTCGATTGGGGATTTTTGAGTGTGCAAGACCGGTCTGATGCTTTATGTGCTAAACTGCATAGTATAGGTTGGTATTCGTTTGTAAAAACTAGCGTACCTGTTTTTAGGGAGTTGAACCTCGAGTTCTACTCCACATTGAGTTTCAAGACTGACCCTAATACAGGCCTTAGGAGCATCACCTTTCGACTCTTTGGGGTTGCACACTCCCTAGACATTGATGGTCTTCGGGATTGCATAGGCATAGAAGGAACTAGTTATACATGGCCCGAAGATATGGATGCCAAGCAATTTTGGCGTTTGATAGGCACTGGGGTATACAAACCCCGGTTTGCCAAGACTTCCCAAATCCAGGACGCCATTTTGCAACTGCTGCATAAGTTTGTATGCTTTAATTTTTCTGGGAAAACTGAAAGTAATCGGGTCAATGCCTTTGAGCTGTTACTCTTGTGGCATGTGCACAATAATGTTAAGGTGCACTTGGGTTTTTTTTGTCATGGAGGCCCTTTACCTTCACCACAATAGGTCCAAGTCTGAACTAGGGTTAGGGCACATCGTCACTTGTATTGCCTGTTTCTTTCATTCTAATACTTGTTATAGGCACCTCGATAGCATTCTTCCCAAGAAGCTTTCGAAGGGCATTTTGTCTTGTGCCCCGAATGTGACGGCTGCAGGTACCTCGAGCGCGGGAGGTTCGCGTCAAGGAAAGGCTCCCATGGAGGTCGAGGAGGAGGAAGCTTATGAGGAAGCAGAGGCCGCCGAGGAGGATGCGGATAATGTCTCGGTCGGCGTGGATTTTATGGCGCGGGTTGAAGGACGGTTAGATGGCATCGTTGAACAACTGGAAAACTTAACCGTCCATCAGGTTATGCTTGGGCAGCGGATGGCCAATATCGAGGCGTTTGCCACTCGTTTTTGTGCTGATCAAGGTTGGCCGTATCCGCCGCCGCCTCCTCCCGGCCCCGATATGTGAGGTAACCCTTTTCCTTTCCCGCTTTATTTTGCTCTTTCTTCCTTTGCACTTTTGGAAGTAAGTGCAATTTACGTGTGGGGTGGGTCAAGGGATTTTCCCTCTCTCTTTTATTTCTTTTTACATTGCACTATTTGTTGTTTGTTTTGTATGCTTATCTTAGTTTTTGCATGTTTTGTGTGGAGTTATTTCTGGTTGTTTTTGGCTTGATAATATTTGTTTTTTTTGTTTGTCACTTGCAACTTAATGATCCAACTCCTCATAAGCAATGTTTTACTTTCAAAACAAAAAAAAAAAAAAAAAAAAAAACCATAACCACATAACCTCTTATTTTGCATCTTTCTAGGTTAAGTATGCTTGTTAATAGGGATGTTTACATTGAATGCAACATGAGGCCCCATTTGATTGTCACCTTTGGAATAATATAGACTTTGGGGTTGAGATGCATCGCTTTTAGACATATACTCTCTAAGAAGCTTCTTTTTGATTGAGCATGAGTAAAGAGATGAAATAGGAAAATTGTGTGTTTTATTTTGATTAACCTTGGGGTAAGGGAAACTAATTATCTGTACTTAATGAACATTGACAAAAAGTCAAGAATGAAAAATGGAAATTTATTCCGCTGGCTTCACTTACAAGGTGAAGTTATGAATAGTGCTAGTAGCCGCTTGATTGAATGTGCTTAGTTGAGTAAGTCGGGTGCATTGTGTTTGCTCCATCTTTGTTATCTGTTCGGAAAAGCTAAGTGACATCTCAAGTAAGGTCGAAAGTTATAAAGTCAATCAAATGGAATCGATCAATGCATCGTGATAATTTTGTTTTCCTCCCCAAGAAAATTGTGTGAATTCTAAAGTCCTATTGATCTTTATCTATGTGATTGATTGGGAAGTGACTTAGGAGTGTACTATTTTAGTGATGCAAATCATATTCTGATAGTTAATTGAGTTACTTTGTGTGCATGAGATTGGGGTTAAATGTTAAATTCTTTGTGACAGCCTTATTGATTGAGTATGCTTGACTTGTGGATAAAATTGAGGTTGTGGTTTGTGATTTTGTAAAAATCGATTATTTGATCTTTAATTTTGCTTCATTGTTTTCGGGAGTTGGAGATGTTTTGTTTGCTTGAGGACAAGCAAGACTTTAAGTGTGGGGTGGTTGATAAGGTCGGTTTCGACCTTATCTTTTAGCCAATTTCGTGGTTTGAGTGGTAGTTTTTAGAATCATTTATGTGAATGTTTGATTGGTTTTTTTTCGTATTTTGTGATTTTTATGTCTTGGTTTGATTTCTTATATTTTTAGTATTCCTCGTGTTTTTTTTTTCGTGTCTTATGGTCCGTGGTTGTGGTGCGGTTATGTCCCTTTGTGTTTGTTTTGGACAGGCATTAGGACCCGGATCGGAAGTTGGAGCATCGGCGGCAAAGAAGGGCTTGAAGTGCTGAAAATCAGAATGGCACGGCGTGCCACAATGGCAGCACGGCGTGCCAAGCCAACCAGCGTGCCAAGAGTTCCAGAGAAGCAGCACGACGGCGTGCCATTCCAATCAGCGTGGCGTGCCGATCCCAACTCTGCATAGCACGGCGTGCCGACTCCACCAGCACGGCGTGCCGATGCCCGAAAATCTGCTGTTGCCCTAATTTCAGCTTTTCTTTTCTGTGGTTTTAACCTAGCGGTACAAATAGGTTATTTTCTTTTTTTTGGAGCATCTTTTTCCCAACTTGTAGAGGTAGAGCAAAAACTTGTAGCTAGGGTTTAGCTTGACCTTTTTGTTTTCTTTGAATCTTGGAACCATCGATTGGTAGATTGCTTTGCATTGAACCTTCCCCTTTTGCAACGTTCTTAGTTTCGGCTCGGGTTCGTTAATAGAGGTACACCTCCAAGCATCTTCACACCGTCGGCATCCGGTTAATTGGATCAAGAAGGGCATAAGTTTTTCTTTTTGTCTTTTGTAATTCGATTTAGCTAGCTTTTGATTCCGCAATCGATTTTGTTTGGTTGAAAACATTGAATCTGTTACATCTTTCTTGATTAATACAGTTGAATGCAAGTTAATTTCAATCTTTATTCCTTTTCTTTATGCAATCCCTTTAGTGATAATCTAGTCTCATAAGATCTTAATCTATTAAGTTTATATTTGTGGCATTACCTAGATTGACACCTAGGCAACCATTAGTATTGACGACACTGTGGAACATACGTGCCCCTATTTTCTGAGCTTTAAGAATTAGACTGCCTCTAAACAAGGAAAGCCGGCTAAGGACCTAAAAGATCTAGATACGCTAGGTTGATTTAATTGGAGGAATATAATTGAGGGTTAATTGTTGAGTTAACTTCGTCTTTTGTAGTTGATTAATTAAGCCATCCCCATCAGTCTTCATAGGTCGGTAAAACCGCCAATTGATATTCCAAATTCAAGAGCAAAGTAAGCTGGGATAGATCAACTAGGAGTAGACTAATATAGTTGTTAATATAATCAAACTTAAATTTAGTTCCGCTTAGACACGTAAAGACTCTTAGTAATTTAGTGATTATCGGGGTTTAAATTCCTTGTGGGATCGATACCTGGACTTTAGGCCAGATTTTATTACTTGAACGATGAGGTACACTGCCTTTGTTTGTGAGTCCGTTCGGGCTCCATCAATGTTTCAGGGACTGAACACTGACTTAAGAAATCACATGTATACTTGGAGTATACACTCTGGAGAGAGAGGAATATATTAATTATATTATAAAGATCAATTGAATTGATTATAATAATAAAATTAATATTTGATTAGCTTTCTCATAATTAATTGGATAAATTATGAGATTATTTTCTTGGTGGAAATATTCATATGTATAGGTTTACATATGAATTTATTTTGTGAGGATCTAATTTTAATTTAATGGATTAAATTAATTAGTCAAACCAATTTTAATTTAAATGAAAATAATATGTTACTTGGTGTAATATATTAAATACATGGGTAAATTAAAGTTAGGCTTGAAATTAATTTAAACCAGATTAATTAAAATAGATTTGGGCTTGAAATATAAGATACACAAAGGAGGAGCCAATTGGGCCAAAATTCTCCTCTAGAATTTTGGCCACCTAGGGTTAGAATAACCCTAGGGTTTTCAGCCAAGGGTAAGGAACACACTAGCCGAAATTTTGCCTCCCATCTCTTCTCCATTGTTCGTGTTTTCTGACGCTAGCACAGGTGGTGTTCGTAAGGCGTTCATGTACGTGAACGAGGAGGGATTCTAGTTTGATTCCTGCAGTCTGCATCCATCTCTTGTAGAGATATTCCGGGTAAGAGATTTATCTCTTGTAATTAAAATTTTGTATTTCCGATTTGCATCTCTATTGCTCCTGGGCACGGATTTGAGGAAATCGCGTTCTTCCGCTTTAATCGGGTAATTTCCGGTGACAAAATCCCAACACGAAGACGCGAAGGAATGAAGGTTTAATGCTGGGATTTTCAGCTATTTTGGGGCTGCTCTTGGTGGCTGAAATTTCCAGCAATTAATTAGGGTTGAATTAGGGTTTTATTCCTTAAGTGTGCCCTTATATAAACACATTGTCTAATTGGATTTTAATTAGGTTAATTAAACCCAAGCCCACTAGGATTATAATTACATAAATACTTTAATTAAGAAGTATATACTATGTAATTTAATTCTATTTGGCTAAATTTAATTGCCCCTAAATAAAATTAAATCACACTTAAGTAAATACAATACATGTATTTAATTTTCCTACTTAGGAAAATTATTTAATTAATTGATAAATTAATTAATTACGTTATGTAAACTTATTAATTAAATTAAATTCAACCCAATGTTAATTAATTACCTTGACACCGAATGTCAACTAATTAATTAACGCATTCCTTCCAATGTACATTACATGTATAATTTCTATAAGTTCTGGCTCAGTTGGTCTATGTGCATGATCCTATGGGTCTGTCTTTATGTTGGCAGTAGCCCCAAGGTCCACAGACTGTAACTGGGTTCTAGCAAACCATCACAGCCCCCAATTAAGATAGAGATGCAGCAGTCTTTCGAAGACACTCACCCAGTAGGAATCTCATACTGTCCTTTGCCTAACGATATCGATATGAATAAACAAGAGGTATGGTGTCCGTCATCCTCTTCTGTTGTTTATTATATTTCTTGATCTTGAGTTGACTGATTAATCAAATAAGCACTGACTTACTTGGGTATGGCCATACACTTATCAGTCCCACTCATCAAGTGGCCAATGTTATCATCTCGGTGTTACCCGGGTGGCAATTCCATCACTTCATCATCAATATCAACATGTTCACCGGTCCATCCAATCATACCCATATTTAGCATCATGTCAAAGTGAACCAGATTCCATATTGATATTATAATGGAATCTGGTCTGAGGACAAAAGAGACCTACTCAAGAAAGACCTCTGATGCGACAGCCATGTGGCTTTCTTGTGCTAATCGATCCAGTCCCATGTCGACGACATGTACCTATATTCATGACTGACTATACAAGTACTATGGCTAGTTAAGAACTGCCATACAGTCATTGAATATATAAGTCTGTGGTTCTATTCGTTCCCACGATTAGAACAGACCTGGGATAGGTTTTATGATTATCAATCAATGGATACTCTACTCATATTATAGCACAAGATATAAATGAAATAGATTAATTGCCTTTATTAATGTGACACAAATAATGTATTCATACATGACTCTTAATGTATAATACAAAATACAAGAATCCAGCGCCCTAAGAACTAGGGCACACCAACAATCTCCCACTTGCACTAGTTTTAAGTGGGCATTGCCCTAAGTCCTATAGATCTGGAATGACAGTCGTGTTGTGTCTGTGGCAGTGCTTTGGTCAATGGATCAGTGACATTATTCTTGGTGTCAACCCTCTGCAATGATATGTCACCTCTGTTCACGATCTCCCGAATGAGGTGAAACTTTTTGAGCACATGTTTGGATCTCTTGTGTGACCGGGGCTCCTTAGCTTGTGCGATGTCCCCATTGTTGTCACAAAAAACATCAACCGGGTCTAGGATAGTAGGTACTACTCCTAACTTGGTTATGAATTTCTTGATCCAAACGGCTTCCTTTGCAGCTTTGCACGCAGCTATGTACTCATCTTCCGTTGTAGAGTCAGCAATGGTGGCCTGCTTTGAGGACCTCCAACTAATGGCACTGCCATTCAGGAGAAAAACATAACCAGACTGTGATTGGTTCTCATCCTCATCAATCTCAAAGCTTGCATCAGTGTAACCTGACACTACCAGCTCATCTTGACCTCCATGCACTAAGAAAGCATCCTTAGTCCGATTAAGGTACTTTAGGATTGCCTTGACAGCCTTTTAGTGTTCCTCCCTGGTCCGACTGGTACCGGCTAGTCATACTTAGTGCAAACACAACATCAAGCCTCGTACATAACATGGAGTATATGATAGATCCAATAGCAGATGCATAAGGGATCTTTTCCATGTTCTCCCAGTCCTTCTTTGTTTTAGGACCATCTTTTTTACTCAGCTTCAAGCCATGGCGCATAGGCAAGAATCCTTTATTTGCCTTGTCCATGCTAAATCTTTTCAGAACCTTGTCAATGTACGTGGCCTGACTTAGGCTTAGAAGCTGATTGGATCTATCTCTATAGATCCTGATCCCTAAAATCGTCTCAGCTTCGCCTAAGTCCTTCATTGCGAAGCACTTACTTAACCACTGCTTAACACCTTGCAGTGTTGGTATATCACCTCCAATGAGAAGGATTTCATCAACATATAGCACTAGGAAGGTGGAAATGCTCCCACTAACCATCTTATACACACAGGGCTCATCATAATTCTGTGTGAAGCCATATTCTGTAATGGCCTCATTGAATCTCTAATTCCATGACCTCGATGCTTGCTTCAATCCATAAATGGATCTTTGAAGCTTGCATACCCGATTTGGATACTTTGGATTGATAAAACCCTCAGGTTGTGCCATGTACACATCCTCGAGTAGCTTTCCGTTAAGAAAAGCGGTCTTAACATCCATCTGCCATATCTCATAGTCGTACCATGCAGCTATGGCTAGTAGTATCCTAATGGATTCAAGCATAGCAACTGGTGAAAAGGTTTCATCATAGATAATTCCTTGAACCTGCCTGAATCCTTTTGCCACCAATTGCCCCTTGAAGGTGTTGTCGGCATTTAACTTGAAACACCACTTGCAACCTATCACCTTGGCACCTAGAGGTGGATCCACCAAGTTCCATACTTGGTTATCATGCATAGATTACATCTCAGCCTCCATGGCTTTGCACCATTGATCTGAGTGTGGGCTTTCAACGGCCTCCTGATGGTCTTGGGCTCCTCTTGGTCAATGACCATAAGGTCCCCATCATCAGTCATGAGAAAGCCGTACCTCTCTGGTTGATGATGTGTCCTACCAAACCTTCTAAGGTCTTGTGCAACCAGTTCTGATTCCTCAATTTCTTGAGTAGTCAGATCGGTTCCCGAAGCATCCTCAGCAGTAGCTGTAAGAGTTTGTGAGTCTTGAACTTCTGAAAGTTCAACATTACTCCCACTGTCTCTCTTGGACAGGAATTCCTTCTCCAAGAAGACTGCATTTCTGGCTATGAAAACTTTGTTTTCCACCGATCTTAGAAGTAATAACCCTTAGTTTCCTTAGGGTAACCCACAAACTAGCACTTGACAGATTTGGGCTCGAGTTTGCCACTTGTCAATTTCTTAACATGTGCATCACAACCCCAATTCTTCAAGAAGGAAACATTGGGCTTTCGACGCTTCCATAGTTCATATGGTGTTCCCTCAACTACCTTGCTTGGTGTATTATTAAGAATGTAAGCAGTTGTCTCTAAAGCATATCCCCAAAAGGAGACAGGGAGTGTAGCATGACTCATCATCGAGCGGACCATGTCAAGCAAGGTCCTATTCCTCCTTTCTGACACTCCATTCCACTGGGGTGTACCAGGAGGAGTGAGTTGGGATAGAATCCCACACTCTCTCAAAAACGAGCCAAACTCTTGGCTCAAATATTCACCCCCTCGGTCAGACCGAAGTGCTTTTATTTTCTTGCCAAGTTGGTTTTCTACTTCATTCTTAAAGTCCTTGAACCTTTGGAGAGTCTCAGACTTATGCTTCATCAGATACATGTAACCGTATCTGCTGAAGTCATCTGTGAAGGTGACGAAGTACAGAAAACCAGATCTAGCACTATTGCTCATTGGGCTATATACATCGGAATGTATTAGCTCCAATAGCTCTGAGGCCCTTTCAGCAGTCTTACTAAAAGGCGCCTCTGTCATCTTGCCTCTCAAACAAGATTCATATGTGTCATAAGAATGAATGTCAAATGACCCTAGCACTCCACTAGAGTGAAGCCTAGCTATGCACTTCTCATTTATATGGCCAAGTCGACAATGCCAGATGTAAGTAGGATTAATTTCATTTTGTTTAATCCTCTTAGTATTTATGTTATAGATTGAACTTTCATATTTTAGATCAAGGATATATAAGCCATTTTCAAGAAATGCTGTTCCATAAATAATATTGCCACATTGCATAGAAATTCTACCATGACCAATATTAAATATGAATCCAGAAATATCCAACAAAGAAACGGAAATAATATTCCTGTGCATCGCAGGTACAAAATAACAGTTTCTTAGTTCTAAAATAAGTCCATTAGGCATCTCCAAGAAATAATCTCCGATCTCCATGGCTTAAACCCGAGCACCATTTCCGACTCAAAGATCTACTTCTCCATATCCTAATAATCTCCTATTTCTTAGACCATGCACATTTGAACAAATATGAGATCCACATCCAGTGTCCAAGACCCAAGATGTAGAAATAGCCAGATTAATCTCAACAACATAAATACCTAAAGCAGTAGTTTTTCCCTTCAGTTGCTCCCTTAGCTTTGGACATGAGCTCTTCCAGTGCCCCTTCTCATGACACTCATGGCAGACATTTTTAGGAGAAGCAACCTTTGCTTTAGGTTGGGCCACCACCTTTTTGCCCTTAGCCTTGGCCTTAGATTTGGCCTTTCCCTTAGCAATGGGTGTATTTCCCTTGTTCACCAGCAATACTTCAGGAGTCTTCTTAAGAGACTGCTTAGCAAGCTTGAGCATGCCATGCAGCTCAACAACCGATGTATCCAACCCTTGCATATGATAGTTCATGATAAACTGGTTGTAAGACTCAAGAAGTGACCCGAGAATAATGTCTGCTGCCAAGTCTTGCGGAATTGGCGAGCCGAGGCGGGCAAGTGTATCAATATACCCCTTCAACTTTAGCACATGAGTGCTAACAGAAGTCCCACCTGCCATTACAGTCGTGCAAAGTGCCTTAGTTGTCAGGTAACGTTCCTGATGAGCCTGATCTTAGAACATCTTTTTAAGTTGATCCATCATCTCATAAGCATGCTTGTCCATAAACTGCTTCTGAAGATCAGAAGCCATGGTACCCAGCATGAGGCACGAGACATCTTGGTCATCCCTCACTTACCGATCGTACTGCTCCACCATCGCCGTGGTGACGTCTCGACCTGCGGGAGGGCCAGCTGGTAAAGGAGCATTCAATACATACTCCTTGGACTCTTGTCTAAGAACTATTTGTAAGTTCCTAGCCCAGTCTAAGAAGTTAGTCCCTGAAAGCTTCTCCTTCTCCAAGAGTGACCTAAGTGAGAGTGAGTTGTTGTTGGTTGCAGCCATTTAAATTGCTTAAGTGAAATGGGATTATCTACATGGAAGAAATCATTGCTTGAGTTAGAAATAAAGGAATTTTAAGCCAATTCAAATTAATAATCCGATTTTAATTTGTTCATTAGTGATGTTAATTGGATGACTTGACCAAGATCCACAACTTATCAATGACTGGCCGAACTAAGGCTCGCTAACTAGCCATTGATTCATTTGGTAGGACAACCTATCCAATCCTTCCATGAAGGACTCTTGGTTTGATGGGCTTATTGACACTTTACCCATCTGTGCTTAGGGCCCATTCTGAGCTAATGCTACCCATGTTGAGTCAAACCACCATTCACATGTTAACCATACCAAGTATCCTAACCCTCGACGGCCCACCGAATACTACAATGTGTAGGGCATGGCGCACATTGCAGCATCAATGGGAGGAAGAGGTGTGAATGTGGGAAGCACTTTTAAACGACTCAATATTTTAATTTTCGGATTATAATAAAGTGATACGGCTTAGCATGCATAAACACGAGTAATAATTTGGTGATCCATACATCCATATAATATGACAAACGCAATAGCATACTTAATTTAAGATAAATGAGATCTTATGGCCCTTAAATTACAACCTAATGAAAAACTAGATATCCTATCTAATTCTTCATGGGCCGGACTGCAATCCTTCTTGGGCTCCCACCATGGGCTTGCTCCATTTGGGCCTTCCTCCATACTTGATGCAATTACAAAAATTTTATAAAATAAAATCTATTCTAAAATTACATAAAAAAAATGGCACGCAGGCCATATTTCCCAAAATTAAATTACAACCGATAATAATTTAGGGCCCATAGAACTCAACATCACATTTCAAACAAAGTACCTGTTGAGCACATACATACCAATATAATGCATGATCATGGCATTCCAAATTATAAATATAAATGTTAAGCCGAGTTACTTAGGGTGAAATCGCCAATTTTAACAAATGTGACTAAGGCCTATAAAGGCCCAATGGCCCATAAATGCAAGATTCCAAATTGCAGCAGCTGCTGCTTGTTGCCAGGCAGCAACCCATTGTGGGTTGCTGCCGCATGCGGGATTCGGGTCCGGTTTTGGATTTTGCAGGTATTTTTTTTGGACCCTAATGCAAATTAAATTAATTTATACTTAAATTTTTTATTTTGTTGGCATGCATATTTAATTTAATTATTTGCATATTAAATTGAATATGGACTTTGTGAAATTGGCCTAATAAACCGTGACACCGGTTAAAATTGGAAGTGCTGGGATTTTCGGCTATTTTAGGGATGGAGGTTTAATGCTGGGATTTTCGGCTATTTTAAGGCTGCTCTTAGTTGCTGAAATTTCCAGCAATTAATTAGGGTTGAATTAGGGTTTTATTCCTTAAGTGTGCCCTTATATAGACACCTTGTCTAATTGGGTTTTAATTAGGTTAATTAAACACAAGCCCACTAGGATTATAATTACATAAATAAACTTTAAATAAAAAGTATATACTATGTAATTTAATTTAATTTGACTAAATTTAATTACCCCTAAATGAAATTAAATCACACTTAACTAAATACAATACATGTATTTAATTTTCCTACTTAGGAAAATTATTTAATTAATTGTTTACTTTATGTAATTCAATTAATTGATAAATTAATTAATTACATTATGTAAACTTATTAATTAAATTAAATTCAACCCAATGTTAATTAATTACCTTGACACTGAATGTCAACTAAATAATTAACGCATTCCTTGCAATGTACATTACATATACAATTTCTATAAGTTCCGGCTCAGTTGATCTATGTGTACTATCCTATGGGTCTGTCTTTATGTTGGCAGTAGCCGTAAGGTCCACAGTCTGTAAGTGGGTTCTAGCAAACCATTACAGCCCCTAATTAAGACAGAGATCCAGCAGTCTTTCGAAGACACTCACCCAGTAGGAATCTCATAGTGTCCTTCGCCTAACGATATCGATATGAATAAATAAGAGACATGGTGTCTGTCATCCTCTTCTGTTGTTTATTATATTTCTTGATCTTGAGTTGACTGATTAATCAAATAAGCACCGACTTACTTGGGTATGGCCACACACTTATCAGTCCCACTCATCAAGTGGCCAATGATATCATATTGGTGTTACCCGAGTGGCAATTCCATCACTTCATCATCAATATCAACATGTTCACCGGTCCACCCAATCATACCCATATTTAGCATCCTTTTGCAGACCTGTTAGGCATATGTCAAAGTTAACTGGATTTCATATTGATATTATAATGAAATCTGGTATGAGGACAAAAGAGATCTACTCAAGAAAGACCTCTAACGCGACAACCATGTGGCTTTCTTGTGCGCATTGATCCAGTCCCATGTCAACGACATGTACCTATATTCATGACTGACTATACAAGTACTATGGCTAGTTAAGAACTGCCATACAGTCATTGAGTATACAAGTCTATGGTTCTATTCGTTCCCACGATTAGAACAGACCTAGGATAGGTTTTATGATTATCAATCAATCGATACTCTACTCATATTATAGCACAAGATATAAATGAAATAGATTAATTGCCTTTATTAATGTGACACAAATAATGTATTCATACATGACTCTTAATGTATAATACAAAATACAAGAATCCAATGCCCTAAGAACTAGGGCACACCAACAAAAAGAACAAAGACAAGAAGCTGCTAAAGAAAAATTTCAACAACAACAACATCACTAAGACAAAGCAGGAATCATCAAAAAGTCACTTCTTTTATTTGCAAAAAGCTAGGACATTACAAAATCGATTGTCTAAAGACCAAGTTGGAATTCAATAAGAAAGATAAAAGGGCTATGATAGCTATGTGGAGTAATATTGATTATTCCGATGATGAAGATGCTGAAAATAATGCTCAAATATGCTTTATGGAAGATAATCAAGAAGAAACTTCATCAAAGGAAAAAGAAGAAATAGAACATGAGGTGATCCTAACTTCCATATCTCATAAAAAATCATTCAAGCATATTTTGAAACATAATACTTTGTAAGAAACTATTAAAAGTTATGAATGCAAAAGTTCTAATGTAAAGAAAAACTTGAACTTCAAAACAAAGTAAAGTTTATTAAAAATACTAATCTTACATCAGTAAGCATAGTATCAAGTCTTGAAAACAAGTTTGAAAAGTTAAATGTCACTTTCAATAAATTCACACTTGGAGAAAATATGCTTAACATGATGCTAGATACCCAAAGAAATCCATATGAAAAAACAAGAATTCGTTTCAACTAAAGTGCTTGTGATATACCTATACAAGCACCCCAAAAGCTAATTTCATTTTACAAATACTCATCCACAATTGAGATGCAAAATCCCTCATCTACAAAACATATTCATCCATCTGAACCAAAAAGGAAAATAGAAGATTAGTCATCAATAGTCTTTGAAACAAACAATTAAAAGAAATGTTCAAAGACCTGTACTGAAAACAAATCAAAAGTTCCAACAGACTGAACAGAAAAATAAAAAGAAAAATACACAAAAGTTTCAGTCTTCTGTACCACAAAGTTCTTACTACAAGAAAGCTTCCAAACCTATACATTACTAAAAACTTTATCCAAACCAAAAACATAGTTATAAGCCAAATTACTTTACCGCAAAACCTCACTACTCACCTCAATCATCTTACAAGAAAAAGAAAAATGTTACATGCTTTTATTGTAATCATAAAGGACATGTAATTTAAGAATGCAACTTCCGAAGAGGTTTACATAAAGGAAAAGTGATGTGGATCCCAAAGAAAAACAATGATAATAAGGAAGGACCCAATATAATTTGGGTACCAAAAACTGCTTAATTTGTTTTGCAGGTATGCCTAAAGAACACCATTAGAAAACAAAGCCAGTACATTGATAGTGGATGTTCAAGGCATATGACCAGTGATAGTACCTACTTCACCACCTTAAGACAAGTTAAAGGAGGTAATATAAAATTTGGTGACAAAAAGGAAGGTCAAATTATTAGCAAGGGAAAGATTGGTAACAATCCATGCATTGATGAAGTATCACTAGTCGACGGATTAAAATTCAAAATTTTGAGTGTCAGTCAATTGTGTGAAAAGGATAAAAAAGTAATCTTAGATTCCAAAGAAGTATGAAATTATTGAAGCAAAAAGTGTAAGACATGTTGTTCCAAGAAATGGAAATATTTATCTCTTAAATTCAAACAGTCTTACATGATCAATGTTTAATTTCACAAGAAGAAGAGAGTTGGTTATCATATCATAGATTAGGACATGTTAGTATGCATTTGATTTCAAAACTTTCCGAAAGAAATTTAGTAAAAGGCTTACCAAAAATGAATTTCAATAAAGCTCATATATGTGATGCATGTCAAAGAGGTAAACAAACTAGAAGCTCTTTTAAAACTAAAGATGATATTTTCTACCTCTAAACCATTAGGGTTATTGTATTTAGATTTACTTGGTCCTATATAGCCAACAAGTCTAGTAGGCATGAAATATGCATTTGTCATTGTAGATGACTACTCTAGGTATACATGGATATTGTTTTTAAGTTAAAAAGATGAAGCCTTTGAAAGATTTTCAAATTTATGTAAAAGGCTTTAGAATTTGAAGAACACTTATATCATCTCTATTAGAAGTGGTCATGGAAAACAATTTGAAAACCATCTTTTTGAAATGTTTTGCAATAAGCATGGTATTTTCCATAATTTCTCAGCATCGAGGACTCTTTAACAAAATGGTGTTGTAAAAAAGAAAAATAGAACTCTCAAAGACATGACCAGAACCATGCTAAATAAAACAGTTTACCAAAATATTTTTGCGCAGAAGCTATGAATACAACTTGCTATATTCTTAATAGAGCTTTAATAAGATCCATTTTGAAGAAAACACCATATGAGTTATGGAACAAAAAAAATCTAATATTGGATGCTTTCACTCATTTGGTTACAAATGTTTCATTTTTAATAATAAATAATATCTTAGTAAATTTGATTCAAAATCATATGAAAGTATTTTCTTAGGATATGTATTACATAACAAAGCATATATAGTCTTCGATAAGAGAACTCTTACCATAGATGAGTTAATGCATGTAACTTTTGAAGAAGCTAACTCTCTCCAAGGAAATAATAAGTTTGAGGAAACTTTTGAGATACTTGATCCACAATCTGTAAAAAGATGATGACATCAATAATCAAGGAGAACATGATATACAACAACTAAAACACAAGAAAATCAACCTCATGATCTACCTAAAGAATTCCGACATCATAAATATCATCCAAAAGATGATATCATTGACAATCCTTTTGAAAGAGTAATGACAAGAAATTAGTTAAAAGAATACTTTGACAATACTGCATTCATTTCAGAAGTAGAACCAAAGAATTTCAAGGAAGCAAAAAATGAGTAAAGTTGGATGAATGCAATGCAAGAACAACCTGATCAATCTAAAAGGAATAATGTATGGTGACTTGTCCTTAAACCCAAGAATAAAACTGTGATAGGAACAAAATGGGCATTTAGGAATAAGCTTCATGAATCTGGTAAAGTTGTCAGGAACAAAGCTAGATTAGTTGCACAAGGGTATAACCAACAACAAGGAATAGACTATGATGAGACATTCGCTCTAGTTGCAAGACTAGAGGCCATAAGAATGCTATGTGCATTTGCATGCTATAAAGATTTAAAACTTTATCAAATAGGCATACAAAGTGCATTCCTAATTGTTGGATATGCCCTAGTCCCAAGGCATTGGTCCTTGTATTTGTATCATACATTTGTGTCGTTAAATAAAGGCATCAATCTATTTATTATATATCTTATGCTATGTTTTAAATTGAGTATCCAATAGACATATCCATATCCATGTTTTCAAGTGTCATGCACTTGGCAGTAAGACCATGGATAGGGAAAATTATATGACCATAAAGTCATCCGTAGTCTGTTCCAATCATGGGAATGAATGACCTAAAACTATCATTAACCTAGTTGAATGACAGTGTCTTATCGATCATTAAACATGGGATGTCGACCAGGTTAATGGGTACATGCAAAGGGGAATGGTACTAGATCGATCCACTAAACGAGAAATCCACATGGTATTGTATCACAAGTGATTCTCGTGTAGTACTTGTATGGATCCTTTGACCTGATCATATGATGGTGCTGCATGTGAAGTGGCATACTTTGTTGAATGCCTAACGGGCCTGTAAAAGGGTGCCAAGTATGGGTACGTTTGGGTATGTCAGTGAACATGACAGAGCTATGGATATGCAGATGGGAGTGTCACTCAGTAGTCCACTGAGAAGATATCACCGGCCTTTTGGTGAATGCAACTGATAAGAGTGTGGCCACACCTAAACAAGTTGGAACTTGTTTGTGAGCAATCAGTTCATTCGGGATCAAATAAATGTTTGGACACAATAGAGGGTGATCAATCCATGCCTCTGTATTGGACATCGATATCATTGACATAGGATATACGAGTTCAAAATATAGGGTTACGGTTCTAGTTTGACTGCTATCTCTGTCTTAATTGGGGGCTACAGTGGCTTGTTAGAACTCGCTTGCAGTCTGTGGGCCATAAGCCCACTGCCAATATAAAGACGGACCTACCGGATCATACACATTGAACGTCTAGACTTAGACTAAAGGATTAAATATGTACTTGGAGTATACATGTTGAAGAGAGAGAGTTTCATTAATTATATTATATAGGTCAATTGGATTGATCAAAATAATATAATATTTATTTAGGCCATCTCATAATTAATTTAATGAATTAAGTTATGAGATTATTTCCTAGGTGGAAGTATTTATACATGTATAGGTTTACATGTATTTCCTTTTATGCATGTCTAATTTAATTCCCTGATTAAATTAATCAAATGAATTCTAATTTAATTGTATGTAATATGTGATATTGTATATATAAGCATAAACGTTAAATTAAAGTTACATTTGAAATTAATTAAATCCAAGGAATTAGAATAGGCTTGGGCTTAAAAGAATTAAAGCCCACATACAATGGGAGGATGTATGGCTGAAATTTTGGGCATGAGAATGAGTCATTCTATTGACTTTTAGGTAGCAAAGTAGGACTTTGCTTCATATGGATAAGAAGAGAAGAAAAGTGATGAGTCATGAGATGAGTCATTCTTTGACTTGAGGTAGCAAAGTTGGACTTTCATTCTTTATTCTTTATATCTTATCTTTTTCTTTTGGTAAAAAAGAGATATGAGCCGCCCCTCTTCTCTTCTCTTCTTGGAAAATCCGATCCGCTGGCACGGGGTTAGTCTGATAGCCATTCGTGTACGTGACGGTGGAGGAAGTCTGTTTAGATTTTTGCATTCATCTCTTAATGAGATATACCAAGTGAGTTTCTAAAGTTCCTTTTTATGGCTTTGGTTTTTGATTTTCACTTCACTAGCTTCTGGGCCTGGATTTGAGGAAATCAATGCATATTTCCACTTTTATCGGTTGATTTCCAGTGATGAATCCCAACAGTGGTATCAAAACGGGTTTTTGATCCATGGAAATCTCTAACTTGGTGAATCCCATGTTTTAAAATTGGAGATTTTGTGGATGGGATTTATTTTTGGTTTGGGGTTTTAATATTTTTTCCCCTTGGATTTTGCTATGGAAAATTAATTTGCTTATAGGTTTATGCTAGATTTTATTTTCCATTGTTGATTGCATCTTGGTGATTCAATTTCTTACTGTTTCCTTTTATTTTTTGCAATATATATATATATATCTATATATATATATATATATATATATATATATATATATCCAGTCTTATGCTTATGAAAATTCCTTTGGTATGAAGGAAAATCTTTGGAACGTTTTTTCTTTTGAAATTCCTTTTTATAAAAATGTTTTTTATGGGATCTTTTAGACTCCTTATGGCAAGAAGGGGTGAGAGTACTGTTCATTCATCATCATCACTATTCACATTCATCCACTTTCCAGATTTACTGTGCATATCATTCCTGCATATACTTATATTGGTGAGTCATTTAGACCCTTGTTTGCCCAAAAGTACCGACGGACAGGGAAGAAGAGGCAGTGACTGGGTTCCGTAGTCAATATTAGTATGTGTTTGTTTTGATTTGTATTTTAATGATGGATCACACTCTTTTACCTAGAACATACTCTGCATCTTCTGCATCTATATCATTAGAGAATATAAGGATCAACAGTAGTAATGAAATTACTGTTGAAGATTTTACCAAATGCATTAGTGATTGGCATATACCTCATGTTAAGAAGCATGAAATATATGAACTCAGCATAAGAGATAAGTTGTTCAAGACAAATTTGAACATTAAGACTGAAGAGAGGGATGTTCCTCTCACAAACTCTTATGAAAGCATTAACCTTTTGTCACAGCATTCTTTAGACAAGCATAGACAAAAGAATTTTAAGTATATTCATATTGGCCTTGTTCAGATAGGGATTAAGCCCTTGACCAAGGAAGGCCTAAACACAAGCATATTATGTGTTGTTAGGGATAATAGAATGGAAGTGTATGAGGAAGGCATCCTAGGCACGGTTGAGTCTAGTCTGTGTGCAGGTCCCATATCATTCTCATGTTACCCTAATTTAACCATTTCTTTAAATGATAAAAACATTTTGGATTCTCTTGTTTTACAAATTCAAACCCATAATTATCGCATGAAAAAGGGATCTATTCCCATTGCATTGATTTTCAGAGTTCATTACAAAGCCATGACATCTGCATTTGACTCAAAACACAAGTTTTCATGTCATAAAGGAGAAACTTTGGTTTTGCAAACAGATATGTCCAAGGCAAATGCTATTGTTCCAAAATTCATTAAATGGGAAGATGTAACTCTTCCTGAAGAATGGGTATTGGAAAAAGCATGTGCTGTCAAACCACCAATTAGAATAATGCCTAATACGAATGTCAGAGAAATTAACCAGTATCCTAGTGGAAAAGTCACTCTAACCTTTGACAGAAAATCGGTAAGTACAAGATTTTCTGATGACTCTTCCAATAGTGATACCATGGATTTGGGTAGAGTATCACAATTAGGTAAGATCGAACATAAGAATGTTGAGGATGAAGACAAGGATTCTTGCCATTTGTTTCACAGAAGAAGAATCCCTGTAAGCATGCCTCACAGGCACTCTACCTCTGACATCCCTAATACGCATTTAACTGGTGTTCTCTACGCTGATAATGTTCCCAGAGCAGTTTACACTAAAGAAGAATTAGGAGAAGTAAGTGTTCAAAAATCTGAACCAACCTCGCCTACTTTTTCTTCAGTTACTGAGAATATTATCAATGTGTTAGAAAAAGAATTTGTTTTAAACAAAACCCTTTTGCATAAAGATTTTTACGCTCCTCATAATGAAAAGAAAAAACTTTGGTTTTTTAAGAATTTCCTGAACCAAAGAAAGGAAATTCAAGAAAAGTATTATGATTTTGTTTTGCAACATAAAGTCCATATCATGTTTTTCGATTGGTTTGAACTTTATGCATCACAGAACCACATTGCATATCCTTTCAAGTGCATTAATCCAGTTTCTAGCCAAGAAAAGGTTAGTACTTGGAATTTATCTGATGGCTCAAAGATTGAGTCTGATCATCCCCCTCTGAGAGGAATAAAAATTCCAGTCTCAGGAAATTCATCTGTTAATGCATCTGCATACAAGTATGTGACTAAAGATGTGCATAAGAACTTTGCATCTGTTATTGAGCAGAATAATTTCTCAAATACGCATCTGCATACCTTAGGCAAACAATTAACTAGAATTGAGAAAACCCTTAAGCCTTCTGTTATAAAAATAGAACAGAAGCAGGAAAGGCTTAAGAATCCTATTTTTAAGCCGTCTCAAATTTCTAGGGATAGCCAAAAAGAATTTCAGAATAATAAAATGGAATTCGCCAAGGCTATTCAAGACCAATTAAGCAAGATAGAGGCCTCAACCTCTAATTTAATTGCTCCTGATACACCTCAGTCTCGGCTAAGACCAGAGATAAACGTATTAAATGAGGATTCTCCCTCCGAATCCCAGTGTATCTGTGAGGAAAAGGTTGAACCTATTCCTCAGATCAATAGAATTAATTGGCCTATAGTTCCTGTTGCAAACCATTTAGACATAAGCAATCAAGCATCTAGTAGCCAGTCTAGGTTTAATGCATCTTCTGTCTATGAGTGGAATCTAGATGGATTGTCTGAATATCAAATTCTGAATTTCTTGCAACAAATGACCATGGCAGCCAATGCATATAGAATACAGACCAATGTCCAAGATAGAGCCATTGCAGAACTTCTTACTGCAGGCTTTGCAGGACAGTTAAAAGGATGGTGGGACTACCATCTTACTGAAACTGAACGTCTTAGCATTTTAAATGCCGTTAAAATTGATGAGGACGCAGAACCCATCTTAAATGATGAGGGTCAACCTATTCAAGATGCTGTGTCTACATTAATTTTAACCATTTCTTTGCATTTTTTGGGTGATTCTTCGCATTTAAAGGATAAAAACGCTGAGCTTTTATCAAATTTAAGATGTAAAAAACTCAGTGATTTCCAGTATTATAAAAATACATTTTTATCTCGTGTTATGTTGAGAGAAGATTCCAACCAGCCTTTCTGGAAAGAAAAGTTTCTTGCAGGTTTACCTACCTTGTTAGGTGAAAAGGTAAGAAACAGAATTAAGGAAACTTTAGGGGTTCCAATCCCTTACTCAATATTAACATATGGTGAACTTATTAGTCTTATCCAGAAGGAAGGATTAAAGATTTGCCAGGATTTGAAACTTCAAAGGCATTTGAAATGGGAAATGAAAAGAACCAGGCAAGAATTAGGTTCGTTCTGTAAACAATTTGATGTTTCCATGGACAAGCCTGATTGTAATGGTTCTTGCCATAAGGAGTCTAAAAGATCCCATAAAAAACATTTTTATAAAAAGGAATTTCAAAAGAAAAAACGTTCCAAAGATTTTCCTGCATACCAAAGGAATTTTCATAAGCATAAGACTGGTTTTAAAAGAAATGAAAAACCAGAAGGGGTAAAACCCTTTGGAAATTTAAAGCATGTTACCTGTTATAAATGTAATAGGAAAGGGCATACTGCAAAGTATTGCCGCTTTAGCAAAAAATTGCATGCATTAGGATTAGAAGAAGAAGTCTTAAGTAAACTTGAGGCTATTCTCATCTACTCTTCAGAATCAGATCCTGATTCAGGAACTGATGAAGAAAATGCATTTCAGGTTGATGAATTAGCAACTGATTCATCAACATCATCATCATCTTCTGATGACGATAGTAAAAGCATAAATGTTTTGACAAAAGACCAAGAACTTTTGTTAGATGTCATTAAGCATATCTCTGATCCTCAACTTCAAAAGGATTACCTTGATCGATTAATGAAAACCCTAGAAAGCAAACCTGAGGTCAAGCCTGTTAGTCTTCCTAAATTTAGCACTAACACATATAACTTGACCAGTATTTTAGAAAAGCAAAAGGCTAAGGGAAAGAATACTCCCTTATCCCTTTCTGATCTGCAAACTGAGATCAAGAATGTTAAACTTGAACTCAAACAGGTCAAAGAAAAGCAAGAAAAGGATTCTGCCATTATCCAAGCCTTACTGAATAATCAGTTAGATAATTCAGAAAGCGAGAATGAAAATGACACTAACTTAGAGGAATCTAAGTTAGATAACTTAGAATGCGCACCTGAAGATTTTCTGTATGTTTTAAAAGAAATTACTTTAAGAAAGTATTTGATTAGCATTGTTTTGAAATTTTCTGATAATTTTCAACTCAATACTATTGCATTATTTGATACCGGTGCTGATTTAAATTGCATAAAACCTGATTTGGTTCCTAAAAGATTTTGGGAAAAAACCAAAGAAAAGCTGTCTGCCGCTAATAACTCAAAAATGAATATTAGCAGTAAGACTGAAGCATATGTGTTAAGTGAAAAAACCCGTATTAAAACTGCATTTGTTCTTGTTGATAACATAAATCATAGTGTTATCTTAGGAACACCTTTTATTACTCTTATTACTCCTTTTTCTGTATCAAACTCTGGTATTATTTTCAAAGTTAAGGATGAAAATATTATTTTCCCTTTTATTGAAAAACCCAGAACCAGAAATCTCAATTTATTGAAAGCAAATTCAATTTTTGATAATCAGATTAACAACCTGATTAAAACTAAAGAATTTGAAATCATGCATTTAAAGCATAACATTAATTTTCAAAGAATTTCTGCCCATTTGAAAAATGAATTTACTCAAAAAAGAATTTTAGCTTTTCAAAAATAGATTGAAAATGAAATTTGCGCAGATATTCCTAATGCCTTTTGGAATAGGAAACAGCATATGGTAGATTTGCCTTATGAGCCTACTTTTGATGAAAGGGATATTCCGACTAAAGCTAGGCCAATCCAAATGAATTCTGAGCTTGAGCAGCATTGTAGAAAAGAAATCCAGGATCTCTTAGATAAAGGTTTAATTGCCCAATCTAGGTCTCCTTGGAGTTGTGCAGCATTTTATGTGATTAAGGCATCTGAGATTGAACGTGGAGTTCCACGATTAGTAATAAATTATAAGCCTTTGAATCAGGTTCTCAGGTGGATTAGGTACCCAATACCTAATAAAAAAGACCTGTTACAAAGATTGCATTCTGCATATGTATTTTCTAAATTTGACCTTAAATCTGGGTTTTGGCAAATCCAGGTTGATCCAAAACATCGGTATAAGACTGCATTTACTGTCCCATTTGGGCAATACGAATGGAATGTTATGCCTTTTGGCTTGAAGAATGCTCCATCAGAATTTCAATGCATTATGAATGATATTTTCAACCCATATTCAGCATTTTGCATTGTTTATATTGATGATGTACTTATCTTTTCAGAATCCATTGAACAGCATTTTAAGCATTTAAAGTCATTCTTTCTTACAGCTAAGAAAAATGGCTTAGTTGTTTCTAAAAGCAAAATGTCATTATTTCAAACCAGAATTCGGTTTCTTGGCCATTACATTACCCAAGGAACGATCACTCCTATTGAGCGATCTTTAGAATTTGCAACTAAATTTCCAGATCAGATTCTGGAAAAACAACAACTTCAAAGGTTTTTAGGAAGCCTAAACTATGTTTTAGATTTCTGTCGCAATATCAATAGGATAGCAAAACCTTTGCATGATAGACTAAAGAAAAATCCACCAACATGGACTGAAGAGCACACTCGGATAGTCCAAGAAATAAAACAATATGTGCATAAAATTCCTTGCTTGTATATTGCTAACCCTTTATTGCCTAAAATCGTTGAAACTGATGCTTCTGATTTTGGTTATGGAGGTATTTTAAAGCAGGTACAAGATAAGCATGAGTATATTGTCCAGTTTACTTCCGGGCACTGGAACGCCACTGAAAAGAATTATTCCACAATAAAAAAGGAAATCCTTTCCATTGTTAAATGTATTTCCAAATTTCAAAGCGATTTACTTAATCAAAAATTTTTATTAAGAATTGATTGTAAATCTGCAAAAGAAGTTTTACAAAAGGATGTCCAGAATATAGCCTCCAAGAAAATCTTTGCTAGGATCATGCCTCCTAAAAAGAAAAAAGGAGTAGGATCCTCAAAGGATCAAGCAAATTTGACTGCATTAGAAAAGGTAAAAGCCTGGACAACTATGTTCCAGGATGCACAAGGTGAAAGCATAGAAAGCAAAGACAGCTCCAGTTCTGTCAAACAGACTCAGCATGATCCGAATACTTTGGCCCTTACTAAGGCCTCTCAATCTCTTGAAAATGCATTTAAAAATTATTTTGACTCTATTGCTGAAGCAAAACGAGTTTTGGAAAAACCTTCGTCTTCTTCTTCGGCACAATCTCTTCCTCAAAAGAATTTACAAAAGAATCCTATTTCAAAGGGAAAAGAAATTGCTCAACCTTCAAAAGCATTAACTGTTTCTAGTCCTTTCGGACCAGTATCTTTGAAAGAAGCTAAGGAGATTTTTAAAGAGAATTTTATAAAATTTCCTTCTTCATCTTCTCAAAGCATTTCTGCAAATGTTATTTCCCAGAATGAGGTCTCTCAGCAAAAATCTGAATATTTCACAAAAAAGAATTTTCAGTATATCACTTCCATAGAAGATGGATTTTATGACAAAAACCCTTCTGTGGCTGTATCAAAACTTTTTCCTCATGGATGGAATTTCAAGCCTTGGGATTATTCAAAGCCCATAGACTTTTATTTATCCATCCTAAAAGTAACAGAATCGGTGGAAATAAAGCATACATCTCATGGTGATTCAGGTGAACCAGCATACTCCCAATTCAAAATCTTGAAGATCATCCATCCTCAAGATTGGGGTACAAGTCCTTCAGACTTGAAATCTTTTCCAGCATCTTTTGCCAACAGAATAACAACCAGCAAAACCTTTTCTTACTGGGATTACCAACAAGCCTGGTACAATGCATTAATGATCCAGAATTCCAAAGGATCTCATACCTGGTTGATCATGTTTGACACCAGAAAAGCAATTTCCAAAATTCCAAACTGGTTTAACCATTGGTGGGGATTTTTTGGGTCTTCTACCGAAATCCTGCCTGATCAAGTTAACCAAGCATTTATTCTTTTTAAAGAAAAATATGACCCTTCTCCTTTACAGAAAAGGCATTCTCCTCTCCTAGTCTTTAGTACAATCTTTTTTGTACCTTGGACTTTAACCTGGCATTTTTCATACCAAACAAATCAAAATGCAACCATTGATCTTATAAGAATTTTTAAGATTAAGTGGTGGAATAAATTCCAAGCATTTAATAAATGCAATGAAGCTGCTGTCAGGACTTGGCTTAAATCTAAGGGCAAAATTGATCTGCCTATTGAACAGGTCCAAGCTCATTCAGAATTTTTGGCTCAAAAATCATTTGCAATTCCTCAGCTTGCAGCCGCTAAGTCCGAGGAAGAATTTTTCAAGATAATGAAAGAATTAATGGTATCCAGAGATTCAGCTGCTGGATCCAAAGCATCTTCTTCATCTTCTTCTGACAAGCCACCGTCCCTGGCTGACGAGAACGAAGATATTTTTGGTTTATTGTAAATCAATAACCTAGTGAATTTTATACCAGAATAAAAATGGTTCCAATGTTCTAAAAGAATATGAACCGAGCTAGTAGCCGCTTGGTTTGGTAATGTGGTTAGGGGTACTTGGCTCATAACCAGGAATTCCCTGATATGCATACTTGCCAATGTAAGCATAACTGGTATACGTATTCATACAAGGTTACGTATTTACAGTATCCAGACGTATCTGTCTCAGCATCTTTGGTGGGCCCGGCGCCGAAAGTAAAGTGGGTCCCAGGCACCGAAAGCATTTTTGTCTTTTGCTCCTTACCTGTCTATATAAGGAGTAGCTCTCTCATTTGTAAACCATCCCCTCAGTTTTGTAGATCCCTCAGTTTTGTAGATCCTTCAGTTTTGTAAATCCATCAGTTTATCTCTCTCTAATTCTCTCTTCCTTCTCTCTACATCTCTGCTTATAATTCTCTTTCAGGAATCAAAGCATTCCCCGAGCTGTAACAAAAGAATTTGTTTGAATAAAGAGTAAGCATTGTTTCTTCTTAATTTCCTACCTTAATCATATGTGGTTATAAGTTGTGCGGATTACCGCCTGAATTTAATCACATACGATTAAGGTGTTTGATTATTGCATTTAATTTTTAAGAATTTATATGGCAGGTTTCTACCGCCTAGCATAAATTTGTTCTTGTTCTTGAGCATTTTCTCTTCTGAATTCGTATATCTTTCTGCATTTTAACTTGTTGTGTATGCATAATCATTTTTGAGTTTGGTTTAAATCTCCTCTGCATTAGTTTCATTATCACCCGTACGGTATCTATATATATATATATATATATATTGGTTGGAGGGGTTTTGCCCCTAGGCAGCATACTATTGCCAGCAGTTGTTACATGGCATGTTGCCCTGCAGCGGCTGATGGGCAGCATGCCGTGTAGTAGCGTACTACTGGCCGCTACAGCAGCTACTGCACGGGGTTTTGTTCTAGGCGGTATGCTGCTTAGTAGCATGCCATGAAATAGCATGCATGCTGTGCAACAGCATGCTGCGGGCCACTGGGCAGCATACCGCCCAACAGCCTGCTGCTGCTCAGCGAGCCGGGCCCGATTTTAGATTTGTCGGGGTTTTGGTCTGGGCCCAGTTTTAAAATTTTAATAGGTTTTAAAATTTTACGTGTTTAAATTTTTGCAATTTAAATACACGTGGTTTTATGAATGAAATTTATATTTATTCATTGCATATTAATTTTGGAAATTAATATGGTTAATTGAAATTGGTTCGGGTTTTCTTGGCACTATTACCAGGACGGCTGATTTGGATTCATGGTTTCCTAATTCTAGTGGGAGCATGTTCTGCCTGGGCTGGAGGCCCAAAGATATAGGCTTAGAACCATGATAGGCCAAAATTTGACGATTTCAAAATTATGGCTAAGGACACAATTGAAATGGGATTAATTTCATGCATTTAACATGTTTATAAATTGATGTATTGGTTTACATGTGTGTATGATTAAATGTATGAATGGATGTTATTGGGCCTTATTTATACGGGGTTGTAATATTCTTTTGGGTATATATGGCATGCGTACCATTTTCTTTTTATGTAATATTATTTTATTTGTTTATTGTAAAATTATGTAAAGAAGAAGTTGATTGGATTGGCGTGCCTAGAGGGATGGAGAGGGGGCCCACCTGATGTTTTTCTAGTATATGTTTACTAGAATTATATTAGGATGTAAATTTTGGCCCATTACAGCCCATTTTTTATTTAATTATGCTTTATTTATTTACATGTGAGAATGTATATTTCAATCTCAATTGCACCCGCCTATGCATTTAAGCCGTTATTAATTGAATCTAATAACCAAAATGTAATTACTAAGTCTCTTAAAAGTGCTTCCCTCATTCAAAACCTACTCGAAGTGGGGATAAACCAGTTGTAGATCAGCCCTCATTGGATGCACTAGCGTATCATCAATTTGTATTGGGTTGGAGTATTGGTTACTCTAACACTTGGATGGAGGTTTGTACTTAGCATGGGTAGTAGGATTCTCCTGGCCTTAAGCACATATGGGTAAGTGCCAATAGGCCCATCAAATCTAGAGTCCCTAGGTTGGGATGATTGGACGATGCTCCTACCTAAATAATTAGGGTATAGTTTTTCCAGGCCCTCGTCTGGCTATATCTTGATGAAATATGGATCTCAACCTATGAGCCCAACAACTCGAGTTAATCAATAACATGATTCATTATTAATTATAATATGGGAAAAACAATGTAAGTCCTTTATTAAAACTCATAAATTTTTATGTATAGTAACCAATGACAATGAATTATACTTTATTACTGAGATCTATGCTAGATAGGGACAAGCTTTCTGGCCCTAACTTTTTGGATTGGTCTAGGAACTTGAGGAAAGTTCTAAGACAGGAGTCTAAAGAGTATGTGCTGGAAAGGCTTGTACCGACTGCACCTATGGGATGTAATCCATCAGCTGCCCAGCTGCAGGAATACGAGGTGCATGTTAAGGATAACCGAGATGTGACATGCCTGATGTTGGCGTGTATGGTCCCTAAGCTGCAAAAATAGTTCATAGATCATCAGGCCTTTGCTATGATAACAACTCTTAATGAGATGTTTCAGGAGCAAGCTCGTCAGGAAAGGTACTTGACCAACAAGGCATTCTACTGTTGTAAGATGGGGGCTGGGACATCTGTGAGTGCACACATGCTCAAGATGAAGGGCTATCTGGATTCTTTAGCCCATCTCGGATCGCCTATCTCATAGGGGCTGGCGGTTAACATGATCTTGGGTTCCTTATTGTATTTTTATGATCAGTTCATCCTGAACTATTACAAGCAAGGGATGGACCGTACTATTAGTAAGCTACATTGGATGCTCATGCTCACTAAGTTGTCGATTAAGAAGACTCCACCGGTACTAATGGTCAACAAGGGGAAACCTCCTCTTGCTAAGGGCAAGGCCAAGGCCAAGGCTAAAAAGTCTAAGGCCCAGCCCAAGGCTAGTCCCGAGGATGTCTGCTTCGGGTGCAAGCTGGCTGGACATTGGAGAAGATCGTGTCCCAAGCTTTTAGGAGAGCAAAGGAAGACCCAGGGCATGTCTTCATCAGGTATATATGTTATAGACATTAACCTTACTGTTTCAACATCTTGGATATTGGATATTGGATGTGGTTCTCACATTTGTTGTAATGTGCAGGGACTTAAGAATAAGAGATCACTGGGATCTGGAGAGGTGGACTTACGAGTCAGACATGGAGTAAGGGTTGCTGCCATAGAAATCGAGGGTAGCATCTTATGATGCCTAGTGGATTAGTTTTGATACTGGAACAAGGTTATTTTGTACCTGCTATGTCCAGGAATATTATTTCAATTTCAATTTTGGATATTTCTAGATTTGATTTTACTATTTGTAATGGTAAAATGGGTTTATCTAGAAAAGGATTATTTTATGGAGAAGCTCCATTAAATAATGACCTTTATATCCTAGATTTGAATGAAACTAATCATGTCTATAATATTGATATCAAAGCCCTTTAATTAGACTGAGGTGGCGAGTATATGAGCCTAGAGTTTGACTCATATTTGAGAGAGCATGGAATTGTTCCACAGCTCACTCTTCCAGGAACACCACAAATACCCCAAGCTGCATATGGCCACGGAGTTGAGGATACTTGAAGTTCGAGTGGAGGGAGATGATTGAGGTCTCCGTATACTTGGCATTCATGTCACCTAACTTCCTCGATATTATCGGCTTACAGAGTGAGCCAAAAGTATCCTTACCTCAATATCTTCTTTGCCAGGGCCAACCCGTTCATATGCGGTTCGTAAGCTCTTGAGTGTATTTGTTTCATAACCTTAATTGCCTCTTCTTCTGTCAGACACTTCACAAGGATTCCGTTGGATGTTCTTTTGAAGAGCTGATTCTTAAATACCTGAAACTGTGCTGCCAATCTCCGCAAGGAAACCTTATATAGCGTCTTCGAGGTATTGACCATTCTGAATGAACTGCAAAATATCATAGTACCAGGGACATTCTTCGATTGTTGCAACTGCATTGACTGATGAATAGCACGGATTCTAAGAAATTTCCAGGATTACTAGCTACATCGGCTATTTTTGGGGGCCTTCCCACATTGACGACAATGTAGCCAAGGAATCCGCCATCTCGTTCTCTTCCCTCGGCACATGTCGGAATTCACACTGATTGAATACCTTCACCCTTTCTTAAACCATCTCGAGATAAGGCCGGAGTGATTTTTCTTTTATCTCCCAATCTCCGGTAACCTACCAAATCACCAAAGCCGAATCCCCGATAACTAATACCTCATTTGCACCTAATGTGATCAGAGCATCACATCAATATTAAAGAGGCAAGCTTCGTATTCTGCTCTGTTATTTTACTTGAAATTCAAGCCATTTTGCCAGAGGAATGATTTCTCCTTCAAGTGTAGCAATGATTACACCTAAGCCTACACTGTGTTTGTTCACTGCACCATCAAAGTACATCACCCATCTGTTTGCTTCTTCTTCCACCACCCCCAGTTGTTCATCGGGAATTCCAAATTCTCAACATAATCTAAATCTATCGGCTGATTGGCTAGAAATTCTGCTACGGCCCTTCCTTTGGTTATCTTCTTCATCACATACTCTATGTCAAACTCCAATAAAAAAAGCAACCATCTTGACACCTTCCAAGCTAACACTGGAGCTTGGCATAAGTATTTCATAGGATCCACTTTGGTTACCGCCTGAACTTTATACGACTACAAGTAATGCCTTAACTTCATCGTCAACCATACCATAGCAACACAAGTTTTCTCTACTATTGTATATCTAGTCTCGATTCCAGTATCTTCTTACTCAAGTAGTAGATCACATGTTCACGCCCGTCTTCCTGCTCTTGTACCAACATTGCTCCTACTAAAGTCTCTTCAATAGCCAAGTACAGAATCAGAGGCTTGTCCGGTATTGGAGGCTTTAGAACTAGATGGTTCATCAAATAGGCCTTAATTCTATTGAAAGCTATCTAACACTGCTCATTCCACTCCATTAGCTAGTTCTTCTTCAGAAGCCTAAAAATTGGCTCGCAAACTTTCATCAGCCTTGCAATAAACCTACTAACAAACTGTAGCGAACCCAGAAACAACCTTACTTCCTTTTCTATCTTCGGTGTCGGCATGTCCCTGATGGCCTTGATCTCATCTGGATCCATTTTGATTCTTTCTAACTGACTACATTACCAAGCAGTTTTCCTGAAGTTACCCTAAATACACACTTCTTAGGATTTAGGCGGAGATTGTACTTCTCGATTCTAGTTAGAAATCTATCCAGCATAGCTGGGTGCTCCCATCGGGTCATGGATTTAACTAACATATCGTCCACATAGACCTTGACCTCCTTATGGATCATATCATGCAGAAGTGTCATGACTGCTCGTTGCTAGGTTGCCCCAGCATTCTTTAACCCAAACGGCATGACTCTGTAGCAATAAACTCCCCACTCTGTGATGAAGACTGTTTTTACTTTGTCAATCATATTCATCAGAATCTGGTTGTACCCCAAGAACCCATCAATGAATGAGTACATCACTGTCCTGGTGGCACTATCAATCAGAACATCAATATGGGAAAACCATCCTTGGGAGATGCCTTGTTCAGATCTCTATAATCCACATAGACCCTGGCTCAACCATCTTTCTTTGCAATTGGTACAATATTAGCTAACCATTCTAGATACTCTACTACTTCTAAGAATTTAGCCTTTATCCGCTTAGCTACTTCTTCCTTAAACTTTTTAGCCCATTCTGGTCGAAGTCTTCTGAGCTTCTGCTTAACTAGTTTCATCTTTGGAGCTGTCGGGATTCTATGCTCTTCAATCTCTCTGTCAACCCCAGGCATGTCATCGCAGGACCAAGCGAAGGATTTGACATTTTTTTTGCCACACTTTTACAATTTCTTTTCTCTCATCAGGCGTGAGGTCTTTCAAGATAGATACCATCTTTGGATCATCATCTGTCCCTAGGTTCATTTCATGTAATGATGCATCATATATGCTAAAGACATTAAATGAATGTTTGTATGTATGCACAGTTCCATAAAAAAAAAATCACACAAGTAAGCAAAATCAGACTTTATTGCATTAAAGGCCTCATAGGCAGAATTGTTCACATCATAAATTGAAGAAATAGATACATCAGAAAAATTTCCATCCTCCACATGCGGAGGGTCTTCATCAGCAGTAGCACAATCAAACTCCTCAAATAGGTACTCGAGATCATCTTCTAGGTCTTCTTTCTGCTTCATGGTTACCTCCTCTTCCAGTGCTTCGGCCTTACCTTTCATCACCAGCTTAATAAGCTCCTTCATAGCTTCATCTACGAGCTCCTCATGTGTCTTCCAAACAGATAGCTCTTTCTGCTCCGAACTCTTACCTGGTTTCATCAAAGCAGACAATGCCCTAGAGATGGCTTCCATAACCACTTCAACTTCACTTTTCACCAAATCAGTCTTCTAAAAGGGTTCTCCCTTATTTCCAAACTCAATATTGACTTGGTCAATTGCATTCTGGTTTAGAACTTCCTTCCCTTCATCTACAGTTCTAGTTCACAGCATACTTACAATGGGCTCAATTCCATACTTGCTAAAATCAACAATATCGGCAAAGATCTCAAATCCCGGGAGCTAGCCTCCCTCAACAATTACTAGCTCAGGAGTCCCATCATAGACTGATTCAGTGGCTCAGACAAAAGTGTCCACCAAGTTCACATCTTCTTTTGTTGCTTAGACTTTCCCTCGAGATAACCAAGCCCAAACTGACGATACTTGCCGACCTCAATGTTAAACTCAGGAATACCTTGTTGTTTGGCCCTAATCCTTTTCCAGGCTCGTAGTTCTTCTTAGCAAAGTACTTATGAATCCAATCTAGAAATTTCAGCTTATCAGTAATCACCGCACTTGAAATCCAATCATCGGCTGCTCGGTAGCACTCAAGGCAACCACAACAGAGGGCTCATCTGCTTCAATAGTCACAACCTTCCCTTCGATTAAAAATTTCACCTTCTGATGCAAGGTCGAGGGCACTCCTCCGAAGGTAAGGAATCATGGCCTTTCCAAAAGTAGAGAGAATGTGACAGGAATGCTAATCACAGTAAACAGTACCCTCGACTTAACTTCTCCCACCTGGACTTCTGCTTCAAAGGTCCCAATAATAGTTCTTTTGCTATCATCATATGCCCTTATCATGGTGTTGGACCGACAAAGAGCTTTAATACTCATCCCCAAATAAGGCAAGATCTTAGAGGGACAAATGTTCAAGGCCGAGCCGTCATCTACCATTATGCTTGGCATAATCCTATCCATGACTTCAACCTTCAAGTACAGAGCTCTATTATGATTGACTCCTTCAGGCGGGAGGTCCTCAACTCCAAAACTGATCTCTAGGGCTCGATTAGCTTTCAAATCAAGTCCCTTAATCATGGCACATACCTCATTCAGAGACATAGTGGGAGTGGCTTCCATCTCCATCAACTGTTTAACCATTGCCTCACGATGCCTCTTTGATTCCATAAGTAAGTGCTAAACATTAGCACGAGCTAGTGTCCTCTTTAGTTGATTAACTACCATGTCATCTTCCTTAGTCATTGGAGGTGAACAGGCAGCATTGTTGTGCACAGGCATGGTATTCTTTCTTGGTGGTGCTGAGTGTGCTACATTAGTGGGTTGATAAACCCTTCCGCTTCTAGTAATGTGCATTACTGGCCTGTCCTTCTCAATCACGGTCCCCCTTCTTGTCTCCACTGGGTAAACCAGCTTTGACTCTTGGATCTCAAAGTCTTCATACTCATCATCTACTTCGACCTCATCCAAATCGATCGGACCCGCCTTATTCTTCACTACCATTGTCTGCTCTTCAACTACTTCCAACTTTTCTTCATTCTCCACTAAAACAGCTCATACGCTGGGATTAGCCTTGATAATCTGAGTGAACACATAATTAGCCAGCAAACCTACCATATTTACTTGACTTCCAAAAGTAGGCAGTGGATTCTTCTGAACACTAGGCTTCAAAGATGGCTGACAATCTTACCATCAGTGACTAACTTCTTGATGGCCTTAATCAACTGGGTGCATTCATTTGTACGATGACCCATCATCATATGAAAAGAACATAAATTATCTCTATTCACCTTAGGTGGAGGCAAAAATGGCCTCAAACTCTGTAACAGCCCAGCCTTTCTACACTTAACAAAAATCTAGCTCAATGACTTGGCCCATGGACTAGTGACCCTTTGAGGAGTCCGCCTTCCTTGGTTCACAGCAGCCACATCTACCTCTTGTACTTCAATCGAGGCTGCTTTCGGCATCGTCTTAGCACTAGACCCAACTGAGGTAGCCTTAGAATTACTACCATTGTACCCATGAGAGTACCCCTGATTATTTCTGTAGGAGGCCGAGCTCTGTCTACCCCTTTGTTCCTCTTCTTCGTATCGCTCGATACACTTAGCAAATTCAACCACTTCGTTGAAGGAGTGGAACCTCTTCAGATTCATTTTGTCTTTATATTGGGGTAGACTACCATTAACTAGCTTCATAATAAGTGACTCCAACTTCAGGGCCCTATCAACAAGAACTTGCACATCCATCCACCTTTTATAGTAAGCCGGGAAGGATTCATTCGGCTTTTGGTGGATCCTCTCTAAATCTTCAAAAGTAGTTTCTACCTGGTATTGTAAGCATATTGCTTCATAAAAGCTTCAGTCCTCCCAAGTAGAACAGGTGTACAAAGGTATCTTCATATACCACTTCGCTTCAACACCCCTCAAAGTAGTCTGGAACAGATTTAAGAGGTGACCTTTCCCGATTCCCATACTTGTCATCAGTCTCACATAACTATCCAAATGGGCTTCTGGTGGGCCTTCCCTAGTGTAGGGAGGAAGATAAGGCATATGAAAATCAGCCGAAAGTGGCTCTTCCCTCAGCCATCAAAGTAACCGAGTCAGCACACCTAATAGGGTTATAGTGCACCATCTCCTTCAGCTTAGGCAACATAGCTTCAATATCAAATAGCTTCTGATTGAGACACTTCTCCACAATAGTCTCAATTGAGGCTTCTCTCGCCTTCTCAAAGGCCTCATCTTTTTTATATTGACAATCAGGTTCCCTATGATTAACAACTCCACCACTTCCATCGGGAACACTCCCTCTAGCTCCATTCATCACTTGGACAAATTGTTGTCCTTCACTTCTAACCGAAGTCTGAGTTAGTGGAACAATCTGCATAGGTCTAACATTCATTACAACTTGCATTTGCTCCCTAAGGGTAGCCTTAAATTCATCAGAATTCAGAAAACTTCTCATGAAAGCCACCATGTCAAAAGGCACATTCCCACTGTTTCTGTTAGCCATTTCTGTTCTATCTACTTCTTCCAACAAAGTTTGACTATAACTGGTAAAGAAGGTAAGTGAACCTCAACCTTCCAATTCGAATCTGACCCTGAATTAACCCATTCCATGATGACTAGTTGTGATTCAAATGACTGAAATGGTTGACTTGGCTCTGACTTGACACGAATTAACTGCTTCGAGGTTCGACTCCAAACTGCACGTTTAACATGAGGTTAGAATTTCGAATGGATGTTGTAAACCTAGACGTGATGCACTAAGTGGCGTGAATGTCATGGACATGAAGTGATTATGATTGAATGTCATTGAATGAATGGACATGAAAAATATACACTACTTGGACTTCTACTTCTTTTATTTTTAAATGTTCCAAGAATATCAAACAGCATACAGACAACAATGCAAACAAACTGTACACACGTCGTTGTGCGGATAGAGTTTCGGTGCCTTTGGGGCACCTTGTGAATGTCGGGATAGTCATATGCGCACCTACACCCAGACAAGGGTTCGACGTCTTAGAGACGATGAGGGGGTGTAAGATGATTTCATGGAGGCCACCCCATGGACAGAGTTTTGATGCTTTTGGAGCATCGAGTATGAAGTGATATTTGATAGGTCACGTGTAAGACGAAACACGAATAGAGGTTTGACATTCAGGGAAGGCCTTCCATGATTTAAGAATGTCATGAAACATCCAAATATGAGTACTAGTTTGGTGCTCGTGGAGCACGTCAAATGGTTTGATGATGTTATGGAATGACTCGATGTGGATCATGACACTTAGATAAAAACTTTGGTATTCTCGTGATACCGATAATGTATGACTATGATCATGATGTCATGTGATGATATTGTGTGAGCCGCCACACAAACATGGACCTAAATCCTTTATGGTTCTCTAATGAATGTGTTTAATGAGATAGCCAAGTGCAAACCGAAGCACTAGTAAAATTGGGGCGTCTTTGGGAAAACCCGATATGAAATGAAATGATAGGCCTTTCAGTATTCTCGAAACAATCTAGGTTACTTGAAATGGTTTGAATGATCGTGTCACATAAAATGCTAAATGGCTACATAAGACACAGTTAGTGATGTGTATCATATGAGATGATGAATGTTGGTGTGCCCTAGTTCTTAGGGCATGGGATTCTTGTATTTTATATTATACATTAAGACTCATTGTATGAATACATGATTTGTGTCACATTAATAAAGGCAATTAATCTATTTCATTTATATCTTGTGCTATAATATGAGTAGAGTATCCATTAATTGATAATCATAAAACCTATCCCAAGTCTGTTCTAATCGTGGGAACGAATAGAATCACAGACTTGTATATTCAATGACTGTATGGCAGTTCTTAACTAGCCATAGTACTTGTATATGTTGGGATTTGTCACCAGAAATCACCCGATAAAAGCCGAAGAACGCAGTGATTTCCTCAAATCCGTGCCCAGGAGCAATTGAAACGGAAATTGCAAAAACAAAAATTTAACCAACAAGAGATAAATCTCTTACCCGGATTATCTCTACAAGAGATGGATGCAGACTCCAGGAATCAAGGTAGAATCCCTCCTCGTTCACGGACACGAACGCCTTTCGACCACAACCCGTGCTAGCGTCGGAAAATCACGAACTTTTGAGCGGGAAAGGATGAGAATTTCAGCTAAAATAGCTTGGTACATACTTAGCCGAAATACCTAGGGTTGTTTTAACCCTAGGTGGCTGAAATTCTCCTTGAGAATTTCGGCCCAATTGGCTCACCATGTGTGGGCTTTCCTTCTTTCATTTTAAGCCCGAATCTATTTTAATTTTTCTGGTTTAAATTAATTTCAAGCCCAACTTTAATTTGCACATGTATATAATATATTACACCATGTAATATATTATTTACATTTATTGAAATTGGTTTGACTAATTAATTTAATCTATGAAATTAAAATTAGATCTTCACAAAATGAATTCATATGTAAACCTATACATATGAATATTTCCACCTAGGAAATAATTTCATAATTAATCCAATTAATTATGAGAATGCCAATCAAATATTAATCTTATTATTATGATAAATCCAATTGATCTTTATAATACAATTAATATAATCCTCTCTCTCCAGAGTGTATACTCCAAGTATACAGGTGATTTCCTTAAGTCTGTGTTCAGTCGCTCAGTGTGTACAATCCTATGGGCCCAACTTTATATTGGCAGTGGGCCTGTGGCCCACAGACTACAGTTGGGCTCTAGCAAGCCACTATAGCCCCCAATTAAGATGGAGATGGTAGTCCAATTGTAATCATAACCCTGTAGTTTGAACTTGTATATCCCATGTCATTGATATCGGTGTCCAACACAGAGGCATGGATTGATCACCTTCTTTTGTGTCCGGACATTTACTTGATCCTAAATGTGTTGATGCTATCAAACAAGTTCCAACTTGTTTAGGTGTGGCCACACTCTTACTAGTCACATTCATCAAGAGGCCGGTGATACAAATCCCTTCTGCATATCCATAGCATTGCCATGCTAAGTACATACCCGAAAGTATCCATACTTGGCACCCTATTATGGGCCCTTTAGGCGTACCCCTAAGTATGCAATCTCATATATAATACCATCATATAGTCAGGTCAAAGGATCCATATAAGTACTACACGAGAATCACTTGTCATACTATACCATGTGGATTTCTCGTTTAGTGGATCTATCTAGTACCATGCCCTTTTTACATGTGCCCATTAACTTGCTTGACATTCCATGTCTAATGACCGGTAAGACACCACCATACAACCAGGTTAATGATAGTCTCTAGTTCCATTCATTCCCATGATTGGAACAGACTACAGATTTCTTTATGGTCATATCGTTTACCCTATCCATGGTCTTATTGCCAAGTGCATGACACTTGTCATCATGGATATAGATATGTCCATTGGATACTTCATTTAAGGTATAACACAAGATATATATAATAAATGAATTAATGCCTTTATTAATAACACAAAATGAGTATAATACATAAATCCAATAAATGTATAATACAAATACAAGGTCCAATGCCTCAAGACTAGGGCATATCCAACAGTATAGTCCGTCATGAATATAGGCACATGTCGTTGACATGGGACTGGATCGATCCGCACAAGAAAGCCAGATGGTTGCAGTGTCATAGGTCTTTCTTGAGTAGGTCTCTTTTGTCCTCAGACCAGATTTCATCATAGTATCAATATGGAATCCAGTTCACTTTGACATACGCCTAACAGGTCTATAAAAGGATGCTAAATATGGGTATGATTGGGTGGACAGGTGAACATATTGATATTGATGATGAAGTGATGGAATTGCCACTCGGGTAACACCGAGATGATATCACTGGCCACTTGATAAGCGGGACTGATAAGTGTATGGCCATACCCAAGTAAGTCGGTGCTTATTTGATTAATCAGTCAACTCAAGATCAAGAAATATAATAAACAACAGAAGAGGATGATGGACACCATGCCTCTTGTTTATTCATATCAATATCGTTAGGCAAAGGACACTATGAGATTACTACCCGGTGAGTGTCTTCTAAAGACTGCTGCATCTCTGTCTTAATTGGGGGCTGTAATGATTTGCTAGAACCCACTAACATTCTGTGGGCCTTGGGCCTACTGCCAACAAAAAGATAGACCCATAGGATCGTGCACATAGATCAACTGAGCCGGAACTTATAGAAATTGTACATGTAATGTACATTGGAAGGAATGCGTTAATTAATTAGTTGACATTCGGTGTCAAGGTAATTAATTAGTTGAATTTAATTTAATTAATAAGTTTACATAATGTAATTAATTAATTTATCAATTAATTGAATTATATAAAGTAAACAATTGATTAAATAATTTTCCTAAGTAGGAAAATTAAATACATGTATTGTATTTACTTAAGTGTGATTTAATTTTATTTAGGGGTAATTAAATTTAGCCAAATGGAATTAAATTACATAGTATATACTTTTTAATTAAAGTTTATTTATGTAATTATAATCCTAGTGGGCTTGGGTTTAATTAACCTAATTAAAACCCAATTAGACAAGGTATCTATATAAGGGCACACTTAAGCAATAAAACCCTAATTCAACCCTAATTAATTGCTGGAAATTTCAGCCACCAAGAGCAGCCCCAAAACAGCCGAAAATCCTAGCATTAAACCTCCATTCCTTCGCGTCTTCGGCTAGCACCGGTTTCCGCTCAATAGTTGATCGTGCACCAGACTTTGGAGATCGTAGTTTCAAGAAACGATTCTGCAGCAGTCTCTAGAAGAGATGAATCTGGTGAGTTAATCTCTGTTGATTCAATTTGGTTTTATTCTAATCATTGGTAATTGGACACGATAGGTGGATTCTAGGAAATTTTAAAAAGTGTATTTTCTACTGCGCCACGTTATTTTTCCAATGACGAATCCCAATAGTGGTATCAGAGCCTAGGTTTTGTCCATTAGATTGATTGGAATTGGTTCTTGAAAGCGTTCTTAAAGAAAGAATGGGTTTCAAGTTCGTGATTTTAGGGTTTTTTCTCAATTGGTTTTGATTTTTGATGAACCCTAGAATTGTTGTTTGGGGTTTTTGATTATTTTTCCCCAAATTGGTTTCCATCTAAAATTGTTTAGGGTTTTTGTATATATTCTTTTTTGCTGGAAATTTGTTTATTTTATGATTTAAAAAAAATTAATTTTGGGCAAATCCATCTTTGCTGGCCGCAGCAGCCCACTGGGCTGCTACTGCCGCGCGCGGGATTTTGGTCCAGTTTTGGATTTTGCGGGTATTTTTTTTGTCCCGGGCCCTAATGCAAATTAAATTAAATTTTTTTTTAAATTAATTTGTATTTAAATTGTTTATTTTGTTGGCATGTATATTTAATTTAATTTTTTGCATATTCAATTGAATATGGACTTTGTGAAATTGGCCCAATAAACCGTGACACCGGTTAAAATTGGGAGAGCTAAATTTTAAATTTGTGACAACCCAAATTCAAGTGGGAGCAAAATTGTTAATTTTGCATTTATGGATGTTATCCATTAGGCCTTTATGGACCTTTGTCACATTTGTTAAAATTGACGATTTCACCCTAAGTAACTCGGCTTAACATTTATATTTATAATTTGGAATGCCATGATCATTCATCATATTGGTATGTATGTGCATGACAGGTACTTTGTTTGAAATGTGATGTTGAGTTCTATGAGCCCTAAATTATTATCGGTTGTAATTTAATTTTGGGAAATATGGCATGCGTGCCATTTTTTTATTTTGATGTAATTTTAGAATAGATTTTATTTTACAAAATTCTTGTAATTGCATCAAGTATGGAGGAAGGCGCAGATTGAGCAAGCCCATGGTGGGAACCCAAGAAAGATTGCAGTACGGCCCATGAAGAATTAGATAGGATGTCTAGTTTTTCATTAGGTTGTAATTAAAGGCCCATAGGATCTCATTTATTTTAAATTAAGTATGCTATTTCATTTGTCATATAATATAGATGTATGGATCACCAAATTATCACCTGCGTTTATACATGCTAAGCCATATCACTTTATTATAATCCAGAAATTAAAATATTGAGTCATTTAAAAGTGCTTCCCACATTCACACCTCTTCCTCCCATTGATGCTGCAATGTGCGCCATGCCCTAGTTGGGTACATTGTAGTATTTAGTGGGCCGTCGAGGGTTAGGATACTTGGTATGGTTAACATGTGAATGGTGGTTTGACTCAACATGGGTAGCATTAGCTCAGAGCAGGCCCTAAGCATAGATGGGTAAAGTGTCAATAAGCCCATCAAACCAAGATTCGTTCGTATAAGGATTGGATTGGTTGTCCTACCAAACAAACCAATGGTTGGTTAGCAAGCCCTAGTTCGGCCTGTCATTGGTAAGTTATGGATCTTGGTCAAGTCAGCCAATTAACATCACCAACAAACAAATTAAAATCGGATTATTAATTTTAATTGGCTTAAAAGTCCTTTATTTCTAACTCAAGCAATGATTTCTTCCATGTAGATAATCCCATTTCACTTAAGCAATTTAAATGGCTGCAACAAACAACAACTCACTCTCACTTAGGTCACTCTTGGAGAAGGAGAAGCTTTCAGGGACTAACTTCCTGGACTGGGCTAGGAACTTACAAATAGTTCTTAGACAAGAGTTCAAGGAGTATGTACTGAATGCTCCTTTACCAGCTAGCCCTCCCGCAGGTCAAGGCGTCACCACGGTGACGGTGGAGCAGTACGATCGGCATGTGAGGGATGACTGAGATGTCTAGTGCCTTATGCTGGGTACCACGGCTACTGATCTTCAGAAGCAATTTATGGACATGCATGCTTATGAGATGAAGGATCAACTTAAAAAGATGTTCCAAGATCAGGCTCGTCAGGAACGTTACCTGACAACTAAGGCACTTTGCACCACTGTGATGGCAGCTGGCACTTCTGTTAGCACTCATGTGCTAAAGTTGAAGGGGTATATTGATACACTTGCCTGCCTCAGCTCGCCAGTTCCGTAGGACTTGGCAGCAGACATTATTCTCGGGTCACTTCCTGAGTATTACAACCAGTTTATCATGAACTATCATTTGCAAGGGTTGGATAAATCGGTTGTTGAGCTACAAAGCATGCTCAAGCTTACTGAGCAGTCTCTTAAGAAGATTCCTGAAGTATTGCTGGTGAACAAGGGCAATACCCCATTGCTAAGGGAAAGGGCAAATCTAAGGCCAAGGCTAAGGCCCAAAAGGCCAAGGCTAAGGGCAAAAAGGTGGTGGCCCAACCTAAAGCAAGGGTTGCTTCTCCTGACGATGTCTGCTATGAGTTTCATGAGAAGGGACATTGGAAGAGCTCATGTCCAAAGCTACGAGAGCAACTGAAGGGCAAAACTACTACTTTAGGTATTTATGTTGTTGAGATTAATCTGGCTATTTCTACATCTTGGGTCTTGGACACTGGATGTGGATCTCACATTTGTTCAAATGTGGAGGGTCTAAGAAAAAGGAGATTATTAGGATCTGGAGAAGTAGATCTTCGAGTCGGAAATAGTGCTCGGGTTCAGGCCATGGAGATCGGAGATTATTTCTTAGAGATGCCTAGTGGACTTGTTTTGGAACTAAGAAACTGTTATTTTGTACCTACGATGCGCAGGAATATTATTTCCGTTTCTTTATTGGATATTTCTGGTTTCGTATTTAATATTGGACATGGTAGAATTTCTATGCAATGTGGCAATATTATTTATGGAACATCATTTCTTGAAAACGGCTTATATATCCTTGATCTAAAATGTGAAAGTTCAATCTATAACATAAATACTAAGAGGATTAAACAAAATGAAATCAATCCTCCTTACATCTGGCATTGTCGACTTGGCCATATAAATGAGAAGCGCATAGCTAGGCTTCACTCTAGTGGAGTGCTAGGGTCATTTGAAATCCAGTCTTACGACACATGCGAATCTTGTTTGAGAGGCAAGATGACAAAGGCACCTTTTAGCAAGACTGCTGAAAGGGCCTCAGAGCTATTGGAGCTAATACATTCCGATGTATGTGGCCCAATGAGCACTAGTGTTAGATCTGGTTTTCTGTACTTGGTCACCTTCACGGATGACTTCAGCAGATACGGTTATATGTATCTGATGAAGCATAAGTCTGAGACTCTCCAAAGGTTCAAGGAAAACCAACTTGGTAAGAAAATAAAAGCACTTCGGTCTGACCGAGGGGTTGAATATTTGAGCCAAGAGTTTGACTCGTTTTTTAGAGAGTGTGGGATTGTATCCTAACTCACTCCTCCTGGTACACCCCAGTGGAATGGAGTTTCAGAAAGGAGGAATAGGACCTTGATTGACATGGTCCGCTCGATGATGAGTCATGATACACTCCTTGTCTCCTTTTAGGGATATGCTTTAGAGACAGCTGCTTACATTCTTAATAATACACCAAGCAAGGCAGTTGAGGGAACACCATATGAACTATGGAAGGGCCAAAAGCCCAATGTTTCCTTCTTGAAGATTTGGGGCTGTGATGCATATGTTAAGAAATTGACAAGTGGCAAACTTGAGTCCAAATCTGTCAAGTGCCAGTTTGTGGGTTACCCTAAAAAAACTAAAGGTTATTACTTCTACGATTCGGCCGAAAGCAAAGTTTTCATAGCCAGAAATGCTGTCTTCTTGGATAAGGAATTCCTTTCCAAGAGAGACAGTGGGAGTAATGTTGAACTTTCATAAATTCAAGACTCACAAAATCCTGCAGCTACTAATGAGGATGCTTCGGGAGCGGATTTGACTACTCAAGAAATTAAGGAACCAGATTCGATTGCACATGACCTTAGAAGGTCTGGTAGGACACATCATCAGCCAGAGAGGTACGGCTTTCTCGTGACTGATGATGGGGACCTTATGGTCATTGACCAAGAGGACCCCAAGACCTATCAGGAGGCTATTGAAAGCCCACACTCAGATCAATGGCGCAAAGCCATAGAGGCTGAGATGCAATCTATGCACGATAAATAAGTATGGAACTTGGTGGATCCACCTCCGGGTGCTAAGGTGATAGGTTGCAAGTGGTGTTTCAAGTTAAAGGCCGACAACACCTTCTAGGGGCGATTGGTGGCAAAAGGATTTAGGCAAGTTCAAGGAATTAACTATGATGAAACCTTTTCACTAGTTGCTATGCTCAAATCCATTAGGATACTACTAGCCATAGTTGCATGGTACGATTATGAGATATGGCAGATGGATGTTAAGACCGCTTTCCTTAATGGAAAGCTACTCGAGGATGTGTACATAGCACAACCTGAGGGTTTTATCGATCCAATGTATCCAAATCGGGTATGCAAGCTTCAAAGATCCATTTATGGATTGAAGCAAGCATCAAGGTCATGGAATCAGAGATTTAATGAGGCCATTACGGAATATGGCTTCACATAGAATTCTGATGAGCCCTATGTGTATAAGATGGTTAGTGGGAGCGTTTCCACCTTCCTAGTGTTGTATGTTGACGACATCCTTATCATTGGATACGACATACCAACACTACAAGGGGTTAAGCAGTGGTTGAGTAGGTGCTTCACAATGAAGGACTTAGGCGAAGCTGAGATGATCTTAGGGATCAGGATCTATAGAGATAGATCCAATCGGCTTCTAGGCCTAAGTCAGGCCATGTACATAGACAAGGTTCTGAAAAGATTCAGCATGGACAAGGCAAAGAAAGGATTCTTGCTTATGCGCCATAGGTTGAAGCTGAGTAAGAAAGATGGTCCTAAAACAAAGAAGGACCGTGAGAACATGGAAAAGATCCCTTATGCATTTGCTATTGGATCTATCATGTACTCCATGTTATGTACGAGGCCTGATGTCAAGTTCGCACTAAGTATGACTAGCTGGTACTAGTCGGACCCCGGGGAGGAACACTAGAAGGCTGTCAAGGCAATCATGAAGTACCTTAATCAGACTAAGGATGCTTTCTTAGTGTATGGAGGTCAAGATGAGCTGGTAGTGTCAGGTTACACTAATGCAAGCTTTAAGAATGATGAGGATGAGAACCAATCACAGTCTAGTTATGTTTTTCTCCTGAATGGCAGTGTCATTAGTTGGAGGTCCTCAAAGCAGGCCACTATTGCTGACTCTACAATGAAAGCTGAGTACATAGCTGCGTGCAAAGCTGCAAAGAAAGCTGTTTGGATCAAGAAATTCATAACTGAGTTGGGAGTAGTACCCACTATCCTAGACCCAGTTGATGTTTTTTGTGACAACAACGGGGCCATCGTACAAGCTAAGGAGCCTCGGTCACACAAGAGATCCAAACATGTACTCAGAAAGTTTCACCTTATTCGGGATATCATGAATAGAGGTGACATATCATTGTAGAGGGTTGACACCAAGAATAATGTCGCTGATCCATTAACCAAAGCACTGCCACAGACACAGTACAAATGTCATACCAGATCTATAGGAATTAGGGCAATGCCCACTTGGAACTAGTGGAAGTGGGAGATTATTGGTGTGCCCTAGTTCTTAGGGTATTGGATTCTTGTATTTTGTATTATACATTAAGACTCATTGTATGAATACATTATTTATGTCACATTAATAAGTCAATTAATTTATTTCATTTATATCTTGTGCTATAATATGAGTAGAGTATCCATTGATTGATAATCATAAAACCTATTTGTGAGCACTGGTTTTTTCTTGGTCTCGATGATGAGAATTCCCTAATTACCAGTGGACCGAACAGGCTCGAACGGGACTTGAAAGCGACCAGAATGCTGCCTGGGGAATCTCAGATGACCTGAAAACTAGGCTACCCATGATCTGAAGCCCCGAAAAGGTCTCTCGAATCATTCCTAGGGTTTGGTCTGCATGTCTGACTTTTTGAAATTCTGCCCTGACTCTTGGTTGAACCGGGCGGCTCTAGTGGTAAAGAACCATTGCTTTCCAAAGTAGAGCAACTTGTCTTGACAAGCGAGAGTTTTGGCAGATTTTCAGAATTTTTCGGTCTGCTGATTGATGGAACAAGAGAAGACAGGGAGAGGCAGATAAAGGAGAGAAAATAAGAAAAATAGGGGGGCTTTTGGTGTTCTCAGGGAAAAGACTAAGAAAGAAAAGAGAAATAGAAAGCAGAAGAGAAAAAGAAAAGAAGAAGAAGAGAGACCGAGAGAAATATCCAAAACAACTCCCATAAACACTCTCATCTAACCCTAAATCAATCCTCAAGCATTTTTAACATAACCAACAACCTCTACTCATCGATTCGGGATTATGTCGGCTTGGTTTTGAAGGATTCAGTCGATTGAGTTCCAGTGCACATTCCTGAGCTTTCAATCCATTTATTGATGTTCCTAGCATCCACACAACAATCCAGGTAAGCTCTGAGAGGCCCTAAAACTTGTCTGCATTGATTTTCTATGCGTTTATGTTATTTTGACGAAAATCTGGAACTGGTGCTGCCCATCATAGCCGACCGGCTGTGTTCCTCAGGAACACAGCTGGTTGGCTGTGTTTCTGAAGAACAGAGCCGGTAGGCTCTGACCCAGAGTCGACCGACTCTGGTCCTCAGGGACAGATCCCCGATCGGGGATCTGTCCTAATCGGCCGAAACAGCCCATTTTCCATTTTGGTTTTTCTGTTGGGATCATTTTCGGCCTGAAATCATCCATATGTATTAGTGTTTTGATTTTTTGACTTTTGTACATACGGATATCGGGGTTTTCAGTATTTCCTGGGTTTTATTTTCTGAGTTTTGGGGTAATTTTATTCAAATCGGATCCCTGGTCCAGCATTAGCTGACCCCCGAATTCTAGAAAATCCCTAGAAAATATTGAAAACAAATAAAACAATATTTTCACAAATGTTTTTGGTGTCTTTATTTCATTTTGAACCCTAGATGGTTTGTGCATTGAGGAATCCACACGAACGGAACCCTGAGTTCCGGGATAGCCGACCTACAAAAACGGAAATTTGCATGAAACCGAGCCAAATGGTTTTCCAAAATTGATTTTCCATCACAAAAATCCACAGGGCGTTTCAAAACTAGTTTCCAGGTCTAACTGGTCCAATCGGTCGGGTCGACCCGGTTACCCCCTAAATGCATGCTCCCAATCCTAAAATCCCTATTCTGTCCTCATTTGAGTCCTATTTGCATTTATAATATAAACTGCACTAACCAGTCTGTTTTGCAGCATTTATTTTTACTTTTGCTGTATTTAATAGATTAATTCATGTACCTAGGCGGTTATATTTTTAGAACCTCGTGTACTTAGGTATTTGCAAAAGTGAGGACGAGAGTTTTTATATTTTATTCAATTTGGTTGCATAATCGACCTCCATTATTCTTTTGTATATTTGTGTGAATGGTTTAATTTTCTGCAATTTATTTTATGCATTTTTGCCTTAGTATCAGACTAATAAACTAAACAATTTGGGGTTCGAAAGACAATAAATTGAATAAATATGGTTTTATAAATAATAAGTGAATACAAGCTTGAGGTTAAGTAGGTAAATTGTCCAAACCCTGAATCTCTGGATTAGGTACAGTAGTCTATGCTCCGTAGGGAGCTGTACCAGAATTTCCCGGATGAGCTGAGTCGGGTGGCGACTCTGTCACTGATCTCGAAATTAAGGTTTCGAGGTCTTTAAGCTATAAAACGGGAAAACGTTTTTCTACAAAATGGAATTTCAAAACAAACAAAGGATTTTCCCTAAAGCAAGATAAACAAAACCCGCTTTTCCCAAAACATCACTAAATAAACCAAAAATCTTTCTTTCTTTTTCCCCGGTTCACTTCGCTGCGTTCGTTTCTTCGAAAAGGTCGTCCGCTCACAGTGGCGACTCTGCTGGGGATTTCAAGTTTCCTAAAATGTTTTTATTAAAACTTAAGGAACTTAAACAACTATTGAAATATAACCTCGCTTGTATTCGTTTATCAATTTGTAAATACCATATTTATTCATACCTTGCATATCATGGCATTTTCCTCTTCTCAACCCCTCAAATACATTGTTTTACCCTGGTTTACCCAAGAAGGTGGCCTACCTCTACCGCTAGGATTGGAGACACCGGACGGGGTAAACTACTCATAGCCCCGCATGACCTTACATCGTGTTCTATGGTGGGGAAGTGTTTATTCGCTATGGAAGCCTTTACGACCCTTGGTTTGACTTTGGCCCACATGTAATGGCTTAGTAATTTCCCCTAGGATTACCAAAACATAAATTAAAATTGAACAATCGAGTGTGTGCCTTTGGTATCCCCTGTTGATGCCAAAGAGACCCAATACCTAGGAAGAGTTGTGAGACCAATCGAAAGGAGAAATAAGGTTGGAAGGGAGCGCATATTTTTGCGTGTGCTAACTTTTGTTCTGTGTTGTTTTTTCTTTCCTTTCCTTTTTACCTTTCATAAAGCATCCAAAAGGCATAATCATCTCATGTGCCACTTCTGATCACATTTTCTTTCAGCCATCTTTAAATACATATGCATATGTGTGACATTTATGTTGACCACGTCTTCGCACAGCCACGATATTTTACTCATATGATATACATATACATCCTGTGTGCCAACATTTCCATGAAGCATACACGACATCATTCCACGTGTCACACATTCTAACCACGTTTTCCTGTAGCCACTTATATGTTTGTGTGACATATGCATCCATTCCATTTCACCTATTTGGGGATGTTTTAAAAATGCCCGTCATGATCATTTCATTTCATCCAATGTCGGGTACCCCAAAACTACCCGACTTCCGCCCGTGCACCGGATTGCATTCGGCCATTTCACAAAATATCATATCATTCAATAGTACACCACAAAGGTGCTAGATTTATTTCCGTGTGGTAGTCCACACGATGTCATCACATGATATTATACGCGTTCATCATAGGTGTCCAGATGACACCGAAATCCCATTTGCTCATTATGGTTCACATCGAACCACTCCATGGCAATGTAAGATCATTCGAGGTGCTCCCCGAGTACCAGATCAGTACACACATACGGGCATCCCATAACATTATCAAATAATGCAAGGTGTTCCATGAACACCGAACCCCTGTCCGTGTCTCGAGTTACATTTGACTTTCCTGCAACATCATTTCATATCACGTTGCTTCAAAAGCATTAGAACTCTATTCGTGGGGCAGTTCCCATGTGACCATTTCACTTCATGCTATTGACCTACAAAATGTCAAAACTCTGCCCGTGTGCCGGCTCACAACGTGGCCATTTCACGACAATTCATCAGGTGCCCCAAAGGTGCCGACTTTTACTCATGTGACGGTCCACGTACGGTTTGCTCTGCATTATTTTTGCACAGTATAGGGCATTCTTGGAACATCCGAAATAAGGAATTCGTGCCCATTCTCATCTTCATTCATGAAACATCAAATGCACACAATCATCTATATGTCATTCATATCATGTTTTGTATAATCATTCCCAAGGCATCAACCTTTGTGTAGCATTGATACTAACCACATTCTTCTGCAGCCATGATATTTTATTCACATGTGCCATACACATATTGTGTTAATATTTCCATGAAACATGCAAGGCCTTACTTTATGTGTGTGTTATGTGTACTAATCATGTCTTTGTGTCTCTACGATGCTTTATTTGGGTGACATATGCATTCATTCCTTACACGCATAACATCATCTTGTATGCCATGCATCCTAACCACATCTTCTGCAGCCACCTGTATTCTGTGTGACATATGCATTCACGCCATTTCATGTCATTACTCCTAACAAAGGACATCCCAAAGATGCTTGTCATAATCTTTTCATTTCATAACAGGTGCCCTACAGTCACCTGTGTTTTGCCTACACCTTGGTTTGCACTGGGTCATTTCTACATTCCATTCATTAGGAGACCACAACGGTCCTAAATCTATGTTCATGTAGAGAGTCACATGATAAGCATTACACTACATCCCATCTATCTGTCTGTTCCCGATGTCATTGGGGTACCAAGATCTCGCTTGTGTGCTGCGATCCATGTCGGGTTGCTTATGACATTATTAAATCATCCAGGGTATTCCATGAGTACCTAATTACTACATATACAGGGGCATGTCATGACATTAATAAATCATGTAAGGCGTTTCATGAACGCCAAACTTTTGTCTGTACCTCGAGTAGACATGATTTGTCTGTAACATCATTTCATGTCAGATGCATCAAAAGCATCAGAACTCTGTCTGTGTGTCGGCATGCACATGACCATTCCATAACATCCATTAGGTGCCTCAAAAGCATCAGAACTCTGTCCGTGTGTCGGCCATGCGTGACCATTTCATGACATCCACTAGGTGCTCTAAAGGCATCAAACCTATGCCCGTGTGAGGGATCACACGCGGTCTGTTTACATTGACTTTTTGCATAGCATAGGGGCATCCGCAGAATGTCCAAAATATCACGTACCAAGCACGTTATCTCATATCATTTCATCACATAAAAGCCCAAGGTGCTCCCCGAGTGCCGAAACACTATCCGCGTACCATGCACACCATTCTGTCTTACTTTATTTCATTTCATGCATGAAAACTCAGGGTGCTCCCTGAGTGCCTAAAATTATTTTTGGCCACCGTGCACATATATGCACCCTATCTCAACTTCCCTTGTAAGCAATGTCTTGCTTCCACCCGTGGACACCCCAGTGTGTCATTCTTCCCGGGGGCATAGCTATGCACCCCATCTCAACTCTCCCTGCAAGCAATGTCTTGCTTCGACCAGTGGACACCCCAGTGTGTCATTCTTCCCAGGGGCATAACTATGCACCCTACCTCAACATCCCTCGCAAGCAATGTCTTGCTTCGACCCTGGACACCCCAGTGTGTCATTCTTCCCTAGGGGCATAACTATGTACCCTATTGCAAGTACTACTTGATTCGATCCGTGGACACCCCTGTGTGTCATTTTATCCCTATGGTGTATATTTATACACCACACTTTACTTTAGCAGGCATTATCCCCCAACAGCATCCATGACATTTGTGTGTTTCTGTTCATGACATTACATACATTTGGTTGGTTTCGAGTAGTATAAAATCACATGACATCACATGACATCACATGTGCAACTCACCATCCATATGTGTGCATATCACGACACGCATATTCATGCATACATAGTTCCCTGTTTGGTATCTGCCACGCATACACTAGCCAACACTGACAAATGCTCTCATCAGGGGGAAAGGATCTTGAGAATGACTAGCCCACAGAACTTCAACGCCATAGCAGATGTGGTGGAAGACTATGTCGCTTCACCACAATTCCAAAAGGCAGTTAGGGAGGAAGTGGCAGCAATGTTGAGAGAAATGCTGGAGGATGATCTTGACAGAATAGAGAAGCTAAAGGTGAGATGCACTGAGTTGGAAACCTGGGTGGTAGAACTCGAAGGGAAAATAAGGGACATGACAAGCACGGACTCCAATGTTGGCATTGATAAGGAGCAGAGTGCCAAAATTGCTGACACTCCTTCTCGACACCTCGGAAGACCCTCTCACCAAAGTTTGGGCTTATCGGGGTCGTCCAATAAGGGAAAACTGAAAGGACCTCTTGACACTAGTGCCAACATTGACTCTCTTTCGTGACAAATCCAAAGTTTGCCTCCCGAAGACAAATGGGCAGTCGCATCCTCTGGGCCTTATTCAGTGACCAAACTATTTGCCATCTACATAAAGATGGGCCTGTTGCAGAGTGTCCAACCATACGTGGTGCCAACACCAGAACAAAAGGATAATTACTGCAGCTATCATGTGATAGTAGGCGACTGGACTAATGAATGTGTCGGTCTACGAAGGAAGATCCAGAAGCTGGTCGACGAAGGAAAATTGAGGGTGTCGTCTACCTCTAACGGGCGATCAATGGTGAGCAAGGGGACCACCATAGGGATTCCTCAATCCTCCTAGGGAGAGGAATATGATGAAGAGCTACAAGGTCTGATCTGACGAGAACGGGGCAATGGTACTGAAGTAGAGGTAGTGACTAGTCGGGGGCTAAAAAAAACAACAACAACAACCCTCGGAGCTGTCCTTTTTATAGGGAACTCATTTTTGTTGCTACGGTGTATTAATATCATTTTGAATGCAATGCATTTTGTTATCTCCTTATTTATATGGTGATTGCATGTATATGGCATTGAGCATGCATTTGATCATCTAACATGACATGTCAAACACGCATAATATCAAAATGCATGACATTAATGTGAAAGCCATAGGAAACTTAAAAGTGAATCTAGACCTGTCCGAACTCTCTCTTGAAAGTTGAGCTGGTGAAATAAATAAAATGATACGGTGGCACCACTTCCACCAAGACATTTGCTGACTCAACTCAACAATCCTTGCAAGATGCTACCAGTCCTACACCAGAATTTCAATTTAAATGGCACACATGATGCCCAAACTATTCCAAGCTGAAAACCATCCTTTAAACTCTAAATCTTACCCCAAAAAGGGAAAAGCCCTTCTTGAGGCACTCAAACCAAAGAAAGCCCTCCTTGAGGCAAAATCAAATCTAGAAAGCCCTCCTAAAGGCAATTAAACCCAAGAAGTCCTCCCAAAGGTAAAACTTGGTCTCATATCCAAAAGGGCATTCCATGCCAAAACCCTAAAACTAAAACTCCCCATTCGCCAAAAATCTCCAACCTGTGGGGAATTCAAATGGTTTTCATCACCTTCATCACCCATGATGTGGTAAAATGCTGAAGCAGTCTTGGTCATAGTGCATATATTATCCTGTTATCCTGTTCCTGTGACATTTATATGTACATGATATTACACATGCATTGTTCATCCAAAAAGCATATTAAACACGCATCACATGCATGGATTTGAATGCAGTAGGAAAACCAATAGATGGCAATAGTTTGGGTACAGTCCTTCAAAAAAAAAGAGAGAACATACAAAAAAGGGATCGGAGCAAACAAGAGTCTTTCTCTCTCTCATGCATGGCCACAATAGCTAACACTGGAATGTCTCACAAGCATTAAAGAGTAATCTTCAGCTCCTGGCATTGTCAGATCCTTCCCTCCTATCTGTGAAAGATTTGGACTTTCCTGTCTTCAAAACCAAAGCTCTTCCCCTTTCCTTTTCCAATTTCTTCCACACCTTCAACACCCTTTGTCTTCTGTTTACCACCCAAACCACCAACACCTATTTGACAAAACCTCTTTTCACCCTATTACCTAAACTAGCCCTCTGAAGCCTCATTTTCCACCATCAATGGCTTCTAACAAGAAATTGAACCCCAATGCTGTTTCATATTCGCATCATCTCGTTATCAAAAAAGGTAACAAGGGTATATGACAAAGTACTGACTCAATCAGTCTTTGTTTATCATCAACCTGTACCGGATAGGGAATTCTCTTTCCATCCCATGCCACTTCTCTTCAACCTAAACCCCCCAGACCAAAGATTTCGTAACCTCATACTAACAGGAAAGCCTTTGATTTCAAGATAAAAAGAGGATTTGAATAAAAGCCTGCTTTAATTGAGCTGGAGTTTGCCACTGCTCAAGCAACTATGATGGAACTCCTAGGTGACCACTGTTCTCATCCAGCAAAGTCTGCACTATACCCTGTGCTAGGCTTCAAGGAAAACAAGAGCTAGTGAAACACTTTGGAAGGCTGATATTTGAGATGGTCACCCACCAGTGACATTCAACCCAGTAAGAGATAGTTCTGTTGAGCAAAATGTGCTACGAAAAGGAGAAGACTGACACTCACCCCTATGAACTTCACCAACAGTGTTAGAGCAACCAGGTTTTACAAAGCTTTCAACAATCATGAATGGGATGTTCCCATCAATAGAAAGACTTGCAAAGCCTGCTGTGCTAATATTCAAGGGAAAGTTGCATTTACCAACCATTTTAAGAACTCAGTCTTCAGCTGCAACAAAAGTGATTACTTACCAGTGGTTCCCTTCATCTCCTAGCCATTGTGTGCCTTGTTCTAGGGTTATTGTGGTTCACAGACAAAGGAAAACCACAATTAACTCAAGTCATTATGAATCAGGCCATACCTTAAAGGAATAAAAGCTGTGTCCATCTTTGGCAACCGTGTGTGAATTGGAATCTGGGCTGAATTGAAGGCATGAATACAACCTCCTACCTTAGGAGAATCTGAAGCCATGGTTGGAATTTCCTAATGCATTTACATTCATCATGTCATAGATGTTTTATATTCTTTTTGATGTTCAATATGCATGTGTCATGCCATTGCATCTAAATGTCCATATACAGGTTGCCGCATGCAACAAACCAGATTCGATGAAGCGTTTCACATCCAAACCCAAACCTCCAACACTTGGGGTAGGTAAAAGTTAAATCACGAAACATCATCAAGGACAATTCTATCATGACCCCCGGTAGAATCGTCAAGGCGCATCCTTTAATCCCAAGACAAGCCAGTGCTATGAGATCCACTTGGCTGGTGCACTCTTATAGACTTGGCCATCGTTCATAAAAGAAAAAAAAACGACAACGATCTTCAGCGAGAGAATCTCCAACACGGAAAATCGAAAGGATGTGTTGTAACAAGAAGAGAGTGACATACAGAGGCAGTGTCACTTTTGAGTTTCCTATCACATTCATTCTGATGTCATCATAAGGATACTAAGCATGTTTGATTTTCTGCTTAGATTTTGATATTGCATGCATCGTGCCATTGCATGTAAACACCCATCAGTAGGTCATTGCATCCAAACCCACGGTGGCATCAATAAAATTGTCACTACAAAAGGCAACTGCCAGCTCAGTTGTACCATCCCCATTATAATCATCCTCGGTAGAGTGAACCCCGGTAAGGTCTGCCATAGAGTCTCCAACAAAATCCCCAATAGGTTCCCAGCTAAGATTCTTCCTACTGAATCAGAAGCTCCAACAGATCCCCCAGCGAGATCAAATGGATCAGAATACTCCCCAGCGGAATTCACAACTTAAAAGATCCTTACTAAGTCATTATCCCCAGCAAAGTCATCCGACGGACACAGTCCCCATAGGAGATCATCAGGAGTCACAAGTTCACTCCCCAACATAGTGTAGATACCAAACATATTATCAAAAGCATCATAACGCATGCATGTGCACATGAATCATGCATGCATTCACGTATACATGCATCAAACCACCTCAACCATACTTATCTTTGACTGAAGTGGTCATCTCAAGAAGAGATCCTTCCCAATTCGGAAAGGCCTAACCCAGAGTCACAATATGCAAATCGGAGCCCTACGACTCCAAAACCTCAGGTATGAAAAATTTCTATAATTATCAGAATTTTTCCTTCACGCCAATATAATCCCAAGAAGGGTATTTCTTGGCTTTAACAGATTCTGGGGGCAAAACAGTCTCACATCAATCTCATGGGAACTCCACCACATGGAGAAGAATAACCAACCTCGTGCTGCTTCTTTGCCACATAGAAGGAACAATGCATCTCTTATTTCGACCTTATCGCCACATAGACAGGGAAGAATCTCTGTTGAAGAACTTCTCGCCTTTAACAGGTATCTGGGGGCAAAACAACATACCAGCTCGTTTGACCTTTTCGTCACATAGGAGAGAAAGAACATGTATTTCAACCTTGTCATCACATGGGCAGGGAAGAAATACTTATTGAAGGAGTTTCTTGCCTTTAACAGGGATCTGGGGGCAAGACAACAACCAAGCTCGTGCTGCTTCTTCATCACACAGAGGGAGACAGTACATCATCACTTATTTCGACCTTGTCGTCACATGGACAAGGAAGAAATGTCTATTAAAGGAGTTTCTTGCCTTTAACAGGGATTTAGGGGCAAGTTAATTCAACCAACCTCGTGCTGCTTCTTCACCACATAGAAGGAATAGTGCATCTCTTATTTCTACCTAGTCGCCACATAGACAGGGAAGAATCTCTGTTGAAGAACTTCTCGCCTTTAACAGGTTTCTAGGGGCAGAACAATAGACCAGCTCGTTCGACCTTTTCGTCACATAGGAGAGGAAGAACATGTATTTCAACCTTATCATCACATGGGCGGGGAAGAAATGTCTATTGAAGGAGTTTCTTACCTTTAACACGGATCTAGGGGCAAGACAACAACCAAGCTCATGCTGCTTCTTCATCACACAGAGGGAGACAGTACATCATCACTTATTTCGACCTTGTCGTCACATGGTCAGGGAAGAAATGTCTATTGAAAACCAACCTCGTGCTGCTTCTTCGCCACATAGAAGGAACAGTGCATCTCTTATTTCGACCTTGTCACCACATAGACCGGGAAGAATCTCTGTTGAAGAACTTCTTGCCTTTAACAGGGATCTGGGGGTAGAACAACAGACCAGCTCGTTCGACCTTTTCGTCACATAGGAGAGGAAGAACATGTATTTCAACCTTGTCATCACATGGGCAGGGAAGAAATGCCTATTGAAGGAGTTTCTTGACTTTAACAGGGATCTGGGGGCAAGACAAAAACCAAGCTCGTGCTGCTTCTTCATCACACAGAGGGAGACAGTACATCATCACTTATTTCAACCTTATCGTCACATGGACAGGGAAGAAATGTCTATTGAAGGATTCGCTTGCCTTTAACAGGGATCTGGGGGCAAGTCAATTCAACCAACCTCGTACTGCTTCTTTGCCACATAGAAGGAACAGTGCATCTCTTATTTCAACCTTGTCGCCACATAGAAAGGGAAGAATCTCTGTTGAAGAAGTTCTCGCCTTTAACAAGTATCTGAGGGCAGAACAACAAACCAGCTTGTTCGACCTTTTCATCACATAGGAGTGGAAGAACATTTATTTCAACCTTGTCATCACATGGGCAGGAAAGAAATGCCTATTGAAGGAGTTTCTTGCTTTTAACAGGGATCTAGGGGTAAGACAACAACCAAGCTCATGCTGCTTCTTCATCACACAGAGGGAGACAGTACATCATCACTTTTTTTGACCTTGTCGTCACATGGATAAGGAAGAAAATGTCTATTGAAGGACTCGATTGCCTTTGACAGGGATTAAGGGGCAAGTCAATTCAACCAACCTCGTGCTGCTTCTTCGCCACATAGAAGGAATTTTGCATCTCTTATTTCCATTATGTCGCCACATAGACAGGGAAGTATCTCTGTTGAAGAACTTCTTGCCTTTAACAGGTATCTAGGGGCAGAACAACAGACCATCTCATTCAACCTTTTTGCCACATAGGAGAGGAAGAACACTCATTTCAACCTTGTCGTCCCATGGGCAAGGAAGAAATGCCTATTGAAGAATTTATTGCCTTTAACAGGGATCTGGGGGCAAGACAACATCAATTTTGTGCTGCTTCTTCATCACACAGAGGGATATAGTACATCATCTCTTATTTCAACCTTGTCATCACATGGACAGGGAAGAAATATCTATTGAAGGATTCACTTGCCTTTAACAGGTATCTGGGGGCAAAACGATTCAACCGTATTTATTCTTGATCGAGTGGGCAAAAATTTTTGTTTCCAAAACTATCGATCGAGAAATAAATACGCAGCTTGATATCAAACTCACGGGAACTCCACCACATGGAAAAGAATTGAATCTCTTTAAGGGCACGCTCCACCACAGAGAGCCAACACTAAGGGAACGCTCCGCCACATAGAGCCAACATTAAGGGCATGCTTCGCCACAGAGAGCCAACATCAAAGGCACGCTCTGCCACAGAGAGCCAACATCAAGGGCACGCTCTGCCACAAAGAGCCAACATTAAGGGCATGCTCCACCACAGAGAGCCAACATTAAGGGCACGCTCCACCACAGTGAGCTAACATTACGGGCATGCTCTGCCATAATGAGCTAACATGACGGGTGCGCTCCACCACAGTGAGCCAATACTATGGGCACGCTCCACCATAGTGAGCCAACATCACGGGCAAACTCCACCACAGTGAGCCAACATCACGGGCGCACTCCACCACAGTGAACCAATACTATGGGCATGCTCCACCACAGTGAGCCAACGTTATGGGCGTACTCCCCCGCAGTGAGTCGACTTGGAACCACGGCAGGCACCTCCAGCAAGGAACGACAGGTACGTTTTCTTTTCCTCCCGCACCGCGCTCCCAATCACGAGACCAAACTCGATCCAGGCTTTAGAGCCCATGATGATACGACTTTGATCCCGTGAGGGGCAGCCTGTAAGCACGGGTTTTTTCTCGATCTCGGTGATGAGAATTCCTTAATTACCTGTGGACCAGACGAGCTCGAACGGGACTTGAAAGCTACTGGAATACTTCCTGGGGAATCTCAGATGACCTGAAAACTAGGCTACCCATGATTTGAAGCCCCGAAAAGGTCTCTCAAATCATTCCTAGGGTTTGGTCTACATGTCTAACTTTTCAAAATTCTGCCCTGACTCTTGGTTGAATCAGACAGCTCTGGTTTCTTGAACCAGAGCCGGTCGGCTCTAACTAGAGCTGTACAGCTCTAGTACAAACTAGAGTCGGTCGACTCTAGTGGTCAAGAACAGTTGCTCTGCAAAGCCAAGCAACTTGTCTTGACAAGAGAGATTTTTGGCAGATTTTCAGGATTTTTCAATCTGCTGATTGATGGAACAAGAGAAGACAGGGAGAGGCAGATAAAAGAGAGAAAATAAGAGAGAGAGGGTGCTTTTGGGGTTCTTAAGGAAAAGACTGAGAAAGAAAAGAGAAACAGAAAGCAGAAGAGAAAAAGAAAAGAAGAAGAAGAGAGACCGAGAGAAATATCCAAAACAACTCCCACAAACACTCTCATCTAAACCTAAATCAATCCTCAAGCATTATTAACACAACCAACAACCTCTACTCATCGATTTGGGATTATTTTGGCTTGGTTTTGGATCGTTCTAGGTGGTTGAAGGATTCGGTCGATTGAGTTCCAGTGCACATTCCTGAGCTTTCAATCTGTTTCTTGACATTCCTAGCATCCACGCGACATTCTAGGTAAGCTCCGAGAGGCCCTAAAACTTGTCTGCATTGATTTTCTGTGCGTTTCTGTTATTTTGACCAAAATCCAAAACTGGTGCTGCCCATCATAGCCGTACGGCTGTGTTCCTCAGGAACACAGCTGGGCGGTTGTGTTTCTGAAGAACAGAGCTGGCTAGCTCTGACCCAGAGTCGGCCGACTCTATTCTTCAGGGACAGATCCCCGATCTGTCCCAATCGGCTGAAACAACCTCTTTTCCATTTTGGTTTTTCTGTTGGGATCATTTTCGGCCTGAAATCATCCCTATGTATTAGTGTTTTGATTTTCTGACTTTTGTACGTATGGATATCGGGGTTTTTAGTATTTCCCGAGGTTTTATTTTCTGAGTTTTGGGGTAATTTTATCCAATCGGATCCATGGTCCAGCATTAGCTGACCTCCGAATTCTAGAAAATCCCTAGAAATATTGAAAACGAATAAAACAATATTTTTACAAATGTTTTTGGTGTGTTTATTGCATTTTGAACCCTAGATGGTTTGTGCATTTAGGAACCCACACGAACGGAACCCTGAGTTCCGAGGTAGCCGACCCACAAAAACAGAAATTTGCACGAAACGAGCCAAATGGTTTTCCAAAATTAATCTTCCAGCACAAAAATCCACAGGGCGTTTCAAAACCAATTTTCAGGTCTAACCTGTCCGACCGATCGGGTCGATCTGGTTACCCCCTAAATGCATGCTCCCAATCCTAAAATCCCTATTCTGTCCTGATTTGAGTCGTATTTGCATTTATAATATAAACTGCACTAACCAGTCTGTTTTGCAGCATTTATTTTTACTTTTGCTGTATTTAATAGATTAATTTGCATACCTAAGCGGTTGTATTTTTAGAACCTCGTGTACTTAGGCGTTTATAAAAGTGAGGACGAGAGTTTTTATATTTTATTCAATTTGGTTGTATAATCGGCCTCCATTATTCTTTTGTATATTTATGTGAATGGTTTAATTTCCTGCAATTTATTTTATGCATTGTCTTAGCATCAGACTAATAAACTAAACAATTTGGGGTTAGAAAGATAATAAATTGAATAAACATGGTTTTATAAATAATAAGCGAATATGAGCTTGAGGTGCAGTAGGTAACTTGCCCGAACCCTGAATCTCTGGATTAGGTACAGTAGTCTGCGCTCGGTAGGGACCTGTACCAAAATTTCTCGGATGAGCTGATCCGGGTGGCGACTCTATCACTGATCTTGAACTTAAGGTTTCGAGGTCTTTAAGCTATAAAACGGAAAAACTTTTTTCTACAAAATGGAATTTCAAAACAAACGAAGGATTTTCCCTAAAGCAAGATAAACAAAACCCGCTTTTCTGAAAACATCACTAAATAAACCAAAAATCTTTCTTTCTTTTTCCCCGGTTCGCTTCGCTATGTCCGTTTCAAGAAACGGTCATCCGCTCACACTATCCCAGGTCTATTCTAATCGTGGGAACGAGTAGAACCACAGACTTGTATATTCAATGACTGTATGGCAGTTCTTAACTAGCCATAGTACTTGTATAATCAGTCATGAATATAGGTATGTGTCGTTGACATGGGACTGGATCGATCCGTACAAGAAAGCCACATGGTTGTCGCGTCATAGGTCTTTCTTGAGTAGGTCTCTTTTGTCCTCAGACTAGATTTCATCATAGTATCAATACAGAATCCAGTTCACTTTGACATACACCTAACAGGTCTGTAAAAGGATGCTAAATATGGGTATGATTGGGTGGACAAGTGAACATATTGATATTGATGATGAAGTGATGGAATTGCCACTTGGGTAACACCGAGATGATATCACTGGCCACTTGATGAGTGGTATTGATAAGTGTATGGCCATACCCAAGTAAGTCGGTGCTTATTTGATTAATCAGTTAACTCAAGATCAAGAAATATAAATAACAACAGAAGAGGATGACAGACACCATGCCTCTTGTTTATTCATATCGATATCGTTAGGCAAAGGACACTATGAGATTACTACCGGGTGAGTGTCTTCTAAAGACTGCTGCATCTCTATCTTAATTGGGGACTATAATGGTTTGCTAGAACCCACTTACAGTCTGTGGGCCTTCGGCCTACTGCCAACATAGAGATAGACCCATAGGAACGTGCACATAGATCAACTGAGCGAGAACTTATAGAAATTGTACATGTAATGTACATTGGAAGGAATGCGTTAATTTATTAGTTGACATTCGGTGTCAAGGTAATTAATTAACATTGGGTTGAATTTAATTTAATTAATAAGTTTACATAATGTAATTAATTAATTTATCAATTAATTGAATTACATGAAGTAAACAATTAATTAAATAATTTTCCCAAGTAGGAAAATTAAATACATGTATTGTATTTACTTAAGTGTGATTTAATTTTATTTAGGGGTAATTAAATTTAACCAAATGAAATTAAATTACATCGTATATACATTTTAATTAAAGTTTATTTATGTAATTATAATCATAGTGGGCTTGGGTTTAATTAACCTTATTAAAACCCAATTAGACAATGTGTCTATATAAGGACACACTTAAGCAATAAAACCCTAATTTAACCCTAATTAATTGCTGAAAATTTCAGCCACCAAGAGCAGCCCCAAAATAGCCGAAAATCCCAGTATTAAACCTCCATTCCTTTACGTCTTCGACTAGCACCGGTTCCCACTCAATAGTTGGTCGTGCACGAGACTTTGGAGATCGCAGTTTCAAGAAACGATTCTGCAGCAGTCTCTAGAAGAGAAAAATCCGGTGAGTTAATCTCTCTTGATTCAATTTGGTTTTATTCTAATCAATGGTAATTAGACACGATAGGTGGATTCTAGGAAATTTTAAACAGTGTATTTTCCGCTGCGCCACGTTATTTTTCCAATGATGAATGCCAACAATGAATGTATGCTCGATGGAAATGTGAACTCACAAAATGTCTATGGCACACGAAAAAGACCGTGGCTACACAAAAATATGGTTAGTATAATATCATACATATGATGATGCTTCAAAATGGCTGCATAAAAACATGGTTAGAAAATGACACACAGATGATGCCTATTTGATGTCTCGTGCAAATGGTGAAACAAGGTCAAACAAACACGAACAAACATTAGCACAAACACAAAAATATGCTCTCCTTTCCAACCTTATTTCTCCATTCAATTTGGCCTGCATTCTACCTAGGTGTTGGGTCTCTTTGATAGCAACCGGGGGTAACAAAGGTGCACTCTCAAAATCCAATTTACAAATTTATGTTTTGGTAGTCCTAAGGGGAAGTTACTAGGCCATTACATGAAGGTATAAGTCAAACTAAAGGTCGTATAGGTCCCCATAGCGAAAATACACTCCTCATCATAGAACAAGATCTAAGGTTCATGCAGTGTTATGAGTGGTTTACCCCCTCGGGTGCCTCCAATCCTAGCAGAAGAGGTAGGTCACCTTTGGAAATAAACTAGGCTAATCATATGTTAGAGGGATTTGAGAAAAGAAAATGTCATGCTATGCAGTTGTGAATGAGATATCAAATTATGAATTAATAAGTGACTACAAGTGAGGATATACTTCAATGGTTGCCTAAGTTCCTTAAGTTTTTTATGAAAAAGCTTTTTTTTAAAGAAACAGTTAATCCCAGTAGAGTCGCCACTATGAGCGGACGTCATTTTTTGGAACGCGTGGTGAAGCGGGAACCAAGATTTCCTTTTTGAGTGATTATGTGTGGTTTTGAAAATGGGTTTAATCTTTCTTAAGAAAACCGTTCATTTTATTAAGAAAACTCATTTTGTAGAATGCTTAATTTTAAGAGTGAATTTTGGAAAACAGATTTTTTAGAAAATCCCAATTTAAACTTAAAGATCCCGAAACCTAAATTTTGTGATCAGACACAGAGTCGCCACCCGGATCATCTCATCCGAGAAATTCCGGTATAGCTTCCTACCAAGTATAGACGCAGTACCTGATCTAGAGATTCAAGGTTCGGGCAACACATCTACTAATCCTCAACTTGTTTTCAATTATTATTTCATAACACAATATAACATTCACTTAATTCTACCCATTTTATCATCTTTTAATTTTAGTTAGTGATCATGCAAATGACATAAATATAAATCATAAATAAAGTGTAGAAAAATAAAAGGGCAGAAAAAGTAAAGAAAGGCCAAATTATACAACCCGAAAAAGAAAAAAAAACTCTCATCCTCACCATTTACAACCGCCTATAATACACGATAATCTAAAAAAGGTACAATCGCCTAGATACACGAATAATCTATTAAATACATCAAGAATGAAAAATGAGAAGCTGCATCTAAATACGGTTAGTGCAGGTATACAAAATCACACCAAGGACTCACATAAGATAGAATAGGGTTATTTTGGGGAACGGGGATAATGCATCGGGGGATAATCGAGAAGTTCAGATGACTACTCAATTAGACCTGGAAAACACTTTATAAAAAATGCCTTGTAGATTTTGTGAATGAAAACCGAATTTGAAAACGGTTTGGCTAGGTTTACATGAGTTTTCCATCTTTTGGTAGGCCGGATATCCCAGAACCCATTTGTGAGTGGGCCTAATTTGAACATCCATTGAGGGTTTGAAAATATAAACACACCAAAAATCCTTTTTGAATTGAAAGGGGAAACAAAATTACAAGTTAGAGGCCAAAAGGGGAAAACTTGTAATTTTGTTTCATCAACTACGGCCGAGCTAATGCAATATGCTACAGCCATGCCACTATAGTTGCTAGGGTGGCTGTAGCATCTACAGCCGAGCGGCTATAATTCTCCAGAAGCATAAATCCGGTTTTCTTTCTCGTTTTGAAAATTATTTTGATTCTTTGATGGTTTCGGGTGATATAGGGTTTCTAGAAACTTATAAAATCCATGAAATAGATCCGAATCGGATCAAATGAATTTGGAAAACCTTAAAAACCCAAAATCAACAAAGATAAATCTCACATCCATCAATCAAAAACCCAAAAACCACAAATCTAATCATATATGGATGTGATCCGACCGATATTATTCACGAAAAATACATTTGATTTGAAAAAGGAAGTGTTTTCTGTCGATTTAGGGCATTTGGAGCTTATGTCCCTGAGATTAATGTTGGGATTTTTCACCAGAAATCACCAGATTAAAGCAGAAGAACGCGATGATTTCCTCAAACCTGTGCCCAGGAGCAATTGAGATGGAAATTAGAAAAATAAAATTTAATCACAACAGATAAAACTCTTACCCGGAGTATCTCTTTAAGAGATGGATGTAGACTGCAAGAATCAATCTAGAATCCCTCCTCATTCATGTACACGAACGCCTAACGAACACAACCCATGCTAGCATCGGAAAACACGAAGCTTTGGAGAGGAGGAAGAGACAAATTTCGGCTATCCTTGTGTTCCTCACTTTGGCAGAATTTCCTAGGGTTATTTTAACCCTAGGTGGCCAAAATTCTCAAGGAGAATTTCGGCCCAACTGGCATCTCCTTTTGTGTGGGCCTCCATTGTTTATTTCAGGCCCAAACATATTTTAATTAGTCTGGTTTAAATTAATTTCAAGCCCAATTTTAATTTACCCATGTATTTAATATATTACACCAAGTAACATATTATTCACATTCAAATTAAAATTGGTTTGACTAATTAATTTAATCCATTAAATTAAAATTAGATCTTCACAAAATAAATTCATATGTAAACTTATACATATGAATATTTCCATCCAGGAAATAATCTCATAATTAATCCAATCAACTATGAGGAAGCCGGTCAAATATTAATTTTATCATTCTGATCAATCCAATTGATCTTTATAATATAATTAATATATTTCTCTCTCCAGAGTGTATACTCAAGTATATAGTAATTCCTTAAGTTAGTGTTTAGTCGCTCCATGTGTACGATCCCGTGGGCCCATCATTATGTTGGCAGTGGGCCTGTGGCCCACAGACTGTATTTGGGCTCTAGCAAGCCACTGCAGCCCCCAATTAAGATGGAGATGGCAGTCAAACTGTTATCATAACCCTGTAGTTTGAACTTGTATATCCCATGTCATCAGTATCGGTATCCAACACAGAGGCATGGATTGATCACGCTCTTTTTTGTTCAGACATTAACTTGATCCCGAATGTACTGAAGCTCACAAACAAGTTCCAACTTGTTTGGGTGTGGCCACACTCTTATCAGTCACATTCATCAAGAGGCCGGTGATATCTTCTTAGCAGACTACTGAGTGACAAATCCCTTCCCCATATCTATAGCATTGGCATGTTAAGTGACATACCCGAAAGCACCCATACTTGGCACCCTATTACAGGCCCTTTAGGCGTACCCCTAAGTATGCGACCTCACATGCAACACCATATGGTCAGGTCAAAGGATCCATAAAAGTACTACACGAAAATCACTTGTGATACTATACCATGTGGATTTCTCGTTTAGTGGATCTATCTAGTACCATGCTCCTTATGCATGTACCCATTAACTTGGTTGACATCCCATGTTAAATGACTGGTAAGACACCGCTATACAACCAAGTTAATGATAGTCTCTTGTTCCATTCATTCCCATGACTAGAACAGACTACGGATCTATTTATGGTGATATCGTTTACCCTATCCATGGTCTTACTGCCAAGTCCATGACACTGGTCATCATGGATATAGATATGTCCATTGGATACTTCATTTAATATATTACACAAGATAGATATAATAAATGAATTAATGCCTTTATTAATAACACAAATAAGTATGATACATGAATCCAATAAATGTATGATACAAATACAAGGACCAATGCCTCGGGACTAGGGCATATCCAACAATCTCCCACTTGCACTAGTTCCAACTAGGCATGGGTCTAATGCCTATAGATCTAGTATGACCCTCATGCCTGGGCTATGCCAGCACCTTGGTCAAAGGATCTGCGACACTATCCTCGGTGTCCACTCTGTGCAATGCAATGTCACCTCTTTTCGCGATCTTTCGTATGAGGTGAAACTTTCTGAGCACGTGCTTTGTGTTCTTGTGTGACCGGGGCTCCTTAGCTTGTGCAACAGCCCCATCGTTGTCACAGAAGATATCAACTGGGTCCTGGATAGTTGGCACTACTCCTAACTCAGTGATGAACTTTTTCATCCACACAGCTTCCTCAGCTGCATCACGCGCCATGATGTACTCAGCTTCTGTTGTAGAGTCCGCGATGGTTGGCTGATTTGAGCTCCTCCAGCTTACAACACCACTATTAAGCAAAAATATATACCCAGACTACGACCGGTACTCATCTTGGTCAGTCTAGAAGCTTGCATCAGTGTACCCAGTAACTGATAGCACTTCCTGACCACCATACACTAAGAAGCTATCCTTAGTCCGGTTAAGGTACTTAAGGATTGCCTTGACAGCTTTCCAATGGTCCTCCCCGGGATCCTGCTGGTACCGGCTCGTCATTCTCAGTGCAAAGGCGACATCAGGTCTCGTACATAACATGGAGTACATAATTGATCCTATAACCAAAGCATATGGAACTAATTTCATGTTCTCCCTGTCCTCCCTTGTCTTAGGACAGTGCTTCTTACTAAGTTTCAGCCCGTGGCCCATTGGCAAGAAACCTTTCTTGGCCCGGTCTATTGATAAGGTCGGTTTTTGACCTTATCTTTTAGGCAATTTCGTGGTTTGAACGGCAATTTTTAGAGTCTTTTGTGTGAATGTTTGTGTGGTTTTTGAATATTTTGTGGTTTTTATGTTTTGGATAGATTTTTATAACTTTTAGTATTTTTCGTGTTTTCTAGGGTTGTTTTTGTAATTTTTGATAATTTGTCGTTTTTATGGTCCGTGGCGTAGGTGCGGTTATGTTTCTTTATGCTTGTTTTGGACAGGTATTATGACCCGGACCGGAAGTTGGAGCATCGGCGGCAAGGAAGAGTTCGAAATGCTGAAAATCAGGGTGGCACGGCGTGCCACAATTTGGGCACGACGTGCCAACCCGGTGTGCCAACAGGAGTAGTCCAGTGGAGTGGCACGAAAACGTGCCACTCAGATCAACCCGGCGTGCCAACCCCAAAATCACATGGCACGGCGTGCCAACTCCAGCAGCACGGCGTGCTGCCTACAATTCTGCACAGCACGGCGTGCCACTTCCACCAGCACGGCATGCCGAGCCCCGAAACCTGCTGTTGCCCTACTTTCATCTCTTCTTTTTGCTGGTTTTAACCTAGCCGTATAAATAGGTTATTTTCTATGTTTGAAAGGATCTTTTTTTCCAGTCTTTTTGAGTGAGAGCAGAAACTTGTAGTGAGGTTTTGAGCTTAAACTATTTGATTTCTTTGAGTTTTGAACCATCGATTGGTTGTAGTTTTGCATAGAATCTTCCCCTTTTACGACGTTCTTGGTTTCGGCCTGAGTTCGTCTATAGAGGTACACCCCAAGCATCTTCACACCGTCGGAATCCGGTTAATCGGACTAAAAGGGCATAAGTTTTTCTTCTTCTCTTTTGTAATTTGATTAAGTTAGGTTTGATTCCGTAAATCGATTATGTTTGGTTGTAAACACTGAATTCGTTCATCTTTCTTGATTAATACAATTGTTTGCAAGTTAATTTCAATTTTTATGCCTTTTCTTTATGTAATTTCTTTAATGAATGTCTAGTCTCATAAGATCTTAATTTATGAAGTTCATATTTGTGGTGTTGGAAATGCCCAAGTCCCGAGGCATTGGTCCTTGTGTTTGTATGATACATTTGGTACATTAATGTAAACTTTATGTATTATACAATTTGTGTCAAGGAGATAAAGGCATTAATCTATTTATTATATGTCTTGTGCTATATTTTAAATAGAGTATCCAATGGACATATCCATATCCATGTTGTCAAGTGTGAGGCACTTGGCAGTAAGACTGTGGATAGTGAAAACGATATGACCATAAAGTCATCCGTAATCTGTTCCAATCATGGGAATGAATGGAACCAAAGACTATCATTAGCCTGGTTGTATGGAGGTGTCTTACCGGTCATAGAACATGGAATGTCAACTAGGTTAATGGGTACATGCAAAAAGGGCATGGTACTGGATTGATCCACTTAACGAGAATCTGCATGGTATAGTATCACAAATGATTCTCGTGTAGTACTTGTATAAGTCCTTCGACCGGACCATATGATGGTGCTGCATGTGAGGTGGCACACTTTGGTGTACGCCCAACGGGCCTGTAAAAGGGTGCCAAGTACGGGTACGTTCGGGTGTGTCAGTAAGCATGGCAGCACTATGGATATGCAGAAGGGAATGTCACTCAGTGATTCACTGAGATGATATCATCGGCCTCTTGAAGAATGTTACTGATAAGTGTGCGGCCGCACCCAAACAAGATTGGATCTTGTTTGTGAGCATCAGTTCATTCGGTATCAAGTCAAGGTCCAGACACAAGGAGGGTGATACTTCCATGCCTCTGTGTTGGAACCGATATCAGCGACATGGGATTTACAAGTTCAAACTACAGGGTTACGTTTTCAGTTTGACTGCTTACTCCGTCTTAATTGGGGGCTACAGTGGCTTGCTAGAGCCCGCCTGTAGTCTGTGGGCCTTGGCCCACTGCCAACATAAAGATGGGCCCATCGGATCGTACACATTGAACGTCTGGACTTTAACTAGTCGGATTAAGTGTGTACTTGGAGTATACACGTTTGAAAAGAGAGAGAGATATTAATTATATTATATGCATCAATTGGATTGATCAAAGTTATATAATTAATATTTATTTTGGCCTACTCATAATTAATTCAATGAATGGGGTTATTTCCTAGGTGGAAATATTATGACATGTATAGGTTTACATGTTTGTCATTTTATGTGTGTCTAATTTAATCCATTGATTAAATTAATAGGTCAAATGAATTTTAATTTAAATGTATGTAATATGGTACATGGTATCATATATAAGCATAAATGTTAAATTAAAGTTGCATTTGAATTTAATTAAATCAAAGGAATTAAATATTGGGCTTAAGGCTTAAAATGAAAATTCCCACATAAGATGAGATGGTGATGGCCGAAATATTGGACCAAAGAAGATGGTGAAAATTGATGAGTCATTTTGTTAAGAATGGATGCATCCCTTTTCTTAATATGGTGAGTCATGTATTTGACTTAAAGGAAGAGAAGTTGGACTTGTCTACCTTGTGGCACCAATTAGAAAGATGGTGAGTCATTCTTGGACAAAAGTTGATGATGCCTTATTAATGGTGGACCAATGGAAGAATGGTGAGTCATTGATTTGACTAATGGAAAAGCAAAATTGGATTTTGTTTTCATAAGTCATATCTTTTACAATTTGGATTTGTGGAAAAAGATGGCAGCATTTTGAATCCCATTCTTGCCGTATATATATTCTTCCTTAGAATGTATTTTGCCCACTTTTAGATGCATTATTTCTTTTGGAAAGAAATTGGGTGCACACTTGAGTAAATGGGTACTATCTTTGCATAGATAGATTTATCTTTTGGAAGGATAGTTATTTCTTTTGGAAAGAAATATGGACAGCCATAATTCTCTAAGTGGGCAGCCCCTCTCTTCTCTTTCTCTCCCTCGCTTCATATAATCCGGGTCGCTAGCACGGGTTGGGTCCGAGAGCCGTTCGTGTACGTGACGTTGGAGGGAGGCTACTTTGGCTCCTGTAGTCTGCATCCGTCTCTTAGAGAGACTTTGAGGTAAGTTTTGAAACTCTCCTTTTATGCTTTTAGTTTTTGATTTCCACATCTTAAGCTCCTGGGCCGGATTCGAGGAAATCGACGCGTATTTCCGCTTTTATCGGTCGGTTTCCCGTGACGAATCTCAACAGTGGTATCACAGCGGGCTTTTGATCCGTGGAAATCTTTAAACTTGGCGGATCCCGTGTTTTAAAATTGCCGATTTTTGTGGCCGGGATTTTTTTTTGGTTTGGGGTTTTTGTGATTTTGCCCCTTGAATTTTGCAAATGGAAAAGTTTTGCATATTGGTTTATGCTTTGTTTATTTTTCTATTTGTGTTTTGTTTATGGAAATTTTATTTTGCATATAGGTTTTATGCTAGATTTAATTTCCTATGCATGATTTTATTTCTTGGTGATTTAATTTCATGTTACTTGTTTTTATGCGGGAAAAAATCACGGACCGTTTCGGGCCGAAACGGGGGCAGCAGCCGCTGCCTGCGGCGCTAGGTGCCACAGGCAGCAGCTGCTGCTGGCTGCTGCCTCGGCAGCAGCTGGGCTGCTGCTGGCCAGCAGCTGCTGCGCGCCAGCAGCTGCTGCTGGGCAGCAGCTGCTGCACGCCAGCAGCAGGCTGCTGGCCGGGCCCATTTTTGGATTTGGCGGGATTTTTTGGGCCGGGCCGGATTTAAAATTTTAAAAATATGCGTGTTTAAATTTTGGTAATTTTTATACGCGTGGGATTTTAAAATTTTAATTGTTTTTAAACTTGTGCGTGTTTAATTTTGGAAATTTTATGCGCATGTTTTATGAATGAATTTATTTTTCGTTCATGCGATATTTATTTTGGAAATAAATACGGTTAATTGAAATTGGTTCGGGTTTTCCTGGCACGATTACCTAGACGGCTAATTTTGGAATTCATGGTTTCCCAATTGGATTGAGAGCAATTTTGCCTGGGTTGGAGGCCCAAAGCCCGCACGGGTTTAGAACCATGATCGGCCAAAATTTGGCGATTTCAAAATAATGGCTATGGACATATTTGAAATGGGATTAATTCATGCATTTAACATGTTTATAAATTGTATGTATTGGATACGTGAATGTATGATTAAATGCATGAATGGATGTTTTGGGCCTTATTTATTCGGGTTGTAATATTCTTTTGGTAAATACGGCCTACGCGCCGTTTTCTTTTTATGTAATTTTATTTTATGTGTTTATTATGGAATTATGTAAAGAAGAAGAAGCCGATTGGATTGGCGTGCTAGAAGGATGAGGATGCAACCCACCTGATGTCGTTCTAGTATAGGTTTACTAGAATTATATTAGGATGTAAATTTAGGCCCATAGCATTTCATTTTTATTTAATTATGCTTTGTGCGAATGTATGTACAAACCCAATTTCACCCGCCTATGCATCTAAGCCGTTATTAATTGAATCTAATAACCAAAAGGTAATTACTAAGTCTCTTAAAAGTGCTTCCCTCATTCATAACCTACTCGAAGTGGGGATAGGCCAGCTGTAGACCAACCCTCGTTGGATGCACTGGAGTATCGTCATTTTGTATTGGGTTGGAGTATTGGTTACTCTAACACTTGGATGGAGGTTTTGACTTAGCATGGGTAGTAGGATGTTCCTAGCCCTAAGCACAGATGGGTAAGTGCCAACAGACCCATCAAACCGAGAGTCCCTAGGTTGGGATTGGACGGCGTTCCTACCTAAAAAATTGGGATATAGTTGTTCCAGGCCCTCGTCTGGCTATATCTTGATATAATATGGATCTCGGCCCATGAGCCCAACAACTCCAGTTAATTAATAACATGATTCATTATTAATTATAATATGGGAAGAACATGTTAAGTCCTTTATTTACACTCGTAAATTTTTCTGTGTAGAAACCAATGGCTACGAATGATACTTTATCACTGCGATCTTTCTTGGAATGGGACAAGCTTTCTGGCCCTAACTTTTGGGACTGGTCTATGAACTTAAGGAAAGTTCTAAGACAAGAGTCTAAAGAGTATGTGCTCGAAAAGCCTGTACCGGCTGTGCCAATAGGAAGTAATCCACCGGCTACCAAGCTGGAGGAATACTTGGCACATGTAAAAGACAACCGGGGATGTGACATGCCTGATGTTGGCTAGTATGGTTCCTGAATTGCAAAAGCAGTTCCTGGATCATCAGGCCTTTGCTATAATGACAACTCTTAACGAGATGTTTTATGAGCAAGCTTATCAGGAAAGGTACCTGACCCACAAGGCATTCCACAGCTGTAAGATGGGAGCCGGGACATCTGTGAGTGCACACGTGCTCAAGATGAAGGGCTATCTGAATAATTTAGCCCGTCTCGGAACGCCTATCTCACGGGGGCTGGCGGTTAGCACGATCCTGGCTTCTTTACCGGATTCTTATGATCAATTCATCCTAAAATTTTACAAGCAAGGGATGGATCGTACTGTTAGTGAGCTGCATTGGATGCTTGAGCTCGCTGAACTGTCGATCAAGAAGACTCCGCCGGTACTTGAGGTTAACAAGGGGAAACCTCCTTTTGCTAAAGGCAAGGCAAAGGCCAAGGTCAAGGCTAAGGAAGCCAAGGCTAAAAAGGCTAAAGCCCAGCCCAAGCCCTGTTCCAAGGATGTCTGCTTCGGTTGCAAGCAGGCTGGACATTGGAAAAGATCGTGTCCCAAGCTTTTGGGAGAGAAAAGGAAGACGCAGGACGTGTCTTCATCAGGTATATATGTCATAGACATTAACCTCTGTTTCAACATCTTATGTATTGGATACTAGATGTGGTTCTCACATTTGTTGTAATGTGCAGGGACTTAAGAACAGGAGATCACTGGGATCGGGACAAGTGGACTTGCAGGTCAGAAATGGAGCAAGGGTTGCTGCCATAGAGATCAGCGGGACCAGCTTATGATGCCTAGTAGATTAGTTTTGTTACTGCTGAAACAATGTTATTTTGTACCTGTTATGTACAGGAATATTATTTCTGTTTCAGTTTTGGATATTTCTGGATGTACATTTACTATTGATAATAGTAAAAAGGGTTTATCTAGAAAAGAATTATTTTATGGAGTAGCTCTATTAAATAATGTCTTTTATATCCTGGATCTAAATGAAACTAATCATGTCTATACTATACTTAAAGGGTTAAGCCTAACGAACTTAATCCGGTTTACTTTTGGCATTATCATTTAGGCAACATAAACAAGAAGCGCATAGCTAGGCTTCACATAGCTTGAATCCTAGGATCATTTGACATGGAGTCACTTGATATATGCGAGTCTTGCTTATAAGGTAAAATGACTAAAGAACCTTTTAGCAAGGAGGCTAAAAGGGTCGCTAGCTTATTGGACCTAATGCATTGAGATGTATATGGACCGATAAGCATAGCAACCAGGGGTGAACATCTATACTTCGTATCCTTCACAGACGATTTCATCAGAAATGGCTATGCCTATGCAATGAAATAAGTCTGAGACCCTTGATAGGTTCAAGGGAGTAAGGAACGAAGTACAGAACCTACTAGGCAGAAATATCAAAGCCTTTCGGTTGGACCGAGGTGGTGAGCATATAAGCCTATAGTTTGACTCATTTTGAGAGAGCATGGAATAGTTCCACAGCTCACTCCTCCAGGAACACCACAATGGAATGGGGTGTCCGAACGGAGGAATAGGACCCTGTTGGACATGGTCCGCTCAAACGATGAGTCATGCCTTTCTCCCAATAAGTGTTTTAATGGCTCTCAATTTCTATTATACTCCGACTAAGGCTTTGAAAGATCCCATTTGGAATATGGATGGGCAGGGTGCCTAAATGTGCCTTTCTTACGGATTTGGGGTTGTTATGCACAAGTCAAGAAATTGACTGTGAGCAAAACTAGCACCCAAAACCGACTAGTGAGCTACCCTAGGGAAACCAAAGGGTATTACTTCTATGACCCCGCTGAGAACAAGGTGTTCATGGCTTGATAGGGGGTCCTTCTTGAAAAGGGGTTTCTTTCCAAGAAAGACAGTGGGAGCGATGTTGAACTCAGGGAAGTTCAAAGCTCAGAAACTCCTGAAAAGGATAACTCGGAGACCAGGGTGAAGCTTCCAAAGGTAGAAGCACCAGCCCAAGTCACACAAGGACCTAAAAGGTATGGTAGGGGTCATCAAGAACATGAGAAACATCGGTTTTTGTTTCTGATGATTATGCTCTTTTGTCTTGTATGAAGAGGAGCTCAAAACCTACTAGTAGGCTATAGCTGGCCCACTATCTGCCATGGTGGTGGATTTGCAATCTATGTACGATAATCAGGTTTGGAACCTGGTTGATCCACCTCCGGGTGCTATGGTAATAGGTTGCAAGTGGTGCTATAAGCTATAGGCCGACAATACCTTTAAGGGTGTGTATAAGAGGTTTAGTGGGAGCATAGTAACTTTCCTGGTATTATATATGGATGGCATCCTTCTGATTGGAAGCGACATACCAACACTACAAGGGAATTGTAAATGGTTGTGTAAGTGCTTCACAATGAAGGACTTAGGCGAAGCTGAGACGATCCTAGGGATCAGGATCTATAGGGTTAGATCCAATCGGCTTCTAGACCTAAGTCAGGCCAAGTACATAGACATAGTTCTGAAAAGATTCGGCATGGACCAGGCTAAGAAAGATTTCTTGCCAATGGGTCATGAGCTGAAACTTAGCAAGAAGTACTATAGGGAGAACATGAATTGGTTCTATATGCTTCGGCTATAGGATCAATCATGTACTCCTTGCTATGTACAAGACCTGATGTCGGCTTTGCACTAAGTATGATGAGCCGGATCCTGAATGGATCACAGGTAGGCTGTCAAAGCAATCCGGAAGTACCTTAACCGGACTAAGGATAGCTTCTTAGTGCATGAAAGTTAGGAAGAGCAATCAGTTACTAGGTACACTGATGCAAGCTTCCAGACCGACCAGGATGAATATAAGTCGCAGTATAGGTATGTGTTCATGCTAAATGGTGGTGCTATTGTTGGAGAGGCTCCAAGTAATAGACCATCGCGGTTTCTATCACAGGAACTGAGTACACTGCAACGTGTGAAGCAGCTAGGGAAGCTGTGTGGATAATGAAGTTTATCATGAAACTGGGGATAGTATCTACTATCCGAGAACCAGTTGATATCTTCTGTGACAACGCGGGGCTGTTGCACAAGCTATGTGCCTCTGTCACACATATACACGAAGCACAAACTCAGGGAGTTTCACCTATTGCGAGAAATCGCTGAGGGGGTGACATCTCATTACAAAGAGTGGACACCAAAGACAATGTCGCAGATCTTTTGACCAACATGCTTGGCTTTGCCTCTGCACGAAGGTTATACTAGATCTATAGGGATTAGACCCATGCCTAGTAGGTACTAGTGCAAGTGGGAGATTGTTGGAAATGCCCTAGTCCCGAGGCATTGGTCCTTGTGTTTGTATGATACATTTGGTACATTAATGTAAACTTTATGTATTATACAATTTGTGTCAAGGAGATAAAGGCATTAATCTATTTATTATATGTCTTGTGCTATATTTTAAATAGAGTATCCAATGGACATATCCATATCCATGTTGTCAAGTGTGAGGCACTTGGCAGTAAGACTGTGGATAGTGAAAACGATATGACCATAAAGTCATCCGTAATCTGTTCCAATCATGGGAATGAATGGAACCAAAGACTATCATTAGCCTGGTTGTATGGAGGTGTCTTACCGGTCATAGAACATGGAATGTCAACTAGGTTAATGGGTACATGCAAAAAGGGCATGGTACTAGATTGATCCACTTAACGAGAATCTGCATGGTATAGTATCACAAATGATTCTCGTGTAGTACTTGTATAAGTCCTTCGACCGGACCATATGATGGTGCTGCATGTGAGGTGGCACACTTTGGTGTACGCCCAACGGGCCTGTAAAAGGGTGCCAAGTACGGGTACATTCGGGTGTGTCAGTAAGCATGGCAGAACTATGGATATGCAGAAGGGAATGTCACTCAGTGATTCACTGAGATGATATCATCGGCCTCTTGAAGAATGTTACTGATAAGTGTGCGGCCGCACCCAAACAAGATTGGATCTTGTTTGTGAGCATCAGTTCATTCGGTATCATGTCAAGGTCCAGACACAAGGAGGGTGATACTTCCATGCCTCTGTGTTGGACACCGATATCAGCGACATGGGATTTACAAGTTCAAACTACAGGGTTACGTTTTCAGTTTGACTGCTTACTCCGTCTTAATTGGGGGCTACAGTGGCTTGCTAGAGCCCGCCTGTAGTCTGTGGGCCTTGGCCCACTGCCAACATAAAGATGGGCCCATCGGATCGTACACATTGAACGTCTGGACTTTAACTAGTCGGATTAAGTGTGTACTTGGAGTATACACGTTTGAAGAGAGAGAGAGATATTAATTATATTATATGCATCAATTGGATTGATCAAAGTTATATAATTAATATTTATTTTGGCCTACTCATAATTAATTCAATGAATGGGGTTATTTCCTAGGTGGAAATATTATGACATGTATAGGTTTACATGTTTGTCATTTTATGTGTGTCTAATTTAATCCATTGATTAAATTAATAGGTCAAATGAATTTTAATTTAAATGTATGTAATATGGTACATGGTATCATATATAAGCATACATGTTAAATTAAAGTTGCATTTGAATTTAATTAAATCAAAGGAATTAAATATTGGGCTTAAGGCTTAAAATGAAAATTCCCACATAAGATGAGATGGTGATGGCCGAAATATTGGACCAAAGAAGATGGTGAAAATTGATGAGTCATTTTGTTAAGAATGGATGCATCCCTTTTCTTAATATGGTGAGTCATGTATTTGACTTAAAGGAAGAGAAGTTGGACTTGTCTACCTTGTGGCACCAATTAGAAAGATGGTGAGTCATTCTTGGACAAAAGTTGATGATGGCTTATTAATGGTGGACCAATGGAAGAATGGTGAGTCATTGGTTTGACTAATGGAAAAGCAAAATTGGATTTTGTTTTCATAAGTGCATATCTTTTACAATTTGGATTTGTGGAAAAAGATGGCAGCATTTTGAATCCCATTCTTGCCGTATATATATTCTTCCTTAGAATGTATTTTGCCCACTTTTAGATGCATTATTTCTTTTGGAAAGAAATTGGGTGCACACTTGAGTAAATGGGTACTATCTTTGCATAGATAGATTTATCTTTTGGAAGGATAGTTATTTCTTTTGGAAAGAAATATGGACAGCCATAATTCTCTAAGTGGGCAGCCCCTCTCTTCTCTTTCTCTCCCTCGCTTCATATAATCCGGGTCGCTAGCACGGGTTGGGTCCGAGAGCCGTTCGTGTACGTGACGTTGGAGGGAGGCTACTTTGGCTCCTGTAGTCTGCATCTGTCTCTTAGAGAGACTTTGAGGTAAGTTTTGAAACTCTCCTTTTATGCTTTTAGTTTTTGATTTCCACATCTTAAGCTCATGGGCCGGATTCGAGGAAATCGACGCGTATTTCCGCTTTTATCGGTCGGTTTCCCGTGACGAATCTCAACATGTGGCATTACCTAGATTGACACCTAGGAAACCATTAGTATTGACGACACTGTGGAACTTACGTGCCCCTATTTTCTGAGCTTTAGAATTAGACCGCCTCTAAACAAGGGAAACCGGCTAAGGACCTAAAAGATCTAGGTACGCTAGGTTGTATTATCGAAAGAGCATAATTAAAGGTTAATTGTTGAGTTAAATTCATCTTTTGTAATTAATTGATAAAGCCATCCCCATTAGCATTCATTGGTCGGTAAACCGACAATTGATAACACAAAACTCAAGTGCAAAGTAAGCTGGAATAGATCAACTAGGAGTAGGATAGTTTAGTTGTTAATATAATCAACCCAAAACTGTGTTTCGCCTAGGACACGCAAGGAACCCGAGTAGTTTAGTGTTTGCAGAATATTCTTTTCTCTGTGGGATCGATACCTGGACCAACCAGAATTATTACTTGTCAACGATAGGTACACTGCCTTAGTTGTGTGTTTCTAGGTTTAGTTTTACTGCTACGCCTAGGACCCATCAAGTTTTTGGCGCCGTTGCCGGGGAAATTTATTTTTCTGCATCATTGAGCCAAAGGTCTATTTGCTGATCTAGGCAACATCTCTGTGCATATAGTTAAATAATTTTTCTTTCTATGAATATTTGTTGCAAATTAGTTTTCTTTAATTTCTCTGTGTGTGTGTTTTCTAGCTTATGCGAACTCGCTCTCAGCATCCTGAGCTTTTACCTTATAACCCTGAAATTGAACGTTTGTGTAGCAAGAACCGTAGAGTACGCCAAGAGCAGATTGTTCAAATGGAGCATCAGCAACATGATGACGAGGAGAGACAACTCCGGGAAAGAGTTGAGCAAGAGCAACTCCGGCGAGAGCGGGAGGAGTTTGATAGAAGAAGGGGTGGTGATAGAGATAACATGGTCATGACTGACCTAATGGCTCCACATCGGCCCCGGAACAGATCCGGAGTGGTTATCCCAGCCATCACTACCAATCAATTCGAGTTGAAGTCCAGTATGATCCATTTGATCTAAGGGAACGGACTATTCAGTGGCGGAATAAGTGACAACCCCAATGATCACTTAGACCGGTTCCTCATAGTGGCCGATACAGTCCGAATCGGTGGGGTGCCCCAAGATGCTGTGCGGTTGAAGCTGTTTCCCTTTTCACTATGCGGGGGAGCAATGGAATGGTACAAATCCTTGAGGCTCGGATCAGTGACATCATGGGACCAATTGGAAGAGCAATTCTTAGCATACTACTTCCCACCATCAAAGACGGTTCAGCTAAGGAACGAGATCATGGGATTCCGGTAATTTAGGATGGAGACTCTTAATGAAGCTTGGCAGAGATTTCAACGATTATTGCGGAACTGCCCCCACCATGACATGCCGCGTTTCACTCAGGTAAGCACGTTTTATCATGGTTTGACACCAGCTAACAGTGCCATTATTGATTCTTCTGCAGGTGGGGACATTTTTAAGAAGACTGCTACACAAGCCGAGGAGTTGATTGCGGAGCTGGCTAGAAAGAGTACCTTGTGGCAGTCGGACACGCCAACAAGGAATGAGGTTCGAGCTGCAGATTTGGGACGCCAAGATGCAGCTATGGACCATGTAAACAAGAAGTTGGACCTGTTGATGTCCCGCCTGAACTTAAATGGGCCATAATACCAACCGATGTTGTGTGTATCATGTGGAGCGGAGCATCCCGTGCAAGATTGTGAATTGGGCGACCCATTCGCCCAATCGTCCGAAAACGTAAGTTTTGTGGGAGGAAACCAAAGGTACAATAACTCTAACTCTTATCCATAAAACTTCAATAATAATAATAATTATGGAAGAAGGTATCAACACCCGAACATGTCCTATAGTAACAACCAAAATGTGTTGAGACCTCCTTTCGGATTCCATTAGGAGCACCGTGAGCAGGGGTTAGGTAAGGCCCCATTTATTCCTAATGATCAATCTCCACAGCAGCCTCAACAGTCTAAGCAAGATGAGACGGTTTTGTCATTACTAAAAGACATCTCGTCTCGGCTTGCTGATAATGAAGCGTACTATAGGGATTTGGGTATGCAGGTGGCTCAATTGAGTAGGGAGAGGCAGGAAAGACCTCAAGGAGCACTTCCGAGTAGAACTGAACAAAACCCTAAGGGTAATCAACAGGAGACAGCTCAGGTTATAACCCTACGAAGTGGTAGGCAAGTGGAGGACTGGGTGCAAAATGCTGATATCCCATCCCAACCTACCGAGGTAAGTGAAGAGTCAGGAGAGGTAAGCAACCCCGACTCGATTTCTGAACCCGAACCTAGCATAAATGAAAAAGGGAAAATTCCTGACCCAGTAAGAGCCTATGTGCCTAAACTTCCTTATCCTTAAAGGGAGAAGAAAGATAAGCTGGAGCAGAAATATTCCACATTCCTTGAGATTTTTAAGAAGTTAGAGTTTAACATGCCATTGATTGAGGCTCTCCAAGAGATGCCCTCTTATGCTAAATTTTTTAAAGAACTTCTTGCAGGGAAAAGAAAGCTAGGCGAGGACAAAGTGGTGGCTTTGACAAAGGAATGTTCGGCAATTATCACTAACAAACTCCCACCTAAGCTCAAAGATAGGGGCAGTTTCACTATTCCATGCCGGATAGGAAACTTGGAGATTGCCAATGCCCTGTGTGACTTAGGTGCGAGTATAAATTTGATGCCTCTGTTGTTTTTCAGGAGACTCGGATTGGGAAACCCAAAGCCAACCAATATGACCCTCCAATTGGCGGATAGATCCCTCATGAGACCAAAGGGGGTGGTCGAAGATTTGTTAGTAAAGGTGGACAAGTTTATCTTCCCTGCGGACTTTGTGGTAATGGATATGGAGGAAGATAGCTCGGTGCCCCTTCTACTTGGAAGACCTTTTCTCGCAACCGGTAGGACTTTGATAGATGTCCAGGAAGGTAAGATCATTCTTAGGTTGCATAACGAGGAGGTAAGTTTCAATGTCTATAATTCAATGAAATATCCGTTAGACGTTGAAAATTGTAACTTTATGGACTCCTTTTGTCCTATTGATGCTTGTGTGGTTGAGAATTTGTGCAGTGAACTAGATTGCATCATAGGAGAAGGTCTAAGTGAAAGTGAGGCAAATGAAGTGATTAGTGAGGAATGCTCATGGGTGAAGGGACGGTTTGATAAGCTGGAGCGTGAAGTCAAACCAGCACCTAAATCCTCATTGGAGGAACCTCCATCATTGGAGCTCAAAACCCTTCCCCCTAACCTTAAATATGTTTTTCTGCATCCTCCAAAGGACTTACCAGTTGTAATCTCTTCTTTGTTAACAGGAGAGGAGGAGGACAAGCTGCTAGAGGTGCTAAGGAAGCACAAAGGAGCATTCGGGTGGACAATCCACGACATCAAGGGAATAAGTCCGACATTTTGCACACATAGAATTTTTCTGGAAGATGAGGTAAAACCGTGTGCACAGCCTCAGCGTCGGTTGAACCCCAACATGAAGGAAGTGGTAAGAACCGAGGTGATAAAACTCCTCGACGCAGGTATCATCTTCCCTATTTCTGATAGTCAGTGGGTGAGTCCGGTCCAATGTGTGCCTAAGAAAGGAGGCACGACGGTAGTGAAAAATGATAAAGGGGAACTAATCCCTACTAGAGCTGTCACGGGTTGGCGTATGTGTATTGATTATAGGAAGTTGAATGACACCACCCGGAAAGATCATTTTCCATTATCGTTTATTGATCAAATGTTAGAAAGGATGGCCGGGCACGAATATTTTTGTACTTTAGATGGGCTATCCGGTTATATGCAAATTCCAGTGGACCCTCTCGATCAAGAGAAAACCACGTTTACGTGTCTATACGGGACATTTGCATATAGGCGGATGCCTTTTGGATTGTGTAATGCCCCGGCTACCTTTCAAAGATGCATGCTAGCCATTTTTGCTGATATGATTGAGGATTTTATGGAAGTCTTTATGGATGATTTTTCTGTTGTTGGTCATACGTTTGAGTCATGTTTGGGGAATTTGGACCAGGTGCTTCAGAGATGTGAAGACACCAATTTGGCACTTAGTTGGGAGAAGTGTCAATTCATGGTCCGGGATTACATTGTCTTAGGGCATAAGGTGTCGGGAAAGGGAATCGAGGTCGACCCAGCCAAGATTGAGGTGATTGAGAAACTGCCTCCCCCAAGTTCGGTTAAGTTAGTTAGGAGTTTCTTGGGACATGCGGGCTTTTATAGGCGTTTTGTGAAAAATTTTTCTAAGATTGCTAAGCCGTTGACTGAGTTACTCTTAAAGGATGCCCCATTTAATTTCAGTGATGAATGTATGTATGCTTTTAATTTGCTTAAACGGAAATTGATTGAGGCACCGGTTATGGTGAGTCCGAATTGGGAAATCCCTTTTGAACTTATGTGCGATGCTAGTGACAATGCTGTTGGGGCATGTTTAGGTCAGAGGGTGAACAAAATTTTTCACCCAATTTATTATGCTAGTAAGACATTAAACGGTGCTCAAATGAATTATACTGTGACTGAGAAAGAATTACTAGCTGTTGTGTTTGCTTTTGATAAGTTCAGGTCTTACTTGGTCTTATCAAAAGTCATTGTGTATACTGACCATGTTGCTCTTAAGTATTTGTTGGCTAAACAGGATGCAAAGCCCAGATTGATTCGATGGATTCTACTCCTCCAGGAGTTTGATGTGGAGATTAAGGATAAGAAGGGAGTAGAGAACGTAGTGGCCGACCATTTGTCAAGACTACCAAGTGAAGGATCCATGTCCTCTCCGGAAGCGAACATTCGTGACACATTCCCCGATGATCAGTTGTGTGGGGTAACTTCTATACCATGGTTTGCGGACATCGCAAACTTCAAAGTCGGTAACATTCTTCCACTAACCTTTCACATGCACAGAGGCGTAAATTCTTTCATGATGCTAAGGATTATTTTTGGGATGACCCTTATCTTTTTAGATTATGTGCTGATAGTGTGATTAGGCGGTGTGTTGCTTATGAGGAGGTTCCCTCCATTATTGAAATGTGTCATGATAGAGAACTGGTGGCCATTTTGGACCCGATAGAACTATAGGAAAAATCTTATCTAGTGGGTTTTATTGGCCAACCATGAAACATGATGTCATTAGTTATATTCGAGCCTGTGATGCGTGTCAAAGGATGGGAAATATCTCCCAAAAGAATGAAATGCTCCAACAGGGTATCTTGGTGTGTGAACTTTTTGATGTTTGGGGCATAGATTTCATGGGACCCTTCCCAATATCTCACAACAACCAATACATTCTTGTGGCGGTTGAGTATGTGTCTAAATGGGTAGAGGTTGTCGCCTTACCAACCAACGATGCAAGGGTAGTTGTCAGGTTTCTAAAGAAAAACATTCTTACTAGGTTTCTAAAGAGCTATCATCAGTGACGGGGGTTCCCATTTTTGTAATAGGCAATTTGACAATCTTTTGCACAAATATGGGGTTAAGCATAAGGTAGCGACTCCTTACCATCCTCAGATGAGTGGGCAAGTTGAGGTTTCGAATAGGGAACTAAAACACATCTTAGAAAAAACGGTAAGTGCATCTAGGAAAGATTGGAGTTTAAAGTTAGACGATGCATTATGGGTATATAGGACTGCTTTTAAGACACCTATAGGGATGTCCCCTTACCGTTTGGTCTTCAGTAAATCCTGTCATCTACCTGTAGAACTAGAGCACAAGGCATATTGGGCTTTAAAATTTCTTAACTTTGATATGCAAGCTACAGGTGAGCTTCGATTAAGGCAACTCATGGAGCTAGATGAGCTTCGGTTGAGCTCGTATGAGAATCCCAAGATTTACAAGGAGAGGACCAAGAAATGGTATGACCAGCATGTAATAAAGAAAGGTTTCAACCAAGGAGAGTTGGTGCTCTTGTATAACTCCCGGTTGAAACTCTTTCCGGGCAAACTGCGAAGTCGATGGACGGGACCGTTTACCGTGCATAAGGTTTACCCCTCCGGGATGGTGGAAATTGAAACCCCAGAGGGAATTCAACAAGTAAACGGGCACCGGTTGAAGCCCTACGTCAGCGTAGGAATAAAGGAGGAGAAGCAAGTCTTACTCCTTCGTGATGTGTAATGCTAAATCGCGGACGTAGGAGTCGAGCTATTCCGACTATAAACATAGCACTGAGGGACGTATACCTCCCGTGTACATTAGTTTTCACGTTAATATGTTTTTGTGTGTAGGATTAGGTACTTAAGCAAGTTAATCGAAAATCGTAATCAAAATGTGTAAAAAAAAGCAACAGTTGGCAGAATTTAGGGTGGCACGCCGTGTCACTAAGCAGCACGTCGTGCCAAAGTGAAATTGGGTGTAGCACGTGGCATGCCAAAGTGGTACGAAATCGTGCCAGGCTGCTGTTCCGGAAGAAAATTATGCATAAGTAGACAACACGCCGTGCCAGCTTCAGCACGCCGTGCCAAGGTAATGGTATGCAGGGCGGCACGACGTGTCACTTCAGCACGCCCGCGTGCCGTTGTTCTGTTCCACAAGAGGTTTGTGCATAAAATGGAGCACACCGTGCCAATCATAGGTCTGAAGGGCGGCACGATGTACCAATATGGCATGCCAACGTGCCGTCCCTCTGTTCCTAAAGTGAGTTGTGAGAAAAAGACTAGCACGCCATGTCAAAACATCAGCACGCCGTGCCACATATTAAACTTTCAAGGCAGCACGCCGTGCCAAGACAGCACGCCGGCGTGCCATCACGCTGTTTCTAGGTATGTGTTTTTGACCCGATCAGCACGCCGTGCTGAGTGTTTGGCACGGAGTGCCGAGTGTTTAAATTTTGAATTCCAAGGGTTATTCTACCGCCTATTTAATGCTCTTTCCACCTTCCCCCCTTCTCATAACCGACTTCTTCTTCTTCTTCTTCTCCTTCCTCTCTCTCACTTTCTCTCACCCTCTCACTTTCTCTCTCCCCTTTTCACTCTCTCTCTCTAGAATCCATTCTCTCCTTCTCCTTCTCTATTCTTCTTCTTCTTCCTTCCTTTCTCTCCTTCTCCCTATCCCCTCTTACTCTCCTTTCCTTCTCTATTCTTCTTCTTCTCCATCTCACCCCTTTTCCTCCACTATTTTGCCCTAGGGTTTTAATTTGCTTCAATTTCCTTGAAACCAGGTATGAATTCTTGCTTTATTCTTTCTTTTATTTATTATTACTATGATTGTTGTTCTTTTCCTCATTTTGGTTTTGATGGATTGACTGCTTAATAGGGTTTTATTTTACTTTCTTTTTCTTTTTTTTGTGGTTTGTATCTTTGATAGTAGATGTTCTTTGGCTTTGTGTTCTTTTGTTTTTGATTCTTGTTTTATTTTTATGGTTATGCAATTATAGGATGAAGAAGAAAACCGTCGCCGATCGGAGACACGGTTCGTCTCGCTGGCCCATGGAACCGTCACCGGAGCCGGTGCCACGTGACAAATTGCCCACCGACCAATTGATGGCCCCGCTGACAAATCTCTCAAGGAAATACAAATGTCACTTTCCTTTACTTTCGGACGATGAAGGTAAGAAGTACAAAACTTTATTTCCTTTAGAGAGCACTCCCTTTCGCACTTTCGATTGGCAATTTCTCTTTGTACAAGATAGGTCGGAGGGAGTAAAAGCTAAATTGACTAGTTTAGGGAGGTACGAATTTGTGAAATCTAATCCTCCAGTCTTTAGGGAGTTAAACCTAGAATTCTACTCCACCTTGAGTTTTAAAACCAACCCGGATACGGGCCTTCGAAGCATGACCTTCTGCCTCTTTGGCACTGAGCGGACCTTGGATATTGATGGCCTTCGGGCTTGCATAGGGATTGACGGGAATGGTTATAAATGGCCCGACAATTTGGATGCCAAGAAATTTTGGCGCTTGATAGGGCAAGGGGCATACCAACCTCGGTTTGCCAAAACTTCCCAAATCCATGACCCTGTTTTGCAATTAGTTCATAAATTTGTATGTTTAATTTTTTGGGAAAAACTGAGAGCAACCGGGTTAATGCATTTGAACTGTTGATCCTGTGGCATGTGCATAGTGAAATTAAGGTGCATTTTGGCTTCTTTATCATGGAAGCTTTATACAATCACCACAACCGAGCTAAGTCCGAACTAGGGTTAGGACATATTGTGACTTGTATTGCATGTTTTTTTCATAGTAATACTTGTTATAGAAACCTCGATAGCATTCTTCCCAAGAAGCTTTCGAAGGGAATCTTGTCTTGTTCCCATATTGGGGCAGCTGCAGGTCCTTCAAGTGCAGGGGGTTCAAGTCGGGGAAAGGCCCCTGTAGAAGTAGACGAGGAGGAAGAGAGTGAGGAAGCTGAGGACAGCAAGGAGGACGCGGAGAATGTATCGGTGGGAGTAGATTTTATGGGGCGGATTGAAGGACGGTTGGATGGCATAATTGAGCAATTGGAAGGCTTAACCGTCCATCAGGTTCTGCTTGAGCAGCGGCTGAACGCGTGCCTTGATCGGCAAGCAGCTCAGCTCGCCAACGTCGAGGCGTTCGCCTCCTGCTTCTGTGCCGCCCAAGGGTGGCCGTACCCGCCGCCACCACCACCAGCTCCCGATATGTGAGGTAACCCTTTTCCTTTCCCATTTAGTTTGCTTCTTCTTCCATTGCACTTTTGGAAGTAAGTGCAATCTAAGTGTGGGGTGGGTAAAGGGACTTCTCCCTTTCTTTTTCTTCTTCTTATATTGCATTTTTTTTTATTATTTGTTTCACATGTTTGTTGGTGTTTGTTGGTGTTTGTAGGTGTTTTTGCATGATTGGATGTTTTGTGTTGGTTTTTGGTTAGATTTAGGCTTTACTTTTCAATGCATGTGAAGTTGGTTTTGGTTGTTTTTGGTTTGTTAGTATTTTTAGGTTGCTTATGTGTCAATTGCCGTTTGAATAACATTGCTTAATCCACCCTCGAACCTAAGTCTCTGTGCTTGGATTGATAGCAATTGGCTAGGGATATTAGGAGTTGTTTGCAAGTCATTAGCTTGTTTATGCGTGGTTTGTGATTCTTGATGGTAACCATTGGTTAAATTTGTCATTTAGGTTGCATTAGGGAATTAATTCTCTACCCCTACTTGCATGATTGAGCTAGGATTACGCCTTGGAACATTGGTTAAGTCACACGACCTAGCATACAACCCCTAATACACTTGTGAGAATTTGAGCCTTTAGAACCATTTCACATCGGTTCTATTTCTTTGTGAGGGTAAAAACAATCGTGACACACTAGATCGTAGAACCTGGTGTTGTTTTGCACTTGGCATCAAGAGCTTAATATGTGGAGACCCTTAGGATTAACCCCTTGACTTAAATAACCCTAACCCTAACTACTAATTCATCCCTTAGATCACCCATAGCCACTAAATTAACCTTTTTGACTTAAAAAACCTTCACCAAGCCAACTCTATAATCCTAACTTTTTACCATTCACTTTGATTTTCCTTTCTCACCCTCCTCTCCTAAATCAAGTAATTGGCTAAGTTGTTCATTCATTTTGGGGTCAATCACCATTTGCATTTCAACTCTTTCATATCTAGTCCTATGGAAAAATTGTGTTAAAAAAAATAAATAATAAAAAAAATAAAAATAAAATAAAAATAAAAATAAAAAAAATCCACATAGAGTCAATGTGTTTGTTCAGTTTCTTTTTGTAAAATTCGGAGTTTGTAAACGCCTGTCTTGGTTGTCCGGTTTGCATCTTTAAGCCGGTGTTTGTGTTCCATGTCTTGTAATTTTTCATTGGTTGAATAAAGGATTAGGGCGATCATCTAATTGCCTTGACCCATGTCTTGTAATTTTTTTTTTTTCTCTTTTTTTCTCATTAAGTTGTGTTTCGGCCATTGGGTGTGGATAAGGCCTTCTTGTTGTCAAGTTAATTTCAAAATAAAAATAAAAATTTAGTAAAGCAAACACTCTTAGGACTAGCTTTGAGTTGAAATTTGCATGACCCGCCTTTAGTACTTAGTCAATTTGTACATTTTACTTGATTTGTAGGAGTTGTATGCCTAAAATTTCCCTTATCAAACCTACCCTAAGCCGTAACATTACAAGCCCCAAGTTCTCTGATTTTGCTCCTTGACCAATGACTTCACCGGGATTGCCATTAGTTCGCTATGTGATGTGTGCCATTGTTTGTTTTTGTGTGCTCATCCGCCTTGCCTTGAACTTGAGCGTTGGAGTGACATCTTGTGAGGTGCTTTGTGGTCGTATAAACTCTGTTTGTTCCTCGCCCTTTGACTAGCTAAATTGTGTTGGGTTTGGGTATTGAGTGGTTTTGAACCTGGTGCACCTAATGTCATTTCGAAGGTGATGCTTTACTTTCTTGAGTTCATGAATCTCGTACGGTTAAACCCTTAGTTGGATTTGCAAGTGAAAGCAAGCAAGTTTACTCCTTTGTCTTTAGTTGATTTGCTTGAGGACAAGCAAGACTTTAAGTGTGGGGTGGTTGATAAGGTCGGTTTTTGACCTTATCTTTTAGGCAATTTCGTGGTTTGAACGGCAATTTTTAGAGTCTTTTGTGTGAATGTTTGTGTGGTTTTGAATATTTTGTGGTTTTTATGTTTTGGATAGATTTTTATAACTTTTAGTATTTTTCGTGTTTTCTAAGGTTGTTTTTGTAATTTTTGATAATTTGTCGTTTTTATGGTCCGTGGCGTTGGTGCGGTTATGTTTCTTTATGCTTGTTTTGGACAGGTATTATGACCCGGACCGGAAGTTGGAGCATCGGCGGCGAGGAAGAGTTCGAAATGCTGAAAATCAGGGTGCACGGCATGCCACAATTTGGGCACGGCGTGCCAACCCGGTGTGCCAACAGGAGTAGTCCAGTGGAGTGGCACGAAAACGTGCCACTCAGATCAACCCGGCGTGCCAACCCCAAAATCACATGGCACGGCATGCCAACTCCAGCAGCACAGTGTGCCGCCTTCAATTCTGCACAGCACGGCATGCCACTTCCACCAGCACGGCGTGCCGAGCCCCGAAACCTGCTGTTGCCCTACTTTCATCTCTTCTTTTCCTGGTTTTAACCTAGCCGTATAAATAGGTTATTTTCTATGTTTGAAAGGATCTTTTTTTCCAGTCTTTTTGAGTGAGAGAGCAGAAACTTGTAGTGAGGTTTTGAGCTTGAACTATTTGATTTCTTTGAGTTTTGAACCATCGATTGGTTGTAGTTTTGCATAGAATCTTCCCCTTTTGCGACGTTCTTGGTTCCGGATTGAGTTCGTCTATAGAGGTACACCCCAAGCATCTTCACACCGTCGGAATCCGATTAATCGGACTAAAAGGGCATAAGTTTTTCTTCTTCTCTTTTGTAATTTGATTAAGTTAGGTTTGATTCCGCAAATCGATTATGTTTGGTTGTAAACACTGAATTCGTTCATCTTTCTTGATTAATACAATTGTTTGCAAGTTAATTTCAATTTTTATGCCTTTTCTTTATGTAATTTCTTTAATGAATGTCTAGTCTCATAAGATCTTAATTTATTAAGTTCATATTTGTGGCATTACCTAGATTGACACCTAGGAAACCATTAGTATTGATGATACTGTGGAACTTACGTGCCCCTATTTTCTGAGCTTTAGAATTAGACCGCCTCTAAACAAGGGAAACCGGCTAAGGACCTAAAAGATCTAGATACGCTAGGTTGTATTATCGAAAGAGAATAATTAAGGGTTAATTGTTGAGTTAAATTCATCTTTTGTAATTAATTGATAAAGCCATCCCCATTAGCATTCATAGGTCGGTAAACCGCCAATTGATAACACAAAACTCAAGTGCAAAGTAAGCTGGAATAGATCAACTAGGAGTAGGATAGTTTAGTTGTTAATATAATCAACCCAAAACTGCGTTCCGCCTAGGACACGCAAGGAACCCGAGTAGTTTAGTGTTTGCAGAATATTCTTTTCTCTGTGGGATCGATACCTGGACCAACCAGAATTATTACTTGTCAACGATAGGTACACTGCCTTAGTTGTGCGTTTCTAGGTTTAGTTTTACTGCTACGCCTAGGACCCATCATCTATGCTGAACCTTTTCAGAACTTTGTATGTATAAGGCCTGACTCAGGCCCAGAAGCCGATTTGATCTATCCTTATAGATCCTGATCCCTAGGATCATCTCAGCTTCGCCCAAGTCCTTCATTGCGAAGCATTTACTCAGCCACTGCTTTACCCCTTGCAATGTAGGTATGTCGCTTCCAATGAGTAGGATGTCGTCCACATAAAGTACCAAAAATGTGACAATGCTCCCACTTGTCCTCTTATACACATAAGACTCATCTTGATTCTGTATGAAGCCATATTCCTTTATAGCCTCATTGAATCTAAGATTCCAACTTGGGGATGCTTACTACAGTCCATAAATGAACCTTTGAAGCTTGCATACCCTTCTCGGATACTCTGGATTGACAAAACCCTCAGGTTGTGTCATGTACACATCCTCGAGTAGCTTTCCATTAAGGAAAGTGGTTTTGACATCCATTTGCCAGACTTCATAGTCGTACCATGCGGCTATGGCTAGCAAGATCCCGATGGATTTGAGCATGGCTACTGGTGAGAAGGTCTCATCATAGTCTATTCTATGGACTTGTCTGAAACCTTTCGCAACCAGACGCCCCTTGAAGGTATTGTCGGCCTTCAGCTTGTAGCACCACTTGCAACCTATTACCTTAGCACCCGGAGGTGGATCAACCAAGTTCCAAACCTGGTTATCGTATATAGATTGCATCTCTGCCTCTATGGCTTTACGCCAATTTGCAGACTGTGGGCTTGCCATAGCCTCGTGGTAGGTTTTGGGTTCCTCCTCACCCCAGATGAGAAGAGTTTGATCATCGGTGATGAGGAAACCATACCTCTCCGGTTCTCAACGATCCCTACCAGACCTTCTGGGTCCTTGTGTGGCCTGGGTTGGTGCTTCCTCCTGTGGAAGCTCCACTTAGGCCTCCGAGTTATCCTCTTCAAGAGCTTGTGGACCTTGAACTTCCCTGAGTTCAACATTGTTCCCACTGTCTTTCTTGGAAAGGAATTCCTTTTCTAGAAAGACCCCCTTCCTTGCCACGAACACCTTGTTCTCGGTGGGGTTGTAGAAGTAATACCCTTTGGTTTCCCTAGGGTAGCCCACAAACAGGCATTTATTGGTTTTGGGCTCCAGCTTGCCACTAGTCAATTTCTTGACATGTGCTTTGCATCCCCAAATCCTTAGGAAAGACACATTGGGCTCCCTGCCCGTCCATATCTAATATGGGGTCTTTTCCACTGCCTTAGTCGGAGTATTATTTAAGATAAGAGCTGCTGTCTCGAGGGCGTGTCCCCAGAAACTAATTGGGAGAGAGGCTTGACTCATCATTTAGCAGACCATGTCCAACAGGGTCCTATTCCTCCATTCAGACACCCCATTCCATTATGGTGTTCCAGGAGGAGTGAGCTATGGAACTATTCCATGCTCTCCCAAATATGAGTCAAACTCTAGGCTCATATACTCACCGCCTTGGTCCGACCGAAGGGTTTTGATATTTCTGCCTAGTTGGTTTTGTACCTCGTTCCTAAATTCCTTGAACCTATCAAGGGTCTCAGACTTGTGTTTCATCAGATAGACATAGCCATATCTGCTGAAATCGTCCGTGAACGTGATGAAGTACAGGTGTCCACCTCTGGTCGCTGCGCTCATGGGTCCATATACATCTGAATGTATTAGGTCCAATAAGCCAGTGGCCCTTTCAGCCTTCTTACTAAAAGGTGCCTTAGTCGTCTTGCCTCATAAACATGATTCACATGTAACAATTCCAAGTCAAATGACCTTAAGACTCCAACTTTGTGAAGCCTAGCTATGCGCTTCCTGTTTATGTGGCTAAGACGACAATGCCATAGGTAGACAGGATTAAGTTTGTTGGGCTTAACCCTTTTTGTGTTTATGTTATAGACATGATTGGTTTCATTTAAGTCCAGGATATACAGGCCATTATTTAATAAAGCATCTCCATAAAATAATCCCTCTCTAGATATGCAAATTCTACCATTAGAAAAAGTAAAATAAAATCCAGAAATATCCAATATAGAAACTGAAATAATATTCCTGCACATAGCAGGTACAAAATAACATTATTCTAAAATTAAAACCAATCCACTAGGCATCACAAGGTATTCACCTATCTCTATGGCAGCAACAATTGCTCCATTTCCGACCCGCAAGTCCACCTCTCCCGACCCCAGTGACCTTCTGTTCTTTAGTCCCTGCACATTGCAACAAATATGAGAACCACATCCAGTATCCAATACCTAGGATGTTGAAACAGTAAGGTTAATGTCTGTGACATAAATACCTGAAGAGGACACACCTTGGCCCCTCCTCTGCTCTCCCATCAGCTTGGGACACGATCTCTTCCAATGGCCCGCCTGTCTACACCCGAAACAGACATCCTCAGGACCTGCCTTCTCATGGGCCTTGGGTTGGGCTTTGGCCTTCTTAGCCTTGGCCTTGGCCTTTTCCTTGGCCTTACCCTTGGCAACAGGAGGGTTCCCCTTGTTGACTAGCAACACCGGCGGAGTCTTTTTGATCGACTGCTCAGTAAGCTTAAGCATCCCATGCAACTCATTAACAGTGCGGTTCATCCCTTGCATGTTGTAGTTTAGGATGAACTGATCATAAGAATCCGGCAAGGATGCAGGGATTGTGTCCACCACCAACTCCTGAGAGATGGGCGATTCAAGACGGGCTAAAGTGTCCAAATAGCCCTTCATCTTGAGCACATGTGCACTCACAGATGTCCCAGCCCCCATCTTACAAGAGTGGAATGCCTTGTTGGTCAGGTACCTTTCCTAACGAGCTTGCTCCTGAAATATCTCGTTTAGAGTTGTTATCATAGCAAAGGCTTGATGGTCCATAAACTGTTTTTGTAGTTCAGGGACCATACAGGCCAACATTAGGCATGTCAAATCCCTATTATCCTTGACATGAACCTCGTATTCCTCCAGCTGGGTAGTTGGTGGATTACGTCCTTGAGGCACAGCCGGTACACGCCTCTCCAGCACATACTCTTTGGACTCCTGTGTTAAAACTATTCTCAAGTTCCTGGACCAGTCCAAAAAGTTAGGACCGGAAAGCTTGTCCCTTTCAAGAATCGATCGCAGTGATAAAGTGTTGTTATTTGCCATTTAGAGTTTCTACACAGAAAAACATTTAAGAGTGTTAATAAAGGACTTTACTTTGTTATTCCCATACATAATTAATAATGAATCAATTTATTAATTAAACCGAGTTGTTGGGCTCATGGGCCGAGATCCATATTTTATTAAGATATAGCCAGACGAGGGTCTGGTACAACTATACCTTGACTATTTAGGTAGGAACGCCGTCCAATCCCAACCTAGGGACTCTCGGTTTGATCGGCTTGTTGGCACTTACCCATCTGTGCTTAGGGCTAGGAGAATCCTACTACCCATGCTAAGTCAAAACCTCCATTCAAGTGTTAGAGTATCCCATACCCTAACCCAATACAAAGCGACAATACTCCAGTGTATCCTGCAAGGGCATGGTCTACAACTGGCCTATTCCCACTTCGAGCTGGTTTTGAATGAGGGAAGCACTTTTAAGCGACTTAGTAATTTCATTTGGTTATTAGATTCAATTAACAACGGCTTGCATACATAAGGCGGGTGAAATGCGATTAGATCATACATCCATACATGCATATAAATATAAAGCATAATTAAATAAATAAGTAAAATGGACTGCTATGGGCCTTTATTACATCCTAATATTATTCTAGTAAACCTATACTAGAAAACAATATCAGGTGGGTCTCCATCTTCTTCCTTTTGGGCTTGCACCTCCACTTGGGCTCACCACTCCATGGCTTCCTCTTTTACAAATTTTATGATAATTGAATAAAATAAAATTACATTAAAAAAGAAAAAAAAACGACACGCAGGCCGTATTCACACAAAAAGAAAATACAACCCATCTTGAATAAGGCCCAATAGCATCCAATCATACAAAATATTTAATCACCCATATACATCCAATACATATAATTCATAAGCATGTTATAATGCATGATTGAAGCCCATTTCAATTATGTCCAAGCCTTTATATTGAAATCACCAATTTTGGCCCACCATGGTTCTAACCCTTAACGGGCTTTGGGCCTCCATCCCAGGCAGTCCAACTGCTCCAACTAGAATCGGAAACCATGGGTCCAATTCAGTCGTCCAAGTAATTGTGCCAAAATTACCCGAACCAATTTCAATTAACCACATTGATTTCCAAAATTAATATCAGATGAATAAAAGAAAATTTCATTCAAGAAACCACACGCATTTAAATTACATAAATTTAAACACACGAATTTTAAAACCAATTAAAATTTCAAAATTGGGCCCCGGGCCCAAAACCCGCCAAATCCAAAAACACTGGGCCCGGGCAACCAAGTTGCCCTAGTAGCAGCCGCCCAGGGGCAGTAGCCGCATAAGCGGCGCTGCTGCTAGCGCAGCAGCAGGCAGCGGCCGCCGGCAGCCCCGCACCCCTGGAACAGCCATATTTTTTTTTTATAAACAGAAAATATAAATAAAAAAATATGGCATCCATAAATAAGAAATTCACCAAGAATTCCAAAACATACAATTAAATTAAACAAACATAAACCTATATGCATATTCAATTTCAATTGTATAAAAATCAAATGGGAAAAATCTTAAACCCAAACCAAGAACCCCAATCAAAAAAACTCCAATTTTAAAACATGGGATTCAACCAATTTTAACAATTTCCACGGATCAAAAGCCCGCTCTGATACCACTGTTGGGATTTTTCACCGGAAATCACCCGATTAAAGCGGAAGAACACGATGATTTCCTCAAATCCGTGCCCAGGAGCAATTGAGATGGAAATTGGAAAAATAAAATTTAATCACAAGAGATAAAACTCTTACCCGGAGTATCTCTTTAAGAGATGGATGCAGACTACAGGAATCAATCTAGAATCCCTCCTCGTTCACGTACACGAACACCTAACGAACACAACCGGTGCTAGCGTCGGAAAACACGAAGCTTTGGAGAGGAGGAAGAGACAAATTCTGGCTATCCTTGTGTTCCTCACTTTGGCCGAAATTCCTAGGGTTATTTTAACCCTAGGTGGCCGAAATTCTCAAGGAGAATTTCGGCCCAACTAGCATCTCCTTTTGTGTGGGCTTCCATCGTTTATTTTAGGCCCAAACATATTTTAATTAGTCTGGTTTAAATTAATTTCAAGCCCAACTTTAATTTACCTATGTATTTAATATATTACACCAAGTAACATATTATTCACATTCAAATTAAAATTGGTTTGACTAATTAATTTAATCCATTAAATTAAAATTAGATCTTCACAAAATAAATTCATTTGTAAACCTATACATATGAATATTTCCAACCAGGAAATAATCTCATAATTAATCCAATCAATTATGAGGAAGCCGGTCATATATTAATTTTATCATTATGATCAATCCAATTGATCTTTATAATATAATTAATTTATTCCTCTCTCTCCAGAGTGTATACTCCAAGTATACAGTGATTCCTTAAGTCAGTGTTCAGTCGCTCAAAGTGTACGATCCCGTGGGCCCATCTTTATGTTGGCAGTGGTCCTGTGGCCCACAGACTGTAGTTGGGCTCTAGCAAGCCACTGCAGCCCCCAATTAAGATGGAGATGGTAGTCAAACTCTTATCATAACCTTGTAGTTTGAACTTGTATATCCCATGTCATCGATATCAGTGTCCAACACATAAGCATGGATTGATCACCCTCTTTTGTGTCGGACATTAACTTGATCTCGAATTTACTAAAGCTCACAAACAAGTTCCAACTTGTTTGGGTGTGGCCACACTCTTATCAGTCACATTCATCAAGAGGCCGGTGATATCTTCTCAGCGGACTACTGAGTGACAAATCCCTTCCCCATATCCATAGCATTGGCATGTTAAGTGACATACCCGAAAGCACCCATACTTGGCACCCTATGTAAGCGCCGGAATTTTCTATACTTAAAAAAAAAAAATTAGTCGTACGACTATTGTTACAGTCGTACGACTGTAATGTCGGAAAATCTGCAGAGGCCCATACCTCTGCAGCAGAAAAGGAGGCAGAGATAAAAAGAGAAAAAGAAGAAAGAAAGGGGGATTCTGGTAAAAAAGAAATCTAGAGAGAGAAAGAGAAGAGAGAAAATAAAACCACAAAAAACTCATTTTCCTCCTCTTTTATTTTCTTTAATTTCTCGAAATTAAGGTTAAAATTTGTTAGAAATCCCTAGGTTAATCAATTAACTACATAACCAAATCAAGAACTCGAACTAAGACCATCAGAAACCCTTGCAATTTGGATTTTGGACAAAAAGCTCTCAACCTCCATTCCAAAGGGGAAAGTACGAATTTGTTGGGATCGGAGCGACGCCAGGGGTCAAACCGACTTGGAATAGCTTCTAAAAAGGTAGACACTTCTTTTCCTTACACTTTTCCTCGCTTTCTGGGTGTTTGAAGTGAGTTTTGTGCGTTTTTGCTGGATTTTCGTATTTCTGTTCCTAGAAATTAAGAACAGTCGTACGACTGTATATACAGTCGTACGACTGTTCTTAATTTCCAGTCGTTTTTTCTTCAGTTTTTGGTTAAAAATGATTTTTGGCGAAATTCTGATCTTGGACAGATTACAGTCGCACGACTGTAAACTACAGTCGTACGACTGTAATCCTTGTTCCAGAATCAGAATTTCAGCCTCATCCCCAAAAATTCCCAAAAAATCCCAAAAAAATTAGAAAACCCTAAAAATCATCAAAATGGATTTTGTTGTGTGCATCACGACCATAGATTCAATTCTTAGTGAAATCGCATTTAGAACAATTCAACGACGGAGACCCATTTCTCCTGAAAATCGACCCACTTAAATATATAAAAATGCATGTAAACCGGAAAAATTGTTTTTCAAAATGTTTTTTTTTCACAAAAACCAAAAATACAGGGACGTTTCAAAATGTTTTCCAGGTCTAATCGGGCCGGCTAGCCGAGCCGACCTGGTTACCCCCTAAATGCATGCCCCCGATGCTTGATTTCCCAATTCTGTCTGTTTGAGTCCTAATTGTGGCGTGCTGTATATATTGTGCTAACCCTCCGTTTTGCAGGTTTTAATTTTCTTTTTATTTTTATTTTTAATGTATTTTAATAGATTAAATCGTGTATTTAGGCGGTTGTATTTTTCTAGATTCTTGTGTATATAGGCGATTGTATAAGTGAGGCGAGAGTTTTTATTTTTCCATTCGATTTGGTTGTAAGCCAATTAATATTTATTTCTTTTCCTTATTCTTGTATTAAATATTTTGTGTGCGCGCTGCATACTTTTTATATTCAATAAAATGGACTTTAGATTTTGAAATACCATTTGAGAACATTGGCAATATTTATTTTAATTAGACACGAAATAAGGGACTTGTCCGGACCCGAATCTCTGGATAGTGTAGCAGCCGTTCGTCCGGTTCAGCTACATAAGAATTTCCCGGTTGAGCTGAGCCGGGTGGCGACTATACAATATTCATCGAGACTTAGGTCTCGGTTCTTTTATGCACTAATTCCATTTATTTTCCAAAGCGCGGATTTCCATTATAAAAACCCTACGCGAGGGAGGGGCCCGCCCGAGATCGTGGCGCCCCATTCCGAAAGGGAGTCCCGCGTCCCGTCGAAAACGCGTCATCCGCTCACAGTGGCGACTCCGCTGGGGAATTCTTCAAAAAGTTTTCTTAAAAACATAAAAGAATTTGACAAGCCCTGAAAAGTGTCTAATTAAAATAATGTGGATGATTCTCTTTTGGTATTTTATTTGCATTTTTAGTTAGCCATTTTTTGCATTAGATTAGGTATCCTTTTATAGCCCGGTGGATTGTTGAAATGTCGCCTAAGTTCCTCCTGGTCTTAGGGGCACGAATACGAACACCACTCATAGCCTCGTACGAACCCCTTCGTTAGGACCCTTGAGTGGGGAGAAGTGAGGAGTATATCTTGCTATGAGAGCCTTGATGTTATCTCGACTTTGACCGAACCCATATAGGCAGCTCTAGTTGGATTCCCTTAGGATATCAAAATAATTGTGTGAATAATAATAAAATCGCGCCTTCATCACCCCCGGTTGGTGATTGAAGTGAACCCCGCCTAGGACTCGGTTAGAAATTTTCAAGACAGACCACGTTGGAGGAATAAGGTTGGAAGAATTCGTTTTGCTTGCTATGTGTTCTTCACCATTTTGTGACATATCGCCGACGCATGCATAACATACCATAATCACCATTTTTCATACACATGACATACCATACACAAACATCTTTGTGTGATACTAACCCACATTTTTTATGCAGCCATTTTGCATTTTATTTTGTGTGTAAAACATTAATTCATTCGCTTGTCATCCATACTAACGATTTCTTTTTCAGCCATAACCTTAAACTTGTGTGATTAGCATTTTATTTTTGACATAGCATACATAACATCATTATGTATGTCATGCATCCTAACCCACGTTTTTATGTAGCCATTTACATATTGTGTGACATGTTCATTCACTACATTTCACTTAAATTAAATTAATGGGCATTTCAAGGACGCCTATCATGACCATCCCATCCCATTTCATAACATATCGGGTACCCAAAATTACCCGTGTTTTGCCAATGCACCGGATTGCATTCGGCCATTCCACCAATATCATTTCATTTAATAAAAGCCACAATGGCTTTAGGCCCATTTTCGTGTAATAATTTACACGATGCATTTCATGACATCACACCCATCTATCATAGACATCATATAACACTGTGGTCCACATCCGACCACTTCATGACATTAATTCACCATTTAAGGTACTCCCCGAGTGCCCGATTAGTATACATATAGGCCCATAACATCACCAAATCATTAAAGGCGTTCCTCGAATGCCGAATCCTTGTCCGTGTTCCTGTTACACGTGACTTTCTCATAACATCATTCCATATCATATGCTCAAAAGCATCAAGACCTTGTCTATGGGCCCGGCCCATGCGACCATTTCATATCATCTCATAGACCTATAAAGTGTCAAAACTACGTCCGTGTACCAGTACACACACGACCATTTCACGAATTCATTAGGTGCCCCAAAGGCGCCGAAGTTGTGTCCGTGTGATGGCTCACCCGTGACGTTTTTGCATAAACATTGGGTGTTCTTGGAATGCCTCGAAAAAAAAAAATATATATATATATATTCATATCATCACTCCATACATAATTCCACTCCATGCATCTCAAGTATGTTCAATGCCTTAATTTTCATGTCATATCACATCATTCATTCACGACCCTAATACCTCCTGTCTACCCCCAAGCAGAATACACTGGAGCGACCTTGGACAAGATCCCAAGCTTCAAGGGCGGCTAGGAGACAGAGGGTAGTCGAGAGTGACAGTGATTCTGAGCCTGTGGAAGGAGTGAATATGGCAGAACAGACACCAAGCATGGCTGATGTTTTGAGAGATTTCTTCAGGTCGCAGGATTTCCGCGACATGTTAAAGGAAGAGATGAGGGCAGTCGTTAGAGAAGCTGGTGAGACCGGTGTTAGTGGAGCCGGGAAGGAAAAAGAAGATGAGTCATCCCAACATGGTGGTGACGCTTCGGCTAGCCTTGAAAAGCTGCAGGAGATAGAGGCAGCTATGGAACAGAGGATGAAAGCCAAGTGCTCTGAATTAGACGAGGTCATGGCCCAGTTGAAGAAGGGGGTCGGGATCAGTGCTGAATCCAAGAAGGGGGTGAACGTTGATTCCATGATCAGTAGGGGCATCGAGACATTTCCTATTGGCTTCCAAGTGCCGAAAGTCCCCACTTACAAAGGAATGGGCTCGCCGGAGGCCCATGTGAATTTATACGCCCGGGTTATGCTAACAGCAGGCGCTACAAAGCAACAATTGATTAATCTTTTCCCCACCACACTGGAGGGAGGTGCTTTGGGTTGGTATAACTCACTGTCAGAGGAGGAGCAATCTGACTGGGAAGTATTGTCAGCAGCCTTCATCAAATACTATAGCTTCAACACCAAAATCCAGGTGAAGCTGTATGATTTGGAGAGGGTGAAGCAGAAATTCAATGAGCCCTTTGATGAATACTACCAGAGATGGATGAACAAGATGATCCTCCTAAAGAACTGCCCTGATGAAGACGAGCTTATACAGAAGCTCATTGATGGCAGCAAAGATATTTTCAAGAACAACATGAAATTCCATTCCTTCAAGGAGCTTAGTGAGGTCTATAGCATGGCCATGAAGATAGAAAGGGATGAAGAGGAGAAGCCAGCTGGTCAGAAAGGGGGAAGAAGTACAGGGTATGGTTCAGGGTATAGATCAACCACAGCAGCTGGGTCTGGCAGTGGTTCTGGTTTAGGTTCTAGTGGCAAACAGGGGCAATCATCAGAGGTGAAGCAGGTTGAAGTGGCTACTGTGAATCAGCAGCAAGGCAATCAGAATAGGGGTCCTGGAGGACAAGGCATATCGCCTTGGACTCTTACTTTAGCAAAAATATTTGCCAAGTGTAGGAATGGCGGCCTGTTGCAATCCTTAAGGCCATTTGAGAAGCCATCAGAAGCTGACAAAGATAACTTCTGCACTTATCATGTGGTGACAGGCCACCGAACCAACACCTGCTACAAGCTAAGGGATGCCATCCAGAAGCTCATTGACAAGGGAAAACTGCAAGAGCCAGCCAAACCCAGCACTAAAACCAACCCACTGCCGGCATTCGAGAACCGGGTTAACATGGTCCAGTCGGGGTTGCCGGCTAACTTTATATTTGCCCAAGTTCTGCAAGCGAACCCTACGATTCAGGCAGTGGCGGTAGGGGAACCCGAAGTGGAACCCGAAGTGGAACCCGAAGTGGAACCCGAAGTGGAACCCGAGTGTGAGAAGAAGGGGGGATGTAAGGAGATCAAGCCCATAAGTCTGGATGATCTTGACTCCGAAGATGAGTACGAAGAATTTGACAGAAGAGAGGCTGTTAAACTCCCAGCTGTTGAGAAGCTGAAGATTTCAGAAGTGCAGCACATGACCCGAAGTGGAAGGGTATATCAGCCGGCAGATCAGACGAAAGATAAAGCACCGATGAATGGGTCGGGCAGTACTTCAGCACCGGAAAGAGTCGAGAAAGAAGACTTGGTCATTTCCCAACTGAAGAAGACCCCTGCACAAGCCAGTTTGTGGCATCTACTTATGACCTCCAAAGAGCATAGGGAGGCTTTAGTGAAGAAGCTATCAGAAATTGAAGTCTCCCCTATAGCTTCACCAGGGGCTATGTGCTGCTTGCTAGACAAAGTCCATGCTGGAGCTCCTAATATTGTTTTCTCTGAGAAAGACCTACCAGCAGAAGGAAAGGCTCACAACAAGGCTCTTTACATTAGAGCCTATATCATGGATAAGGTGATGCCGTGTGTTATGGTGGATGATGGCTCAGCTCTGAATATTTGCCCACTGAAAATGCTACAGTTTCTAGGCATGAATGAAGAAGTGTTGAAGAGGTCCTTGACAGTCATTCGGGCGTATGATGATTCTAAAAGAACAGTGATAGGGACCTTTGAAACAGAAGTGGAAGTTGGGCCCATCAAGTCCATGGTTGTTTTCACAGTGATCGATATCCCGGTCACATTCTCCTTATTGCTTGGAAGGCCCTGGTTCCATCCTTTGGGAGGTGTTCCTTCCACATTGCATCAGAAGATTAAATTCTCTATGAATGACAGAATTGTGACTGTTGAGGCAGACGCCCAGTCGATGGTAGCTGCAGTGGATGAAGGAGTGGTTCCTTTTGGCGGATTCCAAATTGCTGTCATTAAGGAGGAGGAAACCACAGATGCCCCTATGGTCCTTTATGAGAACTACATGCCAGAGTGGCTATCCCGATATCTGTACAAGCTGAACTTTGTCCCGGGAATGGGACTCGGGATTAATTTGCAAGGTGTGCCAGAATTCAAGATCGACTCGGGAAAGTCAAAGCAGTACGGCCTTGGTTATGTAGAGGGGTCTTCCGAGCAGAAGAATCTGAAAAAGGACAAGAATGGCAGGGCCATGATGAAGCCATTTCTGAAGGCGGGAGAAAGCCTTTACAAAGGCCAAGCTGAACCGGTGCTGGTTGGAAATATCGAACACCCTGGCTTTGAGATTTTTGCAGATGTTGTGGATTTTGAGAAAAGCCAGGAAGAGCCAGTAGCCCCTGTAATGATGGAGGAAGCTATTACTGAATCTGAAATTTTGAAAGGAGAATCATCTGAGGTGACAACAGAAACCATAGAGGTGGCCAAGGAAGAAGATGAAAAGGAGACCTATGCCGAAGCTATAGAAGTGATCTCGGGAGCTTTGACTGCTGCATTAACCAAAGCTTTTGGGAAATCCAAGGAAGGATTTGGCGAAGAACTGATGGCCAAAGTGAACTTAGACTCTGTGGTTGCTGAAATCGCCAAGATTATGGAGAAAGCTAAGGCACAGGCAGCCGAGAAAGCTGCAGTCCCAGATGATGCTCTTGAAGGGAAGATGGAAGCTGAGGAAGAACAAGGCCCTCCGCCTGTGGAGGATGAAAATGATTTTGTTGTATCTATTTCTTCCATTTTCAATGTAACTGATGTACTTTATGATAAGTTCAATGCAATGAAATCCCAGGTTGCTTACTTGTGTGATGTTTATCCTGATAATTCTGTGCATGCATTCGAATCACCATCAAGCATATTTAGCATACATGACACTGCATTGCATGAAATCAATATAAGTACAGATGAAAACCCTAAAATGGTACTCATTTCACATGAGCTAAAATCCGAGGAAGAAAGAGAATTAATAAGAATACTCCAAAAACATGTTAAAGCTTTCGCCTGGTCGTATGAAGACATGCCGGGTGTAGATACAGAAATAACAATGCACAAAATCCCAACGGACCCCAAGTTCAGACCGGTAAAGCAGAAGTTGAGAAGACTAAGACCGGAATGGGCTACGCTGGTGAAAGAAGAAGTGGCCAAACAGATAGACGCCAAGTTTCTCGAAGTGGTGGAGTATACAGAATGGCTAGCCAATATTGTCCCTGTGCCTAAAAAGGATGGAAGGGTCAGAGTATGCATCGACTACAGGGACTTAAATAAAGCATGCCCAAAAGATAACTTCCCACTGCCACATATTGACATTCTAGTTGATAGCGCAGCAAAAGCGGCGATGTACTCCTTCATGGATGGCTTTTCAGGGTACAACCAGATTCTGATGGATGTGATCGACAAGGTGAAAACATCGTTCATCACAGAATGGGGTACTTTCTGCTATAGAGTGATGCCTTTTGGATTAAAGAATGCCGGTGCCACTTATCAGAGGGCTGTCACAACTCTGTTACATGATATGATCCATAAAGAAGTTGAAGTGTATGTCGATGATATGCTTGTTAAGTCAACAACCCGGGAGGAACACCCTGTTATCCTGGATAGATTTCTAACACGCATTGGAGAGTACAACTTGCGGCTTAATCCCAAGAAGTGCATATTCGGGGTCACATCAGGGAAGCTGTTAGGCCATGTAGTTAGCCAAAGGGGGATAGAAATGGACCCAGATAAAATTCAAAGCCATCCAAGATATGCCAGCTCCAAAGACTGAAAAGGAGGTCAGATCATTCCTGGGTTCCTTGCAGTATGTCAGCCGCTTCATAGCCAAGCTAACTTCCACTTGTGAGCCAATCTTCAAGCTATTAAAGAAAGATCAGCCGGTTGTGTGGGATGACAAGTGTCAGCTGGCCTTCGAGAAGATCAAGGCCTACCTGGTAAAGCCACCAGTGTTAAGTCCTCCTATTCCAGGGAAGCCCCTGATTTTGTACTTGGCAGTTGAAGAATCCTCTATAGGGGCAATGCTAGTACAGGCACAAGATGGCAAGAAGGAGTATCCCATCTACTACCTAAGCAAAAAGCTGTTGGAGTATGAAACCAAGTACACACTGGTGGAAAAGACATGTGTGGCGATGATTTGGTTAACCAAGAAGCTGCGCCACTATTTCCAATCCTACAAGATACAAGCCGTGGCTAAGGTGGATCCAATGAAGTACCTCTATGAAGCACCAGCATTGGTTGGGAAGTTGTCTAGGTGGTTGTTACTTTTGTCTGAATTTGACATTGAGTACATCACAAAGAAAACCATTAAAGGGCGAGCCGTGGCAGAGTTTCTGGCAAACCAGCCCCTAGAATCAGATTACACAGAGAACCTGGAATTCCCTGATGAGCAGCTAGCCATGGTGGAAGTGAAAAGGTGGGTCATGTGTTTCGATGGGGTAGTGAATAGAAAAGGCGCTGGGATCGGGGTACTTATAGCAACACCGGATGGTGAGGTCATTCCTTTATCCAAAAGGCTGATCTTTCCTGTAACCAACAATAGGGCGGAATATGAAGCATGCTTGTTTGGAATGGAGACTCTATTAACCTTAGGGGCAAATGATGTCTTAATTGTTGGTGACTCACTTCTAGTGATTAGGCAAGCTCAGGGTGAATGGGAGCTGAAAGAAGAAGCCTTGAGGCCTTACTTGGAGCTACTGAGTGTGAATTCAGATATGTCCCCAGGGATGAGAATAAGATGGCTGATGCATTAGCTACTTTGTCCTCCATGTGGGAAAATCCAGAAGAGACACAAGCTCAACCACTGGCCATAGCCACTTCCAGGCATCCTTGCTTCGAAGTGCACGAAGTAATGGAATTATCAGTCGAAGAAAAGCCATGGTTCTTTGACATTTACCGGTATGTTAAGGAGAGAAAGTACCCAGAAGAGGCCAGTGTTGCTGATAAGTTGACACTGAGAAAACTGGCTAGTCAATTCAGAATCTTTGAGGATAAGTTATACAAAAGAACAGCACATGGAGTCCTTTTAAGGTGTCTAACAGAACGAGAAGTAGAGGAAGTGATGCAGCAGGTACATGCAGGATCCTGTGGACCACATATGAATGGACTTGCCATGGTTAGGAAGATAATGAGACAAGGGCATTTCTGGATGACAATGCAAGCAGATTGTATAAGAAAAGTGAAGAGATGTCATGAATGTCAGATCTATGCAGACATTAGTCATCTTCCTCCACTTGAACTTCAGAATCTAGCGTCTCCTTGGCCGTTTTCAGCATGGGGGATAGACATGATTGGTGAAATTCATCCAGCTGCATCTAATGGGCATAGATTCATAGTTGTGGCAGTTGATTATTTCTCTAAATGGGTCGAAGCGGAATCCTTCACTAATGTTACAGCCAAGCACATGGTCAAGTTCATCCAAAGAAATATCTTCACTCGGTATGGGATTCCTCATCACATAGTAACAGACAATGGAGTACAGTTTCAAGGGGCAACGGCTGAGCTATTTGCAGAACATGGTATTGAACATCATAAGTCTTCCCCATACAGACCTCAGGCTAATGGTGCAGTAGAAGCAGCTAACAAGGCAATAAAGAAGATCTTATCAAAGATGGTAACCACTTACAGGGATTAGGCTGATAAACTGCCTTATGCTCTTTGGGGTTACAGGACCAGTGTCAAAACACCGACAGGGGAAACTCCTTATGCCTTGGTATATGGAATGGAAGCAGTGTTACCAGTGGAGATAGAACTCAAGTCACTCAGAGTTGCCCTGGAAGCTCAATTGCCAGAGACTGAATGGGTTCAAGCTAGATATGAGCAGCTGGCTGCACTAGATGAAAGGTGACTAAAGGCACTGGATCACCTGCAGATGTATCAGCGCAGAATGGCTAGAGCCTATAATCGAAATGTGAAATACTCCAAGCGGCAGTTGAAAGCGGGAGATTTGGTTTTAAAGCAACTAAGGCCTTCAAATGTTGATGTTAGGGGCAAGTTCAGACCTAACTGGGAAGGACCCTATGTGGTGAAGAAGGTGTTATCAAAAGGCGCTGTTAGCATCATGGACATGGATGGAAACGAGTTCACCAACCCGATCAACCAAGACAGGTTAAAGCTTTATCATGTATAAAAAAAAAAGGGGTCTGCTAGGCTGAAAACTCGACAAGGGCGGTCTAGGCAAAAGTTAAGACATGAGAGAAAATAATCAGTCGGAAAATCTGAAAAGGACGACTGGTGACGGATTCTGGCACGATGTGAAATGTGTATCACTTAGGAACCAACTTGTTTCAAATGTACTCAGTTTGACTTCATCAATAAAGTGAAGTGTTTGTTTAAATATATTTGCATGGTTATGACAAATGCACAAACAAAGTTGTCTTGCATAAACACACATTCAAAGAAAGCACCTTGCATTCAACTGATCAATATCATCACATTAAGTGGCGAATGAAAATGTATTAAATACGTGCAATTTAAAATCTTTTATCGTCCTCTAAAGTCTAGTTCATCTTCCCAGACGAGCAATAAAGGGTCACAACACCATTTTAGTGAAAAAAAAAATGCTCGCTGAGGTGGAAACAGAAAAGGCACCTCAGGCAAAAATTAGAGCAGCCCGCTAAGCTGAAAACCCATATCGGGCAGTTTAGACAAAAGTTAGGGCATATAAAAAATGCTCACTAAGGTGAAAACCGAAAAGGCGCCTTAGGCAAAAGTTAGAGCACTTAAAAAAAAAAAAAAAAAAAAAAAAAAAAAAAAAAAACTCAAAAAACTCATAACTTCCCACGGAGCAGGAAAAAAAAAAAAGAACATCCTCAGTATTCCCTACAGAATTCGTCACATCATTCCCCAGCAGAGTTTCCCATACTATTCCCCAGCGGAGTCTACATAAAGAACACCATCAATTATTTCCCCGCAAAGTCGCCATGTTACTCCTCAGTGCAGTCTACACAAAGAACACCACAATTGTTTCCCCAGTCAAGCTGTCACACTCTTCCCCAGCGGAATCTCTACAAGGAATACTACGATCATTTCCCCAGCAGTCACCTCACTCCGTCGATAATCACCAAACAATGCCCCAAGAAAAGCAAAATCAACCAGGGGCACAACATATCTCCCCAGCAAAGGACAGAAAAGTCCAATAACAGAAAATACATACATGTACATATACATCATCGTGCATCCATACATTGCATATATCAATTGCTTATCCCCGGCTAGTCTTCATTCTTGATCGAAGGGGAAAAAATTTTTGTTTAAAAATCTCTCGATCAAGGAATGAAGACTTGCCATTTTAAGTGCAGGAATTCATCCCCAGCTCAATATCCTCAGCAAGTCAGCAGATCCGCCTCGAGTAATGTAAACTCGATATCAGCCCAGGTCCGCTCCATTATCCCAACTTTCTCCAGCGAGTCCGCCTCAAGTAACGTAGGCTCGGCATCGGCCCAGATCCGCTCCATCATCCAAGTTCCCCAGCAGATCCGCCTCGAGTAATGTGAACTCGGTATCGGCCCAGATCAGCTTCATCTATTTCCCCAATAAAGTTCGCCTCGGGTAACCTAGACCCGGTATCGGCCAATTTCTTCATCAATTTCGCCTCGGGTAACATAGACCCGGTATCGGCTAATCTCATCTCCAGCATCGCCTCGGGTAACCTAGACCCGGTATCGGCCAATTTCTTCATTAATTTTGCCTCGGGTAACATAGACCCAGTATCGGCTAATCTCATCTCCAGCATCGCCTCGGGTAACCTAGACCCAGTATCGGCTAATTTCTTCATCAATTTTGCCTCGGGTAACATAGACCCGATATCGGCTAATCTCATCTCCAGCATCGCCTCGGGTAACCTAGACCCGATATCGGCCAATTTCTTCATCAATTTCGCCTCGGGTAACATAGACCCGATATCAGCTAATCTCATCTCCAGCATCGCCTCGGGTAACCTAGAGCCGGTATCGGCCAATTTCTTCATCAATTTCGCCTCGAGTAACATAGACCCGGTATCGGCTAATCTCATCTCCAGCATTGCCTCGGGTAACCTAGACCCGGTATCGGCTAAACCATAATTCACCCACTCCTTCGTCTCGGGTAACCTAGACCTGATATCGGCTTATTTCCTCCCCAGTGTCGCCTCGGGTAACCTAGACCCGGTATCGGCCTATCTCATCAGAAGGTTCATTCACGGCGCTTTAATTCACGCTCTCAAATTCATCATCACAGGTATTATAGACCCGGAGCTAAATGTCGAATTTGATCACGCGAGGGGCAGCTGTAAGCGCCGGAATTTTCTATACTTAAAAAAAAAAAATTTAGTCGTACGACTATTGTTACAGTCGTACGACTGTAATGTCGGAAAATCTGCAGAGGCCCATACCTCTGCAGCAGAAAAGGAGGCAGAGATAAAAAGAGAAAAAGAAGAAAGAAAGGGGGATTCTGGTAAAAAAGAAATCTAGAGAGAGAAAGAGAAGAGAGAAAATAAAACCACAAAAAACTCATTTTCCTCCTCTTTTATTTTCTTTAATTTCTCGAAATTAAGGTTAAAATTTGTTAGAAATCCCTAGGTTAATCAATTAACTACATAACCAAATCAAGAACTCGAACTAAGATCATCAGAAACCCTTGCAATTTGGATTTTGGACAAAAAGCTCTCAACCTCCATTCCAAAGGAGAAAGTGCGAATTTGTTGGGATCGGAGCGACGCCAGGGGTCAAAACGACTTGGAATAGCTTCTAAAAGGTTAGACACTTCTTTTCCTTACACTTTTCCTCGCTTTCTGGGTGTTTGAAGTGAGTTTTGTGCGTTTTTGCAGCATTTTCGTATTTCTGTTCCTGGAAATTAAGAACAGTCGTACGACTGTTCTTGGTTTTCATGAACAGTCGTACGACTGTATATACAGTCGTACGACTGTTCTTAATTTCCAGTCGTTTTTTCTTCAGTTTTTGGTTAAAAATGATTTTTGGCGAAATTCTGATCTTGGACTGATTACAGTCGCACGACTGTAATCCTTGTTCCAGAATCAGAATTTCAGCCTCATCCCCAAAAATTCCCAAAAAATCCCAAAAAAATTAGAAAACCCTAAAAATCATCAAAATGGATTTTGTTGTGTGCATCACGACCATAGATTCAATTCTTAGTGAAATCGCATTTAGAACAATTCAACGACGGAGACCCATTTCTCCTGAAAACCGACCCACTTAAATATATAAAAATGCATGTAAACCGGAAAAATTGTTTTTCAAAATGATTTTTTTTCACAAAAACCAAAAATACAGGGACGTTTCAAAATGTTTTCCAGGTCTAATCGGGCCGGCTAGCCGAGCCGACCTGGTTACCCCCTAAATGCATGCCCCCGATGCTTGATTTCCCAATTCTATCTGTCTGAGTCCTAATTGTGGCGTGCTGTATATATTGTGCTAACCCTCTGTTTTGCAGGTTTTAATTTACTTTTTATTTTTATTTTTAATGTATTTTAATAGATTAAATCGTGTATTTAGGCGGTTGTATTTTTCTAGATTCTCGTGTACATAGGCGATTGTATAAGTGAGGCGAGAGTTTTTATTTTTCCATTCGATTTGGTTGTAAGCCAATTAATATTTATTTCTTTTCCTTATTCTTGTATTAAATATTTTGTGTGCGCGCTGCATACTTTTTATATTCAATAAAATGGACTTTAGATTTTGAAATACCATTTGAGAACATTGGCAATATTTATTTTAATTAGACACAAAATAAGGGACTTGTCCGGACCCGAATCTCTAGATAGTGTAGCGGCCGTTCGTCCGGTTCAGCTACATAAGAATTTCCCGGTTGAGCTGAGCCGGGTGGCGACTATACAATATTCATCGAGACTTAGGTCTCGGTTCTTTTATGCACTAATTCCATTTATTTTCCAAAGCGCGGATTTCCATTATAAAAACCCCACGCGAGGGAGGGGCCCGCCCGAGATCGTGGCGCCCCATTCCGAAAGGGAGTCCCGCGTCCCGTCGAAAACGCTTCATCCGCTCACAGTGGCGACTCCGCTGGGGAATTCTTCAAAAAGTTTTCTTAAAAACATAAAAGAATTTGACAAGCCCTGAAAAGTGTCTAATTAAAATAATGTGGATGATTCTCTTTTGGTATTTTATTTGCATTTTTAGTTAGCCATTTTTTGCATTAGATTAGGTATCCTTTTATAGCCCGGTGGATTGTTGAAATGTCGCCTAAGTTCCTCCTGGTCTTAGGGGCACGAATACGAAACACCACTCATAGCCTCGTACGAACCCCTTCGCTAGGACCCTTGAGTGGGGAGAAGTGAGGAGTATATCTTGCTATGAGAGCCTTGATGTTATCCCGACTTTGACCGAACCCATATAGGCAGCTCTAGTTGGATTCCCTTAGGATACCAAAATAATTGTGTGAATAATAATAAAATCGCGCCTTCATCACCCCCGGTTGGTGATTGAAGTGAACCCCGCCTAGGACTCGGTTAGAAATTTTCAAGACCGACCACGTTGGAGGAATAAGGTTGGAAGAATTCATTTTGCTTGCTATGTGTTCTTCACCATTTCGTGACACATCACCGACGCATGCATAACATACCATAATCACCATTTTTCATACACATGACATACCATACACAAACATCTTTGTGTGATACTAACCCACATTTTTTATGCAGCCATTTTGCATTTTATTTTGTGTGTAAAACATTAATTCATTCGCTTGTCATCCATACTAACGATTTCTTTTTCAGCCATAACCTTAAACTTGTGTGATTAGCATTTTATTTTTGACATAGCATACATAACATCATTATGTATGTCATGCATCCTAACCCACGATTTTATGTAGCCATTTACATATTGTGTGACATGTTCATTCACTACATTTCACTTAAATTAAATTAATGGGCATTTCAAGGACGCCTATCATGACCATCCCATCCCATTTCATAACATATCGGGTACCCAAAATTACCCGTGTTTTGCCAATGCACCGGATTGCATTCGGCCATTCCACCAATATCATTTCATTTAATAAAAGCCACAACGGCTTTAGGCCCATTTTCGTGTAATAATTTACACGATGCATTTCATGACATCACACCCATCTATCATAGACATCATATAACACTGTGGTCCACATCCGACCACTTCATGACATTAATTCACCATTTAAGGTACTCCCCGAGTGCCCGATTAGTATACATATAGGCCCATAACATCACCAAATCATTAAAGGCGTTCCTCGAATGCCGAATCCTTGTCCGTGTTCCTGTTACACGTGACTTTCTCATAACATCATTCCATATCATATGCTCAAAAGCATCAAGACCTTGTCTATGGGCCCGGCCCATGCGACCATTTCATATCATCTCATAGACCTATAAAGCGTCAAAACTACGTCCGTGTACCGGTACACACGCGACCATTTCACGAATTCATTAGGTGCCCCAAAGGCGCCGAAGTTGTGTCCGTGTGATGGCTCACCCGTGACGTTTTTGCATAAACATTGGGTGTTCTTGGAATGCCTCGAAAAAAAATATATATATATATATATTCATATCATCACTCCATACATAATTCCACTCCATGCATCTCAAGCATGTTCAATGCCTTAATTTTCATGTCATATCACATCATTCATTCACGACCCTAATACCTCCTGTCTACCCCCAAGCAGAATACACTGGAGTGACCTTGGACAAGATCCCAAGCTTCAAGGGCGGCTAGGAGACAGAGGGTAGTCGAGAGTGACAGTGATTCTGAGCCTGGGGAAGGAGTGAATATGGCAGAACAGACACCAAGCATGGCTGATGTTTTGAGAGATTTCTTCAGGTCGTAGGATTTCCGCGACATGTTAAAGGAAGAGATGAGGGCAGTCGTTAGAGAAGCTGGTGAGACCGGTGTTAGTGGAGCCGGGAAGGAAAAAGAAGATGAGTCATCCCAACATGGTGGTGACGCTTCGGCTAGCCTTGAAAAGCTGCAGGAGATAGAGGCAGCTATGGAACAGAGGATGAAAGCCAAGTGCTCTGAATTAGACGAGGTCATGGCCCAGTTGAAGTAGGGGGTCGGGATCAGTGCTGAATCCAAGAAGGGGGTGAACGTTGATTCCATGATCAGTAGGGGCATCGAGACATTTCCTATTGGCTTCCAAGTGCCGAAAGTCCCCACTTACAAAGGAATGGGCTCACCGGAGGCCCATGTGAATTTATACGCCCGGGTTATGCTAACAGCAGGCGCTACAAAGCAACAATTGATTAATCTTTTCCCCACCACACTGGAGGGAGGTGCTTTGGGTTGGTATAACTCACTGTCAGAGGAGGAGCAATCTGACTGGGAAGTATTGTCAGCAGCCTTCATCAAATACTATAGCTTCAACACCAAAATCCAGGTGAAGCTGTATGATTTGGAGAGGGTGAAGCAGAAATTCAATGAGCCCTTTGATGAATACTACCAGAGATGGATGAACAAGATGATCCTCCTAAAGAACCGCCCTGATGAAGACGAGCTTATACAAAAGCTCATTGATGGCGGCAAAGATATTTTCAAGAACAACATGAAATTCCATTCCTTCAAGGAGCTTAGTGAGGTCTATAGCATGGCCATGAAGATAGAAAGGGATGAAGAGGAGAAGCCAGCTGGTCAGAAAGGGGGAAGAAGTACAGGGTATGGTTCAGGGTATAGATCAACCACAGCAGCTGGGTCTGGCAGTGGTTCTGGTTTAGGTTCTATTACAGGCCTTTTAGGCATACCCCTAAGTATGCGACCTCACATGCAACACCATCATATGGTCAGTTCAAAAGATCCATACAAGTACTACACGAGAATCACTTATGATACTATACCATGTGGATTTCTCGCTTAGTGGATCTATCCAGTACCATGCTCCTTATGCATGTACCCATTAACTTGGTTGACATTCCATGTCCAATGACTGATAAGACACCGCCATACAACCATGTTAATGATAGTCACTTGTTCCATTCATTCCTATGACTGGAACAGACTACTAATCTATTCATGGTCATATCGTTTACCCTATCCATGGTCTTACTGCCATGTGCATGACACTGGTCATCATGGATATGGATATGTCCATTGGATACTTTATTTAATATATTGCACAAGATAGATATAATAAATGAATTAATGCCTTTATTAATAACACAAATAAGTATGATACATGAATCCAATAAATGTATGATACAAATACAAGGACCAATGCCTCGGGACTAGGACATATCCAACAATTACAGCCGAGTGGCTATAAACAGAGAACTATAACTGCACCACTATAGGGTACAACCACGCCACTGTAGTCATCAGACTACAACCAAGCGGCTGTAAGCAACAGACGGGGCGGCTATAGCTGGGTTTTCACTTCCAGCTTCTTAGAAAAACACAAAACCCATTTAATAACACCAAAATCAATTTCAAATGAGTTTTTAGGGCCTCTCAGAGCCTACCTTATTTGTGTTCCAGTTTTTTGGATCACCAGAAATAGATTCGGACGCCGAAAAACTCCTCAAAATCACAAACAGCCTGAAATCATCCACGAATCTTTAAAACTCGAGCAGAACCTCAAATTGACCCGAACGAACACCAAGTCAACCAGAATCACTCCTAGATATGATTTCTCAAAGGACCCTATTGATTTCTATAGATTTTATCGAGATTGGATGATCTTTAGAGTGGATTTAGGGATTTTTCTTACTAAAACCTAATTTCCTCTCTCTAAAACCCACACAAAACCCTCCCAATCAGAATCTCCCTGAGTTTGTGGATGAAAACCTTAAACCCAGATGAAACCTAATGATTCTAACTCATTTTTGGTGAAGATTAGATTGGAGAATGGATTGAAAAATCTGAGTTTGGGTTGAAAAATCCTTTCTAACTCTCAAAATCTTAAAACCCTAGCTTTCTCTTTTGATTGTGGCTGCAGAATGATGTCCCCCTATTACCTAATTTCAAGTTTTTATTTTTCTATGGTCATATTAGGGTTGAAAATCCTGAATTAATGAGATAAAATACACCCTATGTAAGAGAAAATCAAATCTGGCAACTACAGCCAGATTTAAGAGAAAATCAAATCTGGCAACTACAGCCGAATGGCTATAGTGGCCTATAGTTGGGTAGCTGTAGTTGTGCAAACTACAACCGTGCCCCTATAGGGCACTATAGCCGAGTGGCTATAGTATTCAGTTTTGCATTTCTCACCTTTTCTCACTTTTCTCTCCGGTTCTCTTAAGCGTTGAATCGACCTTCTTCGGGGTTCTGCACCAAGATTTGTTACACTTCTTTGGGTCATTCGAGACAATGTCTGATGTCATTCTGATCATTCTAAATCTGCCTCATGCTTATCCATGAAAAAGGTAATAAGGGCTTTCATCATCAAGGTCGGGAAAAAAACCCGTGCTCACAAATGTCACTCAGTAGTCCACTGAGAAGATATCACCGGCCTCTTGATGAATGCAACTGATAAGAGTGTGGCCACACCCATACAAGTTGTAACTTGTTTGTGAGCATCAGTTCATTCGGGATCAAGTAAATGTCCAGACAGAATAGAAGGTGATCATTCCATGCCTCTGTGTTGGACAACGATATCAATGACATAGGATATACAAGTTTAAACTACAGGGTTACGATTCCAATTTGACTGCTTTCTCCATCTTAATTGGGGGCTGCAGTGGCTTGCTAGAGCCTGCCTGGAGTTTGTGGGCCATAAGCCCACTGCCAACATAAAGACGGGCCCATCAGATCATACACATTGAACGTCTGGACTAGACTACAGGATTTAGTGTGTACTTGATGAAGGATTTAATACGGGAAAAATTAAACGCGAGGCAAAATACCGATTAAAATTTTCCTTGATTCCGTAGCCCAAGATATATGTAGATTAATAGAATGAAATCAAGAACAAAGAAAAATAAATTTTCTCACCTTAACTGTCTCCTCAAGAGACTGCTGCAGAAACCCAAATGCGTTTCCTCCATAATCCGGCACACGAACGACTCTCGAACGGGACTCATGCTAGCGAATGGATTGAACGAAAACCAAGAGAAAGTGAAAAAAAGGGGCTGTTGTAATTTTTGTATTGTGGCAAAAAATTCGCTATCAGGGTTAGGGAGTAGGTTAAGGCTTCCTATATATACTCCTTTAGTATATATACTCCTTAGCCTACTAGGATTTTTTAATTAAAACTATAGATTATTTAATTTGATTTAATTGATTTACCTTATATCATTAGGATTAAATAAAACCATATTGTAAAATCCTAATTGATACAATTAAATACAATTTCATCAAATTAAAATAACCCAAAGTTAAATTAAAGTCATCCTTAATAAATACAACCTTTGTATTTTTTTTATTTCCACCAAGGAAATATTATTTTATTTAATTAATTATTTACTACATATAATTAATTAATCAAATCAAATAAATTTCTCCCATAATAATTGAATTAATTATGACATAACCTAACGTTAATAACACAATTAATTTTGTTTCCATTCCAATTCTGATTTGTCAACGTTCAGCCGTTTTATGTGTACGATCCTGTGGGTCCGTCTTTATGTTGGCAGTGGGCCCAAGGCCCACAAACTGCAAGTGGATTCTAGCAAACCGTTACAGCCCCCAATTAAGACAGAGACTTGCAATCTAATGTGAAACATAACTCGGTATTGATCTTATATATCCCTTGCCAACTGACATCGATACATAAGCAAGAGGCATAGTCCTGTCATTCGTTTATATGCTTATTTATCTCTTGATACCGAGTGGACTGAACCTAACGAATAAGTATCCCAACTTATTCAGGTATGGCCATACACTTGTCATTCCCACTCATCAAGTGGCCAATGATGTCATCTCAAGGGATGCTGAGTGGCAATTCCGTCAGCTTTTCTATCAAAATCAACATGTTCTTGGCACCCTATTACGGGCCCGTTAGGCGTATATCAAAGTGTATGAGATCCCATGTTATGTTACGATAAACATCAGGTCTAAGGATAATAACAAGACCTACCCGAGAGACACCTGTGACGATCGAACCATGTCTTGTTCTCGTGGTGGATCGATCCAGTACCATGCAACCCAACATGTACCCATATCATTGACTGACATTCCATGTCCAATGGCCGGTGAGATGCCGCCATCCAGTCAAGGATATGCTAGTCTTTGGTTCTATTCATTCCCATGATTAGAATAGACTAGGGATATCTTTATGATTATAACTTTAACTCTACTAAAAGGTCTCATAATCTAATGACCTACATTGGTTTACTTTAGTAAGTTTATAATCATTGGATACTCTATTTATAAATAGCACAAGATATGAATAAATAGATTCCTGCCTTTTTTTCAACACAAAATGTATAATACAAAATATCCAAATATGAAGTATAATACAAAACAAGAACCAATGCCATTTGGATTAGGGGACACCAGTAATCTCCCACTTGCACTAGTTCCAAATAGGCATTGCCCTAATCCCTATAGATCTAGTATGACCCTCATGCTGTGCCTGTGGCAGTGCTTTGGTCAACGGATCAGCAACATTGTTCTCGGTGTCAACTCTCTGCAGTGAAATGTCTCCTCTATCCATGATCTCTTGGATGAGGTGAAATTTCCCGAGTACATGTTTGGACTTCTTATGTGACCGAGGCTCCTTAGCTTGTGAAATGGCCCCGTTGTTGTTGCAAAAGACATTCACTAGGTCTCTTATAGGTTACAATGATGTTGATCATGCTGGGTGCAAATCAGAAAGAAAAAGTATTTTAGGTACATGTCAATTTCTGGGAGAAGCATTAGTTTCATGGTCAAGCAAAAAATAATCAGCTGCAACAATTTCAACAACAAAAGTTGAATATATGTCTGCAAGCAGCTGTGTAGCACAAATATTATGGATGAAACAACATCTTGAAGATTATGGTATAAAGAATGATCATATACCTAAAAGGTGTGATGATACTAGTGCTATAAATTTAACAAAGAATCATATTCAGCATTCAAGAACAAAGCACATAGCTATCAAACATCATTTTATCAGAGATCATACACAAAAAGGTGACATCTACTTGGAATTTGTTCCAACAGAAGATCAAATAGCAGATATTTTCACAAATTCAACATTCAAGAACAAAGCACGCATATATCAAACATCATTTTATCAGAGATCATACACAAAAAGGTGACATTTACTTGGAATTTGTTCCGACAGAAGATTAAATAGCAGATATTTTCACAAAGCCCTTATGTGAAAATAAATTCAATGAGTTAAGAATGAAAATTGGAATGACCAATCCAATTTATGAAAAATAGATTAATATTTTTAATAGTTTTAGTCTTAAGAAAATTGGATTAAATATTATGATTAATTCTTTTTCATAAGTATGGATTACGTAAAATTGACTAAGATTTTGCTATTGGTTTGGATCAAATCATGAACCAAAGGATAAATCATAAATATTTGTGAAAATAATGAACTAATGGTTCATTTATAAATAAAGGTTATATGAAATATTTTTCACATATATTTTTCATAATTTATGCTATTTTGTCTAAGAATATAAAAGTTCATATAAGCCTAAATTAAATAAAGTGACAAAATCAAATTAGTGTGTATTATAAACTAACCGGGATAAACAAATTCTCAAAAGCCTATAGCTTATAAACTCTTATAAGTAGAAAGAATAGAACTCACATGCCTTCACTAATAAGCCATATGGCTTCTCAAAATAGTAATGCTTTGCAAAGAAATGACACCGTCCTATAACACTGAGGCTGCAAGAATTGGATATTGAAAAGACAGTTTGGAAAACTATATCATCACAAACTTCTCTGAAGTTGTACTTCGCCCCTCTTCTCTCTCGATCTCTCTGCTAAAATCCACTTCTTAAGATCAACCTCTTAAGCAAAAACAATGTGAAGAAGGCTTGTTGCCCATGCTACTAAAAAACTACGGGTGTATCTTCCTAAAACTGCAAAAGAAGAAATGAAAAGGAAGATAGATGAATCAACTACTTGTAGGGATTTTTCATTGAAAATCAACCATTGGCAGTGAAAACGATTTAGATTTTCTCAAACCCAGTCCCAAGAGCTTATGTAATAGAAATAAAAAACACAAAATATGAACAAAGCAAAAAACCAATTCTCACCTGATATGTCCCTTCTAGAGACGGCTACAGAAATCAAAGCAGATTTCCTCCACGCTCATGTACACGAACGCGTAGCGTGCAGGAACTCGTTCTAGCAGAGGATCAAAGAACTAAAGAGGATGCAGTAGGGGGGCGGAAAATTTCACCTTGAAAATTCCCTCCTTGGTCGAATTCACTGTATGTGGATTAGGGTTATGGTTTTGTTTCAGTTATGTGGGTTTTTATACCTGTAAAATCCTAGGTCTAAATTAATTACTATGGGTTTAAATTTAATTTCAATTCAATTTTAATTTTATATGTATGTGATTTATTAAACCATATAATAAATCACATAGCATTTAAATTAAAATTACTATCTAATTAAATTAACCCAATTAATTAATTTAGACTTTATTTAAATGAAATACATATAAACCTATATATGTATGAAATTTTCACCAGGAAATCAATTCATGAATTAATTTATTCAAATTAATTCTCTGAAACCCAATAAATTGATTATATTATTTTGATCAGTCCAGTTAATCTATAATTTAATCAATTAATGATTCCACTCTCTAGCAAGTATACTCCAAGTATAGAAATGATCCGATAAGTTCAAGCTCAGTCGTTCAATGTGTACAATCCTGTTGGCCTGTCTTTATGTTGGCAGTGAGCCCATAGCCCACAAACTGTAGTTGGGCTCTAGCAAGCCATTACAACCCCCAATTAAGACTGAGATAATAGTCTAATGGAAGTCGTAACGCTGTAGTTTAACTTATATATCACATGTCACTGATATCGGTGTCCAACACAAAGGCATGGTGTCATCACTCTCTTTTTGTGTTTGGACATTTGCTTGATCCCGAATGAACTGTTGTTCACAAACAAGTTCCAACTTGTTTGGGTATGGCCACACTCTTATCAGTTGCACTCATCAAGTGGCCGATGATATCTTCTCAGTGTATTACTGAGTGACATTCCCTTCTGCATATTCATGACCTAGCCATGTTCACTGGCACACCTAAACATACCAATACTTAGCACCCTGCTACAGGCCCTTTAGGCATACACCAAAGTGTGTGAGATAACATGCAAGACCATAATATGGTTAGGTCTAATGATCCAATATAAGTACTATATGAGAATCACTTGTGATATTATAGCATATGGATTTCTCGTTTAATGGATCTATCCAGTACCATGCCCCATTACATGTACCCATAAGCTTGACTGACAATCCATGTTTTATAACCGATAAAACACCACCATACAATCAAGGCTATGATAGTCTTGAGTTCCATTCATTCCCATGACTGAAACAGACTATAGATGGCTTTATGGTTGTATCATTTCCCTATCCATGGTCTCACTGCCAAGTGCATGACACTTGTCAACATGGATATAGTTATTACCATTGGATACTCTACTTATAATATTGCATAAGATACATAATAACTAGATTAATGCCTTTATTTAATAACACAAATGTATAATACATTAATCTGTTAAAAGATATAAAATGTACAATACAATACAAGGACTAGTACCTTGGGACTAGGGCATTCCCAACACTACTACCAAAAACCAGCCACAACCCAAGAAAAGAAAAATTAATTCACTTGATGAGAGAAGGAGTGCAAGGAAGTATGCACCATCTCATGAAGCTGGTTCCTTTGCTTCATCACCTCTCAGAAGCTAAATGCCCAGTAAAGTACACTTGTCTATTCTTCTGGGTTTACTAGAGAAAAAGTTAGGTGTAGAAGAATAGATTGGGAATACTTGGGAAAAGTAGAAAGGTCATTTCTCTGGATCTTTAAGAAACATGGATGGGAGAATTTTATGAAAATTAATGAACCAATCTATGAAACCCTGGTTAATGAATTTTATGAAACCCTAACTTGCATAGGTTCTATGAACTATGAAGTGACACTTAGGGGTAGGAAATATCCTGTGAATGAAGGAATCTTTAGTAGAGTCTTATACTTGCCACTAGATGGTGTAAGAATAGAGAGAGCTCCAGCACCTTCCAACTTAGGAAACTACAGCTCTATTGCTTTTGTTTATCAATTTTTCAAAATCCCACTTGATCACTCTGTGCCTTGGTTTGAGCTTGACTCAGGTTACCTAGACGATAAGTTTAGAATACTATAATTGTTGAAGTATGTCTATTTTCAACCATAGGAAGCAAGCTTAGCAATAATGAATAGCGTGACCTATGTTTTACCTTACATTTGGTCAACCATGTGAGAAGTAACCTACCTTTTGCCTTGATCAATCATCTTGCTCAGGTAAGAAGCAACTCTGCTCCATCATACAACATAATCCTTACCAAATTCTTCGATTACTTTAAAATATCTAAAGATGGACTCACAACCACCTTTGTCTGTTGGAGATCAATAATAGATGAGACCAATGTCAACAGAATGCTGAAAGCATGTGCCTATAAAACTCCATTGCCAACCAAGCTAGTGTTCATTGAGTTTGAGATGGGATTAGACAAGGAAGAAAATGACTAAGAAGTTAAGTCTGACATAGTAAGTGAAGCAACTCTGTCCTTACAAAATGAAGAAGAAAATAAGGAAAAAGAGAATATGATCTATAAAGAAGGAAATGAAGATGAATCGAATGCTTTGTCACCTCAATTAGAGCAGGAAGATGCTGCATTCAGACCTTAATCTAACACAGCAACATCACAAGATGAGAGTGAACTTTAGGACTCTCTTTTTGCTCTATAGAATAATGTGGATTTGGGTCTAAGTCATAATAAGGAGACATCTTTAGCTTTTGTTCCTGTTTTGACCTTAGAACTAAATATATCTTGCAATGATTCTCAATAAAAGCCTGTAAACCCTTCAATGTCCAGCCACAATGTTTTCCACATCTATGATCTATATAAAGAGCTAATTCAAACACCATTTGTGTATCAACCTTCTTTCAACATGACAAACACTTTTACAGATCTAGATCACTTTCCATCTCTCCCACTTAGCATCTATCCACCTTTGCCTCATTTATACTGCCTGGATCAACTTAATTCCCTTCAATGACCATACCACCACCCAGTGCAACATACTTTTCAAACCCTTCACCACCACCAGATTACCATAAAGTCATTGATAATACCATGGAGACTTGTATTAAAGTTATTTTAGAGGTGTTGAGTGCCTCCAAAGGTCTTAAGGGTTCTAAGGCTTATACTAAAGTACCAACTGTATTAAGAGATCTGCAACTGCAACTGCTAAATATCCAAGACAAGGTGCACAATCTGACTGTTGGAATTAAGATGGAGCTAGCAAGGATAACAGCAAATCTCAATCAACTTATAGAGAAGATAGAGACCATGAAAGGTCTGATCTCCACCATCCTCAAGTCTAGTGCATCTTCCTCATCTCAAAACTAATCAGGTTTGTTTTGCAAGCTGTTGCTTTACAGAGATGACCAAAAGAGTCACATTGGCACTTTAATTCTCCTCTGCATTTTTTGAATCAGTAGCTCTTTTAGTACTTTTGTTTCTACTTTAAGAATAGTACATTATCTATATTTGATTCTAGATCGCAAGTGCTTTAGTCTATTTGAGTCACATATGGCTTAAATAAGGTATGAAGTGCTTATGTTTCAATATTCTCTAAATAATGCTTTGTTCCTTTGTCTTTCATTATTTTGATGCTTTTTTTCATAACATTATTATATATAAGGGATATGTCTTTTTTATGATTCCAAAGGGGGAGAAAAATCTTTGGTTGTTAATTCTGTATGTGATCTTTGGAAATGTGACATCTCTATGATCTGTGATTTCTGATCATATATATTTGTTATCTTTGCCTATGATCTGAACTTGGTTATGTATGTGATATCTGTCATCTGTGATTTATGCTTTTGGTCCTATCTGAATCTTTATGGCTTTGTGATCTATATGCATTATGCTCTTGATGCATATACATATGACTTATGTAATATGGTTAAGAAATATGAGAGTCTGTGATGAACAAATCTATTACTTGACATGAGATACTACAATATGATATGTATGTCTTTACATGAGAGTGATATGTGCCACATCTGTCTTTTGGGAAATTATTGACATATGACATCTATGGTTATGATGCTGTTAATATTTATGCATATGTAAGTATATGCATATGTAAGTATATGATGTGGAGATACAATGATGTGACGTGTATACCTGATATGGTGATATAGTGATATAGTGATATATGAGTACAAGTACACATATATGCATATGTGACCTGAACTAAAATAATGGTATTGAATATGCTGTTATATGAAAATCTTGTAATTAGCTGTAGCATTGAATGATAACCTGACAGCCATAAGGCATGAATCTATGATTAGTATGCTTAAGGCTTTAGTTACCTTGTATCTGTGACTGACATATGTTTAGTAATGTTGAATTGAACCTGATGTGTATGATTGATATGGAATAATGGTTATAGGCCATTATCATCAGCAGTTCATATGACAAACCTATGTTTTACAGTATCTAATGAGCTGCACTTGATGGTTGATATAGTATGATTAGAAGATTTATATGATTAGAAGATTTGTATAATGCAAGAAATGTTTCTATGAGATACACCTCTGGAATATTATACAGGGATGAGAAGTAGGACATTTTGTCATATTTACCATCAACAAGATTGCATATGATAATATGCAATAATCTACTTGTAATTGTGCAAACTTGCATAAATATAAATTCTTGCAGGAACGGTTATGATATAAAGCAGGTGCTTGAACAAATGAAAATGCTTTCATTGGTCTTATAGATCTTTGGATCAATCTATTTAATACTTAAACAAGTGTGTTGTTTATGGATGGAATAATTTTCATCGATTTATCTTGCAAGCTCCCTCCACTATGATTTCATGAGCTTATGTATGATTTATTCGGACTAAATTTTTAAAGGAATCTTTGGGCCACAAAACCAAATCCGTTTATATATAAGTAATTGGGCCTTATTGTTTTAATTTTAGGCCATTTAAAAAGTACTTAAGGCCAAAGTTCTTAACCACTTATATTTTTTTAAGCCCAATATATCTTTCATTCAATTCATTGGTTATATTTAAAGATCATATTATTCTTTACCAATGACTTATAAAATTAACTTGGTTTTCTAAGATGTTTCTCATGCAGAGTACAAATTCTTTATTTGTATGAGAAATTAGCAATAAAAAAATTTTCATGATTTCTAAAATCCCTAAAAATAAATCAAGCAGTTTTTGAGGGGGAGCAAAATCTAAGAGGAATCATATCTTCAGGGGGAGCCATTTCAATAAATCACCAAATCATTCGTGACATTTCTTTATGAAAATATCCTAAATAAAGAATTTACGAGAATTTTTTTCTGTTGTCAATGAACAACTTTTAAGAAAAGTCACATACAAGGGGTTGTCATCATCAAAAATGGGGAGAATGTTGAATCTAGTTTTGATGATAACAACTAATTGAAAAGTTAACATTTAATATAAAAAGCAAAATTTAATATTATTACAGTTATTTTGTAATAAATAAAGTGAATAATGAACATAAAGATGAAGCAACCACAAAACAACAAGAAGGATATTAACAAAGTCTTGCAATCAAAAACTTAATAAAGCATTAGGAGATCAAAGGTTTATTACATGACAAGTTGCTCAAAAGATGAGCCTTGCTTATAAGTTAAACATCTTTTTTATCATAACCTTCAAAGCTTCCAATGGCTATATTAACTTCAGAAGGTGGAAACTATCTCAAGAGTTAAAAGCTTCATTGTTCAAAAGATGCAATAATGGCTTATGAGCTATCAATCTTGTTGAATACATTCACCAGAACCTCCAACGGCTGTAACTTCTTTAAGAGGAGAATGCAACAACTATATTTCTCTTATGACCTATAACTAATAGCCATTATAAGCTTAAGACCTTAATGCAACAACTACAACATCAAATTGGAGAGCATTTTACACCTATAAAAGCAAGTCAATTTGAATTATCAGGACAAGGGAGACTTAGCTAATATTTTACACATTGAGAATAATTTTATCAAATCTTTCAACAAAATCCTTGAAGCAATTAAAAAGAAAAGCTTCATCAAAGTTCATTCAATCTAAATTCTACATTCAGGTTTTGTATTTCACAAAAGGGATTTGTGTGAGGCAGTTTACTTTATTAATTGTGTGAATTAATAAAGTTTGTAAAAGTTTGATGCTTAAGCTTTGAAAAAGCATCAGTAGAAGTTTAGTATTTGAGTTTGTAAAAAAATATTGGATAAGCTTGGTGCTTAAGCTTTGAAAAAGCATCAGAAGCGTTCTTTTACTTAAGCTCAAAAAAAGTAATGGTAGAGGTTTGATTCTCAGCCTATAAAACAATTGAGTTTGTTACTTGAACTTGTAAAAAGTAACTCAGGCTTGTTTCTAGCTCTTAAAAGAAGCACTAGTGGAAAATCTCAAGTGGTTGGCTTGGGGACTGGACGTAGACTGGTTGGGTCGAACCAGTATAAATCTTGGTGTCTTTAATTCTCTATCCCTATACTCTTTATACTTATTGTTATTTACATTTCCGCAATTTAAATTAATAGCATTATTATGTGAAGACATTTTATAATAGTCAAGCAAATTAATATTCACAAGTTTTACTGTTTTATCAATTCTGCAACTTTTGTAAAACTTGTGTTTGTCAAAAGAAAATTATTTTTCATCAAAAAGAATTTTTGCAAGAGTTTGCAAAAAATTTTTATTCGATATACAATACTATTCACCCCCCTTAGTAGCTAGCCTATTTGGGACCATCATAGACATATAGGAATATCAGGTCTAAGGATCCAATATAAGTACTACTAGAGAACCACTTATGACATAGGGACCATATGGTGTTCTGTGGATCAATCTAGTACCATGTAACCTAACATGTACCCATATCCTTGATTGACAATCTATGTCCAATGGTAAGTAAGACAGCACTATACAATCAAGCCACATGTTAGTCTTTGGTTATTATCATTTCCATGACTCTAACAGACTAAGGATAGTTTTATAACTGTGTTTAACTCTTTACAATCTTACTGTCGGGAGAACGTTGCCGACATTTATGAGTATAAACACAATTAACGAATACTTTGTTACCATTAATTGCATAATAAATTAATAAAACAAAATAACACAATGTATAATACAATACGAAATGAGATACAATGCCTTAGGACTAGGACATACACCAACAGCTTTGATCCCGAATAAACATGCCTTGTATTATGCCCTGCTGTTGGTGATCGGGAATTCGAGACTTTTAGTCAATGGTATAATTTTTCCTTCTGGGGTGGTAATGATTACTCCAAGACCAACACCTTTTCTATTAATTGCACCGTCCAAGAACATCGTCCAGCTCTTCACTTCTAGCATATCTAACTGCTCATCTGGGAACTCTAGATTTTCTATATAATCCGACTCCAATGGCTGATTGGCCAAAAACTATGCTACTGATTGACCTTTTATAACATTCTTGGTGACATACTCGCGGGATAGCTTCCCTACAAGAGCTGGAGCTTTGTAGAGATACTTCATTGGATCTGCTTGTTAGTGTGTGCCCTAGTCCCTTTGACAATGTAATCGGATTTTGATAATTAATAAAAGGCATTAATCTATTTTATTAATTTCTTGTGTAATTAATAGTTATAGAGTATCCATTAGTTAAGTCATACTCTTGTTTGTTATGAGCATCTCCTAGCAAGTAGGATTGAGAGTAGGGTTGACACTTAACTATAAATATCCCTAGTATGTTATATTATGGGAATGATGCTAACTAAAGACTAGCATTGTCTTTGATTATATGGTGGTGTCCTACCAGTCATTGGACATGGATTATCAATCAAAGAGATGGTTACATGTTAGGTTACATGGTACTGGATAGATCCACTTAGAGTATTTCACTTGACCCCTACAAGACAAAATGAATCTTTGGTTGCACTTATATTAGATCCTTAGACCTGATGTTGCAATGGACTTAGGGACGATCTCACATACTTTGACATACGCCTAACGGGCTCGTAACAGAGTGCTAACTATAGGTATGATTAGGTATGTCAGTGAATACCTAAGGATCATAGGCAAGGTGAAGGAAAATGTCAATCTCTTAAATGAGATCATGATATCACTGGCCACTTGATGAGTGAGACTAAGAAGTGGTTGGCCGAGCCCAATACTTAATCACTAGGTGATTAAATGATTGATGTTCTTCAGTCTACTTGGTATCAAGAAATGTACTTACTATCATAGGGGATGACTTAGTCATGGTTCTAGTAGTACAGAGATATCTAAGAGGCATACGATGTATAAGACAAACGCTATAATGTATATATGTCTAAAAGATACATTCATCTTAATTGGGGACTATAATGGTTTGCTAGAATTCACCTATAGTATGTGGGCGCAAATGTATGGGGCCCACTGCCACCATAAAGATGAACCTACCGGATCGCACGCATAAGGTAAGATTGGATGTTTAAGACCTAAATATATATTGGTTATATATTTAATTACAGGGAGCTTTTGTCATATTTATATTGATTTAATTATTGGATGGTGCAATAAATAAATTAATTAAAAAATGACTTGTCAAAATTGGATTTTGACATTATAGGGAATTATATTATATTTAGATTAATTTGTTTTTATTGCATGGTACAATAAATAAATTAAGAACTAAAATATAATTATTTTAAGATTGGATTTTAACATAAGGAGTTGATTATATTTATATCATAAGGTTAATGAGAATTTAATTGAATTGAAACTTTAAGCCAAATTTTAATTAATTAAAACCCCAATTGACCTAAGGTATAAATAGAACATTAATTCCTTAATTCCATAACCTAACACAGACTGCCTCCTTTCCTAGACTGGAAATTTCTGCCAGCACTAGTTCTCCCTAGGGTTCAGCTTTTATGGCTCCTGGTCTAGCGCCAGTCCGTTCATCCCACCACTTGAGACCTGCTTGTGTGAAGGTAGAGATTTCCTGCTTAGAAATTGGTAGTGAAAGCTTCAAAAATCAAAGTAAGATTTAATCGCTTTCTGGTTGAGTTCGTTTTTTCTGATTTGAATGGATTCTTGGACCGGATTGAGTGCAAAACGATAGCTTATGCTGCCAAAAATTTTGTTTTGCACGGTGAAAATCTCTACACTACTTTTACTATCGCTTGCACTTTGCATGACTGGAAGTAGTACTTCGGCTTCTTTGTATAGTTCTTCAGCTAACGTCTACTTATCCTTCTTCTCATTCTACTTGCAGCTATTCAACCATGTCACCTAGATAGCCTCAAATTAATTATAAAATAATTAACTTTGTTTCTTAATTAAGAGGAAATGGATGATATGACATTCTACATTCCCGCTTTACGCTTGTCCCTAAATATGGAATGTACATAGTCCATAAATATATGTGCAAATAAATACATTAACTTTTTAATATATCCATATTTAAGTAATAATAACATATCATTTAATTGTTCCACGGGGAGCTAAAATTTACGTCTATATTCTTCAAAATAAAAAATTTATGTCCAACTAAAAAAAAGGGGCTTTTTACATAAATACTTACCTTTTGGCACCATCTAACTTTTTTACCTACAAAGGAAAAGTTTGTATAAATACATTAAAAACTTTCCAAAATTTCAACAATACCTAAAACAGGAATTTCCTGTTTTACGTGAATCGGTATCAATAAATCACAAAACAAAAAACCAAAATCTCTAAAATACGTGAATCGCACCTTCTCAAAAACCTCCCAAACGCCAGAAACTCAGATTCGCAGAACATCAGTTTCGCCAAGAATCGCAACACATCAACATCGATCAGAGACGCAAAAATCAAGATCGCACAATTGGATCGATCTCTCTAAACACACACAGCAAATCAATCGATCACTGCAAACAAACATAGCAATTCAATCGATCACAGAGATATGCATGAAATCGCAATTCTACTCCATCATAATGGAACTTCGACTGAAGATTACAGATTCATCAATTACAAAGTAAGCGGAGTCCTAATACCAACAACATCAACATTCAATGACTTTATCCATAACTAAGGTATAATTCAGGTATAACTAAGGTATAATCAGTGAAAATAGTGTATAATCAATGTATAACTAAGGTATACTTAATGTATCAGAATGTATAACTAAGGTATAATCACAATAACAGTGTATCTTAAGGTATAACTAATGTATAACTCAACTAAGGTATAATTCAGGTATAACTAAGGTATAAACAGTGAAAAAAGTGTATAATCAATGAATGACTAAGGTATACTTTGTTGGAAATGCCCTAGTCCCGAGGCCTTGGTCCTTGTGTTTGTATGATACATTTGAACATTAATATGAACTTTATGTATTATACAATTTGTGTCAAGAGATAAAGGCATTAATATATTTATTATATGTCTTGTGCTATATTTTAAATAAAGTATCCAATGGACATATCCATATCCATGTTGTCAAGTGTCAAGCACTTGGCAGTAAGACTATGGATAGGGAAAACGATATGGCCATAAAGTCATCCGTAGTCTGTTCCAATCATGGGAATGAATGGAATTAAAGACTATCATTAGCCTGTTTGTATGGCGGTGTCTTACCGATCATAGAACATGGAATGTCAACCAGGTTAATGGGTACATGCAAAAAGGGCATGGTACTGGATCGATCCACTTAACGTGAATCTACATGGTATAGTATCACAAATGATTCTCGCGTAGTACTTGTATAAGTCCTTTGACCGAACCATATGATGGTGCTGCATGTGAAGTGGCACACTTTGGTGTATGCCTAACGGGCCTGTAAAAGGGTGCCAAGTATGGGTACGTTCGGGTGTGTTAGTGAACATGGCAGTGCTATGGATATGCAAAAGGGAATGTCACTCAGTGATTCACTGAGACGATATCACTGGCCTCTTGAAGAATGTTACTGATAAGTGTACGGCCGCACCCAAACAAGATTGGATCTTGTTTGTGAGCATCAGTTCATTCGGTATCAAGTAAAGATCCAGACACAAAGAGGGTGATACTTCCATGCTTCTGTGTTGGACATTGATATTAGCGACATGGGATTTACAAGTTCAAGCTACAGGGTTACGTTTTCAGTTAGACTGCTTACTCCGTCTCAATTGGGGGCTGCAGTGGCTTGCTAGAGTCCGCCTGAAGTCTGTGGGCCTTGGCCCACTACCAACATAAAGACGGGCCCATTGGATCGTACACATTGAATGTCTGGACTTTAACTGGTCGGATTAAGTGTGTACTTGGAGTATACACGTTTGAAGAGAGAGAGACTTATTAATTATACTATATAGGTCAATTGGATTGATCAATATATTATAATTGATATTTATTTTGGCCTTCTCATAATTAATTCAATGAATTAATTTATGGGATTATTTCCCAGGTGGGAATTAAATTGGGCTTAAGACTTAAAATGAATATTCCCACATGAATTGGAATTGTGTTGGCCAAAATTTGGTGGTGAAATGGGAAGAATGTGAGTCATTTTTGTTGGACAAAATGTTATGATCAAATGGTGAGTCATGGAAGACTTTTTGGTAGCAAAGTTGGACTTTGCATCTTTGGATATTTTTGGTCATTCTTATGGTAAGAGTAAAAGAAAAAAATATCCCACCATTTCATCCTCACTTGGCCAAATGTTCATGGCTTGGATGAGTCATAATGTTGACTTTGAGGTAGCAAAGTAAGACTTTGCTTCTTATGCATGATGAGGAGATATTTTGGTGACTCATTTAGATGAACCAATTAACAAGTAATGAGTTATTGGTTTGACTAGTGAAGTTGCAAAGTTGGACTTTGTTATCTCTTCATCATCTCCCATCTTTGGCCGCCCACTTTATGCATGAGATTGGGAAAATTGGTTTTTGGCTTTTAAGTGAAAAACAATTTGCCCACTTTTATGTGTGGTTTTCTTTTGGAAAGAAACAAGGGTGTGAGAGAGAGAGTTTGAATTTTCTTTTAGAAAGAAATTTTGGGCAGCCATTACACTTGGCTTGGCCGCCCCTCTCTTCTCTTCTTGTCATCCGAATCGCTAGCACGGGTTTCGGTCCGAGAGCCGTTCGTGTACGCATCGGTGGAGGAAATCTACACTTGATTTCTGCAGTCCGCATCCGTCTCTTAGAGAGACTTTGTGGTAAGTTTTCAAACTTTCTCTTTATGCTTTAAGTTTTTTATTTCCACATCTTAAGCTCCTGGGACCGGATTTCAGGAAATCGACGCGTATTTCCGCTTTTATAGGTCGGTTTCCCATGACGAATCCCAACACACTTAATGTATCAGAATGTATAACTAAGGTATAATCACAATAACAGTGTATCTTAAGGTATAACTAAGGTGTAATCAATATAACTAAGGTATAATTACTGAAAAAGTTCAACTTAACGTATAAATAAGGTATAACAAAGGTATAATCAAAGTAATAGTGTATCAAAAAGGTATAATTAAGGTATAACTAGGGTATAATCAGTGTATAACTTGGTTATACACTGATTATACCTTAGTAATTAAAAAATAACTAAGGTATAATTACTAAAAAAGTGCATCTTAAGGTATAGTTAAGGTATAACTAAGGTATAATTACTGAAAAAGTGCAACTTAAGGTATAAATAAGGTATAACAAAGATATAATCAAAGTAATAGTGTATCAAAAAGGTATAATTAAGGTATAACTAGGGTTAATCAGTGTATAACTTGGTTATACACTGATTATACCTTAGTAATTAAAAAATAACTAAAGTATAATTACTAAAAAAGTGCATCTTAAGGTATAGTTAAGGTATAACTAAGGTATAATTACTGAAAAAGTGCAATTTACGGTATAAAAAAGGTATAACAAAGGTATAATCAAAGTAATAATGTATCAAAGAGGTATAATCAAGGTATAACCAAGGTATAATCAAAGTAATAGTGTATCAAAAATGTATAATTAAGGTATCACTACGGTATAATTAGTATATAATAAGGTATAACAAACGTATAATCAAAGTAATAGTGTATCAAAAAGGTATAATTAAGGTATAACTAAGGTATAATCAGTGTATAACTTAGTTATACACTGATTATACCTTAGAAATTAAAAAATAACTAATTACTGAAAAAGTGCATCTTAAGGTATAATTAAGGTATAACTAAGGTATAATTACTGAAAAATTGCAATTTAAAGTATAAATAAGGTATAACAAAAGTTTAATCAAAGTAATAGTGTATCTAAAAGATATAATTAAGATATAACTAAGGTATAATCACTATAACAGTATATCTTAAAGTATAACTAAGGTATAATTGAGGTATAACTAAGGCATAATCACTCTAATAATGTATCTTAAGGTATAAGTGGGGTATAAAAAATGTATAACTAATGTATAATCAATATAATAGTCTATCTAAATGTATAATGAATGTAATAGTGCATACTAATGTATAAATAAGGTATAATTAATGTATAAGTAAGGTATAATCACTATAATAATGTATAAATAAGGTATAAATAAGGTATAATCAGTGCAAAAATAGTATAATAAGTCTATAATAAGTGTATCTTAAGGAATAATAATTTATCTTAAGGTATAATTAACGTATAATCAAGGTATAACTAACGTATAAACACTGTATAACTAAGGTATAACTTAATGTATAACTAAGGTATAAATAAAGTATAACTAAGGTATAACTAATGTATAATAGGTTCAAAAGGTATAATGTATAATCAGTGTATGACAACAAACATAAACTATGTTTAATCAATCGATACACTATTACAGTAACAGAAAAATAAACACACCCAGAAAAACACAGAAAAAATAACAAAAACTATAAAATACAGGATAAATGATACAAAAAAACTTACCACAAGCTTTTCAGCAACAACATCCTCCTTTGATTTGCCCTTAAAAACAGCAAGAGGATTCTTAACATTTTTTTCCTTCTGAGACCCAGTGTTCTTTGTACCCTTCACCATTTTAGAAAAATATAACACTGTAAAAATAAAACTACAAAAATCACAAATCAAACACACAAACAAACAAACAAACGCATGCGAAAAAAAAATGCCCTAAACGAACGCAAAAGAAAAATGATGAACCGCATATAAATGATGAACAAACCCACGAACCAAGAAGAAAATGATGAACACCGAAAGTATAAAAAAACGAAGAAAAATCACGCAGTAGAAGAATAAAAAAAAAAAGCAGGAAAAAGAACGCCGAAACAATGAAGCAGAAACGATGGAATAGAGAAAGTAAAACAAACCAAATGAAAAACGTATAAAAGAAAAGCGTGATCTCGAAAAAGTTAAAAAATAAATAAATAAACATATTTCAGTAAATAAGAAAAGATAGGCCCAAAAACAAAAGCCCAAACCCAACATAATTTTAATAATTTCCAAAAAAAAAAAAAAAAAAAAAAAGATCCGATCGGGCGGATCTGATTAAAAAAGAAAACCAAAGCGGCAGCTTTACTTCTCTTCACTTCCTCTCCCTTCCTTGCAATTAATATCTCAGTTGCCACGTGTCTCATCGACATACGCACTTCCCATCTCACCGCGCAATCATCGCTGTCTCCTCCACCCTTCCTCTACTTACCACTCTGTCTGCCACTCTGCTCTTCCTCTCCTCTGTTTCAGATTCAAATTGAAATTGAAATGGCCAAATATCTCTTCGCGCCTTTAGCTTCTACTCCCCCACTCTTCATTCTTCTCTATTCCCATTCCAGTCTTCTCTTCCCAATCCAATTCCCTTTCCTTCTCACTCCGCTACACTACCCTTCTCATTATACCCACTCTTCTACTGCTTCCCTTCATCGCCGCCTATGCGCCGTTTCTGCTCTTGATTCCGATGTTCCTCACCCTCTTCATGAGGTAACAATATCCCAAAATATCTGAAATTTTCATTCCTTGTTTCTTAATGTTGATTAGAGATGATGATTTGTAATTTATTTATTGGGATTTTTACAAGGGATCAGTGCAATTAAGGAACAATAACAGTTTTGAACAATGGGATTCATCGACAGCTAAATTTTCAGCTGCTGCAAATCTGCCTTTTGTGCTGCTACAACTGCCTCAGATCATCCTCAACGCCCAAAATCTTATTTCTGGAAATAAAACTGCCCTTCTGGCTGTACCATGGTTGGTAAGTAAGAGTCATCTATATCTCTCTCTTCCTTTGGCTGCAATTTTTCATCTTTGTAATCAGGATATTTTGCAAGTGCAGGGAATGTTAACTGGCCTGCTTGGAAATCTTTCATTACTTTCCTACTTTGTGAAAAAGAAGGAAAAAGAGGCGATTTTGGTGCAAACATTGGGAGTCATTACTATTTACATTGTAATTACTCAGCTTGCATTGGTTGAAGCCATGCCTCTTCCTCACTTTGTTGCCACTTCTGTGGTTGTGTCATCAGGTCTGGTGCTCAATTTATTCAATTTCCTTGAAAAGCTCAATGCTGGAATCTGGCGCTTTTGGGAAGATTTTATAACCGTTGGTGGCCTCTCCGTTCTTCCTCAGGTGCTTTGTCTTCACTGTTGTATTTTGGAGGATTAGGGGTGAAAAAAAAAAAAAATATTCCTAAAGTTTTTAAAACGGATTCAACTATACCGTCAATAGTTCAGTAATTCCAGTTGGTACTTTAAAAAGGGAAAAATTAAGTTAGGTGAGCCTGGCCAAATATGTCGGGGGGTAAATTTTCACGATTAGTCCTATTCAGGACCATATGCTTCTATACCTCTTGTTTTTTGTGCATCAGTGTTTGTATATGTTGATCCTGGCAGTGCAGGGAATAAAAATATCATTCCGTAGTTTCATTAACAACTTTTGATGTATTACAGGTCACGTGGTCTACATTTGTCCCATATGTACCAAATTCTATAACGCCTGGGGCAGTATCATTTGTAATAGCTCTTACTACTGTTATAATGGTAGGTTTCTAAGATATTATTGTACTTACAGAAGGGTGTAGTTCATACCTAACAGAGAAAAAAATGTTAGACAATGGATGCTTCTGTAGCTCAATGGTATAAAATGCAGAGCAAGTGTGGTGCATACCTTATTCCAACATCTGATAAGATTTTTTTTTTGGTCCTAAGTGTCCAAGGATTTTCTATTGGAAATTTGTATTGAGCTCTCTAACTTTTTGCATCTTTTATGTTATTCTCTTTGGTTGTTTTTTTTGTAAAGGTCAATTACCCTTTTCTATGTATGTAGATTTGCATTTGTTGAGATTTGCAGGCACGAATAGGCTAGCTTTCACAGAAAGGTGTTAAATTTGTTTGAGGAATATCTGGATGGACAGCAACTCTTCTTTTCATGTGGATGCTAGTTTCACAAATGGTAATCCTTGCAATCTCCCTGTTTCAATTGTTGACTTATTCATGGCATACTTACGTGCCTCTCCGACTAAAACTATTGCTTTCTTTTATCAGTGGACAAATTTTCTGAATCCTGATAACATTAAAGGTTTATCAGCTATCTCAATGTTGCTTGCTATGATTGGAAATGGACTTATGCTCCCACGTGCCCTCTTCATTCGTGATATGTGGCAATGTTCCTAATCTTTTAGATGCCACTTCTGTACTCGGTGCATAATTATGAAAATTTATGTTAATTTCTTATTATTTCAACTCTATTCAACTTACATAAGCACATCCATCCTAGAGTAGCTATTGATAGTAGTCCTGTCTAACAAAAAGTTGTTTCTTGTTCTTGATTAATATAAAGAATTGAACCATTTTGTGTTTTTGATAATTCTTAATACGTTTGTTCTTTTACTCTAGAAACTTGTTACAATGTCACACCTTACACGACTCTAGCTTACATGTTTTGCTTCCTTGGTAATGAGATTTATAGACGCATCTCAATGATCACTTTCGTACACAATTCCATATCATAATCATAGATAATCTTTGCTTGTCTTTGATAATTAGACTTACTAATTGGTGCATCAGAATACTATGTATTTCACACTGATGTCGGTTTAATTATGATTGTAGGTTCACTGGTTCAAGCTGGGCTTCACTCTTTTATGGAAACATTTTATGCTTGTACTGGTAAGCTGTCTTACAAATATTATTTACCAATTTATTTAATATACTTAATGCAGAGACTTGAAATATCAACTAAGATTTTGCCACACTTTCAGTTTCAACTGTATCAGCAAGGAGTTCTTCATCTTAGCTACAATTGGTTTGATATCATGGATAGGTTTGCCTCTCTTATCCTTCTGTTTTATGTTGGAATTGTGTACAAATTCCTCCCCGTTATTTAGCTCTTTCTGTCAACCTCGATTGATTGGATTAAAGCATGTGAGGCTCCTCAACTTTGTTGCTTTTACACAGAGCTCCTAACATGTTATCTTCACAAGTCGACTCATCAATCATCTATATATAAGCCAACACGTTGAGCTTTTGATCATTTATAAACTTATACATTCAGCTATTCATCATTAGGGATGGCAACAGGTTTGGGTACCCGTGAAACCTGGGACTACCTGAATCCGGTATAAAAGGGCATGGGACTGGTACGGGTTCAAAAAAATTATCCGTCACGGGTATGGGACGGGTACTGGTTTACCCCTCAGGGTACCCGCTACCCGTATCCGTTTATATATATAGTTTATAAAAAAAATTAAAATTTTTTTGGTATAGTAGCTGGTAGAAGTTGAACCCAGCTTTTCTCATTCTTATTGAAGGGAAGAATGTTATGGAAGTTCGAAGCACTGCTTCTTATGTAATTTTTTTAATTAAGGATTTATAATTTTTTTAATTTCTTTAGAATTTTCAAATTTTGATCTGAATTATTGGTTAAAATTATATTTGTTATTTTTGAATTGCAATGTATTAAAGTGTGTTTATGAATATTTTTTTTATAATTTTGTGATTGATTAGTATAGAATTCTAGATATATTTTTATGATTTTTTAATTTTAAACGGATAATTTTTGCAGGTACAGGTAATTAACGGGTACTCGGAAATTTCGTGGGACGGGAATGAGATTTAAAATTTAATACCCACGGATAATGGGACGGGTACGGGTAATTACTTTTCTAAACAGGAATGGGATGGGTATCGCCATTAACCCCGCGTACCCTACCCGTTGCCATCCCTATTCATCATCCATAAGACTACACATTCGGACTTGGATCAAAGAAGGCTCAATTAGACTTTAAGGATCGAATGTGTAAGTTATAAATGATCAAGGTCTGAAGGTATAACAACAGAAGATCAATAGCTTAATCTGTAAAAACAGTAAAGTCGAAGGGCCTCAGCATGGTTTGACAATTTTTTTTTTCTCATACCTGTTCTTGATGTTAAGCAGGAATGGCTTTTTGGGGAGACACTAGCATTTGGATACAATTCACCTCTTACACCATTATTAGAAATGGTTTTTGGATCAAAGTGAATTTCCATTTCTATGATATTCTCGGGCACAAAAATATGGAGGAAATTGATTTCATGTGTGAGATGCTTAGCGAGGTTTAAAGATTGCTGTCACAATGGAAATGGAAGTTTCAGTGGAGAGCTAGTTTTAATTGATGTCTATCGATATTCGGGATTTTTGTTCGTAATTTGTACTTCAATAATTGAAAGATTGCATTGTTGTCCACTCTCAAACTTTGATTCCCCTGAAGTTATATCCCACTAGGCAAAGTAATAATGCCTAATGTATGATTAGAATTTATTCTCGTAATACAATGGTCAATTCATTCAAATTATGTTTGACATCGAGTCACCTTTTTTTTTTCATTGTTTATTAAATTTGTGTACTACTGCAACCTCAAAGGTAGGACTTAATAAGACAAATTCAAGTCTTATTGAGTTAGGCTTAAAACTGATACCGATAAATAATAGGCAATATCCAGCTACTGTTATTACATTGAAGATGCTAAAAATAAAAACAATAACCGGATCATCCAGATAAACTAGTGGCTAAATTTGCACCTTAATTCCGAAGAAAAATGAACAAAGCATCTTCAATTCTGTTGGTGACTCGTTCAAAATTATTCTCACACTTTACCTGGCAAAGTCAGGGAGGAAGAAAAAACATGGTGCACTGCTGGCATGACCCATAACATTTAGAGCTTTAATCTAGTCTCCAACTTTTCAAAACCCAGAATGATTCTGCTTTCATTGTCCTGTAAAACTTTCTGAATGCCTGGAAAATTCTGTTCGTGTGAATATAATGATGGAGCTCTGGTATTTTCAAACACGGCCACAGGGTTGCCTTAGAATGCTGCCGTTTTCCTCCTCAATGCCTAGGTACTGTGGCTTCTGCTACTGCTCAAAGAGCACTACTGATACACGAAGACATTTTTAATTGAATCAAATATAAAGATACACATTTGGCAACAAAATCTAGTCATTTCTTACCTTGTCACTCACCAAAACATAAGTTTAAGACGCCACTTCTCCAATGCACATGCTTGAGCAAGCTATATCTTTAGCTCAAAGAGTTCCCAAGTGATGGGAGGGAAGAAAACTCTGTAAAAGCCACTATATTTACGAACTTGCAAGTGTTAGCTGAAGAAAGTTAGAAAAGAATAGTGTTAAGAAGAAATGAAAAATCACAACTGATATTCAAAAGCAAACTTTGAGCTTAATAAAAAGAAATAACGCGTACCTTTGCATCAGCAATTGTCCAAGCAGCTATACAGAGTGCACAGATCAGCATCATCAGAATGAAGGGTGTAGTTTCTGAATAATTAAGCAATATAACTGTCACTTGTAAGCTTGGACCTGCAGCCCAAAAGAAACCAAAACACTTTACAACACAAAAGGTAACCGAATCCTGAGATATAATCAAACCAAGCCACCAACATATGGTCCACTCTAGCACCTCAAAAATTAAGCTTTTTTTTTTTTTTTTTCCCACTTCACATACAAAGATATTCTTGTCCAGCTTTAGTAGGGTGATTAGAGGAACCCTGAAGTCCATTAACCAGCTTCAACTAGGCAGCTAAGGAATTATGTTCACTCCCAAGCTTGAACCGAGTGAAAAGTGAAAGTTTGAGTGAATTTAATTATATTTTTGTATTTCAAAATTGTATCTGAATGCAATAGATTACATGTGAAAATTCAAAGAAATAGCATGACATGCATGCCCGTGAAAATTTGACCAAACATCCTTGGAATAAAAAACTTGGTTGCTGTAATCACGACTTTCAATCTTGCTATTGATAAAACAGGACAAACTATACCAAAACAAAGAAAGAAGCAGAAGCATATGTGATAGGGTTCACTACCTAGGTCTTTTCTTCTGGCCAGAAAATTTGAAAAAAAAAAAAAAAAAAGAAATATTATGCAGAGAAAGAGGAGAAGCAATACCGGTGCACACTATCTGAAGCATTTACGTACAAACAATAAACAAGAAGCAGTGCAGGTGAGAGCAGCAATTTGCTGCTTACGGTCAAAACCGGCTATGCTTGTCACTTTTCAACACTCCACTAAACACTCTTTCTTTGATACATTTCCTTCAACAGCTTCTTGGCATCAAGCTTCTTATCAAATCTAGCAAACATAGAGCTAATACAATCAATTGTACTTTCACGTGGCACAAACCCTTTTTCACTCATCTCTCTGACTAACAACTTTGCCGCAGTTTGGCATGACTGTTTCAATCTCGTGTCAAGATCTGGCTGTTTTGATAAATTGCACCATCCACAAATTAATATGTCGTAAGTGAAAGAGTTTGGCGATACACCTCTGACTCGCATCTCATTCAGAAGCTCTCTAGCCTGCTGCATCTTTCCCACCTTTGCAAAATCACTGATTAGAACGTTATAGGTGCTAGTTTTAGGAATGAAGCCTTGGGCAATCATTTCACAGTACAGTTTTATGGATTCCTTCTTATTTCCGATCTTAGCATGGCCAGAAATCAAAGTATCATATGTCGAAGCATTGGGATTCAAGCCATTTTTCTTCATTTTATCAAACAATTCATCTGTCTCTGTCACCAACCTAGCTGCTAAGAGACTGCCCAGAAGGAGATTGTACGTCGTAATATTTGGTGGAACTTGTTCATTTAACATCTGAGCATAAGTAGCCAAAGCTCTTTCTATATGACCATTTTCACAATAACCACGGATAAATGCATTGTAAGTTATAGTATTTGCTACAAAGCCATCCTGAATCATGCCATGGAATACCCAAGTGGCTTTTCTAGTCATACGAAGCCTGCACAAGATCACAATCAGATTGTTATAAACTTCTTCATCGACTTGGAGTCCCATAGAGAGAAGTTGCTCATGCATTTGAAATACTGCATCAGCCTTTTGTTTTTTTGAAGACGCATTAAGCAGAAACCTATGAATGACTGGGTTAGGGTGGACTCCCATAGCCGACATTTCACTCAAGACCCTCATTGCCTTTTCAATTTCACCAGCTTCGGAAAGCCCTCTTACGAGGGTGTTGCAAGTTACTGAACTAGGCATTATGTGATGGCTTTTCATCTCATTCCATAATTCCATGGCGTCTCCTAATTCTCCCCGCTTGCAATATGCATTAAGCATGGTATTATAGGTCAATAAGTCTGGAGTCAGACCCAATTCTCTCATCTGAGAATAAACAGATTTGACTTCATATTTACCAAGCTGCAAAAGACCATTTATTAACACATTGTAAGCAACAGCATCAAATTGTACATTTTTCTCTGTCATTTCTTCAACCATGTGTAGAGCTGCTGACTCCTTTCCTACTTTGAAGAAGCCATCCATTAGAGATGTGTAATTAACTCGATCAAGTAACAAGCCCTTGGACATAACATCTTTAAGCAATCTTTCAGCTTCATCCATTTCTCCGTCTCTTTTTAGGTTGTTTATCAAGATATCAACGAGAACATTGTTCTCCTCCAGTCTGCTTAATTTCATTTCATTGTAGAGATCAAGAGCGATTTCTTGTTTACCTGCCTTGCAATAGCCATCAATTAGTGTAGCATAAATATATGCATTTGGCATGATATTTTGATCCAACATCTTTCTCATAATACTCATAGCTTTATCGAGCATTCCTCTCTTTGTGTAGCCATTTATAATAGAAGAAAAAGTAATGACATTTGGAGTAACAAGTTTCTCCTCCATTTCTTGCAAAAGGCTCTCTGCTTTTACCATGTTCCCTAACTTGCAATGCCCATCAATCAAAGTTGTATAAGTAATACTATTTGGGGTCAAATTAAGTTTCGATAGTACCTTGTACATACCCTCTGCCTCCTTGGGCCTCCTAGACTTAAAAAGTCCGTCAATTAATGTAGTGCACATCACCAAATCGAATGAAATACCACGAACTACCATTTGATTTTGATATACAAAAGCTTCCCAACTTCTCCCTGCTTTAAACAATGAATCAATAAGAGTAGCATAAGCAACATGATTGGGATCAACACCCATCCTCTGCATTTCTGTCAAAAGAGCTTTTGCTTCATATAGCTTCCCATGCTTGCAAAGACCATTTATAATGGAACTATAAGTAACAACATCAGGCAAGAGCCCATTAGTGATCATATCTTCATACAAATCCCGTGCTTTATCAAGCCCATGCGCCTTACAATATGCGCTTATAAGGGTGGTATACGTGATAAGATTAGGTTCCAAACTCGAATTGCTATCTTTATTGTGTTCACCATTCATTTCTGAAATATCATAATGCTTTTCTCTCCTGGACCCCAAAATGTCATCAAGCAGACCCTTTCCTTTGTCAAAATCACCACTTTTGCAAAATCCGTTAATTAAAGTATTATAGGTAACAATATCAGGCAACATGCCTTCTTCCCTCATTCTATAAAGCAAGTTGACTGCCAGACTCATCTCTCCAACATTACAATACCCATCTATCAATGTATTAAACCCTATAACATCTTTACAAATCCCTCCACTAACCAAATTATACATAACCCGTTCCCCATACTTAACCAACCCAATCCTGCAAAAGCCTTTGACCAATATATTGCACGTCACAGAATCAAAGAAAGTATCTTTCTTTACCATAATTGACAAAAACCCAAATCCCTGATGGACCAAACCTTGCTGACAAAACCCCCAAATAACAGTATTATAAGTAACAGTATCAACCTCAATATAAACATTTCTGAGCAAATCCAAGGCTAAAATAAGATTGCCCACTTTGCACCAAGCATGCACCAAGACATTGTGAGTGAAAACATTAGGCAAAACCCCACAAGAGAGCATATCAGTATAAAAATCCCATACCTGGGAGCAGGGGCGGAGGGAGGGGGGCGCCTTGGGGGGCCGGTGCGCCTCCAGCCGCCGGGAAAAACACCTAGTAGAGGTATTTAGCCGGCGGCCTTCGCCCCTTGAATTAGGGATTTGGGGGAGCATTTTTCCCCTCAAAATCAGAGAGATGAATCCCTTATGAAGGAACGAACCTGCTGGATGCCGGCGAATCATAAAAATCGGCCTTCCTTTGGCCCTTTGGCTCCTGCTATTGGACGGCTGAGTGGCAGTTCAGCTGTGGGTTTTGATGAACAACATGACACCCTTCTTTGCCTTTCCTTTTTCTTAAAAAAGTAAGTAAATATTTTTTTTAATTTATTTATCAAATATTAATTTTTTTTATAAATTATTAATTAATCAAAACTTACAAATATTTTCTATTAATATCGTCAATTTTACTTTATTCAATGTTTATTCAATTATTATTCATAAATTTAATAAATTATGGTTTGTAATTTGAATTAAGTTATTTATTTGATTTATACCAAATAGAATTATTAAATTACTGATATTTGATAAAATGAGACTTGAATTAAGCTAATTTATAAATACTATCTATAATTTGGTAATTTATATGTATTTTGGATTGAAATTAAATTAATTATTTAATTAAAAAATTAATTATTAGATTAATTAATTTATGTTATAACTTGGATTGAAATTGGTAGATTATGAATTTAAACTTATGTTTAATATTTTATTTGTGTTTTTATTTTAGGAATTAGAAATATAAATGAATTTGTTATTAGAACTAAGATAAATATAATAGCAATTCTTGAAAATAATCCTAGTAAGGATGTTTCCCGGCCTTAAAAACATCTTTCAATCGATGGCAAGCAGTTGACGGCCTTTCCCCCCTCCCCCAAGAGAGTCAGGTCCTAGTCCTACCACTAAGTAGATGTGTATAAGAGTGCAAAAAAAATAGACATAAATATAAGATTTTGCATGTAGGATGGATATTGTGGGAAGAAAATAAAAGGTGTGGGAGAAATTAAGAGGGAGAGGGATTTGATAGTGTTTAAGGAAAGACAGAGAATGATGCTTAGTTGATAAAAAAGTGAGAAATTTTGAAAGATTCTTTAAATACTTGATCATAATTTGAGTCTCTGGATTAGATTAAGTATGGAGGAGAGGAAATGTTTGCATAGTTCTGCATCTAATTTCTGTGGTGTTCTCTTCTCAATGAACAAACTAGGAGAGAACGGAATGTCATGGACTGTGGAGCACCTGCCTACCTAAAAGGACGTACTAGTCTTTTTTCATCCATAGCTGAAAATATTCTCCCACAAAATCTAAGCCAATCTCCTCCAAATCCAATGGAAATCATCGATACTTCAAATTGAAACCATAATTGTTAACAAAAAACAAACATAATGTTATATAACAAGCATGTTTCAAAATAAAAGCTCGTAACGAAAATTGTATTCTTTCTCATCCGAATTACATATACCCGCAAATTTGACAATAATCTTAAATCATAACCACATATAATTGATCATAACAAAAAAAATTAATTAAAAACACAAAACAAAAGTAGTTTATATAGCATAAATTAATATAATTCTCAAGTGTGTCACCTGTTTATAACAATGACATCCTCATGTGTCATTGTCGTCGTCTTCCTCTTCATTGTCTCAACTTTATCTTATTTCTAGAAATTGTCATTTTGGTCAAAAATAGTCAATTTTTTTTAAAAAAATTGTGAATGTAGGTAAAAAAATTTTAAGTTCAATTCTATCATCATAATGTAAGTGAAAAATGAAACTAGGAAGAAGAAGACAAACCCACAAACAATTTGAAAGAATGAAACTTGAGCTTAAAATAGAATGATTACTCATCAATATATCAAAAATCAAGCAATTAAATCATAAATTTGCCTTCTAGTAAAAAAAAAGTTCATAAATTTACTTGAAGCAGACAAAAGGAAAAAATTTGAACCCTTGAGTCTCCCTATGAATATATATCTCTCTCCACCATAAAAAGCCAGCGATGGGCTAGATTTGATCGACGGTGATAGAATCAACCGGAACGACACTGGAATTTACTGGATTTGAAGCCTTGGACTGAACTGAAGGAGTTGTCGTGAAGTACCGATAAAACTTGAAAGTGACAAAAAAAATAGGCAATGTAGTGGCCGTTGTCAGGTGGTGATGTCTAAGACGGAGCCTGAGACGTTGTAATTTTTTAGAGAGAGGTAAATTGAAGGAGGGAGATCAATGGAGGAGAGAGGCGATTAGGTTTCCAGGGTTTATTTCAATAGGAGAGGTTAGAAAATAGTTTTACAAGTAGCACTGTTAATTGGGAGGACTAGGTGGAACTTGGCTCCGATGGGACTTTTAGCAATATCTAAATGGAATTTTTTTAGTGAGATGATAACAAAATAAAGGTACTAAAGACCTTTTAATCCTTATGCTCTTGCATTTTATTTTCCCTTTTTATGGTATGCAAAATAATTCAAAATAAGCATATTCTGTTAACAATTTTGTTAGTGGAATATAAGAAACTATACTTATTTTGGCTATTTTGAAGCTTTTCTGAATAGCACAGGGGTAAAAAAGAGATAAAAGGGAAAATCATACATAGCATAGGGGATAACAAGGTCTTTAGTTCCAAATAAAACTTTTTTTATCATTTTTATAAACAATATATAAATTCAGATGGAATCCTCGTTACACCAAGAATATGTATTGAGAATTAGAGGACTTAGATCCTTTCCTTTCCTTCAATCTTGAATCAAGCACCACCCTATCTTCCTCTTCATTGTCTTCGTTATTATGTGCGGACGATCCTAACAAAGATGAGCCTCGCGACTGGTCCAAGGTTTTTATAAGTTTGAAAATGGGTTTTATAGTGAAAACAAACAAACTCGAATGCTCTCACTAAAAAGTGACAGGAGTCTCCACCTGGCTAAGCTCTACCAGGAAATTGTGGTACAGCTAAAACGCGTTACAACTAACTGTACCTTTTAGTTAGAGATTCGGGTCCAAACAACTCACCTATTTCTTCTCGATTTAAAATATATTTAACAATTTATATCAATGCCTTTTCTATTTCTACGGTTGATTTATCTTCGTTTTATTAGTCAATGCTCACACACGAAGAATAATAAAAATGCCAAAAGAGATAAATAAATTCAGAAAGTAGTAAATAAATCCGAGAAATATAAAATATATAGACTGGTCAAATGACTATCTTAGGGGATACAATTGTGTCAAAAGGGATTTGGGATACAATTTTTATCTATATACAAAATTCCTAAAAATAGAAAGCTAAACATACATCAATCCTAACATACATCTACTTGTAAAACAAGATTAGTACAGATAAATATATAAACACATAGGACTCAAACAGACTCAAAATGGGGAATTCCAGATAACTCGAGGCGTGAAACGGGGAAAATCAGGAAATTCGATAAATTACCCGATTTGACCTGGAAAATATTTTTAAAAGTGGTTTTGATGGGATTGGAAATTCATTTGAAAATCAATTTATCCGGTTTAATATTTCTGCATGCAAAAGTGGACCGATTTTCAAGAAAATCATGTTTCTATTGTTGCACTGGTTTACAAAAAACTAATGCAGAAATTGAAATACTAAAATTAAATAAATACAGAATATAAATCTAGGTCAAAATGATATGCAAAAATAATAAAAATCACAAAAAAATCAATTTTGAAATTAAAAGTACAGCCGTATAGTTGTAACAGGAACAACCGTGCAACTATTAAAAAAAAACTCATACGGCTCTAGTTTTAAACACAACAGAGAAATCACTAAATTTTAGAAATCCCTAAATCTGAAACATACTACAGCTGTGCAGCTGTAGTATAACAGCCGTGCAGCTATTCGCAACAGCCGTACGAATATAGATTGCTAGAAAGCACAAAAACAGAGCAGAATTTTAAAATGATAAAATACACTAAAATTCAACCCAGAAATCTGTAAAAAGCTTTAAGGCCTCTCATAATTACCTTTTAGATGCTTCTCCAATTTTCAATTTGACTGAAAATCGATTTTTGAAGCTTTAATCCGGATTCGAGATTGAACTTAAACTTTGAAACCAAAACTGAAATTCTCCAATTCAGCCTGCAATTCTCTGATTCCAATGCCTGAATATGTCTCTAAAAGCTTAATTTTGATTTGGATTATGAGTGTTAGTGACTGAAATTAAGGAATTGATTGTTTAATTATTTGAATTTTAAGTTTTTAGTTTTTGAGCATTTTGGATTTTTTTTTCTTCTTGATCTTTGTTCTTGGTCTTCTTCCTTTCTTAGTTGTTGTTAATTATGTTCTCCTAAGCTCACTTCAATCCGAATCCACTATAATGAGAAGAAATTAGTGGAAATTAAGTTCATCTTCCATTTTCAATAGCTGTCCATTTTCATGCAAAGTGTTGGTGATTCATCAACAGCTGTGCGGATGTCGCGTTACAACCATACGACTATAGCATATACAGCCGTGTGGCTACAACAATAGCCATACGACTATAGTCTTCAGCTCAACCCTAATTCTTCAAATTTTCTCTATTTCAAGTTCAATCAAATCCAAATCTTTACTTCTCGAATCGACTTTTGTAATGAACAGTATGAATGGATAACATTCGGTATTTTATCATCATTGAGGTCGGGAAAACCAGGCGCTCACAGCTGCCCCTCGCGTGATCAAATTCGATACTGATACTAGGTCTAAAATACCTGAGGTGATTTTGTAAATGTGAAAAGAGTACCGCGAATGAAGGAAAGAAAAACTTACATTCCTAGGGAATCAATGTCATAGATGCTGTACTTTAACTGTTGATTCCACTACGGATTAAGTAATTTGAATTGTTGGGGATTTAATGAAGGCTTTAATACTCTATGGGAAAACAAGCTTCATTAGCAACTGGATTGGTGGGAATGATATTCTACTGCCCTATGTGTCACTTTATTTGAAGCTTTGTAACTCCTTTGTTGAGTAGTTTACTGGAGATGAAATTCTTTCCATTGAGAATTGTTGAATTTCTGTCTTTGATGCAGTAAGTCTTCATTCCTTGATCGACTGATTTTGGAACAGAAATTTTTGCCCTTTGGATCAAGAATGAAGACTAACTGGAGAGGATTTGGATATCCTGTGAATGAATGTTTAATGCATGTTGTGCATATATGAATGATAATGCATATGCATGAAAACGTCGAAGGATACACTTGCAATTATTATCTAGGTTTGAGATTCTTTTTCTGCCAGGGGAAAATGCATCATGCCCCTTGTTAACTTTAACTGGGGAGTTATGAGCGGATGACCTTTCGAGCGAAAGCGGAACACCGTGAAACGAACCAGGGAAAAAGAAAAGAACTTGTTTGTTTGATGTTTGTTTTGAAAATAGGTTTGTATCTTGTTTAGGAAAACCATTGATTTGTTTGGAAATCCTTTTGTTGAAAACCTTTTCTTTGAATGTGCGTTTTGAGAAAACTAGTTTTGTATTTTAGAAAATCCCGTTTTATTAGTTAAAGACCTTAAAACCTAAATTTCGAGATCAGTGACAGAGTCGTCACCAGAATCAGCTCATTCGAGAAATTCCGGTACAGCTTCCTACCGACTGTAGACTGCCGTACCTAATTCGGAGATTTAGGGTTCGGGCAACCTACTTATTCAACCTCAAGGTTGTATTCATTTATAAGCTCATATGAAAATATTTTACACACTTATATTCTCTACCCATTTTAATCTTTTATTGTTAGCTCATGCTCATTCAGATGACAGAAATAAATTGTGTAAAATTAAGTACAGAAAAGTAAACCATACATCCAAAATAAACCAAAAAGAAATAAAGGCCGCTTATTACAACCCAAAAAGAGAAAAATCTCTCATCCTTACCAATACAATCGCTTAGATAAACGAAGATCTAAAAAATTACAATCGCCTATAATACACGAAGGTCTATAAAATACATCTAAAAATAATAAAAATAAAAATAAAAGCTGCAAAACATATTGGTTAGCATAGTTGTAGCAGAAACACAAGCAGGACTTATACGGGATAGAATGGGGAATATTAGGAAATGGGAACATGCATCTAGGGGATTACTGAGAAGTCTGGGCGACTATCTTAGTTAGACTTGGAAAACAGTTTTAGAAATACCCTGCAGGTTTTGTGCTTGAAAACAGTTTTGGAAAACCATTTGGCTCAATTACATGCAAATTACTTCATTTTCAGTGAGTTGGTTATCCCGAAACTCAGGGTTCCATTCGTTGGGACTCCTAACTCCAAACACCCATCTAAGGCCCAAAACAGTAAAACATGCCAAAGATAGTTTGACGCTGAAGACAGCATCACATGACGACGTCCCCGTGATTCTGCCTCCTTTTGGGAACTACAATCGTATGGCTTAGTTAGAGCCGCATTGCTATAGAACTACAGCTGTACGGTTGTATAACTATAGTCATGCGTCTATAGTATCCAGAACCTGAAATTGGTTTTATTTGCTTTGAAAATCACTGTTCTGACTAGTTTCGATGATTTCTGAGAATTTTGTAGAATCTGGGGGTTCGCTAATGCTGGACAATAGACCTAATATGGATCGAACAACCCCAGATACTAGAAAATCGAAACCAATGAAACCCAAATCTCACATCAATGTCATAGGAAACACGAAAACCATAATTCAGAATATAATGGATGTGATTGGACTGAAATAATTCATAAAAGAATGATTAAAACGGGAAAACTGACTGCTTTCGGTGGATTGTAGGGCTTTTTGGGTTTCTCCCCTGAAGACCATAGCCGTGCGGCTGTGGTATTATAGCCGCTCAGCTCTATTCTAAGGGATTATAGCCGCACGGCTCTAATTAGAGCTACACAGCTGTAATCAAACAGCCAGTTCTTGATTTTTCACAAAACACAAAACAAATAATTACAAGTTTAAGGCCTTATAAAGTTTACCTTATTGATGTTCCAGTGTGTTTGACAACCGAAAGTGGATTTGGGAGCCGGAATATGCCTAGAATCCCAAGAATACCCCAAAATCCTCGAGTACAAGCCTCGAATTAAGCTGAACAAAACCCGAGAATAGTCCCCGGATGAATAAAAGTCTAACTGGAACTCTCACTCTATGTTTCTAGTTTTTTTTATGTCTTTTTGTTCTGGTTTCTCTTGGTTTCTCTTAGTATTGCTCTCTTATTTCGGTTTTTTTTCCCTCTCCTAGAATTCTCTCTTTTTTCACAATTCTCCCTCTGATTCTCTCTGTTCCTTTTTTTTTATTTTGTTTTCTATCTGCTCATTTATGTTAAATCCTAGAGAATCACAGATAATTTTTGCTAATTAAGAAATCTACCCCCTGTCAAAGACTGATTCTGGTTATTTAGGAAGAATTCTGTCCACTTGATAGAGCCGTGCGGCTGTAATGTTACAGCTATGCTGCTTCAGAATTACAGCCATACGGCTATAGTTGTGAAACTACAACCGTGCGCCTCTAATCAGAGCTATGGCAGATTCTCCTAAATCTCACACTCACCTCTAAGCCCTCTAATCACTCGAAGGACCTTTCTTTGGGTTTTGGATTGAGGATCGTTTGGTTTTTGGAGTGTTTGGGACATTCCAGGCAACATCCTACTCATTCCTAAGTCCAATTCACGTTCGTCTGCCTAACAGGTAATAAAGGGTTTTCATCATAGAGGTCGGGAAAAACCCGTGCTCACAGGCTGCCCTTCACGGGATCAAAGTCGATATAGTCGGGCTATTATGCCCGGATTGAATTTGGTCTCGCGATTAGGAGCACGGTGAGAAAAGGAAAGAAAACATGCCTTACTTCTTGGTTTGTTGAGGAAGTCAGGCACAACATCTTGCCGGGGACATTGGCTTTGGTTCTGAAGTTAGCTCTAGGAGCTTTAATCTGAAGTTGGCCCATGATGAAGCGATAATCTGAAGTTGGCCTATGGTGGAGCAATAATCTGAAGTTGTCCCATAGCGAAGCGATGATCTAAAATTGGCCCATAGCGGAGCGATAATCTGAAATTGGCCCACAGCAGAGCGATAATCTGAAATTAGCCCATAACGGAAAGATAATCTAAAATTGACCCACAGCAAGTGATAATCTGAAATTGGCCTACAACGAAGCAATGATCTGAAATTGGCACACAGCAGAGCGATGATCTGAAATTAGCCTACAACGGAGCGATAATCCGAAATTGGCCCACAGTGGAGTGATGATTTGAAATTGGCCCACAGCGGAGCGATGATTTGAAATTGGCCCACAGCGGAGCGATGATCTGAAATTAGGCCACAGCGAAGCGATAACTTGAAATTGGCCTACAGCAGAGCGATGATCTGAAATTGGCCCACAGCGGAGCAATAATCTGAAATTAGCCCATAACGGAGTGATGGTCTGAAATTGGCCCACAGCGGAACGATAATCTGAAATGGGCCCATAGCGGAGCGATAATCTGAAATTGGCCCACAGTGCAGCGATGATCTAAAATTGGCCCACAGCAGAGCGATGATCTGAAATTGGCCCACGACGGAGCGATAATCTAAACTTGGCCCATAGTAGAGTGATAATCTGAATTTAGCCCACGACGAAGCGATAATCTGAAGTTGGCCCATAGCGGAGCGATAATCTTAAGTTGGCCCACAGCGGAACGATAATCTGAAATTGCCCTATATCGAAGCGATAATCTGAAATTGGCCATAGCGGAGCGCTAATATGAAATTGGCCCATAGCGTAGTGATAATCTGAAATTGACCCACAGCGGAGCGATAATCTGAAGTTGGCCTATGGCAGAGCGATAAACCGAAATTGGCCCACAGCGGAGCGATAATTTGAAATTGGCCCACAGTAGAGCGATAATCTGAAATTGACCCACGGCGGAGCGATAATCTGAAATTGGCCCATATTGGAGCGATAATTTGAAGTTGGCCCACGGCGGAGTGATAATCTAAAGTTGGTCCACAGCGGAGCGATAATATGAAATTGGCACCGATAATCTAAAGTTGGCCCACGGCGGAGCGATAATCTGAAGTTATGTCTAGAGTGCGTTTTTATTCCTTGATCGATAATTTTGGAAACAAAAGTTTTTGCCCCTTCGATTAAGAATAAATATGGCTTAGTTGTTTTGCCCCTGGGTACCTGCAAAAGGCAAGAAATACCCTTCTCGGGATTATATCGGCATAAACAGAAGTTATGAGAGTTGAAAAAATTTTCTTACCTGATAGTTAGAGTCGTGTGGCTCTAATTTGAACAATACAGCCGAGGGATTGTAATATATAGCCGCGTGGCTGTGACTTGCCACACCGTTAGAGTCACGCGGCTCTGGTGTGAAATGGGCAGCCTTTTGACATAGCGGACATAAAGTTCATTTTTGCAAACAAAAAAATTTTCTGCTTCTTCTTCTTCTGTTGTCTCTCTGTTTCTCCCAATTCTTTAACCCGACTTCCGACTTCCGAGATGATGAAGAAACTCAAGAAGATGATTCATCTGGCTGCTCCTTCTCAACCCGCCCCTTACATGAGGTATGTTTTACCCGAGGGAGTGTGAGCGGACGACCTTTAAACGAAACGCGGCGAAGCGAACCGGGGATTTTCGAAAATGGGTTTTGATTTGATTGAAAAATTGGGTTTCATGATGTTTTGGAAAATGGGTTTTGTTTATCTTGCTTTAGGGAGTCGCCACTGTGAGCAGACGACCTGGAAATAGAAGCGGGGAAAAAACAGATTGGGGAAAACCATTCGTTTGTTCAGAAATTTCTTTTGCAGAAAACATTTTCCTGTTTTATTACTTAAAGACCTCGAAACCTAAATTTTGAGATTAGTGATAGAGTCGCCACTTGGATCAGCTCATCCGAAAAATTCTGGTACAGCTCCCTACAAAGCGCAGACTGTCGTACCTAATCCAAAGATTTAGGGTTCGGACAACTTACCTATTTAACCTCAAGCTTGTATTCAATTATTATTTATATTACCATATTTATTCAATTTATTATCTTCCTTTACCCAATTACATTTATTTATCAGCTGATGCTAAAGCAAATGACAGAAGTAAATTGTAGAAAAGTAAATCATACATCTAAAATATACAAAAGAATAATAAAGGCCGCTTATACAACCAAATTGAATAAAAATAAAAAATCTCGCCCTCACATTTACAAGCGTCTAAATACACGAATATCTAAAAATTACAAACGCCTAAATACACGAATTAATTTATTAATTCTAGTAAAAATAATAAAAAGGAAAATAAATGCTGCAAAACAGATGGTTAGCACAGTTTATATTATAAACACAAGTAGGACTCACAGCAAGATAGAATTAGGACTTTTAGGAATGGGGGCATGCATTTAGGGGGTAACTGGGTCGGCTCGGCTAGCTGGCCTGGTTAGACCTGGAAAACAGTTTTGAAACGCCCTGTAGATTTTATGCTAGAAAACAATTTTTTTGAAAAACATTTGGCTTGATTTCATACAAATTTCCACATTTAGCGGGTCTGTTTGAAAGCGGTAAACACACCAAAAATAATTTGAATTCGAAAACAGCATCATGCGATGACATTCGTACGGGCCGTTCCACGATTCTGTTTTATTCTGGAAGTTACAGTCGTGCAGCTCTAAATTACAACCATGCGGCTATGGCTTCCAGAACCTGAAAAAATGGTTTTCTCGTTTTTGAAAATGTGGTTTTGCTCGTTTTCGATGATTTTATAGGGTTCGGGGGTATGCTAATGCTGGACTACGGATCCGATTTGTATTAAACAACCCCAAAATTCAGAGAATAAAACCCTGGAAAAACCCAAAAAAACTAACACCCGTATGTACGGAAATCCGAAAACCACAACTTAATAACGTACAAATGTATTTGGGCCAAAATCGATCACAACAGAATGCATAAAATGAAAAAGGGACTATTCTCAGCCATTTTGGGGCAGTTTCGGGAATCTGCCCCTAAAGAACATAATCGTGCAGCTTTGAGTACCAAAGCTGCCAGGCTCTGTTCATGAGGGACACAGCCGTACGGCTGTATCGGGTAGTCTATTTCTGGAAAAGTTTGAGAAATGAAAAAAAGCACAAAGAAAAAGCAATGAACACAGGTTTAAGGCCTCTCAGAGTTTACCTTGATGTCATTTTGATATGTTTGACATCCAGAATCGGATTAGAAACTTGAAATGTGCCTTGAATCCTCAACCAGTGGAAATTCTGAAAACTAATCTGAATCGATCCGAAACCAATCCGAGACGATTTCAAACAAGTGTGTAAAGGTTGAGAATCTCCCTTTTAATACTTAGGGATTGATTTTAGGTGTTGAACTTAGCTCACTCTTGTTCTCCCTCTCTCTGTGTTCACGGTTCCTTCTTTCTCACTCTCTTTTTTTTCTTGTCTTTTCTCTCTGTCTTTTTTTTGTTCTCTGCTTCTATTTTTTTTTAGCCAAAAAAATGTCCTCCTCCTTCCTCCTTGCTATTTTTTTTGTTCTGATATCTCCTGTTGCATAATCATTTCCACCAATTAATGAGCCGCTTCTTTTCTCTGTGTATTTCGGCCAACATCTTTTCTGCTCAGCCAAGTTGCTCTGCTTTGCAGAGCAACTTGGTTGAACCCACTAGAGCTGCATGGCTCTAGTTATGCTAGAGCCGTGCAGCTATAGCAAGAGCCGGGCCGAATTTAATAGAAATCTGACGCTCATCCAAAACCTTAAAAATCATCCAGGGGACCTTCTCCGGGGTTTGAATCAAGGATAACGTGGTTTTTGGGACGTTTGAGATACTCCGAGTTACATTCCGGACATTTCCAAGTCCGATTCATGTTCATCTACTCAAATAAAATAACAAGGAATGCTCATCATAAAGGTCGGAAAAAACCCGTGCTTACAGGAGCGTTCTTCCTACCTACCGAGTCCACAGCCTATATGTACGGGCTTCAAGACTCGATTGAGTATTGCGGGGTCAAGAGAAGTGATCCCGTGCCAGTCACACTTCAACCATCTACACACGCAGCCCGAAAATTGGTTAGTTTTCCTAATTTTTCTTTTTTTTTTTCAATTTTTTCCAATTCCTGCAAATGTAGATGAAATTAGGTGAAATTGATGCATGCTTAGGGTAGATTTTACCCCTAGAAACTTCAATTGGTGATTTGGTAGTGATTAGAGTTGATTTAAGGGTGATTTTGTAAAACCTAGGATTTTTTCGGAACTGCTGAGTTTTTCTAGATAGAGCCACACGACTTTAAGTTATAGCTGTGCGAGTATGTTCTAAAGCCAGGCTGAAAATGCTCGAACAGAGCCGCGCGGCTCTACATCTGATGGCTACAGTTGCATGGCTATAGTTATAGCTGTGCGGCTATAATTATAGCCGTGCGGCTGTAATAGCCAGAACAACAATTTTCTATTTTAATTCTAATGCATTTTATTTGGTTTATATAACCTATAGGTAATCCAAATAACTCATAAAAACTCCCTGTTCATTGTTTTACAGAATTGATCCCGTAATGGTGGGGTCGGGTGTTGTCGAAGGCATTGAGGTGGCATAGGAGACTCCAGGATGGTGTGAAGGGGATTGTAGACTCCACAGGGTTACAGAGGATGGTATGCTCCATGTGCGAGTATCCTCCTAGGACGAGCCGCGGTCTGATGACGGCACTGATAGATCGATGGATGGATTCCACGTACACTTTCCATTTCCCGACTAGGGAGTACACTATCATGCCCGAGGACTACACGGCTATCACCAGGCTCCCTTTTGGTAGGCGCACTATCAAGTTCAACCAGATGCTAGAGAGAGGAGATTTCACTCATATTATTACCATGCTGATCGGTTTGACTCCTCGGGGACAGGATGATTTAGTGCAGCACCCTCTGGGACTATTGGTTGGGGAGGTAGGCTGAGCTTCCTGAGGGCACTACATTCACTACCGAGGATGTAAGCCGTTACGCTAGGGCTTTTCTCCTCCACGCCCTTACCATATTGGTTTTCCCCACAAGTCAGAGTGACCTGAACTTGGCTGTTCTTCCTTTACTGATCCAGTTAGATGACGTGAGGGACTTGTGTTGGGGACGAGTCGGCTTGGCTCAACTATACTATTCCCTCAATCTTTATGCCCAAGGGAAGCAAAAAGAGGTAAAGGGCCCTTGGATCATCCTTCATGTGAGTTCCTCTAACCTTTTTTTTATTATGCATCTTTTGCAGAGTTGGAAGTATGAGTATGGATTCATTCCTTAACCGGTGGTGCACATTCTAGAGACCACTGAGCTTCCTGACTTCCCCCGGTTGAGACGATGGCTGGGTTTTAGTTTAGGTGAGGTGGACCAGATTGTAGATGATTGCCAGCTATTTTTGGCTCAAATGACATTTGAGGAGGTATACATCTCACCCTTTTATGAATTCTAAATTCTGGTATTTCACAACTGTGTCTCTGATCTTCTAAGTCCTGATTTTCTGATTTCAGCTGACTAAGGAGCCCTGGAGGGGGGCTGTGTTACCTCAGGAGGTGAGGGATGCCCAGAGGCTGACACCTAGGGGATTTGTGATGGAGTGCCCCTTTGGTCTGGAGTGGTACCTCGGAGATCGGGTCTCTGATTGGTGTTCTAGTCCTGTAGGGCATAAGATCCCGAGCACTCTACCCGTGGGACTATTTTGGCCGTATCTTCTATCGGCAATGAACCATCTTGACCTCTTCGGATTAGGCTACATGGTAGATGGAGTGGAAGGAGACTACCTCTAGTTTGCCACCACACACCTCCTTCCTCTGACTGGAGCAGTGCAGGGAGGGGTATGCTTTCTTTTCTGGTTTCTGTTTATCTGTACTGATTTACTATTTACTGACACCTTTCTTTTGTTTCCTGTAGCTGTTAAGGAGAGGCAAGCTCCATCGCACTTTGTCTGGCAGATGCTCCAGCGGTCGGGGGTCCCAGACTACTAATGGACGGGGTGATGGGAGCTCCTCCACATGGGCGGCCGAGCATGATGATGATGTGAGGGTGGAGGATGCTCCATCTATTCCTCCAGTGATTCCTTTAGTGGTCCCTCCTACTTTATTCCTGGACAACTAGAGTTTCTGATAGAGCCGTCCATTCAGCTACTTAATGAGTTCAGGCAGTACCCCTTCTAATACCACTCATGTGAGTACCATGCTTTCATCTGCTTTCTGATTCTCACTGCTACCTATTCAACTGATTCATACAATTGTTTCCCATGCAAATTCCAATATCTCAGGGGATGTCCCTGTGTCAGGCCATCTCCACACTCAGGACACTCATGATCTGAGACAACACGATAATGACAATAAGTACTTATACTTGAGTTAGTGTTGATGCATTTATGCATGTGTGTATGTGTGTATGTTGCAAGGGTATGCATTTATGTGATATGATGTTCCTGCTATTGATTCTGGTGTAGTTCGCAGTTGGTGTTCATCGTCACGAGTCCACTCGTCTGAAGGCGGAGGTGGACTGGCTATAGAGGCGTGTCGCGGATCTGAAGTTTATGAACCAGACATTTCGTACGCAGGTAGACACATTGGAGGCTTAGCTCACCAATTCTAAGGATACTGGGGATGAGAACGCGATGGACGATCAGGATGATGGGGGATAGCCTTAAGCTCTTTTTACTTCTATTGATATGATAGCCCGCCTGTGGGCTCGGATTTCTGTATTTTAGTACATATCGCCTGTTTATGGGCTTTATTCTATTACACTCATTCATTTGACTTGATACATTGGCTACTCTGATACTTCTTCTGATATCCATTGCTTTTCTTTTCCATCGAGTTTATGTTTTTGAATGAATGCTCTTCGACTATACTCGCCTTTGTTTTTACTTGAATCAATTTAACACTCCCCGGGGCTTGATGTACTGCTGCTAGTTGACCTTTTTTTTCTCTTTTTTTAGTCCTTATTTTTGCATATACCGCCCTTGTAGGTTCTCAACCTATTGGATCGTCTTAACTTTTGCCTGAACCGCCCTTTTGGGTTTTTGACTCAGTAGACTTTTATTTGTATCCTAACTTTTACATAGACAGCCTTTCGGTTTTCAGCCTATCGGATTTTTTTTTGAAGTGAGATGCATGCAAACAGAAAATGTATACAGCCGTATATGCATGATATGAATTCAATTTCAAGTAAACTCGGGACATTTAAATGAATAAAACAAAGCATTCAATCATTCATTCATTAATAACGTTTTAGCACAACGCACATCAAAGATGAAATGAAGCTAAGAACAGAATCCGTAATGGTATCCGTAACATTTTTTCTTTTTTTTTAGTCCTTATTTTTTCATAGACCGCCCTTGCGGGTTTTTAGCCTATAGGACCGTCTTAACTTTTGCCTGAACCGCCCTTTTGGGTTTTTGACTCAGTAGTCTTTTATTTGTATCCTAACCTTTGCATAGACCACCTTTCGGTTTTCAGCCTATCAGATTTTTTTTTTTTGAAGTGAGATGCATGCAAACAGAAAATGTATGCAGCTATATATGCATGGTACGAATTCAATTTCAGGTAAACTCGGGGACATTTAAATGAATAGAAAAAAGCATTCATTCATTCATTAATAACGTTTTAGCACAATGCACATCAAAGATGAAATGAAGCTAAGAACATAATCCGTAATGGTATTTGTCTTGACTAAATCCATGACTGCCACTAAACAGTCTTTGTAGATTTTCCCGCTGATGGTGCTCACCTCATTGTCCTAACTTTTTTATGGACCGACTTTTTGGTTTTTGATCCATCAGACTATCCTAATTTTTGCATAGACCACCTTTTCGGTTTTCAATCCATCGGACTCTTTTTTTTTTAACGTAATATCGCCTGAGTTTGTCTTGATCAATGGGGTTGATGACTTGGCCTTTATTTCCACTGGTAGACCCGCTTCCACCCGTAGACCAACAAGTAAGGTGTTTCTCTGGTGGGTACTCTGATGCTAGTTCTGTGTCCTCACAGGGCAAGTAGTAACATGTCAGCCAAATCTCTATAGGTAAATGCCATTTTTGATAAAATCATGTTGATAGACTTATTAGACGCTCTTACCACCTCGTTGGCCTATGGACTATACGGAGATGATGTATGATGCTCTATCCCTTTATTCTGGAACAACCATGCTGTTGCCCCTTGAAATTATGCTCCATCATTAGCCACATGTGATGCGGAATTTCATATCATGTAAACACATTCTTCTTTCTGAGCTTGTACAACTTTTTTTTTTTTAGTCTGAGTCTACAGAGCTTCTGCTTGACTTATTTCTCATTTCAAATCTTTTGGAATCTAGCATTCAGTGATTTTTTTGCTAACGCCCAAAATGCCGTGGTACGACCAGACGAAGGCTTTCACGTGTTTTTGTAGTACTTTTGTAATTTCTTCCCTCTTCAAGCGTGAAATCTTTCAAGATGGATACCATTTTTGGGTCATCCTTTGTCCCTGGATTCATTTTCATACAATGATGCATCATGTATGCTAAAGACATTAAATGAATGTTTGTATGTATGCATAGTTCCATCCGAAAAAATATCATACAAGTAATTGAAATCAAATTGCATTGTATTAAATGTCTTATGAACTGAATTGTTCACATTATAAAAAGGAAAGACAAATATATTAAAATAGTTATCATCCTCCATATGCGGAGGGTCTTCTGTTGTTGCAGCATCATCAGTCTTAACAGCTTGCGTACCCGAGCTAGCCAAAGTTGGGTAGGGGATTACTCTAAACACTTGGCTTCAAGGGTGGTTTCACAATCTTTCCCTCATTAATCAACTGACGAATGGCCTTTATCAGCTGAGTGCAATCGTTGGTGCGGTGACCTGGTGTCACGTGATAGGCACAGAATTTGTCCTTTTCTGTTTCAGCTGGGGGTGAATAGGGCTTCAAATTTTGCAATACTCCTGCCTTCCTACATTTGGCAAAGATACGAACCATAGATTCTACCCACAGGTTGGTGATCCTCTGAGGAGCCACCGCCTACCTACCCTGATTCACTACCACCACATCCATTTTTGTCCCTTGATCTAATGCTGCTGACTTGAGAACGAGCGGGATGTTGCCTGGAATGTCTCAAACGCTCTGAAAACCAAACAATCCTTGATCCAAAACCCTGAGATAGGTCCTTCTAGTGATTAGAGGGCTTACAGGTGAATGTGGGAATTAGGAGAATCTGTCATGTCTCTGATTAGAGCCTCACGGATGTAGTTTCAAAACTATAGCCATACAGCTGTAATCCCAGATGTGAGCAGATGACCTTTCATTTGCAAAATGAAAGAAGGAACATGGCGAAGCGAACCGGGGAAAAAAGACTGGGTTTGAAGTTTTCGAAAGTTTGATTTGAAAAACGGGTTTACATTTTGTTTTAGGAAAACTATTGATTTGGTTGGAAATCCTTTTGTAGAAAACCTTTTATTTAAATATGAGTTTTGGAAAACTGGTTTTACATTTTAGAAAATCCCATTTTATTACTTAAAGACCTCGAAACCTAAATTTCGAGATCAGTGACAGAGTCGCCACCCAGATCAGCTCTTTCGGGAAATTCCGGTACAGCTCCCTACCGAGCGTAGACTACTGTACCTAATCCAGAGATTTAGGGTTTGGGTAACTTACCTATTGAACCTCAAGCTTGAATTCATTTTCTAATTATATTACCATACATTCACTTATTATCTTTCTCTACCCATTTTATGTTTAATTATTAGCCGATCCTCATACAGATGATAGAAATAAATTGTAGAATAATAAAGTGCGGAAAAGTAAACATGCATCCAAACAATCCAAAGAAATAAAGGCCAACTTGTACAACCAAATCGAATAAAAAGGAAAACTCTCGTCCTCACATTACAAGTGCTTAGATACATAAAGATCTAAAAAATTACAAACGCCCCAAATACATGAGTTAATCTATTAAATACATTCAAAATAATAAAAAGAAAAACTAAAAGCTGCAAAACAGATGGTTAGTACAGTTATATTATAAACACAAATAGGACTCATAATATGACAAAATTGGGATTTTAGGAGCGGAGGCATGCATTTACGGGGTGTTTGGTATTTGATGGGGATAGGGATAGGGATAAGGATTGGGATAGGGATAGGGATAAAAGATTGGGATAAGGATATGAATAAAAGCTAAAAGTGTGATAGGGATAATATAAGATATGTTTGGTATGTTGTATAGGGATTGGGATAAATCAATGTAATTAACGATATTACCCCTAACAGCACAACGTGTTTGCCACCACACTAGCTGGCTGGTGTATTGACCTTTCTTTCATCTTGCCTCAGAGTAGGCCGGCATTCCTCGGTCCATCCTAATGTCCTTCCCTGCCGAGGACGGCTTGATTAATTTTGTTGTAATTTTTATACTTTTCTAAAACAATCTATAATTTATTTTCTCAATCTTGGAATCTTTGTGGCTTTTTTGGTTTCAGTTTACTGTATCATCTGCTTTATTCTAACATTTCCCTTGGAATTGTTGAGATTTCTTGTTTGAATTGTGCAGGAGGCTTGACATAGATAGTGGTGGGTTGGATCTTTCACCATCAAGTAGCAGTCAGAAAGGTGATTGGGATATCCTATCTGCTGCCTTGGCTGTGGCAGTGGTGGAGGGAATAGGTGCACTACTTTACCCTTGTTCAATAGAATCAGGATCCTTATCACCATGTTTAATTATTGGAAGGCTGGGATTTCTCTTGGTCTTTTTTTTTTATTCATTTTAAGTATAAATTGGAATTTTTATTTTGAAATGGATAATCTATTCTCTCCCATTTCATGAATCTGATCAGGCTTCTCACATGCTTCCACCCAATGCATACTGCACCAAGGTTTTATCAGAATGTTTATATACATATCATCAGTTAAGAGTGCAAGGTAAGTGTAGGTATTGGCATACATTTTAACTGGACCTCTGCAATAACTGCTGCAAGTTTTGCTTTCATCTAAAACATTTTGTTCTACAACCATTCATGTTTACGGCATGAACCAATAAGTTTGAATGAGAGTGCTCTGTCCTGAAAACTGTGGGTTTAATCTTAGAGATCATTTGTGTGCGAAACAAGCATATCATTAATTACCTTTGTTTCTTGATTAGAAGAAATGTACCCAGCGGTATATATCATATATGCTTGTTTAATCAAACCTAACCAAGTAATTAAACTAATTACTTGTTGGATGCATGCTTAAGTCAACAGATTTATCATAATATGATAGACTAATGAAAATGAGTACAATTAATGCAATATTGATCCATTTATAAGAAGAGACTTATAACAATTATTACAAACCAAACTTTGAGAACAAGAAGCGATTTATGTTTCTAAAGAACTAAAACAGAACTAGGTGAGAAGGAAAGAGGTCTAATTATTACAAACCAAATTTGCCAACAAATTGTGAAAGTAATACATATAAATATTCCCTCATTAGATCATACATCTAGCAGAGAGAAAGAGAGAGGATGCAATGAAGATGTAGCCATAACCATGGCTAGCTGTCAATTAGATAGATAAACCAGAAATGAATCAAAACTAGGATGCTTCAGTTATCAACAACAAACATTTGTTCTACAAGTAATGCAAGTTCTTGCTACCATACACCGAAACATAAACAAAACACGATGTCGTGGCAACTAACGATGTAAATTCGGTTTGAAATCAATGGTAAGCTGAAATGGCATCAAGTTTCCATCATCAGAAGTTGTCGCCAATACAGCTCGTGAATCACCAACATTTGCTACAAATATGAGTTCTCCCTAGAAATGAATCAAAACTAGGATGCTTCAGTTATTTCCCTAATCCTATGAATGAACATTTGATTCGATAGAAAAAAAGATTTGGAAACTGTTCTTACCTGTCTTACAATAGTCAAGGTAGTCGTTTCGCTGTGGAAAGTATTAATCTTTCGGAGATGTTCGAGCTCTTGATCAACAGCAGCACAAGTCTTTAAGTAGGAATGTTGCCATATAGTGAATCTTTGATGTTTCTTTTCCGATTCCAAGTCTATATTAGGATTGGAAGTCGTATGCACCAGACTCTCCTGCCAATTACACAGCAGATGCAAAGGCATCCTCTCACAGACTTTCTTCCCCACGAAATGGCCCCATGGGCGATGTCCGTCGAAAATCCCGCAGAACATCATATCTTCTTGGCATCCAAACTCCTGGTTTCACAAAAACAACATTATATTCATCCCCAAAGTGCAGATTTTACAAATGTTTCGGTCTCGGTTCTTACCTCCCACCCAATGAAGTAATCCTGGTTCACTCCTTTTTCGCCTCTCTTCGAGAAAGCTGAGGCGAAATTCTTCGAACCCTTAATGTTTACAAAACCAGAAGATCGCTATACTAAGTCATTCTTCCTCGCTTCTTTCGCCATTGCTTCTGTAGTTTCCTTCCCTTCATCACTATCAGAACTATTCTTGCCTTTTCGAAGCGAAATGGATCTCGCCAATCAGTTGAACATGGAAGATAAATGCCCCATTTCCAATTACTCTTTGTAGATTCAACAACCTAAACATCCAAAGATAAATATTCAACATACATAACACAAATGAATTGAAATAATGATAAAAAAAAATTCAAGAAAGGAGGCCAACTGGTTGAAATGAAATACATTGAATTAATAAAAAGGACTGAAATCTGACTCAGAAAGCTAAAGAATCTTAGAATTAAATAACAGTAAAAACCAAAAACTGTAAATCCATAATGGCATCATCACACAGAATATTCAACATGACATGGAATTCCAACATTGAATACAGATTTGGGGGAAAATCCAAAGGCAAAACAACAATAGATTTAAACCTAACAAGTATGAACTCATCTCTGTAAGTATTAGAATAGGCCTTTCTGGCTGCTATATTACTGTTATTGTTTGGTTACTGAGAAAATGCAACTGGAAAAGGGTAAATTTCCAATTTCAACCCTCATGTACTACCGGCAGCAATATAAATTATGCTCTATACATACCTACTACAAATTATTGTCCTTTTTTGTTCTTTTTCCGGGAAAAAGAAAATCAAGGGACATAAAGAGGAAAATATTGAGGGCAAAATGAACTCATCTCAATCATAGACCTTTCTTTTAAAGAAAATCTGTAAAAGCAGAATATAAATAGAGTTTTTTTTTTACTATTTCCTGTAATTTTTTGGCTTCAAAATAATTCAAACATTTTCCACCATTAAAGGAAACTAGAAAAACTATCAATGGCTTAATATGTAATTAAAAGGCACAAAACTGACAAACCGAGGGGACAAGACATGCTTTTCTCCTACAGTTAATAATAGTAACGAAGTAGCTACCTGATTCGCCAGCTCTAATGCGGCCACCAGGAAGCTTAAAGATGGAATTTTTTATTTGCAACAGCAATAGATGTGGATGTTTGAACAACTCTACCTGCTTTGTTATTAAATTATTTACATTACAATTAATCTTGCAATTCATTCATTATTACCCAAAGAAAGCAGAAAACTGACCAGAATAATAGCCTCCACACATGTCAGTAGAATTTAAATAGTGTTCACTGTTTCCTGCAAATTTTTATCTTCAAAATACAATACAAAGTTTTCAATTTTATCCAAAATGGTATAAGCTTAAGACAATAATCTGCAGTATTTATGAATTAAACATCACATATATGAAGCTCATAATTGAAAAAATATAATCTTTTTCTTTTCCTTCAAAAACTTTCCCACAATCCAAACAAACCCATATGAAAAAAGCAACCTTTTTAAAACTAACTAAAGAACACAAACATTAGAATCCCAATCATTTATGAATATACAACACAAAGTTTTCAGTTTTATCTAAAATAATATAAGCTTAAGAAACTAGTCTATAAAATCTATGAATTCAGATCACATAAAATGAAGCTCACTATTTGGTCCAATCACACTCAAAACTACAATAGTTCATCACCAATTTAACCAACGAATCATTTTCGAAAAGGAATTCAGGCAACAAGTAAGGAAAAGTCCTATCAGGGCAACAACAATTCAAAATTAGCTCCTCCACATGATTCCTACGGAAATTGCTAATTCTCTTTCTAGATTCTCTCTTTCTAATCCTAGACTTCAATTTGCCCAAATCCCCGAGTCAATTAAACAAATCAAAATCCGTAGCAGATGGAAAATTATCCAAAACACGTTTCAATTCATTCTTTCGAAGTAAAGACAAAACACAAGAAAATACTTGACCACAGAAGTAGCTGTCACCGATGAAGAGGGAGAGAAACAGGAAATTGATGTGAGGCGGCGGAATTCGCAGATCGAGAAGAGAAACGGGAACTTCACGCGATACAGATCGAGAAGAGAAATGGGAGTCTTCTTCACCTTCAACTGGAGAAATGGGTAAATTCCCACAGGCAAGAGTTATCCCAGATGCTTATACCAGGGGGGAGCTGAGACAGGAAAAGGGGGATAAGGGGAGGATAAAAAAATTTATCCCCATCCTATAAATCCTTAACAAACGTTGGATAAGAGGGGGATAGGGATAAGAAATCCCTATCCTACCTCTTATACCCAGTAACAAACAACCCGTTAGGGGATAGCCGGGTCAAGTCGACCAATTGGCCCGACTAGACCTGGAAAATGGTTTTGAAAAGTCCTGTAGGTTTTGTGCTGGAAAACAGTTTTGAAAAAACGATTTGGCTCAGTTTCATGCAAATTTCTCCCTTTTAACGGGTCGGTTATCCTGGAACCCGGGGTTCCATTCGTATGGATTTCCCAATTTCAACGTACATCTAGGGTCTAGAAACAATAAACACGCCAAAAACAGTTTGATTATGAAGACAGCATCACGCGACGATGTCCGTGTGGGTCGTCCCGTGATTCTGCCTCCTTTTGGAGACTACAGCCGGGTGGCTCTAACCACTTCAGCCGTGTGGCTATAATACCAAAACCCGAAATCGATTTTCTCGCTTTCAAAATCACTTTTTTTAATGTTTCCTAAGGATTCTCGTAATGTCTAGGGGTCCGCTAATGCTGGACCACGGATCCGATTTGGATCGAACGACCCCGATTTCAGAAAACCAAAACCAAGGAAACCGAAAATCTCACATCCGCACTATTAGAAATCTGAAAACCAAAGTTTAGTATTGCACAGATGTGTTTAGACTGAAATAGATCAAAATAGAATGAACAAAATTAAAAACGGACTGCTTTCAGTCGTTTCGGGGCTTTTCAGGTTTTTGCCCAGAAGAGCACAGCCGTGCAGCTCTAGCATTACAGCCGCACGGCTCTGCTCTAAAGAACTATAGCCACACGGCTATGCTCAAAGTAAATATAGCCGTGCGGCTCTAGCTGGGCAGCCAGTTGTGAGCGGATAACCTTTTTCAACGGGACGCGGCGAAGCGAACCGGGGAAAATGAAAGAAGATTGGTTATTAGTGATGCTTTGGGAAAAGTGGGTTTTGTTTATCTTGCTTTTAGGGAAAATCGTTCATTTGTTTTGAAATTCCATTTTGTAGAAAACCTTTTCCCGTTTTATTACTTAAAGACCTCGAAACATAAATTTTAAGATCAGTGACAGAGTCGCCACCCAGATAAGCTCATCCGGGAAATTTCGGTATAGCTCCCTACTGGGTGTAGACTACTGTACGTAATCCAGAGATTCAAGGTTCGGGCAACTTACCTACTTAACCTCAAGCTTGTATTCGTTTATTATTTATAAAGCCATATTTATTCAATTTATTATCTTTTCTCTACCCAAATTGTTTAGTTTATTAGTCTGATGCTCAAATAGAATGCATAAATAAATTACGGGAAATTAAATCATCTACACAAATTATACAAAAGAATAATAAAGGCTGCTTATACAACCAAATCGAATAAAATATAAAAATTCTCATCCTCACATTACAAGCACCTAAATACACGAAGATCTAAAAATACAATCGCCTAATTACACGGATTAATCTATTAAATATAATAAAAATAAAAATAAATGTTGCAAAATAGATTGGTTAGCATAATTTATATTATAAACACAGGTAGGACTCAAATCAAGACAGAATTGTGATTTTTAGGATCAGGGGCATACATTTAGGGGGTAGCCAGGTCGACCCAATTGGTCGAACCGGTTAGACCTGGAAAACGGTTTTTTGAAACCTCCTGTGGATTTTTGTGCTGGAAAATAATTTTTGAAAACCATTTGGCTCGGTTTCATGCAAATTTCCATTTTTGTGGGTCTGTTATCCCTGAACTCAGGGTTCCATTCGTGTGGGTTTCTAAACTCAGCATCCATCTAGGGTCCAAAATGCAATAAACACACCAAAAACATTTGTAAAAATATTGTTTTACTCGTTTTCAATATTCCCCGAGAAATTGGTACGATTCGGGGGTCCGCTAATGCTGAACTGTGGATCTGATTTGGATAAAACAACCCCAAAACTTAGAAAATAAACCCGGGAAACATAAAAAACCCTAATATCCGTACTTATAGAAATTTGAAAACCAAAATATTACAACATACGGATGGATTTGGGCCGAAAATGATCGCAGCAGAATGTTTAAAATGGAAAACGGGTTGTTTTCCACCGATTGGTACAGACCAGAAATCTGTCCCTGAGGAACAGAGCCGGGCGGCTCTAGGGTTAGAGCTGACCGACTCTGTTCATCACGAACACAGCCGGGCGGCTATGTTTATGAAGAACATAGCTGTACGGCTATGATGGGTAGCCCAGTTTTCGGATTTTTGAAAAATGAAAGAAAACGCATAGAAAACAGGTTTTAGGGCCTCTCAGAGTTTACCTTGATGCTGTTTGGATGCTTGGAGTGTCAAGAAGCATATTAAAAGCTGGAAATGTGTCCTGGAGACTCAACCAGTCGAATCCCATGACGGTCCAAAACGATCCGAAACCAAGCTGAAATGATCCCGAATCAAAGAGTAAAGGTTGTAGGATTTGTTAACAATGTTTTGAGATTGATTTAGGGTTTTGATGAAAGTGTTTATGGGAGCTCTCTTGGTTTTTTTCTTCTTTTTTCTCTCTGTGTTTCTTTTCTTCCCTTTTTTTTTGTTTTCTTTCTCTGAGAACCGAAAACCCAAAAATCCAAAAGTCTCCCTTTTTTTTTCTGATTTTCTCTCTTTTATATCACTCTCTCTCACTCATTTTGCCTAATCAATTCAGCCCTCTGACCCTCTAAAATCCTGTGCCAATTTTTATTTGTCAAGCCAAGTTGCTCTGCTTTATAGAGCAACTTGTTTTGACCACTAGAGCCGACTGGCTCTAGCTAGAGCTGGTCAGCTCTGGTTAAAAAAAAACAGAGCCTTCTAGTTCTATTGAGAATTAGGGCAAAATTTTGAAAGTCAGATGCACAGACCAAACCCTGAAAATGATTCGGGAGACCTTTTCGGGGACTTCAGATCGCGAATAGCCTGGATTTCAGGATGTTTGAGATTCTCCGGGCAACATTCCGATAGCTTTCAAGTCCCGTTCGTGCCTGTCCGGTCCATTGGTAACTAAGTAATTCTCATCACCGAGGTCGGGAAAAACCCATGCTCACAAGCTGCCCCTTGTGAGATCAAAGTCGACCAGATCGGTAGCTTATGTCCGATTCCAGTGTGGTCTCATGATTGGGAGTGCAGTGAGTAAAGGAAAATAAAGCGTACCTGAGGGTTTCGCTTGTGTTGGCCTTTGCGGCATTGGGGACTTGCTCATGTCGAAGTGTGGAATAGCGGTCTTGTCCGAGCTATCTGGATTGCCTCCGAGAGGACTTAATGGATTTAATTGCCTCAAGGAGGGCTTTTTAGTTCGATTGCCTGAAAGAGGGCTTTTTCAGTTTAGTTGCCTCAAGGAGGGCTTTTTCCATTTGGTTTTGCCTCAAGGAGGGCTTTTTCAGTTTGGTTGCCTCAAGGAGGGCTTTTTAGATTTGATTTTACCTCAAGGAGGGCATTTTAGATTTGATTTTGCCTCAAGGAGGGCTTTTTCAGATTTGATTTTGCCTCAAGAAGGGCTTTTTTAGTTTGGTTGCCTCAAGGAGGGCTTTTTAGATTTGATTTTGCCTCTAGGAGGGCTTTCTTGGTTTGGGTGCCTCAAGGAGGGCTTTCTTGGTTTGGGTGCCTCAAGGAGGACTTTTAGATTTAATTTTGTCTCAAGGAGGGCTTTTTCAGTCTAGTTGCCTCAAGGAGGGCTTTTTAGATTTGATTTTGCCTCAAGGAGGGCTTTTTCAGTTTGGTTGCCTCAAGGAGGGCTTTTTAGATTTGATTTTTCCTCTAGGAGGGCTTTCTTGGTTTGGGTGGCTCAAGGAGGGCTTTTTAGATTTGATTTTGCCTCTAGGAGGGCTTTCTTGGTTTGGGTGCCTCAAGGAGGGCTTCTTAGATTTGATGGAGACTACTCTCGAGGACGTCTCGAAGTTGCTTCGGGTACGTATTCATTGAGTATATTGCCCCTTGGTACCTTAGGTAAAATCGGGCTAGCGCAGCTGTACTGCGGGTTGGACTTGAGCGCCCGAAAGGGGTACACGGATGTGAAGTTCCCCTGGATTATCCTCCACGTAAGTAAAAATAATCAATATTCTTTAATTTATGCTATGAATTTCTACTTATCTGAAAGTGTTGATTGTGCTTCTGGTTGTTGCAGATTTGGGCCTATGAGTATGCCTTCTTCTTTCCACCAATCGTGCGCATGCCGGAGGATGACGACTTTGTACTGGTGGAGTTCCTATAGGTTGTGCGGTGGCTCGGGTCCCCGTGGTCCCAGGAAGAGAGGACGGTCATCGAGTGCTGGCAGCTGCTGGCTCTCCGGGGCTTCAAACATGTATGTTCTCTTATTAAGAATAAATATAGCTGGATTGTTCTGCCCCTGGACCTACAAAGGGCAAGAAATACCCTTCTCATAGTGATATTGGCATGAACAAAAACTCAGATAATTGGAGAAGTTTTTCATACCTGAGATTTGGAGTCATATAGCTCTAATTTGCACGCTATGACTGATGGTGCCCCTGGATTACATCTTTTTTGTCTCAGGAAATGGTTCCGATTCAAGATGACCCCAATGTTAGTGATGAGAGTCTTAATGAGATTGATGCAAGAGCATGTATTTATTCTTTGATCGATAATTTTGGAAACAAAAATTTTTGCCCCTTCGATCAAGAATAAATATTGCTGGATTATTGATGCGTGTACGCGGGCATGATTCAAGTGTATGCATGTATGCGACATGATGTCCTTGATACTATGCTTGGTATCTGTGTTATGCTGGGGAATGAACTTATGACTTTTGATGATCTCCTGTGGGGACCATTTCAATCGGGTGACTTCACCGAGGATTTTGATTCAGCGGGGATCGTTTTAGCTGAGAACTTCGCTGGGGAACACCCCGATCCATTTGATCCTACTGACAGATCCGTTGGAGATTCTGTTAGGGATTTCACTGGAGACTCTATGAGGATGATCCTGCTGGGGATCACTCTGTTGGGGATAATTTTGTTGGGGATGGTACAATTTGGCCGGTAATTGCCATTTGTAGTAACAATTTCATTGAAGCCGTCGTGGGTTTGGATGCAATGGCCGACTAATGGATGTTTACATGTAATGGCACTGTGCATGTAATATGAACATCTAAACAGAAAATCAAACATGCCTAATATTATTATGATGACATCAGAATGAATGCGATAGTAAAATCAAAAGTGACTCTGACTCTGAACGTCACTCTTTCCTTGTTACCAACACATCCTTTCGGTTTTTCGTGTCAGAAGCTCTTACTGGGGATTTTTTTTTGAAATGATGACCAAGTCTGCAAGAGCGCGCCAGCCGAGTGGATTTCTCAGCACTAGCTTGTCTTAGAATTGGGAAATGCGCCTTGATTATGTTTCGTGGCTTAAGTTTTGCTTGCCCCTAGTATTGGAGGTTTGTGTTTGGATGTAAAACATTACACCAGATCTGGTTCACTGCGTGCGGCAACCTGAACATGGACATTTACATGCAATGGCATGACACATGCATATTGAACATCAAAACAGCATATAAAACATCGATGACATGTTGAATGTGAATGCATTAGGAATTTCCAACCCATGTCTCCAGTTTGATCGGACTATGCAACCAAAGCAATGATGCCACTGTGAGCGGATAATCTAAGATGGGGTCAATTAACCACTGGATTCTCCTAAGGAAGGAGGCTGTATTCATGCCTTCAATTCACCCCAGATTCCAATTCATGCACGGTTCCCAAAGATAGACACAGCTTTTAGTCCTTCAAAGTATGGCCTGATTCAGAATGACTTGAGTTAATTTTGGTTTTCCTATGTTTGTCAACCACAATAACCCTAGAGCAGGGCACACCATGGCTAGGAAGTGAAAGAACCACCAGTAAGTAGTCACTTCTATTGCAGCTGAAGACTAAGTTCTTGAAATGGTCAGTAAATGCAACTTTCCCCTGCATATTAGCACAGCAGGTCTTGCAAGTCTTCCTGTTGACAGGAACATCCCATTCATGATTGTTGAAAGCTTTGTAAAACCTGGTTGCTTCAACACTGTTGGTGAAGTTCACAGGGGTAGGTGTCAGTCTTCTCCTTTCCCTAGCACATTTTGCTCAATAGAACCATCCCTTGCCGGGTTGAATGTTACTGGTGGGTGACCATCCCAAATATTGGCTTTTCAAGATGCTTCACCAGCTCCTCCTTTCCTTGGAGCCCGGCTGTAGTGCGGACTTTGTCGGATGGGAACAGTGGTCATCTAGGAGTTCCATCAATGGTTGCTAGTGCAGTGGCAAACTCCAGCTTAATTAAAGCAGGCTTATATCCAAATCCTCTCTCTGTCATGAAATCAAAGGCTTTCTTGTCAGTCTGAGGTTACAAGATATTTGGTCTGGGGGTTTAGTTTGAAGAGAAGTGGCATAGGGCAGTACTGTAACCACTTACCCCATCACCTTCCTGGTGATAGGATGAAACAGTATGGACCAACATTGGGGTTCCATTTATTGTTAGAAGCCATTGATGGTGGAAAATACGGCTTCACAGGGTCAGTTCAAGGGAAAGGATGAAAAAGGGGTTTTGTCAAATAAGTGCTGGTGGTTTGGTGGTAAACGGAAGACAAAGGGTCTTGAAGGTGTGGAAGAGATTGGAAAAGGGAAGGGGATGAGCTTTGGTTTTGAAGACAGGAAAGTCCAAATCTTTCACAGATAGAAGGGAAAGATCTAACAATGACGAGAGCTGGAGATTACCCTTTAATGCCATGAGACACTCCAGTGTTAGCTATGGCGGCCATGCACGAGAGGGAGAAAGACTTCTGTCTGCACCGATCCCCCTTTTTTTTTTATTTTTTTTGGACTAAGCCCAAGCCATTGCCACCTGTTGGTTTTCCTGCTGCATTCAAATCCATACATGTCATGCGTGCCTAATATGCCTTTTGGATGAACAATGAATGCGAAATGTCATGTACATATGAATGTCACACGAACAAGATGATGTATGTACTACAACCAAGACTGCATCAGAGTTTTACCACATGACAGATGGTGAGGATGATTAAAACCATTTGAATTCCCTATGGGTTCGAGATTTTTGGCCAGTGGGGAGTTTTAGTTTTAAGGTTTAAACACGGGGTACCTCCTCGAATATGGAATTAGGCTCGAGGTTTTGTTTTGAGGTTTTGCTTTTGAAATCCCGGAATGGTTTTTAGCTCGGAAAGGTTTGGGTATCATGTGTGCCATTTAAGTTGAAACTTTAGGGCAGGACTAGTAGCATCCTGCAAGGATTGTTGATTTGGATCAGCAAATGACTCGGTAGAGGTGGTGCCATCATATCATTTATTTATCTCACATGCTCACCTTTCAAGAGAGAGTTTGGTCAGGACCAGATTCACTTTTAAGTTCCCTACAGTATTCAGATTGATGTCATGCATTTTGATATAATGTGTGTTTGATATGTCATTTTAGATTATCAAATGCATGCATAATGCCATGTACATGCAATCACCCCACAAGTAAGAAGATAACAAAATGCATGACATTCAAAATGATTTCAATACACCTTACAAACAAAAATGAGTCCCCTATAAAAAGGTAGCCTCTAAGGGTATTGATTTCCTAGCATCTGATCGTTCCCCGACTAGCCACCGCTTTGGCTTCATGCCATTACCCCTTTTTTCGTCAGACCAGGCCTTGTAGTTCTTCATCATATTCCTCTCCTTAAGAAGTTCGAGGAATTTCTTTGATGGTCTCCTTGATCACCATTAGCCATTTATCAGAGGTAGATGGGACCCTTAATTTTCCTTCATCGATTAGACGCTGGATCTTGTTTCGCAAAGTGATGCATTCATTAGTCTGATGGCCTGCTATCACATGATAGCTATAGAAGTTCCCCTTTTGTTCAGGTGTTGGTGCCATATATGGTCTGATGCTCTGCAGTAGGCCCGTCCTTCTGCATATAACGAATAGTCTGTTCACCGAGCGGGGTCTAGAGGAAATGATTGTCCCACTACCTTCGGGGGGTAAGTTCTAGAGATGTAGCAAAACAGGGTCAATGTTGGCACTGGTGTCAAGAGGCCCTTGCAGTTCTTATTCATTGGTCAACCCTGATAAGCCCAAATTCTGGTGAGGGAGCCTTCCAAGGTGTCGAAAAGAAGTGTCGGCAATTTGAGCTGCTCCTTATCAATACCAACATTAGAGTCCATGCTCACCATGCCCCTTATTTTTCCTTTGAGCTCTGCTACCGGGCTTCCAACTCAGCGCATCTCATCGTCAGCCTCCCTACTCTGTCAAGATCATCCCCCAGCATTTCTCTCAACATAGCTGTGGCTTCTTCCCTAACTGCCTTCCAGAATCGTGATGGAGCAACATAATCTTCCACAACATCTGTTATAGCGTTGAAATTCCTTGGGTTGGCCATACTCAAGATCCTTCCCCCCTGATGAGAGCACTTATTAGTGGCGACAGGCAGATACCAAACATGGAACGATGTATGCATGAATATACGATGCAACGTGTATGTGTGTGGATGGTGAGTTGTACATGTGATACCATGCAATGCCATGTCATGCTATGCTATTCGAATCGACCATATAGATGCAAGGGATGTTGGTAGGGATGATGCATGCTAAAATAAAACATGGCGTATAAATATACACCGCAGGGATAAAACGACACTCAGGAGTGTCCATGGGTTGAAGCAAGTGGTACTTGCAATAGGGTGCATAATGATGCCCCTGGGGAAAATGACACAATTAAGGTGTCCACGGGTCGAAGCAAGGTATGACTTGCGAAAGAATAAGATATCATGGATGCATATATGCGCACGGTGGCCAAATATAATTTTAGGTGCTCAGGGAGTGCCCTAAGCCTTCATACATGACATGAGATAGAGAAAATGGTGTGCTTGGCACACGGGTACTGTTCCGGTGCTTGAGGAGCACCTTGGGCTTTTGTGTGATGAAATGATATGAAGTAATGTGCTTGGCACGCTAGCTGAGTTTCGGCGCTCAAGGAGCACCTTGTGTTTATGTATGAATGAGATGTATGGTCATGGTTTGATGCGATTGAATGATGTCAGACAGGTGGAGATAAGAATGAGGATGATTTACCTTATTATGCATTTTGGATGTTCAGCTGATGCCCATATGCTATGCAAGAAGGCAATGCAAGCAGACCGCGTGTGATCCCGCACACGGGCATAGGTTCGGTGTCTTTGGAGCACCTAGTGAATGTCATGAAATGGTCACGCGTGGCCGGCACACGGACAGAGTTCTGATGCTTTTGACGCACCTAATGGATGTTATGGAATGGTCATGTGTTTGCCGATATACAGACAGAGTTCTGATGCTTTTGATGCATCCGACATGCAATGATGTTACAGATAAGTCACGTGTAACTTGAGACACGGAAAAAAGTTTGGCATTCATGAAACGCCTCGTATGATTTAGTAATGTCATGGCATGCCCCTATATGTGTAGTAATTGGGTATTCATAGAACAACCTAGATGATTCGATAATGTCATGAGCAATCCGATGTTGATCGCAACACACAAGTGAAATCTCGATATCTTCTTGACACCAATTATGAATGTATAAAATGTAATGCAATGTTTGTCATGTGACTCCCCACATAAACATAGATCTAGGACCGTTGTGGTCTCCTAGTGAATGTGATGGTATAGAGGGATGGCTAAGTGCAAACTGGGGTACGGGGTAAGACACAAGTGACTCTGGGACACCTGTTATGAAATGAAATGATCATGATGGGTACCCTTGGAACATCCTTTATTAAGTGTAATGATATGATATGGCATGAATGCAAGTGTCACACAAAATGCAAGTGGCTGTAGAAAAATGTGGTCAGGATGCATGACATACAGAATGACGTCGTGCGTGCAAGGAATGAATGTATACGTCATCCAAAGTGTAGGTGGCTGCAGAAAGATGTGGTTAGGATGCATGACATACATAATGATGTCTTGTAGGATATATGGAAATGTTAACACATGATGTGCGTTTGGCATGCGAACAAAATATCATGGCTGCAAAAAGACACAGTTAACATCGATGTCATACAAATATCGATGTTTTGAAAATGATTTCATAAAGGCATGATTGGAACGACACAAAAATGACAGTGTATGTTTGATGCTTTATGAATGAAGACGATAATGGGTAGGAGTTCTTTATTCTAGATTTCCAAGAGTGCCCAACACTATGGCAAAAGAAGATGCAAAAGGGCCATGTGTGAGCGGACACACGAATGGAGGTTCGGTGCTTTAGGGGCACCTAATGGAAGTTATGAAACAATCGCCTGTTGTAAGTGCCAGAATTTTCTATACTTAAAAAAAAAGTTTATGATCGTACGACTATAGTTACAGTCGTACGACTGTAATATCAGAAAAGTTGCAGGAGCCCACACCTCTGCAGCAGAAAATGGAGGAGAGAGGGTGGCGCAATTAATGCGCCGGGATCAGTAGCAAGCAACCAGGAAGCAGAGATAAAAGAAGGAAAAAGGGAGAAAAGAAAGGCAATTGGATTTCTGGTGGAAAAAAACTTAGAGAGAGAGAGGAGAAAAGAGAAAAGGAAAAGGAGGAAGTGAAAAACCCATAAACTCTTCTTTTCCTCTTCTATTTTCTTTTAATTCTCAGAATTAGGATTAAAACTTGTTAGAAATCCCTAGGCTAATCAATTAACTTCACAATCAAATCGAAAATCCGGACTTAAATTATCAGAATCCCTTACATTTTTGGATTTTGGACACAAAGCCCTCAACTTCAAATTCAAAGAAAAAGTGCAAATTTGTTAGGATTAGAGCGACGCCAGGGGTCAAAACGACTTGGAATAGCTTCTAAAAAGGTAGAAACTTCTTTTCCTTACACTTTTTCTCCTTTCTGGGTGTTTGAAGTGAGTTTTGTGCATTTTCTGCTGCATTTTTGTGCTTCTGCTTCTGGAAATTAAGAACAGTCGCACGACTGTTCTTGGTTTTGATGAACAGTCGTACGACTGTATATACAGTCGTACGAGTGTTCTTAATTTCCAGATTGTTTTTCTTCCATTTTGAATCAAAATAAATTTTGACAAAATCTTGATTCTAGGCCGTCTACAGTCGCACGACTGTAGTTATAGTCGCACGACTGTAGTTATAGTCGCACGACTGTAACCCTCGGTCCAGAATCAGAATTTCAGCTTCTACCCATAAAAATTTCCAAAAATCCATAAAAAAATCAGAAAAATCCAGAAAATCATCAAAATGAATTTTATTGTGTGCATCACGACCATAGATTCAATTTTCAGTAAAATTGCATTTAGGACAGTTCAACGACGGAGACCCAGTTCTCCCGAAAATCGACCCACTTCAAATATAAAAATGCATGTAAACCGATAAAATTGTTTTCAAAATGATTTTCCCACAAAACCAAAAATAAGGGGACGTTTCAAAACGTTTTCCAGGTCTAACCGGGTCGACTTGCCGAGCCAACCCGGTTATCCCCTAAATACATGCCCTCAATTCTTGATTTCCCAATTCTGTCTATTTGAGTCCAATTTGTGGTGTGCCATATAAATTGTGCGAACATTTGTTTTGCAGCTTCTATTTTATTTTATTTTTATTTTTATTTTTATTTTAATAGAATTAATCGTGCATTAGGCGGTTGTAATTATTTTTAGATTCTCGTGTATTCTAGGCAATTGTATCAGTGAGGTGAGTGTTTTTATTTTTCTATTCGATTTGGTTGTAAGCCAATTAATATTTATTTTTCTTTATTTTTGTATTATATATTTGTATGCACGCTGTATGCCTTTTATATTCAATAAAATTGACTTTAGATTTTGAAATACCATTTGAGAACATTGACAATATTTATTTTAATTAGACACGAAATAAGGGACTTGTCCGGACCCGAATCTCTGGATAGTGTAGCGATTGTTCGTCCGGTTCAGCTACATAAGAATTTCCCGGTTGAGCTGAGCCGGGTGGCGACTCTACAATATTCAGCGAGACTTAGGTCTCGGTTCTTTTATACATTAATTCTATTTATTTTCCAAAATCGATTTTCCATTCATAAAAACCCCACGTGATGGAGGGGCCAGCCCAAGATCGTGGCGCCCCTTCTGAGAGAGAGTCTCGCGTCCCATTGAAAATGCATCGTCCGCACACAGTGGCGACTCTGCTGGGGAATTCTTAAAAAGTTTTCTTAAAAACTTAAAAGAATTTTGACATGCCCTGACAAGTGTCTAATTAAAATAAGGCGGATGATTCTCTTTTGGCATTTTATTTGCATTTTTAGTTAGCCATTTCTTGCATTAGATTAGGTATCCTTTTATAGCCCGGTGGATTGTTGAAGTGTCGCCTAAGTTCCTCTTGGTCTTAGGGCCACGAATACGAAACACCATTCATAGCCTTGTACGAACCCCTTCGCTAGAACCCTTGAATGGGAAGAAGTGAGAAGTATATCTTGCTATGAGAGCCTTGATGTTATCCCGACTTTGACCGAACCCATATAGGCAGCCCTAGTTGGATTCCCTTAGGACACCGAAATAATTGTGTGAATAATAATAAAATCGCGCCTTCATCACCCCTGGTTGGTGATCGAAGTGAACCCCGCCTAGGACTCGGTTAGAAATTTTTGAGACCGACCACGTTGGAGGAATAAGGTTGGAAGAATTCGTTTTGCTTGCTATGTGTTTCTCGCCGTCTTGTGACACATCGCCGTTGCTACCTACACGTGCATAACATACCATAATCACCATTTTCCATACATGAGACATACCATACACAAAACATTTTTTGTGTGATACTAACCCATATTTTTTATGCAGCCATTTGCATTTTATTTCGTGTGTAAAACATTAATTCATTCTTTTGTCATTCATGCTAACCCCTTTCTTTTTCAGCCATAACATTAAACTTGTGTGATTAGCATTTTTTCACATAGCATACATAACATCATTATGTGTGTCATGCATCCTAACCCATGTTTTCGTGCAACCATTTGCATATTGTGTGACATATTCATTCACCACATTTCACTTAAATTAAATTAAGGGGCATTTCAAGGACGCCTATCATGACCATCCCATTCCATTACATAACATATCGGGTATCCAAAATTACCCGTTTTGCCGATGCACAGGATTGCATTCGGCCGTTCCACCAAAATCATTTCATTCGATAAAAGCCACAACGGTCTTAGGCCCATTTTCGTGTAACAACTTACACGATGCATTTCATGACATCACGCCCATTCATCACGAACATCATATAACACCGTGGTCCACATCCGACCACTTCATGACATTAATTCACTATTCAAGGTACTCCCCGAGTGCCCAATTAGTATGCATATAGGTCCATAACATCACCAAGTCATAAAAAGGCGTTCATCGAATGCCGAATCCTTGTCCGTGTCCCTGTCACACGTGACTTTCTCATAACATCATTTCATATCATATGCTCAAAAGCATCAAAACCTTATCTGTGGGCCCGGCCCATGCGACCATCTCATATCATCCCATAGACCTACAAAGGGTCAAAACTCCGTCTGTGTACCGGTACACACGCGACCATTTCATGAATTCATTAGGTGTCCCAAAGGCGCCGAAGCTCTGTCAGTGTGACGACCCACACGCGACATTTTTGCATAAGCATTGGGTGTTCTTGGAATACCCCAAGAAGAAAAATAATAAAAGGGAACCATTCATACCATCATTTCATACATATTCCCACTCCATTCATTTCAAGCATACTCAATGCCTTAATTTTCATGCAACATCACGTCATTCATTCACAACCCTAATACCTCCTGTTTACTCCCAAACAGAATACACTGGAGAGACCTTGGACAAGATCCCAAGCTTCAAAGACAGCTAGGAGACAGAGGGTAGTTGAGAGTGACAGTGATTCTGAGATGGGGAAGGAGTGAATATGGCAGATCAGACACCAAGTATGGCTGATGTTTTGAAGGATTTCTTTAGGTCGTAGGATTTCCGTGACATGTTAAAGGAAGAAATGAGGGCAGTGGTTAGAGAAGCTGGTGAGACCGGTGGTAGTGGAGCAGGAAAAGAAAAAGAGGCTGAGTCATCCCAACATAGTGGTGACGCTTCAGCTAGCCTTAAGAAGCTACAAGAAATAGAAGCAGCTATGGAACAGAGGATGAAAGCAAAATGTTCCGAGCTAGATGAAGTTATGGCCCAGTTGAAGAAAGGGGTCAGTATCAGCGCTAAATCAAAGAAAGGTGTGAATGTTAATGCCATGATCAGTAAGGGCATCGAGACATTCCCTACCGGCTTCCAAGTACCGAAGATCCCTACTTACAAAGGGATGGGCTCGCCGGAGGCCCATGTGAATCTGTATGCCCGAGTTATGCTGACGGCGGGCGCCACAAAGCAGCAGCTGATCAATTTATTTCCCACCACACTGGAGGGAGGTACTTTAGGATGGTATAACTCACTGTCAGAGGAGGAGCAATTTGATTGGGAAGTATTGTCGGCAGCCTTCAAATACTATAGCTTCAACACTAAAATCCAGGTGAAGCTGTATGATTTGGAGAGGGTGAAGCAAAAATTCAACGAGCCCTTCGATGAATACTATCAGAGATGGATGAACAAGATGATCCTCCTAAAGAACTGCCCTGATGAAGACGAGCTTATACAGAAGCTCATTGACTGCAGCAAAGACATTTTCAAGAACAACATGAAATTCCATCCCTTTAAGGAACTCAGTGAAGTTTATAGCATGGCAATGAAAATAGAAAAGGATGAAGAAGAGAAACCAGCCGGTCACAAGGGAGGAAGAAGCACAGGGTACAACTCGGGGTATAGATCAACCACGGCAGCTAGGTCTGGCAGTGGTTCTGGTTCAGGTTCCAGTGGCAGGCAGGGGCAATCATCAGAGGTGAAGCAGGTTGAAGTGGCTACTGTGAATCAGCAGCAAGGCAACCAGAATAGGGGTCCTGGAGGACAAGGCGTATCGCCTTGGACTCTTACTTTAGAAAAGATATTTGCCAAGTGTAGGAATGGTGGCCTGCTGCAGTCTCTAAGACCATTTGAGAAGCTATCTGAAGCTGACAAAGATAATTTCTGCACTTATCATATAGTGACAGGCCATTAAACCAACAACTGCTATAAGCTAAGGGATGCTATCCAAAAGCTCATTGATAAGGGAAAGCTGCAAGAGCCAGCCAAACCTAGCACTAAAACCAACCTACTGCCGGCATTCCAAAAGCGGGTTAACATGGTCCAATCGGGGTTGCCGGCTAACTTTATATTTGCCCAAGTTCTGCAAGCGAACCCTATGATTCAGGTAGTGGCAGTAGGGGAACCCGAGGTGGAACCCAAATGTAAGGAAAAAAAGGGATGTAAGGAGATCAAACCCATAAGTCTGGATGATCTCGACTCCAAAGATGAGTATGAAGAATTTGACAGAAGAGAGGTAGTCAAACTCCCAGCTGTTGAAAAGCTGAAGATTCAAGAAGTGCAGCACGTGACCCGAAGTGGAAGGGTGTATCAACCGGTAGATTAGATCAAAGATAAAGCACCGATGAATAGGTCGGGCAGTACTTCGGCGCCGGAAGGAGTTGAGAAGGAAGACCTAGTCATTTCCCAGTTGAAGAAAACTCCTACCCAAGCTAGCTTATGGCACTTGCTTCTGACCTCCAAGGAGCATAGGGCTGCTCTAGTAAAGAAATTGTCAGAAATTGAGGTATCCCCTATAGCTTCACCAGAGGCTATGTGCTGTTTGTTAGACAAAGTCCGTGTTGGAAGCCCTAATATTGTCTTCTCTGAGAAAGACCTACCTGCTGAAGGGAAGGCCCACAACAAGGCTTTTGATGTCAGGGCCCATGTGATGGATAAGGTCATGCCTTGCGTCATGGTGGATGATGGGTCAGCGCTGAATATTTATCCACTAAAGATGTTGCCATTTCTGGGGCTGAGTGAAAAAGTGTTAAAGAAATCTTCAACAGTCATCCAAGCATATGATGACTCTAAAAGAACAGTGATAGGGATGTTTGAGGTGGAAGTAGAGGTTGGGCTAGTTAGGTCCACAGTTGCTTTTACAGTGATTGATATCCCAGCCACATTTTCCTTGTTGCTCGGAAGGCCCTGGTTCCATCCTTTGGGAGGTGTTCCTTCCACATTGCATCAAAAGATCAAGTTCTCTATGAAAGACAGAATTGTACTATTGAGGCGGATGCCCAATCGATGGTAGCTGCGGTGAATGAAGAAGTGGTACCCTTTGGTGGGTTTCAAGTCGCTGTAATCGAAGAGGAAGAGACCACGGATGCCCCTATGGTCCTTTATGAGAATTACATGCCGGAGTGGCTATCCCAGTATTTGTACAAGCTGAACTTTGTCCCGAGAATGGGACTCGGGATTAATTTGCAAGGTGTGCCAGAATTCAAGATTGACTCGGGAAAGTCGAAGCAGTGCGGCCTTGGTTATGTAGAGGGGTCATCCGAGCAGAAGAACCTGAAAAAGGGCAAGAATGGCAAGGTCATGATGAAGCCATTTCTGAAGGTAGGAGAAAGCCTTTACAAGGGCCAAACTGAATCGGTGCTGGTTGGAAATGTCGAGTACCCCGGCTTTGAGATCTTTGCAGATGTTGTGGATTTTGAGAAAAGCCAGGAGGAGCCAGTAGCCCCTGAAATGGTAGAAGAAACCATTGTTGAATCTGATGTGCTGCAAGGTGAATCGCATAAAGAGATGGAGGCGAGAGTAAAGGTGGCCGAAGAGGAGGAAGAAAAGAAAGGCTGTGCTGAAACTACAAAAATCATCTCAGGTGCTTTGACTGATGCATTGAACAAAGCTTTTGGAAAGACCAAGCAAGGATTTGGCAAAGAACTGATGGCCCAAGTGAACTTAGACTCTGTGGTTGCTGAAATCACCAGGATTATGGAAAAAGGGCAGTCCGAGATGACCGAGAAAGTGGCAGTCCTAGATGATGCTCTGAAAGGGAAGATGGAAGCTGATGAAGAACAAGGCCCTCCGCCTGTGGAGGATGAAAATGATTTCGTTGTATCTGTTTCTTCTATTTTCAATGTAACTAATGTACTTTATGATAAGTTTAATGCAATGAAATCCCAGTTTGCTTACTTGTGTGATGTTTATCCTGATAATTCTGTGCATGCATTTAAATCACCATCAAGCATATTTAGCATACACGACACTGCATTACATGAAATCAATATAAGTACAGATGAAATCCCTAAAATGGTACTCATTTCACACGAGCTTAAATCCGAGGAAGAGAAAGAATTAATAAGAATACTCCAAAAACATGTTAAAGATTTTGCCTGGTCGTATGAAGACATGCCAGGAGTGGACACAGAAATAGCAGTGCACAAAATCCCGACAGACCCCAAGTTCAGACCGGTAAAGCAAAAGTTGAGAAGGCTAAGGCCGGAATGGGCTACGCTAGTGAAAGAAGAAGTGGCCAAACAGATAGATGCTAGGTTTCTCGAACTGGTGGAGTATGTGGAATGGCTAGACAACATTGTCCCTGTGCCTTAAAAAGATGGAAGGGTCAGAGTATGCGTCGACTATAGGGACCTGAATAAAGCATACCCAAAGGGCAACTTTCCACTGCCCCATATTGACGTTCTAGTCGATAGTGCAGCAAAAGCAGCAATGTATTGCTTTATGGACGGCTTTTCAGGGTACAACCAGATTCTGATGGATGTGATCGACAAAGTGAAAACATCATTCATCACAGGGTGGGGTACTTTCTGCTACAGAGTGATGCCCTTCGGGTTGAAGAACGTCGGCACCACTTATCAGAGGGCTGTCACAACTCTGTTGCATGACATGATCCATAAAGAAGTTGAAGTGTATGTCGATGATATGCTCGTTAAATCAACAACCTGGGAGGAACATCCTGTTATTCTGGATAGATTTCTAACACGTATTGGAGAGTACAACTTGTGACTTAACCCCAAAAAGTGCATATTTCGGGGTCACATCAGGGAAGCTGTTGGGCCATGTAGTCAGCCAGAGGGGGATAGAAATGGACCTAGATAAAATCAAGGCCATCCAAGATATGCCAGCTCCAAAGACAGAAAAGGAAGTCAGATCATTTCTGGGTTCCTTGCAATATGTCAATCGCTTCATTGCACGGTTGACTTCCACTTGTGAACCAATCTTCAAGCTATTAAAGAAAGATCAGCCGATTGTGTGGAATGACAGGTGTCAACTAGCATTCGAAAAGATCAAGGCTTACCTGGTAAAGCCACCAGTATTGAGCCCTCCAGTCCCAGGGAAACCTTTGATTTTGTACTTGGCAGTTGAAGAATCCTCTATAGGGGCAATGCTTGCACAAGAATAAGATGGCAAGAAGGAATATCCTATTTACTACCTTAGCAAGAAATTGCTAGAGTATGAAGCCAAATACACGCTGGTGGAAAAGACATGTGTGGCGATGATTTGGCTGACCAAGAAGCTACACCACTATTTCCAATCCTACAAGATACAAGCTGTGGCTAAGGTGGATCCAATGAAGTATCTCTATGAAGCACCAGTATTGGTTGGGAACTATCCAGGTGGCTGCTACTTTTGTCTGAATTCGACATCGAGTACATCACGAAGAAAACCATTAAAGGGCGAGCCGTGGCAAAGTTTCTGGCAAACCAACCCCTAGAATCAGATTATACAGAGAATCTGGAATTCCCTGATGAGCAACTAGCCATGGTGGAAGTAAAAAGATGGGTAATGTGCTTCGATGGGGCAGTGAATAGAAAAGGCGCTAGAATCGGGGTACTTGTAGCAATGCCGGATGGTGAGATTATTCCTTTAACCAAGAGGCTGATCTTTCCTGTAACCAATAATGGGGCAGAATATGAAGCATGCTTATTTGGAATGGAAGCTCTGTTACCTTAGGGGCAAATGATGTCTTAATTGTCGGTGATTCACTTCTAGTGATAAGGCACGCTCAGGGTGAGTGGGAGTTAAAAGAAGAAGCCTTGCGGCCTTACTTGGAGCTGCTACAGTTCAGAAAAGGTTTATTCAGCCAGTGTGAATTCAGACATGTCCCCAGGGATGAGAATAAGATGGCTGATGCTCTAGCAACGTTATCCTCCATGTGGGAAAACCCAGAAGAAACACAAGTACAACCACTGGTTATAGCCACTTCCAGACTGTTGGATATGCCCTAGTCCCGAGGCATTGGTCCTTGCATTTGTATCATACATTGATTGGATTCATGTATTATACTTATTTGTGTTATTAATAAAGGCATTAATTCATTTATTATATTTATCTTGTGCAATATATTAAATGAAGTATCCGATGGACATATCCATATCCATGATGACCAGTGTCATGCACTTGGCAGTAAGACCATGGATAGGTTAAACGATATGACCATAAATAGATCCGTAGTCTGTTCCAGTCATGGGAATGAATGGAACAAAAGACTATCATTAACCTGGTTGTATGGCAGTGTCTTACCGGTCATTGGACATGGAATGTCAACCAAGTTAATGGGTACATGCATAAGGGGCATGGTACTGGATAGATCCACTAAACGAGAAATCCACATGGTATAGTATCACAAGTGATTCTCGTGTAGTACTCGTATGGATCCTTTGACCTGACCATATGATGGTGTTACATGTGAGGTCGCATACTTAGGGGTACGCCTAAAGGGCCTGTAACAGGATGCCAAGTATGGTTACTTTCAGGTATGTCACTTAGCATGGTAATGCTATAGATATGCAGAAGGGATTTGTCACTCAGTAGTCCACTGGGAAGATATCACCGGCCTCTTAATGAATGTGACTGATAAGAGTGTGGCCACACCCAAACAAGTGGGAACTTGTTTGTGAGCTTCAGTGCATTCGGGATCAAGTTAATGTCCGACACAAAAGAGGGTGATCAATCCATGCCTCTGTGTTGGACACCGATATCAATGACATGGGATGTACAAGTTTAAACTATAGGGTTATGATAATAGTTAGACTGCCATCTCCATCTTAATTGGGGGCTGCAGTGGCTTGCTAGAGCCCAACTGCAGTCTGCGAGCCAAAGGCCCGCTGCCAACATAATGATGGGCCCACGAGATCGTACACATAGAACGACTAAACACAGACTTAAGGAATCACATGTATACTTGGAGTATACACTGTAGAGAGAGAGGTATATATATGTTAACCATATTATAAAGATCAATTGGATTGATCCTAATAATGAAATTAATATATTCAATTGGCTCTTCGTAATTAATTGGATTAATTATGAAATTATTTCCTAGGTGGAAATATTCATATGTATAGGTTTACATATGATTTTATTTTGTGAAGATTTAATTTTAATTTGATGGATTAAATTAATTGGTCAAACTAATTTTAATTTAAATGTAAATAATATGTTACTTGGTGTAATATATTAAATACATGGGTATATTAAAATTGGGCTTGAAATTAATTTAAACCAAAATAATTAAAATTAGATTGGGCCTGAATTAAAAGATGGAAGCCCACACAAAATGAAAAGAGCCAAGCTGGGCCTAAATTCCCCTAGGGGAATTCGGCCATCCTAGGTATAAAAACCTAGGGAAAAATTTCGGCCCCTAGTACACTGGTAGCCACCATTGCCGAAATTCCCTACCCCTCTCTCCGTTGTTCGTGTTTTTCCAACGCTAGCACGGGTTGTGTTCTTTAGGCGTTCGTGTACGAGAACGAGGAGGGAATCTAATTTGATTTCTGCAGTCTTCATCCATCTCTAGAAAGAGATATTCCGGGTAAGAATATGATCTCTTTCTATTTCAATTTTATGTTTTACAATTTCCATTTCAATTGCTCCTAGGACTGGATTTGAGAAAATCATCGCGTTCTTCCGCTTTAATCAGGTGATTTTCGGAGAAAAATCCCAACACAGACATCCTTGCTTTGAAGTGTACGAGGTGATGGAGTTGACAGTTGAAGAGAAACCGTGGTTCTTTGACATCTATCGGTATGTTAAGGAAGGGAAATATCCAGAAGAGGCCAGTGCCGATGATAAGTTGACACTAAGAAAGCTGGTTAGTCAATTCAAAATCTTCGAGGATAAGTTTTACAAAAGAACAGCACATGGGGTCCTTTTAAGGTGTCTAACAGAGCAAGAAGCAGAAGAAGTGATGCAGCAGGTACATGCAGGGTCCTGTGGGCCACATATGAATGGACTTGCCATGGCCAAAAAGATCATGAGACAAGGGTATTTCTAGATGACAATGCAAGCAGATTGTATAAGAAAAGTGAAGAGATTTCATGAATGTCAGATCTATGCAAATATCAGTCATCTTCCTCCACTTGAACTTCGGAACCTAGCATCTCCTTGGCCATTTTCAGCATGGGGGATAGATATGATTGGTGAAATTCATCCAGCTGCATCTAATGGACACAGATTCATAGTTGTAGCAGTTGATTACTTCTCCAAATGGGTCGAAGCAGAATCCTTCACTAATGTGATAGCCAAGCAAATGGTCAAGTTCATCCAGAAGAACATCTTCACTCGGTATGGGATTCCTCACCATATAGTAACTGACAATGGAGTACAGTTTCAAGGGGCAACAGCTGAGGTACTTGCAGAACATGGAATCGAACACCAGAAGTCTTCTCCATACAAGCCACAGGCTAATGGTGCAGTGGAAGCAGATAACAAGGCAATAAAGAAGATCTTATCAAAGATGGTAACCACTTACAAAGATTGGGCCAATAAACTACCTTATGCTCTTTGGGGTTACAGAACCAGTGTCAGAACGTCGACAGGAGAAACTCCTTATGCCTCGGTATATGGAATGGAAGTAGTGTTCCCAGTGGAAATAGAACTCAAGTCACTTAGAGTCGCCCTAGAAGCTCAATTATCAGAGACTGAATGGGTTCAAGCTAGGTATAAACAATTGGCAGCACTAGATGAAAGGTGACTGAGGGCACTGGATCATCTTCAAATGTACCAGCGCAGGATGGCCAGAGCCTATCATCAGAATGTGAAGTATTCCAAACGGCAGTTGAAGACGGGTGACTTGGTTCTAAAGCAGCTAAGGCCTTCCAATGTCGATGTTAGGGGCAAGTTCAGACCCAACTGGGAAGGGCCCTATGTGGTGAAGAAGGTGCTATCAAAAGGTGCTGTCAGCATCATGGACATGGACGGAAATGAGTTCACTAATCCTATCAACCAAAACAGGCTAAAGCTTTATCATATATAAAAAATAAAAAAAAAAAAGAAGAAGAAAGAGAGGTCTGCTAGGCTGAAAACTCGAAAAAAGCGGTCTAGGAAAAAGTTAAGACACTAGAGAAAATGATCAGTCAGAAAACCTGAAAAGGACGACTGGTGACGGATTCTGGCTCAGTGTAGGATCTGTACCATTTAGGAACCAACTTGTTTCAAATGTACTCATTTTGACTTCATCAATAAAGTGAAGTGTTTGTTTAAATATATTTGCATGGTTATGACAAATGCACAAACAAAGTTGTCTTGCATAAACACATATTCAAAGAAAGCACTTTGCATTCAACTGATTGAAATCGTCGCATTATTTAACAAGTGAAAATGTACTAAATACGTTCAATTTGAAATCTTTTGTCGACCTCTAAGATCCCGTTCATCTCCCTAAAAGAGCAATAAAATGGTCATGGTGATATCTCAATCTTCCAAAAAAAAAAGAGAGAGAGAGCTAGCTGAGGTGAAAACTGAAAAGGCGCCTCAGGCAAAAATTAGAGCCGCTAAGCTGAAAAACTCATATTGGGTAGTTTAGGCAAAAGTGAGAGCATATGAAAAGCCCACTAAGGTGAAAACTGAAAAGGCGCCTTAGGCAAAAATCAGAGCGGCTCGCTGGGCTGAAAACTCGTATTGGGCAACCCAGGCAAAAATTAGAGCACTTACAAACTCATAATTTCCCCACAAAGCAGGAAAAGCAGAATGTCCCCAACATTCCCCACAGAAGTCATCACATCGACTCCCCATAAAGTCATCACGCAATTCCCCAGCAAGATCTACATAAAGAACACCATAATTATTTCCCCAATCGAATTACCACACTCTTCCTTAATGGAACCTCTGTAAGGAGCACTATGATTATCTCCCCAGTAGTATCACACATCCCTAATAGTCACCTCATTTCTTTGAAAATCACCAAGCAAAGCCCTAAAGAAAGCAAAATCGACCAGGGGCAACATATCTCTCTCCAGCGGAAGGCGGAAACGTCATATGACGAAAAATGTATACACGTGCATATGCATCATCATGCATTCATACATTACATGCATTGATCATTCATCCCCAGCTAGTCTTCATTCTTGATCAAGGGGCAAAAATTTTTGTTTAAAAATCTCTCGATCAAGGAATGAAGACTTACTATCTGAAGTGCAGGAATTCATCATCTCCGACTTCAAATCCTCAGCAGATCCGCCTCGAGTAATGTAAACTCGGTATCGGCCCGGATCGGCTTCACATCCATTTCCTCAGCAGATCCACCTCGAGTAATGTGAACTCGGTATCGGTCCAGATCGGCTTCACCATCCATTTCCTCAGCAGATCCGCCTCGAGTAATGTGAACTCGGTATCGGCCAGATCGGCTTCATCATCCATTTCCCCAGCAGATCCGCCTCGAGTAATGTAAACTCAGTATCGCCACAGATCAGCTTCATCTATTTCCCCAGTAAAGCTCGCCTCGGGTAACCTAGACCCAATATCGGCCAATCCACAATTTCATCTTCCTTTGCCTCGGGTAACCTAGACCCGATATCGGCCAATCCACAATTTCATCTTCCTTTGTCTCGGGTATCCTAGACCTGATATCGGCTTATTTCCTCCCCAGCATCGCCTCAGGTGACCTAGACCCGGTATCGGCTTATCTCATTATAAGGGTTCATTCCAGTGTTCGCGGCGCTTTGATTCGCGCTCTCAAATCCATCATCTCGGGTGTTGTAAACCTAGAACTAGGTGTCGAATTTGATCATGCGAGGGGCAGCTGTAAGTGCCAAGATTTTCTATACTTAAAAAAAAAAGTTTATGATCGTACGACTATACTTATAGTCATACGACTGTAATGTCGGAAAAGTTACAGGAGCCCATACCTCTGCAGCAGAAAATGGAGGAGAGAGGGTGGCGCAATTAATGCACCGGGATCAGCAGCAAGCAACCAGGAAGCAGAGATAAAAGAAGGAAAAAGGCAGAAAAGAAAGGCAATTGGATTTCTAGTGGAAAAAAACTTAGAGAGAGAAAGGAGAAAAGAGAAAAGGAAAAGGAGGAAGTGAAAAACCCATAAACTCATCTTTTCCTCTTCTATTTTCTTTTAATTCTCAGAATTAGGATTAAAACTTGTTAGAAATCCCTAGGCTAATCAATTAACTTCACAATCAAATCGAAAATCCGGACTTAAATTATCAGAATCCCTTACATTTTTGGATTTTGGACACAAAGCCCTCAACTTCAATTTCAAAGAAAAAGTACGAATTTGTTAGGATTGGAGCGACGCCAGGGGTCAAAACGACTTGGAATAGCTTCTAAAAAGGTAGACACTTCTTTTCCTTACACTTTTTCTCGCTTTCTAGGTGTTTGAAGTGAGTTTTGTGCATTTTCTGCTGCATTTTCATGCTTCTGCTTCTGGAAATTAAGAACAGTCGCACGACTGTTCTTGGTTTTGATGAACAGTCGTACGACTGTATATACAGTCGTACGAGTGTTCTTAATTTCCAGATTGTTTTTCTTCCATTTTGATTCAAAATAAATTTTGGTGAAATCTTGATTCTGGGCCGTCTACAGTCGCACGACTGTAAACTATAGTCATACGACTGTAGTTACGGTCGCACGACTGTAACCCTCGTTCCAGAATCAGAATTTCAGCTTCTACCCATAAAAATTTCAAAAAATCCATAAAAAAAATCAGAAAAATCCAGAAAATCATCAAAATGAATTTTGTTGTGTGCATCACGACCATAGATTCAATTTTCAGTAAAATTGCATTTAGGACAGTTCAACAATGGAGACCCGGTTCTCCCGAAAACCGACCCACTTCAAATATAAAAATGCATGTAAACCAGTAAAATTGTTTTCAAAATGATTTTCTCACAAAACAAAAAATACAGGGACGTTTCAAAACGTTTTCTAGGTCTAACCGGGCCGACTTGCTGAGCCAACCCGGTTATCCCCTAAATACATGCCCCCAATTCTTGATTTCCCAATTCTGTCTACTTGAGTCCAATTTGTGGCGTGCCGTATAAATTGTGCTAACATTTGTTTTGCAGCTTTTATTTTATTTTATTTTATTTTTATTTGTATTTTAATAGAATTAATCGTGTATTTAGGCGGTTGTAATTATTTTTAGATTCTCATGTATTCTAGGCGATTGTATGAGTGAGGTGAGTGTTTTTATTTTTCTATTCGATTTAGTTGTAAGCCAATTAATATTTATTTTTCTTTATTTTTGTATTATATATTTGTATGCGCGTTGTATGCCTTTTATATTCAATAAAATTGAATTTAGATTTTGAAATACCATTTGAGAACATTGACAATATTTATTTTACTTAGACACGAAATAAGGGACTTGTCCGGACCTGAATCTCTGGATAGTGTAGCGACCGTTCGTCCAGTTCAGCTACATAAGAATTTCCCGGTTGAGCTGAGCAGGGTGGCGACTCTACAATATTCATCGAGACTTAGGTCTCGGTTCTTTTATACATTAATTCTATTTATTTTCGAAAATTGATTTTCCATTCATAAAAACCCCACGTGAGGGAGGGGCCCGCCCGAGATCGTGGTGCCCCTTCCGTGAGGGAGTCTCGCGTACCGTTGAAAACGCGTCGTCTGCTCACACCTGTGGCCAACACACGGATAGAGTTTTGATGCTTTTAAGGCAAAAAGAGATGGTATGAAATGGTCTCATGGAATTCGTTCCTCGGACAGAGTTCTGATGCTTTTGGGGCATCCGATATGAAGTGATGTTGCAAACAGGTCACGTGTATGACGAGACATGTACAAAGGTTCGACGTTCATGGAACACCTTGCATGAATTAATGATGTTATGATATGCCCCTATATATGTACTAATCTGGCACTAGGGAGCACCTCGAATGATTTCACAATGTTATGAAATAGCTCGATATGAACCATAATGCGTAAAGAGGACTAGGCGTCTCCGGGACATCTATGATGAATGAATATGATGTCATGTGATGGCATCGTGCGAACTGTCACACAGAAGCAAACACAGGACCATTGTGGTCTACCATTGAATGATATGATATTTTGTGAAATGGTCGAGTGCAATCCGGTGCACGGGTAGAAATCAGATAGTTTTGGGGGATCCGACATGTCATGGAATGAAATGATCATGAGGGGCATGCTTGAAACATCCTTTATTAGGTGGGGTAATACGACATGGATTCATATGTCATATGAAAATGCAAATGGTTGCACGAAAACGTGATTAGAAATGGCACATGAGATGATTATGCATTTTAATGCTTCGTGAAAAGATAAAAAGAAAATCACCATGGAACAAACATTAGCACACATAAAAATATGCTCTCCCTTCCAACCTTATTTCTCCTTTCGATTGGTCACGCATTCTTCCTAGGTGTTGGGTCTCTTTGGCATCAATAGGGGATACCAAAGGCGCATGCTCAATGTTCAATTTAATTTATGTTTTGGTAACCCTAGGGGAAATTAATAAGCCATTATATGTAGGCCAAATTCAAACCAAGGGTCATACAGGCTCCTATAGCGAATAAACACTTCCCCAACGTAGACCAAGATGTAAGGTCATACGGGGCTATGAGTGGTTTACCCCATCGGGTGTCTCCAATCCTAGCGATAGAGGTAGTCCACCTTCTTGGGAAAACCAGGGCTAATCAGTGTATTTGAGGGGTTGAGAAGAAGAAAATGTCATGATATGCAAAGCATGAATAAATATGGTATTTATAAATCGATAAGCGAATACAAGCGAGATTATATTTCAATAGTTGCCTAAGTTCCTTAAGTTTTTATAAAAAAAAAAAACTTTTAAAGAAACTTAAAAAAATCTCCAGCAGAGTCGACACTGTAAGCGGACGACCTTTTTTAACGGGACGCGATAAAGCGAACCGAGGAAAATGAAAGAAGATTGGTTATTAGTGATGTTTTGGGAAAAGCGGGTTTTGTTTATCTTGCTTTAGGGAAAATCGTTTGTTTGTTTTGAAATTCCATTTTGTAGAAAACCTTTTTCCCGTTTTATTACTTAAAGACCTCGAAACCTAAATTTCGAGATCAGTGACAAAGTCGCCACCCGGATCAGCTCATCCGAGAAATTCCGGTACAGCTCCCTACCGAGCGTAGACTACTGTACCTAATCCAGAGATTCAAGGTTTGGGCAACTTATCCACTTAACCTCAAGCTTGTATTCGTTTATTATTTATAAAGCCATATTTATTCAATTTATTATCTTTTCTCTACCCAAATTGTTTAGTTTATTAGCCCGATGCTCAAATAAAATGCATAAAATAAATTGCGGGAAATTAAATCATCCACATAAATTATACAAAAGAATAATAAAGGCCGCTTATACAACCAAATCGAATAAAATATAAAAACTCTCATCCTCACATTACAAGCACCTAGATACACGAAGATTTAAAAATACAATCGCCTAACTACACAGATTAATCTAAATACAATAAAAATAAAAATAAATGCTGCAAAACAGATTGGTTAACACAATTTATATTACAAACGCAGGTAGGACTCAAATCAAGACAGAATTGGGATTTTTAGGATCGGGGGCATGCATTTAGGGGGTAACTGGGTCGACCCGACTGGTCGGACCGGTTAGACCTGGAAAACGGTTTTTTAAAACGTCCTGTGGATTTTTGTGCTGGACAATAATTTTTGGAAACCATTTGGCTCAGTTTCATTCAAATTTCCATTTTTGTGGGTCTGTTATCCCGGAACTCAGGGTTCCGTTCGTGTGGGTTCCTAAACTCAGCATCCATTTAGGGTCCAAAACGCAATAAACACACCAAAAGCATTTGTAAAAACATTGTTTTACTCGTTTTCAATATTCCTCAAGAATTTGGTAAGATTCGGGGGTCCGCTAATGCTAAACTGTGATAATTTTCGACCCTAATATCCGTACGTATAGAAATTTGAAAACCAAAATATTACAACATACGGATGGATTTGGGCCGAAAATTATCACAGTACAATGTTTAAAATGGAAAACGGGCTGTTTTCGGCCAATCAGGACAGACCAGAAATCTGTCCCTGAGGAACAGATCGGGCTCTCTAAGGTTAGAGCCGGCCGGCTGTGTTCATCACGAACACATCCGTATGGCTATGATGGGCAGCCCAGTTTCTGGATTTTTGCAAAATGAAAGAAAATGAACAGAAAACGCAATGCAAACAGGTTTTAGGGCCTCTCAGAGTTTAACTTGATGTTGTTTGGATGCTTGGAGTGTCAAGAAATGGATTAAAAGCTGGAAATGTGTCCTGGAGACTTAACCAGTCGAATCCCACGATGGTGCGAAATGATCCGAAACCAAGCCGAAATGATCTCGAATCAAAGAGTAAAGGTTGTACGATTTGTTAACAATGTTTTGAGATTGATTTAGGGTTTTAATGAAAGTGTTTGTGGTAGCTCTCTTGGTTCCTTTCTGTCTTTTTTCTCTCTGTGTTTCTTTTCTTTCCTTTTTTTTTGTTTTCTTTCTCTGAGAATCGAAAACCCAAAAATCCAAAAGTCTCCCTTTTTTTCTAATTTTCTCTCTTTTATATCACTATCTCTCACTCATATCGCCTAATTAATTCAGCCGTCTAACCCTCTGAAATCCTGTGCCAATTTTCATCTGTCAAGCCAAGTTGCTCTGCTTTGCAAAGTAACTTGTTTTGACCACTAGAGCCGGCCGGCTCTAGTTTGTACTAGAGCCATACGGCTCTAGATAGAGCCGGCAGGCTTTGGTTTAAAAAAACCACAGCCACCCTTTTTTACCGAGAATTGGGGCGAAATTTTGAAAGTCGGACGTGCAGACCAAACCCTGGAAATGATTCAAGAGACCTTTTCAGAGGCTTCAGATTGCGGATAGCCTAGATTTCAAGACGTTTGAGATTCTCCGGGCAATATTTTGGTGACTTTCAAGTCCCGTTCGAGCCCGTCTGGTCCACAGGTAACTAAGTAATTCTTATCACCAAGGTCGGAAAAAACCCGTGCTCACACCAGTTTTTTGGAAATTTGATGAAACAGAGAAAAACACGCGAAAACGCAATGAAACAAGTTTAAGGCCTCTCAGAGCTTACCTTGTTGTTATTCCAGTGTATTGTCCGGAAGTAGATTAAGAAGTCGGAACACCCCTTGAATCCCGAAAACGATCCGAAACACCAAAATTGAGTCCCGAATTGATCCGAAACGATCCCGAGACAGACCCAGATGAATGAAAAATGGTCAAGAATCCTCCCTTTTTGATTTCTGGTGTCTTTCTCTTTGGATTTCTCTTTCTCTATTTTCTTTCTTTCCTTTCCCTATTTTATTTTTCTTTCTCCTCTCTCTCAATTCTGCATCTCATTTCAATTTCTCACTCAAATCCCTTTTATCTCCCCTTTCCTCATTTGTCACTTCTTAATTGATCATTCTCCAGGATTTTGGCTTTGATTTTTCGAGCCTCACCCTTTGCAACCAACTTGTTCTATTTTCCACAAGTAAGTTGGCTGCCCGTCAGAGCCGCGCGGTTGTAGTATTACAGCCGTGTAGCTCTGGCTCTACAGCCATGCGGCCCAAACCAAAGTCATGATAGATTCTCCTCTACACTCACCTCTAAGCCTTTAATCCCTTGAAGGACCTTTCTCAGGGTTTTAGATCAAGGACGGTTCGGTTTTCGGAGCGTTCGGGACATTCCAAGCAGCATCCCACTCATTCTCGAGTCTAATTCATGTCCGTCAGCTTAACAGGTAATAAAGGACTCTCATCACAAAGGTCGGGAAAACCCGTGCTCACACCAAAGCTTCACGACTATAACCTTATAGCCGCACAGCTCTATCGTGTGGACATAACTTTTCCTAAATATCGAGAATTAGTCCTTGACCAGGATAAGATGCCTTAATTAACAGAAATTCCAGAGATTTGCTAGGTTTTTAAGCATATCAAAACAAAATACGAAAAAAAAGGAGACAGAAATCAGAGGAGAAAAATCAGAGGAAGAGAATTCTAGGAAAGGAGAGAAAAACTAAGAAAGAGAGAAAACTAAAAAGAAACAAGAAAAGAGACCAGAAATACATAACAACGGACTTAGAAAACATAGAGTGATAGGTTCCTGATTGTGCCTCATTAATTCAAGGCTATTCTCGGGTTCTGTTAGGATTGATTCTGGATAATACTTAAGGATTTCGGGGTGTTAACAGGATTGTAAGATCATTTCGATGTTTCAATCCACTCTGGATGTTAAACACTCTGGAACATCACAAGATAAACTCTAAGAGCCCTTAAACTCGTACTTGTTTGGTTTTTGTTGTGATTTTTCTGCATTGTAAAAAATTTCCAGAACTGGCTATTTGATTACAGTCGTACGACTCTAAATAGAGTCGAGCGGCTGTAATCTCCTAGAACATAGCCGTGCAGATCTAACTAAAGCAGCAGCTATAATCTCTTAGAACAAAGCTGAGCGGCTGTAATACTAGAGCCGTACGGTTATGTTCTTCTGGGAAGAAACCCAAAAAGCCCTAAAATCAACCGAAAGCAGCCATATTCCATTATGTTCATTCTGTTATGATTTATTTCGGTCACAATCACATCCATTATATTCTGATTTATGGCTTTCAGTTTTCATTGAATGTTGATGTGATATTTTCAGAATCTTTGGTTTCCATTTTTGAGTTTCAAGGTTATTCGATCCGAACCGGATCCTCTATCCAGCCATTGCGGACCCCCAAGTTCCTCAAAGTCCGTAAAAACCATTGAACATGATCAAAATAGTGTTTTCAAAATGAAGAAAACCAATTTTGGGTTCTGAATGCTATAGCCTTACGAATGTAGTTCTACAGCCACACGAATGTAGTTTTATAGCCGCACGGCTCTAACATAGCTTCACCACTGTAGCTTCCAAAAGGAGGCAGAATCACGGGACGACCCACATGGACGTCGTCGCGTGATGCTGTCTTCAGAATGAAACTCTTTTTGATGTGTTTACTACTTTTGGACCCAGATGGATGTTTGGAATCAGGAAACCCCCATGAAAACCAACCCACTAAATAGAGAAATTTGCATGTAATTGAGCCAAATAGTTTTCAAAAACTGTTTTCAAGCAGAAAACCTATAGGGTGTTTCTAAAACTGTTTTCCAGGTCTAGCCGAGTAAGTTGCCCGGACTTCTCGTTTATCCCCTAAATACATGTTTCCATTCTCTTGAAATCCTTCTTTTGTCTTGTATGAGTCCTACTTGCACTTGTAATATGATTGTGCCAACCAATTTGTCTTGCAGCTTTTATTTTTCTTTTTTTTTTTTTTATCATTTTGGATGTATTTTATAGATTAATCATCTATTCTAGGCGATTGTAATTTTTAGATTCTCGTATACCTAGGCGATTGTAATGGTGAGGATGAGAGCTTTTTCGCTTTTTTTTTTGGGTTGTAATCAGTTGCCTCTATGGATTCCGGGAGTCCATACACGTCCACTGTGGATTAGGTGGGTAGAAAAAATTCCCCCTCGGGTAATACATATTTGACGTGAGGAGTGGGTTGTGCAGGAGCGTTCGGGTGAAAAGCTTTCCGCATTTTCTTCATTTTGGCAGTATTGTGTTCTAGTGGAGATTTTCAGAGGAGAAGAGATGAAAGAAGAAGAAAAATTATGACTTATGAGAAAGGAGACGCCAGCCCCCTTTTAAGGGCCACCTCTTCCCCGCTAGAGCCGCACGGCTCTAGCGGGGAAGAGGTGGCCTTTAAAAGAGGGCCGGCGGGTAAACGATTTTTCGTAATTTTTGTTTATTCCAATATAATCCCGAGAAGGGTATTTCCACCTTTTGCAGGTATCCAGGGGCAAAATAACCAAGCCATATTTATTCTTGATCGAAGGGGGAAAAAAATTTTTGTTTCCAAAATTGTCGATCAAGGAATAAATACGCGCTTCCAACTCAATTTCAATGGTATGCTCCACCACAAAGAGCCGATCCCAACAACAATCCCAATTTCACTCGGTATACTCCACCACACGGAGAGTCAACTTCATTGGTCCATTTCACCACACGGAGAGTCAACTTTAACAGGTATGCTCCACCACAAAGAACCGATTCCAATAGCTATACCCAACCCTATTGGTCCACTCCACCACACGGAGAGTCAACTTCACTGGTGTGCTCCACCATACGGAGAAACAGGTTCCAATGGTATGCTCCGCCACAGAGAGTCGACTTCAATGGGACATCTCCACCATAGAGAGCCAAAACTCAAGGTGAAGCCAGCCCCCCTAGTGAGGGGCATCAGGTGCATCTTCTTTTCCTTTCTCACTGCGCTCCCAATCACGAGACCAAACTTGATTCAGGCTCTACAGCCCGATCATGAATCGACTTTGATCCGATGAGGGGCAGCCTGTGAGCATGGGTTTTCCCAACCTCTATGATGAGAACTTTTTGTTACCTCTGTTAAGCAGTCAAACTAGGAAAAGAGCTGAAGGTCACCTGAAGCGCTTCGAACTTTCCAAAAACCGGGCAATCCTCGATTCGAAACCCTGAGGAAGGCCTCCCGGGTGATTTTAGGGTTTAGGGTGAGCATAGGTTTTTTGCAAAATCAGCCCCGGCTCTATCTAGAGCCGTGCGGCTCTAGTGGGTCAATCAAGTTGCTCTGCAAAGCAGAGCAACTAGACTGAAATGGGAAAAGTTTGGCCGAAATTCGTAGAAAAGTCGGCTCATTTACTTCTCGAAATCATTACGGGGTGTGAGATATAAAAGTAAAAATCAAAATAAAAGTGAGTTTTTTTCACAAAGAAAAAGAAAAATTACAGAAAGTAAGGAAGAGAGGAAGAAGAAGTGAGAAAGAGAGAAAGAAAGAAAGGTGATTTCTAAGCCCAAACTCGTATCCTAATCCTCCTATAACACGTCTAGTCCGTTACTCATTCGTCCGGATACACTTTTAGATTTGTTTCGGATTGGTTCGGGATTCATTTTTGAGATTTTGGAACGTTTGAGGATTCGAAGCACATTCTCGCTTTTCAATCCGTTTCTAAATATCCAATACACTAGAACAACGTCAAGGTAAATCTGAGAGGCCTTAAACTTGTGTTCATTGCATTTTCTGTGCGTTTTTCCTCTGTTTTCTCAATTTTCGGAAAACCGGCTACCCGAACAGAGACGTACAACTGTGTCCCCTTGGAACAAAGCTGTGCAGCTCTAACCTTAGAGCCGCACAGCTATGTTCCTCACGGGTTAAAACCCAAAAATGCCCGATCGGTCGAAAATAGCCCGTTTTCCATTTTTATGCATTCTGTTGTGATGTTTTTCGGCCCAAATACATTCTTACATTATTAAACTTTGGTTTTCGGATTTCTGTACATACGGGTGTTAGGTTTTTAGTTTTTTTCGGATTTTTTTTTATAATTTCAGGGTTGTTCGATCCGAACCGGATCCGTAGTCCAGCATTAGCAGACTCCTGAACCCTATAAAATCCTCAGGAAACACTGAAAACGAGCAAAATAGCGATTTTTGAAAAATGAAAAAACCATTTTTCGGGTTTGGAAGATACAGTCGCACGACTGTAATTAGAGATGCATGGCTCTAATTACAGCCGTATGGCTGTAGTTTCTAGAAATAGGCAGAATCGGAGAACGACCCGTACGGACATCGTCGCGCGTTGCTGTCTTCGAGTTCAAACTGTTTTTGGTGTGTTTCCAGCTTTCAGATCCTAGATGTTTGTAAAAATTAGGAAACCCGTATGAACGGTATCCCGAGTTCCAGAATAACGAACCTGCTGAAATCTAGAAATTCGCATGAAATTGAGGCAAATAATTTTCTAAAACTATTTTTCAGCACAAAAATTTACAGGGCGTTTCAAAACTATTTTCCAGGTCTAACCGGGCCGGCTGACTGAGTCGACCCAGTTACCCATTAAATGTATGCCCCAGTTCCTAAAAATCCCCAATTATGTCCTACTGTGGTCCTACTTGCGTTTGTGATATAAACTGTGCTAACCGTCTGTTTTGTAGCTTTTATTTTCCTTTTTTTTATTATTTTTGGTGTAATTAATAGATTAATTCGTGTATTTTAGGCGTTTGTAAATTTTTAGATAATCGTGTATTCTAGGCGCTTGTAATGCGAGGACGAGAGTTTTTTTATTTTTGTTCAATTTTGTTGTATAAGCAGCCTCTATTATTCATTTGTATAATTTGGATGTATGATTTATTTTTCTGTAATTTATTTTTGTCATTTGCTTGAGCATCGGCTGATAAATAAACATAATTGGGTAGAGAAAGATAATAAATTGAATAAATACGGTAATATAAATTATAAATGAATAAAAGCTCGAGGTTGAATAGGTAAGTTACCCGAACTCTAAATCTCTGGATTATGTACGGCAGTCTACGCTCGGTAGGGAGCTGTACCGGAATTTTCCGGATGAACTGATCTAGGTGGCGACTCTGTCACTCATCTTGAAATTTAGGTTTCAAGGTCTTTAAGTAATAAAATGGGAAAATGTTTTCTACAAAATGAATTTCTAAAACAAACAAATGATTTTTCCCCTAAAGCAAGACAAACAAAACCACTTTTCTCAAACCGAAACATAAAAACCCCCGGTTTGCTTCACCGCGTTCCATAAAACATCGTCCACTCACAGTGGCGACTCTACTGGTGATAAAAGTTTCCTAAAAAAGTTTTTATAAAAACTTAAGGAACTTAGGTAACTGCTGAAATATAACCTCGCTTTTAGTCATTTACTAGTTTATAAATACCATTTTTATTCATACCTTGCATATCATGACATTTTCTTCTTCTCAACCCCTCAAATACACTGATTAGCCCGGTTTACTCAAGAAGGTGACCTACCTCTATCACCAGGATTAGGGGCACCCGACAGGGTAAACCACTCATAGCACTGCTGGGAGCAGACGACCTTTTTCAGAAAAAGCGGACATTGGGGTCCAAAAGAAAAGATTTTACATATATTCTTTCTTAGTTTTCGGGGTGAGATTGGGAAAACGGGTTTTGTTTATCTTACTTTAGAAAATCCATTCGTTTATTTCGAAATTCGTTTTGTGTAGAAAACATTTTCCCATTTGATTACTTTTAAAAGATCTCGAAACCTAAATCCCGAGATCAGTGACAGAATCGCCACCCGGATCAGCTAATATGGGAAATTCCAGTACAGCTCCTTACCGAGTATAGACTGCTGTACCTAAACCAGAGATTCAGGGTTCGGACAAGTCCCTTATTTCACATCTAATCAAGATAAAATTGGCCAATGTTCTTTTATGATATTTCAATTTCCTAAAATTGATATTTATTGCACGAAATTAAACATACTGTACACATACAAATAAAATAAAGCAGTGATTAATTAAACTATTACAACCCAATCGAATAAAAAATAAAAATAAAAAAAATTTACTTTACAATCGCTTAAAATACACGGACAAATCTATTAAATACATCCAAAATAAAAATCAAAACCTGCAAAACAGAGTGTTAGCACAATTTATATTACACCCACAAATAGGACTCAAATCAGGATAGAATTGGGAATTTAAGAAAAGGGAACATGCATTTAGGGGATAACCGAGTCAACCCAACCGGTTGAACCTGTTAGACCTGGAAATCGGTTTTGAAATGCCCTGTCGATATTTTTTATGCCGGAAAACAATTTTGGAAAATTACTTGGCTATATTTCATGCAAATTTCCATTTTCATGGGTCGGTTATCCCCGGAACTCAGGGTTCCGTTCGTGCGGGTTTCCTAATTTTTACAAACATCTAAGGTTCAAAAAGCAGTAAACACATCAAAAATAACTTGAATCATGATTTTGTTCATTTTCAATGTTTCCCGAAGATTCTATATGGTTCGAGGGTTCGCGGATGCTGAACTACGGATCCGGATCGGATTAAACGACCCTGAAATTAAAGAATAAAATCCGAAAAATACCGAAAATTTAATGTTCGTACATACAAAAATCCAAAAACTAGTGTTAAAATGACGTACGAATATTTATAAGCCGAAATATATCAAATCAGAATGCGTATAAATGGAAAACGGGCTATTTTCGGCTTGTCGGGACAGATCGGGGAGCTGTCCCTGAAGAACAGAGCCGTACGGCTCTAGGTTTAGAGCCGGCCGGCTCTGTGCTAATTGAACCAGAGCCGGTTGGCTTTGTTCTTGAAGAACAGAGCCGCACGGCTCTATTCGGGTAGCCAGTTTTCCGGAATTTTTAAAAACAGAGAAAAATCACATGAAAAATGCAATGAACACAAGTTTAAGGCCTCTCAGAGTTTACCTTGGTGTTGTTCCAGTGTATTAGATACGCAAGAACGGTTTGAAAATCAAGAACGTAACTCGAATCCTCGAATATCCCGAAAATCCAAAAGTTTGTCTGAACGAATCCCAAATAGAACCGAGAATCGTTGTGAACCGATGAGTAACTACCAGAGTGTGTAGTTGTGTGCTTAGGAATTTAGTTTCTTGACCATCCTCTCTAAAACCTAAAATTCTCTTTTTCCCTTTTTTTCTCCGTCCCTCCTTTTTTCTCTTTCCATCCCTCTTTTTTTGTTTTTAATCTCCATACTCTATTATTGATTGATTTTTAAAAATCTCTCCCCAGACAAAATAATTTCCAGAATTAAATGCGTAAATTAATTTTTTTATCATTTTTTACCAAATTTGGCAGACTTTGTGACAAGTTGGGATAACTTTGTCCAACCTATCACAGCCGGCCGGCTATGGTTTGTGAACCAGAGCCGGCCGGCTCTATTCCAGAGCCAGGCGGTTCTAGTTTAAAAACCAGAGTCGTCCAGTTCTAGATAGAGCCGCGGCGACATTTTGACTACCGACGCGTACACTAAACCCTGAAAATCACTTAGAGGATCCGCTTTACGGTAGTTTCGAATTGCGGATAACTTTGCTTTTGGAGAATTTGAGATGTTTCGGGTAACATTTTGCTCTTTTCTATATCCGAAGGTAATAAGGGGTTCTCATCACTAAGGTCGGTAAAAACCGTGCTCACAGGCTGCCCCTCGCGAGATCAAAGTTGACTAGATCAGTAGCTTACGTCCGATTCTAGTTTTGGTCTCGCGATTGAGAGCGCGGTGAGTAAAGGACAGAAAAGCGCACCTGATGCCCCTCGTAGAGGGTACAGAGTAATCCACTCGCTATGGTGGAGTGTGCCCCTGATGTCGACTCGCTGTGGTGAGTGTGCCCGTGATATCGACCGCTGTGGAGGAGTGTGCCCTTGGTATTGACTCGCTGTGGTGGAGTGTGCCCGTGGTATCGACTCGCTGTGGTGGAATGTGCCCGTGGTATCAACTCGCTGTGGTGGAGTGTGCTCATGATGATTTTTAACTTTTCTCCGTGTGGTGGAGCAACCAAATAATATTGTCTTCTCCGTGTGGTGGAGTGTGCCCATGATATTGACTCGCTGTGGTGGAATGTGCCTGTGGTATCGACTCGCTGTTGTAGAGTGTGCCCGTGGTATCTACTCGCTATGGTGGAGTGTGCCCGTGATATCGACTTGTTGTGGTGGAGTGTGTCCGTGATTATTTTTAACTTTTCTCCGTGTGGTGGAGCAACCAAATAATACTATCTTCTCCATGTGGTGGAGTAACCGTATAGAACTCTCTTTTCTCCGTGTGGTGGAGTGGACCGTTGGAATTGAGTTAAAAATATGTATTTATTCCTTGATCGATAATTTTGGAAAAAAAAATTTTTTGCCCCTTCGATCAAGAATAAATACGGGTTAGTCATTTCTTCCCTTGGATATCTGCAAAAATGAAAAATACCCTTCTCGGGATTAAATCGGACTAAATTAAAAATTTCAAAAAATCTCAGAAAATGTAAAAAAAATTGGAGGGATCGGAGCCGGCCGGTTCTGAATCAGAGCCGCCCGGCTCTGATTAGAGTCGGCGACTCTAGCGGCCAATCTAGAGCTAGCCGGCTCTAGTGGGGCGGCCCTAGCGGGTTTAAAAGGGGCTTTTGCCTCTCTTATTCACTCATCTCACTTTTCTTTCTTACTTTTCTCTGAAAAAAATTTCTTTAGCATTTCTTGTCAAGATGAGGAAGATGAGGAGAGCTGTGCTCCCAAATGCTCCTTCCCAGCCTCCATTTCATGTGAGATACACATTACCTGAGGGTGAGTTTTTCTTGTCCACTGAATCTACAGTGGAGGTATATGACTTGTGGGAAACGGTTCCTTACTGCGGGATCCGGAGGAATGATCCAGTGCCCCTAACTTTGAGCCCATCCACGCACATTATTCAAGATCTGGTTAGTTTTTCTTTAATTTTCCCCTTTTTCCATTTTTTTGAATTCCTGCAAAATAGGTAAAATTAGACAAAATTATATGAAATTGATGCATGTTTAGAGTAGATTTTGCCCCTAGGATACTTAATTGATGATTCAAAGTTGGTTAAAATCGATTTTAGGACGAAAAATGGCAAAAATCGAAGCCGAAAATCGGAGAACCGGTTTTTTTCCGGATAGAGCCGGCCGACTCACTGTGAGAGCCGGGCGGCTCTATTCCTGGTTCTGGCGAAGAACAGAGCCGGCCGGCTCTGTTCTTCCTAGAACCGAACCGAACCGAACCGTCTGGCTGTGGTTCAGCCAGGCTGTTCGACCTTTTTTTTTTACCGGGAATAACCCGTGTTCATAAGAACCTATCCCGTGGAAGCGATGCACGGTTCACTTTCAGTTCTAATAAAATAACTAATATAACGACGTATACCACAAGGACGAACTGGAACAAAAGAAGCGATGTCTCGGAATCCATAGCGATTGAAATGTAGAAATTAGAGTTGGGATGAAGAATGTATAAAATAGGTTGGAATGGAGATGTATATATACTCGTAGTCTCCAACGGTCATGTGACCATTGAAAATGTAGCCGTTGGGCGCCATTTCAACGGTCACTGATCCGTTGGACATGCAAGATTTTTTTTAATATATGTATGTATATATATATTAGAAATGCCAAATATAAGTGATTGAGAAAACTCCCTGATTATTGTTTTGCAGGGGAGAAAAGATAACCGGGGTGCCGGTTCTGTGTCTGATGCGCTGATTTGGTACAGGAGACTCCCTGACGAGGTGCGGGAGTTGGTTGAGTTAACCGGGTTTGATCGGTTTATTTGTTCCATGTGTGAGACTCCACCTTGGACGAGCAGGGGTTTGCTGATGGCACTTCTTGAGCGGTGGATGGATTCCACCCACACTTTCCATTTCCTGATCGGGGAGTTCACGATCACAGCCAAGGACTTTGTGGCTATCACGGGATTATCTTTTGGCGGGCACACCGTTGATTTCAATCAGACCTTTGGGCGAGGGGGTTTTAAGCCCGACGTGATCGCCATGTTGATCGGCTTGACTCCCACAGGCAGGCGGGTGCAGGGGAGCACCTTGAGAGATTATTGGTTGGGTAGACAGGATAGCTTACCAGAGGGTTCTGCGTTCTCACTTACTGATGTGAGACGCTATGCTTAGGTGTTCCTTCTTTATGCTTTGAGCACTTTGCTGTTCCCCGCAGGTCAGAGTGACTTGAACCTTGCTGTGCTTCCCTCTTTGATACAGCTAGAGGACGTAGGGAGCTTGAGTTGGGGGCGAGCCGGGCTAGCTCAGTTATATTACGGCCTCGATGTCTGTGCCCACAGAAGGCACAGGGAGGTGAAGGGTGTGTGGATTGTCCTTTATGTGAGTTTTTTTTTTCAAAAAACCAGCTCTCTCTTTTTATTGTGTAGATTTGGGCATATGAGTACGCCTTCGTTCCTCAGCCAAAGTTGGCTATACCGGCCAATGCTGAGATTCCTGATTTCCCCTGGTTGCGGCAGTGGCTGGGCTTTAGTTGGAGTGAGTTGGACACCGACATTTGGGCGTGTCGCCAGCTCTTGGCAGGCATGAGCTTCAAGCAGGTAAAATTCTTTTTTATTTTTATTTTTTATTTTTTTGACCTTCGTCTGTCTTCAGGTGATCAAGGAGCCTTGGGGGCATGCTGTGTGGTTCCCAGAGCTTTTCGATGCTCGGAGACTGTCACCTCACTGATTCGTTATGGAGAGCCCTGTCAGCCTCGAGTGGTATCTTGGGGAGAGAGTCTCTGATTGGCGTGCTGGTCCCTACGAGCGTAGGATACTGCCTGCACCTCCCGTCGGATTGTTATGGCCACACCTGCTACCAGTGGAGGAACATCAGGATCTGTTTAGGTCCGGTCACACGGTTATGGGGGATGATGGCGACTATCTCGAGTTTGTCAGGACACAGCTTCTTCCCCCCACCGTGGATGTACCGCAAGAGGATTTGCCAGCTGAGGTATGTCTTTGCTTTGCTCTTACCTTCTGCTTGTTTGAGATTATTCTACTACCTGCTAATTTTATTTTTTTTTTTGCAGCCATCTGAGAGGGGTAAACGCCCTCGCGTATCATCAGGTAGACATTCCAGTGGTCGTGGGTCTAGGACTTCCCGCGGCAGGGGAGATGGAGGTTCTTCTGCTCACATAGCTGTGTTCGGAGTTGACACCGAGCCTGTTCCCTTAATGGTACCCTCTGCTGGCTTTGTTTCAGGTCGTCTGGAGTATAGAGCTGAGCCTTGGGTGATGCTCCATAATGCGGTGGGGGAACTCTACCGGGCTGAGTTGTACACTGAGCAATACCCTCCTCCTGCTTATGATCCACCAGGCGCAACCCATGTGAGTATTTTTGTCCCTGCTTATTTTTAGACTGTCCTTATTGCCACTGGCCTAACCCGTGCACTGTTCTTTGTGCAAATTCCAGTACCACAGGTGACGGCTCTGTATCAGGCGACTTCTGCGTTCAAAGCCCTCTCGCTTCGAGATAACAGCGTGATGAATGTAAGTACCTGTGTCAACATGTATATATGCATGTATGTATGTTTCAAATGCATGTGCACGTGCATGTATGACATGATGCTAATTTTGTTTAACTCTGTCTCAAGCTGCACTTGCCGCTCGCCGTTGTGAAGAAGCCCGCTTGAGAGCGGAGATAGAGAATATGCAAAGGTCTATGAGAGCGGAGAGGGAGACTATGCAGAGGTCTATTGCAGATCTCACGCTTAAGAATGATACTCTTTGTACTTGGTTGGACAACTGGGAGTCCGGTCGGCGTTTCTTCGGTGATGGTGTCAAGTCCCAGGATGAGGAGGACCACGATTCAACTGACGGAGGGCAGTTGTAGACTTTTATTAGTTATTTTGTAGCTTCATGTTTGATGTAGTCTGTCTGTAGACCTGGATTTTATGCTACTATGTATCCTACTTATTTATTTATTTTTTTTACTATTTTTTTCTTTTTTTTTATTTATTTATTTATTGATGGGTATGTGATGTGTAAGAAGGTATAACGACATATATGCACCAAGTGATCTGAATTGCAATTAAACTTGGAACGTTTAAACGAACAGAATCAAACATTCATTCATTCATTCATAAATAATGTTTTAGTACAATTTACATCAAATGATGAAACGAAACTATGGACAGAATCATTGATGGTATGCATCTTGAATGGACCTATGCTTGCCACCAGCCGGTCTTTGCAGATTTTCCAGATGGTGGTCCTTACCTCTCTGTCCTAACTTTTGCATGGATTGCTTTTTTTGGTTTTCGACCCATCGGACTGTCCTAATTTTTGGCATGGATTGCCTTTTCGGTTTTCAATCCACCGGACTCTCTCTCTCTCTATTTTTTTTTACAAGTAATAATGCTTCAGCCTGTCCTGATTGATGGGGTTGACAAATTCGTTCCCGTCCACATCCATGATTTTCACAGCACCTTTAGACAGCACCTTCTTCACCACATAAGGACCTTCCCAATTCGGCTTAAATTTCCCCCATACATCCATGTGGGTCTGTTTCATCTGTTTGAGTATAAGATCACTGGCTTTAAGAGGGCGTTTTAGATGGCGGACTCTACCATTATAAGCTCGGGCCATTCGCTGCTGATACATCTGTAGACGGTCCAAGGCTTGGAGTTGCTTTTCATCAATGAGTGCCAACTGTTCGTACCGCGTTCGCATCCATTCTGATTCAGGTATCTGTGCCTCCATCACTATCCTCAAAGATTTCAGCTCGGTTTCAACTGGCAGTATGACCTCCATTCCATAGACTAATGAGTAAGGTGTTCACCAGTTGGGGTCCTGATACTCATCCTGTATCCCCACAAAGCGAAAGGTAGCTTGTCTGCCCAATCCCTGTCCGTAACAACCATTTTGGCCAGGATTTTCTTGATGCTTTTATTGGCCGCCTCCACTGCCATGTTGGCTTGTGGGCGATATGGTGAAGACTTATGGTGCTCAACCCCTCTGTCTTGAAACAACTGAGCTGTTACCCCTTGGAACTGAACACTGTTATCCGTTACCACATGGTGTGGGACTCCGTACCGGGCAAAGATATTCTTCTCAATAAACTTAGACACTTTCTTGGCCGTGAGGTTCGCAAAGGATTCTACTTTGGCCCACTTCAAGAAATAATCTACGGCCACAACAATGAAGCGGTGTCCATTTGATGCTGGTGGCCTTATCTCTCTAATAATGTCTATCCCCTAAGCAGCGAACGGCCAAGGAGTCGAGGACGTCTGAAGTTCGTGTAGGGGAAGATGGCTAATGTCTCCATATATCTGGCATTCATGGCATCTTTTTACCCTTTCAATACAATCGGTTTGTAGTGTGAGCCAAAAGTACCCTTGCCTCAGAATTTTCTTTGCTTATGTGTGGACCACACGTTCCCACATGAATCTGATCTATCACTACCTTGGCTTCTCTCTCGGTTAAACATTTCAGCAGTAAGCCATTCGCGGTTCGCTTGAAAAGTTGATTCTCAAAAATCCCGAATTGCGCTGCTAACCTCCGGAGGGTAATCTTATCCGCTTCAGTGGCATCCTCGGGGTATGACCCTGTTTGAAGAAACTGTAAAATGTCATCATACCAGGTATGATCTTCTATCACAGCCACCATAACCTTTTCTGCTCTGTGGTATGGACTCTGTGATACCTCCAACACCACTGGCCGAATCGGTTGTTTCTGAGGACCTCCCCACATGGACGACAGCGTGGCCAAAGAATCTGCCATTTGATTTTCTTCCCTAGGTACATATCTGAATTCATACTTCCCGAAGAGTTCGATCTTTTCCCAAATGGCTTCGAGGTAGGGTCGAAGGGACTCTTTTTTGATTTCCCAATCTCCAGTGATTTGCTTCACGACTAATGTCGAATCTCCGATGATAAGGGTTTCATGAGCTCCTAGAGTAATCAGGGCATCAATTCCAAATAAGCATGCCTCGTATTCTGCCCCATTGTTAGTTACAGGAAAATCCAACTTCTTGGCTAGGGGAATGACTTCTCCATCAGGCGTCCCGATGATCACGCCTAATCCTGCTCCGTGCTTATTCACAGCCCCGTCGAAGTACATAATCCATCTTGCTGGATCTGCTTCTACCACTGCCAACTGTTCATCTGGAAATTCTAGGTTCTCCACGTAATCTGAATCAACTGGCTGATTTGCCAAAAATTTAGCCACTGCCCTTCTTTTGATCGTCTTTCGTGTGAGGTATTCAATGTCGAACTCTGATAATAGTAGTAACCATCGTGACAACTTCCCTGTTAATGCTGGAGTTTGGCTTTCATCGGGTCAACCTTGGACACTGCTTGGACTTTGTAAGATTGAAAGTAGTGTCTGAGTTTCTTTGTTAGCCATACCATTGCAGTACAAGTCTTCTCTACAACAGTGTATCGAGTCTCATAATCCAGCAGCTTCTTACTCAGATAATAAATAGCATTTTCTCGGCCATCCTCTCGCTCTTGGACCAGCATTGCCCCAACTGATGCATCTTCGATGGCAAAATAGAGGATCAAAGGCTTTCCTGGTACTGGAGGCCTCAAAACTGGAGGATTCATCAAGTAGCTTTTAATCCTATCAAATGCTATCTGACATTGTTCATTCCACTCTACCGGCTGGTTCTTCTTTAGAAGCTTAAATATTGGTTCACAGACCGTTGTCAACCTCGTAATGAATCGGCTGACATATTGTAGTGATCCCAGGAATGACCTCACTTCCTTATCCGTCTTGGGTGCAGGCATATCTCTGATGGCTTTGATCTTGTCCGGATCCATTTCAATACCTCTTTGACTCACAATATGCCCCAGAAGTTTTCCCGATGTTACTCCAAACACGCATTTCTTCGGATTCAGAAGTAGATTGTACTTTTCAATTCTAGTCAGAAATCTATCCAAGACAGCGGGATGCTCTTCCCGTGTCATCGATTTGACTAGCATATCGTCAACATACACTTCTACCTCCTTGTGGATCATATCATGCAAGAGCGTCGTGACGGCCCGCTGATAAGTTGCCCCGGCATTCTTCAACCCGTAAGGCATGACCCTGTAGCAGTAAACCCCCCATTCTGTGATGAAAGTAGTTGTCACCTTGTCGATTACGTTCATCAAAATCTAATTATACCCAGAGAATCCATCCATGAAGGAATACATAGATGTCCTAGCTGCACTATCGATCAGAACATCGATATGTGGAAGTGGGAAGTCATCTTTGGGAGATGCCTTATTCAGATCTCTGTAATCCACACAGACCCTTACCCGACCGTCCTTCTTTGCAACTGGTACGATGTTGGCCAACCATTCCGGATATTCCACAACTTCCAGAAACTTTGCTTTTATCTGCTTGGCCACTTCTTCCTTAACCTTTTCTGCCCATTCTGGTCTGAGTCGTCTGAGTTTCTACTTAATAGGCATCATTTTTGGATCTGTTGGGATTCTGTGTTCTGCTATCTCCCTGTCAACCCCAAGCATGTCATCATAAGACTAGGCGAAGGCTTTGACGTGTTTTTGTAAGATTTTTATTAGTTCTTTTCTCTCATCAGGCGTGAGGTCTTTCGAGATGGATACCATCTTAGGTTCATCATCTGTCCCTTGGTTCATTTCATGCAATGATGCATCATGTATGCTAAAGACATTAAATGAATGTTTGTATGTATGCACAGTTCCATCCGGAAAAACATCACACAAGTAAGCAGAATTAGATTTAATTGCATTATGTGCCTTATGGGCAGAGTTTTTTACATCAAATGTAGAAAAAGGAGATACATCAAAGTGATTTTCCCCCTCCACATGTGGAGGGTCTTTGCTTGCAGCAGCTTCATCCACTTCCTCGAACAAAGCTCCCAGGTCGCTTTCCAGAGACTGCTCCTCGTCAACAAACAAGCTTTCCTCAATCAACTTTGCTTTCCCGGCCATCATTATCTTGGCCAATTCCTTCACAGCCTGACTCATTAACTCCCCCTGAGTTTTTGGCACAGCCACCTGTTTTAATTCAGACCCTGTGGTGGCTTTCATAAGAGCATCCAGTGCCTTAGTAACGGCTGTAATAGCCTCTTCAGCTTCCTTAGCCTTGGGGCCTGCTTTTCCGGAGGACTCTCCCTTTACCATGGATCTAGTTTCAACTCTGCTGACCACTATCTTTTCCACCTTTACAGCTTTTCCCTTGTATTTGTAATCTCAGTATGGAGCATGTTAACAATCGGTTCCACCCCGTACCTTCTGAAGTCAACAACATCCGAAAAAATCTCAAAACCCAGCACTTCCTTGCCCTCGAACTGGACAGGCTCATATTCTCCTTTGTAGACTTCCTCGGTTGCACGCACAAAAGTCTCAACCAGGTTCACATACTTCTTTACGGCCCTTTTTGTGTCTCCTTATATCCCAACCCAATTCGGGAGTGCTGGCCAACTTCAATGTTGAACTTGGGAATACCCTGTTGTTTTGCCCCTAACCCTTTTCCCAGCTCAAACTTCTGCTTGGCAAAATATTTATGGATCTAGTCGGGGAACTTCAGCTAGTTGGTTATGACTGCTACCTGAAATCCAGTGACAGGCTGATCTGTAGTGCTCAGGGTTGCCACTACGAAAGGCTCATCTGCTTTGACAGTCACTACCTTTCCTTCGATTAGAAATTTGATCTTCTGGTGCAAAGTGGAAGGTACTCCGCCAAGAGCATGAAACCACGGTCTCCCTAACAATAAGGAGAATGTGACTGGAATATCTATTACCGTGAACATAACTTTGGACTCAACCTCGCCCACCCTCACTTCAGCTTCAAAAGTTCCAATCACAGTTTGCTTACTGTCGTCATAGGCTCCTATCACAGTCGTAGACTTGCACAGTGCTTCAGGGCTGACATCTAGAAATGGCAGTATTTTTGCTGGGCAAATATTCAAGGCTGACCCATCGTCCACCATCACACAAGGCATTGTTCGATTCGTGACTTCCACTTTCAAATACAATGCCCTGTTATGGTTTACTCCTTTTGGCGGTAGATCAGATATTCCAAAACTAATCTCCGGCGCCTTGTTGGGCTTCACATCCACACCCCTTATTAATGCACAAACCTCACTGGGAGACATAGTGGGGGAAGCATCCATCTCCATAAGCTGCTTCACCACTGCCTCGCGGTGCCTCTTCGATTCCATAAGTAAATGCCAAACCCTAGCACGCGCCGGAGTTCTTTTCAACTGCACCACCACCTCATTTTCTTCACCTCCCCTCGGAATAGGTTCTACAACATCATTTTCTACCGGAGTGGTATTTCTTCTTGGCGATGTAGGAAGTGTTGTGTCCGCAGGTTGATAGACCCTTCCACTCCTTGTTATATGCATTACCGACCCGCCCTTGGCTATAACAGTTCCTTTTTTTGGCTCGACTGGATAGACGGGCCTCATCGTGTCGTAAGGTCTACAAACTAGCTCTTTATCATCGTCCAATTCTATGTCTTCTACATTAAACGGACCTTGCTTACTTCCAGATACCACCCCTTGAGTTTCAACCAATACTGCCTGCACACTTGGGTTTGCCTTGATGATCTGAGCAAACACAAAATTATCGAGGAGGGAATTGGTTCCCAAAGTTTGGAAGGGGGTTTGTTTGAACACTTGGCTTCAGCCGGGGTTCAACTAACCTTCCATCTGCGATCAGCTGGTGGATAGCTTTAATTAACTGAGTACACTCATTTGTCCGGTGCCCAGTCATGACATGGTATGCGTAAAAAGTATCCTTGTCGGCCTCAGATGGGGGAGAAAATGGTTTTACACTTTGCAGCAACCCAACCTTTCTACAGTTCATGAAAATTCTGCTTGGCGATTCTACCCATGGGCTAGTGATCCTTTGAGGAGTCCCCACCGGTCTTCCTGGATTTACCGTTGCTACTTCTGCCCCTTGTTCTTGAATGGAAGCAGTAGTCTGACCTGCCTTCGTACCACTGCTTGTGGCTGTTGGTCTTGTGCTCCAGCTTTTGTTATCTCGGGAATACCCTTGGTTGCCTCGATATCCCCCTACACTCTGCCGGGTCCTTTGCTCCTCCTCTTCGTACCTCTCTATGCGTTTTGCATACTCCATGACATCATTGAAGATTTGGAACCTCTTCAGCTTCATTTTATCCTTATACAAAGGCAGGCTCCCATCTATCAATTTCACAATTAGGGACTCTTGCTTCGGGGCCCCATCCACAAGGACCTGCACATCCATCCATCTCCGATAATATGTCCCGAAATTCTCATTAGGTTTCTGATGAATCCTTTCCAAATCTTCCAAGGTTGTCTCAACCTGAGTGTTATACGCATACTGCCTGACGAAAGCCTCAGCAAGATCCTCCCAAGAAGAGCGAGTGTGTGAAGGGATTCTCATGGACCATTTAGCCATTGCACCTCTGAGGGTAGTCGGGGAAAAGATTGAGTATTTAGGGTATGTGGAACCCAACTGGGAGAGGATCATGTTCTGCTATTATCACATCCGGATCGGCGCATTGAGTCAGACCTGACTTCACCTTAGGCAATGAGGTATCAAGATTCAAGAACTTTTGATGCATGAGCCTTTCTATGGTCGTCTCGATGGGCACTTCCTTGGCCATTTGGGTGGTTGGCTCTTTTTCAGCCTGGCTGTCTATATTCCTAGCTGCTAGTTCTATTCCGCTTCCTCCAGGCATATTTCCTTGAGATCCAGCTGCAACCTGCATAGTCTCATCTATACTTCCCATGAGTCCCAAGTTCAGCTGCCCCGAACTGCCTCCATTCAGAATCTGAGTCCCATCCGGCCGGGCCAACTCTCTTTCTTCAGCCATCGCCACCTTCACTTGCTCTCTGATTGTTTTCTTGAACTGATCAGATGTCAGAAAAGTATTCACAATGGCAGCTACATCCTGAGCAGATATTCCTCCAACATTAGTTTCATTCGAGTTGGCCATTTCTGATTCTAATGCTGCTTCTAATAGGAACTGACTGTCAGTGGATAAAGAAAGCAACTGATCCCTTAACTCTTCCTCTGATTCAGGCCCCAATCCTTCTCTAGTCTTAGCCAAAATGCTTAATTCCAGTTGATTAATTCCTAACTCCACTCTCACTAACTGCTTCGAGGTTCTTTTCCATACTGCACATTTCAACAGAGGGTCAGGTGTAAGAACATGGTATGAACCTAGACTCGACTTTCTAAATGCCATACTTTGCATGGATATGGGATGATTGCGATGAGATGAAAATGAGTGCATGAACAATGAATATGACATCTAATGAACTCTATTGTTTACTAGGCTTCTCGAGAATGTCCAACGCCATGCATAATGAGCACGTGAGAGCCGTCACGCGGATAGAGTTTCGGCGCCTTTAGGGCACTTAACAAAAAATAAAATGATGTCACATGTGTGCCTTCACACGGATAGAGGTTCGACGCTTTAGGAGCGATACGGTGACATGAAATGGTCGCGTTGGAATTGATCCACGGACAGAGCTTTGACGCTTTTAGGGTACCAGACATGTTATGGTGCATGGAACAAATCACGTGTACAATGGCACACGGACAGAGATTCGGCGTTCATAGAACGCCTTGCGTGGTTTAGGAATGTCATGAAATGCCCCTAGATGTGTAAGGATTCAGCATTCGTGGAATGCCTCAAATGATTGATAAGATGTCATGAAATAATCTGATGCGGATTACGACATGAGACGAGATTTTCAGAATCTCCTTTATTCTTAGATGAATGGTCATGATGTCATGAAATGGAGTTGTGCATTCCACTTACACAATCTCGAGCCTAAACCCTTTTTGGGTGTCCTAATTGGCGTATTTTGGTAAAATGGTCGATGTAATCCAATACACCAACATCAAAAGGGAGTTTTGGGGCTCCCGGGATGAAATGTGATGAAAGCGTTTGGCATTCTCGGGATGCCTTAATCTTAACCAAAATGAAATGGGTGCATGCTTAAGTCACGCAAATGCAAATGGCTGCACAAAAGCATGGTTAAATATGGCATACGAAATGGTGCATGTATGATTATGGGTGTGTTGATGCATAAAAATGTGCATGGCACACGAAGATAAGCATGGCTGCAAAAGATGTGGTTAGTGTAAATGTCACACGGATGATTAATGTATTTACACACAGAAAAAATGAAATGGCTGTACGAAAGACGTGAGTTAGTGTCACACAAATGTATTACGTGTGGCGTGCCATGTTGATACAAAGAATTGATGATGGTATGTTATGATGGGACAAAAATCACATAGCACGTAGCATGCGAAACGTATTCCTCCAACCTTATCCCTCCAATCGTGGTCAACTTTTGAAGATTCTAACCGAGTCCTAGGAGGGGTTCACTTTAATAATCAACCGGGGATGACAAAGGCGTGTTTTATAATATTCATGCAATTGTTTTGGTACCCTCAGGGAATCCAACTAAGGTCGTCTATATGAGTTTGGTCCAAGTCGGGGATAAAATCAAAGTCCCCATAGCAAAATATACTCCTCACTTCTCCCCACTCAAGGGTCCGAACGAAGGAGTTTGTACGAGGCTAAGGGTGGTGTTTCGTATCCATGCCCCTAAGACCATGAGGAACATAGGCGACACTTCAACAATTCACCGGGCTAAATATTGGATGCTTAACCTAATGCAAGTATGTCTAACTAAAATGCAAAAATAAGATACCATGCAATAATCATTCACCTCATTTTGATTAGACGTTTTTCAAGGCTTGTCAAGTTCTTTTAAGTTTTAAGAAAACTTTTGTAGAAAAATCCCCAGCGGAGTCGCCACTATGAGCGGACGACCTTTTTCAGAAAAAGCGGACGTGGGGGTCCGAAAGAAAAGATTTTACATATATTCTTTCTTAGTTTTCGGGGTGATATTGGGAAAACGGGTTTTATTTATCTTACTTTAGAAAATCCATTCGTTTATTTCGAAATTCGTTTTGTGTAGAAAACATTTTCCCATTTGATTACATTTAAAAGATCTCGAAACCTAAATCCCGAGATCAGTGACAGAGTCACCACCCGGATCAGCTCATCCGGGAAATTCTTGTACATCTCCCTACCGAGTATAGACTGCTGTACCTAAACCAAAGATTCAGGTTCAGACAAGTCCCTTATTTCACGTCTAATCAAAATAAAATTGGCCAATGTTCTTTTATGATATTTCAATTTCCTAAAATTGATATTTATTGCATGAAATTAAACATACTGCGCACATACAAATAAAATAAAGCAGTGATTAATTAAACTGTTACAACCCAATCGAATAAAAAATAAAAATAAAAAAAAAATTTACTTTACAATCGCCTAAAATACACGGACAAACCTATTAAATACATCCAAAATAAAAATCAAAGCCTGCAAAACAGAGTGTTAGCACAATTTATATTACACCCACAAATAGGACTCAAATCATGACAGAATTGGGAATTTAAGAAAAGGGAACATGCATTTAGGGAATAACCGAGTCAACCCAACCAGTTGAACCGGTTAGACCTGGAAATCGGTTTTGAAACGCCCTGTTGATTTTTTTTTATGTCGGAAAACAATTTTGGAAAATTACTTGGCTCGATTTCATGCAAATTTCCATTTTCGTGGGTAGGTTATCCCGGAACTCAGGGTTCCGTTCGTGCGGGTTTCCTAATTTTTACAAACATCTAAGGTTCAAAAAGCAGTAAACACATCAAAAATAACTTGGATCATGATTTTGTTCGTTTTCAATGTTTCCCGAAGATTTTATATGGTTTGAGGGTTCGCGGATGCTGAACTACGGATCCGGATCGGATCAAACGACCCCGAAATTAAAGAATAAAATCCGGAAAATACCGAAAATTTAATGTTAGTACATACAAAAATCCAAAAACCGGTATTAAAATGATGTACGAATATTTATAAGCCGAAATATATCAAATCAGAATGCGTATAAATGGAAAACGGGCTATTTTCGGCTTGTCAGGACAGATCGGGGAGCTGTCCCTGAAGAACAGAGCTGTACGGCTCTAGGTTTAGAGCCGGCCGGCTCTGTTCTAATTGAACCAGAGCCGGCTGGCTCTGTTCTTGAAGAACAAAGCCGCACGGCTCTATTCGGGTAGCCAGTTTTCTGGAATTTTTAAAAACAGAGAAAAATCACACGAAAAATTCAATGGACACAAGTTTAAGGCCTCTCAGAGTTTACCATGGTGTTGTTCTAGTGTATTAGATACACAAGAACAGTTTGAAAATCAAGAACATAACTCGAATCCTCGATATCCCGAAAATCCGAAAGTTTGTCTGAACGAATCCGAAATAGAACCGAGAATCGTTGTGAATCGATGAGTAAATACCAGAGTGTGTAGTTGTGTGCTTAGGAATTTAGTTTCTTGACCGTCCTCTCTAAAACCTAAAATTCTCTTTTTCCCTTTTTTTCTCCGTCCCTCCTTTTTTCTCTTTCCGTCCCTCTTTTTTTGTTTTTAATCTCCATACTCTATTATTGATTGATTTTTCAAAATCTCTCCCCAGACAAAATAATTTCCAGAATTAAATGCGTAGATTAATTTTTTTGTCATTTTTTACCAAATTTGGCAGACTTTGTGACAAGTTGGGATAACTTTGTCCAACCCATCACAGCCGGCCGGCTATGGTTTGTGAACCAGAGCAGGCCGGCTCTATTCCAAAGCCAGGCGGTTCTGGTTTAAAAACCAGAGCCGTCCAGTTCTAGCTAGATCTGCGGCGACATTTCGACTATCCGACGCATACATTAAACCCTGAAAATCACTCAGAGGATCCACTTTACAGTAGTTTCGGATTGCGGATAACTTCGCTTTCTGAGAATTCAAGACGTTTTGAGTAACATTCTGCTCTTTTCTATATCCGAAGGTAGTAAGGGGTTCTCATCACTGAGGTCGGTAAAAACCATGCTCACAACTGCATGACCTTACATCGTGTTCTACGGTGAGGAGTGTATATTCGCTATGGGGACCTGTATGACCCTTGGTTTGACTTTGGCCCACATGTAATGGCTTAGTAACTTCCCCTAGGATTACCAAAACGTAAATCTAAAATTGGACAATTGAGTGTGCACCTTTGGTATCCCCCTTTGATGGCAAAGAGACCCAACACCTAGGGAGAATGCAAGACCAATCGAAAGAAGAAATAAGGTTGGAAGGGAGAGCATATTTTTACTTGTGCTGACATTTGTTCTGTGGTGATTTTCTTTTTACCTTTTTCACGAAGCATCAAACATGCATAATCATCCGTGTGCCATTTTCTTAACCACGTTTTTTGTGCAGCCATCTTTAACACATATGCATATGTATGACATTTATGCTAACCACGTCTTCGTGTAGCCATAACATTTTACTCGCGTGCCACATATATTACATCTCGTGTGCCAACATTTCCATAAGGCATACACGACATCGTCCCGTGTGTCATGCATCCTAACCACATTTTTCTCCAGCCACTTGTATTTTTTGTGACATATACATTCATGCCATTTCATTCCATTCCATCTAAATAAGGGATGTTCTAAGGATGCCTATCATGATCATTATACCATATCGGGTACCCCAAAGCTACCTGTAGTCTGCTTGTGCATCGGTTCGCACTTGGCCATTCCACTATATCATATCATTCACTAGAAGATCATGAAGATCTTAGCTCTGGTTGTGTGGTAAGTCGCACGACAACATAACATTGCATCATCTCCATTTCATGTCCATTCGTCATTGGTATCACAGTGATGCTGAAACCTTGCCTGTACGTCACAACCCACGTCGGGCTTGTTTCATGACATTAATAACTCATTCGAGGTACTCTATGAGTGCCGACTTGTTGTGCACATACGAACATTCCATAACATTACCAAACCATGCAAGGCGTTTCACGAACGCCGAACCTCTGTCCGTGTCCCTGTTTGCACGTGACCTATTTACAACATCATTTCACATTGGATGCCTCAAAAGCATCAGAACTCTGTCCGAGGAATGGCTTCCCCGTGACCATGTCATACCATTTCATTTTGACTTACAAAGCATCGAACCTCTATCTATGTGTTGGTACACGCGCGGCCATTTCATGACATCTATTAGGTGCCCCAAAGGCGCCGAATCTCTGTCCATATGACGGTCCGCACGCGATGACTCTTACATTGTTTTTCGCATGGTTTTAGGCATTCTTGGAACGTTCAAAATAAAAATAAAGGAAGCCGTATTCATTATCATTTTCATTCATGAAACATTATTCGATCACGACCATTCCACGATCATACCATACATGCCACTTAGTAGGTTGTGTCTAGGGTCATGACATTCATCCGTGGTGCTAACCCTATGCTAAATGTGCAGTTTGGAGTCGAACTTCGAAACGACTGGTACGAGTTAGATCAAGGTCTAGTCATTCAGTTCAATCAGCTCAGACAGAATCAGTCACTGTGGAAGAGGTTAGGGTCAGTTCAGATTCAGAGCAAGAGTTTAGGGGAAAGTTGTCTTCCTTGCTAGTTGACAGTCAGTTTGTGTTGGAAGAAGCAAGCAGAACAAAAATGGCTCAAGATGGGAATGGTGGAAATCCGCCTTTTGATATGAATGCATTTATGACATTGAGAGTACGCCTTTGGTATCCCCAGTTGGTATCAAAGAGACCCAGTACCTAGGAAGAATGCGTGCCACTCAAAAGGAGGAATAAGGTTAGAAGGGTGAGCATATTGTTAGGTGTGCTAACGTTTTTTCTGTGATGGTTTTATTTGACCTTTTCACAAAACATCAAACACGTATAATCATTTGTGTGCCAATCTAACCACGTTTTCATGCAGCTATTCTTAAGACATAAGCTTATGTATGACATTGATGTTAACCACATCTTTATGCAGCCACGATGTTTTACTTGTGTGCCACATACATTTACATCTCGTGTGTTGACATTTCTATGAAGCATACACAACATCATCCTGTGTATCATGTATACTAACCATATCTTCGTGCAGCCATTTGCATTTTGTGTGACATGAATATTCATATCATCGCATTCCATTTAATGTACGTTCTAAGAATGCCCATCACGATCATTTCATTTTATATAATATTAGGTGTCCCAAAACTACCTGTGTTCTGCCTGTGTACCGGATTGCACTTAGCCATTTTAGTAGACCATTTCATTCACTAGAGGACCACGATGGTCTTAGCTCTATATTCGTATGGTGGGTCACACGATAACATTACATGACATCATGCCCATTCGTTGTTGGTGTCACGGTGATGCCGGAGTCTTGTCTGTGTATCGCAATCCACATTGGATTCTTCCATGACATTGATGAATCATTTGAGGTACTCCACGAACTGGATTACTACAAATATAGTAACATTTTAAGAAATTACTAAAACATACAAGGTGTTCCATGAACCCTGAATCTCTGTCTGTGTCTCTATTCACACATAACTTGTTTGTGACATCATTTCATGTTGGATGCCCTAAAAGCATCGAAACTTTGTCTATGGGGCAGCCCCATGTGACCATTTCATATCACCTTATTAACCTATAAAAGTGTCAAAACTCTGTTCATCTATCGGTATACACGTGACCATTCCATAACATTCACTAGGTGCACCAAAAGCGCCAAAACTCTGTCCGTGTGACAGCTCACACGTAACCATCTTGCATTGTCTTTCGCATGGCATTGGGTATTCTTACAACGTCCAAAGTAAAAGAAATAGGATCATGGGAAAAGATCATCCTCATTGCCATTTTCATCCATGAGACATCATTCAAGCATGATCATTTCGCGGTCATACCATACATGTCACTTAGTGCGTTGCGTCTAGAGCCATGACCTCCATCCATGGTGCTAACTCTATCCTGAATGTGTAGTTTAGAGTTGAACTTCAAAATGGTTAGTGCGGCTGGAATCAGAATCTAATCAGTCAGTTCAACCAGTCCAATCAAAACCAGTAACCATGGAAGGGGTTAGGGTCAGTTCAGATTTAGAATCAGAGGTAGAACTTAGGGATCAGTTACCTTTTTTGCCAGTTGATAGTCAGTTTAAGTTAAAAGAAGTGAATAGAACAGAGATGGCTTAAGATAGACCTGTAGAAGTGCCTACTTTTGGCATGAATGCCTTCATGAATGCCCTATTGAACTCGAACCGATTCAAGGCTACTTTAAGAGAGTAGATGAGAGCTGTGATGACTACTGAAGGGGGTTAGATCATGTAGCCAATCTCGAATTCATTTGAAAATGAAGGAAATATTATCCAAGCGGCGAACGGAGCCGAAGGAGGTATTCCTGGTAGTAGTAGAGTGGTCATTCCTCATCGGGAAATTGATCGCCAATCTGAAGAAGACGAAGCTTTTGTGAGGGCAAAGGAGGCCTCGATTAAGACAACTGCTGAAAAGCATCTTAAAGAGAAATTCTCTGACCTGGAGGCTTTACTACCAAAATTGAAGGAGATAGTGCATCACAATCCGATCAAGTGTGCTAACCCAACCACTTTATTGGCCGAAGGAGGGGATCTGTTACTTGTGGGTTTTTAGATGCCTTAGTTACCCTCGTACACCAAGGAAGGCCTACCAGAAGCTCTTTTCAATAGCTATGTCAGGTTAATGTCTAGTTTGGGGATTGAAAAGAATCACCTGCTGAACCTATTCCTGACTACTCTAAGGGATGGTGCTGCTAAGTGGTATTTGAAAATGCCTACTCATACCCATTCCACATGGGAGGATTTATCCAAAGGATTTGTGAAGTAGTATGCTTATAACACTCAGGTGGAGACCACTCTGAAGGATCTAGAAAGGATTCACCAAAACCTAACGAGTCTTTCTCAGCTTACTACAAGAGATGGATGGATGTCCAAGTGTTGGTGGATGGAGCTCCGAAGCTAGAGTCTCTCATTGTAAAATTGGTTGATGGAAGCTTGCCTCAATATAAAGATAAAATGAAGCTGAAAAGATTCCATGCTTTTATTAATGTCATGGAATTTGCTAAGCATATCGAAAGGTACAAAAAGGAAGACCAAAGGAACAAATAGAATTCAGGTACTTATCAAGGCAGTCAAGGGTATTCATAGGGTTACAAGAGTGGGAGTGCTACGACTACACCGGATGGATCTAGTTCAAAACTGGCTAAAACTGCAATGTTAGATCAGGTGATCGATGCAAATGTGGAAGCAATAAATCAGGGTAGGCAGGTAGTGGTTCCTCAGAGGATCACTAACACATAGGTCAAATCTTTGGGCTGAATCTTCTCCAAGTGTAGGAAGGCTGGTTGCAATAGAATTTGAAGCCGTATTCTCCTCCATCTGAGGCAGACAAGGATAACTTCTATGCCTATCATATGAAGGTGGGCCGTCGCACTATGATTGCACTCAGCTGATAAAGGCCATTCGGTAATTGGTTACTGATAAGAAGATAGTGGAACCACCCTTGAAGCCAAGTTTTCAGAGTAACCCCCTTACCTAACTTTGGGGGTCGAAATCCGCTGTTGTAGTGGTGTTGGTGTGCCCTAGATCCAAGGCACTGTTTAGGACATTGTATCGTACTTTAGTTTATTGTACTGTTATACTTTGTTCCTTGTGTTATTGAATAAAAGCATTAATTCATTCAAGTTATGTATCTTGTACTACAGTAACTGTATGAAGTATCCATTGATTGTTAATCATAAAAATTATACCAGAAGCTAATCCAAGTCATGGGAATGACTTGGGTGTAAGCTTTTATATTCAGGATAAATACAGGATCATGTAGGTTGCATGACATGTATGGATATGAATATAGGTGCGTGTGGGGAGCACGAGACTTGGTCGATCCGCTTTAGAAAGTACATGGTGGAAGTGTCATTAACCTTTCTATAAATGTAGATCTCTTTTATCTCCAGACCTGATTTCAATACAGTAGATAATGAGGAATCAGATTAAATTTAATATACGCCTAACAGGTCCGTAATTGGATGCCAAATATGGGTATGTTGGTTTAATCAATGAACTCATTACTGCGGGTAGTTGAAGTGATGGGATTACCACTCACTATTTAGTGAGAAGATATCATGGGCCACTTGATGAGTTATAACTGTGAAATGTGTGGCCACACTCAGATAAGCAGGATACTTATCTGTTCAACAGTTTAACACAATATCAAGAAATAGATCAAACTATAAAGGATGACATCACCGTGCCTCTGGTTTGAGATATCGATATGCGATGGTGAGAGATAAATAGAATATCTACAGGGTGGTACATCTACTAGATGATGGCATTTATCTGTAATCAATTTGGGACTGTAATGGTTTGCTAGAACCCAATTTCAGTTTAAGTTGTATACTTAACCCTAATTGATTCGGACCCTAAGGATCGTGCACAATGAACACTGAGATCAACACTTATTAATTTATACATGATAATGTATAAATTGGAATGATGAACAAGATGTAATAATTATTAATTGATAATTAATAATTAATACTATTTGATTATTTGTTATTAAACAAGTTAATCAAGTTAGTATACAGGAGAGATAAATTAATCGGGTTAATTTATTAAACGATTAATTAATTCTAATTGTATTATGGGTAGTAAATATTTACAGATGAACCTAATTGATGTTAATTGAATCAATTAAATATATTTATATTTTAATTGATTTAATTAAATTAATTAAGAGGTCAATTTACAATTAATTTATTTTAATTGTAATGTTTACCCTAATAGGAATTGGAGTGTGGAAAAAACACCTTAAAAAGAAAAGAAAGGGTTTTTGTAGTGGGGTGCAGCCGTCACTTTAAGAAAAAAAAGGGGGTGAGGGGCTAAATTCTTTTTTGGGTTCTTCCATCTCTTTTGTTCATTGATTCCGGTTAAAAAGGCTAGCACCGGGTGTAGATTGTTCGAGGTGTTCGTGCACGTGATAAAGGAGGAATCTCAATTGATTTTCTGCCATCCCTAGTGGGGATTCTATGTAAGTTTTTCGAATTAATTTTCTATTAAATTTATTTATTCTTCCATCTACATATTCTCCTGGGACTGGAATTTAGAGAATTGAACCTGGCTTCCGCTGTCTATTCGGTTCGATTTTCGATGATAATTCCCAACAGTGGTATCAGAGCGGGATTATGTTCCGTTGGAAGATTTTTTTTTTTGGTTTCGTTGTTAATCTTTGATTTTAATGGAACCCTATAACTTGCAATTTTTTTTTTCAATTGAAATTTTTGTTAACCTAAAATTAATTTGTTAATTAATTGTTGGGTTGATGTTGTTTTAATGCATGGATGTATGATTATTCATGGGCGTGATTGGTTATATGATTTGTGTTTTGTTGTTATAAAAAAAAAAAAAAAAAATATTTATGTTTCATGAGAATTGCGATCAACAGTGATCGCAATTCTCATGGCTGCTGCGCAAGCAGCAATATTTTGTTGCTGCTTGCGCAGCAGCTTGTGCTGCCTGCGAAGGCAGCAACAGCTGTTTGCTGCCTCGCGCAGGCAGTTGGGCGGGCTGTAGGTGCAGCCCGTCCCTTTAGTCGGGACGATTTTTTTTTGTCGGGTCTGTTTTTTTTTTTTTTATGGACCGGATCGTTTTAATTTAATAAATTTTTTTTTGTTGTTCCATGCATTTATATGTTAATAGATTTAATTTTCTGTTATATATAAATGAAATTGTTATAATTATGAGATTGAATTAATAGATTGGGGCACCAATGGTATTAATTGGACATTTTAATTTCACTTGAGTAATTTCCAAATTCAAGTGGGAGCAATGATTTAATTCATTGGGCCTTTATGGGCTTAATTACTGGTTGTGAAATTAATAATGGTCTCATGTATAGGATTGGCTTAATAATTGTTATTATTAGGATTGCCATGATCATGCATTATTTTATATTGTTGTTCTAACTCTAATGCAGCAATATGTTTAGAATCCTATGGGCTTTATTTTTCAAGATTGGTTGTAATTTTTATTTAATTATTTAAATTGAAATTAGATCATATGTATAGGCTTTATTTCATTTTATGTAACAAAAGCCGGAGCTGGAGATCCAAATGCATGTGGCGTGGTGGTGGCCCTGAAGACCTATTTTTAATTCATAGTTAAAAATTATAGGTTGTAATTTTAAAGCCCATAGGATGTCTATTATTATTATTTATTTTATATATTGCTCTCTCTTGTTGGAATATATATTAAAATAAATTGCTTAGTGATCACTTGATTTTTCCTATTAACTTGTTTAAGCTAATCAACCTAATTAATCTGTTAAAATAAAAATATCGGGTATTTTATAAGTGCTTTACCTAATTCTCACCTCTTCCTCCCAGGTGGTGCTGCAATGTACGTCATGCCCTAGCTGAGTACATTGTGGTAACTGGTGGGCCGTTGAGGTTTTGGATACTTTTTAAAGTATGGTAAATATGAGGATGTAGGTTTGACCCCGAAGGTGGGGTATCATGGCTAACTGCGGGCCCCTAAGCACGGATGGGTAAAGTGCCAATAGGCCCATCGAACCAAGAGTTCTCTAGGTGGGAGAATTGAGTTGGAAGCTCTACCAAGTGTGCCAATAATTGGTTGACAAGCTCTAGCTTGGTCAATTATTAGTAGAACTGTGGATCTTGGTATAACCGTGTCAAAATTAATTCACCAACATAAATTAATTATGACAGATTATTAATTTGTTTTTTTTTTTTTTGACATATAAAGTCTTTCATTCTTATTCTCTCTTTCTCTCTATTTTCTGTAGAAACTACTTGAACGTAAACCTTAAGAAATGGCAACAAACAACCCTCTTAAACCACTACTTGAGAAAGAAAAGTTGACGGGGACCAACTTTCTTGATTGGGCTAGGGCGGTGCAAATCGTCTTGAGGCACGAGGCAAGAGAGTATGTACTGACAACTGCCATACCCCCTCGTCCTACGGGTAGAAATGCTACTCCACAAGCTATTGAGGAGTATGAAAAGCATGTAAAGGATGACAGAGAGGTGTCTTGTATTATGCTTGGTACCATGTCTGCTGATTTACAGAAGCAGTTCATGAATCAAGGTGCCCGTGAAATGATGAGCAATCTGAAAACTATGTTTGAAGATCAGGCTCGTCAAGAGAGGTACTTGACTACCAAGGCATTATGTAGCACGGTCATGCAGCCGGGTTCTTCTGTCAGTGCACATGTGCTGAAAATGAAGGGCTATGTTGATAGACTGGCTAGTCTCAATGCACCAATGCTTGAGACAACTGCAGTAGACATCATTCTGGGGTCACTTCCAGATTCTTACAACAGCTTCATCCTGAACTACAATATGCAGGGTCAGGATAAAACGGTTATGGAGTTGCACGGCATGCTAAAACAAGCCGAGCAGACTATGACCAAGGGTAAGAAGTCTGAAGTGCTGATGGTAAACAAGGGCAAGAAGCCCAGTGGGAGTGGTAAGAACCAGTCTAGGTTCAAGACCAAGGGCAAAAAGGCCCAAGCAAAGGGCAAAAAGCCTTTTAAGCCACACCCATTGGACTTATGCCACGAGTGTGGTGAAAAGGGGCACTGGAAGAGTGCTTGTCCAAAGCTAAGGGGAAATACAAAGAAGAAACAGCAGGCTACTGAATCTTCAGGTATTTATGTTATAGAAATAAACCTTACTATTTCAACATCTTGGGTCTTAGACACTGGATGCGGGTCTCACATTTGTTGCAATGTGCAGGGGCTGAGAAATAGAAGGAAACTGGTTCCAGGTGATGTGGATCTCCGGGTTGGCAATGGTGCTCGAGTCGAGGCCATGGAAGTCGGCGATTATTACTTTGATTTGCCCACAGGGCTAGAACTAGTTTTGAAAGACTGTTATTTTGTACCTGCTATGCGCAGGAATATTATTTCTATTTCATGTTTGGATGATTTGGGATTTTCATTTTATATTGAGCATGGAACTTTTTCTATTAAATGTGGCAATATAAATTATTGTACAGGCGTTCTTCAGAACGGGTTGTATGTTTTAGATACAACAAATCATTCACACATCTATAACATAAATAAAAGGATTAAACAAAATGATATTGATCCTACGTATGTCTGGCACTGTCGTCTTGGGCACATAAACGAGAAACGTATCGCAAAGCTCCACTCAAGTGGTTTGTTAGGGTCATTTGACCTGCAAGCTTTGGATACTTGTGAATCTTGTTTACGTGGCAAGATGGCAAAAGCTCCTTTCACTAAAACAGCTGAAAGGGCTACTGAACTGTTGGGGCTAATACACACTGATGTATGTGGGCCAATGAGTACATGTGCCAGGTCTGGTTACTTATACTTCGTCACGTTCACAGATGACTATAGTCGGTTCGGCTATGTGTATTTGATGAAACACAAATCTGAGACTTTACAAAAGTTCAAAGAATACAAGAACGAAGTAGAGAACCAACTTGACAAAAGGATAAAGATACTCCGGTCTGATAGAGGGGGTGAATATCTGAGTCAAGAGTTTGACGAATTCTTGATAGAGTATGGGATTGTACCTCAACTCACTCCCCCTGGTACACCCCAGTGGAATGGGGTTTCAGAGAGGAGAAATCGGACTTTGCTTGACATGGTCCGCTCAATGATGAGTCAAGCTAATCTCCCTATATCCTTTTGGGGATATGCTTTGGAAACCGCTGCTATTATTTTGAATAATACACCCAGCAAGGCAGTTGAAAGAACACCATATGAACTATGGAAGGGCAGGAAACCCTGTGTGTCTTTCATGAGGATTTGGGGCTGTGATGCCTATGTCAAAAAACTGACTAGTGGCAAACTAGAGTCCAAATCTATAAAATGCCAGTTTGTCGGTTACCCTAAGGAAACTAAGGGTTACTGCTTCTATAACCCAGAAGAGAATAAAGTGTTTGTGGCTCGAAATGGGGTATTCATGGAGAAGGAATTCCTTTCCATGAAAGACAGTGGGAGCAGTATTGAACTTAGAGAAGTTCAAGAACCACAAACTTCTACGGCTGAGGCTGTGGATGCTGAGACAACTGTTTTGGATGTTCAATCAAACGAACAGGCTGAACCAGTTGTACAGGAACCTAGAAGGTCAGGCAGGACACGTCATGAGCCTGAGAGGTATGGTTACCTGGTCACGCATGATGAGGAACTTATGATCATTGAGCATGAAGATCCTCAGTCTTATCGAGAAGCACTGGAAAGTCCACATGCGGATAAATGGCGACAAGCCATGGAATCTGAGATACAATCCATGTACGACAATGAGGTCTGGAGGTTGGTGGATCCACCCCCTGGAGTCAAAGTAGTGGAATGTAAGTGGCTTTTCAAATTGAAAGCTGATAACACCTTCAAGGGGCGACTGGTTGCAAAAGGTTTCAGGCAAATTCATGGCATTGATTATGATGAAACGTTTTCACCAGTGGCTATGCTCAAATCCATAAGGATATTACTTGCCATAGCGGCATGGCACGACTATGAGATATGGCAAATGGATGTCAAAACTGCTTTTCTGAATGGAAAGCTCGAGGAAGAAGTCTATATGGCTCAACCTGAGGGTTTTGTCGATTCGAAATATCCTAACCGGGTTTGCAAACTTCAAAAATCCATTTATGGATTGAAGCAAGCATCACGGTCGTGGAACAAAAGATTCAATGAATCCATAAAAGAGTTTGGTTTCATTCAGAACTCTGATGAGCCCTGTGTGTATAGAAAAGTTAATGGTAGCTCTAGCACTTTTCTAGTGTTGTATGTAGATGACATACTTATCATTGGTGGAAACATTTCAGAGTTGCAAGCAACCAAGCAGTGGCTGAATAAATGTTTCTCAATGAAGGACCTTGGAGAAGCCGAAACGATCTTAGGGATCAAGATCTATAGAGATAGATGCAATCGGCTGCTAGGGTTAAGTCAAGCTGGTTACATAGATAAAGTCCTTAAGAGGTTCAACATGGCGAACTCAAAGAAGGGTTTTACCCCGATGCGTCATGGGTTGAAACTGTCTAAAAAGGACTGTCCAAAGACATCAAAGGACAGAAATGACATGATGAGGATTCCTTATGCATCAGCTATAGGATCTATTATGTATGCGATGCTATGTACCAGGCCTGATGTTGCATTTGCCTTGAGTATGACTAGCCGCTTCCAGTCTGATCCAGGAATGGAGCATTGGAAGGCAGTCAAGGCAATTCTGAAGTACTTAAGACGTACTAAGGATCATTTCTTGGTTTATGGCGGTGATGAGGAATTGGTAGTCACAGCATACACTGATGCTGGTTATCAAACTGATCAGGATCAAAAGCAATCCCAGTTGGGTTTTGTTTTCCTCCTCAATGGCGGTGCCATCAGTTGGAAGTCAACTAAGCAACCTACCATCGCCGATTCCACTACAGAATCTGAGTACATTGCTGCTTGTGAGGCTGCAAAAGAGGCAGTCTGGATGAGGAAGTTCATCATGGATCTTGGAGTAGTTCCTTCTATCCAGAATCCTATTACTCTACTGTGTGACAACAATGGGGCTATTGTACAAGCTAAAGAGCCTCAGTCAACAAAGAGGAACCAACATGTGCTCAGGAAATTTCATCTGATTAGAGAGATCATCCAGAGAGGTGATGTACAGATAGAGAGAGTTGACACAGTAAACAATGTCGCTGATCCGATGACCAAAGCTCTTTCTCAAGTAGTGAACGATGGTCATGCACGATCTATTGGGATTAGGGAGATGCCTGCTTGGACCTAGGTCAAGTGGGAGATTGTTGGTGTGCCCTAGATCCAAGGCACTGTTTAGGACATTGTATCGTACTTTAGTTTATTGTACTGTTATACTTTGTTCCTTGTGTTATTGAATAAAAGCATTAATTCATTCAAGTTATGTATCTTGTACTACAGTAACTGTATGAAGTATCCATTGATTGTTAATCATAAAAATTATACCAGAAGCTAATCCAAGTCATGGGAATGACTTGGGTGTAAGCTTTTATATTCAGGATAAATACAGGATCATGTAGGTTGCATGACATGTATGGATATGAATATAGGTGCGTGTGGGGAGCACGGGACTTGGTCGATCCGCTTTAGAAAGTACATGGTGGAAGTGTCATTAACCTTTCTATAAATGTAGATCTCTTTTATCTCCAGACCTGATTTCAATACAGTAGATAATGAGGAATCAGATTAAATTTAATATACGCCTAACAGGTCCGTAATTGGATGCCAAATATGGGTATGTTGGTTTAATCAATGAACTCATTACTGCGGGTAGTTGAAGTGATGGGATTACCACTCACTATTTAGTGAGAAGATATCATGGGCCACTTGATGAGTTATAACTGTGAAATGTGTGGCCACACTCAGATAAGCAGGATACTTATCTGTTCAACAGTTTAACACAATATCAAGAAATAGATCAAACTATAAAGGATGACATCACCGTGCCTCTGGTTTGAGATATCGATATGCGATGGTGAGAGATAAATAGAATATCTACAGGGTGGTACATCTACTAGATGATGGCATTTATCTGTAATCAATTTGGGACTGTAATGGTTTGCTAGAACCCAATTTCAGTTTAAGTTGTATACTTAACCCTAATTGATTCGGACCCTAAGGATCGTGCACAATGAACACTGAGATCAACACTTATTAATTTATACATGATAATGTATAAATTGGAATGATGAACAAGATGTAATAATTATTAATTGATAATTAATAATTAATACTATTTGATTATTTGTTATTAAACAAGTTAATCAAGTTAGTATACAGGAGAGATAAATTAATCGGGTTAATTTATTAAACGATTAATTAATTCTAATTGTATTATGGGTAGTAAATATTTACAGATGAACCTAATTGATGTTAATTGAATCAATTAAATATATTTATATTTTAATTGATTTAATTAAATTAATTAAGAGGTCAATTTACAATTAATTTATTTTAATTGTAATGTTTACCCTAATAGGAATTGGAGTGTGGAAAAAACACCTTAAAAAGAAAAGAAAGGGTTTTTGTAGTGGGGTGCAGCCGTCACTTTAAGAAAAAAAAGGGGGTGAGGGGCTAAATTCTTTTTTGGGTTCTTCCATCTCTTTTGTTCATTGATTCCGGTTAAAAAGGCTAGCACCGGGTGTAGATTGTTCGAGGTGTTCGTGCACGTGATAAAGGAGGAATCTCAATTGATTTTCTGCCATCCCTAGTGGGGATTCTATGTAAGTTTTTCGAATTAATTTTCTATTAAATTTATTTATTCTTCCATCTACATATTCTCCTGGGACTGGAATTTAGAGAATTGAACCTGGCTTCCGCTGTCTATTCGGTTCGATTTTCGATGATAATTCCCAACAAGTGGATGATGCTATAGTTAGAGAAGACCCTCCGTGGAGGATGATAATCATTTTGATGTATCTATTTCTTCTATTCATAATGTGAACAATTCAGCCTATAGGGCATTTAATGCAATGAAATCTAATTTCGACTACTTATGTGATGTTTTTTTTGGATGGAACCATGCATACATACAAACATTCATTTAATATTTTTAGCATACATGGTGAATCATTGCATGAAATGAATCTAGGGACAGATGATGATCCAAAAATGGTATCCATCTCGAAAGACCTCATGCCGGATGAGAGAAGAAAAATAGTAAAAGTACTGCAAAAGCATGTGAAAGGCTTTGCCCACTCCTATGATGATATGCCTAGGGTTGACAGGGAGATTGCAGAACATAGAATTCCAACGGATCCAAAAATGAAACCTATCAAATAGAAGCTCAGGAGGCTTAGACCAAAATGGGCAGAGAAGGTTAAGGAAGAGGAGCAATTGGGTGTAGCTCGATCGGTACATCTCTCAATGTGGAGGTGGAAGATTGTGGGTTCAATACTGAATCTCTTTAAAACCCAGACCAATGAGTATGGTGTCTCTCCGGTAGGAGTTCTGACACTTGTCTTGTATCCTTATAAGGCAAATGACAACATGTTGGCCTAATCTTTGTAGGTGACTACCATTTTTGATAGAATCCAGTTCATAGACTTGTTGGCTGCTCCTACCGCTCCATTGGCTTATGGGCGATACGGAGATGATCTATGATGTTCAACCCCTTTTTCTCGGAATAACTGTGCTGCTACCCCCTGGAACTGTGCTCAATTATCAGTTATGACATGCTGCGGGATTCCATACTGTGCAAATATGTTCTTTTCTATGAACTTGGCTGTCTTTTTTTTTATAAATTTATAGGATGGAAGCTGTCTTACCAGTGGAAATTGAGATTAGATCATTAAGGATAGTCATGGAAGTGAAGTTGCCTGAGTCTGAATGGATTCAGTTGAGATATAAGCAGTTGGCATTGATTGATGAGAAGTGTCTTTGGGCTTTATATCATTTGCAGATTTATCAGTAGTGAATGGCCAGGGCTTATAACAGTATAGTCCATCATCAGAAACATCCACTCAAAGCTAGAGATTTGGTACTTAAATAGATGAAACAGACCAATACAGATGTGCGAGGGAAATTCAAGCCTGACTGGGAAGGTCCATATGTGGTCAAGAAGGTGCTTTCAAAGGGAGCTATGAAGATCATCAATCCCATCAATCAGGACAAGCTCAGGCACTACTACGTGTTAAAAAAAAGAGTGCGATGGATCGAAAACTGAAAAAGGCGGTCCATGCAAAATTAGGACATTCCGATGGATCGAAAACTGAAAAGGAGGTCTATGCAAATGTTAGGATAGTGAGGTAAGCACTATCAGTGGGAAAATCTGCAAAGACCAGTTGGCAACAGTCGTGGATTCGTTCGAGACGGATACCATTACTAATTCTATCATTAGCTTCATTTCATCTTTGATGTGCATTGCGCTAAGACATTATTAATTATTGAATGAATGAATGCTTTGTTCTATTTGTCTAAATGTCCTAAGCTCGCTTGAAATTGAGTTCATATTATACATATACGGCCGTATACACTTTCTGTTTGCATGCATCTCACTTTGAAAAAAAAAATTCGATAGATCGAAAACCTGAAAAGGTGATCTATGCAAAAGTTAGGACATAAATAAAAGTCAGCTGAGTCCAAAACCCAAAAGGGTAGTTCAGGTAAAAGTTATGACAGTCCGATGGGCTGAAAACCCAAAGAAAAGGCAATCAATGCAAAAGGTGGGACACAAAATAAAACAAAAGTCACACAGTAGAAGGGATAACGCCTCGTGCTCACGGCCAATGCACCAAAACAAAATGAATGTGTAGAAATGGGCCCACACATGGGAGAATACAAGAAGAGTAGCAGAATGAGCCTATACACGGGCTAGATTGTCAAAGAACGAAAAAGAAAGGATCTAGGACTGTGCCCCGTCACCCTGATTATTTACCTGGTTCTCATCCCTAGTGTTCTTATAATAAGCAAGTCGCTCCTCCGATGGGTCCATGCGCATCTGGAAAGCCTGATTCGTGAGCTCTAGATCCGCAACTAGGCCGACTCGCGATGCTGAATGCCAAAGGTGGACCACACCAAGACTAAGAGCAGAAACATCATGTCACATACATACATACACTCGAAACATACACACACATATGCATACTGTTGGGATTTTTCACTGGAAATCACCCGATAAAAGCGGAAGAACGCGGTGATTTCCTCAAATCCAGTCCCAGGAGCAATTGAAGTGGAAATTGAAAAACTTAAAATCAAATGGAAAGGGATTAAATTTCTTACCAGAAAAATCTCTTTCCGAGATGGATGATGACCGCAGAATTCAAAATAGAATTCCTCCACTCTCACGTACACGAACGCTTGGCGAATGCAACCCGTGCTAGCGTCGGAAAAACAAAACAATGGAGAGGAGGAGCTAGGGAAATTTCAGCTAGGAGTGAATGTACTAGTGGTGGCCGAAATTTCTAACCCTAGGTATTTATACCTAGGGTTGGCCGAATTCTCTAAGGGGAATTCAGGCCCATCTTGGCTCCTCTCTATTCTGTGCGGGCTTCCATGTTTTAATTTAGGCCCAGTCTAATTTTAATTACTTTGGTTTAAATTAATTTCAAGCCCAATTTTAATATATCCATGTATTTAATATATTACTCCAAGTAATATATTATTTACATCTAAATTAAAATTGGTTTGACAATTAATTTAATCCATCAAATTAAAATTAACTCTACACAAAATAAAATCATATGTAAACCCATACATATGAATATTTCCACCTAGGAAATAATTTCATAATTAATCCAATTAATTATGAAGAGCCAATAGAATATATTAATTTTATTATTATGACCAATCCAATTGATCCTTATAGTATAATTAATATATACATGCTTCTCCCTCCACTGTGTATACTCCAAGTATACAAGTAATTCCTTAAGTCTGCATTCTATCGTTCTATGTGTACGATCCTGTGGGCCCATCTTTATGTTGGCAGCGGGCCTTTGGCCCGCAGACTGCAGTTGGGCTCTAGCAAGCCACTGCAGCCCCCAATTAAGATGGAGATGGCAGTCTAACTGATATCGTAACCCTGTAGTTTAAACTTGTACATCCCATGTCATTGATATCGGTGTCCAACACAGAGGCATGGATTGATCACCCTCTTTCGTGTCTGGACATTAACTTGATCCTGAATGGACTGATGCTCACAAACAAGTTCCAACTTGTTTGGGTGTGGCCACACTCTTATCAGTCACATTCATCAAGTGGCCGGTGATATCTTCTCAGTTGGTTACTGAGTGACAAATCCCTTCTGCATATCCATAGCATTACCATGTTCAGTGACATACCCGAAAGCACCCATACTTGGCACCCTATTACAGGCCCTTTAGGCGTACCCCTAAGTATGCGACTTCACATGTAACACCATCATATGGTCAGGTCAAAGGATCCATACAAGTACTACACGAGAATCCATTGTGATACCATACCATGTGGATTACTCATTTAGTGGATCTATCCAGTACCATGCTCCCAGGCATGTACCCATTAACTTGGTTGACATCCCATGTCCAATGACCGGTAAGACACCGCCATACAACCAGGTTAATGATAGCCTATTGTTCCATTCATTCCTATGACTGGAACAGACTACGGATCTATTTATGGTCATATCGTTTACCCTATCCATGGTCTTACTGCTAAGTGCATGACACTAGTCGTCATTGATATAGATATGTCCATTGGATACGTCATTTAATATATTGCACAAGATAGATATAATAAATGAATTGATGCCTTTATTAATGACACAAATGAGTACAACACATAAATCCAATAAATGTATAGTACAAATACAAGGACCAATGCCTCGGGACTAGGGCATTTCCAACAATCTCCCACTTGTACTAGTTCCAACTAGGCATGGGCCTAATCCCTATAGATCTAGTATGACCCTCGTGCTTGGGCTGGGCCAGCGCCTTGGTCAATGGATCTGCGACATTATCCTCGGTGTCCACTCTGTGCAATGCAATATCACCTCTCTCCGCGATTTCTCGTATGAGGTGAAACTTTCTGAGCACGTGCTTTGTGTTCTTGTGTGACCGGGGCTCCTTAGCTTGTGCGACGGCCCCATTGTTGTCACAGAAGATATCGACTGGGTCCTGGATAGTTGGCACTACTCCCAACTCAGTGATAAACTTCTTCATCCACACAGCTTCCTTAGCTGCATCACACGCAGCGATGTACTCAGCTTCTGTTGTAGAGTCTGCTATGGTTGGTTGCTTTGAGCTCCTCCAGATTACAGCACCACCATTCAGCAAGAATACATACCCTGACTGCGATTGGTACTCATCTTGGTCTGTCTGGAAGCTTGCATCAGTATACCCAGTAACTGATAGCACTTCCTGACCACCATACACCAAGAAGCTATCCTTGGTCAGGTTAAGGTACTTAAGGATTGCCTTAACGGCTTTCCAGTGATCCTCCCCGGGATCCTGCTGGTATCGGCTCGTCATACTCAGTGCAAAGGCGACATCAAGTCTCGTACACAACATAGAGTACATAATTGATCCAATAGCCGAGGCATATGGAACCAATTTCATGTTCTCCCTGTCCTCCCTTGTTTTAGGACAGTTCTTCTTACTAAGTTTCAGCCCATGGCCCATTGGCAAGAAACCTTTCTTAGCCCGGTCCATGCTGAATCTTTTCAGAACTTTGTCAATGTACGAAGCCTGACTTAGGCCCAGAAGCCGATTTGATCTATCCCTATAGATCCTGATCCCTAGGATCATTTCAGCTTCGCCTAAGTCCTTCATTGCGAAGCACTTACTCAGCCACTGCTTTACCCCTTGCAGTGTAGGTATGTCGCTTCCAATGAGTAGGATGTCGTCTACATAAAGTACCAAAAATGTGACAATGCTCCCACTAGTCCTCTTATACACACAAGGCTCATCCAGATTCTGTATGAAGCCATATTCCTTTATAGCCTCATTGAATCTTAGATTCCAACTATGGGATGCTTGCTTCAGTCCATAAATGGACCTTTGAAGTTTGCATACCCTTCCTGGATACTTAGGATCGACAAAACCCTCAGGTTGTGTCACGTACACATCCTCGAGTAGCTTTCCATTAAGGAAAGCGGTTTTGACATCCATCTGCCATACCTCATAGTCATACCATGCGGCTATGGCCAGTAGTATCCTGATGGACTTGAGCATGGCTACTGGTGAGAAAGTTTCATCATAGTCTATCCCATGGACTTGTCTGAAACCTTTCGCAACCAGACGCCCCTTGAAGGTATTATTAGCTTTTAGCTTATAACACCACTTGCAACCTATTACCTTAGCACTCGGAGGTGGATCAACCAAGTTCCAAACTTGATTATCGTACATAGATTGCATTTCTGCCTCCATGGCTTTACGCCAATTCGCAGACTGTGGGCTAGCCATAGCCTCCTGGTAGGTTTTAGGTTCTTCTTCATCCCAGATGAGAAGAGTTTGATCATCGGTGACGAGGAAACCATACCTCTCCGGTTCCCGACGATCCCTACCAGACCTTCTAGGTTCTTGTGTGGCCTGGGTCGGTGCTTCTACTTGTGGAAGCTCCACCTGGGCCTCCGAGTTATCCTCTTCAGGAGCTTGTGGACCTTGAACTTCCCTGAGTTCAATGTTGCTCCCACTATCTTTCTTGGAAAGGAACTCCTTTTCCAGAAAGACCCCCTTCCTTGCCACGAACACCTTGTTCTCGGCGGGGTTGTAGAAGTAATACCCTTTGGTTTCCCTAGGGTAGCCCACAAACAGGCATTTATCGGTTTTGGGCTCCAGCTTGCCACTAGTCAATTTCTTGACATGTGCTCCGCATCCCCAAATCCTTAGGAAAGACACATTGGGCTCCTTGCCCGTCCATATCTGATATGGGGTCTTTTCCACAGCCTTAGTCGGAGTATTGTTTAATATGAGAGCTGCTGTCTCGAGGGTGTGTCCCCAGAAACTAATTGGGAGAGTTGCTTGACTCATCATTGAGCGGACCATGTCCAACAAGGTCCTATTCCTCCGTTCGGACACCCCATTCCATTGCGGTGTTCCAGGAGGAGTGAGCTGTGGAACTATTCCATGCTCTCTCAAGTATGAGTCAAACTCTAGGCTCATATACTCACCGCCTCGGTCCGACCGAAGGGCTTTGATATTCCTGCCTAGCTGGCTCTGTACCTCGTTCCTAAATTCCTTGAACCTATCAAGGGTCTCGGACTTGTGTTTCATCAGATAGACATAGCCATATCTGCTGAAATCATCCGTGAACGTGACAAAGTACAGATGCCCACCTCTGGTCGCTGCACTCATAGGTCCACATACATCTGAATGTATTAGGTGTTGGAAATGCCCTAGTCCCGAGGCATTGGTCCTTGTATTTGTACTATACATTTATTGGATTTATGTGTTGTACTTATTTGTGTCATTAATAAAGGCATCAATTCATTTATTATATCTATCTTGTGCAATATATTAAATGAAGTATCCAATGGACATATCTATATCCATGACGACTAGTGTCATGCACTTAGCAGTGAGACCATGGATAGGGTAAACGATATGACCATAAATAGATCCGTAGTCTGTTCCAGTCATGGGAATGATTGGAACAACAGACTATCATTAACCTGGTTGTATGGCGGTGTCTTACCGGTCATTGGACATGGGATGTCAACCAAGTTAATGGGTACATGCCTGGGAGCATGGTACTGGATAGATCCGCTAAACGAGTAATCCACATGGTATGGTATCACAATGGATTCTCGTGTAGTACTTGTATGGATCCTTTGACCTGACCATATGATGGTGTTACATATGAAGTCGCATACTTAGGGGTACGCCTAAAGGGCCTGTAATAGGGTGCCAAGTATGGGTGCTTTCGGGTATGTCACTGAACATGGTAATACTATGGATATGCAGAAGGGATTTGTCACTCAGTAATCAACTGAGAAGATATCACCAGCCACTTGATGAATGTGACTGATAAGAGTGTCGCCACACCCAAACAAGTTGGAACTTGTTTGTGAGAATCAGTACATTCGGGATCAAGTTAATGTCCGAACACAAAAGAGGGTGATCAATCCATTCCTCTGTGTTGGATACCGATATCAATGACATGGGATGTACAAGTTTAAACTACAGGGTTATGATATCAGTTAGACTGCCATCTCCATCTTAATTGGGGGCTGCAGTGGCTTGCTAGAGCCCAACTGCAGTCTGCGGGCCAAAGGCCCGCCGCCAACATAAAGATGGGCCCACAGGATCGTACACATAGAACGATAGAATGCAGACTTAAGGAATCACATGTATACTTGGAGTATACACAATGGAGGGAGAAGTGTGTATATATTAATTATATTATAAAGATCAATTGGATTGGTCATAATAATAAAATTAATATATTCAATTGGCTCTTCATAATTAATTAGATTAATTATGATATTATTTCCTAGGTGGAAATATTCATATGTATGGGTTTACATATGATTTTATTTTGTGTTGATTTAATTTTAATTTAATGGATTAAATTAATTGTCAAACCAATTTTAATTTAGATGTAAATAATATATTACTTGGAGTAATATATTAAATACATGGATATATTAAAATTAGGCTTGAAATTAATTTAAACCAAAGTAATTAAAATTAGACTGGGCCTAAATTAAAACATGGAAGCCCGCACAAAATAGAAAGGAGCCAAGATGGGCCTGAATTCCCCTAAGGGAATTCGGCCAACCCTAGGTATAAATACCTAGGGTTAAAATAATTTGGCCACCCCCTTGCAAAATACTCCTAGCCGAAATTTCCCTAGCTCCTCCTCTCCATTGTTTTGTTTTTCCGACGCTAGCACGGGTTGCATTCGCCAAGCGTTCGTGTACGTGAGAGTGGAGGAATTCTACCTTGAATTCTGCAGTCATCATCCATCTCAGAAAGAGATTTTTCTGGTAAGAAATTTAATCCCTTTCTATTCATTTTTTTTATGTTTTTCAATTTCCACCTCAATTGCTCCTGGGACTGGATTTGAGGAAATCATCGCGTTCTTCCGCTTTTATCGGGTGATTTCCGGTGACAAATCCCAACAGTGGTATCAGAGCAGGCTTTTGATCCGTGAAATTGATTAATTTGGTTGAATCTCTGTTTTGAAATTGGATGTTTTTGTTTGGGATTCATGGTATGGGTTTTATGATTTTTCCCATATGTTTTGATACAATGAAAATTAATATTGCATATTGGTTTATGTTGTTTTAATTTTATTGTATTATTGTAATTCTTGGTGAATTGCTATGGATGATGATTGGTGATTTTTATTTTTAATTTTGGATTAAAAAAAAAAAATCGGCCTCCCGGGGGCGGGGCTGCCGGCGACGGAATCGCCGTCGGCGGTGGAATCGCCGCCGGCGGCCGCCGCATTCGGCGGGAGGCGCTGCGGCAGCAGCCGCTGGTTCCAGCAGCGGGCTGCTGCTGGGCAGTGGTCGCTGCAGGCGGCAGCCACTGCTGGGCAGTGGCTGCCGCGCGGCTGCAGCGGGCCTGGCCCTGTGTTTTGGATTTTGCGGGTATTTTGGGTCCGGGGCCCAGTTTTGAAATTTTAATTGGTTTTAAAATTCGTGTGTTTAAATTTATGTAATTTAAATGCGCATGGTTTCTTGGATGAATTTTATTTCGTTCATGTGATATTAGTTTTGGAAATTAATATGGTTAATGGAAATTAGTTCGGGTAATTTTGGCACAATTACTCAGACGGCTAAATTGGACCCATGGTTTCCCAATTCCAGTGGGAGCAGTTGGACTGCCTGGGCTGGAGGCCCAAAGCCCGTTAAGGGTTAGAACCATGGTGGGCCAAAAATTGGCGATTTCCTAATAATGGCTTTGACATAATTTAAATGGGCTTAAATCATGCATTATGACATGCTTTTGAATTGTATGTATTGGATGCATATGAATGGTTGAATGAATGTATGATTGGATGCTATTGGGCCTTTTACGAGATGGGTTGTATTTTTCTTTTGGGTAAATAAGGCCTGCGTGTCTTTTTCTTTTAATGTAATTTTATTTTATTTAAATTAAATATTATAAAATTTATAAAAGAAGAAGCCCATGGAGTGGTGAGCCCAAATGGAGGTGCAAGCCCACATTGGAGGTGCAAGCCCAGAAGGAGAAGATGGAGGCCCGCCTAATATATGTTTCTAGTATAGGTTTACTAGAATAATATTAGGATGTAATATAGGCCCATAGCAGTCCATTTTAATTTTATTTAATCATTTTATATATTCTTTTGCAAGTATGAATGTATGTTACATATAGCTCATTCACCCGCTTTATGTATGTAAGCCGTTATAATTGAATCTAATAACCAAATGGAAATTACTAAGTCGCTTAAAAGTGCTTCCCTCATTCAAAACCGAATCGAAGTGGGAATAGGCCAGTTGTAGACCATGCCCTCGCAGGATGCACTGGAGTATTGTCACTTTGTATTGGGTTAGAGTATGGGATACTCTAACACTTGGATGGAGGTTTTGACTTAGCATGGGTAGTAGGATTCTCCTGGCCTTAAGCACAAATGGGTAAGTGCCAACAAGCCCATCAAACCGAGTGTCCCTAGGTTGGGATTGGACGGCGTTCCTACCTAAATAATTAAGGTATAGTTGTACCAAACCCTCGTTTGGCTATATCTTAATGAAATATGGATCTCGGCCCATGAGCCCAACAACTCGGTTAAATTAATAACTTGATTCATTATTAATTTTATATGGGAACAACAAAGTAAAGCCCTTTATTAACACTCTAAATGTTTTTCTGTGTAGAAACACCCAAATGGCAAACACAAATACCTTATCACTGCGATCAATTCTTGAAAAGGACAAGCTTTCCGGTCCTAACTTTTTAGACTGGTCTAGGAACTTGAGGATAGTTCTAAGACAAGAGTCGAAAGAGTATGTGCTGGAAAGGCCTGTGCCGGCTGCGCCTCAGGGACGTAATCCAACGGCTGCACAGCTAGCGGAATACGAGGCGCAGGTCAAGGACAACCGGGATGTGACGTGCCTTATGTTGGCTTGCATGGTCCCCGCACTGCAAAAACAGTTTATGGACCATCAAGCCTATGCTATGATAACAACTCTTAATGAGATGTTTCAAGAGCAAGCTCGTCAGGAAAGGTACCTGACCAATAAGGCATTCCACTCTTGTAAGATGGGGGCCGGGACATCTGTGAGTGCACACGTGCTCAAGATGAAGGGCTATTTGGATACTTTGGCCCGTCTCGGATCTCCTATCTCTCAAGAGTTGGCGGTGGACACAATCCTCGCGTCCTTGCCGGATTCTTATGATCAGCTTATCCTTAACTACAATATGCAAGGGATGAACCGCACTGTCAGTGAGCTGCATGGGATGCTGAAGCTTACTGAGCAGTCGATCAAGAAGACTCCGCCGGTGCTGCTGGTTAACAAGGGGAACGCTCCTCTTGCTAAGGGTAAGGCCAAGGCTAAGGCCAAGAAAGCCAAAGCCAAGAAGGCCAAGGCCCAACCCAAGGCCCAGCAGAAGGCAGGTCCTGAGGACGTCTGTTTCGGGTGTAGACAGGCGGGTCATTGGAAGAGATCGTGTCCCAGGCTGATGGGAGAGCAAAAAAAGGGGGCCAAGGTGCATCCTCTTCAAGTATTTATGTTATAGATATTAACCTTACTGTTTCAACATCCTGGGTATTGGATACTGGATGTGGTTCCCACATTTGTTGCAATGTATAGGGACTTAAGAACAGAAGGTCATTGGGGTCGGGAGAGGTGGACTTGCGGGTCGGAAATGGAGCAAGGGTTGCTGCCATAGAGATCGGCGAATATCACCTTGTGATGCCCAGCGGATTGGTTTTAATTTTGGAACATCCTGGACTTAAATGAAACCAATCATATCTATAACATAAATGCTAAAAGGGTTAAGCCTAATGAACTTAATCCTGTCTACCTATGGCATTGTCGTCTTGGCCATATAAACGAGAAGCGCATAGCTAGGCTTCACAAAGCTAGAGTTCTAGGGTCATTTGACTTGGAGTCAATTGATACATGCGAATCATGTTTAAAAGGCAAGATGACAAAGGCACCTTTTAGCAAAAGATCTGAAAGGGCCACTGGCTTGTTGGACCTAATACATTCAGATGTATGTGGACCTATGAGTGCAGCGACCAGAGGTGGGCATCTGTACTTTGTCATGTTCACGGATGATTTCAGCAGATATGGCTATGTCTATCTGATGAAACACAAGTCCGAGACCCTTGATAGGTTCAAGGAATTTAGGAACGAGGTACAGAACCAGCTAGGCAGGAATATCAAAGCCCTTCGGTCGGACCGAGGCGGTGAGTATATGAGCCTAGAGTTTGACTCATACTTGAGAGAGCATGGAATAGTTCCACAGCTCACTCCTCCTGGAACACCGCAATGGAATGGGGTGTCCGAACGGAGGAATAGGACCTTGTTGGACATGGTCCGCTCAATGATGAGTCAAGCAACTCTCCCAATTAGTTTCTGGGGACACACCCTCGAGACAGCAGCTCTCATATTAAACAATACTCTGACTAAGGCTGTGGAAAAGACCCCATATCAGATATGGACGGGCAAAGAGCCCAACGTGTCTTTCCTAAGGATTTGGGGATTCGAAGCACATGTCAAGAAATTGACTAGTGGCAAGCTGGAGCCCAAAACCGATAAATGCCTGTTTGTGGGCTACCCTAGGGAAACCAAAGGGTATTACTTCTATAACCCCGCCGAGAACAAGGTGTTCGTGGCAAGGAAGGGGGTCTTTCTGGAAAAGGAGTTCCTTTCCAAGAAAGATAGTGGGAGCAATGTTGAACTCAGGGAAGTTCAAGGTCCACAAGCTCCTGAAGAGGATAACTCGGAGGCCCAGGTGGAGCTTCCATAAGTGGAAGCACCGACCCAGGCCACACAAGAACCTAGAAGGTCTGGTAGGGATCGTCGGGAACCGGAGAGGTATGGTTTCCTCATCACCGATGATCAAACTCTTCTCATCTGGGATGAAGAAGAACCTAAAACCTACCAAGAGGCTATGGCTAGCCCACAGTCTGCGAATTGGCGTAAAGCCATGGAGGCAGAAATGCAATCTATGTACGATAATCAAGTTTGGAACTTGGTTGATCCACCTCCGGGTGCTAAGGTAATAGGTTGCAAGTGGTGCTATAAGCTAAAAGCTGATAATACCTTCAAGGGGCGTCTGGTTGCGAAAGGTTTCAGACAAGTCCATGGGATAGACTATGATGAAACTTTCTCACCAGTAGCCATGCTCAAATCCATCAGGATACTGCTGGCCATAGCCGCATGGTATGACTATGAGGTATGGCAGATGGATGTCAAAACCGCTTTCCTTAATGGGAAGCTACTCGAGGATGTGTACATGACACAACCTGAGGGTTTTGTCGATCCTAAGTATCCGGGAAGGGTATGCAAACTTCAAAGGTCCATTTATGGACTGAAGCAAGCATCCCATAGTTGGAATCTAAGATTCAATGAGGCTATAAAGGAATATGGCTTCATACAGAATCTGGATGAGCCTTGTGTGTACAAGAGGACTAGTGGGAGCATTGTCACATTTTTGGTACTTTATGTAGACGACATCCTACTCATTGGAAGCGACATACCTACACTGCAAGGGGTAAAGCAGTGGCTGAGTAAGTGCTTCGCAATGAAGGACTTAGGCGAAGCTGAGATGATCCTAGGGATCAAGATCTATAGGGATAGATCAAATCGGCTTCTGGGCCTAAGTCAGGCTTCGTACATTGACAAAGTTCTGAAAAGATTCAGCATGGACCAGGCCAAGAAAGGTTTCTTGCCAATGGGCCATGGGCTGAAACTTAGTAAGAAGAACTGTCCTAAAACAAGGGAGGACAGGGAGAACATGAAATTGGTTCCATATGCCTCGGCTATTGGATCAATTATGTACTCTATGTTGTGTACGAGACCTGATGTCGCCTTTGCACTAAGCATGATGAGCCGATACCAGCAGGATCCCGGGGAGGATCACTGGAAAGCTGTCAAGGCAATCCTCAAGTACCTTAACTGGACTAAGGATAGCTTCTTGGTGTATGGTGGTCAGGAAGTGCTGTCAGTTACTGGGTATACTGATGCAAGCTTCCAGACAGACCAAGATGAGTACCAATCGCAGTCAGGGTATGTATTCTTGCTGAATGGTGGTGCTGTAAGCTGGAGGAGCTCAAAGCAACCAACCATAGCGGACTCTACAACAGAAGCTGAGTACATCGCTGCGTATGATGCAGCTAAGGAAGCTGTGTGGATGAAGAAGTTTATCACTGAGTTGGGAGTAGTGCCAACTATCCAGGACCCAGTCGATATCTTCTGTGACAACAATGGGGCCGTCGCACAAGCTAAGGAGCCCCGGTCACACAAGAACACAAAGCACGTGCTCAGAAAGTTTCACCTCATACGAGAAATCGCGGAGAGAGGTGACATTGCATTGCACAGAGTGGACACCGAGGATAATGTCGCAGATCCATTGACCAAGGTGCTGGCACAGCCCAAGCACGAAGGTCATACTAGATCTATAGGGATTAGGCCCATGCCTAGTTGGAACTAGTGCAAGTGGGAGATTGTTGGAAATGCCCTAGTCCCGAGGCATTGGTCCTTGTATTTGTACTATACATTTATTGGATTTATGTGTTGTACTTATTTGTGTCATTAATAAAGGCATCAATTCATTTATTATATCTATCTCGTGCAATATATTAAATGAAGTATCCAATGGACATATCTATATCCATGACGACTAGTGTCATGCACTTAGCAGTGAGACCATGGATAGGGTAAACGATATGACCATAAATAGATCCGTAGTCTTTTCCAGTCATGGGAATGATTGGAACAACAGACTATCATTAACCTGGTTGTATGGCGGTGTCTTACCGGTCATTGGACATGGGATGTCAACCAAGTTAATGGGTACATGCCTGGGAGCATGGTACTGGATAGATCCGCTAAACGAGTAATCCACATGGTATGGTATCACAATGGATTCTCGTGTAGTACTTGTATGGATCCTTTGACCTGAACATATGATGGTGTTACATGTGAAGTCGCATACTTAGGGGTACGCCTAAAGGGCCTGTAATAGGGTGCCAAGTATGGGTGCTTTCGGGTATGTCACTGAACATGGTAATACTATGGATATGCAGAAGGGATTTGTCACTCAGTAATCAACTGAGAAGATATCACCGGCCACTTGATGAATGTGACTGGTAAGAGTGTGGCCACACCCAAACAAGTTGGAACTTGTTTGTGAGAATCAGTACATTCGGGATCAAGTTAATGTCCGAACACAAAAGAGGGTGATCAATCCATTCCTCTGTGTTGGATACCGATATCAATGACATGGGATGTACAAGTTTAAACTACAGGGTTATGATATCAGTTAGACTGCCATCTCCATCTTAATTGGGGGCTGCAGTGGCTTGCTAGAGCCCAACTGCAGTCTGCGGGCCAAAGGCCCGCTGCCAACATAAAGATGGGCCCACAGGATGGTAAACATAGAACGATAGAATGCAGACTTAAGGAATCACATGTATACTTGGAGTATACACAATGGAGGGAGAAGTGTGTATATATTAATTATATTATAAAGATCAATTGGATTGGTCATAATAATAAAATTAATATATTCAATTGGCTCTTCATAATTAATTGGATTAATTATGATATTATTTCCTAGGTGGAAATATTCATATGTATGGGTTTACATATGATTTTATTTTGTGTTGATTTAATTTTAATTTAATGGATTAAATTAATTGTCAAACCAATTTTAATTTAGATGTAAATAATATATTACTTGGAGTAATATATTAAATACATGGATATATTAAAATTGGGCTTGAAATTAATTTAACCCAAAGTAATTAAAATTAGACTGGGCCTAAATTAAAACATGGAAGCCCGCACAAAATAGAAAGGAGCCAAGATGGGCCTGAATTCCCCTAAGGGAATTCGGCCAACCCTAGGTATAAATACCTAGGGTTAAAAAAATTCGGCCACCCCCTTGCAAAATACTCCTAGCCGAAATTTCCCTAGCTCCTCCTCTCCATTGTTTTGTTTTTCCGACGCTAGCACGGGTTGCATTCGCCAAGCGTTCGTGTACGTGCGAGTGGAGGAATTCTACCTTGAATTCTGCAGTTATCATCCATCTCAGAAAGAGATTTTTCTGGTAAGAAATTTAATCCCTTTCTATTCATTTTTTTTATGTTTTTCAATTTCCACCTCAATTGCTCCTGGGACTGGATTTGAGGAAATCATCGCGTTCTTCCGCTTTTATCGGGTGATTTCCGGTGACAAATCCCAACATTAGGTCCAACAAGCCAGTGGCCCTTTCAGCTCTTTTGCTAAAAGGCGGCTTTGTCATCTTGCCTCTTAAACATGATTCGCATGTATCAATTGACTCCAAGTCAAATGACCCTAGGACTCCAGCTTTGTGAAGCCTAGCTATGCGCTTCTCGTTTATATGGCCAAGACAACAATGCCATAGGTAGACTGGATTAAGTTCGTTAGGCTTAACCCTTTTCGTGTTTATGTTATAGATGTTATTGGTTTCATTTAAGTCCAGGACATACAGGCCATTATTTAATAGAGCATCTCCATAAAATAACCCCTCTCTGGATATAGAAATTCGACCATTTATAATAGAAAATTCAAATCCAGAAATATCCAACATTGATACAGAGATAATATTCCTGCACATAGCAGGTACAAAGTAACAATGTTCTAAAATTAAAACCAATCCGCTGGGCATCATTAGGTGGTATTCGCCGATCTCTATGGCAGCAACCCTTGCTCCATTCCCGACCCGCAAGTCCACCTCTCCCGACCCCAGCAACCTTCTGTTCTTAAGTCCCTGCACATTGCAACAAATGTGAGAACCACATCCAGTATCCAATACCCAGGATGTTGAAACATCCTGAAGAGGACGCACCTTGGCCCCTTCTCCGCTCTCCCATCAGCTTGGGACACGATCTCTTCCAATGGCCCGCCTGTCTGCACCCGAAACAGACGTTCTCAGGACCTGCCTTCTGCTGGGCCTTGGGTTGGGCCTTGGCCTTCTTGGCTTTGGCTTTCTTGGCCTTAGCCTTGGCCTTTTCCTTGGCCTTACCCTTAGCAAGAGGAGCGTTCCCCTTGTTAACCAGCAGCACCGGCGGAGTCTTCTTGATCGACTGCTCACTAAGCTTAAGCATCCCATGCAGCTCACTGACAGTGCGGTTCATCCCTTGCATGTTGTAGTTAAGGATGAACTGATCATAAGAATCCGGCAAGGACACGAGGATTGTGTCCACCACCAACTCTTGAGAAATGGGCGATCCGAGACGGGCCAAAGTATCCAAATAGCCCTTCATCTTGAGCACGTGTGCACTCACAGATGTCCCGGCCCCCATCTTACAAGAGTGGAATGCCTTATTGGTCAGGTACCTTTCCTGATGAGCTTGCTCTTGAAACATCTCGTTAAGAGTTGTTATCATAGCATAGGCTTGATGGTCCATAAACTGTTTTTGCAGTTCGGGGACCATGCAGGCCAACATAAGGCACGTCACATCCCGGTTGTCCTTGACGTGCACCTCGTATTCCGCTAGCTGTGCAGCCGTCGGATTACGTCCCTGAGGCGCAGCCGGCACAGGCCTTTCCAGCACATACTCTTTCGACTCTTGTCTTAGAACTATCCTCAAGTTCCTAGACCAGTCTAAAAAGTTAGGACCGGAAAGCTTGTCCTTTTCAAGAATTGATCGCAGTGATAAGGTATTTGTGTTTGCCATATGGATGTTTCTACACAGAAAAACATTTAGAGTGTTAATAAAGGGCTTTACTTTGTTGTTCCCATATAAAATTAATAATGAATCAAGTTATTAATTTAACCGAGTTGTTGGGCTCATGGGCCGAGATCCATATTTCATTAAGATATAGCCAAACGAGGGTTTGGTACAACTATACCTCAATTATTTAGGTAGGAACGCCGTCCAATCCCAACCTAGGGACTCTCGGTTTGATGGGCTTGTTGGCACTTACCCATCTGTGCTTAGGGCCAGGAGAATCCTACTACCCATGCTAAGTCAAAACCTCCATCCAAGTGTTAGAGTATCCCATACTCTAACCCAATACAAAGTGACAATACTCCAGTGCATCCTGCGAGGGCATGGTCTACAACTGGCCTATTCCCACTTCGATTCGGTTTTGAATGAGGGAAGCACTTTTAAGCGACTTAGTAATTCCCATTTGGTTATTAGATTCAATTATAACGGCTTACATACATAAAGCGGGTGAATGAGCTATTTGTAACATACATTCATACATGCAAATGAATATAAAACGATTAAACAAAATTAAAATGGACTGCTATGAGCCTATATTACATCCTAATATTATTCTAGTAAACCTATACTAGAAACATACATTAGGCGGGCTTCCATCTTCTCCTTCTGGGCTTGCACCTCCAATTTGGGCTTGCACCTCCAATTGGGCTCACCACTCCATGGGCTTCTTCTTTTACAAATTTTATAATATTTAACTTAAATAAAATAAAATTACATTAAAAGAGAAACGACACGCAGGCCGTATTTACCCAAAAGAAAAATACAACCCAACTCGTAAAAGGCCCAATAGCATCCAATCATACATTTATTCAACCATTCATGTGCATCCAATACATACAATTCAAAAGCATGTCAAAATGCATGATTTAAGCCCATTTAAATTATGTCAAAGCCATTATTAGGAAATCGCCAATTTTGGCCCACCATGGTTCTAGCCCTTGATGGGCTTTGGGCCTCCAGCCCAGGCAGTCCAACTGCTCCCACTGGAATTGGGAAACCATGGGTCCAATTTAGCCGTCCGAGTAATTGTGCCAAAATTACCCGAACCAATTTCCATTAACCATATTAATTTCCAAAACTAATATCACATGAACGAAATAAAATTCATCCAAGAAACCATGCGCATTTAAATTACATAAATTTAAACACACGAATTTTAAAACCAATTAAAATTTCAAAACTACGCCCCAGACCCAAAATACCCGCAAAATCCAAAACACAGGGCCCGACCCGCTGCAGCCGCCGCGTGCAGCGGCCGCTGGCGGCGATTCTGCCGCCGGCAGCCCCGCCCTCGGGAGGCCGATTTTTTTTTTTTTTAATAAATCCAAAATTAAAAAATTAAAAATCACTAATCATCATCCATAGCAATTTACCAAGAATTACAATAATACAATAAAATTAAAACAACATAAACCAATATGCAATATTAATTTTCATTGTATCAAAACATATGGGAAAAATCATAAAACCCATACCATGAATCCCAAACAAAACATCCAATTTCAAAACAGGGATTCAACCAAATAAATCAATTTCCACGGATCAAAAGCCTGCTCTGATACCACTGTTGGGATTTTTCACCGGAAATCACCCGATAAAAGCGGAAGAACGCGGTGATTTTCTCAAATCCAGTCCCAGGAGCAATTGAAGTGGAAATTGAAAAACTTAAAATCAAATGGAAAGGGATTAAATTTCTTACCAGAAAAATCTCTTTCCGAGATGGATGATGACCGCAGAATTCAAAATAGAATTCCTCCACTCTCACGTACACGAACGCTTGGCGAATGCAACCCGTGCTAGCGTCGGAAAAACAAAACAATGGAGAGGAGGAGCTAGGGAAATTTCGGCTAGGAGTGAATGTACTAGTGGTGGCCGAAATTTCTAACCCTAGGTATTTATACCTAGGGTTGGCCGAATTCTCTAAGGGGAATTCAGGCCCATCTTGGCTCCTCTCTATTCTGTGCGGGCTTCCATGTTTTAATTTAGGCCCAGTCTAATTTTAATTACTTTGGTTTAAATTAATTTCAAGCCCAATTTTAATATATCCATGTATTTAATATATTACTCCAAGTAATATATTATTTACATCTAAATTAAAATTTTATTATGAAGAGCCAATAGAATATATTAATTTTATTATTATGACCAATCCAATTGATCCTTATAATATAATTAATATATACATGCTTCTCCCTCCACTGTGTATACTCCAAGTATACAAGTAATTCCTTAAGTCTGCATTCTATCGTTCTCTGTGTATGATCCTGTGGGCCCATCTTTATGTTGGCAGCGGGCCTTTGGCCCGCAGACTGCAGTTGGGCTCTAGCAAGCCACTGCAGCCCCCAATTAAGATGGAGATGGCAGTCTAACTGATATCGTAACCCTGTAGTTTAAACTTGTACATCCCATGTCATTGATATCGGTGTCCAACACAGAGGCATGGATTGATCACCCTCTTTCGTGTCTGGACATTAACTTGATCCTGAATGTACTGATGCTCACAAACAAGTTCCAACTTGTTTGGGTGTGGCCACACTCTTATCAGTCACATTCATCAAGTGGCCGGTGATATCTTCTCAGTTGGTTACTGAGTGACAAATCCCTTCTGCATATCCATAGCATTACCATGTTCAGTGACATACCCGAAAGCACCCATACTTGGTACCCTATTACAGGCCCTTTAGGCGTACCCCTAAGTATGCGACTTCACATGTAACACCATCATATGGTCAGGTCAAAGGATCCATACAAGTACTACACGAGAATCCATTGTGATACCATACCATGTGGATTACTCGTTTAGTGGATCTATCCAGTACCATGCTCCCAGGCATGTACCCATTAACTTGGTTGACATCCCATGTCCAATGACCGGTAAGACACCGCCATACAACCAGGTTAATGATAGCCTATTGTTCCATTCATTCCCATGACTGGAACAGACAACGGATCTATTTATGGTCATATCGTTTACCCTATCCATGGTCTTACTGCTAAGTGCATGACACTAGTCGTCATAGATATAGATATGTCCATTGGATACTTCATTTAATATATTGCACAAGATAGATATAATAAATGAATTGATGCCTTTATTAATGACACAAATGAGTACAACACATAAATCCAATAAATGTATAGTACAAATACAAGGACCAATGCCTCGGGACTAGGGCATTTCCAACACATACATGCATCAATGCTAACTTGAGTACCGGTACTTACTATCATCATCAGGTTGTCCCGAATTGTGGGCTCTTTGAAAGAAGAAATAGCTTGACACTGAGGCATCCCCTAGGCCATTATGAGCACGGGTTTTTTTCCGACCTCGGCGATGAAAGCCATTATTACCTTTTTCACAGATAAACGTGAAGCGGATTCGGAATGACCTGGACAATGTCAGAAATGTCTCGAATGACCTGAATATGTGTGACAAGTCTTGGTACGAACCCCCGAAGAAGGTCAAGTGAGCGTTTGGAAGAACCAAAGAGAAAAGGTGAAAAACGTAGAAATAGGCTAATCTGGTCACTATAGCCGCTCATCTATAGTGCCTTACAGCCGTGCGGCTGTAATCACCAGGTTTCCTAATTAGAAAAAAATCAGTCTTAAATTTTGATTTTTAACCCAATTGGGGAAGTATAAAAAGAAAATAACGAAGATAGAAAATAAGAGAGCAGCCACAGATTCTAGAGAATTAGGGTTCTTGAGAGATTTGAGGGCGAAAGAGAGAGAAAATTAAACTATTCTATCAAAAACGATAAAAAAAACCTTAATTAAATCTATAAAAATGATTAGAATTCTCTAGGGATTAGTTTTTTGGGGTGGCTCTAATCTGTAAACACACATTCAATTTGATTCGGTGTTCCATTCTAGCTTCGGAGATCACATACGTTTTCGGGTTGTTCGTGATTGCAAAGCATTTCCTGGCATCCGAATCAGTTCCTGGTGATCCAAAACGCTGGAACACAGTTAAGGTATATTCTGAGAGGCCTTAAAAAGTCTTTTTTATTCGTTCTGGGTGCTGTTTGTTGGTGGTTTTGTGTTTTTTGCGATTCTGGAAGTGAGCTCGGTTACAGCTGCCCCACCTGATGATTACATCCGCTTGGATGTAATCTACAGAGGCACAGCTATAATCTTCTGATTACAGCCACTCGGCTGTAATCTTTAGGGGTAGAAGCTCCGAATGCCCCAAATCGACTGATAACGCTTCCGTTCTTTAAATTAAATGTGTTTTTCATGATTATTATCGGTCAATTATATCCATATATGTTTGATTTTCGGTTTTCGGATTTATAATTGATGGATGTAATGTTAAAGTTTGGTGATTCCGGGTTTTTAGGGATTTCCGGACTCGTTTAATCCACTTTGGATATGTTTTCGTGGAGTTTTATGAGTTTCCAGAAATCCCAAATTGCTCAAAATCATCAAAATTCTAAAACAATTTTCAAAACGAGAAAGAAAACCGAGTTATTGGTTCCGGAGCACTACAGCCGCTTGGCTATAGGTGTTACAGCCACCCCATCCACTACAGAGGCGCGGCTGGAATGCCCGACAGCCACTTGGCTGTAGTCTGAGAGGCAGAATTACAGTTTTGCCCTTTTGGGCCTCTAACTTGTAATTTTGCATCTCCTTCCCATTCAAAACAGATTTTTAGTGTGTTTACATTTTCAGACCTTAGATGGATGTTTAATTTAGGCCCACTCACGAACGGAACCCCTAGGTTCCGGGATATCCAACCCGCTAAAAGTTGGAAAATGCATGTAAAATGAGCCAAATTGTTTTCAAAACTGGTTTTTCATTCACAAAACCTGCAGAGCGTTTCTATAAAACGTTTTCCAGGTCTAATGGAGTAGTCATCCGGACTTCTCGGTTATCCCCCCCATTTATGATCCCGTTTCCCAAAATACCCCTATTCTATCTTGTATGAGTCCTTGGTGTGTTTTATTTACTTGTGCTAACCGTATTTCGATGTAGCTTTTATTTTTTCTTTATTTTTATTTTTGAATGTATTTTATAGATTATCTCATGTACCTAGGCGATTATACTTTTAGATTATCATGTATTATAGGCGGTTGTATATGGTGAGGATGAGAGTTTTCTTTTTTTTCTGGGTTGTATAATTTGGCCTCTACTTTACTTTTCCTGCACTTTTACTTTTCTTCACTTTATTTTGGATTTATATTTATGTCATGTGTATGAGCATTAACTAAAAATAAAAGAAGATAAAATGGGTAGATTTAAGTGAATGTCATATCACATTATGAAATAATAACTGAAAACAAGTTTGAGGATTAGTAGATGTGTTACCCGAGCCCTGAATCTCTGAATTAGGTACTACGTCTACACTTGGCAGGGAGCTGTACCGGAATTTCCCTGATGAGCTAATCCGGGTGGCGACTCTGTATCTAATCTCAAAATTTAGGTTTCGAGATTTTTAAGTTTAAATTGGGATTTTCTAAAAACCTATTTTCCAAAATTCATAATTAAAATTAAGTTTTCTACAAAAAGGGTTTTCTCAATAAAATGAAAGGTTTTCTTAAAAAAGATTAAAACCCATTTTCCAACACACATACTCACACTCGAAAAGAAAATCCCTGGTTCCCGCTTCACCGTGCATTCCAAAAAATGACGTCTGCTCACAGCCATAGCGTGTGAATTGGAGTAGCACGGCTCTAACTCTCAGGTATAAATCAATTTTCAGAATTTCCATTTATGCCAATATAATCCCAAGAAGGGTACTCTTTGCTTTTTATAGGTATCCAAGGGCAAAACAATCAAGCTGTATTTATTCTTAATCGAAAGGGCAAAAATTTTTGTTTCAAAAATTATGGATCAAGGAATAAATATACACTCTTAACACAACCTCAAACCAACGCTCCCTGAGCCGACTTCAAACCAAAGCTCCTAGAGCTGACTTCAAACCAAAGCTCCTAGAGCTAACTTCAAACCAAAGCCCCTAGAGCTGACTTCAATCCAACACTCCCTGAGCGAACTTCAAACCAAAGCTCCCTGAGTTGACTTCAAACCAGTGCTCCTAAAGCCAACTTTAAACCAAAGCTCCTAAAGCCAACTTCAAAACAAAGCTCCTAGAGCCGACTTCAAACCAAGCTCCTGGAGCCGACTTCAAACCAAAAGCTTACAGAGCCGACTTCAATCCAAAGCTCCTTAAGCTGACTTCAATCCAAAGCTCCCTAAGCTAACTTCAATCCAAAGCTCCCTGAGCCGACTTCAATCCAAAGCTCCCTGAGCTGACTTCAGACTAAAGCTCCCTGAGCTGACTTCAGACCAAAGCTCCTAGAGCCAACTTTAAACCAACGCTCCCCGAGCCCACTTCAAATCGAAAAGCTCCCTGAGTTGACCTCAAACCAAAGCTCCTAGAGCCGACTTCAAACCAAAGCTCCTAGAGCCAACTTCAAACCAAATTGGGCTAGACCACTGTTTCGCATAGACATCGAAAAAAGTGCCTGAAATCAACTCGGGTTAGATCACTACTTCGTATAGACACCAAGCAAGTCCCTAAATCAACTCAAATCGGGCTAGACCGCTGCTTCGCAAAGGAACTGAAGTAAGTCCTTGAACCAATTCACATCGGGCTAGACCGCTGCTTCGCAAAGGAACTGAAGTAAGTCCTTGAACTAATTCACATCGGGCTAGACCGCTGTTTTGCACAGACATCAAAATAAGTCCTTGAATCAACTCAACTCGGGGTAGACTGCTGCTTCATAAAGGAACTGAAGTAAGTCCCAGAATCAACTCAACTCAAGTTACACCACTGTTTTGCAAAGGAACCGAAGTAAGTCCCTGAACCAGTTCACATCGGGCTAGATCGCTATTTCATACAAACATTAAAACAAGTCCCTGAATCAACTCAACTTGGGTTAGACCGCTGCTTCATAAAGGAATCAAAGTAAGTCCCTGAACCAATTCACATCAGGCTAGACCACTGTTCCGCACAGACATCGAAACAAGTCCCTGAATCAACTCAACACGGGCTAGACCACTACTTCACAAAGAAACCAAAGTAAGTCCCTGAATCAACTTAACTCGGGCTAGACTGCTACTTTGCAAAGGAACCGAAGTGAGTCCCTGAACCAATTCACATTGGCTAGACTGCTGTTTCATATAGACATCGAAATAAGTCCCTGAATCAACTCAACTCGTGCTAGACCGCTGCTTCGCAAAGGAACTAAAGTAAGTCCCTGAACCAACTCAAATCGGGCGAGACCGCTGTTTCGCAAAGACATCGAAACAAGTCCCTAGAACTAACTCGGATCAGGCTAGACCATTATTTTGCATAGACATCGAAACAAGTCCTTGAAGTCAACACAATTCCATCCATGACACAAGCACCATGGAGGACCAACAGGAGAAAGACGCTAGGTATATTTCCTTTTCCTTTTCTCATCGTGCTCCCTATCACAAGACAAACTCAAACCGGGCACAATAACCCGGCTATGAGTCAACTTTGATCCCGTGAAGGGCAGCCTGTGAGCACGGGTTTTTCCAACCTCTATGATGAAAATCCTATGTTTCTTGTTAAGACAGACGAACGTGAGTCGGATTTCAAAATGAGCAGAATGTTGCCTGGAATGTCTCAAACGCTTCGAAAATAAAATGTTCCTTGATCTGAAACCCCAAGAAAGGTCCTTTGAGTGATTAGAAAGCTTAGATATGAGTGTAACATATAGGAAAATCTGTGACAGCTCTAGCTAAAGTCACATGGCTATAGTTTCACAACTACAGTCATGAGGCTATAACTTTAAAGCCTCAAAGCTGTAACATTACAGCTGAGCAGATTTAACAAGTGACTAGGTTACTTTCTAAATAACCAACATTAATCTTTGACAAGGTGAGATTCCGAAATTAAAAGGATTAGGTGTGATGCTCTAGGGTTAAGAGCAAAAACACAAAAAGAATAAGGGGGAGCAGAAACTAGAGAAACAGAGAAAAAGAACACAGAACAAAAAAAAAAGATCATTCTAAAAAGAGAAAAGCTAAGAAAAAGAGAGGGAAAGAGAAGAAAAGTGAGAAAAACCAAGGGAAAACACAAGAAACAGAGATGAAATACTCGGGAAACACTTAGGGTGAGATTTTCCAGTCACACTATCACTCACTCGGTTCGTTCTCGGGTGTGTTCAAATTGATTCGAGGTTTTAAAGAGAAAGAAAACCATTCCGAGTTATGGACACTACAGCCGCACGGCTGTAGTGTCTATAGGCGCACGACTCTAACTAGAGCCACACGACTATGATTATAGAATGGAGGTAGAATCTCGGGATGACTCCCACGGACATCATCGCATGATGCTGTCTTCAGAATCAAACTGTTTTTGGTATGTTTATAGCTTTATATCTTAGATGGATGTTTGGAATTAGGAACCCCCATGAATGGAACCCCGAGTTCGGGGATAACCAACTCACAAAAGGGAAGTAATTTGCATGTAATCAAGCCAAATAGTTTTGTTTTCAAGCAAAAAAACCTACAGGGCATTTCTAAAATAGTTTTCCAAGTCTAATCGAGTAAGTTGGTCGGACTTCTCGGTTACCCCCTAAATGCATGCTCCCATTTTCTGAGATTCCTCATTCTATCTTGCTGTGAGTCTTATGTGTGACTATGATATAATTGTACTTTCCAGTCTGTTTTGTAGCTTTTATTTCTTTTTTATTATTTTGGATGTATTTAATAGATCAAATCATGTATTCTATGTGATTATACTTTTTATAGATTTTCATGTATCTAGGCGGTTGTAAGGTGAGGATGAGAGTTTTTATCTTTTTGGGTTGTAATAAGTGGCCTCTATTTCTTTTTGTTGTTTAGATGTATGGTTTACTTTTTCCGTACTTTATTTATTTCTGTCATAATAAAATGGGTAGTGAATTAGTGAGTATAATATTATAATATGAACCTATAAATGAAAGCAAGTTTGAAGTTGAATAGGTAAGTTGCCCGAACCCTAAATCTCTGGATTAGGTATGGCAGTCTACACTCGGTAGGGAGCTGTACCGGAATTTTTCGGATGAGCTGATTTTGTCATTGATCCAAAAATTTAGGTTTTGAGATCTTTAAGTAATAAAATGAGATTTTCTAAAATGTAAAAAACAGTTTTTCCCAAAAATTCACATTCAAAAGAAAAAGTTTTCTACAAAAGGATTTCCAAATAAACCAATGATTTTCCTAAGCAAGATCATCAAACCTGTTTTCAATTAAAACTACAAACATTCAATTCTCTTTCCTCAATTTGCTTCGCAGCATTTCGATTTTAAGGTTGTCCACTCACAGAATCCCTATCGGACTTGGCTATACCATAATTTCTTGGTAAGAGCTGAGACGGGTGGTGACCCCTGCCAACCTTTAAGGAACGAGGAATTAGTTTCATACGTTCCTTTGTTGCACCTTATTTCCCAAAACCCAAAAACCAATTTTTCTAAAATGAGTTTTCCAAAAAGCTCATTCTCTTTTTCTAAAAAAAAACCCTCGCCCGGTCTCATGACCCATTACCATCAAGGATTGTCCACTCACAGATACCTTTAAAATCATGTTCTTTAAGTCTTACTTATTCAGTACACGCTACTAACAAACATGAGTAAACACCAGTTTATGGATTCTCAATATTTATTAATCGCATAAGTAATTCAGTAAATATGATTATGCCTTTTATTAATACTAAGTAAATGTATTTTTATACATAAAAAAAACATAGTACATCATATAGGGACTAAGGCATAACCCAACAATCTCCCACTTGCACTAGTCACTACTATGCAAGGCTTCAATCCCCATAGATCTAATATAACCATCTTGCTTGGACTACGCTAACACCTTGGTCAAAGGATCAACGATGTTATCCTCTGAAGCAACCTTACAAATCTTCACATCCCCTTGGTCGACTATCTCCCAAATAAGATGGAATCTCCTAAGTATGTGCTTGGATCTTTAATGTGACTGTGGCTCTTTTGCATGTGTTATGGCCTCGTTGTTGCCACAAAAAAGGTCAACTGGGTCTAGGATGGAGGGAACAACTCCTAACTCAGTGATGAACTTCCTAATCCAAATAGCCTTCTTTGCAGCATCTGATGCAGCAATATATTTAGCTTTTATTATAGAGTCAGCAATGGTGTCTTGCTTTGAGCTTTTCCAGCTTATAGCACCTTTATTCAGCATAAACACATAACCAGACTATGATCTAAAGTCATCAGCATCGAACTAGAAGCTAGCATTGGTGTAACCACCTATAGCTAGCTCTTCCTGATCACCGAACACTAAGAAGTTATCCTTAGTCCTCTTAAGGTACTTTAGGATAGCCTTGACCACAGTCCAATAGGCCTCACTCAGGTCCTGTTGGTACCGACTGGTCAAACTTAGTGCATGTGCTACATCAGGTCGAGTACATAGCATAGCATATATAATAGATCCAATTGCCGAAGCATATGGAATTGCATTACAGTCCTTCTTACTTAAAGTAAGACCATAACGAAATGGCAAGAAACCTTTCTTGGCATTTGTCATGTTGACCCTTTTAAGAACTTTTTCTATGTACCTCTCCTGACTCAAGCCTAGAAGCCGAAGAGATCTATTCTACGCTTCGCCCTAATTCTTTCATTGTGAAACATTTTCCCAACCACTCGTTAACACTTAAAAGTGTTGGAATGTCGTTTCCACTGAGTAAGATGCTATCCATATATAAGACTAGGTATACAACTATGCTCCCACTAGCCTTCTTGTACATATAAGGCTCATCTTCGTTCTTAGTGAAACCAAACTCCTTTATTGCTTCATCAAAATGAAGATTCCAATTTTGGAATGCTTGCTTAAGACCATAAATGGATCTTTCCTGCACACCTGATTAGGATACTTAGGATCGACAAACCCCTCCGGTTAAGCCATGTAAACATCCTCAAGGAAGTTTCCATTAAGGAAGTGGTCTTTGACATCCATCTACCATATCTCATAGTTATACCATGTAGCTATGGCAAGTAGTATCCTAATCGATTTGAGCATTGTAACTGTAGAGAAGGTTTCATCATAGTCTATTCCATAGACTTGTTTAAAACCCTTTGCTACCAATCGCCCCTTGAAGGTGTTGTCGGCCTTTAGCTTGAAGGACCATTTGCAACCAATGACCTTAGCACCTAGATGTGGATCAACCAAGTTCCAAACTTGGTTATCGTACATTAATTGCATCTCAGCCTGTATGGCTCCAAACCACTTGGCTGAGTTAGGGCTTACCATGGCCTCCTGGTAGGTGGTCGGCTCTTCTTGATCATATATCAGAAGAGTGTTATCATCAGTCATAAGAAACCTGTATCTCTCTAGCTGGTGACAAACCCTACCAGACCTTCTTATGTCTTATGTGATTGGCACAGATTCCTTAACTCTTTGAGAATCTTGCTCAATCTCCAAACTATCCTGTTTAGAAGCTTATGGTCATTGAAATTCACTGAGTTCAATTCTACTCCCACTATTTTTTTTTTTTTGGAAATGAACTCCTTTTCAAGAAAAACAGCTTCCGGGACATAAACACTTTGTTCTCATTACGGTTGTAGAAATAGTACCCTTTTGTTTCCTTAAGGTACCCCATAAATAAGCACTTATGGATTTTAGAAGATAGCTTGTCCACACTTAACTTCTTGACGTGGCACTCATATCCCTAAATCCACAACAAAGACATATTAGGCACCTTGCTCGTCCATATCTCATATGGTGTCTTTTCAACTGCTTTAGTTGGAGTACAGTTCAGCAGGAACGCAACTGTTTCTAGGGCATAACCCCAGAATGATACTGGAAGGGCCGCATGACTCATCATAGACCTAACCATGTCCAATAGGATTTTATTCCTCCTCTCGGATACTCCATTCCATTAGGGTGTCCCGAGTGGAGTGAGTTGTGACTATCCCACACTCTCTAAGGAATGAGTTGAACTCTAGGATAAGGTATTCGCCACCCCGATTAGATCGAATGGCCTTAATACTTTTGCCTAGCTGGTTTTGTACTTCGTTCCTAAACTCTTTGAACTTTTCAAAGAGTTTCAAATTTGTGCTTCATCAGGTAGATATAGCTATACTTACTGAAGTCATCTGTAAAAGTTACAAAGTACTAAAAAACCACCTCTAGAACTAGTACTCATGGGCCCACATACGTCTGAGTGTATTAGGTCCAATAAGCCCAAAGCCCTTTCACCTTTCTTATTGATTGGGCTTTTGGTCATTGTGCCATGTAGACAAGATTCACATGTCTCATATGACTCCAAGTCAAATGAACCTAACACTCCAGCCTTGTGAAGCCTAGTTATGCATTTCTCATTTATGTGGCCTAAACGACAATGCCAAAAGTATAAAGGGTTCAATTCATTTTGTTTAACCCTTTTAGTATTTATGTTATAAACAGGATTAGATACATTTAGTTGTAGGATATAGAGACCACTATTTAACTGTGCATGACAATAAAAAATGTCTCAATGCAAACTTTCATTATATTGTTAGATATAACAAAATGAAATCCCTAACAATCCAAAGTAGAAACAGATATAAAATATTCCTACTCATGGAAGATACATAATAGTAGTTCCTTAAAACTAAAACCAATCCTATGGCATCTCTAAGTGGAACTCTCCAACTTTTTACAACTGCAACCCTTACGTCGTTTCTAACTCTGAGATCCACCTCTCCAAATGCTAGTGCCTTTCTACTTTTGAGTCCCTACACATTTGAACAAATATGAGTACCACACCTGGTATTCAATACCCAAGATGTAGAAATAGAAAGGTTCACTTTAATAACATAGATACTTGTGTCAAAAGCAGCAACCTTGCTCTTGTTTAGCTCTTCCAAGTACAGAGGACAATGCCCCTTCCAATGCCCTGGCTACTGGCAATGGAAGCAGGGCTCCTCAGCATGGGCCTTGGCCTTGGGCTTTGCAACAGGGTTAGGTTGCTTTCCTTTAGGCACGGAACCCTTCTTGCCTTCAGTAGTAACCTTGGCCTTCTACTTGCCCTTGCTAATACGGACATTCCTTTTGTTTACCAAGAGCACCAAATTGGTCTTCTTGATTGACTATTCAACAGTCTTAAGCACCCCATGCAACTCTAAAATAGTCTTACTCATCTATTCCTTATTGTAATGAAGGATGAATTGGTCATAAGAATCTGGTAAAGATGACAAAACAATGTCAATAGCCAAGTCCTGTGGGATAGGAGTCCTGAGCCTAGAGAGTATATCAATATACCCCTTAATCTTTAGCACATGAGCACCAACAGATGAGCTTGGTGCCATCTTGTAGGTGTACAAAGCCTTAGCTGTCAAGAACCTTTCTTGACGGGCTTCTACTTGGGACATCTCCTTGAGATTCTTTATAATAGCATACGCCTCCATATCCATGAACTGTTGTTGCAGCTTAGAGGTCATGGTGGCTAGCATCAAATAGGTGACATCTCGAGAGTCCCTTTTGTGGTCCTCAAACAAAGCCACAACATCATCAGATGCATTCCTTAGCAGTTGTCTAGGTATGGCCCTATCGAGAACATACTCCTTGACTTCCTGTCGCACGACAATCCTAAGATTCCTCAACCAATCCAAGAAGTCAGGCCCAGATAGCTTGTCCTTCTTAAGGACATATCGCAATGAAAAAGTGTTGCTATGGTTTGCCATTTATCTACATATAAAATATTAAGGTTTTGATTAATAAAAGGACTTTTGATTTTCTACTTGATCAATAAAATTCCAATTTGACTTATTTATATTGGTTATGCTCTTTAAGAGGACCAAGATCCATATTTGGCCATGACTTAGTCAAGCTGAGCTTGTACACCTAAGCCCTGGTTATTTAGGTAGGATAACATCCATTCCACATCCTATGTGAGTCTTGGTTTAGTGAGATTATTGGCACTCTCTCACCTGTGCCTAGGGTCCAGACATTCCTTTCCTATGTTAAGTCAAACCACTGATTGAGTGTTAGATAGAGCGCAACTTTTACCTTTAACCCTAGTTTATGAAGATAGCCCAAATGCACTCGGCTTTGGCACATTTAAATGATTGACACTTTGATGAGGTTCAATTGTGGAAGGCACTTTTAAGCGACTTAATATTTAATAGAATTAATTAGTTTAAACGTGCTTACATGCAAACTCGAGTGATTTGGAGAACATACATAACATGCATAAAAGATATATGAAAATGTGACAGATCATGGGCTCATAAGACAACCTATTAGAACAACTAGCAACCTATACTAGTTACATCCTCTAATAGGCTGGGCATGGACACCATCTCCAGGCTCCTTCACTTTCTAGGCTTAGGCTTGCAAATTACAAAGGAATTTGGGCCTATTATAATTTTTCTAACTATTCTAAATAAAAGAAAAATTACAACAAATACAATGATACGCTGACCATAATAACCAAAACCAACTTTACAATCCATCTTCAGAAGAGCCCATGAAATGCACAGCTAATCAAATTACAACATTCATCACAACATCCAATCAAATCATATTTATTGGGATTAAATATGCATGAATATGTTAACCAATTTTATTTGCCATAGCCGTTATAAAAATTGCCAATTTTGGGATTCTTGGTCTAGGCCTTGTGATAGGCTTGGGCTTGAGGCCCATAGACCAATCTTATTGTCTCCCATTAGAATAGGGCGACCAAAAAACCTAAGTTAGCCATTCAGAGATTCATTCCAGGAACTCTCGAATCAATTTCCTTTACCAATTTCAATTTTAACATATCCAATACGATGAAATCTCAACCAAGAAACCATGCGTATCCAATGCCATAATTTAACATGCAAATTTTAAAACCATTTTAAAATTCATCATCTCAAGCCACGATAAAACCCGCAAAACCAGAAAACAGGCCTGAGAAAATGCTGCTGGAAAAACTGACCAAAAACCCAAGAGTTACGTGGTTATGAAACCATAGTCGTGTGGCTCTAGCACAACAGTCATGCGGTTATAGACTACAGTCGTGTGACTGTTATCTTTAACTGCATGCTTGTCCAGAAAGGTCAGAAGAATCTTCCCCCAAAAGCCGACAACAATTGTGCGGCTATCCAGGCTATAGTCATGTAGCTATAGCGATAATCACATGGCTATTATTCACAGAAAACATAATCAGCAGATTAACAAAAACCACAGCTATGAGGCTCTATCGACATCTGTGTGGATATCCGTAATAGTCATACGGCTTTGGTTTTCTGGGCATAAGTCTACCAAAAACCTAGCAGCAAAACTAGTTCATTTCTCCACCAAAAACAATGAAGATAGAATGGAAAAGAAGGGAAAACGAACCTGAAACCTAGAGATCCATTCAAACAAAGCTAAGGTTCCAAAAACCAAAAGATTCAAAAACTCATTCAAATCAAACATGAACCCTAACTCAAGAAAATCCATAAAAAAGCTAGGGAAGCTCTGATACCATTGTTGGAACCTATCCCAGTTTGAAAACAAAACAAATTGCGGAACAAATGTTTTCAAGCTATGGTTTGTGCCCCAGAATCCATAGCTAGGTTATAGATCTAGAAAATCAAAGGGAAAGAAGGATATTCCTCACCTAAGCAATCCTCACCAAATTGACTTTGATAAGGGCTTTACTTATCGGCCCTCTACCTTCACACATGTAGGGTCTCATCGGTGGGAATCGAGTGTTAACTTTCTGGACCAAGATTCCAACCTTAAGCCAAAACGCTTTTACTCGAGTATAGAGAAGATGATGAGAAGTGGTGGCTAGGTCTTAACCATTAAGTATTAGGTTTTCTCTTTATCCTTCATATATGAGATATAAAGGTGAGATACCCAAACTACCTTGCAAAATATCCACTATATTTAACATAATAATGATTTAACCAAAATTACCACATGGTAACTTTGAAAAACCATTGAACCATTTCTCATCATAGACTATTATATTTTATTTGAGATTTAACAATTAATCACATAAAATAAAATAATCCATTAAAAATAATTAATATGTATCTAATACATATCAAATGGTCTGCCATAGAGCCCGCCTAAACTCCTTAGCATGCAATCCTGTAGGTCCATTCGTATGTTGGCCATGGGACCCAAATTACATTTGGCCCATAAGTTGTAAGTGGGCTCTAGCAATCCGTTACAACCCCCAATTGGGATGGAGATGTCAAAATCAAACCGACATACACCTGAAGTAGTCTTATACGATCCCTTGCACATATGATATCGGTGTCCTACATAAGGCATAGGTCCGTCATCCTTCTAACGTGTTAGGACATTTACTTGACATCTAAGTAGATTGATAAGATCAAATAAATGATTATCCAATAATCATTCTATTTGGGTACTACTATACACTACTCAGCCTCACTCGTCAAGAGGCCAGTGATATCATCTCTTTAATGAAGAGATAGGCAATTCCTTCATATTACTCCCAGTCTTAGCATGGTTCCTTATATACCCAACATACCCATACGTGGCACCGAGTTACGGGCCCCTTATGCGCACATCAAAATATGTAAGGTTATATCGAGGAGTGCAGTAATATCAAGTCTAAGGATCCAATATAAGCAAAACATGAGAAACACTTATGACACTTGACCATTTAGTGTTCTCATAAGCAGATCAATCTACTGCATTGTTCAATAACATGCACCTATGTCCTTGATCGACTTTCCAAGTCCTATGGTCGGTAAGATATTACCCATCTCACAAGGAACATACTAGTTTTTAGTTATATTCATTCCCATTATTATAACAGACTAGGGATAGCTTTAAAAATGTGTTCTTTAAACTCATGGTCTTACTTGTTCAGTACACGCTACTAACAAACATGAGTAAACACCAATTTATGGATTCCCAATATTTATCAATTGCAAAAGTAATTCAATAAATATGATTATGCCTTTTATTAATACTAACTAAATGTATTCTCATACATAAACAGAACAGAGTATATCATATAGGGACCAGGGCATAACCCAACACTTTCCTTACTCGTGGCCTTACTAATCAGAGAATGTTATCGACATACATGAGTAAAAGAGCAATTAATGGATTCTCTTCATTTATTAAATCACACAAGACATATAATAAACAAGATTATTCTTTTCTATAACAAATCATTTAGTTACATAATACAGGGACTCGAGCATACACTAATAAACGACAGCGTATAGCGGATCTTAGTGGCCACGCAAACGATGACGTGATGAGCTTTAGGTTAGGGTTAAGTTTAAGGGAAGATGAAGAAGAGGAAAGGGACAGATGGGTGGCTAGGGTTAGATGACAGGAATAAAGAAGAAAAGAAGAGGAATTAGATGGACAACTAGGATTATTATATGCTAGATATAGATATGCATTTTCATTTTGACTAAATAAAAAGAAATATATTTATAAAATTAATTTTTTGGAAATATTTGCCCCTTTCTAGGTTAGCCTTTTAAACAGTGTGAGGCAAAAGTCCTCTTTTTGCTAAGAGTGCAAACCATGATCCCTATTTTGAAAAAAAAAAATTCACAATCTTCGTTTTGAAAATGTGTAAATTCATAGGGTTTGTTTTTTAAGTTTACCCCATAATTAACTCATTAATTTCACACAAGTCTAAATTATATTACTTATTTTCAAACCTAAACTTATGATTTTATTATCTTATTTCCAATTAACTATATTTTTTAAGGTCAATACTAATTAATCTAAAAGCATAAAATTGCTTATCAGGCAATAACCAAGCATTGAGTAAGATAACACAAATTGCACAAATAAAATAAGAAAATTTATAATAATTTCATAAATTGAATTATGTTACACTCTATCAATATCCTAGATAGGAAAAGTTTAGCTACTTACAATATTAGAACAAACTAATAGCTAATAAGAATATTAAAGAACATAGGGAAAATTATAAAATTAGCATAGTCATCTTTTGTTGAATTTTGCAGCCTTAACCAAATTGATAGAACTTTCTCCAAAAAAAATGAGAAAACTATAATAATCCTGATCTTACAATTAGGGGTTAAGCCTCCTTATATAAGAGAATAACCCTCCTAATTCGATCAGGACTAAGACTTAATTAGGAGAATTATACTATAATTAAAAATTATTTTTCCTCTTTTGATTCATTTTTCAATTTTTCATAAATTAACACTTATTATTGAAATGGTAATCAGTCTTAAATAGGGTTGTCAACTTCAAAGAGCAACGTATAAACTAATATAGAAAAGTCAACCCGAAATTTTTTTAAATTTATTTGACCAATGTGCAATTTGCATGACCAACTTTAGCATTTCAGTGATATCTGCCTTGTTTTCACTCCAATTTGATGGCTCCAAAATGCATAGAAAAGTTGGGATAAAGGTACACAACTTTTGTTTAGAACTCAAGAGTTGAATCAAACTCTAAACTAGTCAAATCTTTAGTCAAAGTTTGGTTGTCGCACTTCAAGCCACAAATAAATTCCATTTTGTGAAAATTATCCTAATTAATATCTAAAACGATGAAAAATAACCTAATAAGGACCATAAATAAAATTGTTGGTTTTTGGTCAGCCCATGATATTTTGGAATGGCAGGAATTAAACTGTAATTATGTGTAAATTACAGGGACCAAATGTGTAATTTGGTCCGACCCTATATATAGATGGAAGGTTGGATTTCCACTATAAATAGAGAATTCGTTTCTCAGATTCATTATGCGAGAAAAACGAAAAACTCTCCCAGAGAGAAATCACGAAACACATCTTCCTTAATTCATCGGAAGAATTCACGGATTAACGTCCGTACTCTGTGTAATCTTACATACGTAGGAAAGGCAACCAGAACGATCCGGTTTTCTTGTGTGGATCAGAATCGCACCGTAATCAAACTTCCGCTGTAAAACAAATTGTAAGTCTATTTATATATTCTGATTACGGATTCTATACATTCGTTGTATAATCTATACGTGTTTCTAACTTCATTGGTATCAGAGCCGAAAAGGTTTATAGATTGATGTGTTCAAATCTAGTTTTCTGGAATTCCGTCAATTAGAATTAGTCGTATCCGTTTGAAAGAGTGTTTATTTGTTTAGATACATAATCATTCGTTTTGATACGGATTTATATTGATATCCGCGTCAAAATGATTCTGTAAATCTTGATCTCTGATGTTCCATGTAACGCCCCAGATATAAGTTGACTTAGTTATGTTGTGATGTGTGCATATGAGTGAGCATTTTTGCATTTAACCGATGTTTTGTATGCTTATAACAATTCGTAGGCTTTGGCCTAGCGGTAGATAGTCCTGACTAATAGCTAGTGGTCTAGAGTTCGAACCTTACCTGGCTTAAATTTATTTTTTTTTTTTGTGCCTTTTTATTTTTGTGTTGGGAAGGTTGGAATTCCGAAAATCCATGATAAATATCCCATTTTTCAGTTGACCAATTCAAAAAAATTAGGAATCCTTAACCTAAGGAGAAAATCTCTCCTTAATCTCTTCCACTTTCCAAGTTTCACTCCAAGGCAATCTCTTCATCTCTATTAGGGTTAAAATTTCGGCCATTCCATTGTGTGGAGCTCCAGTGCAGCCGAAATTCTTAACTTTCTCTCCCTCACTTTCATTCATTCAGACTCTGCTTCATTCTTCTCCATTCCGAGTTAATTGCCTCAGTTGGTTTCACTGCAAATAGGGTAACAACTAAACCCTAAATGTCGGTTCGAAATTTATATAGGATGTATGGTAGATGAATTTGATCCTAGGTTGTATTATTACTGAAATTATTGTTGAGACATGAATGTATATGATATTGGTGTAAGAAATTGCTTTTAGGTTAAAAGATTGGTAGAAATATGAAAATACATGTGATTGAGTCGAAATTGGTAAGCTGCTGTATTTTCAGAATTGACTGTTTATGGTAATTATGGCATAACTTCCGTTATATAACTCCGATTGGCATAATTCAACTTTCTGTGTTTTCCTGAGATATAGGTGTACAAGGTTGTTTTACATTATTTTGGAAAATTCCGTGAGTAAAGTGCTCATATTCCCTATTGAAACTGCCTTATGTGCATTGTGCCGATTTTTCTTGAACTGCTGAATTTCAGATTGTACAGGTTGTGATAATTTTAGCTTTATTTTCGTTATATAACTCCGATTGGCATGATTCAACTTTCTGTGTTTTCCTGAGACATAAATGTACAAGGTTCTTTTATACTATTTTGGCAAATTCTGTGAGTAAAGTGCTCGTATTCCCTGTTGAATCTGCCTTATGTGCACTGTGCCGATTTCCTGGAACTGCTGAATTTCAGTTTGTACAGTTTGTGTTGATTATGGCTTTATTTTCTCTCTGTAGCTCCGTTTGCCATGAAACAAAATTCTATGTATTCCTGAAATTCTGATGTTCAATGTTGCTTTATATTATTTTTGCTAAATCAGTGAGTAACACATCTGTTTTGTCTGTTGAAGTCAGACTATGTGCAGTGATCTGAAGTGAATTTACAGATTGCATGTTTTTAGTGTTTCCTTAATATCTTTTGCTATAGGAATCCGAATTGCATGATTTAAGTTGGCGTGTGTTCCTAAGATGTAAGGCTAAATTTACCTTTGTATTGCCATGCTGAATTCTGAGTCTAACCTACTGGAATATTATATGCAAGTTGAGGCATGAACTATGAATTCTGAAATTTTCACCTTAGGCCTTGAACTGATTTTTTTTAATGTGTGCAAAGCATAATTTGATTCTAGGAATTTATGCTAGAACTCTTGACATGAAATCTAATAATTACATATATGGTTTGGTAAATTTAATACATGTTGGAATTATGAAATCGAGTTTGGGGTAAGTCCTATTTTAATGGCACCTTATGGTTATTGAATTGGTTGGGATAAGTCCTATGTTAAAGGCACCTTTTGAATATTGATATAATTATGATAATTAAATTGGTGTTTGTAGTGGCATATACTCTGGTGTCTTGGTTAGTTTGGCTAAGTGTTTTCCATGTTTGATTGGTTGACACTAGGACAGCGCCCTTTGTTTCGAGGTAAGTCCCTTCGTTGGCACTCAGAGAGGTAAATCCCTTCGTGGTACTCTAATTTATTTTATTTTTGAGGTAAGTCCCTTCGTTGGCACTCTGTGAGGTAAGTCCCTTCGTTGGCACTCAGAGAGGTAAATCCCTTCGTGGTACTCTAATTTATTTTATTTTTGAGGTAAGTCCCTTCGTTGGCACTCTGTGAGGTAAGTCCCTTCGTTGGCACTCTGAGGTAAATCCCTTCGTGGTACTCTTTTCTTATTGATAAGGGGGTAAGTCCCGTTGTGGTTCCCCGAAGCGTCTGAGCCGAACTCTCTAAGGACATAGGTGTATAGGTCAATACAAATGATTTATACGCGTATACCACAAAATTAATAAAGGTTAAGGTATAATTGAGTTGATGTCAAGTTTGTGATGAAGTACTTTGATTTGGGATGTTGGTATGTATTTGTATGTACATGACTTATCTTGGAAATCTGAATTTTGATGATATTGATTATCCACTTGGAATGTTTTGTACTATTATTTGAAATAGATAATTATGTGATATGCTGAACTTGAACTTTATATGTTGTATGTGATGCAGCTAACAAATAAGGGTAAGATCCCTGATACATGATTGTTACTATGAGAATTATGCATGCTTGTATAAATTGATAAATTTGCTTTCTATTAATCATGATGAAGTATACTTAAGTAATGTAATATGAAATTTATGATCTGTCATCTTCCTATGTGAACTTTGAATTGATGTTTGGGATTTATTAGTTACTCGTCACTAAGTGGCGCTGTTGATATTTTCAGATTTTGCCGGTGCAGAATAGGAGATGCCTGATGTCTGTTCTCGGGGATTGTGTGGAGAGTTTCCGTCATGTTATTTTATCATCTATTCGTAGTTATGGATGTTCAAAGATTTATTTTTTTTTTTTTTTTTTTTTACTCCGTTATATTACCTTTTGAAATACCTATTTATGTTAAATTACTGTTTTTGAAATGGAAATTTTCGAGTACTCATTTATGATTATGTTATTTTAAAGATAAAAAGGAAGTTTTGAAAATGATGACCTAAACTTTATGTAATGTTTCCGCCATTGCATGCTTGCAAAAGTTAGGGTTGTCACAGTTGGTATCAGAGCCCGCGTTGGTTCCAAGGCTTTGGTAGCATAAGTCACTTGGAACCAAAACTCAGAATCCTAGGATAGAGATTTGAACATAGTGTGAGGTGCATGGGTAGGTAGAACGGGTTTAATTGCTTTGGATTACTTGTTTTCTATTATTAGCTGTATGTATTAGATGCTTTGACCTAACTAGAACAAAAATTTTAGAATGCCTCCACATAGAGATTCCGTTCGCGATGACTCTCCTCAGCAACGTATGCGGCTGTTGGAAGATGCCGTGCTCGCTATGGCTCAAAGAAATCCAAATAACCAAACTGTCTTCGATCGCATTGCTCGTCACCGACCCCCAACTTATGAAGCATCTTCCGACCCGGTGGTGCTTGAGGGATGGATCCGGGAGATAGAGAAACTCTTTGATGTGACCGGCTGTCCGAACGCCGAGAAAGTCGTGATTGGAGCCTACTACTTGAAAGGCGAGGCTGATAACTGGTGGGGCATGGTTAAGGCCGAGTGCCTGGAATTGGCTGAGTTTGGATGGGGACAATTCACTGAAAGGTTGAAGAATCGTTTCTACCCAAGTGAGTTGAGGTGGCAGAAACGAGAGGAATTCCTATGCTTGACTCAAGGAAGCATGTCTGTTCAGCAGTACACCAACAAATTTACTGAACTGTCCAGATTTGCAGGTTCAGTCATCCCCACTGAAGAGGAGAAGGTGCATTTCTATATCAAGTGGATGAGTCCCAAAGTGAGGACACATGTCCTATGTTCTGGAGCAACAACTTTCCAGAGAGCCTATGAAGTGGCTTTAGGAGTTTATGCATCCGTTCAGGAGGATGAAGCGGTGAGGCGGACCATGTTCTTAAAGAGGTCTCAGCCTACCTCGTATGTTCATCCGACTTCCAAGAAACCCAAGTATGTTCCGGCAAAGGAAGCTGCTAGTACCGCTCAGACTAGGGAGAAGAAGTGCTTCAAAGTGTAAGAAAGAGTGGCACTATGGGAAGAACTGTGATGGGACGCCTGTCCGATGCTACACTTGTAAGGAAGAGGGTCACTACTCTCAATCTTGCCCGAAGAAGTCAGGAAGTAAGAAGCCCGATTCTAGCTCAGGAGGCCCTGTTCGCAACAGAGTCTATAACATGATGGAGTCCGAAGTTGACGAGGCAGGGAATGACATCGTTGCAGGTACCATCCTTGTCAAATCTTTTCCTGCTTATGTATTATTTGACACTGGTGCGTCTATATCCTGTATTTCTACTACTTTTGCTCAGAAGTTGAATTTATCTGTATCTGTTCCAATTAATTCTGTGGTTTCCCTCCCTAATGGGGAGAGTGTTGCTTGCTGTCGTGTTTTCCCCGAAGTTCCAGTAGTTATCGAGGGAGTTGAATTGAAGGCGAATTTGAGGGAATTTCCATTGACCGAATTTGATGTTATCTTCGGTATGGACTGGTTGAAGCAGCATCAAGCGGTGTTCTATTGTAGGGATGAGAAAATTGTGCTGAAGGACGGTAAAGGGAAGAGGGTTTCTTATTCAAATGTTAAGATGAAACCAGGAGTGAAGGTAGTTTCGGCTATGAAATTGAAAAAGATGGCGATGAAAGGCGAAGAAGTATTTCTGTGTAGAATAAAGGATACCTCGGAAGAACTGAAGATCGAGGATATTCCTATTGTTCGAGAATATGCGGATGTGTTTCCTGATGAACTGCCAGGGATTCCACCAGGAAGGGATGTAGAATTTGCCATCGACCTAATTCCGGGGTCAGCTCCAATCTCTAAAGCTCCTTATCGGATGGCTCCCTCGGAGATGCGAGAATTGAAGACCCAGTTGCAAGAACTTGTTGATAAGGGTTTTATTAGACCCAGCGTGTCACCTTGGGGTGCTCCGGTACTCTTTGTCAAGAAGAAGGATGGAAGCATGCGATTATGTATTGACTACCGTGAGTTGAATAAGGTGACCATCAAGAATAAATATCCCCTGCCAAGAATTGAAGATTTGTTTGATCAATTGAAGGGTGCAGGTGTGTTCTCTAAGATCGATCTGAGATCCGGCTATCATCAGATTCCGGTAAAAGAAGACGACATTCAGAAGACTGCCTTCCGGACAAGGTATGGGCACTATGAATTCGAAGTAATGCCCTTCGGTCTCACTAACGCACCAGCAGTGTTTATGGATCAGATGAACCGAACCTTCCACGAGCTCCTTGATGTGTGTGTTGTGGTATTCATTAATGATATCTTAGTATATTCGAAGAATGAAGAGGAGCATGCTAAGCATCTCAAAATGGTGTTGAAAGTATTAAGAGAGCAGAAGTGGTACGCCAAGTTCTCTAAGTGTGAGTTTTGGCTTGGAGAGGTGGCTTTTCTAGGCCATGTGATTACCAAAGAAGGTGTGAAGGTGGACCCGGCGAAGATTAAAGCCGTTCTTGAATGGTCCAGTCCTACTAATGTGACCGAAGTAAGAAGTTTTCTTGGTCTTGCTGGATACTACAGAAGGTTTGTGCACAACTTTTCAATTATTGCACGACCTTTGACTCAGTTGATGAAGAAGGACTGTAGGTTTCAATGGACTGCAGAATGTGAAGAAGCGTTCCAGATATTAAAAGAGAGACTTACTTCAGCCCCAGTTCTTGCATTGCCGACTGACGGAGTAGAGTATGAAGTGTTCAGTGATGCTTCCAAGTACGGACTTGGGTGTGTACTTATGCAGTTGGGAAAAGTGATTGCCTATGCTTCAAGGCAATTGAGGGTTCATGAAAGGAACTACCCGACTCACGATTTGGAGTTAGCTGCGGTGGTGTTTGCTCTTAAAATTTGGCGCCATTACTTGTATGGTGTGCCGTGCAAGATATACACCGATCATAAGAGCCTCAAATATATTTTCACCCAGAAAGAACTAAACATGCGACAGAGACGTTGGTTAGAGCTTATCAAGGATTATGACTTAACCTTGGAGTATAAAGAAGGAAAGGCAAACAGAGTCGCAGATGCATTGAGCAGAAAGAGCATCCATTCGGTGAACTTCATGAAAAGACTTCCTATTGATCTTTGCAAGGAGTTTAGCAAGTTGGAAATTGAAGTGGTCCCGAGAGGAGTGGTTCGGGCGAGTTTAAATGCAATCAGTGTGGAACCAGTATTGTTTGTAGAATTGAAAGAGAAGCAGTTGAGTGATCCTGTACTTCAGAAGATTCGTGCAGCGAAGGAGCAGGGTAATGCTGTAGATTTCGAGATTCTTGCAGATGGGAGTATGAAATTTAAAGGCCGATGGTGTGTGCCTAATGATTCAATGTTGAAAGAGCAGATCTTAAGTGAAGCTCATTGCACTCCCTACTCTGTGCATCCGGGAGGTGCGAAATTGTACAAAGATTTGAAGATGCAGTTTTGGTGGCCTAGAATGAAGAAAGAGGTAGCTGAGTTTGTGGCCCGGTGCTTGACTTGTCAAAAGGTGAAAATTGAGCATCAGAGGCCTGGGGGATTATTGCAGCCCTTGGCTATTCCAGCATGGAAGTTTGACTCGGTTTCTATGGACTTTGTGTCGGGTTTACCAAAGGTTGCTAATGGTTTAGACACAGTGTGGGTTGTTATAGACCGTTTGACCAAGGTGGCTCGGTTTATTCCTGTGAAGAAGACCTGGTCTATGGAGCAGTTAGCTGAGGCATATGCGAGTGAAATTATAAGGCTACTTGGTGTGCCTAGGGAGATTGTGTCAGATCGTGACCCACGGTTCTTGTCACATTTTTGGACATCATTGCAAGAAGCTTTGGGCACTAGGTTGAAGTTGAGTACAGCTTTTCATGCTGCTACAGATGGACAGACGGAGAGGACAATCCAAACCTTAGAGGATATGTTGCGGTCATGTGCTCTTGACTTCCAGAAATCTTGGGTGAAATGTCTGAGTTTGGTAGAGTTCTCCTATAACAATAGCTATCACGCTAGTATCCGTATGGCCCCGTATGAAGCCCTCTATGGGAGGAAATGTCGTAGTCCGACATGCTGGGACGACATTAGTGACACATTGGTGTTGGGTCCGGAATTGATTCGGGATACAGTTGAGAAGGTGAAGGTGATTCAGGCGAATATGAAGGCTGCCCATGATCGTCAGAAGTCTTATGCAGATCTCAAGAGAAGACCTCTTACCTTCGAAGTCGGTAGCAAGGTATTGCTGAAAGTATCTCCTATGAAGGGAGTGATGAGGTTCGGCAAGAGAGGCAAGCTCAGTCCCAAGTATATTGGTCCATATGAAGTGCTTGAAAGGATTGGGGAAGTTGCATATCAGTTGGCTCTACCACCGGAATTGGCAAAAGTTCATAATGTATTCCATGTTTCACAGCTACGAAGATATGTGAGCGACCCTTCTCACGTTATTGCTATGGATTCGGTGGAGGTGGAACCCAATTTGACATATGAGGAGAAGCCTGTTCAGATCCTCGACCGTCAGGTTCGCAAACTCAGGAGAAAAGAGATGCCTTTGGTAAAGGTGCTTTGGCGTAGCCAGAAGTTTGAAGAGGCTACTTGGGAGCTAGAAGAGACCATGAGATCCAAATATCCGGAATTGTTTGCAACTAATCAAGGTTAGAACCTAGCTTACTCTTTTGTCCTTGAGTTTCGAGGGCGAAACTTTTTGTTAGTGGGGAGGATTGTAACGCCCCAGATATAAGTTGACTTAGTTATGTTGTGATGTGTGCATATGAGTGAGCATTTTTGCATTTAACCGATGTTTTGTATGCTTATAACAATTTGTAGGCTTTGGCCTAGCGGTAGATAGTCCTGACTAATAGCTAGTGGTCTAGAGTTCGAACCTTACCTGGCTTAAATTTATTTTTTTTTTTTTGTGCCTTTTTATTTTTGTGTTGGGAAGGTTGGAATTCCGAAAATCCATGATAAATATCCCATTTTTCAGTTGACCAATTCAAAAAAATTAGGAATCCTTAACCTAAGGAGAAAATCTCTCCTTAATCTCTTCCACTTTCCAAGTTTCACTCCAAGGCAATCTCTTCATCTCTATTAGGGTTAAAATTTCGGCCATTCCATTGTGTGGAGCTCCAGTGCAGCTGAAATTCTTAACTTTCTCTCCCTCACTTTCATTCATTCAGACTCTGCTTCATTCTTCTCCATTCCGAGTTAATTGCCTCAGTTGTTTTCACTGCAAACAGGGTAACAACTAAACCCTAAATGTCGGTTCGAAATTTATATAGGATGTATGGTAGATGAATTTGATCCTAGGTTGTATTATTACTGAAATTATTGTTGAGACATGAATGTATATGATATTGGTGTAAGAAATTGCTTTTAGGTTAAAAGATTGGTAGAAATATGAAAATACATGTGATTGAGTCGAAATTGGTAAGCTGCTGTATTTTCAGAATTGACTGTTTATGGTAATTATGGCATAACTTCCGTTATATAACTCCGATTGGCATAATTCAACTTTCTGTGTTTTCCTGAGATATAGGTGTACAAGGTTGTTTTACATTATTTTGGAAAATTCCGTGAGTAAAGTGCTCATATTCCCTATTGAAACTGCCTTATGTGCATTGTGCCGATTTTTCTTGAACTGCTGAATTTCAGATTGTACAGGTTGTGATAATTTTAGCTTTATTTTCGTTATATAACTCCGATTGGCATGATTCAACTTTCTGTGTTTTCCTGAGACATAAATGTACAAGGTTGTTTTATACTATTTTGGCAAATTCTGTGAGTAAAGTGCTCGTATTCCCTGTTGAAACTGCCTTATGTGCACTGTGCCGATTTCCTGGAACTGCTGAATTTCAGTTTGTACAGTTTGTGTTGATTATGGCTTTATTTTCTCTCTGTAGCTCCGTTTGCCATGAAACAAAATTCTATGTATTCCTGAAATTCTGATGTTCAATGTTGCTTTATATTATTTTTGCTAAATCAGTGAGTAACACATCTGTTTTGTCTGTTGAAGTCAGACTATGTGCAGTGATCTGAAGTGAATTTACAGATTGCATGTTTTTAGTGTTTCCTTAATATCTTTTGCTATAGGAATCCGAATTGCATGATTTAAGTTGGCGTGTGTTCCTAAGATGTAAGGCTAAATTTACCTTTGTATTGCCATGCTGAATTCTGAGTCTAACCTACTGGAATATTATATGCAAGTTGAGGCATGAACTATGAATTCTGAAATTTTCACCTTAGGCCTTGAACTGATTTTTTTTAATGTGTGCAAAGCATAATTTGATTCTAGGAATTTATGCTAGAACTCTTGACATGAAATCTAATAATTACATATATGGTTTGGTAAATTTAATACATGTTGGAATTATGAAATCGAGTTTGGGGTAAGTCCTATTTTAATGGCACCTTATGGTTATTGAATTGGTTGGGATAAGTCCTATGTTAAAGGCACCTTTTGAATATTGATATAATTATGATAATTAAATTGGTGTTTGTAGTGGCATATACTCTGGTGTCTTGGTTAGTTTGGCTAAGTGTTTTCCATGTTTGATTGGTTGACACTAGGACAGCGCCCTTTGTTTCGAGGTAAGTCCATTCGTTGGCACTCAGAGAGGTAAATCCCTTCGTGGTACTCTAATTTATTTTATTTTTGAGGTAAGTCCCTTCGTTGGCACTCTGTGAGGTAAGTCCCTTCGTTGGCACTCAGAGAGGTAAATCCCTTCGTGGTACTCTAATTTATTTTATTTTTGAGGTAAGTCCCTTCGTTGGCACTCTGTGAGGTAAGTCCCTTCGTTGGCACTCTGAGGTAAATCCCTTCGTGGTACTCTTTTCTTATTGATAAGGGGGTAAGTCCCGTTGTGGTTCCCCGAAGCGTCTGAGCCGAACTCTCTAAGGACATAGGTGTATAGGTCAATACAAATGATTTATACGCGTATACCACAAAATTAATAAAGGTTAAGGTATAATTGAGTTGATGTCAAGTTTGTGATGAAGTACTTTGATTTGGGATGTTGGTATGTATTTGTATGTACATGACTTGTCTTGGAAATCTGAATTTTGATGATATTGATTATCCACTTGGAATGTTTTGTACTATTATTTGAAATAGATAATTATGTGATATGCTGAACTTGAACTTTATATGTTGTATGTGATGCAGCTAACAAATAAGGGTAAGATCCCTGATACATGATTGTTACTATGAGAATTATGCATGCTTGTATAAATTGATAAATTTGCTTTCTATTAATCATGATGAAGTATACTTAAGTAATGTAATATGAAATTTATGATCTGTCATCTTCCTATGTGAACTTTGAATTGATGTTTGGGATTTATTAGTTACTCGTCACTAAGTGGCGCTGTTGATATTTTCAGATTTTGCCGGTGCAGAATAGGAGATGCCTGATGTCTGTTCTCGGGGATTGTGTGGAGAGTTTCCGTCATGTTATTTTATCATCTATTCGTAGTTATGGATGTTCAAAGATTTATTTATTTTTTTTTTTATTTTTTTTTTTTTACTCCGTTATATTACCTTTTGAAATACCTATTTATGTTAAATTACTGTTTTTGAAATGGAAATTTTCGAGTACTCATTTATGATTATGTTATTTTAAAGATAAAAAGGAAGTTTTGAAAATGATGACCTAAACTTTATGTAATGTTTCCGCCATTGCATGCTTGCAAAAGTTAGGGTTGTCACATTCCATGAATAAGAATATGTTTTTTTATTCATTTAGATTCGTTTTTGTTCGTTTTGATACGGATTTGCATTGTTATCCGTGTCAAAATGATACCGTATTAGATCCAACAGTACAAAGTGTCAAAATTTTTTGTTGAAATTTCGAAAATCCGATCACACCACTGAAATCAGCATGACAAATCGAGTCGGAATGTCAAATTTCATGGCTAACGGAAGGTCGAAAGGCGGTGCGTGGACCTCACGCGCCACCACTGCGGCTGGAATTGGCCGCGTGATGGTTAGGGGAAGTTTAGGTCTGCTGGACACGTGGCACACTCTATTGGTTGATTTTCTGACGGTTGAAAAGTCCGCCGAATAACGTGTTGACACGTGTACAAGTCAATCGTTTTTGAAACGGTCAACTGCCACGTATCAAACATGTAGACCAATAACTAAAAATGAATAAAAACATTAAAAATTAAAATACACCTAAAAATATCTACAAATATGAGTTATTAAAAAACAAACATTCATTTCATTAAAAAGAAAAGACATAACACAAGAACAAAGAAGAGCAAACCTCATACACACCCAAGCCAAACCTGGTATTATTAAATGTCGCATAGGCAAATAATACCATACAAGGTAAGCTAAACTAAAACACATTCAAACTGAATTTTGAAAGAAATAACCATTCTCATTAGAGACTTAAAGCTATAGAAATACATAGGGAGTGCAATCTTCGGCCTTTAAGCCCTTTCACTTAATCAGATTTAAAACAATCTTTTTGAAATCTCATAGATTAGACAATTTACAGAGCATTGATCATTCAAGTAACTAGAAGTTTCATAACAGTTTTATAGACATTTACAAAACCTATCATAATAGTTTTAAAATAATTTTGTAGTTTATAAAAGAGCTACACTATAGTTCCCCTAAAGCATTACTAAAATATCACCAAAACCATACAGTATCACTAAGGTTTTATAAAACATATAAAGTCTTTCAGATAGAGAGAAAAATTGTAAACCCAAAAAACACAACAACAAACACGTATAAAAAAAGCATACCTCTATATTATAAAGAACATACAATTCAACATTATCACTAGACTAGGAATCACCAATATTGGAAGAATGAATAGTTTTCCTCAGACAGAACCGACTTTTCCCTTTGACTTATTGTTCTAGTTTTTTAAAAGTAGACGTCAGCAAAACATCACCACAACTCACAAACATGTTTTTCTAAGTAGTGTGAATAGGATTATCAAAAACGTCATCAAAACCTTTGGCAATTTATCATTCTATTAAAGAAATCTAAAATATAATATTTTTCCTGATTTAGGAAACATAAAACCAAAAACCTTATAAAACGAAAAACAAATATGTAAATGGGGAATCATAATGAAAATAACCAAATCAATGGAAGAAACTGAAGATAACATATGCAAAATTAGAACAAAAGAGCAAAATGAACAAAATAAAACCAAACAGAAAAGCAAAAAAAATGTATGCAATAAAAAACTTACCTTGTCGGATGAGGCATGCATAATTGTTGTAAGAAACACAAAATTAAAAACCAAAATGATGAGTAGTTGACACAAAAACGAAGAATCTATAACAATAATGAAGAATCATGCACTAGAAAGCAGTTAGGTGTCCTGAAGAAGAATAAGCGAGAAAAGAGATATGAAAATCATGATTTAGTATAAAAGAAATGTTAAAAAAATGGTGATTACAAAAAGAACACTTGGTACTAAATGGAATAAATATGAGAAATTGGGCATTTTAAATAATTTTCCTAAATAAACATTATATGCAAAATTTATTTTAAATGATATGGATTCAAAATTTTATTTTAAATGATTAAAATTTAATATTTAATATTTAAATATATGTATGTTATATAAATAATAGTAACTTCAATGTTTCATAATAATTCTTATTATTAATATTAGGTTGAATTGAGTAGTTAAAAGATTAAGAGCATCTCCAACCTCCACTAAACCTCTCCTTTGCCATTAGAGAGGTTCTCTTGACAGAGAACGTTTTTCTATTAGATAACGGTTCTCTTGTCCGTTCTCATTTTTTTTAATTTCTTTCCTTTTTTTCTCTGATGTTTTTTTTTTTCTTTCCTTTTTTACATTTCTTTATTTTTTTGTTATTTTTTATTTGTTTTAAATGTAAATAATTTTTCTATTTATTTTAATAATTAAATTTTTACAATTAAATTAAATTTTTATCTTACATTAAGTTTCTTAAATTTTTAATTTGGCTCCAAGATTCAATATCCATTATTTTTTAATTTTTTAATCTCTTTGATTTTATAAACAATAACTATTGTTGTTTAACATTTAAATGTTTTAATTAATTAATTGTACACATTTAGTATGCATATAAAGATAGCCATTAGAAGCTAGCTATATATATTGCTTCATTTTTCATGTATTTGCACAAAATTTAATAATCTATTTTACTCTTCTTCACTCTTCGAAACTTTTTTTTTTTTTAAATCTTAGAGCTTAATTATTCAATATTCTAATAATGGATCCATATCAATTCAATAATATTTTCAATATGTCAAAAAACATAACTAGGTCGCCAAATTCTCCTTAAAATCAAAATTTTCTAAATATTAGAAAAACTCAATCACAAATTTCTTATTCTTCAAATATTCAATATCCATTATTTTTTAATTTTCCTCATTATCTACCATATATCATAAACTTTTCCAATTATCCAACCCAATTTTCACACATGAGTTCACTGGTGAATTTTATAAATTTGAATTTGGTAACTCATACACCAGCATCATCTAATTCGGAAACACCATCTCTGGTATTTTCTACCTAAGAAGAATCGAAAAAAAATATTTCTATCAATGAAGAAGAATCGGATACAAAAAAGGCCTGACAAAAAAAATGATATGGAATGAAAATGCTGACAAAATTTTGATAAATGTTGGCTCAATATTTCAAAATGTCTTATTGTGAGAATTGATCAAAAGAGGACTTGTTTTTAGGAACATATAACTACTTATTTCAGTCAAAATAACAACGTTAAGGGTATGCAGGCTCAAGTTAAAAGGCATTGGCATCAAATAAGTCCATTAATCAATAAATTTAATGGATATTATCATCGTGCATATAATGCACATAAAAGTGGATGTTCCGATGATCAAGTCATAACACACAAGATGTACAGAGATGAATATAAGTCCAAATTCCTGTATGAACACGTGTGGGTATTGGTGAAAAATGAACCAAAATGGTCTAGTGGTAGAAATGCTCCAAAGAGAACAAAGGTATCTTAATGTGGATCATATATTTCAACTTCTCAAGAAGACACAAGTGAAAGTCAAGAAATTTAAAGCTTGACTTATAGGTCAAAAGGTAGCTAAACAAAAGGCAAAAGTAGTTTCAACAAGCAAAATTAATGAAAAAGTGGATGCATTTAATGGTACCCAACATGAAAGGACAACAACTATGAAATTGATTATGGAGATTGAAGATAAAATGATAGAGCTAGAGAAGAAAAAATAAGAAGCCAACCCGAAGGAACACATGTCAGTTTTGTTTATGGACACAAAAAAATGACTGCTATGCAAAGAAAGGCTCATGAAATGATGTGCCACCATATTAGGAAAAAATATTGATATTAATTTTATGTACTAATTTTTATTTAGTTATTATATTATTTTCTATACTTGTTTTAGTTAACAGTTAATGCACGTAGTAATTTAATGTATTGATTATATTAATGTATTACTTTATGTATGGTCTATGGATTCTGTTATTACAATTCTATTTCATCAATTTGATTCCTTTTTCTTTTTTCCTTTTATCCTAATTTAAACTATGGATACTTGTCAAGACCCAAACTTGGCCATGACCGGCACATAAATTAAGCTAGCCTTAATCTATGCAAACCTCAAATTTAAATACAAATAGACCTTATTATGATAGGTATTTAAATCTTAATATCATAATACAATCTAAACATTAATACTACTTATGTATAAGCTCTATATCATCATCTATAAACTATAATCTCCTTCTACATCTAACTCCAAAGCTCGAACCATTGAGGCAAATCTTAATTATCTGAAAAGAGAATAATTATTGTGGTATGAGATTTTAACTGATTGAGAAGAAATCCTAGTGAGTAAATAACTACATAAACCTCAGTGTGTAGCAATTGTAATACACAACGAAAGGGGAACATACAAATTGGCTAAAACTTTATCAAACACTAATATATATCAAATAAAATATTTTGTCAAATACTAAACATGCTGATGAATTGCAATTCAAAATATTCGAAAAATCTAGTCAAATATATTATTTGAATATGGCTCAAAATACCCGAAAACAGATTAATAAGCTTATCAAATATAGATAAAGAAAAATGTTAAAATTAAAATTACTAATAAATAGATTATAGAAATACAATTCAAAACTATCAAATACTGATAAAATAAATAGTTAATATATCCAAAACAATAAAAACTCATGGTACAGTGCAATAGAGTGGTGGTACTGCACACCACTAAGGCCATAATTGTAAACATGTTACTAATAACAAATATCAAATACAAATGGTAAGTACTACCAGACATAGAATGCTTTCCCGACCTTATGCATGATTCTAATGCAAATAGATTCGGACACTGACACATAAACTCTGAGCATGAATTTTTCCAACTTTAGTGATGAAAACCAAAATGATTATCTCTTGCATCGAGATTTCTGTAGGAACTGATCCAAAGAGTGAAGCCAGGAACCAAACAAACCTAAGAGACAAACCCAAACATCATCTAAAGAATCAACAATTTTTAACCCTAATTTGGACAAGATCTATACGGTTCTCATCAGGGTGCCACGACTCTATTTTGAGCCTTACGGCTCTAATTCAAAGAGGGTTAAGCTGTGCATCAAATTGCCAAACTGAAAAATTCAGCATAGAAAGTTGAGCTATATGGCTCTAACTTAAACATAATAGAGATGTACGCTCTAATCTTGGCTGAATTCTTATTGGACCAAATATTTGAACGCCCATATCTGGGGGGAGATAAGGGTTATGGGAGCTCAATAGATGAAGAGGCTCTCAAAAACCACGAGAAAGAGATTGGGTGAGGGACTTTTGGAAAAAAAGGGAAAGAAATAGAACCAAGATAGAGGTAGGAGAACCAGGGAAATAAGAGAGAAGAAAAGGAGAGAAAGTAGAGAAAGCACTTTTAAACCCCCTTATTCTTTAAACTTTCTTTTCATTTTGAACCTCCAAACTTAACTAAACTCAACACATTACTCACTTGAGAAACTTTTTTGTGATTCTTTAAACGATTTGGGATAAAAACGAGCTCGTTCGGAACCTGTCGGGATTCGCAAATCGACTTTGGAAATTTAAAGTACTAGATACACGCGACAAGGATAATTTCTAAGAGGCTTTAAATCTTTTTACTGCTTTCTGGTTGCATTTTGTTGTGTGTTTGAATTTTGTTACTAAAAAATGAAACTACTCATAAATAGATATTAGAGCTATATGGCTCTGTTTTTCATTAGAATAGAGCCGTATGACTCTCATGTGAACCGCACAACTCTAATCTTTTGGTACAAATTCATGCAAAATTAATTTTCCAAACATAAGAGCTATATGAGTCATTTGCTTGGTGATTAGAGCTGTGCAACTTTATTCTTTGTTCCAGTATAGTTTTCTAATAAATCAGTGAGATTCGGCCCCAGTGGCAAGCTAAATAACCAAACTCACAAGAAGAAGAAATTTTTTTTGAACATTTTATTTTTATTAAATATAACTTTTTACTGTATTATAGTTCTAACTTATATAATTATCTATTTATCCTTTATATTTATTTTTTTTTCTTTTTAATCCTTTGTGAGCACGGGTTTTTTCCCGACCTCTGTGATGAAAACCTATTGTTACCTGTTAAACAGATGAACATGAGTCAAATTTGAGAATGAGCGGGATAAAGCCTGAAATGTTCTTAAATGGCCTTAAATTCAGAAGAGTCCTTGATCCGAAACCCCAAGAAGTCCCTCGAGAGATTAGGAAGCTTAAATGCACGCGCAGACTCTGTCTATAGTTGCATGACTATAGTTTAGGGTTGCATGACTGTAACAACTACAGTCGCATGACTGTAAATCTATAGTCGCACGACTGTAGTTAGAGTCATACGACTCTAGTTTTTGACTCAGCAGATTCCTAAATAGGAAAGAATTCTATTTTGGCTCAGATTTTGGGTGTGATTTACGGGAATTACGGCATCAGAATAGAGAATAAAAGAGGCAGAAAACACAAAAAAGGGCAGGAATCAATTTTGAGAATAAGAGAGCATTCTAGTAAGAGAAAGAGAGTTTTAGAGAGAGAAAGTGAGAGAAAACTAAGGAAAACTAACAAAAAACAAAGACATAGAGAGAATACAGTGGAGAAACGCATAGTTTAAGGATTCCCAATCTGATATCATTCATTCAAAGCCATGCTCGGTTTCGTTCGGGTCAATTCGGGACGCGTGTTCTAGAATTTCGGGTCGTTTGGAGATTCTAGGCTGATTCCGATGTCCACATCCGACTCCAGTCATCAAACATACTAGAACGCAAAAGAGATAAACTTTGAGAGGCCTTAAAAACTCGTTTCATTATGATTTGTGATTGATTCTGTGTTTAAAAGTATTTATCCAGAAAACTGTCTGCGCAACTACAGCCGCACGACTGTCATTGCCTGGAATATAGCCGTGCGACTGTAATACAGTCGCACAACTTTATTCTTCTGGGCAGAAGCCTGAAAAGCCCAAATTCGACCAAATACAGCCGGTTTTCTTGTTTTAAATGATTTTTCATGATCCAATTCAGTTAAGTCACATCTATACACTATAAAATTGTGGTTTTCAGATTTCCAAAGATACAAATGTGGATTTAGGGTTTTGTTGGTTTCTATTCTTGGAATTCATGGTTGTTAGATCCTTAACCGGATTCTTGGTAGGGGTGAACATGGTCAGTTAACCGGTCCATGTGGACTTTTACAAACGGTTAACCGTTTGAATGGCTTTTTTAATTTACTAACCATACACTGTCCATTAAATTTAGTTAACCATTAATTTCGATCGGTTAACCATTTCTTTACGGTTAACCATTTATGAAATAGACATTATGATTTTGCTAAATTTATAATATTTTAAACCTTAAATATATAGACCATAAATCTCAAATGTCAAATAAAAATATAAAAATTACAAACCATAGTCTTAATTATTAATTAAAACAACATTTTAACCATAAAATCTAATAATTAAAACATTAATAAAAAAAAGTTCCCAAACATAGAAATTGTTGTACAAGATCAAACATTAATTAATGAAATGTTCTTCGTTGTTCATTTTTCAGTGAGTGTAAAATTAAGAATTGAGGGAGATAGGATTGAAAGGGAGTGACCGAGACTACTTGGTGTTGTATAGTAAGAAAGTAAAATAATATCAAAGGTCCAAATATTTCACTTATTATTCATATTACCTATATATATAATTACATAATTTTTTAAGAAAAATATTTGTAAAAAGTCGGTTAACCGCGAGTCCACATGGACATTCGGTGTAAAAACCTAAACCTATATCGTAACCATTAATTTCTAAAAATAAAAACCGTACACTAATCCATCTGTTTCGGTTAACCATATTTTTAGTTCGATTTCGGTTCGGTTTCATGGTTTTTCGGTTTTTTTGTACACCCCTAATTCTTGGTCTAGTGATAACGGACTCTCAGATTTCTAGAATCCCTAGAAATCATCTAAATCGGTTAAAATAATGATTTTAGAAAATAAGAAAAACACTGTCGGGCACTGTTCATTATAGTCGCACGGCTGTAACCATTACAGTTATACGACTGTAATACAGCCACACGACTGTAGTGACGGGCAGAAGGCAGAATCATGGGACGACCCACATGGACGTCGTCGCGTGATGCTGTCGTCAGAATTAAACCTATTTTTGGCATTTTTATTGCTTTCAGACCCTAGATGGATGTTTGGAATTAGGCACCCCCACGAACGGAACCCCGAGTTTCGTGATAACCGACCCACTAAACCGAAGAAATTTGCATGTAATTGAGTCAAACCGTTTTCCAAAACCGTTTTCAAGCACCAAAAACCTACAAGGCGTTTCTAAAACCGTTTTCCAGGTCTAACCGAGCAAGTCACCCAGACTTCTCCGTTATCCCCTAAATGCATGTTCCCATTTCCTAAAATCCTCATTCTGTCTTGTATGAGTCCTATATGCGTTTGGGATATATCTGTGTTAACCACTTGTTTTATAGCTTTTATTTTTCTTTATTTTTATTTTGGATGTATTTTATAGATTGATCGTGTATTATAGACGATTGTACTTTTTAGATCCTATGTATCTAGGCGATTGTAATGGTGAGGATGAGAGCTTTTTTCCTTTTTCTGGGTTATAATAAGGCCTCTATTTCTTTTTGGTTTATTTTTGGATGTATGGTTTGTATTTCTGCACTTTAATTTTATGCACTTTATTCCTGTCATCTGAATGAGCATGGGCTAGTAATAAAGGATTAAATTGGGTAGAGAAAGATAATAAGTGAGTAAACTATTGTGATATGTACTTATAAATGAATATAAGCTTGAGGTTGAATAGGTAAGTTGCCCGAACCCTAAATCTCTGGATTAGGTATAGTAGTCCACGCTCGGTGGGGAGCTGTACCGGAATTCCCCGGATGAACTGAGCCGGGTGGCGACTCTGTCACTGATCTTGAAATTTAAGTTTCGAGGTCTTTAAGTAATAAAATGGGAAAAGGTTTTCTATAAAAGGATTTCCAAAAAGAATCAATGGTTTTCCTAAATAAGATCATCAAACCCCGTTTTCAAAATCCAAACATTTCTACCTCTCTTTTTTTCCCAGTTCGCTTTGCCGTACTTTCTGCTTAAAAGGTCATCTGCTCGCACCCTTAATCTATTGTACTAACGTTAAGACTTAAATTCTTAATTAATTAATTAATTAATTAATTTTAAGGTCCAGAGTTTATAAATTAGCCTCCAAATTTTATATTTTATAGTGTAAGATTTTTATTTTAGAGTCTGGACTTTATAAATTAACATCTAGTATTTATATTTTAGAGTTTAGGGTTTATAAATTAGCTTTAGACTCCATATGTTAGGGTCTAGAGAGTTTGTAAATTAGCTTCTAGGATTTATATTTTAGGGTTAAGGTTTGTAAATTAGCCTATAAGTTTATATTTTCGAGTTTAGCTTTTGTACATTAGCTTATGAGGTTTATTGTTTAGAGTTTAGAGCTTATAAATTAGTCTTTATGATTTATATTTTATGATTTAGGTTTATTTTAAGGTTTAAACTTTATAAATTAGCCTCTAAACTTTATATTTTAGGGTCTAGGATCTTTATTTTAGGATCTAGGGCTTTTTATTTAAAGTTTAGGCTTTGTAAATTAACTTCTTTAGTTTATATTTTATGGTTTATGAATTTTTTTATAAGGTTTAGGTTGTATAAACTAGTCATAGGATTTACTTTTTAGGGTCTAAATTAAATCCTTATATATATATATATATATATATATATATATATATATATATATATAAACTAACATTCAAATAATGGATAGTAGTTAAAAAGAAAAGAAAAGAAAAGGATTTAAAAGAAACTTGCCTAATTAATTAGTGTGTAACAAAGAAAAAAACCAACCGGTCAGACAACGAATAAAATTGTGACAAGTGAGGCAGTAGATAGGCGAGTTACTATCTAGGCAGTAGATCTAGCTTTATTGAAACAATGATGCTAGATTTACCGCCATTTTAATATACCGCCTGTTGTGGGACCATCTTTTTGTTTCACACTAGCTAATTTTCTTTTACTCGTTTTCTTTAATTTTTATTCTTTTGCACTACTATCCGTTCTCTTTGACTTTAGTTTTTATGTAATTACATATTCACTTTAAACTCTAAAAAAAACTGTAGAGACTAATTAACAAGTTTAGATCCTAAAATAAAAATTTTAAACCCTAAAATATAAACCCTAAAGACTAATTTATAAAGATTGAATCCTAAAGTAAAAACCTTAAACCCTAAAATATAGACTCTAGAAGTTATTTAATAGACTTTATATCCTAAAATTATAAACCCTATAGGCTAATTTATAAAGAGTGAAACCTAAAATAATAACTCTAATTAATCCTAAAATATAAATCCTAGAAGTTAATTTATAAATCATAGAACTTAAAATATAAACTATAAAGCTAATTTATAAATAGGGGTGAGCAAAACATGGTTCGGTTTAACTGAACCGAACCGAACTGAACCAAAAACCAAAGTAGATAAAAATAGAAACTGAAGCCAAATCAAAGTTCACATGGTTCAGATCGGTTCGGTTCGGTTAAAACCGAATCAACAAAAATTTCAATTTTTTTGATTTTTATTTTCATTATTTTTTTTATGAATACATGTAAAGTATTGCTTAAAAAGGACTTGTATTACATATATATTACTAAAGTCTCATAAATACAAACTATATAATAATCATAGAAATATATAATATGCCAAATAAAATGTATTTATATACATATACATACTTTTAAAAAATATTTTTTCCTATTACGGTTTGGTTTCGGTTTTTTCAACACAAACCGAAAACCAAACTAAAAACCAAATTATTATATTTTATAAAACCAAACCAAACCAAATAGTATTTGGTTTAGTTCGGTTCGGTTTTAAGTCTCGGTTCAGTTTGGTTTTTGGTTCGCGGTTTGGTTTTGCTTCTTCCTATTTATAAAGACTAGACATTAAAATATAAATCCAAGAAGCTAACTTATAAACCTTAAACCCTAAAAAAAAAAAAAAAAAATTCCAAGGATCTTAAGTCTAACGTTAGTAAAAGTGATTAGTTAAGGGTTACAAAGAAAAAATATTAAGTATAAAGGATCAATGTGCAATTAGAAATAAAATATTGTGGAGTAGCCACGTAAGGCGGGAGAAGGCGGTAGCTGAAACCTAAAACCCTAAAAATGCAGGGACTTGAATCCAAAATCGATCAAAGGGTTTAGAGAGAGCTCTTACAAATTTCTCTTTCTGAAAATGAATCAATAACTGAGCTCCAATTATGATACCCAAATCTTGTTCTCGTCTTCTCCTTTTTCAATCTCTCACAAAACCTAGAAAACTACAAATTCCCCAGTTTCCCAGAGAGCTTTCAACTTTTCCGCGCTTTGCCACCACCCAAGCATTCCCTTTCTCCCATTCTTCCAAATCCTTCTTTTCCCCTTCTAGCGATTTCTCCCCCGCCCGTATTGTCCACGATCTCCTGGCTGACCTCGAGCGCGAGAAACAGCGCGAAAGAGATGCGAGGAAGAGAGCAGGACTAGGCACTGAGGACATTGATCAAGAGGATGAAGAAGACTACTTGGGCATAGGGCCGGTGATTGAGAAGTTAGAGAAGGAGAGTCTCAAGCCTGCTGGAGCGGATTTGAATCGTTACGAGGAGCCATCCGATTCTGATAGCGATGAGGATGATGAAAGGTTTAGCAGCGATGCAGTGGAGCACAGGCTTGACGTGTTCGAGAAGAAGCATCAATGCCATAAAGATTTGCTCGATAATTTTGTTGCTTCCAGTAAGTAATAAATAAATGGGAACATCAAAATGCTTCTTTGTTTAAGTTCAATTAATATTAGTTTTTCTTCAATTTTGTTTCTGTTGTGAATAAGATTGAGTTTTGAACAATGATTCAACAGAAACGCTTGATGAGGCTTTCAAATGGATGAATAAAATTGACAAATTTGAGGAAAAACACTTTAAACCTCGACCTGAATATAGGGTCATTGCTGAGTTGTTGGATCGTCTAAAAGTAGCTGAAGGAAAGGAGAAATTTATTCTTCAGCTGAAGTTAAACAGGGCAATGAGGCTAGCGGACGTGAAGGAAGCTTATGATCCCAACAATCCGGCTAATTATGGGGTTATTCATCGTACGACGGGTCCTAATGCTGATGCTGATGCTGATGCTGATGCTGATGCTGAAGATGCTGATGCTTCGCTTGAAGTCAAACTAAAAGCCGACGCCGATGATGAGGAAGAGTTTGATGACATGAAAGAAAGAGATGACATCTTGATGGAGAAGCTCAATGTTATTGACAAGAAACTTGAAGAGAAGTTAGCTGAGTTGGACTTTACCTTTGGAAAGAAGGGGAAAGTCCTTGAAGAGGAGATCCGAGATCTTGCAGATGAGAGAAATTCTTTGACGGAAAAGAAAAGAATACCTATGTATAGGAAAGTAAGTACTTGGATTCCTTCTAGATACACTGTTCTATTTTTAATTATTGAAATGCAAGTCTTAACGATATACTTTCTGCATACTGCTTAATTCATTGTTGGCTATCATGGTTAAACAAGACATGTATATTTTGTGTCGCAGTTTTCCATTCTGACAGCTTTAAGGTTTCTCAATATTGCTGAATTTGACCTTAATTTGAACTTCAATTAAGGAATTCCTAATTTTACATATTAATGTTTTTGTGGATTAATTTGTGGAATAAAATACAAAATGAAGTACATAGTAACAATGATCTCGGATATCATAAATTGATTAATCAAAGAACGATTCAACAACTAAAAGAAAGACTGGTTCTTCTGTATCTTTGCTCCATGTTCAATATGTCATCAATACGAACAATTAATCTGTTGTGTGCATGTGTTGAAGTGGTCAGTTATGAAGTTCTTTAGTGAATAAGTGCTAGTTCATACATCACATGATGAATTCGTTCTGTGCAGTACCGCTATCTCCTTTTTTAGCCTTCCTTAAATTGATGCACGATTGAGGATTGATGTCAAAATTAAGAACTTAATTGTCATTTAGGTTTCTAATGCTTTTAGGAAATCAGGTTTTTCATTAAAATTTTAATTTTATTTTATTGTGATTCTTAAATTGATCGTGGTAATCTAGTCAAAATCGTTTGATATTGCAGTGATCATTTTTTATGTCCTGCTTTCAAATCCAATTTGCTATTGATAATGGCAGGGCTTTGACGTGCAATTGATAGATGTGAATCGAACATGTAAAGTTACAAAGGTGTTACCATCTTATCTTTTCTTTTTCTCTTAGGTTTGTGTGTGCTTGTGTGATGTACATGTTTTATATTTGTCACATGTTGTATTATTTAGGGAGGACAAGTGGTCAAGTACACTGCTATCTTGGCTTGTGGAAACTATAATGGTGTTGTTGGTTTTGCTAAAGCCAAGGGCCCAGCAGTCCCTGTAGCTCTTCAGAAGGTAATTTAATTGCAGCATCTGATTTTTTTTTTCAATAGTTTTATGCTTTTTTTGGCATGAGATAATAAGGTTAGATGTTTTGTGGGCCTGGTTTTGGAATTTCTCTATATGCTGTACTTAATATTAATTTTGTTGCAGAATTTGTTCTCTAATATTATTGTCAGGTGCAAATCAATTTTATGGTTGCTTATGTAGAGTACACGCTGGCGAAATTCAAATAGCAACAGAATATTTGGCTGACTGACAGTAGTTGAAGAAAATGGCAATGATTTCTTTGCCTTTATTTAATAATTCTTGAATAATGAAAAATTGAGTGGAACTAACAAATAAACAACTGCTTATACTTGGGCTACAGCCTACAACTAAAGAATAAATGCCCATCGCAACTAATTCTAACCAGCATGATTATCATTAAAATTTATTATGACTTAGATCTGCACAACTCAAATAAAACCACCAAAATGGAAATGATGCTCCTGCATCTGATTATCTTCGGCTAATGAATGATGGCGTAACAACGATGCTTGCTTTTAATACTAAAAAAATCAGCAAAAAGCTTGCTTTCTCTACAGCATGCTGGCAATTTCCTCACTATTCATGTCATCCAAGGATTTTCCTAGTAACTGTATGTGCTTTTCTATCCTCCTGGTTATGAAGGTTACTTTGCTTGTTCCTCCCTTCCCAAAATTTCTTCTTGTTTTATTTCATGCTCAAGTTTTAAATATGCTTATTGGTGTATCCTTGGTGTCATATTTGTCCTATGATTAGATAATGAGATATGGAGGAATAAGACCTTGTTTTCTGTTACAAATAATTTAAATGTTACTGGGGCTTTGACCTTCATGGTTAAGCTTTGAGATTGAGTTGGTCTTTGACATGGAAGTAAACCTCTCATACCAAAACATTCATAGATCAAATCCTAGCCACTCCCTTTTTTTGATTAAAAATTTCAGCACAATGTGATATCCCTGTGTTTATCCACACTTTAGGGCCAATGGCAAGTTGCATGCAAGGTCTGTTAGAAACAATGAAACTAGGCCTTCACCTACATGATTAATCGTTTAGATTGAGTCGTTCATTGTTCATGCAAATGAGGACGGAGTCGTCACTTCCTGATAATATAGAAGACTTCAGAAATGAAGCACATGCTGTTTGAAGTCAAAAAAGGAATTTGATGCTAATAATGCTCCCATTCAGTCTGTTTGTCTTGTTAGATCTTTATATCTTTTCGGCTTTTGTTTGACTTGGATAATGTTAACAAAACTGATCTGATTAACCAATTGGATAAGGGCCCTATAGTGGATCAACTAACACACAAGCCAAAGATATGGAAAGCTATATGAGGAAGAAGGGAGTACATTTGTGATGTGTGAAGAAAGGAGAGATGAGATAGGTTTGTTTTGTAGTAAAAGAGCAGGTTAATAAATACAGCAGAGGCAGTTAACTTTTTGCCATTTAGCCTCCAGCAAGGTTTTGGGGTCTATGGGTTGCTGTTCTGGATGTCAGTTCAGTTTGCTGTTTGTCACTTCTTTGGTCATAGTGCGTGATTGTATTCTTTTTTTTTTCCTTGGGCTTATTACCATTCTATTGAGTTTTGAATACCATTTGCTCTTTTATTGTCATCTGTTGTACATTCAACTCTGTTAGTCTCTTAATTGCTGAATTCTTACTGTGAGTTTGGGCTCCTATCAGATAGCGTTCCTAGCTAACAATGTGCTGATTTGCTACCTTTTCCCTTGACAGAATAAAGTCTCTCGTTGCTTTTTTCCCCCACTAAATTCTTGGCATTGTAACCTTCTCTACTAAGTGGATATGTATAGTCTTGAGTGCACCATTTATAATCATCAAATCTCATTTTGCTAATTTGAAGAGAGTTATGACGTAGTTCTTCACTGCATTATGCTTTTTCTTCTGTGCGTTTATTTTTGGAGAGGTAGGTAGTGTCCATTTACTCAGGATCCTATGTTTCTGTTACTATAATTTTTTAATGGCTTGAGTCGGCAAATTGATCCTATCAGACGGTACGAAGTAAACTCTCTGTCGTTTCTTTGACCTTATGGTTTTATTTAATTTGTTATAGCTTTACTGTTTTTGACTTCACCAGAAACAACTCGTGAACGTAAATACATAACAAAACGAGTAAAATTTGATCCTATCACAAAGTATGGTGCCTACAGTATTAGCTGTTTCTGCAATGCTTGTCTTTTAGGCTTTTGACAACGGCACTAATTTGATTGCGAAACAGGCATATGAAAAGTGCTTTCAGAATCTCCACTATGTGGAACGGCATGAGGAGCACACAATTGCACATGCAATACAAACAAATTATAAGAAAACCAAGGTATTTTTTCTCTTATATCTCATTTTGATCCCTCTCTCCTCTAGTTTGTAAGTGCACGCCTCCTATTTTCTGCTTTCGCTCATTTGCTATTCTCTAATTCTTGTAGGTGTATCTGTGGCCTGCCTCAACTAGGACAGGTATGAAAGCTGGAAGAATTGTTCAAACCGTTCTGAATTTAGCTGGTTTCAAAAATGTCAAATCCAAGGTAATGGACTTGTAAACCGAATATTTGTTAGTATTGTAATTTATGTAAAGCTATTGGGACTTTTATGAAAGCTCATACTGTTTTAGCAGGTTATTGGATCAAGGAATCCTCATAATACTGTTAAGGCTGTGTTCAAAGCTTTGAATGCTGTAAGTAGCACGGTTTTGGTTTCTTAATATGATGGAACTCTTCTTATTTATTTATTTTTAAATTGTTTTGTTGGGTAGTTGATGTTTTTTCTTAATGCATTTTTTCAGATTGAAACTCCAAAGGATGTTCAAGAGAAGTTTGGCAGGACTGTGGTTGAGAAGTACTTGCTGTGATGCCAAAATACCATTCTTTTTTCTATGGATTATAACATTGACAAAATAGATGAATTTTTTTTTTTTTTTGGTTTTTGTATGGTGTTAACCTTTGTTCACTCTTTTTGTTCACATAAATAAGGTATGGGCAGCTGCTATCATCATTGTACCGAGTCTCTTTTAATAATGAAATTTTGCTTTATGTTTAGATGTTGTAGTCTTTTTTTGAATTAGATCAACAGTAATAACGATAACGATATGATTATTTTCTTTGTGAAATCATCCATATACTAGTTGATAATATATACCTTCAGCTTATACATCGTATGAACTGGACTTATGTAGGTGCTAGTTGAGCAGACAGATCAAGACTCGAGCTTGACTTAGGGCAGTTAAGGTCCTATTCGGAAAACAATTCTGATCTTGTTCTAATTAAGAGAATAAAAGTTCATTCTAATTAAGGATAATGAACGGAAAATAGATTTATTTTCAAACACCTATTTAGGTAGGCAGGTTTTGTTTGGATTGTAACATCTATTCTGGCACAAATCCTAATTGAAATTAAGATTCTTGGTAAACGTATTCCGAATCCCTTCAATTTGTATGAATGTCACAATTGGTTCAGTGATTAAATTTTTCAATATATTGCACACGATTATTATTATTATTATTTTTTTTGATAGTATAAGTCTGTCATATTGCGGTTCTCAGCCTCGGTTGAATTTGCTCACTGCACTCTGTTTCTTTGTTTTCCAGGACACAAGTTATGATCCTAGAAAAACACAGAAACTGGTCAATAATCTTCTTGTAGTTTTGCATGCTCCCCAATGTACATCACAAAAAGCTGTGACCTGCAACTGATCTTCAGATTGTCTTGGATACAACAATCCATGCTTCAAATGTATCTTTTAGATATTTAAGAATATGTATTGCTACCTACAAGTGATGCTTTGCTGGCTGCTCCATATACTGACTTAATTGTTGAGTAGCATATGCAATAGCAAGCCTGATGAAATTAAAGTAAAGAAGCTTCCCTGCAGTTCTCCTGTACAACTTTGATCAGAGAGAGCTTCACGATGATTCGATAAGATAATTCCATGTGATAAAGGACTTGGAACAGGTAGTGCATCTAGCAATGCAACATCACGTATCATATCTTGAATGTACTTTCCTTGAGACAAGATAGTATCAGTTTCAGCTCTAGCTATTTCAATGCCCAAGAAATACTTCACTGGTCCCAAATCCTTTATAGTCAAGAATTTGTGCAAGTAATCTTTCACATCTATTATTGCACCTTCATCGAAGCTTGAAATTAAAATGTTATCTACATATATGACCATATAAGTAAGCAAACCGGCTGGGCTTGCTTTGATAAACATGCAATGATCATGAACTGACCTGTGAAGACAAAACTAAATTAACTTGGAAGAAATCTCCCTATGCCATTGCCTCCCTGCTTGCTTAAGTCCACATAAGGACTTAACAAGTTGACGTGCTTTCCTTTGAGGACACTAGTCATAATTAGGTGGTGGAGTCAAATACAATGCTTCTTCTAGAAACCCGTCAAGGCATGCATTATTGACATCAATTTTATGTAGAGCCCACCCTCTTGTAGAAGCAATAGCCAACAACATTCTAACAGTAACATTCTTCGCAACATATCTAAAGGTGTGACGGCCCGACCCGATTAGGCTGGATTAGCACGTTAACTAGTCTTTATTGTTCCATAATTACTCTAAGACCACATTTGCGCCTCAGTGTTACTCGATTAACACGTCACACACACAACTTGATTAGGTTTTCTCTCATTTTACCATACATTATGTAAATAAGAACTATATCACAGGCCATTGACCACAAACTTAATTCATTATATTCAACTTTTATATAAAGTAATGTTGTATCATGGTGAAATTCATTTCTCATTTCGTATCTTCCCATTATGAATCATTTAATTAGTTTTAGTATCTTGACTTTATCGTTCAAAATATTGGTGGGAATCCTCTTTTCTTTCAACAGTTCCTACCTAGATTAGTTCCATCAATTCATCCCTGGGTCTATTCACCCCAGGTAATAATCATCTATGTTCATTTTAATCGTGACCTGCTAAACGAATAAAAATAGTTTTGGCATTTTGACTATGCACGCTACATGAAAAACAGTTTTGGCGTCTTAACCATGCAAGCTACACAAAAATAGTTTTGGCGTCTTGACCATCCACACTATATGAAAAACAGTTTTGGCATTTTGCTGGGCACAACTACCTACTCAATAGCCCTAAGACTAACTAGCTCGATTACCAGGAGTGTTTACTGAGTCTCCACTCTCACATCCCACTAATCTTTTGAAGTCAACTTTTTCTAATTCAACGACAATTATTTATTGTTAACAAGGTATCGAGTCTCGTACAATTTAACCACATTCCAATCTTCTATTAAACACTTACTATTCATATTAATTGCTTTTCTTACATATCATCTTCAACATGTTTTTTGTTGTTCCTATCATTCCAACTACAACTTTATTATCAAATACACCGAATTTCTAGAAACATTAAATAAACATACATGCTTACGAATTTTAAAAATCATACCACTATTCTACCATCTATGCTACTTTTTCCACTGTTTTCTTCAGAGATTACAATTACATCAATGATAAGCTTATAAGCAAATTACTAACAAATTGTACATTATTTACAATCTCATCATGCTAAAAATAACTTTAAATTTCTACTTAGCAAAATTTAAAGTCTAATAACCTAATAACCTTAATCTTACCGTGCTCATGCCATCTTCAGGTCCCCTTTCCTTCAAATCTTCAGTCTTTTAGCCAAATTAGCTCACCCCTTTCAAATTCCTATTTCTTCCACTTGTTTGGCTTGAACTTAGTAGATCTACTACCAAGCTACCTATGTATCCCAAATAGTTGATTGGGAATCAAAGCCCAACTTAGTTCTACCTTTAATTCGTTCTTTCTCTCCCTCGATTTCTTATTTATTTTCCTTTTTTCTCTCTAAAACCTTCCTTTTTCCCTCTCTAAAAATTTTCTTCTATGTTTTCTAATGATGACCAAAGAATCCCTTTTTTCTCCTTCAATTTTCCTTTTTATCTCCGAGAGATAAAATGGAGTTCTGTAGAATCCACATACAAGGCTCAATTATTATCCACACATATTTCTATCCTGATATGTGGTCACTTCTCCTGTTGCCCATCTATGCTTTTCCATGCAAGATATCTTCTTCTACTTATTCTCTCTCCTTGTTTTGCATTATACTTTATTGTATTATCATTTATTACCACACTAATCTTTATCTCTGTTTCTTTGTACTTCTTATTTTTTCCTGATCTCCATATAATGCGTTCACTAGTTTCTCCAAGTCTCAGTTCTCTCATCCGGTCTTGTTCTTTAATGTCCCGTCTTGCTCATCCAATAGTCTAGTAGTCTCATTCAGATCTCTCATCGTCTTCTCAGCTTCCCAATCTAAACCTCTTGGATTCAATGTATTTTTGACCCGGTCTCATCGGATCGCACTTCATTGCCCGACACATGGCAATCCAACTTGGTCCATTGTTGGATTCTCCTGATGCAACACAAAACTGTAAATCGCAATGGAAGCGATTATGCTTTGCAGTCGAATTTGATTCCAAGAGCGATTGCTTGAATTATGGAATACAAAATTGAAAGAATAAGAAAAAGAGATTCCAATCTCACCTATACCGTCCTCACAAAGAGATTGAACCATAGGACTTGCTTTTCCGCAAAGCTATTCCATCCTCATGCACATAGACGTCTATCGTGTTGGGATTCGTCATTGGAAAAATAACGTGGTGCAGCGGAAAATACACCGTTTAAAATTTCCTAGAATCCACCTATCGTGTCCAATTACCATTGATTAGAATAAAAACAATTTGAATCAAGAGAGATTAACTCACCAGATTCGTCTCTTCTAGAGGTTGCTGCAGAATCGTTTCTTGAAACTGCGATCTTCAAAGTCCGGTGCACAACCAACTATTGAGCGGGAACCGGTGCTAGCTGAAGACGCGAAGGAATGGAGGATTAATGCTGGGATTTTCGGCTATTTGGGGCTGCTATTGGTGTTTGAAATTTCCAGCAATTAATTAGAGTTGAATTAGGTTTTTCCTCCTTAAGTGTGCCCTTATATAGACACCTTGTCTAATTGGGTTTTAATTAGATTAATTAAACCCAAGCCTACTAGGATTATAATTACATAAATAAACTTTAATTAAAAAGTATATACTATGTAATTTAATTCCATTTGGCTAAATTTAATTACCCCTAAATAAAATTAAATCACACTTAAGTTAACACAATACATGTATTTAATTTTCCTACTTAGGAAAATTATTTAATTAATTGTTTACTTTATGTAATTCAATTAATTGATAAATTAATTAATTACATTATGTAAACTTATTATTTAAATTAAATTCAACCCAATGTCAATTAATTACCTTGACACCGAATGTCAACTAATTAATTAACGCATTCCTTCCAATTTACATTACATGTACAATTTCTATAAGTTCCAGCTCAGTTGATCTATGTGCACGATCCTGTGGGTCTGTCTTTATGTTGGCAGTAGGCCCAAGGCCCACAGACTGTAAGTGGGTTCTAGCAAACCATTATAGCCCCCAATTAAGACAGAGATGCAGCAGTCTTTAGAAGACACTCACCCGGTAGTAATCTCATAGTGTCCTTTGCCTAACGATATCGATATGAATAAACAAAAGGCATGGTGTTCGTCATCCTCTTCTGTTGTTTATTATATTTCTTGATCTTGAGTTGGCTGATTAATCAAATAAGCAACCAACTTATTTGGGTATGGCCATACACTTATAAGTCCCACTCATCAAGTGGCCAATGATATCATCTCGGTGTTACCTGAGTGGCAATTCCATCACTTCATCATCAATATCAACATGTTCACCGGTCCACCCAATCATACCAGTATTTAGCATCCTTTTACAGACCTGTTAGGCGTATGTCAAAGTGAACCGGATTCCATATTGATATTATAATGAAATCTGGTCTGAGGAAAAAAGAGACCTACTCAAGAAAGACCTATGATGCGACAACCATGTGGCTTTCTTGTGTGGATCGATCTAGTCCCATGTCAACGACATGTACCTATATTCATGACTGACTATACAAGTACTATAGCTAGTTAAGAACTGCCATACAGTCGTCGAATATACAAGTCTGTGGTTCTATTCGTTCCCACTATTAGAACAGACCTGGGATAGGTTTTATGATTATCAATCAATGGATACTCTACTCATATTATAGCACAAGATATAAATGAAATAGATTAATTGCCTTTATTAATGTGACACAAATAATGTATTCATACATGACTCTTAATGTATAATACAAAATACAAGAATCCAATGCCTTAAGAACTAGGGCACACCAACATATCGAACAGATCTATGCGCTAGCATCGGACAAGAAAATGAACTCCCTTAAATTTTTATGTTGGCTGAATCCTCTCTCAAGGAATGCGTTGGCCGATTTTCCTTCTAGAGTTAGGGGAGACCCTTGTATAAAATTAGATTTAATTAAATTATGTTTAATATGTTAATTCAATTTAATTAGTTTAATTTATTTAATTAGATTAAATCATAACCATATGATAAAATCCAATTGAATAAATTAAACTCAATTAAATAAATTAACTAAGCCTCAATTTAATCAATCCTTCTCTTGATTATAAATATAATCCATATATTTATATTAAGAGATTGTTTCATCCATTCAATTAATTACACCAAGTAATTAAATTAATAGGTTGGACCAAAATTTCTCCCTTAGTTAATTATATTTATATTGACTTTACCATAAAGTTTATAAATATAATTAACATCAAGGTCCATATTAAATGTAACATATATCCAATATATATTATAATTAAGTCCGTGACAATCCCATTCAAACATCTTTATGTGTGATCCTATGGTTTCATCTTATGTTGGCAGTGGGTGTAATTCCTTAAGGCCCACAAGTTGCAAGTGAGTTCTATTAAATGATTGCAGCTATCCAAATAAGATGAAGATATCAATCTTATACAAGACATTAACCCCTTAGTAACTTATACATCTTGTGCCAATGATATCGGCATCCTGCAAGAGGCATAACAATGTCACCCTCTTTAGCTGCTTGAGCACTCCTTGATACTGAGTAGACTAAAGTTCTCAAATAAGTAATCACCCAATGATTCCTCAGTTGGCTGTGGCCACACCTATTCATCAAGTGGCGGGTGATATCTGCTATGAGATAACAGAGTGGCATATCCCTTCACATCCCTACTAGTCCTACCATGATCCTTGGCATACCCAACCGTACCCATACTTGGAACCTTGTTACAGGCATGTTAAGCGTGCATCAAAGGATATGAGTTCACATCTAGGCCTATAGGAATATCGGGTCTAAGGATTCAATATAAGTACTACTTGAGAACCACCTATGACATAGGGACCATGCGGTGTTCTCAATAGTGGATCGATGCAGTACCATGTAACTTAACATGTACCCACATCCTTGATTGAGAATTCATGTCCAATGGTCGGTAAGACACCGCTATACAATCAAGTCGCATGCTAGCCTTTGGTTATTATCGTTCCCACGATTCTAACAGACTAGGGATAGTTTTATAATTGTGTTTGATTTCTTACTCACTATCTTATTACCTAGAGAATGCTATCAACATTCATTTATACAAACACAATTATTGATACTTTATTACTATTAATGGCATAAGAAATTAATAAGACAAATTAAGCCTTATTATTAATAACACAATGTATATTAAAATACGATTTGAGATACAATGCCTTGGGACTAGGGCATGCATTAACAATCTCCCACTTGCAATAGTTCTAACTAGGCATGGGCCTAATCCCTATAGTGTTGGGTTATGTCGTAGTCCCTATATGATGTACTCTGTTTATTTTATGTATAAGAATACATTTACTCTATATTAATAAAAGGCAAAATCACATTTATCGAATTACTTATGCAATTAATAAATATTGAGAATCCATAAACAAGTGTTTACTCATGTTTTTCAGTAGCATGTATTGAACGAGTAAGACCATGAGTTTAAAGTACACAGTTTTAAAGCTACCCCTAGTCTATTATGTTGGGATTCGTCATCGGAAAAATAACATGGCGCAGTAGAAAATTCACCGTTTAAAATTTCCTAGAATCCACCTATCGTGTCCAATTACCGTTGATTAGAATAAAACCAATTTGAATCAAGAGAGATTAACTCACCGGATTCGTCTCTTCTAGAGACTGCTGCAGAATCGTTTCTTGAAACTGCGATCTCCAAAGTCCAATGCACGACCAACTATTGAGCGGGAACCGGTGCTAGCCGAAGACGCGAAGGAATGGAGAATTAATGTTGGGATTTTCGGCTGTTTTGGGGCTGCTCTTGGTGGCTGAAATTTACAGCAATTAATTAGGGTTGAATTAGGGTTTTTTTTCCTTAAGTGTGCCCTTATATAGACACTTTGTCTAATTGGGTTTTAATTAGGTTATTATAATTACATAAATAAACTTTTATTAAAAATTATATACTATGTAATTTAATTCCATTTGGCTAAATTTAATTACCCCTAAATAAAATTAAATCACACTTAAGTTAATACAATACATGTATTTAATTTTCCTACTTAGGAAAATTATTTAATTAATTGTTTACTTTATGTAATTCAATTAATTGATAAATTAATTAATTACATTATGTAAACTTATTAATTAAATTAAATCAACCCAATGTTAATTAATTACCTTGACACCAAATGTCAACTAATTAATTAACGCATTCCTTCCAATGTACATTACATGCATAATTTTTATGAGTTCCGGCTCAGTTGATCTATGTGCATGATCCTATGGGTCTGTCTTTATTTTGGCAGTAGGCCCAAGGCCCATAGACTGTAAGTGGGTTCTAGCAAACCATTACAGCCCCCAATTAAGACAGAGATGCAGCAGTCTTTAGAAGATACTCACCCGGTAGTAATCTCATAGTGTCCTTTGCCTAACTATATCGATATGAATAAACAAGAGGCATGGTGTTCATCATCCTCTTCTGTTGTTTATTATATTTCTTGATCTTGAGTTGACTGATTAATCAAATAAGCAACCGACTTATTTGGGTATGGCCATACACTTATTAGTCCCACTCATCAAGTGGCCAGCGATATCATCTCAATGTTACCCGAGTAGCAATTCCATCACTTCATCATCAATATCATTATGTTCACTCGTCCATCCAATCATACCCATATTTAGTATCCTTTTACAGACCTGTTAGGCGTATGTCAAAGTGAACCGGATTCCATATTGATACTATAATGAAATCTGGTCTGAGGACAAAAGAGACCTACTCAAGAAAGACCTATGACACGACAACCATGTGGCTTTCTTGTGCGGATCGATCTAGTCCCATGTCAACGACATGTACCTATATCCATGACTGACTTTACAAGTACTATGGCTATTTAAGAACTGCCATACAGTCATCGAATATACAAGTCTATGGTTCTATTTGTTCCCATAATTAGAATAGACCTGGGATAGATTTTATGATTATCAATCACTGGATACTCTACTCATATTATAGCACAAGATATAAATGAAATTGATTGATTGCCTTTATTAATGTAACACAAATAATGTATTCATACAATGAGTCTTAATGTATAATACAAAATAAAAGAATCCAATGCCCTAAGAACTAGGGCACACCAACAATCTCCCACTTGCACCAGTTCCAAGTGGGCATTGCCCTAATTCCTATAGATCTGGTATGACCGTCGTGCTGTGTCTGCGGCAGCGCTTTAGTCAATGGATTAGTGACATTATTCTTGGTGTTAACCCTCTGCAATGATAAGTCACCTCCGTGCACGATCTCCTGAATGAGGTGAAACTTTCTGAGCATATGTTTGGATCTCTTTGTTGGGATTCGTCACGGGAAACCGACCGATAAAAGCGGAAATACGCGTCGATTTCCTCGAATCCGGCCCAGGAGCTTAAGATGTGGAAATCAAAAACTTAAAGCATAAAAGGAGGGTTTCAAAAACTTACCACAAAGTCTCTCTAAGAGACGGATGCGGACTGCAGAAATCAAGTGTAGATTTCCTCCACCGATGCGTACACGAACGGCTCTCGGACCGAAACCCGTGCTAGCGACTCGGATGACAAGAAGAGAGGGAGAGAGGGCTGCCCACAAGAGGAAATATGGCTGTCCAAATTTCTTTCCAAAAGAAAAATCTATCTAGCCAAAGATAGAACCAAGTTTCTCTCAAGTGTGCATCCAATTTCTTTCCAAAAGAAAAATGCATAAAAGTGGGCAAAATTCATACTTTAATAGAAAACCAATTTCTCTTAAAGCAAGAGTGATGGACGGCCAAAAGTGGAGTGAAGTTAATGGTGATTATCTCTAATGAAAGAAAAGGAGATGAGATGGAAGAGCAAAGTCCAACTTTGCTACCAATGAGTCAAACCAATGACTCACCATGGTGACTCACCACCATCACTCACCATCACCTTTTCTTCATCTTCATCCATAATACCAAAAAGTCAAGAATATGACTCACCAATACTCCAACAATTCGGCCAAAAAGAAGAAGAGAATGAAGATGTCATATTTGTTTACCAAAAAGTCATGCATGACTCACCATCTTCATCATTACTTTTTGTCCAACAAAATGACTCATTCTTATCATCCCTTTCCATGCAAATATTCGGCCAAACCATTCCAAGCCAAGTGGGAATATTCATTTTAAGTTTTTAAGCCCAATTTAATTCCTTTGATTTATTTAAATTCAAATGCAACTTTAATTGAACATGTATGTTTAGATATGATACCATGTAACATATTACATACATTTAAATTAAAATTCATTTGACCTATTAATTTAATCAATGGATTAAATTAGACACACATAAAATGACAAACATGTAAACCTATACATGTCATAATATTTCCACCTAGGAAATAATCCCATAAATTAATTCATTGAATTAATTATGAGAAGGCCAAAATAAATATTAATTATATCACTTTGATCAATCCAATTGATGCATATAATATAATTAATATGTCTCTCTCTCTTCAAACGTGTATACTCCAAGTACACACTTAATCCGACTAGTTAAAGTCCAGACGTTCAATGTGTACGACCCAATGGGCCCGTCTTTATGTTGGCAGTGGGCCAAGGCCCACAGACTGCAGGCGGACTCTAGCAAGCCACTGCAGCCCCCAATTAAGACGGAGTAAGCAGTCCAACTGAAAACGTAACCCTGTAGTTTGAACTTGTAAATCCCATGTCGCTGATATCGGTGTCCAACACAGAGGCATGGAAGTATCACCCTCCTTGTGTCTGGACCTTGACTTGATACCGAATGAACTGATGCTCACAAACAAGATCCAATCTTGTTTGGGTGCGGCCGCACACTTATCAGTAACATTCTTCAAGAGGCCGATGATATCGTCTCAGTGAATCACTGAGTGACATTCCCTTCTGCATATCCATAGTGCTGCCATGCTTACTGACACACCCGAACGTACCCGTACTTGGCACCCTTTTACAGGCCCGTTGGGCGTACACCAAAGTGTGCCACCTCACATGCAGCACCATCATATGGTCCGGTCGAAGGACTTATACAAGTACTACACGAGAATCATTTGTGATACTATACCATGCAGATTCCCGTTAAGTGGATCAATCCAGTACCATGCCCTTTTTACATGTACCCATTAACCTAGTTGACATTCCATGTTCTATGACCGGCAAGACACCGCCATACAACCAGGCTAACGATAGTCTTTGGTTCCATTCATTCCCATGATTGGAACAGACTACGGATGAATTTATGGCCATATCATTTTCCCTATCCACGGTCTTACTGCCAAGTGCCTCACACTTGACAACGTGGATATGGATATGTCCATTGGATACTCTATTTAAAATATAGCACAAGACATACAATAAATAGATTAATGCCTTTATCACCTTGACACAAATTGTATAATACATAAAGTTTACATTAATGTACCAAATGTATTATACAAACACAAGGACCAATGCCTCGGGACTAGGGCATTTCCAACAATCTCCCACTTGCACTAGTACCTACTAGGCATGGGTCTAATCCCTATAGATCCAGTATAACCTTCGTGCAGAGGCATAGCCAAGCATGTTGGTCAAAAGATCTGCGACATTGTCTTTGGTGTCCACTCTTTGTAATGAGATGTCACCCCCTCAGCGATTTCTCGCAATAGGTGAAACTCCCTGAGTTCGTGCTTCGTGTATATGTGTGACCGAGGCACATAGCTTGTGCAACAGCCCCGCATTGTCACAGAAGATATCAACTGGTTACTGGATAGTTGACACTACCCCCAGTTGTATGATAAACTTCATTATCCACACAGCTTTCCTAGCTGCTACACACGTTGCAATGTACTCAGTTCCTGTGATAGAAACCGCGATGGTCTATTACTTGGAGCCTCTCCAACAATAGCACCACCAATTAGCATGAACACATACCTATATTGCGACTTATATTCATCCTGGTCTATCTGGAAGCTTGCATCAGTGTACCTAGTAACTAACTGCTCTTCCTGACCTACATGGGCGACATTAGGTCTTGTACATAGCATGGAGTACATGATTGATCCCATGGCTGAAACGTATATAGGACCAATTCATGTTCTCCCTATCCTGCCTTGTCTTAGGACAATACTTCTTGCTAAGTTTCAGCTCATAACCCATTGGCAAGAAACCTTTCTTAGCCTGGTCCATGCTGAATCTTTTCAGAACGATGTCTATGTACTTGACCTGACTTAGGCCCAGAAGCCGATTGGATCTAACCCTGTAGATACTGATCCCTAGGATCGTCTCAGCTTCGCCTAAGTCCTTCATCGCGAAGCACTTACACAACCATTACAATTCCCTTGTAGTGTTGGTATGTCGCTTCCAATCAGAAGGATGCCATCCATATTTCATACCAGGAAAGTACTATGCTCCCACTAAACCTCTTATACACACCCTTAAAGGTATTGTCGGCCTATAGCTTATAGCGCCACATGCAACCTATTACCTTAGCACCAGGAGGTGAATCAACCAGGTTCCAAACCTGATTATCGTACATAGATTGCAACTCCACCACCATGGCAGACAGTGGGCTAGCTATAGCCTACTAGTAGGTTTTGAGCTCCTCTTCGTCCATGACAAAAGGAGCGTAATCATTAGAAACAAAAACTGATGTTTTCCATGTTCCTGATGATCCCTACCAGACCTTTTAGGTCCTTGTGTGACCTGGGCTGGTGCTTCCCCTTTTGGAAGCTTCACCCTGGTCTCCGAGTTATCCTTTTTCAGGAGTTTCTGAGCTTTGAACTTCCCTGAGTTCAATATCGCTCCCACTGTCTTTCTTGGAAAGAAACCCCTTTTCAAGAAGGACCCCCTTTCGAGCCATGAACACCTTGTTCTCAGCGGGGTTGTAGAAGGAATACCCTTTGGTTTCCCTAGGGTAGCTCACAAACAGGCATTAGTCGGTTTTGGGTGCTAGTTTTGCTCACAGTCAATTTCTTGACTTATGCATAACAACCCCAAATCCGTAAGAAAGACACAATAGGCACCCTGCCCGTCCATTTTCCAAATGGGGTCTTTGCCAAAGCCTTAGTCGGAGTATAATTGAAAATGAGAGCCATTGTCTCAAGAGTGTATCCTTTACAACTTATAGGGAGAGAGGCATGACTCATCGTTTGAGCGGACCATGTCCAACAGGGTCCTATTCCTCTGTTCAGACACCCCATTCCATTGTGGTGTTCCTGGAGGAGTGAGCTGTGGAACTATTCCATGCTCTCTCAAAATGAGTCATACTATAGGCTTATATGCTCACCACCTCGGTCCAACCGAAAGGCTTGGATATTTCAGCCTAGTTCTGTACTTCGTTCCTTACTCCCTTGAACCTATCAAGGGTCTCAGACTTATATTACATAGGCATAGCCATTTCTGATGAAATCGTCTGTGAAGGATATGAAGTATAGATGTTCACCCTTAGTTGCTATGCTTGTCGGTCCATATACATCTCAATGCATTAGGTTCAATAAGCTAGCAACCCTTTTAGCCTTTTAGTCATTTTACCTTATAAACCAGACTCGCATATATCAAGTGACTCCATGTCAAATGATCCTAGGATTCAAGCAATGTGAAGCCTAGCTATGCGCTTCTTGTTTATGTGGCCTAAATGACAATGCCAAAGGTAAACCCGATTAAGTTCGTTAGGCTTAACCCTTTAAGTGTGTATAGTATAGACATGATTAGTTTCATTTAGATCCAGGATATAAAAGACATTATTTAATAGAGCTACTCCATAAAATAATTCTTTTCTAGATAAACCCTTTTTACTATTATCAATAGTAAATGTACATCCAGAAATATCCAAAACCGAAACAGAAATAATATTCCTGTACATAACAGGTACAAAATAACATTGTTTCAGCAGTAACAAAACTAATCTACTAGGCATCATAAGCTGGTCCCGCTGATCTTTATGGCAGCAACCCTTGCTCCATTTCTGACCTGCAAGTCCACTTGTCCCGATCCCAGTGATCTCCTGTTCTTAAGTCCCTGCACATTCAACAAATGTGAGAACCACATCTAGTATCCAATACATAAGATGTTGAAACAGAGGTTAATGTCTATGACATTTATACCTGATGAAGACATGCCCTGCGTCTTCCTTTTCTCTCCCAAAAGCTTGGGACACGATCTTTTCCAATGTCCAGCCTGCTTGCAACCGAAGCAGACATCCTTGGAACGGGCCTTGGGCTGGGCTTTAGCCTTTTTAGCCTTGGCTTCCTTAGCCTTGGCCTTGGCCTTTGCCTTGCCCTTGCCTTTAGCAAAAGGAGGTTTCCCCTTGTTAACCTCAAGTACCGGCGGATTCTTCTTGATCGACAGTTCAGCGAGTTCAAGCATCCAATGCAGCTCACTAACAGTACGGTCCATCCCTTGCTTGTAAAAGTTTAGGACGAATTGATCATAAGAATCCGGTAAAGAATCCAGGATTGTACTAACCGCCAGCCCCCGTGAGATAGGGTTCCGAGACGGGCTAAATTATCCAGATAACCCTTCATCTTGAGCACGTGTGTACTCACAGATGTCCCGGCTCCCATCTTACAGCTGCGGAATGCCTTGTGTATCAGGTACCTTTCCTGATAAGCTTGCTCATAAAACATCTCGTTAAGAGTTGTCATTATAGCAAAGGCCTGATGATCCAAGAACTGTTTTTGCAATTCAGGAACCATACTAGCCAACATCAGGCATGTCACATCCCGGTTATCTTTTACATGTGCCAGGTATTCCTCCAGCTGGGCAGCCGGTGGATTACTTCCCGTTGGCACATCCGGTACAGGCTTTTTGAGCACATACTCTTTAGACTCTTGTCTTAGAACTTTCCTTAAGTTCATAGACCAGTCCCAAAAGTTAGGGCCAGAAAGCTTGTCCCATTCCAAGAAAGATCGCAGTGATAAAGTATCATTCGTAGCCATTGGTTTCTACACAGAAAAAATTTACAAGAGTTAATAAAGGACTTAACTTGTTCTTCCCATATTGTAATTAATAATGAATCGTGTTATTAATTAACTCGAGTTGTTGGGCTCATGGGCCGAGATCCATATTATATCAAGATATAGCCAGACGAGGGCCTGGAACAACTATACCCCAATTTTTAGGTAGGAACGCCGTCCAATCCCAACCTAGGGACTCTCGGTTTGATGGGTCTGTTGGCACTTACCCATCTGTGCTTAGGGCCAGGAACATCCTACTACCCACGCTAAGTCAAAACCTCCATCCAAGTGTTAGAGTAACCAATACTCCAACCCAATACAAAATGACGATACTCCAGTGCATCCAACGAGGGTTGGTCTACAGCTGGCCTATCCCCACTTTGAGTAGGTTATGAATGAGGGAAGCACTTTTAAGAGACTTAGTAATTACCTTTTGGTTATTAGATTCAATTAATAACGGCTTAGATGCATAGGCGGGTGAAATTGGGTTTGTACATACATTCTCACATGTAAATAAATAAAGCATTAAATAAAAATGAAATGCTATGGGCCAAAATTTACATCCTAATATAATTCTAGTAAACCTATACTAGAACGACATCAGGTGGGCTGCATCCTCATCCTTCTAGCACGCCAATCCAATCGGCTTCTTCTTCTTTACATAATTCCATCATAAACACATAAAATAAAATTACATAAAAGAAAAACGGCGCGTAGGCCGTATTTACCAAAAGAATATTACAACCCGAATAAATAAGGCCCAAAACATCCATTCATGCATTTAATCATACATACACGTATCCAATACATACAATTTATAAACATGTTAAATGCATGAATTAATCCCATTTCAAATATGTCCATAGCCATTATTTTGAAATCGCCAAATTTTGCCCGATCATGGTTCTAAACCCGTGCGGGCTTTGGGCCTCCAACCCAGGCAAAATTGCTCCCAATCCAATTGGGAAACCATGAATTCCAAAATTAGCCGTCCGGGTAATCGTGCCAAGAAAACCCGAACCAATTTCAATTAACCGTATTTATTTCCAAAATAAATATCGCATGAACGAAAAATAAATCCATTCATAAAACATGCGCATAAAATTTCCAAAATTAAACACGCACAATTTTAAAACAATTAAAATTTTAAAATCCCACGCGTATAAAAATTACCAAAATTTAAACACGCATATTTTTAAAATTTTAAATCCGGCCCGGCCCAAAAAATCCCGCCAAATCCAAAAACGGGCCCGGCCCGCTGCGCGGAGCAGCCTTTGCGCTGCTGCCCAGCAGCAGCCCCGCTGCCGCGCAGCGGCTGCTGCTGGCGCGCAGCAGCCCTGCTGCTGGCGTGCAGCAGCTGCTGGCCAGCAGCAGCCCAGCTGCTGCCGAGGCAGCAGCCAGCAGCAGCAGCTGCTGCCCCCGCTTCGACCCGAAACGGTCCGTGATTTTTCCGCATAAAAACAAGCAACATGAAATTAAATCACCAAGAAATAAAAATCATGCATAGGAACCAATATGCAAAATAAAATTTCCATAACAAAAACACAAAAAGGAAAATAAAACCTAGCATACACCATATGCAACATAATTTTCCATTTGCAAATTTCAACGGGCAAAATCACAAACCCGAAACCAAAAGAATCCCGTCCACAAAAATCTCCAATTTTAAAACACGGGATCCGCCAAGTTAAAGATTTCCACGGATCAAAAGCCTGCTCTGATACCACTGTTGGGATTCGTCACGGGAAACCGACCGATAAAAGCGGAAATACGCGTCGATTTCCTCGAATCCGGCCCAGGAGCTTAAGATGTGGAAATCAAAAACTTAAAGCATAAAAGGAGGGTTTCAAAAACTTACCACAAAGTCTCTCTAAGAGACGGATGCGGACTGCAGAAATCAAGTGTAGATTTCCTCCACCGATGCGTACACGAACGGCTCTCGGACCGAAACCCGTGCTAGCGACTCGGATGACAAGAAGAGAGGGAGAGAGGGCTGCCCACAAGAGGAAATATGGCTGTCCAAATTTCTTTCCAAAAGAAAAATCTATCTAGCCAAAGATAGAACCAAGTTTCTCTTAAGTGTGCATCCAATTTCTTTCCAAAAGAAAAATGCATAAAAGTGGGCAAAATTCATACTTTAATAGAAAACCAATTTCTCTTAAAGCAAGAGTGATGGACGGCCAAAAGTGGAGTGAAGTTAATGGTGATTATCTCTAATGAAAGAAAAGGAGATGAGATGGAAGAGCAAAGTCCAACTTTGCTACCAATGAGTCAAACCAATGACTCACCATGGTGACTCACCACCATCACTCACCATCACCTTTTCTTCATCTTCATCCATAATACCAAAAAGTCAAGAATATGACTCACCAATACTCCAACAATTCGGCCAAAAAGAAGAAGAGAATGAAGATGTCATATTTGTTTACCAAAAAGTCATGCATGACTCACCATCTTCATCATTACTTTTTGTCCAACAAAATGACTCATTCTTATCATCCCTTTCCATGCAAATATTCGGCCAAACCATTCCAAGCCAAGTGGGAATATTCATTTTAAGTTTTTAAGCCCAATTTAATTCCTTTGATTTATTTAAATTCAAATGCAACTTTAATTGAACATGTATGTTTAGATATGATACCATGTAACATATTACATACATTTAAATTAAAATTCATTTGACCTATTAATTTAATCAATGGATTAAATTAGACACACATAAAATGACAAACATGTAAACCTATACATGTCATAATATTTCCACCTAGGAAATAATCCCATAAATTAATTCATTGAATTAATTATGAGAAGGCCAAAATAAATATTAATTATATCACTTTGATCAATCCAATTGATGCATATAATATAATTAATATGTCTCTCTCTCTTCAAACGTGTATACTCCAAGTACACACTTAATCCGACTAGTTAAAGTCCAGACGTTCAATGTGTACGACCCAATGGGCCCGTCTTTATGTTGGCAGTGGGCCAAGGCCCACAGACTGCAGGCGGACTCTAGCAAGCCACTGCAGCCCCCAATTAAGACGGAGTAAGCAGTCCAACTGAAAACGTAACCCTGTAGTTTGAACTTGTAAATCCCATGTCGCTGATATCGGTGTCCAACACAGAGGCATGGAAGTATCACCCTCCTTGTGTCTGGACCTTGACTTGATACCGAATGAACTGATGCTCACAAACAAGATCCAATCTTGTTTGGGTGCGGCCGCACACTTATCAGTAACATTCTTCAAGAGGCCGATGATATCGTCTCAGTGAATCACTGAGTGACATTCCCTTCTGCATATCCATAGTGCTGCCATGCTTACTGACACACCCGAACGTACCCGTACTTGGCACCCTTTTACAGGCCCGTTGGGCGTACACCAAAGTGTGCCACCTCACATGCAGCACCATCATATGGTCCGGTCGAAGGACTTATACAAGTACTACACGAGAATCATTTGTGATACTATACCATGCAGATTCCCGTTAAGTGGATCAATCCAGTACCATGCCCTTTTTACATGTACCCATTAACCTAGTTGACATTCCATGTTCTATGACCGGCAAGACACCGCCATACAACCAGGCTAACGATAGTCTTTGGTTCCATTCATTCCCATGATTGGAACAGACTACGGATGAATTTATGGCCATATCATTTTCCCTATCCACGGTCTTACTGCCAAGTGCCTCACACTTGACAACGTGGATATGGATATGTCCATTGGATACTCTATTTAAAATATAGCACAAGACATACAATAAATAGATTAATGCCTTTATCACCTTGACACAAATTGTATAATACATAAAGTTTACATTAATGTACCAAATGTATTATACAAACACAAGGACCAATGCCTCGGGACTAGGGCATTTCCAACACTCTTATGTGACCGGGGCTCTTTAGCTTGTGCGATGGCCCTGTTGTTGTCACAAAAAACATTAATTAGGTCTAGCATAGTAGGTACTACTCCCAACTCGGTTATGAATTTTTTGATCCAAACGGCTTCCTTTGCAGCTTCACATGCAACTATGTACTCAGCTTCCGTTGTAGAGTCAGCAATGGTGGCCTGCTTTAAGGACCTCCAACTAATGGCAACGCCATTCAGGATAAAAACATAACCAGACTGTGACTGGTTCCTCATCGGTTTCAAAGCTTGCATTGGTGTAACCTGACACTACCAGCTCATCTTGATCTCCATACACTAAGAAAGCATCCTTAGTCCAATTAGGTACTTGAAGATTGCCTTGATAGCCTTCCAGTGTTCCTCCCCAGGGTCCGACTGGTACCAGCTAGTCATACTTAGTGCAAACGCGACATCAGGCCTCGTACATAACATGGAGTACATGATAGATCCAATAGCAGATGCATAAAGGATCTTTTCCATGTTCTCCTGGTCCTTATTTGTTTTAGGACCATCTTTCTTACTCAGCTTCAACCTATGGCGCATAGGCAAGAATCCTTTCTTTGCCTTGTCCATGCTGAATCTTTTCAGAACCTTGTCAATGTACGTGGCCTGACTTAGGCCTAGAAGCCGATTGGATCTATCTCTGTAGATCCTGATCCCTAAGATCGTCTTAGCTTCGCCTAAGTCCTTCAGTGCGAAGCACCTACTTAACCACTGCTTAACCCCTTACAGTGTTGGTATGTCGCCTCCAATAATAAGGATGTCATCAACATACAGCACTAGGAAGGTGGAAACGCTCCCACTAACCATCTTATACACATAGGGCTCATCAGGATTCTGTGTGAAGTCATATTCTGCAATGGCCTCATTGAATCTATGATTCCATGACCTTGATGCTTGCTTCAATCCATAAATGGATCTTTGAAACTTGCATACCCGGTTTGGATACTTTGGATCGATAAAACCCTCATGTTGTGTCATGTACACATCCTTGAGTAGCTATCCATTGAGGAAAGCAGTCTTGACATCTATCTGCCATATCTCATAATCATACCATGGAGCTATGGCTAGTAGTATCCTAATGGATTTGAGAATAGCAACTGGTGAAAAGGTTTCATCATAGTCAATTTCTTGAACTTGCTTGAATCCTTTTGCCACCAATCGCCCCTTGAAGGTGTTGTCGGACTTTAACATGAAACACCACTTGCAACCTATCACCTTAGCACCCCGAGGTGGATCCACCAAGTTCCATACTTGGTTATCGTGCATAGATTGCATCTCAGTCTCCATGGCTTTACGCCATTGATCTGAGTGTGGGCTTTCAACAGCCTTCGGATAGGTCTTGGGCTCGTCTTGGTCAACGACCATATGGTTGTTGGATATGCCCTAGTCCCGAGGTATTGAACCTTGTATTTGTATTATACATTTATTGGATTTATGTATTATACTAATTTTGTGTTATTAATATAGACATTAATTCATTTATTATATATATCTTGTGCAATAGCTTAAATGAAGTATCCAGTGGACATATCCATATCCATGATGACAAGTGTCATGCACATGGCAGTAAGACCATGGATAGAGTAAACGATGTGACCATAAAGAGATCCGCAGTCTGTTCCAGTCATGGGAATGAATGGGACTAGAGACTATCATTAACCTGGTTGTATGGCGGTGTCTTACCGGTCATTGGACATGGGATGTTAACCAAGTTAATGGGTATATGTAAAAAGGGCATGGTACTGGATAGATCTACTAAACAAGATATCCACATGGTATAGTATCACAAGTGATTCTCGTGTAGTACTTGTATGGATCCTTTGACCTGACCATATGATGGTATCACATGCGAGGTCGCATACTTAGGGGTACACCTAAAGGGCCTATAATAAGGTGCCAAGTATGGGTGCTTTCGGGTATGTCACTTAGCATGGCAATGCTATAGATATGTAGAAGGGATTTGTCACTCAGTAGTCCACTGAGAAGATCTCACTGGCCACTTGATGAATGTGACTGATAAGAGTGTGGCCACACCCAAACAAGTTGGAACTTGTTTGTGAGCTTCAGTACATTCGGGATCAAGTAAATGTCTAGACACAAAAGAGGGTGATCAATCCATGCCTCTGTGTTGGACACCGATATCAATGACATGGGATATATAAGTTCAAACTATAGGGTTATGATTACAGTTGGGCTGCCATCTCCATTTTAATTGGGGGCTGGAGTGGCTTGCTAGAGCCCAACTGCAGTCTGTGGGCCAAAGGCCCACTGCCAACATAAAGATGGGCCCATAGGATCGTACACATTGAGCGACTGAACACTGACTTAAGGAATCACACGTATACTTGGAGTATACACTCTGGAGAGAGAGGATTATATTAATTATATTATATAGATCAATTGGATTGATCATGATAATAAAATTAATATTTGATTGGCTTTCTCATAATTAATTGGATTAATTTTGAGATTATTTCCTCGGTGGAAATATTCATATGTATGGGTTTACATATGAATTTATTTTGTGAAGATCTAATTTTAATTTCATGGATTAAATTAATTAGTCAAACCAATTTTAATTCAATGTAAATAATATTTTACATGGTGTAATATATTATATACATGGGTAAATTAAAGTTGGGCTTGAAATTAATTTAAACCAGACAAATCAAAATAGATTTGGGCCAAAAATGAAAGAAGGTACGCCCACACAAAGAGGAGCCAATTGGGCCAAAATTCTCCTTGAGAATTTCGGTTACCTAGGGTTAAAATAACCCTAGGTATTTCGGCAAAGGATGAGCAAGCCACCATAGCCAAATTCTCCCCCTCCTTCTCCATTGTTCGTGTTTTTCCGACGCTAGCACGGGTGGTGTTCGTTAGGCGTTCGTGTACGTGAACGAGGAGGGATTCTATCTTGATTCCTGCAATCTGCATCTGTCTCTTATAGAGATAATTCGGGTAAGAGATTTATTTCCATCTCAATTGCTTCTGGGCACGTATTTGAGGAAATCATCGCATTCTTTTGCTTTAATCGGGTGATTTCTGGTGACAAATCCCTACAGTGGTATCAGAGCGAGCTTTTGATTCGTGGAAATTGTTAAAATTGGTTGAATCCCTTGGTTTTAAAATTGGAGAATTTTATTAGTGTTTATGATTTTCCCCCTTTGATTTTATACAATTGAAATTGAATTTGCATATAGTTTTATGTTTATTTAATTTTATTGTATGTTTGAGATTCTTGGTGAATTTCTTGATGTGGATGCTTGTTTTGTCATTTTCTGGGTTTAAATAAAAAAAGAAAAATTAGGCTGTTACCGGCGTGCAGGGCTGCCGTCGCACGCGGCGGGAACAGCGGCAGCAGCTAGGGCAACTAGGTTGCCCTAGCCGCAGCAGGCCGGGCCCAGTGTTTTTGGATTTGGCGGGTTTCGGGCCCGGGGCCCAGTTTTGAAATTTTAATTGGTTTTAAAATTCATATGTTTAAATTTTTGCAATTTAAATGCGCATGGTTTCTTGAATGAAATTTAATTTTTATTCATGTGATATTAATTTTGGAAATTAATATGGTTAATTGAAATTGGTTCAGGTAATTTTGACACAATTACTTGGACGGCTAAAATGGACCCATGGTTTCCCAATTCCAGTGGGAGCAGTTGGACTGCCTGGGTTGGAAGCCCAAAGCCCGTTAAGGGTTAGAACCATGGTAGGCCAAAATTGGCGATTTCAAAATAATGGTTTGGACATAATTGAAATGGGCTTAAATCATGCATTATAACATGCTTATAAATTATATGTATTGGATGCATATGGGTGATTAAATATTTGTATGATTGGATGCTATTGGGCCTTTATTCAAGATGGGTTGTATTTTCTTTTTGGGTAAATACATCCTACGTGTCGTCTCTTTTTTTAATGTAATTTTATTTTATTTACTTATTATAAAATTTGTAAAAGAAGAAGCCCATGGAGGGTGAGCCCAAGTGGAGGTGCAAGCCCAGAAGGAAGGAGATGGAGGCCCACCTGATATTGGATTCTACTATAGGTTTACTAGAAAAATATTAAGATGTAATATAAGCCCATAGCAATCCATTTTACTTATTTATTTAATTATGCTTTATATTTATGGATCTCGACCCATCAGCCCAACAACTCGGTTTAATTAATAACTTGATTCATTATTAATTATGTATGGGAATAACAATGTAAAGTCCTTTATTAGCACTCTAAAATGTTTTTCTGTGTAGAAACTCTTAAATGGCAAACAACAACTCATTATCACTGCGATCAATCCTAGAAAGGGACAAGCTTTCCGGTCTCAACTTTTTGGACTGGTCTAGGAACTTAAGGATAGTTCTAAGACAAGAGTCCAAGGAGTACGTACTAGAAAGGCCTGTGCCGGCTATGCCTCAAGGACGTAATCCATCGGCTGCCCAACTGGAGGAATACGAGGTGTATGTCAAGGATAATAGGGATGTGACATGCCTTATGTTGGCCTGCACGGTCCCCGAACTGTAAAAACAGTTTATGGACGATCAAGCCTTATGCTATGATAACAACTCTTAATGAGATGTTTCAGGAGCAAGCTCATCAGGAAAGGTACCTGACCAATAAGGCATTCCACTCCTGTAAGATGGGGGCTGGGACATCTGTGAGCGCACACCTGCTTAAGATGAAGGGCTATTTGGGTACTTTAGCCCGTCTTGGATCGCCCATCTCTCAGGAGTTAGCAGTGGACACAATCCTTGCATCCTTGTCGGACTCTTATGATCAGTTCATCCTGAACTATAACATGCAAGGGATGAACCGTATTGTTAGTGAGCTGTATGGGATACTCAAGCTTACTGAACAGTCAATCAAGAAGAGTCCACCGGTGCTGCTGGTCAACAAGGGGAACCCTCCTCTTGCCAAGGGCAAGGCCAAGGAAAAGGCCAAGGCCAAGGCCAAGAAGGCCAAGGCCCAGCCCAAGGCCCAGCAGAAGGCAGGTCCTGAGGATGTTTGTTTCGGGTGTAGACAAGTAGGCCACTAGAAGAGATCGTGTCCCAAGCTGATGGGAGAGCAGAGGAGGGGCCAGGGTGTGTCCTCGTCAAGTATTTATGTTATAGACATTAACCTTACTGTTTCAACATCCTGGGTATTGGATACTGGATGCGGTTCTCACATTTGTTGCAATGTGCAGGGACTTAAGCACTGAAGGTCACTGGGATCGGGGGAGGTGGACTTGCGGGTCAGAAATGGAGCAAGGGTTGCTGCCATAGAGATCAGCGAATATCACCTCATGATGCCTAGTGGATTGGTTTTAACTTTGGAACAATGTTATTTTGTACCTGCTATGTGCAGGAATATTATTTCAATTTCCATGTTGGATATTTCTCGATTTTATTTTACTATTTCGAATGGTAGAATTTCTTTATCTAGAGAGGGATTATTTTATGGAGATACTTTATTAAATAATGGCCTATATATCCTGGACTTAAATGAAACCAATCATGTCTATAACATAAACACTAAAAGGGTTAAGCCCAACGAACTTAATCCTGTCTAACTATGGCATTGTCGTTTAGGCCATATAAACGAGAAGTGCATAGCTAGCTTCACAAAGCTGGAGTCTTAGGGTCATTTGACTTGGAGTCAATTGATATATGCGCGTCATGTTTACGAGGCAAAATGACTAAGACACCTTTTAGCAAGAAGGCTGAAAGGAACACTGGCTTATTGGACCTAATACATTCAGATGTATGTGGGCCCATGAGCATAGCGACTAGAGGTGGACATCTGTATTTCGTCACTTTCATGGATGATTTCAACAGATATGGCTTCATCTATCTGATGAAACATAAATCTGAGACCTTTGATAGGTTCAAGGAATTTAGGAACAAAGTACAGAACCAGCTAGGCAGGAATATCAAAACCCTTCGGTCGGACCGAGGAGGTGAGTATATGAGCCTAGAGTTTGACTCATATTTGAGAGAGCATGGAATAGTTCCACAGCTCACTCTTCCGGGTACAACACAATGGAATAGGGTGTCCGAATGGAGGAATAGGACCCTGTTGGACATGGTCTGCTCAATGATGAGTCATGCCTTTCTCCCAATTAGTTTCTGGGGACACGCCCTCGAGACAGCTGCTCTTATTTTAAATAATACTCCGACTAAGGTAGTAGAAAAGATCCCGTATCAGATATGGACGGGCAAGGAGCCTAATGTGTCTTTCCTAAGGATTTCGGGATGCGAAGCACATGTCAAGAGATTGACTAGTGGCAAGCTGGAGCCCAAAACTGATAAATGCCTATTTATGGGCTACCCTAGGGAAACCAAAAGGTATTACTTCTACAACCCCACCGAGAATAAGGTGTTCGTGGCAAGGAAGGGGGTCTTTCTAGAAAAAGAGTTCCTTTCCAAGAAAGATAGTGGGAGCAATGTTGAACTAAGGGAAGTTCAAAGTCCACAAGCTCTTGAAGAGGATAACTCGGAGCCCCAGGTGGAGCTTCCATAAGAGGAAGCACCGACCCAGGCCACACAAGGACCTAGAAGGTCTGGTAGGGATCGTCGGGAACCGGAGAGGTATGGTTTCCTAGTCACCGATGATCAAACTCTTCTCATCTGGGATGAGGAAGAACCCAAAACCTACCAGGAGGCTATGGCAAACACACAGTCTGTAAATTGGTGAAAAGCCATGGAGGCAGAGATGCAATCTATATACGATAACTAGGTTTGGAACTTGGTTGATCCACCTCCGGGTGCTAAGGTAATTGGTTGCAAGTGCTGCTACAAGCTAAAAGCTGATAATACCTTCAAGGGGCGTCTGGTTGCGAAAGGTTTCAGACAAGTCCATGGAATAGACTATGATGAAACTTTCTCACCAATAGCCATGCTCAAATCCATCAAGATCTTACTGGCCATAGCCGCATGGTACGACTATGAGGTCTGGCAAATGGATGTCAAAACCGCTTTCTTTAATGGAAAGCTACTTGAGGATGTGTACATGACACAACCTAAGGGTTTTGTCGATCCAGAGTATCTGGGAAGGGTATGCAAACTTCAAAGGTCCATTTATGGACTAAAGCAAGCATCCCGAATTTGGAATCTTAGATTCAATGAAGCTATAAAGGAATATGGACTAGTGGGAGCATTGTCACATTCTTGGTACTTTACGTAGATGACATCCTACTCATTGGAAGCGACATACCTACACTGCAAGGGGTAAAGCAGTAGCTGTGTAAGTGCTTTGCAATGAAGGACTTAGGTGAAGTTGAGATGATCCTAGGGATCAGGATCTATAGGGATAGATCAAATTGGCTTCTGGGCCTAAGTCAGGCCTCATACATAGACAAAGTTCTGAAAAGGTTCAGTATGGACCGGGCTAAGAAAGGTTTCTTGCCAATGGGTCATGGACTGAAACTTAGTAGGAAGAACTGTCCTAAAACAAGGGAGGACAGGGAGAACATGAAATTGGTTCCATATGCTTCGGCTATAGGATCAATTATGTACTCCATGCTATGTACGAGACCTGATGTTGCCTTTGCACTAAGTATGACAAGCCGGTACCAGCAGGATCACTGGAAGGCTGTCAAGGCGATCCTCTAGTACCTTAACCGGACTAAGGATAGCTTCTTGGTGTATAAAGGTTAGAAAGTGCTATGAGTTACTGGGTACACTGATACAAGCTTCCAAACCGACCAGGAGAAGTACCAGTCACAATCTGGGTATGTATTTTTGCTAAATGGTGGTGCTGTAACCTGGAGGAGCTCAAAGCAACCAACCATCGCGGACTCTACAACAGAAGCTGAGTACATCGTAGCGTGTGATGCAGCTAAGGAAGCTGTGTGGATAAGGAAGTTTATCACTGAGTTGGGAGTAGTAGCAACTATCCAGGACCTAGTTGATATCTTCTGTGACAACAATGGGGCTGTTGCATAAGCTAAGGAGCCTCGGTCACACACGAACACAGAGCACTTGCTCAGAAAGTTTCACCTCATATGAGAGATCGCGGAGAGAGGTGACATTGCATTACACAGAGTGGACACTGAGGATAATGTCACAGATCCTTTGACCAAGGTGCTGGCTTAGTCAAAGCACGAGGGTCATACTAGATCTATAGGGATTAGGCCCATGCCTAGTTGGAACTAGTGCAAGTGGGAGATTGTTGGATATGCCCTAGTCCTGAGGCATTGGACCTTGTATTTGTATTATACATTTATTGGATTTATGTATTATACTAATTTTATGTTCTTAATAAAGGCATTAATTCATTTATTATATATATCTTGTGCAATATCTTAAATGAAGTATCCAGTGGACATATCCATATCGATGATGACAAGTGTCATGCACTTGGCAGTAAGACCGTGGATAGGGTAAACGATATGACCATAAAGAGATCCGTAGTCTATTCCAGTCATGGCAATGAATGGGACTAGAGACTATCATTAACCTGGTTGTAAGGTGGTGTCTTACCGGTCATTAGACATGGGATGTCAACTAAGTTAATGGGTACATGTAAAAAGGGCATGGTACTGGATAGATCCACTAAATGAGAAATCCACATGGTATAGTATCACAAGTGATTCTCGTGTAGTACTTGTATGGATCCTTTGACCTGACCATATGATGGTATCGCATGCGAGGTCACATACTTAGGGGTATGCCTAAAGGGCCTGTAATAGGGTGCCAAGTATGGGTGCTTTCGGGTATGTCACTTAGCATGGCAATGCTATGGATATGCAGAAGGGATTTGTCACTTAGTAGTCCACTGAGAAGATATCACCGGCCACTTGATGAATGTGACTGATAAGAGTGTGGCCACACCCAAACAAGTTGGAACTTGTTTATGAGCTTCAGTACATTCGGGATCAAGTAAATATCCGGACACAAAAGAGGGTGATCAATCCATGCCTCTGTGTTGGACACCGATATCAATGACATGGGTTATACAAGTTCAAACTACAGGGTTATGATTACAGTTGGACTGCCATCTCCATCTTAACTGGGGGCTGCAGTGGCTTGCTAGAGCCCAACTGCAGTCTGTGGGCCAAAGGCCCACTGTCAACATAAAGATGGGCCCACGGGATGGTACACATTGAGCAACTGAACACTGCCTTAAGGAATCACATGTATACTTGGAGTATACACTCTGAAGAGAGAGGATTATATTAATTATATTATATAGATCAATTGGATTGATCATGATAATAAAATTAATATTTGATTGGCTTTCTTATAATTAATTGGATTAATTATGAGATTATTTCCTAGGTGGAAATATTCATATGTATGGGTTTACATATGAATTTATTTTGTGAAAATCTAATTTTAATTTCATGGATTAAATTAATTAGTCAAACCAATTTTAATTAAATGTAAATAATTTGTTATATGGTGTAATATATTATATACATGGGTAAATTAAAGTTGGGCTTGAAATTAATTTAAACCAGACGAATCAAAATAGATTTGGGCCTAAAATGAAAGAAGCTAAGCCCACACAAAGAGGAGCCAATTGGGCCGAAATTCTTAGGTATTTCGACCAAGGATGAGCAAGCCACCATAGCCGAATTCTCCCCCTCCTCCTTCTCCATTGTTCGTGTTTTTTCGACACTAGCACAGGTGGTGTTCGTTAGGCGTTCGTGTACGTGAACGAGGAGGGATTCTATCTTGATTCCAGCAGTCTGCATCCATCTCTTGTAGAGATAATCTGGGTAAGAGATTCACCTCTTGTTATTAAATTTTTGTTTTTACAATTTCCATCTCAATTGCTCCTGGGCATGCATTTGAGGAAATCATCGCGTTCTTCTGCTTTAATCAGGTGATTTCTGGTGACAAGTCCCTACAAAGGTCCCCATCATCAATCATGAGAAAGTCTTACCTCTCTGGCTGATGACGTGTCCTACCAGACCTTCTAAGGTCCTGTGTAACCAGTTCTGTTTCCTTAATTTCTTGAGTAATCAGATTGGTTCCTGAAGCATCCTCAGCAGTAGCTGCAGGAGTTTGTGAGTCTTGAACTTCAGAAAGTTCAACATTACTCCCACTGTCTCTCTTGGAAAGGAATTCCTTCTCTAAGAAGACTGCATTTCTGGCTATGAAAACTTTATTTTCCGCTGAATCGTAGAAGTAATAACCCTTAGTTTCCTTAGGGTAACCCACAAATTGGCTCTTGACAGATTCGAACTCGAGTTTGCCACTTGTCAATTTCTTTAACATGTGCATCATAGCCCCAAATCATCAAGAACCAAACATTAGGCTTTCGGCCCTGCCATGGTTCATATGATGTCCCCTCAACTTCCTTGCTTGGTGTATTATTAAGAATGTAAGCAGCTGTCTCTAAAGCATATCCCCAAAAGGAGACAGGGAGTGTAGCTTGACTCATCATCGAGCGAACCATGTTTAGCAAGGTCCTATTCCTCCTTTTTGACACTCCATTCCACTGGGGTGTACCAGGAGGAGTGAGTTGGGATAGAATCCCACACTCTTTCGAAAATGCGTCAAACTCTTGGCTCAAATATTCACCCCCTCGGTCAAACCGAAGTGCTTTTATTTTCTTTCCAAGTTGGTTTTCTACTTCATTCTTAAAGTCCTTGAACCTTTGCAGAGTCTCAGACTTATGCTTCATCAGATACACGTAACCGTATCTGCTAAAGTCATCCATGAGGGTGACGAAGTACAGAAAACCGGATCTAGCACTAGTGCTCATTGGACCGTATACATCAGTATGTATCAGCTCCAATAGCTTTGAGGCTCTTTCAGCAGTCTTGCTAAAAGGTGCCTTTGTCATCTTGCCTCTCAAACAAGATTCACATGTGTCATAAGACTGGATATCAAATGACCATAACACTCCACTAGAGTGAAGCCTAGTTATGCTTCTCATTTATATGGCCAAGTTGACAATGCCAGATGTAAGTAGGATTAATTTCATTTTGTTTAATCCTTTTAATATTTATGTTATAGATTGAACTTTCACGTTTTGGATCAAGGCTATATAAGCCACTTTCAAGAAATGCTGTTCCATAAATAATATTGCCACATTGCATATAAATTCTACCATGTCCAATATTAAATACAAAACCAGAAATATCCAACAAAGAAACAAAAATAATATTCTTGTGCATCGTAGGTACAAAATAACAGTTTCTTAGTTCCAAAACAAGTCCACTAGGCATCTCTAAGAAATAATCTTTGATCTCTGTGGCCTGAACTCGAGCACCATTTCCGACTTGAAGATCTATGTTAGCGCCGGAAAAATAAAGATGGTCGTACGACTGTAGGGTCGTGGTAGGTGAACCAGCCCATACCCTGAAATCTGAAAAGTGGGGGAAAGGGATGTAGCAATTAATGCTCTGAGATAAGAAAAGGGAAAGGGGAAGGCAGAAAGGGGGACTTTTGGGGGCCAAAAAGAAGAAAAGAAAGAAAAAGAGGGAGAGAGATTGGAGGAAAAGAGAAGAAGAGAGAAAAGAGAAAAAAAAAAACTCAAAAACTTTCAACTCTTTTCTTCTCAATTTCAGAGTGTTAATGTCTAAAATCGGTTAGAAATCATAGGTTAATGACTTAACACTAAAATTCAATCAATCTCAGACCTTAAAATCGCCAAAATCCATAACATTTGGAGATTTTTGGACCAAACTTCCCAACCTTAACTCAAGGCGCAAAAGAGAAAATCTAAGTGGATTGGTGCGAAGCCAGGGGTCAATCATACGGTGGAAAAGCGCCTAAGAGGTAAAAACTCCTTTTCCCCCTCTGTTTTCCAAGCTTTCTGGGTGATTGGTTGTGTTTTTTGTGCTTTTTATTCAAGTTTTGTGTTTTCTATTTCTGGAAATCAAGAACAATCGTGCGACTGTTCTTAAGTTTGATGAACAGTCATACGACTATATTTACAGTCGTACGAGTGTTCTTGGTTTCCATATGATTTTCTGTCAGTTTTATTTCAGATAAAATTTTGGCGACTGTAGTTACAGTCGCACGACTGTAACGTATTTCCAGAATCAGAATTTCCCTTTCAAGCTATAGAAATTTCCAAAAATCATCAAAATGAATTTTGTTGTGTGCATTCACGACCCTAGATTCAATTTCCAGTGAAATTGCATTTAGGAACCCATACGAACGGAACCCCGAGTTCCGGGATAACCGACCCATAAAAACAACAATTTGCATGAAACCGACCCAAATGGTTTTTCAAAATTAGTTTTCCAGTACGAAAATCACAGGGCGTTTCAAAACCGTTTTCCAGTTCTAACCGGTCCGACTGGCCTGGTCGAACCGGTTACCCCCCTAAATGCATGCTCCTGTTTCTAATTCCCCAATTCTGTCCTTATTTGAGTCTTGTTTGTGTTTATAATATAAACTGTGCTAACCAATCTGTTTTGCAGTATTTATTTTTATCTTTACTGTATTTTATAGAATAGTTTGTGTAAATAGCGGTTATATTTTTAGATTCTCGTGTACTCTAGGCATTTGTAAAAGTGAGGATGAGAGTTTTTATATTTTTATTCGATTTGGTTGTATAATCGGCCTCTATTATTCTTTTGTTTATTTGTGTGGATGATTTAATTTTTCTGCAATTTATTTTCTACATTTTGCCTTAGCATCGGCTTAATAAAAATAAACAAATTGGGGTTAGAAAAGATAATAAATTGAATAAATATGACTTTATAAATAATAAATGAATACAAGCTCGAGGTTAAGTAGGTAAGTTGCCCAAACCCTGAATCTCTGGATTATGTACAGTAGTCTACGCTCGGTAGGGAGCTGTACCGGAATTTCCCGGATGAGCTGATCCGGATAGCGACTTTGTCACTGATCTCGCGATTTAGGTTTCGAGGTCTTTAAGTTATAAAACGTAAAAAACGTTTTTCTACAAATGAATTTTCAAAATTAAATCAATAGTTTTCCCAACTCAACATAAACAAAACTTCGTTTTCCACAAATCTCACACAATTTATTTCTTTTCTTTTTCCCCGGTTTGCCTCACTGTGTTCCTCTTTAAGGTCGTCCGCTCACAATGGCGACTCCACTGGGGATCAAAAAGTTTCTTAAAAATGTTTTTCTTAAAAAATTAAGGAACTTAGGCAACTATTAAAATATAACATCGCTTGTATTCGTTTATCGATTTATAAACATCATATTTATTCATACCTTTCCATATCATGACATTTTCCTCTTCATAACCCCTCAAATACACTGTTCTCACCCCGGTTTACCCAACAAGGTGGCCTATCTCTACCGCCAGGATTGGAGACACCTAACGGGGTAAACCACTCATAGCCCCGCATGACCTTACATCATGTTCTACGGTGGGGAAGTGTTTATTCGCTATGGGAGACTGTACGTCCCTTGGTTTGACTTTGGCCCACATGTAATGGCTTAGTAATTTCCCCTAGGGTTACCAAAACATAAAATTAAAAATTGAACATTGAGTGTGCACCTTTGGTATCCCCCGTTGATGCCAAAGAGAGCCAACTCCTAGGAAGAAATGCGAGACCAATCGAAAGGAGAAATAAGGTTGGAAGGGAGCGCAAATTTTTGCATGTGCTAATGTTTGTTCTGTGTTGTTTTCCCTTTATTTTTACCTTTCATAAAGCATCCAAAATGCATAAATCATCTCACATACCATTTCTGATCACGTTTTCATGCAGCTATCTTTAACTACATATGCATATGTGTGACCTTTATGCTGACCACATCTTCGTGCATCCATGATGTTTTACTTGTATGACATACATATGCATCCTGTATGCCAACATTTCTATGAAACATACACGACATCATTTCGCATGTCACTCATTCTAACCACATCTTCTTACAGCCATGACATATTATTCGTGTGTTTTTTACCCATTTCGTATGTCCGCATTCCTATAACATAAACATGACATCATTATGTATGTCATACATCCTAACCACGTCTTTATGCGGCCATGACATTTTATTTGCATAACATACATATACATTATGTGTGCCAACATTTCCATGAAGCATACACGACATCATTCTGCATGTCACGCATTCTAACCACGTTTTCTTGTAGCCGCTCGTATGTTTGTGTGACATACGCGTCCATTCCATTTCATTACATTTCACCTATTCGAGGATGTTCTAAGAATGCCCATCATGATCATTTCATTACATCCCATGTCGGTTACCCCAAAACTAACCGATTTTCGCCCGTGCACCGGATTGCACTCGGCCATTTCATAAAATATCATATCATTCAATAGCAGACCACAACGGTCCTAGATTTGCTTTTGTGTGACAGTTCACACGATGCTATCACATGACATCACATTCATTCATCATAGATGTCCGGGTGACACCGAAATCCTGTTTGCACATTGTGGTTCACATCGAACCACTCCATGACATTGTGAAATCATTCGAGGTGCTCCCCCAGTATCGGATCAGTATGCACATAGGGGCGTTCCATGAACGCCGAACCCCTATTCGTGTCTCGAGTTACACGCGACTTTCCTGTAACATCATTTTATATCATATTCCTCAAAAGCATCAAAACTCTGTTCGCGGGGCAGTTCCCCGTGCGACCATTTCATTTCATGCTATCGACCTACAAAGTGTCGGAACTCTGCCTGTGTGCCGGCTCACACATGGCTGTTTCACGGTAATTCATTAGGTGCTCCAAAAGCGCCGACTTTCTACCCGCGTGATGGTTCACACGCTGTTTTCTTTGCATTATTCTTGCATAGCATCGGCCATTCTTAGAGCATCCAAAATAAACAATTCACATCCATTATTATCTTCGTTCACAAAGCATCAAATGCACACAATCATCTGTATGTTATTCATATCATGTCTGGTATAATCATTCCCAGGGCATCAACATTTGTGTAGCATTAATACTAACCCTGTCCTTCTACAGCTATGATATTTTATTCCCATATGCCATGCACATATTATGAAACATGCATTACTTTGTGTGTGTTATGTGTGCTAATCACATTTTTCTACAGTCATTTGTATTTTGAGTGACATATACATTTATTCTTTGCACGCACAATATCACTTTGCGTGTCATGCATCCTGATCACATTTTGAGTGATATATACATTCATTCTTTGCACGTACAATATCACTTTACGTGTCATGCATCCTGATCACATTTTGAGTGACATATGTATTCATTTTTGCACGCACAACATCACTTTGTGTGTCATGCATCCTGATCACATTTGAATGACATATGTATTCATTCCTTGCACGTATAAGGTCATCTTGTATGCCATACACCCTAACCATATTTTTCTTCATCCATCTGCATTTTGGATGACATATACGTTTATTCTTTGCACGCACGACATCATCTCATATGTCATGTATCTTAACCACATCTTTTGCAGCCACCTGCATTCTGTGTGACATGTGCATTCACACCACTTCATGTCATTAATCCAAATAAAGGACTTTCCAAAGGTCCCCCGTCATAATCATTTCATCTTATAACGGGTGTCCCAAAGCCACTTGTGCTTTGCCTGTGCTCTGGTTGCACTCGGCCATTCCTCTATATCATTACATTCATTAAGAGACCATAACGGTCCTAAATCTCCGATCATGTGGAGAGTCACATGATAAGCACTACACTACATCTCATCTATCTGTCTATCCTTGGTGTCATCGGGATACTGGGATCTCACTTGTATGTCGTGATCCGCATCGGATTGCTCATAACATTATCAAGTCATCCAGGGTACTCCATGAGTGCCCAGTTAGTACACATATAGGGGCATTCCATGAGACTATAAATCATGCAAGGCATTCCACAAGCGCCGAATCTTTGTCCGTGTCTCAAGTTACACATGACTTGTCTATAACATCATTTCATGTCAGATGCATCAAAAGCATCAAAACTCTATCTGTTTGTCGGCGTACACACGACCATTCTATAACATCCATTAGATGCCTCAAAAGCATCAGAACTCTGTCCGCGTGCCGGCCATGTGTGACCATTTCATGAAATCCACTAGGTGCCCCAAAGGCACCGAACCTGTGCCCCTGTGTCGGTTCACACGTGGTCCGTTTGCATGGCCTTTTGCATAGCATTGGGGCATCTGTGGAATGTCCGAAATACATTATGATGAAAATCATCCTCATTCATGCTTCCATTTGACTAACATCATTTGTCCGCATCAACCCATGGTCACGCACCTCATTCATACATACTCGGCTTACGCATGCCAAGCACATTATCACATAGAAGCCTAAGGTGCTCCTCGAGTGTAAAAAAACAATTCGCATACCAAACACTCTATTCTGTCTCACCCTATATCGTGCTTCAGAATCCAAGGCGCTCCATGAGTGCTAAAGATTATGTTAGCTCATCATGCGTATGCACACCACCACACCATTTCAACTTTTCTCTGTAAGTAATATCTTGCTTCGATCCGTGGACACCCTAGTGTGTCATTTCTTTCCTAGGGGCATAAATATGCACCCCATTTCAACTTCCCTGGCATGTAATATCTTGCTTCGATCCATGGACACCCTAGTGTGTCGTTCTTTCCCGGGGGGCATAACTATGCACCCTTGCAAGTAATATCTTGCTTCGATTCGTGGACACCCCAGCGTGTCATTTCTTTCCCCGGGGGCATAACTATGCACCCCATTTCAACTTCCCTCACAAGTAATATCTTGCTTCGATCCGTGGACACCCCAGTGTGTCGTTCTTTCCCGGGGGCATAACTATGCATCCCATTGCAAGCAATGTCTTGCTTCAACCCGTGGACACCCCAGTGTATCGTTCTTTTCTGGGGGCATAACTATGCATCCCATTTCAACTTCCCTCGCAAGTAATATCTTGCTTCAATCCATGGACACCCCAGTGTGTCGTTCTTTCCCGGGGGCATAACTATGCATCCCATTGCAAGCAATGTCTTGCTTCGATCCATGGACACCCCAGTGTGTCGTTCTTTCCCAGGGGCATAACTATGCATCCTATTGCAAGCAATGTCTTGCTTTGATCCGTGGACACCCTAGTGTGTCGTTCTTTCCTGGGGGTATAACTATGCATCCCATTGCAAGCAATATCTTGCTTCGATTCGTGGACACCCTAGTGTGTCGTTCTTTTCCGGGGGCATAACTATACATCCCATTGCAAGCAATGTCTTTCTTCGACCCGTGGACACCCCAGTGTGTCATTATTTTCCGGGGGCATAACTATGCATCCCATTGCAAGCAATGTCTTGCTTCGATCTGTGGACACCCAGTATGTCATGGTGGATCCTAGGCGAAGTAGTGACACTAAACCTAGAATCACACAACTAAGGCAGTGTACCTATCATTGACAAGTAATAATTCTAATTGGTCCAGGTATCGATCCCACAGGAAAAAAATATTCTGCAAACACTAAACTACTCGGGTTCCTTGTGTGTCCTAGGCAGAACTTAATTTTGGGTTTGATTATGCTAACAACTAAATTATCCTACTCCTTGTTGATCTATCCCAGCTTACTTTGCACTTGAATTTGGGTTATCAATTCGCGGTTTACCGACCTATGAATGCTAATGGAGATGGCTTTATCAATTAATTAAAATAGATGAATTTAACTCAACAATTAACCCTTAATTATGTTCTTTCGATAATTCAACCTAGCGTGTCTAGATCTTTTAGGTCCTTAGCCGGTTTCCCTTGTTTAGAGGCGGTCTAATTCTAAAGCTCAGAAAATAGGGGCACGTAAATTCCACAGTGTCGTCAATACTAATGGTTTCCTAGGCGTCAATCTAGGTAATGCCACAAATATGAACTTAATAAATTAAGATATTATGAGACTAGATTATCATTAAAGGAATTGCATAAAGAAAAGGTGTAAAAATTGAAATTAAATTGCAATCAATTGTATTAATCAAGAAAGATGATAAGAATTCAATGTTTACAACCAAACATAATCAATTGCAGAATCCAAAACTAACTTAATAGAATTACAAAAGAGAAGAAGAGGAACTTATGCCCTTTTGGTCCGATTAACCGGATTCCGACGGTGTGAAGATGCTTGGGGTGTACCTCTATAGACGAACTCAAGACAGAACCAAGAACGTCGCAAAAGGGGAAGGTTCAATGTAAACCTTCTACCAATCGATGGTTCAAAACTCAAAGAACAAATAGTTCAAGTAGTTCAAGCCAAAAACCTCGCTACAAGTTTATGCTTTACACTTTAAAAGTCTGGGAAAAGATGCAGAAAACTTAGAAAATAACCTATTTATACGGCTAGGTTAAAACCACTAAACAGAAAAGATGAAAGTAGGGCAACAGCAGAATTCCAGAGCTCGGCACGCTGTGCTGGTGGAGGTGGCACGCCGTGCTATGCAGATTTGGGGGTGGCACGCCGTTTTGATGGGGGTGGCACGATTTCGTGCCGATCCACTGGATTCCGTCCCTTGGCACGCTGAAATGGCACGCCGTGCCACCTTGCTTTTCAGCACTTCAAACTCTTCTTCGCTGCCGTTGCTCCAACTTTCGGTCCATGTCATAATGCCTGTCCAAAACAAACATAAAGAAACATAACCGCACCACAACCACGGACCACAAAAATGACGCTTTATCCAAAATTACAAAAACACCCCTAGAAAACACGAAAAATGCTAAAAGTTATGAGAATCTAACCAAAACATAAAAAATCACAAAATACGCAAATACCAAACAAGCATTCACACAAAGGACTCTAAAAACTGCCCACGAAATTGCCTAAAAGATAAGGTCAAAAACCAACCTTATCAACCACCCCACACTTAAAGTCTTGCTTGTCCTCAAGCAAATAAACTAAAGACAAAGGAGTAAACTTGCTCGCTTTTTCTTGCAAATCCAACTAAGGGTTTAACCGTACGAAATTCATAAACTCAAGAAGGTAAAGCATCACTTTCGAAATGACACTAGGTGCACCAGGTTCAAAACCACTCAATACCCGAACCCAACAAAATTTAGCTAGTCAAAGGGCGAGGAACAAACAGAGTTTATACGACCACAAAGCACCTCACAAGATGTCACTCTAACGCTCAAGTTCAAGGCGAGGCGGATGAACACACAAAAACAAACAATGGCACACATCACATAGCGAACTAATGGCAATCCCGGTGCAGTCATTGGTCAAGGAGCAAAATCAGAGAACTTGGGGCTTGTAATGTTACGGCTTGGGGTAGGTTTGATAAAAAGGAAATTTTAGGTATACAACTCCTACAAATCAATTGATATATGCAAATTGACTAAGTACTAAAGACGGGTCATGCAATTTTCAACTCAAAACTAGTCCTAAGAGTGCTTGATTTGCTATATATATATATATATTTTGAAACAAGAAATTTTACTAACAATTAGAGGGCCTTATCCACAACCAACGGCCAAAGCACAAGTCAACGGGGGGAAAAAGATGACAAGACATGGGTCAAGGCAATTAGATGATCGCCCTAATCCCTTATTCAAACAAATGAACTGAAAATGGAACACATACATCGGCTTAAAGATGAGAGCTGGACATATAAGACATGCTTCCACAAACTCCGATTTTTAAGAAAAGGAGCCGAACACATACATGGACTCTATTTGGATTTTTTTTTAGCACAATTTTTCCATAGGACTAGATGTGAAAGAGTTGAAATGCAAATGGTGATTGACCCCAAAATGAATGAACAACTTAGCCAATTACTTGATTTAGGAGAGGAGGGTAAGAAAGGAAAATCAAAGTTAATGGTAAAAAGTTAGGATGATATATTTGGCTTGGTCAAGTTTTTTTTTAAGTAAAAAAGGTTAATTTAGTGGCTTTGGGTGATCTAAGGGATAAATTAGTAGTTAGGGTTAGGCTCATTTAAGTCAAGGGGTTAATCCTAAGGGTCTCCACATATTAAGCTCTTAATGCCAAGTGCAAAACGACATCGGGTTCTATGATCTAGTGTGCCACGATTGTTTTTACCCTCACAAAGAAATAGAACTGATGTGAAATGGTTCCAAAGGCTCAAATTCTCACAAGTGTACTAGGGGTTGTATGTTAGGTCATGTGACTCAACCAATGTTCCAAGGCGTAATCCTAGCTCGATCATGCAAGTAGAGGTAGAGGGTTAATTCCCTAATGCAACCTTAATGACAAATCTAACCAATGATTACCATCAAGAATCACAAATCACGCACAAACAAGCTAATGACTTGCAATCAACTCCCAGTGTCCCTAGCCAATTGCTACCAATCCAAGCACAGAGACTTAGTTTCGAGGGTAGATTAAGCAATGTTATTCAAACAGCAATTGACACATAAACAACCTAAAAACACTATCATACCAAAAACAAACCAAAACCAACTCCACTTGTATTAAAAACTAAAGCCTAAATCTAACCAAAAACCAACGCAAAACATCCAAATACGCAAAAACACAGACAAAAATACGAAATAAAACAACCAAAAAGTGCAATGTAAAAAGAAGCAAAAGAAAATAAACAAAAATACGAAATAAAACAACCAAAAAGTGCAATGTAAAAAGAAGCAAAAGAAAACAAACAAAAATACGAAATAAAACAACCAAAAAGTGCAATGTAAAAAGAAGCAAAAGAAAGGGAGAAATCCCTTTACCCACCCTACACTTAGATTGCACTTACTTCCAAAAGTGCAATGGAAGAAGGAGCAAAATACATCGGGAAAGGAAAAGGGTTACCTCACATATCGGGGGCTGGTGGTGGCGGCAGCGGCGGGTATGGCCACCCTTGGGCTGCACAAAAACGAGAGGCGAACGCCTCGACATTGGCGAGCTGAGTTGCTTGCCTATCAAGGTGCGCATTCATCCGCTCCTCGAGCACAAGCTGATGGACGGTTAAGCCTTCCAGTTGTTCAATTATACCATCCAACCGCCCTTCGATCCGCCCCATAAAATCCGGGCCCACCGAAACATTCTCCTCATCCTCCTTGTTATCCTCTTCTTCCTCACCCTCGTCCTCATCATCTACGTCCATAGGAGCCTTACCCCTACTCGAACCTCCCACACTTGAAGTACCTGCAGCTGCCACAACATGGGAACAAGACAAAATTCCCCTCGAAAGCTTCTTGGGAAGGATGCTATCGAGGTTCTTTTAACAAGTATTACTACAAAAGAAGCATGCAATACAAGTTACAATATGTCCTAACCCTAGTTCTGACTTAGATCTGTTATGGTGGTTGTATAGGGCTTCCATGACGAAGAAGCCCATGTGCACCTTAACATCATTATGCACATGCCACAGTATTAAAAGTTCAAATGCATTGACCCGATTGCTTTCAGTTTTGCTCGAAAAATTAAAACACACAAATTTGTGTATTAATTGCAGGATTGGGTCATGGAGTTGGGAAGTTTTAGCAAACCTAGGTTGGTATACCCCTTGACCTACCATACGCCAAAATTTCTTGGCATCCATATTCTCCGGCCATTTGTAACTACTCCCCTCAATTCCTATGCAAGCCTTAAGGCCCTCAATATCTAAAGAGTGTTCAGCACCAAATAGGCGGAAGGTCATGGTCCTAAGGCCGGTATCAGGGTTTGTTTTGAAGCTTAAAGTGGAGTAGAATTCTAGGTTCAACTCCCTAAAGACAGGTGGATTAGACTTCATAAACTCATACCATCCTAGATTAGTTAATTTAACACGTACAGCCTCTGACCTATCTTGCACAAGCAAAAATTCCCAATCGAAGGTTCGAAAGGGGGTACTTTCTAATGGAAATAGAGTTTTGTATCGTTTACCTTCATCGTCCATAAGGAGAGAGAAGGGGCATTTATACTTCCTGGAGAGGCTAGTTAAAGGGGCCATCTGCTGTTCGGGAGGTAATTCTTCGCTTGGCACCAGTTCCGGTGACGGGTCTATGGGCCATCGTGAAGAACCGTGTCTCCGATCAGCTACAGTCTTCTACTTCATCTTACTATTGCACAACCATAAAAACACAACAAAAATAAAAAAACAAAAGAAATCAAATCCAAAGAAACCCTACTTTCAAAAATACAAACGACTAAATATGAACAAAAAAGAAAAAGAATGCAGTACAATCACCCTATTAAGCAGTAAATCAACCAAAATCAAAGTGAGAAAAAGAAAAAGCAATAAAAAGAATAAAGGAAAATCACAGGATGAATTCATACCTGGTTGCAAGGAGAATGATGCAAAATAAAATCCTAGGTCAAAATAAGAGTTGCAGAGAAGTTAAGAGGAAGAAAATGAAAAGGGAAGGAAGAATAAGGGTAGAGAGGGAGAAGGTGAGGGTTGGTTCTAGAGAGAGAAAGTGGAGAGAGAGAAAGTGAGTGAGAAAGCAGTAGAAGAAGAAGAAGTAGTAGTGGTGGGGCGGTTACAAGGAGATTGAAGAGAAGGGTTTATATAGGGGGTGATTTTTGACCTAAAAATTTGAAATTTAAACGCTCGGCACGCCGTGCCAAACAAACAGCACGGCATGCTGAGCAGAGCATAGAAACTTACCTGGAAACAGTGTGAGGGCATGACAGTCTTGAAAACTCTATCATCGGCACGGCGTGCTACATTTTGGCACGGTGTGCGGCTCGCTCTTGCAACACTTCACTTTTGAAACAGCACGATGGCACGATGGCATGCTGGGTTGGCACGTCGTGCTGTCTTGAAGACCCTATAATTGGCACGGCATGCTAAATTTTGGCACGGCTTGCTGCTTGCTCCTGCACAATCCTCTTTCTAAACAGCACGACGGCACGTTGGTGTGCTGTATTGGGACGTCGTGCCTCCTTGAAAACCCTTACTTTGGCACGGCGTGCTGAATTGCTCTTGCACGCGATTTCGGAACAGCGGCCTGGCACGATTGCGTGCCACGCTGGCACGTCACGTGCCACCCCATTCTTACCTTGGCACGACGTGCCCATGGTAGCACGGCGTGCCATGCTGAATCCTGCCAACCTTTACTTTCTTTTCCACACTTTGATCAAGACTTGTGATTAACTTGCTTAGTGACCTAATCCTACACACAAAAACACACAAAAACATATTAACACAAAAATTAATGTACAAGGGAGGTACACGTACCTCATTGCTATGTTTATAGTCAGAATAGCTCGACTTCTACGTCCACAATTTCGCATTACACATCACGAAGGAGTAAGACTTGCTTCTCCTCCTTCACTCCTCCGCTGACGTAGGGCTTTAACCGATGCCCGTTTACTTGTTGAATTCCCCCCGGGGTTTCAATTTCCACCATCCCGGAGGGATAGACCTTATGTGTGGTAAACAGCCCCGTCCACCGACTTCTCAATTTGCCCGGAAATAGTTTCAATCGGAAGTTATACAAGAGCTCCAACTCCCCTTGATTGAAACTCTTTTCTATCACATAAGCATCAATAGGGCAAAAGGAGTCTACAAAATTACAGCTTTCAACATCTAATGGATATTTCATTGAGTTATAGACGTTGAAACTTACCTCCTCGTTGTGCAACCTAAGAATAATCTTACCTTCCTGGACATCTATCAAAGTCCTACAGGTTGCAAGAAATGGCCTTCCAAGCAAAAGAGGCACTGAGCTATCTTCCTCTATATCCATTACCACGAAGTCCGTGGGGAAGATAAACTTGTCCACCTTTACTAACACGTCCTCGACCACCCCCTTTGTCCTCGTGAGAGATCTATCCGCCAATTGGAGGGTCATATTGTTCGGCTTTGGGTTTCCCAGTCCGAGTCTCCTGAAAAACGACAGAGGCATCAAATTGATACTTGCACCCAAGTCACATAGGGCATTGGCAATCTCCAAGTTTCCTATCCAGCATGGGATAGTAAAACTGCCCTTATCTTTGAGCTTGGGTGGAAGTTTGTTAGTGATAATTGCTGAACATTCCTCTGTTAAAACCACCACTTCATCCTCGCCTAGCTTTCTTTTCCTTGCCAGAAGTTCTTTAAAGAATTTAGCATAAGAAGGCATCTCTTGGAGAGCCTCAATCAATGGCATATTAAATTCTAACTTCTTAAAAATTTCCAGAAATTTGGAATATTTCTGCCCCAGTTTATCTTTCTTCTCCCTTTGAGGATAAGGGAGTTTAGGCACATAGGCTCTCACTGGGTCAGGAATTTTCCCCTTTTAATTTGTGCTAGGTTCGGGTTCAGAAATCGAGTCGGGGTTGCTTACCTCACCTGACTCTTTACTTACCTCAGTAGGTTGGGATGGAATATCATTGTTTTGCACTCGGTCCTCCACTTGCCTACCACTTCGTAGGGTTATAGCTTGAGCTGTCTCCCATTGAAGTCCCTTAGGGTTTTGTTCAGTTTTACTCGGGAGTGCTCCTTGAGGTCTTTCCTGCCATTCCCTACTCATTTGAGCCACCTGCTTGCCCAAATCCCTACAGTATGCCTCATTATCAGCAAGCCAAGACGAGATGTCTTTTAATAAAGACAAAACCGTCTCATCTTGCTTCGACTGTTGAGGTTGCTGTGAGGATTGATAATTAGGAATAAATGGGGCCTTACCTAACCCCTGCTCACAGTGCTCATGATGGAATCCGGAAGGAGGTCTCAACACATTTTGGTTATTACCATAAGACATGTTCGGGTGTTGATAACTTCTTCCGTAATTATTATTATTATTGAAATTTTGTGGGTAAGAGTTAGAGTTGTTGTACCTTTGGTTTCCTCCCACAAAACTTACTTTTTTGGACGGTTGGGCAAATGGATCACCCAATGCACATTCTTGACCGGGATGCTCCGCTCCACATGATACACACAACACCAGCTGGTATTGTGGCCCATTTAAATTCAGGCGGGACATCAACAGGTCCAGCTTCTTGTTCACATGGTCCATGGATGCATCTTGGCATCCCAAATCCGTAGCCCGAACCTCACTCCTTGTTGGCGTGTCCAACTGCCATAAGGTACTCTTCCTAGTCAGCTCCGCAATCAACTCCTCGGCTTGCATAGCAGTCTTTTTAAAAATGTCTCCACCTGCAGAAGAATCAATAATGGCATGGTTAGCTGGTGTCAAACCATGATAAAACGTGCTTACCTGAGTGAATCGCGGGATGTCATGGTGGGGACAGTTCCGCAACATCTGTTGAAACCTTTGCCATGCTTCATTGAGAGTTTCAGTCCCAAATTGCCAGAATCCCATAATCTCGTTCCTTAACTGAACCGTCTTTTATGGTGGGAAGTAATATGCTAAGAATTGTTCTTCCAATTGATCCCATGAAGTCACTGACCCGGGACTCAAGGACTTGTACCATTCCATTGCTCCCCCACATAATGAGAAGGGAAACAACTTCAACCGGACAGCATCTTGGGGCACCCCAATGATTCAGATTGTATCGGCCACCATGAGGAACCGGTCTAAATGATCATTGGGGTTGTCACTTATTCTGCCACTGAATAGTCTATTCCCTTGGATCAAATTGATCATACTGGACTTCAACTCAAAGTGATTAGCAGTGATGGCTGGGATAACCACTCCGGATCTGTTCCGGGGTCGATGTGGAGCCATTAGGTCAGTTATGACCATGTTGTCTCTATCACCACCCTTTCTTCTATCAAACTCCTCCCGTTCTTACCGGAATCGCTCTTGCTCAGCTCTTTCCCGTAGCTGTCTCTCCTCTTCCTCCTGTTGCTGATAATCCATTTGGACAATTCGCTCTTGTTGTGCTCTATGGTTCCTGCTACAAAAATGTTCAATTTCAGGGTTATAAGGTAAAAGCTCAGGGTGCAGAGAACGAGTTCACATAAGCTAGGAAGCACACACACAGAAAAAAAAAATAAAAAAAAAAATTTGCAACAAATATCCAGAGAAAAGAAAAAATTATCTAACTATATGCACATAAACATTACCTAGATCAGCAAATAGACCTTTGGTTCAATGATGCAGGAAAATAAATTTCCCCGGTAACGGTGCCAAAAACTTGGTGGATCCTAGGCGAAGTAGTGAAACTAAACCTAGAATCGCACAACTAAGGCAGTGTACCTATCGTTGACAAGTAATAATTCTGGTTGGTCCAGGTATCGATCCCATAGGAAAAAAATATTCTGCAAACACTAAACTACTCGGGTTCCTTGCGTGTCCTAGGCAGAACTTAATTTTGGATTTGATTATGCTAACAACTAAATTATCCTACTCCTAGTTGATCTATCCCAGCTTACTTTGCACTTGAATTTGGGTTATCAATTCGCGGTTTACCGACCTATGAATGCTAATGGAGATGGCTTTATCAATTAATTAAAATAGATGAATTTAACTCAACAATTAACCCTTAATTATGTTCTTTCGATAATTCAACCTAGCGTGTCTAGATCTTTTAGGTCCTTAGCCGGTTTCCCTTGTTTAGAGGCGGTCTAATTCTAAAGCTTAGAAAATAGGGGCACGTAAATTCCACAGTGTCGTCAATACTAATGGTTTCCTAGGTGTCAATCTAGGTAATGCCACAAATATGAACTTAATAAATTAAGATCTTATGAGACTAGATTATCATTAAAGGAATTGCATAAAGAAAAGGTGTAAAAATTGAAATTAAATTGCAATCAATTGTATTAATCAAGAAAGATGATAAGAATTCAATGTTTACAACCAAACATAATCAATTGCGGAATCCAAAACTAACTTAATCGAATTACAAAAGAGAAGAAGAGGAACTTATGCCCTTTTGGTCTGATTAACCGGATTCCGACGGTGTGAAGATGCTTGGGGTGTACCTCTATAGACGAACTCAAGACAGAACCAAGAACGTCGCAAAAGGGGAAGGTTCAATGTAAAACTTCTACCAATCGATGGTTCAAAACTCAAAGAACAAATAGTTCAAGCCAAAAACCTCGCTACAAGTTTATGCTTTACACTTTAAAAGTCTGGGAAAAGATGCAGAAAACTTAGAAAATAACCTATTTATATGGCTAGGTTAAAACCACTAAACAGAAAAGATGAAAGTAGGGCAACAACAGAATTCTGGAGCTCAGCACGCCGTGCTGGTAGAGGTGGCACGCCGTGCTGTGCAGATTTGGGGGTGGCACGCCGTGCTGATGGGGGTGGCACGATTTCATGCCGATCCACTGGATTCCGTCCTTTGGCACGCTGAAATGGCACGCCGTGCCCTCATTGCGGCACGCCGTGCCACCTTGCTTTCAGCACTTTAAACTCTTCTTCGCTGCCGTTGCTCCAACTTTCGGTCCGGGTCATAATGCCTGTCCAAAACAAACATAAAGAAACATAACCGCACCACAGCCACGGACCATAAAAATGGCGCTTTATCCAAAATTACAAAAGCACCCCTAGAAAACACGAAAAATGCTAAAAGTTATGAGAATCTAACCAAAACATAAAAAATCATAAAATACGCAAAAACCAAACAAGCATTCACACAAAGGACTCTAAAAACTGCCGTTCAAACCATGAAATTGCCTAAAAGATAAGGTCAAAAACCGACCTTATCATGTCATTCTTTCCCGGGGGCATAACTATGCATCCCATTGCAAGCAATGTCTTGCTTCGATCCGTGGACACCCAGTGTGTCATTCTTTCCTAAGGGCATAACTATGCATCCCATTGCAAGCAATGTCTTACTTCGACCCGTGGACACCCTAGTGTGTCGTTCTTTTCCAGGGGCATAACTATGCATCCCATTGCAAGAAATGTCTTGCTTCGATCCATGGACACCCCAGTGTGTCGTTCTTTCCTGGGGGCATAACTATGCATCCCATTGCAAGCAATGTCTTGCTTCAATCCGTGGACACCCTAGTGTGTCAGTTCTTTCCCGGGGGGTATAACTATGTGCCCCATTGCAAGTAATATCTTGCTTCGATCCGTGGACACCCTAGTGTGTCGTTCTTTCCCGGGGGCATAACTATGCATCCCATTGCAAGTACTACTTGCCTCAATCCGTGGACACTCCCGAGTGTCATTTGATCCTTGTGGTGTATATTTATAAACCATATTTCATTTTAGCATGCATCATTCCCATCAACATTCACTGCATCTGCACATTTTCCTTCTTAACTTTACATACATATTCATTGGTTTTGAATAGCATTACATGACATCACACATGCAATGCATCATCCACATACGCGTGCATAACATGTCACACATATTCATGCATACATAGTGTTGGGATTTTTCACCGGAAATCACCCGATTAAAGAGGAAGAACGCGATGATTTCCTCAAATCCGTGCCCAGGAGCAATTAAGATGGAAATTGGAAAAACAAAATTTAGTAGAAAGAGATAAATCTCTTACCAGGAACATCTCTTTCAAGAGATGGATGTAGACTGCAGGAATCAAACTAGAAACCTTCCTCGTTCACGTACACGAACGCCTAACGAACACCACCCGTGCTAGCGTCGGAAAACACGAACTTTGGAGAGGGAGGCTAGGGAGAATTTCGGCTCTCACTGTGTGTTACCTTGTTGGCCAAAATTCCTAGGGTTGATAAACCCTAGGTTGGCCGAAATTCCTTAAGGAATTTTGGCCACTTGGCTCTTTCATTTGTGTGGGCTTCCTTCTCTTAATTCAGGCCCAATCTTGTTTTAATTAGTCTGGTTTAAATTAATTTCAAGCCCAACTTTAATTTACCCATGTATTTAATATATTACACCAAGTAACATATTATTTACATTTAAATTAAAATTAGTTTGACCAATTAATTTAATCCATCAAATTAAAATTAGATCTTTACAAAATAAAATCATATGTAAACCTATACATATGAATATTTCCACATAGGAAATAATTTCATAATTAATCCAATTAATTATGAAGAGCCAATTAAATATATATTAATTTTATTATTATGATCAATCCAATTGATCTTTATAATATAATTAATATATATATATATACCTCTCTCTCCAGAGTGTATACTCCAAGCATACATGTGATTCCTTAAGTCGGTGTTCAGTCGCTTAATGTGTACGATCCCGTAGGCCTATCTTTATGTTGACAGTGGGCCTGTGGCCCACAGACTGTAGTTGGGCTCTAGTAAGCCACTGCAGTCCCCAATCAAGATGGAGATGGCAGTCAAACTGTTATCATAACCCTGTAGTTTGAACTTGTATATCCTATGTCATTGATATCGGTGTCCAACACACAGGCATGGATTGATCACCCTCTTTTGTGTCCGGACATTAACTTGATCCTGAATGCACTGAAGCTCACAACAAGTTCCAACTCTTTTGGGTGTGGCCACACTCTTATCAGTCACATTCATCAAGAGGCCGGTGATATCTTCTCAGTGGACTACTGAGTGACAAATCCCTTTTGCATATCCATAGAATTGCCATGCTAAGTGACATACCCAAAAGCACCCATACTTGGCACCCTATTACAGGCCCTTTAGGCGTACCCCTAAGTATGCAACCTCACATGCAACAACATCATATGGTCAGGTCAAAGGATCCATACAAGTACTACACGAGAATCACTTGTGATACTATACCATGTGGATTTCTCGCTTAGTGGATCTATCCAGTACCATGCCCGTTATGCATGTACCCATTAACTTGTTGACATCCTATGTCCAATGACCGGTAAGACACCGCCATACAACCAGGTTAATGATAGTCTGTTATTCCATTCATTCCCATGACTGGAACAGACTACGGATCTATTCATGGTCATATCGTTTACCCTATCCATGGTCTTACTGCCAAGTGCATGACACTGGTCATCATGGAGATACTTCATTTAATATATTGCACAAGATAAATATAATAAATGAATTAATGCCTTTATTAATAACATAAATAAGTATAATACATAAATCCAATAAATGTATGATACAAATACAAGGACTAATGCCTCGGGACTAGGGCATATCCAACACATAGTTCCCTATTTGGTATCTGCCTGCCAATGCTAATAAGTGCTCTCATCAGGTTAAGAGATCATAAGGATGGCCAATCCAAGGAGCTTCAATGCCATAATAGATGTTGTGGAAGACTATGTCACTTCATCTCGATTCCGGAAGGCAGTTAGGGAGGAGGCAACATCAATGCTGAGAGAAACGCTGGGGGGTGACCTTGACAGAATAGAGAGCCTGACGGTGAGGTGCGCTGAACTGGAAACCCGGGTGGCAGAGCTCGAAGGGAAAACGAGAAACATGGCGAGCATGGACTTCAATGTTGGCATCGGTAAAGAGCAGAATGCCAAAGTTGCTGACACTCCCTCTCTACACCTCTGAAGGCCCTCTCGCCAAAATTTGGGCTTACCCGGGTCATCCAATGAAGGAGAAATAAAGAGACCTCTCGACACCAGTCCTAACATTGACTCTACTTCGCGACAAATCCAGAGTTCGCCTCCCGAAGATGGTGGGGCAGTCGCATCCTCTGGACCTCGTTCAGTGACCAGACTATTTGTCGTTTGTAGAAAGATGGGCCTGTTATAGAGTGTCTGACCATACGTGGTGCCAACGTTGGACCAAAAAGGAAACTACTGCAGCTATCACGTAGTAGTAGGCCACCAGACTAAGGAATGCGTTGGTCTGCAAAGGAGGATCCAAAAGCTGGTAAACGAAGGAAAATTAAGGGTACCGTCTGCCTCTAATGAGCGATCAGGGGCAATCAAGGAGACCACCAATGAAATTCCTCAATCCTTCCGGGGAGAGGAATATGATGAAGAGACAGGGTCTGATCTGACGAGAACGGGGCAATGGTACTAGAGTCGAGGCAGTGACTAGTCGGGGGCAAAAAAAAAAAAAAACCCCTCGGAGCTGCCCTTTTTATAGGAAACTCATTTTTTTGCCACGGTGTATTAATATCATTTTGAATGCAATGCATTTTGTTATCTTTTTACTTATGTGGTGATTGCATGTATATGGCATTGCGCACACATTTGATCATCTAACATGACATATCAAACACGCATAATATCAAAATGCATGACATCAATCTGAATACTATAGGGAGCCTAAAAGTGAACCTGGTCCTGAATGAACTCTCTCTTGAAAGGTGAGCTTGTGAGATAAATAAAATGATACGATGGTACCACCTCCACCGAGGCATCTGCTGATCCAACTCAACAATCTTTGAAAGACACTACCAGTCCTGGCCTAGAACTTCAACTTAAAAGGCACACACGATGCCCAAACCTTTCTAAACCGAAAGCCATCTTTGAAACTAAAAAAAAAAGGAACCTAAAAAGCCCTCCTTGAGGCAAAATCAAACCAAAAAGCCCTTCTTGAGGTAATCACACCCAAAAAGTCCTCCCGAAGACAAAGCTTGATCCCATATCCAAAGGGGGCACCCCAAGCCAAAACCCAAAAACTAAAACTCCCCACTCACCAAAATCTCCAATCCAAGGAGTATTCAAATGGTTTTCATCACCTTCATCACCCCACCATGTGTAAAATGCTGAAGCAGTTTCGGTTGTAGTGCATACATTATCTTGTTCATGTGACATTCATATGTACATGACATTACGCATGCATTGTTCATCCAAAAAGCATATCAAACACACATGACATGTATGAGTTTGAATGCAGCAGGAAAACCAATAGATGGTTATGGTTAAAGATCAGTTCCAAAAAAAAGGGGGGTCTCATGGCATTAAAGGGTAATCTTCAGCTCCCGGCATCATCAGATCCTTCTCTTCTATCTGCGAAAGACTTGGACTTTCCTGTCTTCAAAACCAAAACCCTTCCTCTTTCCTCTTCCAATTTCGTCAGGTATCTGGGGGCAGAACAACAGACCATTTTGTTAAAACCTTTCTGCCACATAGGAGAGGAAGAACATTCATTTCCAACCCCGTACTGCCTCTTCGCCTCATAGAAGGGACATCACATCTCTCATTCTACCTTTTCGACCCAATGGACAAGGAAGAATGTCTATTGATGAACTTCTCGCCCTTGACAGGTATCTGGGGGTGGAACAACAGACCATTTCATTCGACCTTTCTGCCACATAGGAGAGGAAAAACATTTATTCCAAACTCGTGTTGCCTCTTCGCTTCATAGAAGGGACAACACATCTCTCATTCGACCTTGTCGACCCGATGGACAGGGAAGAATGTCTGTTGATGAACTTCTCACCCGTAATAGGTATCTGGGGGCAAAACAACAGACCAACTCATTCAACTTTTAGCCATAGAGTAGAGGAAGAACATTCATTTCAATCCTGTCATCGCAGAGGCAGGAAACAAATGCCTATTGAGATGTTTCTTGCCCTTAACAGGTATCTGGGGGCAAGACAATGATTAACCTCGGACTGCTTCTTCGGCCATTGAAGGAACAACACGTCTCTCTCACTTCAACCTTGTCACCATATAGGCAAGGAAGAAATGTCTATTGTGGATTCGCTTGCCTTTAATAAGTATTTGGGGGCAAAGCAATTCAATTGTATTTATTCTTGATTAAGGGGGCAAAAATTTTTGTTTCCAAAACAGTCGATCAAGAAATAAATATGCTACTTAGCACCAAGATCAAGGATGCGCTCCGCCTCAGTGGGCCAACATCACGGACGCGCTCCGCCTCAGTGGGCCAACATCCTGGATGCGCTCCACCTCAGTGAGCCAATATTACGGAAGCGCTCCGCCTAAAAAAGCCAATACTACGGACGCGCTCCACCATAGTGAGCCAACTTCATGGGAGAACTCCCCCGCAGTGAGTCAACTTGGAATCATGGTCGGTGCCTCCAGCAAGGAACGCCAGGTATGTTTCCTTTTCCTTTCTTACTGCGCTTCCAGTCGCGAGACCAAACTCGATCTAGGCTTTAGTGCGCACGATGATCCGACTTTGATCCCACGAGGGGCAGCTGTTAGCGCATGAATTTTCCTGAAAAAAAAAGATAGTCGTACGACTTTAACTATAGTCGTATGACTGTAATCAAACTACAGTCATACGGCTGTAGGGTCGTGGCAGGTGAACCAGCCCATACCCTGAAATCTGAAAAGTGGGGGAAAGGGATGCAGCAATTAATGCTCCGAGATAAGAAAAGGAAAAGGGGATGGCAGAAAGGGGGACTTTTGGGGGCCAAAAAGAAGAAAAGAAAGAAAAAGAGGGAGAGAGATTGGAGGAAAAGAGAAGAAGAGAGAAAAGAGAAAAAAAAAAACAAAACTCAAAAACTTTCTTCAACTCTTTTCTTCTCCATTTCAGAGTGTTAATGTCTAAAATCGGTTAGAAATCATAGGCTAATGACTTAACACTGAAATTTAATCAATCTCAGACCTTAAAATTGCCAAAATCCCTAACAATTGGAGATTTTTGGACCAAACTTCCCAACCTTAACTCAAGGAGAAAAAGAGCAAATCTAAGTGGATTGGTGCAAAGCCAAGGGTCAATCCTACGGTGGAAAAGCGCCTAAGAGGTAAACACTCCTTTTCCCCTATGTTTTCCAAGCTTTTTGGATGATTGGTTGCGTTTTTTGTGCTTTTTATTCAAGTTCTGCGTTTTCTGTTTCTGGAAATCAAGAACAGTCGTGCGACTGTTCTTGAGTTTGATGAACAGTCGTACAACTATATTTACAGTCGTACGAGTGTTCTTGGTTTCCAGATGATTTTCTGTCAGTTTTATTTCAAATAAAATTTTGGCGAAATCATGGGTTTGGATCGCGTACAGTCGCACGACTGTAACGTATTTCCAGAATCAGAATTTCCCTTTCAAGCTATAAAAATTTCCAAAAATCCCAAAAAATTCAAAAAAACCCAAAAATCATCAAAATGAATTTTGTTGTGTGCATTCACGACCCTAGATTCAATTTCCAATAAAATTGCATTTAGGAACCCACACGAAAGGAACCCCGAGTTCTAGGATAACCGACCCACAAAAACAACAATTTGCATGAAACCAAGCCAAATGGTTTTTTAAAATTAGTTTTCCAGCACGAAAATCACAGGGCGTTTCAAAACCGTTTTCCAGGTCTAACCGGTCCGACCGGCCGGGTCGAACTGGTTACCCCCCTAAATGCATGCCCTCGTTTCTTAAATTCCCCAATTCTATCCTGATTTGAGTTTTATTTGTGTTTATAATAGAAGCTGTGCTAACCAATCTGTTTTGCAGCATTTATTTTTATCTTTATTGTATTTTATAGAATAGTTCGTGTAAATAGGAGGTTGTATTTTTAGATTCTTATGTACTCTAGGCGCTTGTAAAAGTGAGGATGAGAGTTTTTATATTTTTATTTGATTTGGTTGTATAATTGGCCTCTATTATTCTTTTGTTTATTTGTGTGGATGATTTAATTTTCCCGTAATTTATTTTCTGCATTTTGCCTTAGCATCGACTTAATAAAAATAAACAAATTGGGGTTAGAAAAGATAATAAATTGAATAAATATGACTTTATAAATAATAAACGAATACAAGCTCGAGGTTAAGTAGGTAAGTTGCTCAAACCCTGAATCTCTGGATTAGGTACAGTAGTCTATGCTCGGTAGGGAGATGTACCGGAATTTCCCGGATGAGCTGATCCGGGTGGCGACTCTGTCACTGATCTCGCGATTTAGGTTTCGAGGTCTTTAAGTTATAAAACGTAAAAAATGTTTCTCTACAAATGAATTTTAAAAATTAAATCAATAGTTTTCCCAACTCAACGTAAACAAAACTTCATTTTTCACAAATCTCACACAATTTATTTCTTTTCTTTTTCCGCGGTTCGCTTCTCCGTGTTCCGCTTTAAGGTCGTCCGCTCACAATCTACTTCTCCATATCTTAGTAATCTCCTACTTCTTAGACCCTGCACATTTGAACAAATGTGAGATCCACATCCAATGTCCAAGACCCAAGATGTAGAAGTAGCCAGATTAATCTCAACAACATAAACACCAGAAGCAGCAGTTTTGCCCATCAATTGCTCCCTTAGCTTTGGACATAAGCTCTTGCAGTGTCCCTTTTCATGACACTCATGGTAGACATCGTCAGGGGAAGCAACCTTTGCTTTAGGTTGGGCCACCACCTTTTTGCGCTTAGCCTTAGCCTTTTGGACTTTAGCCTTGGCTTTAGATCTGGTCTTTCCTTTAGCAATGGGCGTATTGCCCTTGTTCACCAACAAAACTTCAAGAGTCCTCTTAAGAGACTGCTTAGCAAGCTTAAGCATGCTATGCAGCTCAACAAGGGCATACATCTCATGATAAACTGGTTGTAAGACTAAGGAACTGACCCGAGAACAATGTCTGTTGCTAAGTCCTGTGGAACTGCGAGTCGAGGTGGGCAAGTGTATCAATATACCCATTCAACTTTAGCACATGAGCGCTAAAAGAAGTCCCGGCTGCCATTGCAGTCTTGCAAAGTACCTTAGTTGTCAGGTAACATTCTTGACGAGCCTGATCTTGGAACATCTTTTTAAGTTGATCAATCATCTCATAAGCATGCTCGTCCATGCACTGCTTCCGAAGATCAAAAGCCATGGTACCCAGCATGAGGCACGAAACATCTTGGTCATCCCTCACGTGCCGGTCATACTGCTCCACCATCATCGTGGTGACGCCTCAACCTGCAGGAGGGCCAGCTGGTAAAGGAGCATTTAGTACATACTCCTTGGACTCTTGTCTAAGAACTATTTGTAAGTTCCTAGCCCAGTCTAGGAAGTTACTCCCCGAAAGCTTCTCCTTCTCCAAGAGTGACCTAAGTGAGAGTGAGTTGTTGTTTAGTATTTGTAAGTTCCTAGCCAAGTCTACGAAGTTAGTCCCCGAAAGCTTCTCCTTCTCCAAGAGTGACTTAAGTGAGAGTGAGTTGGTGATGCCTCGACCTGCAGGAGGGCCAGCTAGTAAAGGAGCATTTAGTACATACTCCTTGGACTCTTTTCTAAGAACTATTTGTAAGTTCCTAGCCCAGTCTAGGAAGTTAGTCCCCGAAAGCTTCTCCTTCTCCAAGAGTGACCTAAGTGAAAGTGAGTTGTTATTTGTTGCAGCCATTTAAATTGCTTAAGTGAAAATGGGATTATCTACATGGAAGAAATCATTGCTTGAGTCAGAAATAAAGGACTTTTGCCAATTCAAATTAAAAATCTGATTTTAATTTGTTCATTGGTGATGTTAATTGGCTAACTTGACCAAGATCCATAACTTATCAATGACTGGCCGAACTAGGGCTCGCTAACCAACCATTGATTCGTTTGGTAGGACAGCCTATCCAATCCTCCCATGAATGACTCTTGGTTTGATGGGCTTATTAACACTTTACCCATTTTTGCTTAGGGCCCGCACTGAGCTAATGCTACCCATGTTGAGTCAAACCACCATTCACATGTTAACCATAACATGTATCCTAACCCTCGACGGCCCACTGAATACTACAATGTACCCAGCTAGGGCATGGTGCACATTGCAGCATCAATGGGAGGAAGAGGTGTGAATGTGGGAAGCACTTTTAAACGACTCAATATTTTAATATCCGGATTATAATTAAGTGATATGGCTTAGCATGCATAAACGCGGGTAATAATTTGGCGATCCATACATCCATATTATATGACAAATGCAATAGCATACCTAATTTAAAATAAATGAGATCCTATGGCCGGACTGCAATCCTTCTTGGGCTCCCACCATAGGCTTGCTTTATCTGGGTCTTCCTCCATACTTGATGCAATTACAACAATTTTATAAAATAAAATATATTCTAAAATTACATTAAAATAAAAGAAATGGCATGCAGGCTATATTTCCCAAAATCAAATTACAACCGATAATAATTTAGGGCCCATAGAACTCAATATCACATTTCAAACAAAGTACCTGTCGTGCACATACATACCAATATGATGCATGATCATGGCATTCCAAATTATAAATATAAATGTTAAGTCGAGTTACTTAGGGTGAAACCGCCAATTTTAACAAATGTGACTAAGGCCCATATAGGCCTAATGGATAACATCCATAAGTGCAAAATTAAAAATTTTGCTCCCACTTGAATTTGGGTTGTCACAAATTTAAAATATAGCCCTCCCAATTTTAACTGGTTTCACGGTTTATTGGGCCAATTTCACAAAGTCCACATTCAATTTAATATACAAACAATTATATTAAATATGCATGCCAACAAAATAAATAATTTAAATACAAATTAATTTTTAAAAAAATTTAATTTAATTTGCATTAGGGTCTGGGATAAAAAAATACCCGCAAAATCTAAAACCGGACCCAAACCCTGTGCGCGGCAGCAGGCTGCAGCAGCAGCCAGCTGTTGCAGGCGGCAATTGATGGAATCGCAAATTGCGATTCCATCTTTTGTCCAAATCAATATTTTTCTTTTCTTTTTTTTTTTTAACATTAAAATTCCAGCCAAGAAAAATAAATAATCAGTAAAGAAAATACAATTCTAGATTGAAACCAATTGGGGAAAAAAAATCAAAAACCGCTCACAACAATTCTAAGGTTCAACGGAAAACAAAACCAATTGAGTAAAAACTCTAAAATCACAAACTTGAAACCCATTCTTTCTTTAAGAATGCTTTCAAGAACCAATTCTAATCAATCTAATGGACAAAACCTAGGCTCTGATACCACTGTTGGGATTCGTCATCAGAAAAATAACTTGGTGCAGCGGAAAATTCACCGTTTAAAATTTCCTAAAATCCACTCATTTTGTCTAATTACCATTGACCAATTTGAATGAAGAGAGATTAACTCACTAGATTCGTCTCTTCTAGAGATTGCTACAGAATCGTTTCTTGAAATTGCGATCTTCAAAGTCCAGTGCATGACCAACTATTGAGGGGGAACTGGTGCTAGCCGAATACGCGAAGGAATGGAGGATTAATGCTGGGATTTTCGGTTGTTTTGGGGCTGCTCTTGGTGGCTGAAATTTCCAGTAATTAATTAGGGTTGAATTAGGGTTTTCTTCCTTAAGTGTGCCCTTATATAGACACCTTGTCTAATTAGGTTTTAATTAGGTTAATTAAACCCAAGCCCACTAGAATTATAATTACATAAATAAACTTTAATTAAAAAGTATATACTATGTAATTTAATTCCATTTGGCTAAATTTAATTACCCCTAAATAAAATTAAATCACACTTAAGTAAATACAATACATGTATTTAATTTTCCTACTTAGGAAAATTATTTAATTAATTGTTTACTTTATGTAATTCAATTAATTGATAAATTAATTAATTACATTATGTAAACTTATTAATTAAATTAAATTCAACCCAATGTTAATTAATTACCTTGACACCGAATGTCAACTAATTAATTAACGCATTCCTTCCAATGTATATTACATGTACAATATCTATAAGTTCCGGCTCAGTTGATCTATGTGCACGATCCTGTGGGTCTGTCTTTATGTTGGCAGTAGGCCCAAGGCCCATAGACTGTAAGTGGGTTCTAGCAAACCATTACAGCCCCCAATTAAGATAGAGATGCAGCAGTCTTTAGAAGACACTCACCCGGTAGTAATCTCACAGTGTCCTTTGCCTAACGATATCGATATGAATAAACAAGAGGCATGGTGTTCGTCATCCTCTTCTGTTGTTTATTATATTTCTTGATCTTAAGTTGACTGATTAATCAAATAAGCAACCAACTTATTTGGGTATGGCCATACACTTATCTGTCCCACTCATCAAGTGGCCAGTGATATCATCTCGGTGTTACCCGAGTGGCAATACCATCACTTCATCATCAATATCAATATGTTCACTTGTCCACCCAATCATACCCATATTTAGCATCCTTTTATAGACCTGTTAGGCATATGTCAAAGTGAACTGGATTCCATATTGATACTATAATGAAATCTGGTATGAGGACAAAAGAGACCTACTCAAGAAAGACCTATGACGCGACAACCATGTGGCTTTCTTGTGCGGATCGATCCAGTCCCATGTCAACGACATGTACTTATATTCATGACGAACTTTACAAGTACTATGGCTAGTTAAGAACTACCATACAGTCATCGAATATACAAGTCTGTGGTTCTATTCGTTCCCACGATTAGAACAGACCTGGGATAGGTTTTATGATTATAAATCAATGGATACTCTACTCATATTATAGCACAAGATATAGCACAAGATATTAATATGACACAAATAATGTATTCATACAATAAGTCTTAATGTAAAATACAAAATACAAGAATCTAATGCCCTAAGAACGAAGGCACACCAACATGTTATAATCATGGGAATGAATATAACTAAAGACTAGTATGTTCCTTGTGAAATGGGTGGTGTCTTACCAACTGTAGGACTAGGAAAGTTAATTAAGGACATAAGTGTGTTAGTGAATAGTGCACTAGATCGATCCACTTTTGAGAACACTATATGGTCTAGTGTCATAAGTGTTTCTCACGTATTGCTTATATTGGATCCTTGGACCCGATATTACTACACTTTTGGATGTGACCTTGTATACTTCTGATGTGTTCCTAATAAGCCCATAACTGGGTGCCAAGTATGGGTACATTGGGTATATCGGGAACTATGTTAGAACTGAGAGTAATGTGAAGGAATTGCCTATCTCTTCACCGAAAAGATGATTTCACTAGCCTCTTGATGATTGAGACTGAGTAGTGTACGACTATACCTAAATAGAATGGTTATTGGATAATCATTTATTTGATCTTGTCAATCTACTTAGGTGTCAAGTAAATGCCTAGCTCTTAGAAGGATGACAGAGATATGCCTTGTGTAGGACACCGATATCAGATGTGCAAAGGATCGTATAAGAATATTTTAGGTGTATGTCGGTTTGGTTTTGACATCTCCATCCTAATTAGGAGTATTAACGGCTTGCCAAAGAACCTGCCTACAACTTATGGGCCGAGTGTAATTTCCGGCCCATGGCCAACATATGGATGGACCTATAGGATGGCACGCTAAGGAGTTTAGGCGGGCTTTATGACAAATCATTTGATATTTATTGGATACATATTAATTATTGACTAATGGATTATTTTATTTTATTAATGGTTTTTCAAAGTTACCATATGGTAATTTTGCTTAAATCATTGTTATGTTAAATATAATTGATTTTTTGCATGGAAGGGTAGTTTGGGTATCTCACCTTTATATTTCATATATAAAGGATAAGGAGAAAACCTTAATACCCAATTGTTAATTCCTAGCCACCATTTTCTCATCATCCTCCCTATACATGAGCAAAAAGGTTTTGGCTTCAAGGTGAAAACTTTGTTCCGGAGAGCTAGCATTCGGATCCCACCTGTGAGACCCTGCGTGTGTGAGCGTAGAGGGGCGACAAGCAGAGCCCTTAGTCAAATCACTCTCTTATGCAAGGACGGCTTAGGTGAGAAATCAATTTTTCTCTTATTTTGGTAGATCCACAACCTAGCTTTGTATTCTTGGGCTTGAACCCTAGCTTGGAAATATTTATTCCATAATTTGTTTTGTTTCCAAGCTGGGATGGGTTCCAACAGTGGAAGCAGAGTTTCCTTAGCTTTGGTTATGGATTTTGGAGTTAGGATTCATATTTGGGTCTCTTTGATGGAAATGGGTTTTTTTTAATCAAATTGGTTTGGAACCCTTGCTTTGGTTTGAATGGAATTCTGGGTTTTAGGTTATGATTTTGTTGTTTTTTAGTGGAGAAACGAACTTGTTTTTCCAGCTAGTTTTTGGTTGAATCGTACCCAGAAAACCAGAGACGTACTGCTGTATTGAACTCTCATGCGGGCATCACAAGAGTCACACGGATGTTACATAGTGAACCGCATGGTTATGGTTTCTATCACGTTTTTTCTTTTCTGCTCTTTCGCCGGACTATAGCCACACGGCCATCGCTACAGCCACACGGCCATTGCTATAGCCACACGGTTGTTGCCTTATAGGCTGTACGGTTGTAGTCACTTATTGGGTAGGCTTCTTTTTTGGTCCGGTGTGCAGCTACTGCCAAGAGCCGCATGGCTCTAGGCCATAGCTGCATGGAAATTGGCTTCAAATTAGGTTTCCAGTAGCATTTTCTCAGGCCTGTTTTCTAGTTTTACAGGTTTTATGAGGTCTGGGATGGTGAATTTTAAAATGGTTTTAAAATTCGCGTGTTTAATTATGGCATTGGATGCACATGGTTTCTCAGTTGATATTTTATCATATTGGATATGTTAAAATTGAAATTGGTTTAGGAAATTAATTCGAGAGTTTTTGGCATGAATCTTTGAATGGCTAACTAGGGTTTCTTGGTCGTCCCATTCTAGTGGGAGATAATAAGACTGGTCAATGGGACTCGGGCCCAAGCCTGTCACAAGGCTTGGACTAAGAATCCCAAAATTGGTAATTTCCATCATGACTATGGCAAATTAAAATGGTTAATACATTTATGCATATTTTATTCTAATAAATTTGATTTTATTAGATGGTGTCATGTATGTTGTAATTTGATTAGCTGTGCCAATAATCCCACTAAACCAAGGCTTAGGTGTACAAGCTCAGCTTGACTTAGGTCATGGCTGAATATGGATCTTGGTCCACTTAAAGAGCATAACCAACATGAATAAGTCAAATTGGAATTTTATTCATTAAGTGGAAAAATCAAAAGTCCTTTTATTAACCAAAATATGAATGTTTTCTTTGTAGATAAATGGCAAACCAAAGCAACACTTTTTCATTGTGATCTATCCTTGAGAAGGACAAGTTATTTGGGCCTAACTTCATGGATTGGTCGAGGAATCTTAGAATTGTCCTGTGACATGAAGTCAAGGAGTATGTCGTAGATAGGGCCATACCTAGAGAATTACCAAGGAATGCATCTGATGATATTGTGGCTCAGTTTGAGGACCACAAGAGGGACTCTCGAGATGTAACATGTTTGATGATAGCCACCATGACCTCTTAGCTACAACAACAGTTCATGGATATGGAGGTGATAAGGTCGGTTTTTGACCTTATCTTTTAAGCAATTTCTTGGTTTAAACGGCAATTTTTTAGAGTCTTTTGTGTGAATGCTTGTTTAGTTTTGCATATTTTGTGACTTTTATGTTTTGGTTAGATTTTCATAACTTTTAGTATTTTTCGTATTTTTAGGGGTGCTTTTGTAATTTTGGATAAAGCGTCATTTTTGTGGTGCGGTTATGTTTCTTTATGTTTGTTTTGGACAGGCATTATGACCCGGACCGAAAGTTGGAGCAACGGAGGTGAAGAAGAGTTTGAAGCGCTGAAAAGCAAGGTGGCACGACGTGCCGCAATGAGGGCACGGCATGCCATTCCAGCCTGCCAAGGGATGGATTCCAGTGGATCGGCACGAAATCGTGCCACCCCCATCAGCACGGCGTGCCCCCCCAATTCTGCACAGCACGGTGTGCCACATCCACCAGCACGGCGTGCCGAGCTCCGGAATTCTGCTGTTGCCCTACTTTCATCTTTTCTGTTTAGTGGTTTTAACCTAGCCGTATAAATAGGTTATTTTCTAAGTTTTTTGGATCTTTTTCCAGACTTTTAAAGTGTAAAGCATAAACTTGTAGCGAGGTTTTTGGCTTGAACTATTTGTTTCTTTGAGTTTTGAACCATCAATTGGTAGAAGTTTTACATTGAATCTTCCCCTTTTGCGACGTTCTTGGTTGCGGCTTGAGTTCATCTATAGAGGTACACCTCAAGCATCTTCACACCGTCGGAATCCGGTTAATCGGACCAGAAGGGCATAAGTTTTTCTTCTTCTCTTTTGTAATTTGATTAGTTAGTTTTTGATTCCTTAATTGATTATGTTTGGCTGTAAACATTGAATTCGTATCACCTTTCTTGATTAATACAATTGATTGCAATTTAATTTCAATTTTTATTCCTTTTCTTTATGCAATTCCTTTAATGATAATCTAGTCTCATAAGATCTTAATTTATTAAGTTCATATTTGTGGCATTACCTAGATTGACGCCTAGGAAACCATTAGTATTGACGACACTATGGAATTTACGTGCCCCTATTTTCTGAGCTTTAGAATTAGACCACCTCTAAACAAGGGAAACCGGCTAAAGGCCTAAAAGATCTAGACACGCTAGGTTGAATTATCGAAAGAACATAATTAAGGGTTAATTGTTGAGTTAAATTCATCTATTTTAATTAATTGATAAAGCCATCTCCATTAGCATTCATAGGTCGGTAAACTGCCAATTGATAACCCAAATTCAAGTGCAAAGTAAGCTGGGATAGATCAACTAGGAGTAGGATAATTTAGTTGTTAGCATAATCAAACCCAAAATTAAGTTCCGCCTAGGACACGCAAGGAACCCGAGTAGTTTAGTGTTTGCAGAATATTTTTCTCTGTGGGATCGACACCTGGACCAACCAGAATTATTACTTGTCAACGATAGGTACACTGCCTTAGTTGTGCGATTCTAGGTTTAGTTTCACTACTTCGCCTAGGAGCCATCAGGAGGCGTATACGATTATGGAGAATCTCAAGGAGATGTTCTAGGTACAAGCCCGTCAAGAATGGTTCTTGACAGCTAAGGCTTTGTATACTTACAAGATGGCACTAAACTCATTTATTAGCGTTCATGTGCTAAAGATAAAGGGGTATATTGATGCGGTCTCTAGGCTCGGGACTCCCATCCCATAGGACTTAGCTATTGACATTGTCTTATCATCTCTACCGGATTCTTATGACCAATTCATCCTTCATTACAATATGGAAGGGATGAGTAAGACTATTTTAGAGTTGCATGAGATGCTTAAGACTGATGAAAAGTCGATCAAGAAGACCAATCGGGTGCTCTTGATAAATAAAGGGAATGTCCCTATTGGCAAGGGCAAGCAAAGGGCCAAGGTTGCTCCTAAAGGCAAGAAGGGTTCTGTGCCTAAAGGAAAGCAACCCAAGCCTGTTGCAAAGCCCAAGGCTAAGGCCCATGTTGAGGAGCCCTGCTTCCATTGCCAGCAGCCAGGGCATTCAAAGAGGCAATGTCTTCTGTACCCGGAAGAGCTAAGGAAGAGAAAGGTTGCTGCTTCCAACACAGGTATTTATGTTATTGAAGTGAACCTTTCTATTTCTACGTATTAGAATTAGATATCGGATGTGGTACTCGCATTTGTTTAATTGTACAGGGACTCAAAAGTAGAAGGGAACTAGCATCTGGAGAGGTGGATCTCAGAGTTGGAAATGGCATAAGGAACTTCTATTATGTACTTGCCATGAGCAGGAATATTATATCTGTTTCTACTTTGGATTGTGAAGGATTTCATTTTGTTGTTTCTAACAATGTTATGAAAGTCTTATTGGGATTCTCCCGGTGTAAAACAAAATGTTAAAACCTTAATGGAAGAGATTTCGTCAAGCACTTGAATCTGATACAAGAGCGAATTGTTCAGATTATGAAATAGAACAAAGAAATACAAGAATGGAGTATTAATTCCATACTTATGCCATCCTTGTACAGTGAAATTGAATAAATAGAACTTGCTTTTCGTGAAGTTCCTCCACCCTTATGCACATGGATGCCTCTTGAATGGAACGGTGTGCTAGCACGGGGTAAAATCGAAGCTCTCTCCCTTTACCCCCTTTGGCCAAAATTCTCCACTTTTTCTCTAAGAGTGGTGGCCTCAATTCTCCTCTCTTGAGATTAGGGTTAGGGTTGGAAAAATGGACCTTATATACTCCTTGTATATAAGTGGGCCAAGTTAAATTAGGGCTTATACTTTAATTTATATAATTGGCTTTAATTCAAATTAATTTGATTTTATTACAAACATATAGTAAAATCATAATTAACTAATTATAGCCCAATCAATTAAATTAAATAAATCCCAATTTAATTAGTCCATGTCTTAAAATTAAAATATTTCATATTCAAATCATAAGACAATTTTTCCATCAATTTAAATTACTCCAAGTAATTATTTAAATAGATTGAAAATGAATTTTCCCATAAGTAAATTATATTAATTTGACTTTACCAAAAGTCTATAAATATAATTTACATAAAGCTCTACATAATACATAACCTATACATAGTAAGTTTGTGACAATTCCGTTCATACATCTTTGCGTGCGATCCTGTGGGTTCATCTTATGTTGGCAGTGGGTCCAAAACCTTGAGGCCCACAAATGACTAATGGGTTCTAGCAAACCATAGCAGCTACCTATGAGCGCCGGGTTTTCCCAACCTCAATGAAGATAGAGTACCGAATGTCATTTATTCTCGAAGTGAAGGTTTGGATTTGATTGAACTTGAAACTTGAAATCGAGAAAATTTGAAGAATTAGGGTTGAGCTGAAGACTATAGCCGTACAGCTATTGTTATAGTTGCACGGCTGTTTCTACATCCGTACAGCTGTAATGCAACATTCGTACGACCGTTGATGAATCACCAGCACTTTGCATGAAAATGGACAGCTGTTGAAAATGGAAGATGACACTTAATTTCCACTAATTTCTTCTCATTACAGTGGATTTGGATTGAAGTGAGCCCAGGAGAACATAATTAACAACAACAATCAAGAAAAACGGAGAGAACAACAACAACAACAAGAATTCGAAGAAGAGAAAATTCCTAAATGCTCAAAAACTAAAAACTTAAAATTCAAAAAATTAAAGACTCAATTCCTTAATTTCAATCACCAAAACTCATAATCCAAACTGAAATTAAGCTTTCAAAGACATATTTGGGCATTGGAATCAGAGAATTACAGCTGAATTGAAGTTCAAGTTTTTGGCTTCAAAGTTCAATTTCAAATCAAATCTAAAATTAAGCTTCAAGAATTGGTATTCTATCAAATTGAACATTGGAGAAACATCTAAAAGGTAATTCTGAGAGGCCTTAAGCCTTTTTACAGCTTTCTAAGTTGAATTTTGGTGCATCGCATCATTTTGAAATTCTACTCTGTTTTTGTGTTTTCCGGCAATCTATAGCCATATGGCTATTGCGAATAGTCGCACGGCTGTTACAGTACAACTGCATGGCTATAGTTTGTTTCAGATTTAGGGATTTTAAAAATTTAGCGATTTCTCTATTGCGTTTAGAACTAGAGCCGTGTGGGTATTTTTACCGTCACATGACTATTCTGTACGGCTTTAATTACATAATTGGTTTCCTGTAATTTTTATGATTTTCTTATTTTTGCATATCATTTTGACATAGATTTATATTATGTATTTACTTAATTTCAGTATTAAATTTCTATACACCAGTGCAACGACAGAAATGCAACTTTCCTGAAAATCGGTTTGAGCGCGGGATTTTAATCCCCGGTTTCGATGATGAATGAATTGTTTGTTTAATTCTATAGCTTTCTGCACTTGCGAGACTTAGAGTTGATTCAAGATCAAAGCTCCAGTCGATCGAACTTAAAGCCCTAGAACATTTCCCGGACGAACAAAAAGTTATCTAGAAACAACAGCCACATGGTTGTTGTACCATGAGCCGCACGACTATTGATCCCAGATAGAAACCATGACTTTTCTTCTTGGAAATAATTTTTTGGAATTTAGGGGGGCAAATTCTACAAGAAAATGCCTATGTTTTGCCTATATAAACCTATCTAGTTTCTGGTTTGGAGGGTTGGCAACTTTTTGAGAGAGAAAGAGGGAGAAAAAGAAAGTAAAAGGGAGAAAGAAATCCAAGCTTTTTCTTCAATTTTTCATCTTCAATCTCTATAATTAGGCTTAAAATCGGTTAGAATTCTTAGGAAACGATTCATTAAGACTTTTAATAGGTTTAGGGACTAATCTGGGCACCAAAACCTTAATTTTTGGAGCTTGAGTCCACTTCCGGAACTTGAAGTTCGGGTTTGAATCAGAGCTTTTTCTTGAAGGTTTTGACCTTCTAAAGTTATGGATCCATGCTACAAGAGTAAAAATCTGAGAAACCTCGGCATTTGACTTGTTATTGTTGTATTTGGGCATCATTTGTATCGTTTTTCAAAATACTCTGTTTTTCGGTTCTAGGCTAAGAACTAGACCGTACGGCCATCCCAACAGCCACACGACTATTGAGTTATAGCCGCACGGCTGTTGGTTCTCAGAACAAAACTGAGGAGGTTTATGATTCAAAAATTTTCATATGTCTCAATATAATATCGGCATGGGTGAAAATATATAGTTGCACGGCTATCAGAACACCTACAGGGGTGTTAGTTTGGGACAGAATCATTGAAAACCTATTTTCATGCATTTCACAATATTTGAGCCTTAGATTTGCATTCCAAAAGCATGTATTAGAATAGAACAATGATGGAAACCTAGTTTCCTGATACCCGACTCACTTGCCATGTTAAAGAATTAACCACAAAAATTGTTTTCAAAACCGTTTTGTAAAAAATCAACCCAAGGACGTCTCAAAATGTTTTCCAGGTCTAGTCAGTGAGATTTTTCGAGTCTCCCCAGCTATCCTTTCTAAATGCATGACCTCGATTCATTTACTATCCTATTTCATCCAGTTTTAGTCTAAAGTGTGATTATTCATGTACTTACCTCTGTTTTGTAGGATTAGATGTATGTTAGGATTTTATTATTGTGTTAGATAAATCTGTGTATTTTAGGCAGTTGTATCCCTACCCCCAATTTGATCTATTTGTATCCCCTAGGGTAGTTTATGTGATTCGATATGGTTGTAATAATTAATTTATTTACTATTTCCTGCACCTTGCATGAACGTTGTATGTGTTGGATGTGCCTTCATCCCGAGGCATTGGGCCTTGTATTTATATTATACATTTATTGGATTTATGTATTATACACATTTGGTGTCATTAATAAAGGCATTAATTCATTTATTATATATATCTTGTGCAATATCTTAATTGAAGTATCCAATGGACATATCCATATCCATGATGACAAGTGTCATGCACCTGGTAGTAAGACCATGGATAGGGAAAATGATATGACCATAAAGAGATCCGTAGTCTGTTCCAGTCATGGGAATGAATGGAACTAGAGACTATCATTAACCTAGTTGTATGGCAATGTCTTACCGGTCATTGGACATGGGATGTCAACCAAGTTAATGGGTACATGCAAAAGGGGCATGGTATTAGATAGATCCACTAAACGAGAAATCCACATGGTATAGTATCACAAGTGATTCTCGTGTAGTACTTGTATGGATCCTTTGACCTGACCATATGATGGTGTTACATGCGAGGTCACATACTTAAGGGTACGCCTAAAGGGCCTGTAATAGGGTGCCAAGTATGGGTACTTTTGGGTATGTCACTTAGCATGGCAATGCTATGGATATGTAGAAGGGATTTGTCACTCAGTAATCCACTGAGAAGATATCATCCGCCTCTTGATGAATGTGACTGATAAGAGTGTGGCCACACCCAAACAAGTTGGAACTTGTTTGTGAGCATTAGTACATTTGGGATCAAGTAAATGTTCGGACACAAAAAAGGGTGATCAATCCATGCCTCTGTGTTGGACACCGATCAGAAAGGTATAATCACAATAACAGTGTATCTTAAGGTATAACTAAGGTATAATTCAAGTATAACTAAGGTATAATCAATGAAAATAGTTTATCTTAATGTATAACTAAGGTATACTTAATATATCAGAAAGGTATAATCACAATAACAGTGTATCTTAAGGTATAACTAATGTATAATTCAGGTATAACTAAGATATAATCAATGAAAATATTGTATCTTAATGTATAAATAAGGTATACTTAATGTATCAGAAAGTATAACTAAGGTATAATCATAATAACATTGTATTTTAAGGTATAACTAATGTATAATGCAGGTATGTCTAATGTATAATTCAGGTATAATTCAAGTATAATCAATGTATAACTAATGTATAATTCAGGTATAACTAAGTATATTCTATGAAAATAATGTATCTTAATGTATAATTCAGGTAAAACTAATGTATAACTAGTATATAACAGTTTTACAACAAAGTATATTTAATGTATCACAATGTATAAGTAAAGGTATAATCTGTTTATCACAATGTATGAGTAAGGTATCGCATCTGTATCATAATGTATAAATAAGGTATAATCTATGTATAGCCTGATATGTAACAGGTGTGTGTGTATATATTATAGGAAGTGAAGAAAAGGATCACAACAGTAACATGGAAGAATCTGTGTACCAAATAGAGTACAACCAGTACAACACATAAGCAGAAGATGAAGAAGATGACCATGTAGCTTACATAAGAAACATAGCGGATAGAACAATAGAAGAAATATACAGCACAAAACAAGCAAACACAATTACAGGAGGAGGAGAAGACAATGAAATAACAGATGCCAATGTTGACTACATACAAGCAGGACAAATCTATACAAACAAAAAGACACTCAAAGAAGCAATTAGTCTATATGCAATAAGAAAAATTTCCAATTCAAGGTTCAAAAATCCTGGCCAAAACAGTACTTCCTGTAGTGCATTGAAGAATAGTGTACATGGAGATTCAGCGGATCAAGGAAAAAAAATACAGAAAGATTCATAATAAGAAAATATGATGAAAAGCACACATGTAACATCGATGACAGAAATGGTGATAAAAGACAGGCAACAAAGGCACTTATAGCAAGCATCATCAAGAACAAATACATCAGACTGAAAAGAATGCAAAAGATATAGTATATGACATGAAAGAACAAATAGGGGCAGAAATCACTTACCAAAAAGCCTAGTGTTCAGAAGAAGAAGCACTCAAAATAATCAGAGGTTCACCATCTGAATCATACAACATGCTACCAAGCTACCTCTATATGCTGCAAAAAACAAACCCAGGAACAATAATCAGTCTGGAAACAAAAGAAAACAGATTTTTGTACCTATTTGTAGCAATGCAAGCTTCAATACAAGTATGGAAACATTGCAAACCAGTTGTTGTTGTTGATGCCACATTCCTCAAAACATGTTACAGTGGAACGCTCATCTCAGCCTGCACTTACGATGCTTCAGGTAAAACAGGAAAAAAAAAACTATAATATTGTTATCTTTTGATACTATAAATAAGCTATAACTAAGGTATAATTATTGTAACATTATAACCCAAGGTATAAATAACGTACAACTAATGTCTAATGATTTCAACAGTATATCCCAAGGTATAACTAAGGTATACTTTACGTATAAATAGAGTATAACTAATGTATAAGTAGGGTATAATGATTGTAAAAGTGTATCTTAAGGTAAAACTAAGGTATAATTAAGGTATAACCAATACAATAGAATATATTAGTGTATCAATAATGTATAACCCAAGGTATAACTAACGTATAACTAACATATAATGATTTCAACAGTATATCCTAAGGTATAACTAAGGTATACTGAATGTATAAATAGAGTATAACTAATATATAAGTAGGGTATAATGATTATGAAAGTGTATCTTAAGCTAAAACTAAGGTATAATTAAGGTATAACCAATCTAATAGAATATCTTAGTGTATCAATAATGTATAATTAATGTATAACTAAGTTATAATAATGTATCCTAAATGTATAAATAAGGTATAACTAATGTAATCAAGATTGTAACCAAAAAATAAGTAAAGAATAAGCAAAATATTGTGTCTTAAGTTATAATTAAATACAATTTTACAGTAATTATACCTTATTTATACCTTAAGACACGCTGTTACAGTGATTATACATTAGTTATACCTTATTTATACCTTAAGATTCACTTTTACCTTAGTTATACCTTATTTATACCTTAATATTCACTTTTACATAAATTATACCATAGTTATACCTTATTTATACCTTAATATTTACTTTTACAAAAATTATAACTTAGTTATACCTTATTTATATCTTAAGATTCACTTTTACATAAATTATACCTTAGTTATACCTTAAGCTACACTGTTACAGTGATTATACATTAGTTATAACTTAATAATCATTCATGATGAAGGTATAATTAAGGTATAACTAAGGTATAATCATTGATTATGAAGGTATAATTAAGGTATAACTAAGGTATAACTAAGGTATAATGACTGTAACAATCTATCTTAATCAATGATTATTAAGATATAACTAATGTATAATCATTGTTACAGTGATTATACATTAGTTATACATTAGTTATACACTAATACAATGATTACTAACGTATAAATAGGGTATAACTAATGTATAACTAAGGTATAACTAAGATATAACTAAAGTATAACTAAGGTATAATCAATGTCATAACGTATCTTAAGGTATAACTAAGGTATAATTAAGATATAACTAAAGTATAACCATTGTAATAGTGTGTTTAAGTTACACCTAAGATATATCTAACGTATAACTATAAGAAAGGTATAAGTAACTGATAACTAAGGTATAAACACTGTAACAGTGTTCAACTATAGTATAATTATGGTATAAAATAATAAACAAAAATATTATACTAATACAGCAAAATGACAAATGCAGAGATGATCTTCTCGCTGACATTTGCAGTAGTTGATGGAGAAAATGATGAATCATGGGAATGGTTTTTCAAACAATTCAAAAACGCATATGGACAAAGACAAGAAATGGTTATAGTTTCAGACAGACATAAGAGCATAGAAAAAGCTTCAAAAACAGTGCTACCAGATGTTCCACATTGTGTCTGTGCATTCCATCTGCTCCAAAACCTCAAACTCAAATACAAAAACAACACAAAAGACATGAGGAAGTACTTCAACAAAGCAACAAGAGCATACACAACAGATGAGTTCACTAAGTACATGACTGAACTAGAAAATATCAACAAAAAAAATCCCAGCGTACCTTCAAGACGTTGGGTATGACAAATGGAGCAGAGTACACTCAACAAACAATAGATACAACATGTTGACATCAAACATTACAGAATCAATAAACTCTGTCAACAAAGCAGCAAAAGACCTACCAATAATGACTCTAGTAGAGTACTTACGGGGCATGCTACAAGATCTCTTCTACAAAAACAGAAGCATTGCACAGGCAACGATGATAATACTCACACAAAGGCAAGAAGAAGTACTGCAAGCAAACTACATACCAGCATTGAAAATACAGGTTCAAATTCACAACTGATCACTTCTATTATACATTCAATATACACTACATACACATGATATTGATTACAAAAAATGCAAGTAAAACCATCCACAAATAATCTGGTAACAGTCATAAGAAATGGGATAGATTACATAGTTGACATGAAAGAAAAGACATGTACCTGCAACAGATTCCAAATGGATGAGCTTCCATGTCCACATGCCCTTGCATACATAAGGAAATTCCACCTCAACACATATAATTACTACTCCAATTACTACACAAAACAAAAAACGTTAGCAACTTATGAAGGAACAATATACCCAATGCCGTCAAAAGATGTGTGGGACATACCTTAAGATCAGAAACTCAATCCACCAGAAGCAAGACAAAAAGCAGGAAGACCAAAATAACAGAGATTCAGAGCAACTTGGGAGAGAAAAACAAAAATGAAAGTAAAATGTGGAACTTGTGGCAATCCAGGCCATAACAAGAGAACATGTGGAGGAGCAAAACAATGATTAACTAATTGTTGTATTGAATTAAATTGTATTGAATAAAAAAAATTATAATTGCACTTTTTCATTCAATAAAAATGCTATATTTGAATGTAAAAACTGCATAAAAAATGAAAACAGAATCTAAAAATGTATAAACTCTGTATATGAAAAAAATAAAAAAACATCATACAAACATATTCATTAGTTGAGGATATTTAATCAAAATACTTCACACATTCATTGGATGTACATATTCATTATCACTTTCTTCTTCCTTCTCATTCCTCAATAATCCATGGTTATAAAGTGAAACTGCCAACCTTGTCCTATCAGCTTTAACATCAAATGGATCTGGGAAAGGCTTTTGCTCTATGAGACATTCAGCAAAGCTCAACAAAAAAAACTCCACAATCACTGAAAAAAAAAGGTAATAAACAAGGTATCAGTAACCATATAAAATGTATAATCAGAAAACACAATATCAAAAGGTATAATCAATATATAAAAATACTTAAATAATGCGTAATTAAGTTATAACTGAGGTCAAAGACTTTTACAAAAGGTATAAGCAATGTATAATCATTTGTAACACAATGTATGACTAAGGAATAACTAATGTATAGCTAAAGTATAATCATTATAATAGTGTATAACTAAGGTATAATCACTGTAATAGTGTAACTTAAGGTATAACTAAGGTATAATTGAGGTATAAATAATGTATAATCACTGTAATAGTGTAACTTAAGGAATAACTAAGGTATAAACACTGTAATAATGTATCTTAAGGTATAATTAAGGTATAAGTAATGTATAATCAATGTAATAGTGTATCTTAAGGTATAATTAAGGTATAACTATGGTATAATCACTGTAATAGTGTAGTTTAAGGTATAACTAAGGTATAATTGACGTACAACTGAGCTATAAACATTGTAATAGTGTATCTTAAGGTATAACTAAGGTATAATTGAGGTATAAATAAGGTATAATCACTGTAATAGTGTATCTTAAGGTATAACTGAGGTATAATTGAGGTATAAATAAGGTATAATCACTGTAATAGTGTATCTTAAGGTAGAACTAAAGTATAAATAGCATATAACAAATGTATAATCAGTATAATAGTGTATCTTAAGGTATAACTAAGGTATAATTGGGGTATAACTAAGGTATAAACAGTGTATCACAATGAATAACTAAGGTATAACTAATGTATAACTAACGAATCAGAAAGTATAACCAAGGTATAATCAGTTTATCAGAACGTATAACTCATGTATGATCCTTGTATTAAAAAGAACAGATAACATATAATGAAAATATGACAAAAATAAATAAAACACACCTATCAGACTTCTGAGGTACACCTTCGACAATTTCCACTTCGAGAGGACGTAAAGGATTCCCATCCCTATACACATCAGATTCCATAAGATTAACCCTGCTACCGAGAATTGACCACTGATGCAGAAAGTATGGAAGAATAACAGCATATTGATTAGCCCCTTCAAAAGTTGAATCAGCATTATGTCTACCCAAATAAGAATCGTATATGAAGAGCTTCCTCAACCTCAAGCAAAACCTTCCCAACACCCAATGATTTTGACCAACATGAATTGGCATTAACACTTCGTATACATCAAACCATGCCTTCCCAGTCCAAATGTCAACACCCATCATGAAACTGGTGATGACATCATCAAATCTTATCTGTTCAAATACCCCACCAGTCCCAAGAATACTATCTAGAAATCCAAACATATACTTCACTCTTGCATCAAACCTCATATCAGTAGTTGTGAAGTTATATGTTATCCGACCACAATATTTGCCCTTCTTCCTCGGATAATACATTATTATATCCATATGCTAACAAAAAAATATCATTTATAAGTATAACCAGTGATTATACAATGTATAATTAAGGTATAAACTGTGTATAATCAGTGTATACATGACAAAAAGTAACAAACTAGAGATATAACTAATATATAATCACTGTACCAAAAGGTATAACTAAGGTATAATCGATGTATAACTAAGGTATAATCAGTGTATAACTAAAGTATAATAATTGTATAATCAGTGTATCATTAACAAATATACAAAAAAATGTATAAGTAATGTATAAAAAATGTATAATTCTTGTATAATCAAAATAAGAGTGCACCTTAATGTATAACTAAAGTATAAATAATGTATAACCAATATAATAATCCCTCATAATGTATAAATAATGTATAACTAAAGTATAATTAACGTATAATAAGGTATAATCACTATAATAGTATATCTTTAGGTATAATTAATGTATAACTAAAGTATAATCACTCTAGTAATATATCTTAAAGTATAAGTAATGTATAACTGAACTATAACTAATGTGTAAGAAACAAAAATACTTACAGTGCTACTTAAATACTCGCCAGGAGCATACAATTCAAGGAAGAAAGTCTTTGAATCAATTGTACCAACACCATAACGTAAAGGAGGACTTATCAGATTATTCTTGGGAGCATACCAATTGTTCCTTGTACTGGAAAAGAGAAAAAAAAAAACAAAGGACACAACATAAATAAAAAAATTGTAAAAGAAACAACAGAAGAAAAAAAATTACTTCTTAGCTGGGTATTTATTCTTGTTAATAAAGCGGATGAAATCATGAGTGAGTTGCTCATCACCAGGATACTCCCCTAACTAACACAAATCATCCAACACAAATGATCCACTAACAGCCTTCAACACAATCTTCTCATCAGATCCAAATTTAGTAGTGTATGGTGAAGAAACTGCACGACCACCAATTCTCCTCCTTCTCTTATAAATCCCATTCTTCACAATTTCATCGTCAATAACCATAATGTCATCATCCTAAAAAAGCAAGAAAACAATAAGAAAGATAAACCCGACATAAACAAAACAACAACAAAACAAAAAAAAACACATACGCACATCTTTGATAGAATATACTCTCTCATAACTCTAAACTTCAAGTTCATCCAAAATATCAGGATCAATAAAGTCTAAGAAACACATAGATCCAATACCCTATAACATGTAACGAGTAAAGTCAGAAATATAATCATTATATTCAAATAAACAATATATAAACAGTGTATAACAATGTATAAGAAGTGTAAAAACAGTGTATAAACAATTCATAACAATATATATATGCATAATAATGTATAAGAATATATAACAATGTATAAACAGTGTAAAAAATAATGTATAAGCAGTGTATAAAGACTGTATAACAATGTATAATAAGTGTATAACTAATGTATCAAATTATAATACAGCATATATCAAAGTATAAAAATTAATAAAAAAATACAAAAAATAAATATTACAAAACACACACACACAAAAAAAAATAAAAATAAAAATAAAAAAAGAACAAAAAAAATCAAAAATACGAAAAACATACAGCCTCTTTAAGCTTTTCAAGAGCAACAACAGCTTCGTGCTCTGTGTCATCCTTTTCATCTTCCACAGAATCCAAAATTCCTTTTCCAGCAGCTACTTCATTATTAACAACAGAACCCTCCTTATTAACACCAACACCTTCTTGCTCACTCCCCTCACCAACATTCTCCTTATCAACAACATCAGGGATCTCTAAACGATCACCCAAAGGCAATACAACCTCATCAGCAATTGCAGTTATAGCATCAAAGTTGAAATACCTAGTACAATCAAACTCTGGATCATTCATTGTTATTGGTGGAACAACAGGAGGTTCATAGACAACAATTGCCCTCTCTGGCACCATATTGTCAAAACTAAAACTTTCTTCAATAATATCCTCCTTATCTTCAGAATCCATTCCATCAGTCTTCAAACCCCCTTCAATAACAACATCATTATCATCCATATAAACATTATCACCCTTATCCTCCTTATCCTCTATATTCTCAGCCTTATCCTCCTATGCTTGACCATCAACATACTGCAAAACAAAACAAATGTATAAATAAATGTATAAGCAAAGAATTTAAACGTATAAACAATTGTATAATTAAAGTATAATTACAGTATTACTAAGGTATAATTACTCTAATAGACTATCTTAACGTATAACAAATGTATAACTAAAGTATAATCAATGTAATAGTGTATATTAAGGTATAATTAAGGTATAAACAATGTATAATCAACGTATAACTAAGGTATAATATGTTGGGATTCGTCATTGGAAAAATAATGTGGCGCAACGGAAAATACACCGTTTAAAATTTCCTAGAATCCACCTATCGTGTCCAATTACCATTTATTAGAATAAAATCAATTTGAATCAAGAGAGATTAACTCACCGGATTCGTCTCTTCTAGAGACTGCTGCAGAATCGTTTCTTGAAACTGCAATCTCCAAAGTCCGGTGCATGACCAACTATTGAGCGAGAACCGGTGCTAGCCGAAGACGCGAAGGAATGGAGGTTTAATGCTGGGATTTTCGGCTGTTTTGGGCTGCTCTTGGTGGCTAAAAATTTCCAACATACTGCTCTTGGAAACCTTTTTTTTGTTAATGATTTAATAAAAAAAAAAAGATTTTTGGGCTGGATGGAATCGCAAATTGCGATTCCATCCAGCGGCAATAGCTGCGGCGGCAGCAGCTGCTGCATTCTGCTGCTGCCGCGGTAGGCTGCGGGGCAGCGGTGCTGCTGCCGCGGCAGGCTGCGGGCAGCGGCACTGCTGCCCCGCCGGGACAGCGGCGCCGTGCGCGGGTTTCGGGTCCGGTTTTGGATTTTGCGGGTATTTTTTTATCCCGGACCCTAATGCAAATTAAATTAAATTTTTTAAATTAATTTGTGTTTAAATTATTTATTTTGTTGGCATGCATATTTAATTTAATTGTTTGCATATTAAATTGAATATGGACTTTGTGAAATTGGCCCAATAAACCGTGACACCGGTTAAAATTGGGAGAGCTAAATTTTAAATTTGTGACAACCCAAATTCAAGTGGGAGCAAAATTGTTAATTTTGCATTT